>OX387619.1:19140876-20513815 GCA_947568825.1 Sphinx pinastri | reverse complement strand
CCTAACCTAACCTAACCTAACCTAACCTAACCTAACCTAACCTAACCTAACCTAACCTAACCTAACCTAACCTAGACCTAACCTAACCTAACCTAACCTAACCTAACCTAACCTAACCTAACCTAACCTAACCTAACCTAACCTAACCTAACCTAACCTAACCTAACCTAACCTAACCTAACCTAACCTAACCTAACCTAACCTAACCTAACCTAACCTAACCTAACCTAACCTAACCTAACCTAACCTAACCTAACCTAACCTAACCTAACCTAACCTAACCTAACCTAACCTAACCTAACCTAACCTAACCTAACCTAACCTAACCTAACCTAACCTAACCTAACCTAACCTAACCTAACCTAACCTAACCTAACCTAACCTAACCTAACCTAACCTAACCTAACCTAACCTAACCTAACCTAACCTAACCTAACCTAACCTAACCTAACCTAACCTAACCTAACCTAACCTAACCTAACCTAACCTAACCTAACCTAACCTAACCTAACCTAACCTAACCTAACCTAACCTAACCTAACCTAACCTAACCTAACCTAACCTAACCTAACCTAACCTAACCTAACCTAACCTAACCTAACCTAACCTAACCTAACCTAACCTAACCTAACCTAACCTAACCTAACCTAACCTAACCTAACCTAACCTAACCTAACCTAACCTAACCTAACCTAACCTAACCTAACCTAACCTAACCTAACCTAACCTAACCTAACCTAACCTAACCTAACCTAACCTAACCTAACCTAACCTAACCTAACCTAACCTAACCTAACCTAACCTAACCTAACCTAACCTAACCTAACCTAACCTAACCTAACCTAACCTAACCTAACCTAACCTAACCTAACCTAACCTAACCTAACCTAACCTAACCTAACCTAACCTAACCTAACCTAACCTAACCTAACCTAACCTAACCTAACCTAACCTAACCTAACCTAACCTAACCTAACCTAACCTAACCTAACCTAACCTAACCTAACCTAACCTAACCTAACCTAACCTAACCTAACCTAACCTAACCTAACCTAACCTAACCTAACCTAACCTAACCTAACCTAACCTAACCTAACCTAACCTAACCTAACCTAACCTAACCTAACCTAACCTAACCTAACCTAACCTAACCTAACCTAACCTAACCTAACCTAACCTAACCTAACCTAACCTAACCTAACCTAACCTAACCTAACCTAACCTAACCTAACCTAACCTAACCTAACCTAACCTAACCTAACCTAACCTAACCTAACCTAACCTAACCTAACCTAACCTAACCTAACCTAACCTAACCTAACCTAACCTAACCTAACCTAACCTAACCTAACCTAACCTAACCTAACCTAACCTAACCTAACCTAACCTAACCTAACCTAACCTAACCTAACCTAACCTAACCTAACCTAACCTAACCTAACCTAACCTAACCTAACCTAACCTAACCTAACCTAACCTAACCTAACCTAACCTAACCTAACCTAACCTAACCTAACCTAACCTAACCTAACCTAACCTAACCTAACCTAACCTAACCTAACCTAACCTAACCTAACCTAACCTAACCTAACCTAACCTAACCTAACCTAACCTAACCTAACCTAACCTAACCTAACCTAACCTAACCTAACCTAACCTAACCTAACCTAACCTAACCTAACCTAACCTAACCTAACCTAACCTAACCTAACCTAACCTAACCTAACCTAACCTAACCTAACCTAACCTAACCTAACCTAACCTAACCTAACCTAACCTAACCTAACCTAACCTAACCTAACCTAACCTAACCTAACCTAACCTAACCTAACCTAACCTAACCTAACCTAACCTAACCTAACCTAACCTAACCTAACCTAACCTAACCTAACCTAACCTAACCTAACCTAACCTAACCTAACCTAACCTAACCTAACCTAACCTAACCTAACCTAACCTAACCTAACCTAACCTAACCTAACCTAACCTAACCTAACCTAACCTAACCTAACCTAACCTAACCTAACCTAACCTAACCTAACCTAACCTAACCTAACCTAACCTAACCTAACCTAACCTAACCTAACCTAACCTAACCTAACCTAACCTAACCTAACCTAACCTAACCTAACCTAACCTAACCTAACCTAACCTAACCTAACCTAACCTAACCTAACCTAACCTAACCTAACCTAACCTAACCTAACCTAACCTAACCTAACCTAACCTAACCTAACCTAACCTAACCTAACCTAACCTAACCTAACCTAACCTAACCTAACCTAACCTAACCTAACCTAACCTAACCTAACCTAACCTAACCTAACCTAACCTAACCTAACCTAACCTAACCTAACCTAACCTAACCTAACCTAACCTAACCTAACCTAACCTAACCTAACCTAACCTAACCTAACCTAACCTAACCTAACCTAACCTAACCTAACCTAACCTAACCTAACCTAACCTAACCTAACCTAACCTAACCTAACCTAACCTAACCTAACCTAACCTAACCTAACCTAACCTAACCTAACCTAACCTAACCTAACCTAACCTAACCTAACCTAACCTAACCTAACCTAACCTAACCTAACCTAACCTAACCTAACCTAACCTAACCTAACCTAACCTAACCTAACCTAACCTAACCTAACCTAACCTAACCTAACCTAACCTAACCTAACCTAACCTAACCTAACCTAACCTAACCTAACCTAACCTAACCTAACCTAACCTAACCTAACCTAACCTAACCTAACCTAACCTAACCTAACCTAACCTAACCTAACCTAACCTAACCTAACCTAACCTAACCTAACCTAACCTAACCTAACCTAACCTAACCTAACCTAACCTAACCTAACCTAACCTAACCTAACCTAACCTAACCTAACCTAACCTAACCTAACCTAACCTAACCTAACCTAACCTAACCTAACCTAACCTAACCTAACCTAACCTAACCTAACCTAACCTAACCTAACCTAACCTAACCTAACCTAACCTAACCTAACCTAACCTAACCTAACCTAACCTAACCTAACCTAACCTAACCTAACCTAACCTAACCTAACCTAACCTAACCTAACCTAACCTAACCTAACCTAACCTAACCTAACCTAACCTAACCTAACCTAACCTAACCTAACCTAACCTAACCTAACCTAACCTAACCTAACCTAACCTAACCTAACCTAACCTAACCTAACCTAACCTAACCTAACCTAACCTAACCTAACCTAACCTAACCTAACCTAACCTAACCTAACCTAACCTAACCTAACCTAACCTAACCTAACCTAACCTAACCTAACCTAACCTAACCTAACCTAACCTAACCTAACCTAACCTAACCTAACCTAACCTAACCTAACCTAACCTAACCTAACCTAACCTAACCTAACCTAACCTAACCTAACCTAACCTAACCTAACCTAACCTAACCTAACCTAACCTAACCTAACCTAACCTAACCTAACCTAACCTAACCTAACCTAACCTAACCTAACCTAACCTAACCTAACCTAACCTAACCTAACCTAACCTAACCTAACCTAACCTAACCTAACCTAACCTAACCTAACCTAACCTAACCTAACCTAACCTAACCTAACCTAACCTAACCTAACCTAACCTAACCTAACCTAACCTAACCTAACCTAACCTAACCTAACCTAACCTAACCTAACCTAACCTAACCTAACCTAACCTAACCTAACCTAACCTAACCTAACCTAACCTAACCTAACCTAACCTAACCTAACCTAACCTAACCTAACCTAACCTAACCTAACCTAACCTAACCTAACCTAACCTAACCTAACCTAACCTAACCTAACCTAACCTAACCTAACCTAACCTAACCTAACCTAACCTAACCTAACCTAACCTAACCTAACCTAACCTAACCTAACCTAACCTAACCTAACCTAACCTAACCTAACCTAACCTAACCTAACCTAACCTAACCTAACCTAACCTAACCTAACCTAACCTAACCTAACCTAACCTAACCTAACCTAACCTAACCTAACCTAACCTAACCTAACCTAACCTAACCTAACCTAACCTAACCTAACCTAACCTAACCTAACCTAACCTAACCTAACCTAACCTAACCTAACCTAACCTAACCTAACCTAACCTAACCTAACCTAACCTAACCTAACCTAACCTAACCTAACCTAACCTAACCTAACCTAACCTAACCTAACCTAACCTAACCTAACCTAACCTAACCTAACCTAACCTAACCTAACCTAACCTAACCTAACCTAACCTAACCTAACCTAACCTAACCTAACCTAACCTAACCTAACCTAACCTAACCTAACCTAACCTAACCTAACCTAACCTAACCTAACCTAACCTAACCTAACCTAACCTAACCTAACCTAACCTAACCTAACCTAACCTAACCTAACCTAACCTAACCTAACCTAACCTAACCTAACCTAACCTAACCTAACCTAACCTAACCTAACCTAACCTAACCTAACCTAACCTAACCTAACCTAACCTAACCTAACCTAACCTAACCTAACCTAACCTAACCTAACCTAACCTAACCTAACCTAACCTAACCTAACCTAACCTAACCTAACCTAACCTAACCTAACCTAACCTAACCTAACCTAACCTAACCTAACCTAACCTAACCTAACCTAACCTAACCTAACCTAACCTAACCTAACCTAACCTAACCTAACCTAACCTAACCTAACCTAACCTAACCTAACCTAACCTAACCTAACCTAACCTAACCTAACCTAACCTAACCTAACCTAACCTAACCTAACCTAACCTAACCTAACCTAACCTAACCTAACCTAACCTAACCTAACCTAACCTAACCTAACCTAACCTAACCTAACCTAACCTAACCTAACCTAACCTAACCTAACCTAACCTAACCTAACCTAACCTAACCTAACCTAACCTAACCTAACCTAACCTAACCTAACCTAACCTAACCTAACCTAACCTAACCTAACCTAACCTAACCTAACCTAACCTAACCTAACCTAACCTAACCTAACCTAACCTAACCTAACCTAACCTAACCTAACCTAACCTAACCTAACCTAACCTAACCTAACCTAACCTAACCTAACCTAACCTAACCTAACCTAACCTAACCTAACCTAACCTAACCTAACCTAACCTAACCTAACCTAACCTAACCTAACCTAACCTAACCTAACCTAACCTAACCTAACCTAACCTAACCTAACCTAACCTAACCTAACCTAACCTAACCTAACCTAACCTAACCTAACCTAACCTAACCTAACCTAACCTAACCTAACCTAACCTAACCTAACCTAACCTAACCTAACCTAACCTAACCTAACCTAACCTAACCTAACCTAACCTAACCTAACCTAACCTAACCTAACCTAACCTAACCTAACCTAACCTAACCTAACCTAACCTAACCTAACCTAACCTAACCTAACCTAACCTAACCTAACCTAACCTAACCTAACCTAACCTAACCTAACCTAACCTAACCTAACCTAACCTAACCTAACCTAACCTAACCTAACCTAACCTAACCTAACCTAACCTAACCTAACCTAACCTAACCTAACCTAACCTAACCTAACCTAACCTAACCTAACCTAACCTAACCTAACCTAACCTAACCTAACCTAACCTAACCTAACCTAACCTAACCTAACCTAACCTAACCTAACCTAACCTAACCTAACCTAACCTAACCTAACCTAACCTAACCTAACCTAACCTAACCTAACCTAACCTAACCTAACCTAACCTAACCTAACCTAACCTAACCTAACCTAACCTAACCTAACCTAACCTAACCTAACCTAACCTAACCTAACCTAACCTAACCTAACCTAACCTAACCTAACCTAACCTAACCTAACCTAACCTAACCTAACCTAACCTAACCTAACCTAACCTAACCTAACCTAACCTAACCTAACCTAACCTAACCTAACCTAACCTAACCTAACCTAACCTAACCTAACCTAACCTAACCTAACCTAACCTAACCTAACCTAACCTAACCTAACCTAACCTAACCTAACCTAACCTAACCTAACCTAACCTAACCTAACCTAACCTAACCTAACCTAACCTAACCTAACCTAACCTAACCTAACCTAACCTAACCTAACCTAACCTAACCTAACCTAACCTAACCTAACCTAACCTAACCTAACCTAACCTAACCTAACCTAACCTAACCTAACCTAACCTAACCTAACCTAACCTAACCTAACCTAACCTAACCTAACCTAACCTAACCTAACCTAACCTAACCTAACCTAACCTAACCTAACCTAACCTAACCTAACCTAACCTAACCTAACCTAACCTAACCTAACCTAACCTAACCTAACCTAACCTAACCTAACCTAACCTAACCTAACCTAACCTAACCTAACCTAACCTAACCTAACCTAACCTAACCTAACCTAACCTAACCTAACCTAACCTAACCTAACCTAACCTAACCTAACCTAACCTAACCTAACCTAACCTAACCTAACCTAACCTAACCTAACCTAACCTAACCTAACCTAACCTAACCTAACCTAACCTAACCTAACCTAACCTAACCTAACCTAACCTAACCTAACCTAACCTAACCTAACCTAACCTAACCTAACCTAACCTAACCTAACCTAACCTAACCTAACCTAACCTAACCTAACCTAACCTAACCTAACCTAACCTAACCTAACCTAACCTAACCTAACCTAACCTAACCTAACCTAACCTAACCTAACCTAACCTAACCTAACCTAACCTAACCTAACCTAACCTAACCTAACCTAACCTAACCTAACCTAACCTAACCTAACCTAACCTAACCTAACCTAACCTAACCTAACCTAACCTAACCTAACCTAACCTAACCTAACCTAACCTAACCTAACCTAACCTAACCTAACCTAACCTAACCTAACCTAACCTAACCTAACCTAACCTAACCTAACCTAACCTAACCTAACCTAACCTAACCTAACCTAACCTAACCTAACCTAACCTAACCTAACCTAACCTAACCTAACCTAACCTAACCTAACCTAACCTAACCTAACCTAACCTAACCTAACCTAACCTAACCTAACCTAACCTAACCTAACCTAACCTAACCTAACCTAACCTAACCTAACCTAACCTAACCTAACCTAACCTAACCTAACCTAACCTAACCTAACCTAACCTAACCTAACCTAACCTAACCTAACCTAACCTAACCTAACCTAACCTAACCTAACCTAACCTAACCTAACCTAACCTAACCTAACCTAACCTAACCTAACCTAACCTAACCTAACCTAACCTAACCTAACCTAACCTAACCTAACCTAACCTAACCTAACCTAACCTAACCTAACCTAACCTAACCTAACCTAACCTAACCTAACCTAACCTAACCTAACCTAACCTAACCTAACCTAACCTAACCTAACCTAACCTAACCTAACCTAACCTAACCTAACCTAACCTAACCTAACCTAACCTAACCTAACCTAACCTAACCTAACCTAACCTAACCTAACCTAACCTAACCTAACCTAACCTAACCTAACCTAACCTAACCTAACCTAACCTAACCTAACCTAACCTAACCTAACCTAACCTAACCTAACCTAACCTAACCTAACCTAACCTAACCTAACCTAACCTAACCTAACCTAACCTAACCTAACCTAACCTAACCTAACCTAACCTAACCTAACCTAACCTAACCTAACCTAACCTAACCTAACCTAACCTAACCTAACCTAACCTAACCTAACCTAACCTAACCTAACCTAACCTAACCTAACCTAACCTAACCTAACCTAACCTAACCTAACCTAACCTAACCTAACCTAACCTAACCTAACCTAACCTAACCTAACCTAACCTAACCTAACCTAACCTAACCTAACCTAACCTAACCTAACCTAACCTAACCTAACCTAACCTAACCTAACCTAACCTAACCTAACCTAACCTAACCTAACCTAACCTAACCTAACCTAACCTAACCTAACCTAACCTAACCTAACCTAACCTAACCTAACCTAACCTAACCTAACCTAACCTAACCTAACCTAACCTAACCTAACCTAACCTAACCTAACCTAACCTAACCTAACCTAACCTAACCTAACCTAACCTAACCTAACCTAACCTAACCTAACCTAACCTAACCTAACCTAACCTAACCTAACCTAACCTAACCTAACCTAACCTAACCTAACCTAACCTAACCTAACCTAACCTAACCTAACCTAACCTAACCTAACCTAACCTAACCTAACCTAACCTAACCTAACCTAACCTAACCTAACCTAACCTAACCTAACCTAACCTAACCTAACCTAACCTAACCTAACCTAACCTAACCTAACCTAACCTAACCTAACCTAACCTAACCTAACCTAACCTAACCTAACCTAACCTAACCTAACCTAACCTAACCTAACCTAACCTAACCTAACCTAACCTAACCTAACCTAACCTAACCTAACCTAACCTAACCTAACCTAACCTAACCTAACCTAACCTAACCTAACCTAACCTAACCTAACCTAACCTAACCTAACCTAACCTAACCTAACCTAACCTAACCTAACCTAACCTAACCTAACCTAACCTAACCTAACCTAACCTAACCTAACCTAACCTAACCTAACCTAACCTAACCTAACCTAACCTAACCTAACCTAACCTAACCTAACCTAACCTAACCTAACCTAACCTAACCTAACCTAACCTAACCTAACCTAACCTAACCTAACCTAACCTAACCTAACCTAACCTAACCTAACCTAACCTAACCTAACCTAACCTAACCTAACCTAACCTAACCTAACCTAACCTAACCTAACCTAACCTAACCTAACCTAACCTAACCTAACCTAACCTAACCTAACCTAACCTAACCTAACCTAACCTAACCTAACCTAACCTAACCTAACCTAACCTAACCTAACCTAACCTAACCTAACCTAACCTAACCTAACCTAACCTAACCTAACCTAACCTAACCTAACCTAACCTAACCTAACCTAACCTAACCTAACCTAACCTAACCTAACCTAACCTAACCTAACCTAACCTAACCTAACCTAACCTAACCTAACCTAACCTAACCTAACCTAACCTAACCTAACCTAACCTAACCTAACCTAACCTAACCTAACCTAACCTAACCTAACCTAACCTAACCTAACCTAACCTAACCTAACCTAACCTAACCTAACCTAACCTAACCTAACCTAACCTAACCTAACCTAACCTAACCTAACCTAACCTAACCTAACCTAACCTAACCTAACCTAACCTAACCTAACCTAACCTAACCTAACCTAACCTAACCTAACCTAACCTAACCTAACCTAACCTAACCTAACCTAACCTAACCTAACCTAACCTAACCTAACCTAACCTAACCTAACCTAACCTAACCTAACCTAACCTAACCTAACCTAACCTAACCTAACCTAACCTAACCTAACCTAACCTAACCTAACCTAACCTAACCTAACCTAACCTAACCTAACCTAACCTAACCTAACCTAACCTAACCTAACCTAACCTAACCTAACCTAACCTAACCTAACCTAACCTAACCTAACCTAACCTAACCTAACCTAACCTAACCTAACCTAACCTAACCTAACCTAACCTAACCTAACCTAACCTAACCTAACCTAACCTAACCTAACCTAACCTAACCTAACCTAACCTAACCTAACCTAACCTAACCTAACCTAACCTAACCTAACCTAACCTAACCTAACCTAACCTAACCTAACCTAACCTAACCTAACCTAACCTAACCTAACCTAACCTAACCTAACCTAACCTAACCTAACCTAACCTAACCTAACCTAACCTAACCTAACCTAACCTAACCTAACCTAACCTAACCTAACCTAACCTAACCTAACCTAACCTAACCTAACCTAACCTAACCTAACCTAACCTAACCTAACCTAACCTAACCTAACCTAACCTAACCTAACCTAACCTAACCTAACCTAACCTAACCTAACCTAACCTAACCTAACCTAACCTAACCTAACCTAACCTAACCTAACCTAACCTAACCTAACCTAACCTAACCTAACCTAACCTAACCTAACCTAACCTAACCTAACCTAACCTAACCTAACCTAACCTAACCTAACCTAACCTAACCTAACCTAACCTAACCTAACCTAACCTAACCTAACCTAACCTAACCTAACCTAACCTAACCTAACCTAACCTAACCTAACCTAACCTAACCTAACCTAACCTAACCTAACCTAACCTAACCGTCTTAGTTTGTCTGATTTCTTAGAAAATTTGTATGAAAACTATCTAGTGTGGCACATCGTTGTGTAGCATTTTGTTGTTACTTACCGTTTAATATATTTTTGTCATCCCCACCACTAAATTTTTTCCAAATTTTTAACTTTTACACTGTTTTGCTGACGGTTGCAAATTTTTGTATCAACCGTACATAGTCTGCTTATATACTGTTGAAGTACTCGCCGAGACGCGTCCAACGGCGTATCGCACGTCGCGCTCCGGCGAAAAATTGCCCCCCACACCCACCCTTTTGCCTTTTTTGACCAGGTAAGGTACGGCTATACCGGCACGAGAGCCGTTCACTGACTTTTTTGAGATTGAGTTTTCCCTTATTCGGGAAATAAGCGCTCATCTCCAGCTACACTCACTATTACCCACTGTACGCCACACGTTCTGGAACCGCAGGTTACCTGAAACAAATAGAATTAGCTCAAAATTCTTTTAGTTAGTAAACATAAAACTCTACTTACCATCATCTTAAACACGCCGCACGCTGCTGGAACCACCACAGACCTGTAACAGAAACAGATAATTAGACCTAGAATAGTAGAACTGACTAACTGTGCTTTTATGCACCTCATATTTTGACATTTTTCTTGACCTGTAAGCCTTCTACACTTACAAGCACAACCAAACTGACCATAATTGACCGCTTCGTGAACTTTACATTCACGAAGCTATCTTAATAAATACTTTTATATATATTGACGCGAACCCCTAATATTAACACCATGCCCAGCTTCCACACGCCCCTGAAGAAGACTCTCTCCCCATCAAAGCGTGACGCTGAGGCAGAAGCCTCAGAGAAGGCGGGCCCTTCTCGTAGCCAAACAGTGGCTCAGGCTAGACGCTCCATCGAGTCACGACTCGATGAAGTTGTTGAAACCAGGGTCACTCCGCCCACCATGCCAAAAACAAGGACCATCGCCGCAGCATCGATGACATCCGCGGCGTCTGCAGCTCCTGCAGAGCGGAAAGGCATATCAAGAAGCCAACCTATGCCGGAGACCATAAGTTCAGATAGGCTGGGCTCTCCCAAAAAAGGGAGTCCCGCCTATCTGAACAGGACGGCTGAGGCAAAGGCGTGCCTCATGAAGGCCAAGCTCCAGATGAATAACAGCCGCAATCTGAAGAGCGAAATCAAGGCCGACGTCAACGAATCGATAGACAGACTGTATAGGCTGGTCAAGGACTCCGAGGAGGGAAAGCCTTATAGGGGCAGGGATGCAGAAGGAGCCAAAGGGAAGGAAGCTGAAAGGATAGAAGGAATAAAGGCAGGAACAGAGGATGTAGACAAAGGAAGAGAAAAAGAAGAGAGGGATAGGCTAGAAAGGGATCTTCTCAAAAAGCTGGAAGAACATGGGCGGTTGCTACAGGAAGCCAAGCAGGAAATGGAGCGCACCACCGAAGAAATAAGGAAACATAGGGAGGAGATGATCACCAACAGGACATATGCGAATGTAGCTGCCGGTCTACATAAAACCAAAGCGGTCGAAATGACTACGGCGCTACATTCGATTGTCGTGACATCTCGCGACGAGCAGGAGACTGGAGATGAAGTGGTGGAAAAGATCAGGAAGGTAGTAAACGCTAAAGAAGACGGCCTTAGAATAGACAAGATAAGAAAGGCAAAAGAAAGGAAGGTTATAATAGGCTTCCAGGATAAAGAAGAGCTCCGGAAAGTGAAGGAGAAAATTGGGAAGGCAGGAGATGACCTACAGGTCGAGGAGATGACCAACAAAGATCCGTTGGTAGTTATGAGGGATGTCCTTAACTTCCATACGGATGAAGAAATATTGAGTGCGTTGAGACTGCAGAACAGAAGTATGCTTCAGGGGATAGGCAATGACAAAATAAGGATGGAGGTCAAATACCGAAGGAGGACCAGGAACCCACTAATGGTACATGTCATCCTCAAAGTGTCACCAGAGGTATGGCGAATGTTCACAGAGGCCGGCGCGGTGCATATAGATATCCAGCGTGTCCGTGTTGCAGACCAATCACCCATTATCCAATGCTCAAGATGCTTGGGCTACGGACATGGGAGAAAATTCTGTAAGGCTGCGCTGGATGTCTGTAGTCACTGCGGGGGACCTCATATGAAAGCCGAATGTGCGGACTGGCTCGCAGCGGCGCCCCCAACCTGCTGTAATTGTCACAAAGCCAAGCTAGAAGACACCAATCACAACGCATTCAACCAAGATTGTCCGGTGCGCAAGAGGTGGGACGCCATAGCCAGGTCATCAGTGAACTACTGCTAAGGTGGTCCCAGGCACCCTCGACTCGGTAGAACCCGCTTCCACAAATAAACCGTTCGTGGTGGCCCAAGCCAACCTCCAGAGGAAGGCCCTCGCCACACAGGAGCTCCTGCAGGCCGCCATTGAACAAAAGATGGCAGTTGCCTTAATTCAAGAGCCGTATGTCGGCGGATCTGGCAGAATGAAGAACTACGGGACGATCAGGATTTTCCAGTGCACAGAACAACAACAGGGTGAGGGACAAGTCAAGGCAGCAATTGCGGTTCTTGACGTAGACGTGGACGCCAGAATTTGCTCGGAGTTCACCACAACCAATATGGTTGCGGTGAAAATCAGAAACAGTGCCTGGGAGATCGTGGTCGTCTCGTTCTACTTTGAACCGGACCAGCCGATAGACGGCTACATTGAACAGCTCAGGAGGATTGAACAAAAGCTGGGACCGGGGAAACTCCTGATTGGAGGGGATGCTAACGCCAAGAGCCTCTGGTGGAGTCAAAAAACCGACCGAAGAGGCGAGATGTTAACCAGTATGCTGGACGAGACTGAACTCCACGTGCTAAACGAAGGCAACACGCCGACATTTTTCACCACAAGGGGAGACAAGGTTTACTCTAGCCAGGTAGACATCACCGTCTGTTCGGTCGATCTTTTGAACAAAATAGATGACTGGAGAGTGGAAGAAAAGTTAACAAGCTCAGACCACAACACAATCCTAATAAAATTAAGACTACAAAGGATAAAGGGTATAGAAATGAAAAGAACAACACGAATATATAACACAAGGAAGGCAAATTGGAAGGAATTTAGTAAAATATACGAAAAATTTGCAAAAGAGAACAAAATAAACAAAACTGAAATAGATAAAATACAGACAAAGGAAGAACTAGAGAATAAAGTTACTAAATACATAGAAACAATAGTCAAGACAAGTGAAAGTACTATACCTAAAAAGAAAAATAACGTAAAATATAACTTACCCTGGTGGTCTAAAGAGCTGGAATTGCTGAAGAGGGACGCCACTCGGAAAAAAAACGCAGGATACACTGGGCCGCACCTGTAAGAAAAGAAAAGGTTATAAGAGAATATAGGGAAGCCAAGGAAATATACGAAAAAGAGGCGAGGAATGCGCAAATCCAAAGTTGGAAGAAATTTTGTGGGAAACAGGACCGGGAGGGGGTCTGGGACGGAATATACAGAGTGCTGGGAAGGGTAACCAGGAGACATGAGGACCAACCTCTTGTCAGGGAGGGGAGGACACTGGATGAGGAGGAATCGGCAAGATTTCTTGCCGAGACTTTTTATCCGGATGACCTTCCCGAAGAGGACAATGAAGACCACCGGTGCACTAGAGAGATGGCAGAAAAAGTAAACGAGTGGGAGCATGATGAAAACCATGACCCACCGTTTACCAAGTACGAACTGCAAGCTGCACTGGCGGGCTTCAACCCGAAGAAGGCACCCGGATCTGATGGCCTGACGTCTGACATCTGTGGGATGGTGATTGCTAAAGACCAGGAGTCTTTCCTATCACTGGCAAATAAATGTCTTGAGTTGGCGTGCTTCCCGAAGATCTGGAAGGAAGCCACAGTGGTCGTACTAAGGAAGCCTGGACGCGAGGACTACACGACCGCCAAGTCCTACAGACCGATTGGACTATTGCCAGTGATGGGGAAGATACTGGAGAAAATGTTGGTGGGCAGGCTCAAATGGCATCTTGTCCTCAGGTTGAGCACGAGCCAGTTTGGCTTCATGCCACAGAGGAGCACCGAGGACTCCCTCTATGCCCTAATGAGACATATAAGAACTAAACTTGACGACAAGAAAGTAATAATAATGATATCATTGGACATAGAGGGGGCCTTCGATAGCGCCTGGTGGCCAGCCATAAAGGTTCGGCTAGCGGAGGAGCACTGCCCACCTAACATCCGGAGGGTAATCGCCAGTTACCTTCAGGACAGAATAGTCAGGGTCAGATACGCAGGGGTTGATCTCGCGAGGGAGACCAGTAAAGGCTGTGTGCAAGGATCTGTCGGAGGGCCCATCCTGTGGAACCTCCTCCTAGATTCCCTTTTACAGGATCTGAAGCGGCGGGGCGACTATTGTCAAGCGTTTGCTGACGATGTCGTCCTGCTGTTCGATGGAGATTCCACAGGGGAGGCCCAAAGACAGGCCAACGCTGCACTTGCCTGTGTGCAGGATTGGGGCGTCAGAAATAAACTCAAATTCGCTCCACACAAAACCAAAGGAATGTTAATAACCAGAAAGATGAAATATGATACCCCAATCCTGCGCATGGGCAACGTCGATATTGAGCTCGTTCGCGAAATCAAGATACTCGGCGTAACCTTCGATGACGGGTTGACCTTCAAGGCCCATGTCACCTCGGTGTGTAAGAAAGCAACGGACTTCTTCAAGAAAATGACGAGAGCGGCGAAGGTGCAGTGGGGACTTGACCCCGAAGTTATACGGACGCTGTATACTGCTGTAGTGGAGCCGACAATCCTGTATGCCGCCAGCGTTTGGGCGCCAGCGACACGCAGGATCTATATCAAGAAGCAGCTGAATATGGTACAGCGTAGCTTGGTGCAAAGGCTGACGAGGGCATACAGGACAGTCTCACTTAACTCGGCCCTGGTACTGGCGGGAGTATTGCCTCTTGACATAAGAGTACGGGAAGCTGCACTCCTCTACGAAGCCAAGAGGGGATACTCCCGGCAGGTAACCGGAGATCGAGAGGTGGAGCGGCCTGAGGCCTTCGCCAGCCTAAAACACCCGGCGAGTCGTGAAGAGTGGCATTTCCGAAGCCTGGTGGACGGTGTGGAGGTGGCGCAGCACACGCAAGGCTGCAACAACATCTACACAGACGGCTCAAAAATTGATGGCAAAGTTGGAGCCGCATTATCCGTATGGGATGATGCGGCCGAGACGGAAGCCAAAAAATACAAACTGGAGCCATTCTGCACCGTGTACCAGGCGGAGATGCTCGCCCTCGGAAAAGCTACGGAGGTCGCACTGAGAGGTAGGGCCAGCAAGTACAATATCCTCAGCGACTCTAGATCGGCCCTTGAAACAATCTCCAGAGGAGATTCCCTTCATCCCCTGGCGTTCAAAATTAATAAAAATCTAGACCTAATAAAGGAACGCGGCAAAATATTAAATTTATTTTGGATCAAGGCACACGCAGGGATGGAGGGAAATGAGAGGGCCGATGAACTCGCGAAGGAGGCTGCCCTTAACCTAAAAGTCAAACCCCATTACGACCGTTGCCCACTCTCATTTGCGAAACGCTGCATTCGGCAGAAGTCACTCTGCGAATGGGGCGAGCGCTACACGCTAGAGGAAACGGCCTCAACAACAAAGTTATTTTTCCCCGACGCGGTGGCCGCATACCACATCGTGAGGAAGATCCCAATAGACCCAATTCTCACCCAGATATTCACGGGACACGGCGGATTCTCCGCGTACCTGAACCGGTTTAAGTGCAAGGAGAGTCCGGCGTGTCTATGTGACCCAGAGTGTGTCGAGTCCGTGGAACACATAATTTTGGATTGCCCAACATTTGCAAGTGAAAAATATAAAATTGAAAGCGAGATTGATAAAAAATTAACAAAAGACTCCATACCGGAAATATTAAAAGATAAGACAGCAAGATATAAATTAATTGAATATTTTAAAAGGATATGTATAAAAACAATAAACAGAAATAAGTCATAGAAACTAGATATATAATATAGGATTATATATAACTAGTTTTAATTAAGAATCGTTATTAAGAAAAGTATAAAGGTAGACACAAAAGTAATAGTAAATATAAGTAAGGTATGATTAGTAATAAGAACAGAACATAACATAGTATATATTAAGCTCATTTACAGGAAGCGCACTTGAACAGCAGTCGAATTAGTAAGATAAATGAGTGATTGACATGTAATAGTTATAATTATAATTAAGTATAGTTAAGAAAATATTATACTTAGAACCAAAATAAATGATTGTAAAGCCTTATTCTAGAAATAGGGGAACTAGAGTGGGGCAACAATGCCCCTAATAAAAAAAAAAAAAAAAAAAAAAACCTAACCTAACCTAACCTAACCTAACCTAACCTAACCTAACCTAACCTAACCTAACCTAACCTAACCTAACCTAACCTAACCTAACCTAACCTAACCTAACCTAACCTAACCTAACCTAACCTAACCTAACCTAACCTAACCTAACCTAACCTAACCTAACCTAACCTAACCTAACCTAACCTAACCTAACCTAACCTAACCTAACCTAACCTAACCTAACCTAACCTAACCTAACCTAACCTAACCTAACCTAACCTAACCTAACCTAACCTAACCTAACCTAACCTAACCTAACCTAACCTAACCTAACCTAACCTAACCTAACCTAACCTAACCTAACCTAACCTAACCTAACCTAACCCCGCCCCCCGAGGCAATTCTTGTGCTTTGGGTCTTCACACCCAATGCACGCCCATGCGCGGGGGAACATTAGTCGCGGGCCGAGGCACACAGTCAGTGTGTATACCTCTTGGTTGCATAACACATTGAGGCCTAAAAGGGCCCGCGAACATTTCCTGGCACCCTTTTCCTTTCCGCCCATCCTGAGAACCTTTCTCCACTCCCCACCTTTCCTTCCATCATCCTTTTCCGCTTCCTTCCCAGGCCCCTGCAGTCGTCATGCCGGGGGACTCCAGTATCCCATTCGCAGGTTTCCCCCGGTGTTGACTGCAGGATCGCCTACCCAAAAAAAAAAAAAACCTAACCTAACCTAACCTAACCTAACCTAACCTAACCTAACCTAACCTAACCTAACCTAACCTAACCTAACCTAACCTAACCCCAACTTAACCTAACCTAACCTAACCTAACCTAACCTAACCTAACCTAACCGTCTGATTTGTCTAATTTCATAAACAATCTGTGTGAAAACTATATAGTGTGGCATATCGTTTTGTAGCTTTTTGTGGATACTTACCGGTTTATATACTTACGTTATCCCCACTCTTCAAATTTTTCCAAAATTCTAACATTTACTCTGTTTTGCTGACGGTTGCAATTTTTTTGTATCAACCGTACATTGTTTGTTTATATACCGTTAAAGTACTCGCCGAGACGCGTCTTTCGACGTATCGCACGTCGCGCTCCGGCAAAAAATTGCCCCCCGCACCCACCCTTTTGTCTTTTTTGACGAGGTAGGGTACGGCTATACCGTAGCGAGAGCCCTATAAAGTTGAACTCAAAATTTTTAAGTATACCATATCTAAGTGTCACACTTTATTTAAAACCTATTTACACAATAAATACTCACCTGTAAGGATTACTTACCTGCCCCTGCGTCGCTCCACACGATCCGAAACGGCCACTAACCTGAAAAAGAAAGTAGAAAATTAGACAACATATTAATTTATTGACAAAGTGTGCTTATTTGCACCTTATTGATATTATTGACACCTGATAATTATTTAGCTAGACTAAATATAAACTTTTCTTTTGAAGTCTCATATATTTTTCACTTTTTATTTTTCAATAAATTGACACCGCTGTACGACCAAGCCATCTACACTTGGCGTATAGCTAATTGACGTGTTCCCCCTAACATCGACACACTCCCCACCCTCCTTTATGTTCCGTACACCAGCCAAGGAAAGTGGCAGAATGGCCTCTAAATCGCCGGAGGCTAGCTCACAGGCAACGAGCAGGACTTCCGTTGCGCAAGCCAGACGAAGTATCGAGACGAAGCTGGACAGTACAGTCGAACCCAGGACTGTCGGACTTGCCAAACAGAAGCCCGGAATTTTCGGAGCACCGACTGCGGCGAAAAAGACCACCAGAAACATGGATATGACAGCCATTGAAAAATCACCGGCGAAAGAAGTGGTGTATGTGAATAGGACGGCTGAAGCGAAGGCTTGTCTGATTAAAACAAAGTTACAAATAAATAATAGCCGTAATTTGAAAACGGAGATAAAGACGGAGGTGATCAACGCCGCGGAGAGATTGTACAGGTTAGTAAAGGAGGCAGAAGATGGGAGACCATACAAGGGAAAAGAGACGCAGAAGAATATAACAGGAGACAAAAGGAAAGATGATGAAGCGGAGACCGAAATGAGAGAGGACAAAACTCGAAGAGACAGTGAAGAACAAAAGGAAATAATGAGAAAGCTAGAAGAAAACACAAAATTATTGAAAGAAAATAGAAAGGAAATTGAACAGATAAATAAACTTATAACTAAAGAAGTGGAAGAATGGAAGAGCCAAAGGACCTATGCGAGTGTGGCAGCCGTCCCACAACCAGGTAAAGTACCGAGTGTGGTACCGGCGCTACACTCCATAGTGGTAACATCAAAGAATGAACAGGAAACGGGTGATGAAGTGGTGGAAGAGATAAGAAAAGCAGTTAAAGCAACAGAGGAAGGTATTCGAATTGATAAAATTAGGAAGGGGAAAGAAAGAAAAGTGATTATAGGCTGTCAGGATAAAGAAGAAATAAGGAGGGTAAAGGAACAAATAAACAAAGCGGGTGACAAGCTGTGCTTTGAAGATATGAAAAATAAAGATCCTCTCATCATCATGAAAGACGTTCTAAGCTGTCACACGGATGCAGAAATATTAAAAGCAGTAAAGATACAAAATAAACATATGCTGGACAAAATCAAAAAGGAAGACGAGAGAATGGACATTCAGTACAGAAAGAGAGCGCGTAACCCACTGTTGACACACATAGTCCTCAGAGTGTCACCCGAAATCTGGAAACGATTCACAGGTGCCGGTGCTCTACACATCGACGTCCAGAGAGTTCGGGTCGAAGACCAGTCTCCCTTGGTGCAGTGCACAAAGTGCTTGGGATACGGCCATGGGAGGCGGTTCTGTCGCAGCTCTCTGGAGTCGTGCAGCCACTGCGGAGGACCGCACCTTAGATCAGAATGTCCTGACTGGATGGCAGCCGCAACACCAACTTGTTGCAACTGCCTAAAGGCAAAACTTACGGACACGGGGCACAATGCCTTCAGTCAGGACTGCCCGGTGCGGAGAAGGTGGGACGCGCTGGCTCGGTCCACCATAGGTTATTGCTGAGGTGCTCTCCACAGCATCGGGCCCAACTACGTCAGATGTGGCCTCCAGCGAGCGGCCATACCTGGTGGCGCAAGCCAACCTGCAAAGAAGTGCACTTGCCACACAAGAATTTATGGCACTGGCAACAGAGAGAAGGTTAGCTTTCGCACTTATCCAGGAGCCGTACGTTGGAGGAATTGGCCGTGTGAAGGACTACGGGACCGCCAGGATCTTCCAGTGCGCGGAGCAGCAAGAGGGACGGGTCAAGGCAGCCATAGTAGTCTTCGATGGAGACTTGGACGCCTTGATCTGTCCAGAATTCACTACGAATAATATTGTAGCAGTGAAGATCCGCACCAGCGCCTGGGAGATGGTGGTGGTCTCGTATTACTTTGAACCTGACAAGCCAATAGATGATTACATTGAACAACTGAGGGGCGTCTGTAATGGCTTGGGCCCGAAGCGGCTGTTAATAGGTGGAGACACCAACTCAAAAAGTCTATGGTGGAGCCAAGAGATCGACCGAAGAGGAGAGGAGGTTTCCGGCTGGCTGGACGAGGCGGGTCTCCATGTGTTAAACGAAGGCAACACACCAACGTTTTTCACCGTGAGAGGAGACCGGGCCTATTCCAGCCAGGTGGATGTCACCGCCTGCTCGGTCGATCTCTTGGACAAAATAGATAACTGGATGGTGAGTGAAGACCTGACGAGCTCGGACCACAATACTATACTTTTTGAAATCAAAATTAAAAGAGGCGTGAGTATAAAAATCAAGAGAACAACAAGAATATATAATACCAAAAATGTAAACTGGAGAGAATTTGGCTTAAAAATTAAACAACTTTTAGAAGAAAATAGACTTAGTAAAATTGAAATAGACAAAATAACAACTACAGAAGAGCTAGAGCATAAAATATTAAAGTATATAGATCTAATTATTAAAACCAGTGAAGAAATAATACCTAAGAAGAAAAATAACAATACTTACAATATACCATGGTGGTCCAGCGAGCTCGACAGTCTGAAGAAAGACATGATGCGAAAAAAACGAAGAATCCGTTGGGCAGCTCCTGTAAGGAAAGAGATAGTTATTAAGTTATATAAAGAGGCAAAAGGTCAATATGAAGACGCAGCTAGTAAAGCGCAAATTAAAAGTTGGAAGGAGTTTTGCGGAAAACAGGATAAGGAAGGGCTGTGGGATGGGATCTATCGGGTAATGGGCAGGCTGACCAAGCGGCACGAGGACGCGCCACTCGTGAGGGACGGGCAAACTCTGGGTCAGGAGGAATCGGCAAAATTTCTTGCCGAGACCTTCTACCCAGACGACCCTCACGAGGAGGACAATGAGGATCACCGGTGCACCAGGGAGCTCGCTTCGCGCGTGAACGACTGGGCCCATGGTGAGGTCCATGACCCACCGTTCACGTTGCGGGAGCTCACTGGGGCGCTGGTGACCTTCAATCCGAAGAAGGCGCCCGGGTCGGATGGCCTTACCTCCGATATCTGTTCGCAGGCGATCAACCAGGACCCGGAATCTTTCCTATCACTGGCCAACAAGTGCCTAGAATTGGCCTACTTTCCAAAGATTTGGAAGGAGGCCACGGTCGTTGTGCTGCGGAAGCCGGGTAAGGATGATTACTCGGTTCCCAAGGCGCATCGGCCGATAGGACTGTTGCCAGTGATGGGAAAGATCCTGGAAAAGATGCTGGTGGGCAGGCTAAAGTGGCACATCCTTCCGAGGATGAGCCACCGCCAATACGGCTTTATGCCACAAAGGGGCACCGAGGACTCCCTCTACGACCTAATGAATCATATCAGGACTAAACTTCGGGAGAAGAAAGTCCTGATTATGATATCGTTGGACATAGAGGGAGCCTTCGATAGCGCCTGGTGGCCGGCTATAAAGGTCCGATTGGCGGAAGAACGCTGCCCACCAAACATCAGACGGATGGTCGCCAGCTATCTAGACGATCGGATGGTCAGGGTCCGATACGCGGGCGCCGAGTCAGCTCGCAGGACCGTTAAAGGTTGCGTTCAAGGATCTATTGGAGGGCCAATCCTGTGGAATCTCCTCCTCGACCCCCTTTTACAGGGGCTCGAGCGCCGGGGCGACTATTGTCAAGCTTTTGCTGACGATGTCGTCCTGGTGTTTGATGGGGATTCCACAGGTATAGCACAAAAACAGGCCAACGCCGCGCTAGCCTATGTGCGGGATTGGGGTGTCAGAAACAAACTAAAATTCGCGCCGAACAAAACAAAGGCAATGGTTCTAACTAATAAGTTGAAGTATGACACCCCGATCCTGCGCATGGGCGGCGTTGACATTGGCCTGTCCAACGAGATCAAGTTGCTTGGCCTAACAATAGACCGAAAACTGACCTTTAACGGTCACGTGACGCAGGCGTGCGCCAAGGCTATAAGCCTCTTCAAAGTGCTCGCAAGGTCAGCAAAGGTCCAGTGGGGGCTGGGACCTGATGTGATCAGGACGATCTACACCGCTGCGGTGGAGCCCGTGATCTTGTATGCCGCAAGCGCGTGGGCTCCAGCCAGCCGCAAACTCGGTGTTAGGAAGCAGCTCGGAGCCATCCAGCGTAGCTTCGCGCAGAAGATGACGAAGGCCTACAGGACTGTCTCACTCAACTCGGCCCTGCTGCTGGCGGGAGTGCTCCCCCTTGACATAAGGGTGCGGGAAACCGCACTCCTTTACGAGGTCAAGAAGGGGCACTCTTGCGAGGTAGTAGGAGACCGGGAAGTGGAGGCTCCTGTGGCCTTCGTCAACTTGGAGCACCCGGCGGAACGGAGGAATGGGAGGTTCCAATGCCTGGCGGACGGGGCGGAACTGGCCCAGCACGTCGGTGAGGGTCTCAGTATCTTCACCGACGGAAGCAAGATTGACGGGAAAGTCGGAGCGGCGCTGTCCATATGGAACGGTGCCGCCGAGACAAGTACCCGAAAGTTGCGGCTGGAGCCGTACTGCTCCGTCTACCAGGCGGAGCTTCTCGCCCTCCGGAAAGCCGTGGAGGAGGCGCTCCGTAGCGGGCTTCCTGCGTGTGGCATCTTCAGTGATGCCAGGTCCGCCCTTGAAGTCGTCACCAGAGGAGATTCTCTCCACCCCATAGCGTTTGAAATACATAAGTTACTAAAAGTCGCCGAGAAACGCGCCCAGAAAATTGAACTTTTCTGGGTGAAGGCGCATATGGGGTTGGAGGGAAATGAGAGGGCGGATCAGCTCGCTAAAGATGCCGCACAACACCTGAAGACCCGTGCGCACTACGGCAAGTGTCCGGTTTCATTCGTCAAGAGGCAGATCCGTCTGGACTCTATTGGCGAATGGAGCCGGAGATACGCGGACGGAGAGACAGCTTCGGTAACGAAGCTGTTCTTTCCGGACGCAGTCGAGGCGCACAGGGTCGTCAGGCGGATCGTCCTGGATCCTGTCCTCACGCAGGTGTTCACTGGGCACGGCGGGTTCTCTGAGTACTTGCATCGGTTCAAGTGCAAGGAGAGCCCGGCGTGCTTGTGTGACCCTGACGTTCAGGAGACGGTCCCACACCTGCTGCTCGATTGTCCCATCCACGCCAAACAAAGATATGATATAGAAATCGAATGTGATGTAAAGCTTAAGAAAGAAAATATATATAAGATTATGAATGATAGATTACTTGTACATAGATTCATAAGATATTGTAAAGAAATAGTAAATAAGACCATAAATAGAAATAAGTAGGAAATAAATTACTAAATATATAATATATGATTATATTATAAGACTAGCAATAAAATAATAGATTAGAAACTATGTTAAATAACACAGATAAATAGAATTAAGAGTGTAGTAGTATAAATTAAAATATGTATAGTATAAGGCATACAAAAGCACGTAAAATAAGATAATTTAAATATTAGATATGTAATAGTAGAACCTAGATAGTAGTGCATAAATATAAGAATAGCATAAATATAGTATAAAATGTAAATAACAAAAGGATGTCATAAAGAAAATAGTTGAAAAGATCCCTTGTCCTGGATAGGGGGACCAAGAGTGGGACGTAGAGTCCCACATAAAAAAAAAAAAAAAAAAAAAAAAACCTAACCTAACCTAACCTAACCTAACCTAACCTAACCTTTTTTTTTTTTTTTTTTTTTTTTTTGGTTTCGCGGAGAAAGTGCGTTACCACTACCGCCCGGCCTTCGTGGGGGGCGACCGAGCGGTTATGTTGGGTTCACCGTGCCTTACGACCCGGCGTTGAGCCGCCCGGAGAGATGGAAAACGTCGGGCGACCGCCGGGCCGAGTCCCTAACCTATGTACAACGCACGGCATACCAACTAAAACTCCGCGGTGGCCATCTTCGGCGCATTAGGGACGGCTGCGGGCTTCCTCTGACTAATGTCTAAGTCGTCGTCCGCAACCGCCCCTGCGCGGTGCCGCCTGGTGCGGCCCGTCTCCTGTTGTGGGGGGGGCTCAGAAGCCCCCGCGCACCGAAGGACGCTCTCAGCGTCAACGGCAGCGTGAGGCCTACCTTCCACGCTGCCGTCCATCACGGGGGTCGCAACAATGTGCTAAAAAGATACACAAAACTATAGACGGACGGCCCCCTGCCGCCCGCCCGCGACCCCCGGTGGCCCCTATTAGTCGCCTTTTACGACAGGCAGGGGATACCGTGGTGGAATTCTCCAAACGCCCCCAATCCACAGGGCGGGAGACGCCGGTCAGTCGTCCACCCGGCGCCTCCTTCGTCTCCTCTGGCGGCGGGAGGGATCCTCACGCTCCCGATCCCTCTCGGCACTCTCCTTCTGCGAGAGGACCACCTCGCAGAAGTGGGCCACCGCACGCCAGGCCTCTCGACTGTCGACCATGGAAGCGACCACGGCCGGCAGCGAGAGGTCTCCTCCGACGACTGCTCTGAGAGCGCTGCGCTCCTCGTCCCAGGCTGGGCAAAACTCCAGTGTGTGCTGGGCCGTATCCAGCGGGCAGTTGTCACAATGGTGACACACGGCCGACACCTCTATGCCTACAATACGACACAGATACTCACCGAAGCAACCATGCCCGGTGAGTACCTGTGTCAATCGAAACGTAGCCGGACCGTGGCGCCTGTCTAGCCACTCGGCAAAGACCGGGCGCACTGCCGCTACAGCCCTGAGCCCCGCTGACGGGGCCTCCAGCCTGAGACGCCACTCCTCCACGGCGGCTCGCCGTAAGGAGGCCCTCATGGCCTCCACCTCCTTCAGGGCCAGACGCTGCCCGCGACTGAACGCCTCCTCCCGCCAATGAAATGCATCGGCCAGGGATTGGGCGTCCAGATCCCAAGGCAGGAATCCGGCCAACATGCAAGCCGCCTCGTACGAAACCGTGCGGTATGCCCTGATCGCCCGCTGCGCCACTACACGCTGAGGATTGCGCAAGAGTGCGACGCAGCGGTTGCTCAGGGAATCAGCCCAAACTGGACTGCCATACAGGGCCATGGACCGCACGACTCCGTGGTATAACCTTCGGCAAGGGATACCAGGACCTTCCAGGTTGGGCAGCAGGCTAGAAAGAGCGCCCGCTGCCCGGGACAGTTTTGTCCGCATTTTCACGAAATGGGTACGGAATTCCCATCGGCTATCCAAAACTAACCCTAAATACTTTATATTCTTGCCGATGGGAATCCGCACCCCCTCAACAACGATGTGGGCACCGGCCGGTGGCCCTTTCCGAGGCCCGTGAAAACAGATGGCCTCGGTCTTTTCAAGGGCCACCTTCAAACCTAAACGTCGAATACGACCTACAACATGGCCGGTGCCCTCCGCCGCCAAAATTGCGGCATCCTGGAAGGTCCCCGAAGTCGCTGTGACTAGCGTGTCGTCGGCGTAACATGTCACGCCGACGCCCCGGAACCTAACCTTTTTTTTTTTTTTTTTTTTTTTTGGTTTCGCGGAGAAAGTGCGTTACCACTACCGCCCGGCCTTCGTGGGGGGCGACCGAGCGGTTATGTTGGGTTCACCGTGCCTTACGACCCGGCGTTGAGCCGCCCGGAGAGATGGAAAACGTCGGGCGACCGCCGGGCCGAGTCCCTAACCTATGTACAACGCACGGCATACCAACTAAAACTCCGCGGTGGCCATCTTCGGCGCATTAGGGACGGCTGCGGGCTTCCTCTGACTAATGTCTAAGTTGTCGTCCGCAACCGCCCCTGCGCGGTGCCGCGCCCCGGAACCTAACCTTTTTTTTTTTTTTTTTTTTTTTTTTTGGTTTCGCGGAGAAAGTGCTTTACCACTACCGCCCGGCCTTCGTGGGGGGCGACCGAGCGGTTATGTTGGGTTCACCGTGCCTTACGACCCGGCGTTGAGCCGCCCGGAGAGATGGAAAACGTCGGGCGACCGCCGGGCCGAGTCCCTAACCTATGTACAACGCACGGCATACCAACTAAAACTCCGCGGTGGCCATCTTCGGCGCATTAGGGACGGCTGCGGGCTTCCTCTGACTAATGTCTAAGTTGTCTTCCGCAACCGCCCCTGCGCGGTGCCGCCTGGTGCGGCCCGTCTCCTGTTGTGGGGGGGGCTCAGAAGCCCCCGCGCACCGAAGGACGCTCTCAGCGTCAACGGCAGCGTGAGGCCTACCTTCCACGCTGCCGTCCATCACGGGGGTCGCAACAATGTGCTAAAAAGTTACACAAAACTATAGACGGACGGCCCCCTGCCGCCCGCCCGCGACCCCCGGTGGCCCCTATTAGTCGCCTCTTACGACAGGCAGGGGATACCGTGGTGGAATTCTCCAAACGCCCCCAATCCACAGGGCGGGAGACGCCGGTCAGTCGTCCACCCGGCGCCTCCTTCGTCTCCTCTGGCGGCGGGAGGGATCATCTCGCTCCCGATCCCTCTCGGCACTCTCCTTCTGCGAGAGGACCACCTCGCAGAAGTGGGCCACCGCACGCCAGGCCTCCCGACTGTCGACCATGGAAGCGACCACGGCCGGCAGCGAGAGGTCTCCTCCGACGACTGATCTGAGAGCGCTGCGCTCCTCGTCCCAGGCTGGGCAAAACTCCAATGTATGTTGCGCCGTATCCAGCGGGCAGTTGTCACAATGGTGACACACGGCCGACACCTCTGTGCCTACGATACGACACAGATACTCACCGAAGCAACCATGCCCGGTGAGTACCTGTGTCAATCGAAACGTAGCTGGGCCGTGGCGCCTGTCCAGCCACTCGGCAAAGACCGGGCGCACTGCCGCTACGGCCCTGAGCCCCGCTGACGGGGCCTCCAGCCTGAGACGCCACTCCTCCACGGCGGCTCGCCGTAAGGAGGCCCTCATGGCCTCCACCTCCTTCAGGGCCGGACGCTGCCCGCGACTGAACGCCTCCTCCCGCCAATGAAAAGCATCGGACAGGGATTGGGCGTCCAGATCCCAAGGCAGGAATCCGGCCAACATGCAAGCCGCCTCGTACGAAACCGTGCGGTATGCCCTGATCGCCCGCTGCGCCACTACACGCTGAGGATTGCGCAAGAGCGCGACGCAACGGTTGCTCAGGGAATCAGCCCAAACTGGACTGCCATACAGGGCCATGGACCGCACGACTCCGTGGTATAACCTTCGGCAAGGGATACCAGGACCTTCCAGGTTGGGCAGCAGGCTAGAAAGAGCGCCCGCTGCCCGGGACAGTTTTGTCCTTATCTTTTCGAAATGGGTACGGAATTCCCATCGGCTATCCAAAACTAAACCTAAATACTTAATATTCTTGCCGATGGGAATCCGTACCCCCTCAACATCGATGTGGGCACCGGCCGGTGGCCCTTTCCGAGGCCCGTGAAAACAAATGGCCTCGGTTTTCTCAAGGGCCACCTTCAACCCTAGACGCCGGATCCTATTCACGACGTCGCCGGTGCCCGTCGCCGCCAGAATTGCGGCGTCCTGGAAGGTCCCAGAAGTCGCTGTGACTAGCGTGTCGTCGGCGTAACATGTCAGCCCCGGAACCTAACCTAACCTAACCTAACCTAACCTAACCTAACCAAATTAGAAGAAATAGACATATTAGAAAATACTATAGAAAGATATACAAAATTAGTTATAAAAACAAGTGACGAAACCATAAAACAACAAAAACAAAACACGAAGTACGCGATTCCTTGGTGGTCAAAAGAGCTCGACGGGTCCCGACGCGACATGATGCGGAAGAAACGCCGCATCAGATGGGCGGCACCGGTGAGGAAGGCGCGAGTCATCCGAGAATACAAAGAGGCGAAAGAGAAATACGAGCGGGAAACAAAAGAAGCCCAGACAAAAAGCTGGATGCAATTCTGTGGCAGGCAAAGCAAAGAAGGGCTGTGGGATGGGATTTATCGGGTAATGGGCAGGTTGACCAAGCGGCATGAAGACGCGCCACTCGTGAGGGACGGGCAAATCCTGGGTCAGGAGGAATCGGCAAGATTCCTTGCCGAGACCTTCTACCCGGACGACCCTCACGAGGAGGATAATGAGGATCACCGGCGCACCAGAGAGCTTGCCTCACGGGTGAACGACTGGGTTCATGGTGAGGTACATGACCTACCGTTCACGCTGGGGGAGCTCTCGGCGGCGCTGGTGACCTTCAATCCTAAGAAGGCGCCCGGGTCGGACGGCCTGACCTCCGACATCTGTTCGCAGGCGATCGCCCAAGATCCGGAGTCTTTTCTAGCACTGGCTAACAAGTGCCTAGAGCTGGCCTATTTTCCAAGGATTTGGAAAGAGGCCACGGTCGTTGTGCTGCGGAAGCCGGGTAAGGATGATTACTCGGTTCCCAAGGCACATCGGCCGATAGGACTGTTGCCAGTGCTGGGAAAGATCCTGGAAAAGATGCTGGTGAGTAGGCTGAAATGGCACATCCTTCCGAGGATGAGCCACCGCCAATACGGCTTTATGCCACAAAGGGGCACCGAGGACTCCCTCTACGACCTAGTGAATCATATCAGGACTAAACTTCGGGAGAAGAAAGTCCTGATTATGATATCGCTGGACATAGAGGGAGCCTTCGATAGCGCCTGGTGGCCCGCTATAAAGGTCCGGTTGGCGGAAGAACGCTGCCCACCAAACATCAGAAGGATGGTCGCCAGCTATCTGGATGATCGGATGGTCAGGGTCCGATACGCGGGCGCCGAGTCAGCGCGCAGGACCGTTAAAGGTTGCGTTCAAGGATCTATTGGAGGGCCAATCCTGTGGAACCTCCTCCTCGACCCCCTTTTACAGGGGCTCGAGCACCGGGGCGACTATTGTCAAGCTTTTGCTGATGATGTCGTCCTGGTGTTCGATGGGGGTTCCACAGGAGAAGCGCAGAAGCAGGCCAATGCGGCACTAGCCTATGTGCGGGATTGGGGTGTCAGAAATAAGCTGAAGTTTGCGCCACAAAAAACTCAGGCGATGCTTATAACTAACAAGCTAAAGTACGACACCCCGATCCTGCGCATGGGCGGAGTCGACATTGGTCTGTCTAACGAGATAAAGCTTCTCGGCCTAACAATAGACCGAAAACTGACCTTTAACGGTCACGTGACGCAGGCGTGCGCAAAGGCTATAAGCCTCTTTAAAGTGCTTGCGAGGTCAGCCAAGGTCCAGTGGGGGTTGGGACCCGAAGTGATCAGGACTTCATACTCTTGCCGATGGGAATCCGCACCCCCTCAACGATGATGTGGGCACCGGCCGGTGGCCCTTTCCGAGGCCTGTGAAAACAAATGGCCTCGGTTTTCTCAAGGGCCACCTTCAACCCTAGACGTCGGATTCTATTCACGACGTCGCCGGTGCCCGCCGCCGCCAGAATTGCGGCGTCCTGGAAGGTCCCAGAAGTCGCTGTCACTAGCGTGTCGTCGGCGTAACATGTCACGCCGACGCCCCGGAGATTGGCACCACGGAGCACCCAGTCGTACCCGATGTTCCACAGGAGAGGGCCCAAAACCGAGCCCTGTGGAACACCGCACGACATCGCTCTTCGGTGCCACCCATTGGCGCCCGGATACACCACGTCCCTGTCAGACAGATACGCGTGCACCAGACGCCGGAGATAGGGCGGCACCACGTGGTACCGCAGTGCCTCGTGGATGCAGGGCCAAGGCAGCGAGTTGAAAGCGTTGGATATGTCCAACGAGACAGCAATAACAACTTCGCCCCTGGCCACTGCTTCCTCCGCCTGTGCCTTCACCCGCAGAATCGCGTGGACGGTAGAACGTCCCCTCCTAAATCCAAACTGTTCGTCGGCCAAATTTGGCCCGACCCTCTCGAGGTGCTCGACGAGGCGAGCATGAACGATGCGCTCGAAAAGTTTGGCGACCTCGTCGAGCAACACGATGGGCCGGTAGGCCGACGGCGACTCTGCGGGTCGTCCTTCTTTCTTCAGCAGGACGAGCTTCCCGGTTTTCCAACGCGCCGGGAAGACGCCCTGCTCCAAAGAGGCGGAGAACAAACTGCGGAGCCTCGGACCCAGGTACTCGAGAGCTAACACCCAGGCCCTCCCGGGGATGCCATCGAGCCCTGGGGCCGTGTTTTTGCTCCGCAGCCGAAGCACTGCCACCCGCATTTCAGCGGGTGAAACCTCCGGGATATCCCTTGCCGAAGTATCGTACGACGATGACGCCATGTCCGGTGGCGCCATCGGTGGAGGAGTGGTCTCCACGGTGGCCGGAAACAAGGCCGCGACGACGTTGGCCAGCAAGTCTGGCCGGAGACTCTGCGACAGCGGGGGCGCCGCTGGGCGAAGCTTGTTCATGACCAAGCGATAGGGGCGCCCCCACGGGTCACCGTCGAGAGTCTCCAGGAACTCCTTCCTCGCCGCGACCTTGGCCCTGTGAACGGCCACCCGCAGCGCTCTCTTCGCCTCCTTATAGAGGCCGTAGAGCTGCCGCTCCTGGTCTGCGTGATCCTGACTTCTAATTCGGCGACGGCGATGCCTGGCGTATCGACGGCGCGCAGCAACGCAAGACGCGCGCAACTGCGCTAACTCCGCCGACCACCAGTACACCTGCCGCCGCGACGGACGGCGGAGGGCCCGGGGCATGGCGGCGTCGCAAACGTCCGACATTGCCACCCCGAACCACTCCGCCTCCTGCTCGACCCGTACCGGCCCGTCCGGCACGGGGAGCCACGACACGACCAGAGCGGCCAACACTAGGGCCTCTTTATCGACGACGTAACACCCACCGCGGGCCGTCCTGATTCGGGGCACTCGTTACGCCACTGGGCTGGACACTCGAGGACGCGGAGACGTCGAACCTGATGTAACGATGGTCCGACAACGTCTCCACGCCCACGAGGACTCTCCAGCCCCGGACACGACGTGCGACGGCGGGGCTCGCAAACGACAGATCCACAATAGACCCGCCGTTGTGCCGCACGCACGTGTCCACCGACCCCCTATTCAGGACGACCAGGCCGACAGAGATCGCCCAGTCCTCCAGGACCTCACCGCGAACGTCGGTCGCCGGCGAACCCCAGACCACGGATTTGGCGTTGAAGTCGCCGGCGACGATCACTGGGTGAGGTTGGCCTTGCTGCACCAGGGCCCCCAGTCGAACGAGAAAAGACTCGAACTCATAGAGGGGTCTGTTGGGAGAGAAATAAACTCCTACAACCCATACGTCTCCCAACAGAGCCGCGACGCATCCCTGGCCCTTCGCTACTTTTTCGAAGGGCGGGGAGCCAGCGGCACCCTGGGTGATGATGGCCACCGAACCGTCGAGGTCCCCAGCCCAGTTATCTCTGGGCGGGACGAAATACGGCTCGGCGACCACGGCCACTTGCACCGACCACTGCGCCAGGCTTTGGGACAACAGGTCCTGGGCGCGGGCGCAGTGGTTGATGTTCGCCTGGAGGAACTTCAGGTCCATTACTGGGCGATCTCTTCAACTACGTCCATCTCGGCCACTTCTTGCGGTGGGCTCACCGACTGCGGCTGGGCCGTAGCCTCAGCGGCAGCTGGTCTCCTACGCGGGCGACGTCGGGTTTTGCGGGAGGAGACGGGACACGCCTTCCCCCCAAGCTGATGCCCGGCAGGCTTGCCAGCTGCGGCACATTAGACGCAGCTTGGTGCATCCTTGCATTGGCGGGCTTTGTGGCCCGGCTTGCCGCAGCGATAACAGAGATCGCTGCGATCCGGCCCTCCGTCGCAATTATTTTGCGCATGACCGTGCTCGAGGCAGCGGTAACAGCGCATCGGGCGCGCCTCGAGCACGGTCACTCGGACAACGGTCCACCCGACTATCAGGCGGCCCGCCTTGATTTTCTGGGCCACCTTGACCGGCACCCTGGCCCAAACTGCGCCCAGACCTGAGCGATCGGGCCGGATTTGCCCCACCTTTTTTTTTTTTTTTTTTTTTTTGTTTCGCGGAGAAAGTGCCTTACCACTACCGCCCGGCCTTCGTGGGGGGCGGCCGAGCGGTTATGTTGGGTTCACCGTGCCTTACGACCCGGCGTTGAGCCGCCCGGAGAGATGGAAAACGTCGGGCGACCGCCGGGCCGAGTCCCTAACCTATGTACACCGCACGGCATACCAACTAAAACTCCGCGGTGGCCATCTTCGGCGCATTAGGGACGGCTGCGGGCTTCCTCGGACTAATGTCTAAGTTTTCGTCCGCAACCGCCCCTGCGCGGTGCCGCCTGGTGCGGCCCGTCTACAGGGCGGAACCTTTTTTTTTTTTTTTTTTTTTTTTTGGTTTCGCGGAGAAAGTGCGTTACCACTACCGCCCGGCCTTCATGGGGGGCGACCGAGCGGTTATGTTGGGTTCACCGTGCCTTACGACCCGGCGTTGAGCCGCCCGGAGAGATGGAAAACGTCGGGCGACCGCCGGGCCGAGTCCCTAACCTATGTACAACGCACGGCATACCAACTAAAACTCCGCGGTGGCCATCTTCGGCGCATTAGGGACGGCTGCGGGCTTCCTCTGACTAATGTCTAAGTTGTCGTCCGCAACCGCCCCTGCGCGGTGCCGCCTGGTGCGGCCCGTCTCCTGTTGTGGGGGGGCTCAGAAGCCCCCGCGCACCGAAGGACGCTCTCAGCGTCAACGGCAGCGTGAGGCCTACCTGCCACGCTGCCGTCCATCACGGGGGTCACATCGATGTGCTTAAACACACAAAACTAAGCACGGACAGCCCCCTGCCGCCCGCCCGCGACCCCCGGTGGCCCCTATTAGTCGCCTTTTACGACAGGCAGGGGATACCGTGGTGGAATTCTCCAAACGCCCCCAATCCACAGGGCGGGAGACGCCGATCAGTCGTCCACCCGGCGCCTCCTTCGTCTCCTCTGGCGGCGGGAGGGATCATCTCGCTCCCGATCCCTCTCGGCACTCTCCTTCTGCGAGATGACCACCTCGCAGAAGTGGGCCACCGCACGCCAGGCCTCCCGACTGTCGACCATGGAAGCGACCACGGCCGGCAGCGAGAGGTCTCCTCCGACGACTGCTCTGAGAGCGCTGCGCTCCTCGTCCCAGGCTGGGCAAAACTCCAACGTGTGCTGGGCCGTATCCAGCGGGCAGTTGTCACAATGGTGACACACGGCCGACACCTCTGTGCCTACGATACGACACAGATAGTCACCGAAGCTACCATGCCCGGTGAGTACCTGTGTCAATCGAAACGTAGCCGGGCCGTGGCGCCTGTCCAGCCACTCGGCAAAGACCGGGCGCACTGCCGCTACGGCCCTGAGCCCCGCTGACGGGGTCTCCAGCCTGAGACGCCACTCCTCCACGGCGGCTCGCCGTAAGGAGGCCCTCATGGCCTCCACCTCCTTCAGGGCCGGACGCTGCCCGCGACTGAACGCCTCCTCCCGCCAATGAAAAGCATCGGACAGGGATTTGGCGTCCAGATCCCAGGGCAGGAATCCGGCCAACAAGCAAGCCGCCTCGAAAGAGACCGTGCGGTACGCCCTGATCGCCCGCTGCGCCACTACTCGCTGCGGGTTGCGCAGGAGAGCGATGCAGCGTTTGTGCAGGGAGTTGGCCCAAACGGGACTGCCGTAGAGGGCCATGGACCGCACGACTCCGTGATAGAGTCTTCGGCAAGGGATGCCAGGACCTTCCAGGTTGGGCAGCAGGCTAGAGAGAGCACCCGCTGCCCGGGACAATTTTGTCCTCAAAACCTCAAAATGGGTGCGGAATCCCCATCGGCTGTCTAAAACCAAACCCAAATATTTCAAACTTTTGCCGATGGGAATCCGCACCCCATCCACGACGATGTGGGCGCCGGCCGGTGGCCCTCGCCGAGGCCCATGAAAACAAATGGCCTCGGTTTTCTCAAGGGCCACCGTCAAACCTAACCGCCTGATTCGGCGCACTATATGGCCGGCGCCCGCCGCCGCCAATATTGCGGCATCCTGGAAAGTCCTGGATGTCGCCGTGACCAGCGTGTCGTCAGCGTAACAAGTCACGCCGACGCCCCGGAGATTGGTACCACGGAGCACCCAGTCGTAACCGATGTTCCACAGGAGAGGGCCCAAAACCGAGCCCTGTGGAACACCGCACGACATCGCTCTTCGGTGCCACCCGTCGGCACCCGGATACACCACGTCCCTGTCAGACAGGTACGCGTGCACCAGACGCCGAAGATAGAGTGGCACCACGTGGTACCGCAGTGCCTCGTGAATGCAGGGCCAGGGCAGAGTGTTGAACGCGTTGGAAATATCCAACGATACCGCTACAACTACTCTGCCTCCGGCCACTGCATCCTCCGCCTGTGCCTTCACCCGCAGAATCGCGTGGACGGTGGAACGTCCCCTCCTAAATCCAAATTGGCTGTCGGCCAAATTCGGTCCGACCCTCTCGAGATGCTCGACGAGGCGAGCATGGACGATGCGCTCGAAGAGTTTGGCGACCTCGTCGAGCAACACGATGGGCCGGTAGGCCGACGGCGACTCTGCGGGTCGTCCTTCTTTCTTCAGCAGGACGAGCTTCCCGGTTTTCCAACGCGCCGGGAAGACGCCCCGCTCCAAACAGGCGGAGAACAAACTGCGGAGCCTCGGGCCCAAGTACTCGAGGGCTAACACCCAGGCTTTTCCGGGGATGCCGTCGAGCCCTGGGGCCGTGTTTTTGCTCCGCAGCCGAAGCACTACAGCCCGCATTTCTGCGGGCGAAACCTCCGGGATATCCCTTGCCGAATACTCGATCGACGATGACGCCACGTCTGGTGGCGCCATCGGTGGAGGAGTGGTCTCCACAGTGGCCGGGAACAAGGCCGCGACGACGCTGGCCAGTAAGTCTGGCCGGAGACTCTGCGACAGCGGGGGCGCCGCTGGGCGAAGCTTGTTCATCACCAAGCGATAGGGGCGCCCCCACGGGTCACCGTCGAGAGTCCCCAAGAACTCCTTGCGTGCCGCAACCTTGGCCCTGTGAATGGCCACCCGCAGCGCTCTCTTCGACTCTTTATAGAGGTCGTAGAGCTGCCGCTCCTGGTCTGCGTGATCGTCCGCCCTCAATCGGCGACGGCGATGCCTGGCGTATCGGCGGCGCGCAGCAACGCAAGATGCGCGCAACTGCGTTAGCTCCGCCGACCACCAGTACACCTGCCGTCGCGGCGAACGGTGAAGGGCCCGGGGCATGGCAGCGTCACACACGTCTGACATTGCCACCCCGAACCACTTCGCCTCCTGCTCGACCCCTACCGGCCCGTCCGGCACGGGGAGCCACGACATTGCCAGGGCGGCCAACTCTACGGCCTCTTTATTGAGGCGATGAAGAACCCATCGCGGGCCGTCCCGATTCGGGGCACTCGGTTCACCACTGGGCTGGACGCTCGGGGACGCGGAGACGTCGAACCTTATATAACGATGGTCCGACAACGTCTCCACGCCCACGAGAACTTTCCAGCCCCGGACACGGTGTGCGACGGCGGGACTCCCAAACGACAAATCGACAATAGACCCGCCGTTGTGCCGCACACACGTCTCCACCGACCCCCTATTCAGGACGACCAGGCCGACAGAGATCGCCCAGTCCTCCAGGACCTCACCGCGAACGCCGGTCACCGGCGAACCCCAGACCACCGATTTGGCGTTGAAGTCGCCGGCGACGATCGCCGGGTGAGGTTGGCCTTGTTCCACCAGGGACCCCAGCTGGAAAAGAAAGGTCTCAAATTCAGCTAGGGGCCTGTTGGGAGAGAAATAAACTCCGACAACCCAGATGTCTCCCAACAGAACCGCCACGCATCCCCGGCCCTTCGCTACTTTTTCGAAGGGCGGGGAGCCAGCGGCTCCCTGGGTGATGATAGCCACCGAACCGTTGAGGTCCCCGGCCTAGTTATCCCTGGGTGGGACAAAGTACGGCTCAGCGACTACGGCCACATGCACCAACCACTGCGCCAGGCTCTGGGACAAGAGGTCCTGAGCGCGAGCGCAGTGATTAATGTTCGCCTGGAGGAATCTGATGTCCATTATTGTTGGGCGATCTCTTCCGTCTCCATCTCAGCCTGACAGGGCGGAACCTAACCTAACCTCAAGACACTGAGATCCTTCTGCGTCAATAACAATTGTTTTTTAAAAATAGTAATACAAAAAAATGAAAGTAGATATTGTAACATTCTCTTTTCGGACGACCAACACCTCAGTTAGCCCCATGACCATAAAGGTTGTAAAGTGTTTGGAACGTCGCGTCGGGAGTACTTGAATTAACCAGTTTATCAAGAATAAATCCGTTGAGTAGTTTTATTTCAATGTCGAACATTCGCGCAAACATAAGGAAATTCTTATTGGTTTTCCTTCCTATATACTGTGGTATATAGGAAGGAAAACCAATAGAAAGGAATCCTATATACATAAAAATAAAACCATCAGATATAACTAGTGTTTGATTTTTCAATTACCAAAAGATAAATAATATCATAAGCCATCTAAAAAGTCATTACCAATAAACACTATCTCACTACCGTCACAAAATAGCCATAACCATTAATCAAAAAATCATTACCGTCACAAATAATCATTACAGAGGCCTATATCTCCGTTATTTTTCGGTGAAATTTAAAGATCTATGTATATGAAAAAAAAGTGGACGATAGCCTAGTTGGGAATGGAACGGTCTGCCGAGACAATGTCCGGCGGTTCAAAACCCAAGGCACACACCTCTGATTTTTCGAAGTTATGTGTGTATTGTTTATCAATTATCGTTCGCTTTAACGGTGAAGGAAAACATCGTGAGGAAACCTACATACCTGAGAATTCTCGATAAGAATTTCGAGGGTATGTGAAGTCTGCCAATTCGCACTAGGCCAGCGTGGTGGACTAAGGCCTAAACCCTCTCAGTAGTAGAGGAGGCCCGTGCTCAGCAGTGGGCAGTATTTAATACAGGGCTGGTATTATTATTATATTATTATATGTATATGATATTAATATATGTCTATATTTTCATTTACCACAGTTAATTGTTTGTGTGCGTCCCAGTATTATATTTTGCGAATAAATGTTTCTTTCTTTCTACCACCAAAATTTTCAAAATCTAAAATTCTCTCTACATTTACCCAAATTGGATCGAAATCAGAGAATTAGCCATCTACATTCTTGCCAATGATTTTTTGGTACCTTCCATTAGCCAAAAATTATAGAGTACATAATATCTGAAACGTAAGATTTCAATAAAATTTTGTTAAGATGTGGTTACCCATCATTGTCTCATTGATTAAAGAAACACTTGAAACCATTGCTTGAAATAGTAACTAAGTAATATAACAGTAAACAAACAAACTTTGAGCCTTTTGGTTAAACCACTGGAAAGTACTCGCGGACGCATGTAGGAAGATAAATCACTTTCTAATATATTAATTAAATCCTCAGAAAGCCGATAAACATGAGTAAAGTCTACATCACGGGATATTGTTTTCAACTTTCTCAGTTCTTTCGCCTGTCGAGCTTTCTTTAGATCATCAATTTTCTTAGCTTTTTCTTATAAATGTAGCTTTATGATTAAACTAGCTGCTATTTTTATTTTGAATAAATAAAAGGAACAAAACAGTCAAAATTACGTGAAACACCAAATAAATCCAAGGAGTCACGAGCAAATAATGTAGCTTCTAAAGACAGAATAAATCGGGGCTGCGGGCGAGGCTGTGAGCGTCGTCGCCGCTGTTTTTTCTTAGAGAATTCCGAATTCTACGAAGAACTGTCAAACTGCTCGCCTTTGAGTAGTTCTATCTCACGGCCGTTACAGCCTTGAGCGCTAGTATCGCTGTTGATAACTTAGTGAATTCCAATCTACCAACTCGACGCTGCGGCAGGGCTGCGCGCAAGGCAGTGTCGTTAGAGAATAGCACTGCAGTACTATCACCAGTATTCATTTGCGAATTTTGCGATAGCGTCTCCCTTCCACCCGGTTTATAAACGACATTATTCATAAACAGTCAATTCAACTCAACTCAAAATTCGTTTGAAGAAGACAAGACTTTCTATAACTAAAATAGGTTTATAGACTGTTTATGAATAAGGTCGAAAGTATCTTGGTTAAGTTTAGCCAGTATTTTGACATGTCCTTTATGCAAATATGTGGAAAGCAAGTTTATAAAAAAAAACGTTCTCAATCAACATGAATTTTAATGTCAAACACGTCAAGAACGTCATTCAATTATATGATTATTAAAAGAATACTGTTACTGTTATAACTTAATTTCACCGAAATAATCTGTGATGATGGATTCGTTTCCAAAAAGATATGCCTCTAATTTCACGAGTTCTACAGCACAGAGAGGGGTTGAGGCTAAGGAAGTCGAAATTGCTAATGCTCGGCTCGGTAAGTTCTAAAATTTGTATAGTTTTTACTATTCTGTCATCAAGACAAAAAGTATATCGACGGTAAAAAGCGATTTCGTCGTATCTCGAAATATCCAACTTTACACCAGAGCCAAAAAACAATTAAAAAAATTCATAACTCGTAAATTTATGAAGATAGAAATTTGAGATTTGGAACATATTTCTATAAATCTAAACCTTAATTTCCACAGTTAACCGGAATATTCTAAAGTTACTACTTCATTGATTTTGTACTAGTTACAGCAGTCGATGTTTTAATGTCGAGCATCAGTTTTTTTTATCTGTGAGGTGAAATGTATGACCAACTAAAATACATATTATAGATTTCGATGCGACGGATCTGCTGTATCTCAAATACAAACAATGCGAAACATGTTCATTTTGCTATATATGATTTAATCGAATTAGTTTATGAAAAAACACGTCTTACATACAATCAGTATCATAAAAGTTATAAAAATAAAATGCTGTATCTTTTACTAAACGCTTTTATTTTCTTTTTAAGAACGTAATGACAAAAAATCAAGTAAATAAACAGTAATTTATCTATTCAACTCTAACTCTATTCGTCTCCTGTTGTTGAGGGGGCTCAGAATCCCCCGCGCACCGAACTACTCTTTCGGCATCAATGGCAGTGACTTTCACGCCCTAACATCCGCCACTGCAACTTCTGTAAGCCAGGATCAGCAGTGGCACGCATTTTATGATACCGAGCGGTGAAGCTCGGCGAATCTCAGGGAACACTAATCTGTCTTTAACCCGCAACGAAATCAATCAAATAGAAACATAGGGAGGAGTTGGAAATATTCGGCGTCAACGGCAGCGTGAGGCCTACTTTCCACGCTATCTTCCATCACTGAGATCACAATAATGTACTAAAAGATAATACAAAATTAAAGATGAACTACCCCTTGCCACCCGCCCGCGACCCCCGGTGGTCCCTATAAGTCGTCTTTCACCACGGGCACCGTAACGTACCGTGGTGGACTTCTCCAAACTTCCCAATCCACACGGCGGGAGACGCCGGTCAGTCGTCCACCTGGTGACTTCTACGTCTCCTATGGTGGCGAGAGGAATCATCGCGATCCCGATCCCTCTCGGCACTCTCCTTTTGCTAAAGGACCACCTCGCAGAAGTGGGCCATCGCACGCCATGACCTCTGGCTGCCGACCATGGAAGCGACCACGGCCGATAGTGAGAGGTCTCCTCCGACGACTACTCTGAGAGCGCTGCACTCCTCGCCTCAGGCTGAGCAAAACTACAATATGTGCTGATCCGTATCCAGCGGGCAGTTGTCACAATGATGACACACAACACATACACCTCTGCGCCTACTATTCGGTATCCCCTGCCTGTCGTAAAAGGCGAATAATAGGGGCCACCAGGGGTCGCGGGCGGGCGGCAGGGGGCTGTCCGTCTTTAGTTTTGTGTGTTCTAGCACATTGTTGTGACCCCCGTGATGGACGGCAGCGTGGAAGGTAGGCCTCATGCTGCCGTTGACGCTGAGAGCGTCCTTCGGTGCGCCGGGGCTTCTGAGCCCCCCCCACAACAGGAGACGGGCCGCGCCAGGCGGCACCGCGCAGGGGCGGTTGCGGACGAAAACTTAGACATTAGTCCGAGGAAGCCCGCAGCCGTCCCTAATGCGCCGAAGATGGCCACCGCGGAGTTTTAGTTGGTATGCCGTGCGTTGTACATAGGTTAGGGACTCGGCCCGGCGGTCGCCCGACGTTTTCACTTTTCCATCTCCGGGCGGCTCAACGCCGGGTCGTAAGGCACGGTGAACCCAACATAACCGCTCGGTCGCCCCCCAGGAAGGCCGGGCGGTAGTGGTAACGCACTTTTTCCGCGAAACCAAAAAAAAAAAAAGGGATGAATGCCTCCAAAACAAAAATAATTACGAATAGCCAAAGACTTCCTGTGAACATAAACGGCAAATATATAGAATACGTGGACAAATACATATACCTGGGTAAACAGGTATCTTTCAGTACAAAGAATAATGAAGAAGAAGTAGTAAGAAGATGTAAAATAACTTGGAATAAATACTGGTCTCTAAAGGAAATTCTAAAAGGAGATTATACACCTAACATGAAAAAAAACTGTAATTGATACCTGTCTTCTGCCTAGCTTATTGTATGGTTGTCAGACATGGGCTTACACACATAAAGTGAAAGAAAAAATAAAGACAACACAGAGGTCAATGGAGAGAAGTATACTGAAAATTAGGAAAATACATAAGGTCAGAAATTATCAGGCGAAAAACAAAAATAACTGATGCGTTAACACAGGCTTTAAAATTAAAATGGCAATGGGCTGGTCATATCTCGAGGTGTAAAGACAAGAGATGGACCATAAAAACTACTAGTTGGAAAGGACCATTAGGTAAAAGAAATATTGGCAGACCAACAAAACGGTGGGCTGATGATATTGCTATAAAAGCAGGGCAAGATTGGATGACCCTTGCTAGAGATAGGAGTTTATGGAAGGAGAAAGAGGAGGCCTTCACCCAAACGGGATCCACATCACAAGAAGATAACTAACCTTACTAAGAGCCCCCCGAGGCAATTCTTGTGCTTTGGGTCTTCACACCCAATGCACGCCCATGCGCGGGGGGACATTAGTCGCGGGCCGAGGCCCACAGTTCAGTGTGTATACCCTTTTGGTTGTAAAATACATTGAGGCCTAAAAGGGCCCGCGAACATTTCCTGGCACCCTCTTTTTCCGCCCATCCTGCGAACCTTCCTCCCTTCCCCCACCTTCCCATCCATACTCCTATCCACTTCCTTCCCAGGCCCCTGCAGTCGTCAAGCCGGGGGACTCCAGTATCCCATTCGCAGGTTTCCCCCGGTGTTGACTGCAGGATCGCCTACGTAAAAAAAACCATACTTAGACTGCGCGGGGGGACATTAGTCGCGGGCCGAGGCACACAGTCAGTGTGTATACCCTTTTGGTTGTAAAATACATTGAGGCCTAAAAGGGCCCGCGAACATTTCCTGGCACCCTCTCTTTCCGCCCATCCTGCGAACCTTCCTCCCTTCCCCCACCTTCCCATCCATACTCCTATCCACTTCCTTCCCAGGCCCCTGCAGTCGTCAAGCCGGGGGACTCCAGTATCCCATTCGCAGGTTTCCCCCGGTGTTAACTGCAGGATCGCCTACCTAAAAAAAAAAACCATACTTAGACTGCGCGGGGGGACATTAGTCGCGGGCCGAGGCACACAGTCAGTGTCTATACCTCTTGGTTGTTAATCACATTGAGGCCTAAAAGGGCCCGCGAACATTTCCTGGCACCCTCTCTTTCCGCCCATCCTGGGAACCTTCCTCTCTTCCCCCACCTTCCCTTCCATATTCCTCTCCCACGTCCCCCCCAGGCCCCTGCAGTCGTTAAGCCGGGGGACTCCAGTATCCCATTCGCAGGTTTCCCCCGGTGTTGACTGCAGGATCGCCTACAAAAATGTGTGTGAACTGTGCGACAGCAGTATATAATACAGGGCTGGTATTATTTTTATTAAACATTAACTTACGCTAAATGGTGCAAGCACACTGCAGACGTGAACAACGTGTCAACATCGAGTCAAGTTGGTGCAGAGAGTTCTCAGCAGGACGCCGATGAATATGCGCCTTTGGAGGACACTGGATCGTACTTGCAGGTAACTTACTCTAAAATTTGCAAGATATAACAAAGAGACTGCCTCGGTGGCGTAGTTGTATTACGGTAGGATTGCAAAGCTGACGTCTCGGGTTTGATCCCCGGGTCGGGCAAAGGGATATTAGGTTTTTCTATTCAGTATCAGCCCGGAGTTTGGAATTCGTGGCCGATATGGCGATAGGCTCGCCCGCTATCACATCATGGGACGGAATACGCACGGCGAAAAGTCCCTACCCCTTCGGAGAAAATAGGCGTGAGAGTGTGTGTGTGTGTGTGTGTTAACAAAGAGGTTAAAGGATTCTATACAGCAGGCATATTTTTTAATTTAAGAATAAAATATTTACAATAAATTGTACTGTCCGCAGTTACAGGGACATCCTTCATTTCCTGGACACCTGTATAATATTTGTTACCTAATATAATCATAATAATACAATACTTACTAAATTTTATTTAAGATGCTGCGTTATTTGGAGAAAAATAATTCTTATGATCGAGCTTTTTGATAGATATAGTACAATTACGGGTGTTTTTATTACCATTTGGCGGGTTCGATTCCCGCTTCAGACAGGATATTATTCTAAAATGTTTGAATGCAGTTCAAATTGTTTCTGAAATCAAAATGATGTCTTCTTTCATTAAAATTTTCGATCTACAATATCTATACTAATATTATAAAGAGGAAATATTTTATTGTTTACATACATAGTATCACGCCTCTATCCCATAGGGGTAGGCAGAGACCATGGATTGCCACTTTGCTCGATTCTGGCACACCACTTTCGCTTCCTCTACCTTCACCAATATTTTCATGCACTCCCGCCAGTTCAGGGTACTTTTGACCTGGCCCTTACTTAGAATGTCAGATATCTGACATTCGAAAGTTCGGTGCGGTCGACCCCTGCCGGCCCTTCCATCCACACTCGCCTTATATATCCTCTTTGTCATTCTTCTATCATCCATCCTTTCCAAATGCCCAAACCACCTTAGCATACCCTTCTCAATTTTGGTCACTACATCCTCTGTCACTTCACACATGTCCATCACCATAGTATTCCGCACTCTATCACACACAGTCACCCCACACAATATGCTTCTTAACGCTCTCATTTCCACTGCTTTAATCTTACTTTCGTGCTTTTTCTGCCATACCCAGCTTTCACTACCATACATCAGAGTTGGTAATAACTCTCCTCTATAGACAGCCAGTCGTGCCTTTTTGGACACCTTCCGGCTACCCATAAAGGCGTGCAACGCTCCATTCACCCGATTACCTGCACTCACTCGTCTCTCAATATCACTGTCATACCTACCATCACTTGTGAAAACACATCCCAAATATACAAAATCACTTACTTGCTGTACCCTGTCGTTGCCTATAAAAATATTACATTCTGTCATGCTATCGTCCCTTTCAAACACCATAACTTTCGTCTTACTAACATTCATCTTCATGCCTTTTCTCTCAAAAGCATCATCCATAATTGTCACTAACTTCTGTAACTCCTCCGCCGATGACGCAAGAATTACTTGATCATCAGCATAGAGTAGACAGTTGAGTGACAAACCATTCATTCTCAGCCCGTACGCACTCTCTTTTATATCTTTTAGACAGCCATCCATGAATAGGTTGAACAGCCATGGAGACGCTACACATCCCTGTCTCACACCCTTATTAATGCGAAACCAATCAGTGTAGGCTCCATTTATCCTGACACAAGCACTAGAGTTCTCATAAAGAGACTTCAGTGCTCTAATCAGGCTACTATCCACCCCAAACATGGACAAAGCTGACCACAGTTCATTCCTTATCACTCTATCGTAGGCCTTTTCCAAATCTACGAAAGCGCAGAAAACTTTTTGCCCTTTAGACAAATACTTCTCCACGACGCTTCGCATGGAAAAGTGGAAAAGTGGAAAAATCTTCATGCTGTTTAAAGCTCTCACAATTTCATTCATGCCTATTTTATCCTCTTTTTCTTCCCTTTCGACCATCATCATCTAAATCCTGTGTATCTTCATTTTCAAACAAACTTTCAAAATATTCTTTCCATCTTTTTAATGCGAATCTTCCATTCACTAAATTCCCATTCACATCTCTGACACTACTAAACTCCGGGGATGCTGATTTTCCTCGGGCTTTTCTGATTATTTTCCAGAAAAACTTAATGTTCCTCTGGAAATCCTCACATAATCTTCTATCAAAATCATCTTTTGCTTCATCCTTCTTCTTTTTTACTAATGTTTTCAATTCTTCTTTTATTCTATTATACTTCTTTTTCATTTCTGCCACATCTCTATCATTTACTTTTCCCATTCTTTCATCTGCTCTTATTGCTAACCAATCTAACCATGCATGCTTCTTCTGAATAACCACGTTTTGAACATCCTTGTCCCACCAAACATTCTTTATCTCTATACATTTCTTTCTTTTTGCCACTCCACACACTTCAACTGCAGCACTCACAACCACCTTTTTAAACACCTTCCATAATTTATCTACCTCACAAACTTCATCTAGAAGAAAGAAAGAAAGAAAGAAATTAAATCTAGCCCTTCAAATTTTTCTTGTAGTTTCCTTTCATACATTTCTCTTCTGTCCCCTTGCAAGTTTTTCACTTTTATTCTCTCTAAAACACTCGATTGTTCTGGACAACGGTGTCGCCACTTTCTGAAGAGGCCTTTTATACGACACATTACGAGAAAGTGGTCGGTATCCAGACCTACTCCTCGGAACACTCGCGTGTCCATTACATTGTTTAAATTGTTTTGTTTTGTGTACATTTTATTGTTTGTTTGTTTATAATGGATAAACTCAAAAACTACTGGACCGATTTTTTCACTAATAGGGAGAAAATTCTTTCGCATTACTCCTGAGTACTATAGGCTACTTCTTATCCCGGAAAATCTATTTCACGCGGGCGGAGCCGCGAGCAGAAGTCTAGTTTAAGACACTTTCCCTCCATATATAGCCGTTGGACGCCCTGTAAAGTAAGTACCTATTGAATGTCTACAAATTACACAATGTATTGAATTAGAGAAATTTGGTTAAGGTGTTGGTGGAGAAACACCGACGGAAACACGAGCACGCAGCCGTCGCTGTACAGACGGCGCGCTTGCCGTCCGCCTCCAGCCCCGCCACCGGCGTCGCGAATCAGGCAAGCTGCAATAGTATAATAGTAATTAGTAATAGCAAACATCATGATCATGTACTATGTGTGCAACGCGTAAACAGCGCCCCCCGAGGCAATTCTTGTGCTTTGGGTCTTCACATCCATGGGACATTAGTCGCGGGCCGAGGCACACAGTTCAGTGTGTATACCTCTTGGTTATATTGGTATACTGGGAACTTCCACACGACCATGATAAGTCGGTAGAATGTTTCACAGATGGATCCAGGAAGGAATCAACAGGATTGTCGGGGGCAGGAATATTTATAACCACGCCACCCAACACAGAAGAAACCACAATAAAGCTAGGCAGATATGCGAGCGTATCCCAGGCGGAAACAATGGCCATTCTGGAATGCGCTGATCGCACTAAGCAAATAACCAATAAGGAAAGTTAAAATAATGAAAATAAAATAATGTTAAGTAAACACTTCATTTTTATCGATCGACATAAAATAGTTTAAATAAACGGTAATCGATGGCGTTGGCCTGCGCGCTAGCGATCTACGTTTTAAAATTCGCGCCATCGTGACCCGTGACCGCGGGGACCACGCGAGGGAACTCGCTCTCGTTAGGCTTCCCCCGCGGTGTCTCGTTTGTCTCTTTCTTCCTCGTACATGTTTGCGAATTTGCAAATTTTGTCTTATTGGTCCATTCATACCGATACATTTTTCGTTCACGGGAAGATGCGTCAGAGGTAACCCGAAATCTTTTGGCTTCACTATTAATTGAACTGATTTTGAAAAGAGCAACACTAGAGTTTCTTGCCCGTTCTTCTCTAGTGAGAACTGCTTTCCGAACTGGTGGTAGAGTTAATATTGACGGAATCTAAATAATGTATAACATTTTATGGGTTCGAATAAATTATTTCATTTCATTTCATTTCATTTCATTAACCGGCCATACATTATTGTCGCTCACCGACTACGACCAACTAAGATTTCCGAAGTATTTTTTAATTAGAAGCGTAAATTTGTATTATTGTCTGTTTGAAAACTCAAGTAAACAATTTCGCCGGTTGGATAAGTTTGTTTTTAATTAGTAAATGTGGAATATAATAATGAATTGGTGTGTTATAAAGTGTTATCAACGTTTGTGTGTAGTGTGGAGGTATATGTAGTTGTAATTTCAGACATAAGGTTAATGAGATAGTTTTAAAATTGCGTTATTTACTTACACTCGGGAAGACGACCGACCGATCATTTTGTTGCGCTTGCCTTTATAAGTTTCATTTTATTAAGAAAGTAGGAAGAGCAATACAACAAAAATAATTTTGTAAATGTAGGCGAATGCACATTGTACACCGTTATTTTATTATTTTTTTGTGTTATGTCCAGTTTTACGTATTTGTACATGCCTGTCCAGGTATTCCCTAAATCCCTTCATTTGGATTTTATCTTATTTCAACGGTGATGTGCGTGCATTAGCTTATATAACTAATCTGACTTTGTACACAGCACAAAAGAATTGAAAAAAAAAAGAGAAAGAAACAATGAACAATTGATGACAAAAAAAGTAAGCCCGGAGTTTCTTTCTGCCTTTCTTCTTCGGGTCGTCATCGCTTAGGTAGCTAGTGAAAGGCTGGTAGGTTAGCTAGGCTAGGGCCTGTAGTGTCCTCACCGGTGAGGATCGCGACGCGTTCCTCCCATTATTTTAATAAAATGATGTCCTTTTTATATCCCCTTTCCTGCCAGCCCGAGCTGTTTTTTTGTTTTTGTTTATTTCTTATCATAGATTTACTCCCAATAAAAATGTCGGTAGTTATATAAGTGACCATTGGTATTTATAATAATTATTAATATAATCAATTTAATGTATCTTGACTTATCATAAGTGCAACTATGTTCGCCTACGTGATGAATAAAGTATTTTATTTTATTTATTTTATTTTACAACCTAGAAAAAACTTTTTAATGTTTTAATAAATTGTGAAGTGTTGTTTCATATTATACATTGAGTATTATTAGGGAAAGCAAAGGAGTAGTGCCTAGTTATTATAAGAGAAGTATGTATCTACTGATTATTTGACTGAACTATTTTGATAGTTTTTTTTGCCGTAATACGAAAATTATTTATGCTAACTAACGCGGTGTATGGTAGATACATAACCGATAATTAGATAATATGAAATATGAAGTGATTTGCTTTATTTCTTGTTTAGGTGTTAATCACTTATCCTAGTAGATGTTATAATGATTTGAGTACTTATACAAAACCGCCTTCGCAGTGCCGGATTAACTACATAGCAAGAGTAGCAATTGCTACGGGCCCCGCGCGAAAGGGGGCCCCGCATGTTTAAACCCACTCATCTCTGCCTGAGCGTAATTTTTTGAGTGAAACTTGTTAAGATGTGGTACGTAATTTTTTTGATGTCACAAAACAAGACACTCGGTACTCGATTATATCCTTGGCGTAAATAATTTAAATAATATCATACAGTAAACGCACAAGTTCTACAAAAAGTTGCGTGAAGAATTTCAGTCGGCCTAATAATCAGCTCTACAAAAAGTCTGCCGCATATGCAAGCACTCTTACCCGACACTTAGTGTGGATGTGTAGCAGAATTGAAATGGCTCGATTTAAATTGTTAAAATTATCTATTGATTTGTAAAGTTAACAGTCTACATTATTTTTAGTATAATTTAGTAACCATAGGGTCATTCGGGGCAACAGCACGCAGTGGGTAAAAGTTCGCATGGTCAATATCTCGGAACCTATTGAGTGGGCTCAGACACTTTTTCGGCTAGATCAGGGGCGCGTCAGGGACGATGTCAGAGCCACAAGCTATTTTGCCAAGCCTCACTTGTTTAGCGAAAAACGGTGATCAACGTGATTTTGTTGATTAGTTACCAACATTTTGTGCTGGGAAAAAAGTGTCTGGCTAGACGGTGCATCAGTTTACAAAAGTCCGTTAATTATGTTAAGTTTACATGATTATTATAGTATTTATTTTAGTTACTAATTCTGTCCTAGAAAATAAATGCGTCTCAACTAACGTGTGAATGTTTATAATATTCCCTGTTTGGGTAAGAGTACGAGGTTAAAAGTACGTACCCTGTTATAACTTCATTACAATGATCGCACGGTTTTTTCTTCTTTAAGCTGCAATTAAGGCGAATATTATTTGTAAAGATTTTTAGACCTTATACAGAAAAAAAATATTATCCATAAACACTCTGCGTAGTTTTACCCACATAACGGGTCAATAGTACGAATTTCCCCCGATGCACTTAAACATGTATTCCAAAAAAAACAATGAAGTAATGTACAAAAACTCATTAAATAATAAAAGTAGAATAAATTTACTTTACATAGAGTGTGAAAACGTTTTCCTAGACACTATATTTTTGACTGGGTAGACGATAGAAAAAAAAGTGCGTACTTTTAGGCCGAATGACCCTATACCAAAAATCTATTTTCTAGAAAATAAGTATATTGAGTTATAGAAGTTATGACTAAAAAAAATTTTATTACTTCAAGAGAGATTTCATCCAATTTAATTTTTCATAAACATTTCGTAATCCTGATATAGTAGGATCATTACCAAATGCATAAAAAGCAATGCATTCAATAAACTATTTCCAGAACAAAAGAAGTTTAAATTCTAGACGCGAGAGTCTCACGCGTGTTTTTTTTAAACTAATGATAGGTATCCTATCCCTTGTCGGTACAATGGGCACCCGGCCAATGCAAATTATTTGTGATCGAAGTTGGTAACACTGAAAAATTAACCGGGGATTCCCTGACATTGCCATTGAGAATCGTAACAAACAATCCGCCAATTAAAATAGAGTTTTTTTAGCTACCAACCAAAAAGAAATTGATGAATATTTTATTTTGTAAGTTTTAATCTTTCTATGTGTAAACATGATGTGAGCCATTTATGAAAGAGGTTCGTTTTAGTTCTGTGTTATTAACCTGTCGATATTCCTGTCAGTTCGTTTTTTTGACAGCAATGCAATTTTTTTTATCTATAACCTTAATGGTACCTTTTCACGTTTGTAATTGTCCGAGCCTAACAGCGCCTATAGTAATTTACTACACTATTCATTACCCACAAAATTGTAACCTATACATAGTAAATAAGTGTATTGAGTATTGAATTGTATTTTTACCACTCTATACTTAAGAACCCATAGCAGATCAAGGGCTTTTTGAAAGATTTTGCTACGGGCCCCGCGCTTGCTTAATCCGGCACTGCGCCTTCGTCATTCTATAATTTTTATAGCGTAATAGGCTAAAATCTAATTATCATTAGAACGATTTGCAGACCATATTAGACCATATTTATGCATATTATTACTATGTTTTGTGTCGGGTTCCCTTTCGGAAGATGTCACCCTTCGCCACTGGTGGAGACTGTCACGAATAGCCAAGGAAAGGGGAGCGACGCTATGTCAGACTGGGGGACGCCGCCTGGGGGGTGGGAGAGTATGTGGCCAGACTGGGCCTGGCTGCCTGTGTGGCCCTCACCGCATAGGCTGAGCGCTGCCCCCCTGTTGGCTCCTGCTGCAATGATCAATCAAGGTCAAAGTGGCGGGACCCTCAGTGGAAGGCGGTGCTGGGCAGAGAGCGGCAACCTGGAAGGTTCACACCTGGAAGGGAGCCACGATGCCTCCAAGGTCTAGCTGTGCCACAGCCGAAACTCCCTATGGTGAATGCGGCCCCTGGGAATGATACCTGCGAAGCGAACCGAACCAAAGCGAAAGTGGCAGTGCCACCCAAACTGGGACTAAGGGTGAAATAGTTCCAAGAAAGTGAACTGATCACCCATCTGTGCGACTGCATACGTCCCCAATAGACATACATATATACATACATACCTCTTGGTTGTAAAACACATTGAGGCCTAAAAGGGCCCGCGAACATTTCCTGGCACCCTCTCTTTCCGCCCATCCTGCGAACCTTCCTCCCTTCCCCCACCTTCCCATCCATACTCCTATCCACTTTCATCCCAGACCCCTGCAGTCGTCAAGCCGGGGGACTCCAGTATCCCATTCGCAGGTTTCCCCCGGTGTTGACTGCAGGATCGCCAACCTAAAAAAAAAAAACGAGTAAACAGCGTTGTGTGTCGGTGTGCAGGGGAGCGCGCCTGGGCGTGGCCCGTGTGGCGCGTGTGGCGCGGGTGACGGCGGCTCGGTGGTGTGGGCCGGGCCCGTGCTGGTGTCGCGAGCGGCACTGCCTGCACTACGCGCCGCCAAACTACCTTACACTTGCTCGTGCGTATTATTGTATCATTACTATGATGTAATATGTGGTATTTGAGGTAGGTACACGATATAGTTATCTATTTAATGCAGTGCAGCAGTAGGTAAATTAGAACTGTATTGTACCCAGGCGATGTGCAGAGACGTCGTGGGCGGGAGGCAAACTGGCGACGCATCCCCCCGCACCCGAGGAGCGTGTGGAGCGCACGTCGGACGCGCGACCGCTGGTGTCTGGAGGAGTAAGTTAGATCGTGCCACATAACAGTTTAATATTCGAGGTGTTTTGCAATAATTATCAGATTAAAAGCATAATATTATTATATTACAAATTGATAATACGACAAAGTAATAGGTTTTGGGGTATCGTTGCAGAAAGAAAAGTTTAAATGGAATTTCTTCCGAGACTTATTCGATGACAGCTTCAGTGATGAAGGTAAGGCAATCTAGATATAATATTTCCAAAGTATCTAGATTATGTAGGACAGCATAGGTACTTTGTACCTATGCTGTCGTTAGAACGCTCAAAATGTAAGAAGAAGCACAGGTTACCAATAAGTTTCTAGTCGTGTAAAGATATTATGCGTGATGGGATGGTTAGGTCCGGAACGCGTTGAGGTGTACCGGTTCGAGCACGGCAGCGGCGAGTACTTGGCGGCGTGCGGCGGCGCGCGGCCCTCACGCTGCGAGCGCGCGGCTCGGCGCGGGGCGCGCGTGTCGGCCGCCGCGCTCGCCCGCCTGCTCGCCGCGCCGCGCGCGCTACTCGCGCTACCTGTCACGCTGCTTCTGCACCTCCAGAGGTATGACCATCTCACAACAATTAATCTACACGAAATATTCTAAGTAACCGTGCCACGTGACGTTTTGGTCGGCTGTAAGAGCATTGCAGCTATATCTACTTACCCACTATAATTACAGATGGCTCGGTGGGTGGGCAGACACTTATTTTCATCAACCAGTCATTAGATCTTATTTCGAAATTGTGACAGCTAGTTTTTTTTTTTATATTGCAAGCAGTTACTTATACCAGAACTCCGGTGCTATGCCGGTGCCGGGCCTGATCAAAATTCAGGTGTGTTCGGGTAATCTTGGAATATGCGTATATTGACACTTGCGTTCCATTAGACAGAATACGAGCGCTTTCCTGCCAACTTTTAACAACTTTTATGCCAACCTCGTCCCTCTCGTAGAGCCGTATTATAATAATGCAACTAAATCTCGCTCTGAAGAGCGATATTAACTGAGACGCTGTCAAATTCAGGTCAGCATTTTAAGATAGTCGCCATTTAATAAACCCAAATTAACATCAGCTCAAATTACATCTTTGTTTATATTGTCTCGGCAAATTGATACCACTGCACCTGATGATAAGAGAAGTGGGATCCAGATAGAGTGTCGACTGACGAGAGATGATTGTCCCTCGTCAGACGACACAATTATGCCGGTCTGTGTGAACCAGATATACACAGGCTGATGTCGGAACGCGACAAACTTACGTGGGCCACTATGATGAGTTTTAACACTTTCTGTAGATACAGTCACAGGTTTTGATTAATAATATGTCTAGATGTAGTGACGCGCTACAATGAAACTAAAACAAACAAGCCGACTTGGCGTAAGCTAGTGTGCGTGACAGCTGTGTCATACGCTATCGCTGCGTCATTCTGCTTATCCTTCTGTGCAGTGTGTGCGCATAATGATACCAGTTATTGCATGGTCTCTATTAAAACGGGGAGAAAATTTTATCCATGATATGCAACAAAAAAAACACTCGAAACAGGACAATAATTTCTCTCATTATAATTTTGAAATTACTCTAATAATAACAAAGATTTGATTAAATTTACATACATGAGTACTTAACTCCATTAATATTAGAAAAGAAAAAAGTAGTCTTTGTCCTTCTCAGGGCCTCAAACTATCTCCATAACAAATTGCTCGCGGTTGCAACAGAGGAAAACAATTTCCGGTATAAAAATCAATGTGTCAATCTAGACATATTATTAATCAAAGCAAAGGGGTTGTTCACCGATTCTAGTCCCTACTGTTTCACGATATACCTCGGGAAGTCACCTACATAATATCTTTATATCTATGTACAGTCAACAACAAAAGTAGCTGAACAAACTCAAAATTTCAAATCGCCTTTGAACATTTGTATCCTTATCAACTATCGTTTTTCCTACATAAAAATAAACTTCAAAGGGCTAATTTTATTTTAGATAAAGAAAAAATAATATTTGGATTGAAATTAATGTGTAGAAGCGTTTTCAAGGTTTGAATATTATGTTCAGCTACTTTTGTGGGTGACTGTAGGTACATACATGGATACTTACCAGTAGTAGTTTATTTTTTACTAATAGCAATGTTTATTGGAAACAGTAAGGCGGATGGCCTGAATGGCATCCATGAAGGTTACCGTTATGTGACGCGGTGTTGAGCCAGGTGTACACTGGAGGCGGCGCGGGAGGCGGCGGCAGGGTGCGTGCTCACCGCGTCCGACCACATGCTGAAGCCAGCTTTGGCGATGATGTTCAACGCGCTAGTGCAGCCGGCCCTAGTGTTCGTGCGCAACGTGGCGCAGGCGGCGCGCGACGCACTGCGACCCGCGGCGCTCGCGCTCGGCGACGCGGTCGAGCCCGCCGCGCGCCTGCTCGCTGCCGTGCGCCTCGTGCACGTGCATATTGCGCCACAATGCGCGTGCTCACACACCCTAACCACAACATAGATAACTACTGTAGCGTGGCTATTTATGATTCTACATAACTTACTGTGTAAGTGCTAACAGACAAATAGTTATCCAAATAAAATACACTTTACGAAATAAACAAATGGCCTATCTGTTCAGTCGACACACCAATGGTTCTTTTATACGGTCAATGCAAAGTGACCCCACTTAATATGATTGTAAACGGAGAGAGGTCCGGATAGAATGTCGACTGACGAGCGATGATTATAATCCATCATCCCTCGTTTTGCTGCCTTGGTGGCGTAGTTGTATTGAGTACGCGTTACGAGTACGATTAGCGCGCTGATGTCCTGGGTTCGAATCCCGAGTCGGGGCAAAAACATAGTGACTGGGTTTTAATTAACTCTAAAATCCATGTGAATTTTATATAGTATAGATCATAAGAATATTAAAAATTTAAAATACTATAATTTATTGCCAAAAATTGCGGTTTCAAGCTGACAATATAAATTTTCGCGCGCAAACGGAGCTACACGCCCAGTGACGTCACACCTGTGTCACTGGCCATATTTACATTCGCCGGTGGCATTCATAAATGAAGGTATAAGTTTTGACTTTCGAGCTGTAGCACGCTTTATATTAGCTTAACTTGTATGTTTGTATGTATGTATGTTTGTAACTCTCCAACTCAACTTCACTTACCCACCTAAGCTATCGACATTTACCAAACGATTCCGCGATGCAGAGGCCGAAGCGCGCAACACTCCGCCACAAGCGCAACATACGACGCGCGACATTTTATCATATGCCAATATGTTGAGAAATAAAACAGAATTAAATCGTATTTTAAAAAAATATATATTTCGTTTTTTTTAGTGAGTTATGAAAGAAAATATGAAAATTTTATGCTATACTAGCGCCATCTGTTGGCGTGTTTGTTAAATGGACAATAGTGAACAGAACTAAAAAATTAAAAATAAGTACTAGTTTAAAAAAACTAAAAAACACGCTTTATAGAAAATCCAACTAAAAAATAGAAAATAAATTTGAATTAAGAATAGTGTAAATAAGAGAATATCAATAAAAAGTAACTTTAAGTTTACACGCCCTAATGCCACTACTACTGCTATAAGATAATTCGTCGCAGCGGCAACATCATACTTTAATTCAGAAATACACTTTCGCACACCCCATATTCGCACTAAACTACGAAATGATCCAAAAATTTGAAAACTACAATCGGGGTTTTTGGCAATAATATTCGTTATTCATGGATGATTTTTGGCAAGATGTTAGAAGAGGTAAAGACGAATATGTGGTTTCATTTAGTAATGCAATGTAAAAATGACCCTGTATATCATTTTGATAATATCTTAAAAAGCACCCCACGCTTTTCTTACAATACAATGCATTTTTTTCTTATTTTCACTATTGTTAATTCAAATTTATTTTCTATTTTTTAGTTGGATTTTCTATAAAGCGTGTTTTTTAGTTTTTTTTTTTTTTTTTTTTTTTTTTTTATGGTATAGGGGCAAACGAGCATACGGTTCACCTGATGGTAAGTGATCACCGCCGCCCATGAACATCTGCAATACCAGGGGGCACAGAGATGCGTTGCCGGCCTTTTAGGTGGGAATACGCTCTTTTTTTGAAGGTCGCCAGGTCGTATCTGTCCGGAAATGCTGCTGGCGGCAATTGGTTCCATAGTTTAGTAGTACGAGGCAAAAAATGACGGCTAAAACGTACAGTGGTGGATTGCCAACCTCCGAGGTGATGTAGATGGAATTTGGAGTTCTGCCGCGATGTACGGTGATGGAACTCAGCAGCAGGGATAAGTCCGAACAATTCTTCAGAGCACTCCCCGTGGTAAATGCGATAGAGAATGCAGAGCGATGCTACATCTCTACGCAAAGCCAAAGGATCAAGCCGATCGGAAAGAATACGGTCGTCGACGATACGAGCTGCCCGACGTTGAATACGGTCAAGAGGGAGAAGCTGGTACTGGGGAGCCCCTGCCCAAAGATGGGAACAATATTCCATGTGGGGCCGAACCTGCGCCTTATAAAGTTGCAGGCGATGGCCCGACGTGAAATATCGCCTCGATCTGTTGAGCACACCAAGCTTCTTTGAGGCCAATTTGGCCTTACCCTCAAGGTGACCGCGGAAATGAACGTCACTCGATATGTCGACACCAAGAATTCCGATACTGGCTGTGGCAGTTAGAGGAGTGCCTTGGAATTGAGGCGAAACGACAAATGGCGTCTTTTTTGCGGTAAACGCACAAACTTGTGTCTTTGTGGGGTTGAACTGAACCAAGTTAGAACGACCCCAATCCAAGACTCCAGACAGCAAGGTCTCGACTTCAGACACATGTTTGTTTCGGCACTCTTCGACATTTTCCCGAGAGATATTGGCTCGGCTGGTATACAAAGCATCACCCGTGCTGTCATCCGCATAGCAATGTATACCGCCAATTTGCAGCATATCATTGACATGCAGAAGAAATAGCGTGGGTGATAGCACACAGCCTTGAGGGACACCAGCGTTCACGGACTTGAGATCCGAGCATGCACCGTCGACAGCGACCTTGATGCTCCGGTCCGCTAGAAAGCTGGCTACCCATTTGCACAATTTCTCGGGAAGCCCATAGGAGGGAAGCTTCGCAAGAAGTGCTTTGTGCCAAACTCGATCAAAGGCCTTCGCTACATCCAAACTAACGGCCAGCGCCTCCCCCCTACTATCGATCGCCTTCGCCCATCTATGCGTTAGGTACACAAGAAGATCACCGGCTGAGCGACCCCTACGGAAACCGTATTGGCTGTCGCTTAATAGCTGATGGTCCTCTAGGTACCTAAGGAGCTGGCAGTTGACAATGGATTCCATTGTTTTTTTAAACTATTACATACTTATTTTTGAATAAATACAGTTACAGTTACTATGAAACTAATAACAAAGGACAATCTATCAACATCAGGTACTTAGTCGTAACAATGCGCATTGCACACCCATCTGGAAATAGATTTTAATCGTAATAATCTGTGCTATAGGGAACGTGCACGAACTAAAGGTGGCAGCACAAAATCAACACAAGAGCCACATGTAGATAAAAAAAGAAACTTTTCAGACCCATCATTTATTTATATATTTGTAGGTGTGATGGAAGTACGCAAGATAAACGCGGTATAAAAGTCAAAGTTTATTCACGTCACACAGAAGAAATAGTTCACACACAGTACAGTACTATAGAAACCAGCGACTATATAACCCCTAGACTCCTAATAACAGACGATCCGCTTCGGGCAACACATCTGACAAGAAGATCCAATGTAGCTTACCGTTCAAAATCTTCAAGTCAGTTGCGCCCACAACTGTGAGCCGTAAATACTTCCGTGTTGGCGAATGAATAAATATTGCAATGGCCCCATGCACAATACGATGGTGTGGTAAAAATAGCCAAAATTCAAATTTTCAAAAAATGGCATTACATTTCACAGGTATGTCAATAATGACACATAATCATATTTTATTTAAAATTTTACGGAGTTCATCTTATACCGGCCAAGCATTGAGGCCCGCGCCATCTTATTATATTTGCATCTCTTTCCGACGAAAGTACTTTTAAATTTTCTATTTCGTTTTGTTGTAGAACATTATAAGTAAGTGATGCACCAAAAGGATTTGTCGATAGTTATGTCGATAAAATTAATGTTATTAGGATTATTTTTTATTTTATTGTTTGTTGATTTTACCGATTGTTTTGAGTTATTATTTGTGTTATTCCTACAAGCCAGCCCAAATATTCTCGTATTTCTGGCAACACTGCACACATCATTTTTTGTCTCTAACCTTAATGGTAGGGACGACAGAGATGACAGGTGACGTCATGGTCGATTTCGACCACGCCGATACTGAAAGGTTAATATCGATGAGGTTTACTAAGCGCCATCTGTCATTCGACAACATAAATAACTTCGTAACTTTTGAAATACGAACGACAGTTAAATTATTTGGGTATTGTTCATATAAAAATACTAAAATCGCGATAAAAAAATGGGAGGGTGGGGATAGGAGGGTGAAAATTTGGGAAATAGGTATTAAAATATAAAAAAAAACACTAGATAGGGATACCCTAATCACCTAGCGACCAACGACCAATTCCCATACCTACAAACATTATATAAAAAACATCATAAATATCGATCGAGTCGGAAGCGTGCGACAAACACCGTGACACGAGATTTTTATATATTAGATTAACTTTATTATACATGATATTGGCATACATCATATAATAAATAAAAAATAAGAAGAATGCCATCAGTATTTATTTTAATTAAATAGGTACCTTGACAGATTTTTTATTTCTTTTGTGCTTTAACAGAATTATTTTTAGATTATAATATGTAACTTACTTTGAGTAAAAAGACGTTTAATAAATAATTATATTACTATAAAACCTTATTAAATAAAAGTAATATCGATAAAAAAATCGTGTTTTAATTTAACTTGTTCCATCCCTAAGCTATGTTTCCAACCAATCGTAATGCAGTACCCCGCTTACTCCTACCTCAGGTAGTTGACAGAATTAATTTGAAGAGAAATATTGAACATAGGAGTCTAGGGGTTATATAGTCGCTGATAGAAACAGAAGGAGTAAGGAAGAAGAGTAACAGAAACAGAATAGTGATAGTCTAGCAAACACAGAATAGCTGGTAGTCGATAGCAAACGTTAGCGGTGCGGTAGCGGGCGATACGGGCTTCGCGGGCGATCGTGTGTACCACGTGTGTACCGACTGAGCGCGGTGTTCGGGTGACGGCCGCTGCCCGCTGGCAGTCATCGCTCGGCGCGGTCGGTTGCGTTCGGGCACACGAACTAGTCGCTTCGGGCACACTCGGATGCGTGGCGAAGCTACACGGACTCGGGCGTACCGTTATGTCGCAGCGCGTAACATGTTTTCGTGCGATCTCGAAAACGACCGGATATGTCACTCGCGTCAATGACAGATGAAAGATGTGTTTGTATATAAGTATGTCCGTGTGTGTGCGTGGATGTGTGTATGTAATGAAGGGGTAGCCTACATATTCATTTAATATGACAAAAGCGATAAAATATGGGTTCCAGCCGATTGTTATTGATACCCAGCGTGGCCCATATATACTTTTTTTTAGATGGGTGCTAGTTATTTTGATGTTATTGAAGTAAAATTAGGAGGTTATGTTCCCTTAATTACAGATTTGTTCGTATTGAATATTATCTTCAAAACTTCTTTATTTTTGTAAATTACATACTTAAAGAGACATTCCTAAATGCTTTTGGAACTCATAATTATATATATTTTTTACAACTTTCATTATTTTTGTTGATTTTCTCACAACCGTACTATTCTTTGGAACATAATAGAATTTCACACCATTTGATTTGTTTATTTTTATGTTTTGGAGCATCCAGATACACTACAATACATTATCATCAAATTAAATGTTATTTTTCATCCTTTTACTATGAATATTTTACGTCAGTGCCAAGTATCGATGGGCTGAAAAGAGTCAGATTGTGCCACCAGATGGCAGACCTTACGACGTGCACGTTCCCTATAGGATATTAAGAGGCCGTATACGAAATTTCAACTATTTCAGTCAACTTTTCATCGTGATTATTCAAAAAATAAACTGATCTGATTAATTTCTAATACATCATCGGAAAGACTATTTCAACACTAATAAAATAAACGAGCCACATTTTTATATCTTTCTTTAATTTTGATGTGAAACATCTATAGCCGCACGTAAAACCGATTTCTGGCGTGGCGACGCATGCCGTGGCGTCGCGTCGCCACGCTATATGATGGTATTTTATCTTACTAATATGAACCTTAAATACAATACGTAGAAGCTATAATTCTTGAAACGAGTATAATTTTATTTATTTATTAAAGTCATTAAAACCATTTCTTACTAATCTAATATGAACCTTAAATACATTGCGTAGAAGCTATTTCCCCAGCGTTGGCACGGCACGAGTACAAAAGAATCGAACGTAACATTCTTTTTTCAAGTTTTGATTTATTCTACTTTGGTTGTGATGACCATTGCATTTCTGACATTTATCTATAACAAGACTAAACGTGCGTTGCTCGCGTTTAAAAATCTACTTTATGTGGTAAGCGTAAATCGAATATGTGTTTAGACAATCAAAATTTGTGATAAAAAATGCTATGCAATAGCTTTACCGCGGCAGTCTCCGTGTCGTAATCTGTTCTTTTATGCATATTAATTTTACAAAATAATTTCGATGTTTCACATCTGCCAGGCGTCCCGTGACGGCTCACAATTTTTTTCAATCTATCCACCAAGTTCCAACGTCTGTTTCAGAAATTTTGTTGTACGGAGACTCAAACATGTTATATATAATAGGAAACAGTAAAGGGAGTGAGAGAGGGCTTATTGTGTAAGAGAGACAGGTGACCGGCGCTTCGGTCTCATCCCTACTCCAAGCTGCTTACTGAATGAGAAGTGACATCGGCAGACGCCTAGCGGGAATAACTGGTTAGAGATAATTGATCAGTTACCGACCGCGGTTAAAAGTTAAAATTACTAATAAAGCTATTAAAAATAGGGGTTGATCGTAGAGGGTTGAAAAATTAGGGTTGTATGTATTTTTTTATGTTGTATCATAAAAAAATAAAATCAAAAATATTTATTTAAAAAATAAAAAAATAATTAGGGGTGGACTACCCTTAACATTTAGGGGGATGAAAAATAGATGCTGTCCAATTCTCAGACCTACCCGATATGGACATAAAATTTCATGAGAATCGGTCGAGCCGTTTCGGAGGAGTTTAACTACAAACACCGCGACACGAGAATTTTATATATTAGATGATAAATGATAATTATGATAATTTTACTAACTATAACATCATTCCCTTAACGCAATGGAGTGTACAGTATTTTTTGTTAGCCACATAATTACAGCCCTCCAAATTGATAACAAATATACTTGAAAAGTACACTGAAGTAGTAAAATGATTATTGTAAACGTCACTACTACGATCGATGCACAAACAATAACAATGACCGAAAAGAGTATTTCGGGAGTGAGAGAGGCCTTATTGTGTAAGAGAGACAGGTGATCGGCGCTTCGGCACGCTTCGGTCTCATCCCTAATCCAAGCTGTTTACTGAATGATAAGTGACACCGCAGACGCCTAGCGGGAATAACTGATCAGTCACCGGCCGGGGTTAAAAGTTATTAAATTACTAATATCGCTATTTTTTTAATGATGTGGCATTAAAAAATACATACAACCCTAAATTTTCTACCTTTTCCATCACCTCTATTTTTAATAGCGATATTAGTAATTTAATCACTTTTAATCACGGTCGGTAACTGAAGAATTATTAATTTTTTCTACTAAAATAATCTCTAAAAAGAATTTATATGGCAAAATAACGTTTGCTCGGTCATCTAGTATTATAACATTTTAGACCCAAAATGTTGATAAATATTATATCTGCATTAATCAAAGATCTGCATCTATCTATTGGCCAAAAAGAATGAAATTTAAAATGGTTTATGTTTTTCAATTCTAAAATTGGACCTGCTCTTTATCGCCAAAGGCTTGCTTAGATATCTATTTTCAAGCTCGTCGGCCTGCCTTACAACGAATAAATCCAAGGCGGCGCGGCGGCCACTTTTTGCAATACTAATATTAGACTCACATTTTGTGGTCCAAAACTTAGCTACTTTTGATACTGACTACAGTATCAAAAGTAGCTAAACAACTATGGTGTTTATATAGTGCTGCACATTTAACGTGACCTTAATATTCTATGCAACTAAAGTACTCTTATAATAATGTTGTGAGCATCCAAAGTTGAAATCTTAATATATATAAATCTCGTGTCACAATGTTTAAGCTCAATGGACTCCTAAACCACTTAACCGATTATAATAAAATTCGCACACCATGTGCAGTTCGATCCAACTTGAGAGATAGGATAGTTTAAATCTCAAATTATAGTCGCAATTTTAATTTATTGCTAATTATTTGTCTTTTATTATTTGACAGTCACAATTATCTTAACTCCAAATGATTCTAACAGATGTCGATACCTTTTTTTTTTTTTTTTTTTCTCTTTGGCAAGGCGCGGTTTGCGCATCTGCCAGTGTCAAAGTTTTTAGAAGTTACATACTATATAATATTGTTTCTTTGTTATCCTCAGTAGTAGTAGTAGTACTATGTCGAAGTAAAGCAGTGGCTACCTTACCAAGACTTTATCGAGGAGTTTTGGCGGCAACAAAACAAACACTTGACTAGCACAGTTATTTCAATTCACTTCATTTGAGCCCTTTAATAGAACTATATTGGATAATATACCGCCATAATTATGCAATATAACACTAAGTATCACAAAATAATGAATTAAAACAAGAGCACCTCATGACACTACCAAGTTCCCGCCAAAACCTGTCGATACCTTTCGACTGGGTTGAGTAAGTAATCAATAGATGGCGCTGCTATGAATGATTCTAACAGATGTCGATACCTTTCGACTGGGTTGAGTAAGTAATCAATAGATGGCGCTGCTATGGTAAATCTACGAACGTGTCATATAAGCTACATTTTAAGCGGGACTTTTATACCGGGAAAACTCATTCACGCAGGCGGAGCCGCGGGCAAAAGCTATATTATATATTTCTTCTGTGCGTGTGTATGTCACTGAACTCCTAAACGGCTGGACCGATTTTAATTAATTTTTTTGTGTCTTCAGGTGGATTCGAAAACGGTTTAGATTTACAATTGGATCCGGTATATAGCGCTGTACTCGGGTTCTAGGATTTTATTTCCTTTTTAGGGCAGGACAACGTCTGCCGGGGCCGCTAGTCTATCTATATATAAATCTCGTGTCACAATGTTTGTCCTCAATGGACTCCTAAACCACTTAACCGATTATAATAAAATTCGCACACCATGTGCAGTTCGATCCAACTTGAGAGATAGGATAGTTTAAATCTCAAATTATAGTCGCAATTTTAATTTATTGCTAATTATTTGTCTGTTATTATTTGACAGTCACAATTATCTTAACTCTAAATGATTCTAACAGATGTCGATACCTTTCGACTGGGTTGAGTAAGTAATCAATAGATGGCGCTGCTATGAATGATTCTAACAGAAGTCGATACCTTTCGACTGGGTTGAGTAAGTAATCAATAGATGGCGCTGCTATGGTAAATCTACGAACGTGTCATATAAGCTACGGGTAGATTATGTATACTTTTTATACCGGGAAAATATAAAGCGGGACTTTTATACCGGGAAAACTCATTCACGCGGGCGGAGCCGCGGGCAAAAGCTAGTACTAATATATAAAACTGAAGAGTTTGTTTGTTTGTAAACGCGCTAATCTCAGGAACCACTGGACCGATTTTGAAAATTCTTTCACTAATAGGAAGCTACATTACTCCTGAGTGCTATAGGCTACTTTTTATCCCGAAAAATCTTTTCCACGCGGGCGGAGCCGCGCGCAATGCTATTATATATATGACTACACAGATTGTCAAATATATCTAAGCAAACTGAAAGTGATTGATATATAAATGACTCAACTGTCAACGGCATTTTAGGCCTGCAGGTGTTCATAATGAATAATTCATACATTAATTGAAAAAACCTTTCGTCACTTTTTAATTTCTTGCACGACGTCAGTGACGTGTCGTGTCGATGTGTTATTTCCAATTATTTGACAACTGTCCGAAATGGAATGGTACGATAATTACGTTCTTCGTAGTATAACTATGTACTGTCCCGCGGACCCGCGCGGATAAAATTTTCGATCTTGTTACTCTTCTGTCTTATATTAAAATGTGCAAAAATATGAAATGTTTACACGTTTGTTTTGTTCAAAGTAAACATAAAAACCGATGAACAAATTTGGATGAAGTTTTACACACGAATATACCATGGTTTAGCATATAGACTAGTTTTATCCCAGTAATTTACTCTCGTAGATCTGATTTTATAATCAGATTTGCTGGTATCATAAATATTGCGTTATGGATTGCTACAGTGATTTAGTTAGCATATCGATCGATATATCGATTTTGAGACCAATTGGCCTTAAAACAAAGAAATTCAAAATGGCGGCCACTTTGTTCAAGTAGGTATATTATAATCAAAGCCACCTTTATCATAGTAGTATTACTTCTTTACTCATGGATCCATAATATCAAAAGAAGAACCAAAATAATTTGAATGTGGTAAAATTTGTATGATCTTTACACCAAAATTCGATTCTATTAATATTACTCATTCATGCAAGAAGATGCTATGTATCAATTTAAAAGACTATAAACGTACCGCCTCATCCAACTTATGGCAGCGTGTTTAGGCAGGAAATCCTGAAGTCTTCGATTCAGATCACATACTATTGCAATTTATGATCTAGTTTTTCAATTCGAAAATTATACAGTTGCCTAAGTTTGGAATTTGTAGCTGATATGGCGAGAGGATCGACATTTATCACTTGAAGCCACGGAGATCAGCTCTGCGAGACACAGATTCTCTAATTCTACCGCTGCCTACACCTTTGCGGACACAGGCGTGTGCGGTATCATAATATTAACACGCTTTTATTAGCTTCATACGTATGTATGTATGTATATAACGGAAACTTCGAACATGATTTGGATCCCCTTCAAACCCGGATTAAATCGAAATTTGGTATACTTATCAAGAACCGATGACAATTAAATATTTTATCCTAAAAACACGCTTTTATAGAAAATCCAAGTAAAAAATGAATAAATAATAGTTTATTTATTTTTAGTGACATCTGTTGGACTATAGTAGAATTATAACTAACCTGGCTACTCTTATGTGTAAAAAATCCTACTATTCACAAGATGGCGCTTTCGTTTATTTTTTATTCACATCTGCTGGACTATATTAGAGCAGAACTAAAAAAAATAGAAATAAATTTTAATTTTGAATTAAGAATAAAGTTATTGTGTATCAAAATGATAATCCTTCTACTCATATTATCTGTCAACTTGGTCTGTCAATAAAATATTTATTTATTTATTTCGGAATCAAACAGAACTAACTGTAACTAAAAATAAATGAATAAACAATTAAGGTTCTTAATCCAAAACAGTTTCCACTAATAGGCAATACAAACATAGAAGAAAGTAGACGAAAGTTAATTATCAATATACAAAAAAATTTAATCTAAAAAAAAACCAAACGAACTTAATCAAAGGTAAATATTTTTTAAAAGACGCAAACATCTAAATTATCTACACTACAAATTAATGCTTTCCTGTAACTTTGTAGTGATTTTTAAAATATATCGATATCGGAGAGTACAACGAATTAAACAGTGAAGGAAAACATCGTGAGGAAACCTGCATACCTGAGAATTCTCCATAAAAGTTTCAAGGGTATGTGAAGTCTGCCAACCCGCACTAGGCCAACGTGATGGACTAACGTCTAACCCCTTTCAGTAGTAGAGGAGGTCCATGCTCAGCAGTGGGCAGTGTTTAATACAGGGCTGGTATCATTATTATTATTAATTTGTGTTTCATCAAAACCTGAAACCTTGTCACAACCAAGTAAAATTCAAATACATGAATGAGTATGCATCTCTTTCTGAAACCTTATCAATGCTATAAGATAAAATAGTATTAATATATATATATATAGTAGCTATTTTAGTATGGCTTCTTTGACCATTTATTGTTCTGAGGCAAATAGTAATAAGATTATGCCATAAAAATGTCAGAAAGGAAATGACGATAATTATATTCATACGTAATTTTCCTGTATATGGAGCTTTCCATACAAGAAAAACGGTTATAGTCGATTTACTCCTCAATCTAAAATACCTTAATAATATTTTAGTTACTATTTAATGTAGCAATCGAATGGCGTATTCAGTTTTATGAAATTACGACGTTGTTTTTTTTAATTCACTTGGAATTTAATTTTTTTATCCGTTTTTTTTTGCAAAATGGACCCAAGGTGCGGCGAACCAAGCGAACGGTATACGACGATCAAGAAGTTTTGACGCTTTAAAATTGACTACTAAATATAGATGAATACTGTATAAAGTGGGTATTTGTATGATATTTCAGATTTTCGTTGCTATTTTGTATTTCAGAGGTATTAAATAACTACGCGTTAAAGAAAAAAAATAGTACTGAACTACAGAAATCTAGACTTTTTTCTCTCGCCTATCCCATTGCGTGGGTTGTCGTTGGATAGGTCTTTCAAAACTTGTGGGTGTGTGAACATTATTTTTCTATTATAGATTCGTTTGTGAAATATTAAGTTTTAAAGGCCAATTTTTTGTTAAAATCAAGTGTACACTGAACGAAGTTAAAAGGAAAACTATTACAGCTAAGTAGGGTTTACAAGTTAGTGTTATAGTCGACGAACTTATAAATATAATAATGCAAGTATCAACACCGTTATACGCGGACGCATCGGCTGTCCGTGTTGTGACTCGTGAAACACGTGATGCTCACTGCTCCCACCGCTCGATAAATACCTATTTTCGTGCGGGGCAATATCGTATACGGACTCGTTAACAGTAACTGATTGACTTCGGTGACGGAGATAAGACTCCAACCAACGCAGCAAATCTCCATGAATACCAAAAATGGCGAGTTAAACTATATCATGGATTATTGTATCGAAAGCTTTAGAGAAATAATTGTACACAACGTCTACCTGATAACCAGCCTCCATAGCTTTACTTATATAATGGATAAACTCAGAGATTTGATTCGGTAGACCTTCTATTTACAAAACCATGCTGCTCCTGTATGATAAAAGGCCTAATAAGTGGTAATATATAATCATAAACAATACGCTCAAACACCTTTGGAATTGTACTAATCTATACTAATATATAAAGCTGAAGAGTTTGTTTGAACGCGCTAATCTCAGGAACTACTGGACCGATTTTGAAAATTCTTTCACTAATAGGAAGCTACATTACTCCTGAGTTCTATAGGCTACTTTTTATCCCGGAAAAACTTTTACACGTGGGCGGAGCCGAGCGCAATGCTAGTTTTAGATATAGGCCGGTAGTTGCCAATATTGTGTTTATCACCATTCTTAAAAACTGGCACTACAAATGATCTATTCCACGCCAATGGCATAACTCCCAGGGCTAAAGAACTATTAAATAAAAGCTGCAAGGGATAACTAAGACTAAGATAGCATTTTCGTAAAAAGAGTGGAAGTAAAATATCTATAACTATTGACACTATGCAGCCCACGCTTTTATTTACAATAAAATACATTTTTTTCTTATTTACACTACTCTTAATTCAAATTTATTAAAAGTTGTTTTCTTTTTTTTAGTTGGATTTTCTATAAAGCGTGTATTATATTTTTTTACTATTATTTATTTTTACTCTACATACTATTACGTATGTAAAGTAAAAATAGCTACGAAATATTAATAATATCAGTATAATCGAAATTATTTTTAATGATGTCTTACATTGGATTACCTCAGTCGATCAGTGAATTGTGAAGATACACTTGTTTAGAAGTATTTGACAAACGTATGTTTAGATGATTTTGACACATAGGATGCCAACAATTTTTTGAATACTTTTGTTGTGTAAATGTTTTCTTTTCATATCTGCTGCTGACTGTACATGTATCGATTTTGACACAAATTTGACTTAAAATAGTAATATTCAAAATGGCGGCCACCTTTACTTATTCTAACATTGATACTAGTATCAAGTGACGACTGATCCATAATATCATAACTGATAACACATACAAGATTTCAAAATTAAAATTTCGATAAAATCAGCGTCCCATGCATATGATCTATTACACTTAATAATAAAACAATTGATTGTATGAAATTAATGTTCATTTATTTACACTTTAACATCAGTCGGTAACATCGATACTGCTGGATTGATTGCACAGATGACAAAATATTAAGTGGCGTGTCAATATTACTCTTTTGAGGCAATTAATAGTGTATGTAGCACTATTTTTTCTACGAAGATGTATAATATTAAATAATGTTATGTACATATTGAACGCCATTAGTCATTGCAAGGATTCCATTCCTGGAACTATTTCATTGTAACTTCCAGCTGTAGCGTGTGCGGGATGTGCCCTAGCTATGACAAAAACTCAGATACAGAGTACACAGCTTAGCTGCTTACAGCTGTGTGCAAAGATACATATAGAAATAAGAGACGAGAATTAACCTTTTTGCCGTATCATTTCAATTATTTCTGCTGCGTTCTCACTTTACTTGATTTATCTTTAATCTATATAGCTACATAATATTACGGAGATGAATTCTATTTAAAAAGTACCTACTATGTATTTTGCGTGTATGCTTATTTCCGTACGGTGGGTAACATTGAATGCGACTTCCTATAACAATCAATAACCACTATACAACAATGTACATCTATATTATAGGTCACCAAATGTATGCTAATATAATAATATAATTGAGATTGATAATATTATCAATTATTATAGTACACATAGTCGTTCCTTTAACGTTTTATTTTTAATTTCGAACAGTTGTGTTAGAAATCACCTTCTAAAAAGAATATTACAATCCTATACTTTATAATACATCAATTGAATGCATATTCGACTCGATAACTAAAGGTTAATTTGGGTCGATTCAACGATATGGAGATTTTGACGACGGAGCAACTGAAACACTACTTCCACATCAATAGAGAGTTTATTGTCTGGATTCCGGTGGTCGAGGCGCGGGCGAGGCGGGGTGTGAGGCGGAGTGTGAAGCGGGCGCGGCGATGTGCGCCACCACCACGTGCGACGCGCCGCCCGCTCCCGCTCCCGGCCCCGCGCCCGCTCCCGCTCCCTGCCCCGCGCCCGCTCCCGCTCCCGCGCCCGCTGCCGGCCCGGCCACACCGCGCCGCAGCGACAATTGTTGTAGTTGTATCTTGCGCAGCGAGGCGCCGTCAGCGCTCGTGCCCGGCGCGCCGCCCTTTAACCACAATAATAAAACTATTATAACGGAATGAACTAAACCAATTCGTTGGTTCATTATAACATGTGTAAGTGCCAACTTTAACTGATCAATTAGTAAAGTCATTCAGCGCAACCCATCAATTAGTAGTCATTCAGCACTTTAGACTGTAAAAGACTGCATGCAACTGAACTGTGCTCTTACTTCAAACAAAGGATAACTTAAAAAGTAAAAGGCCCAATAATTCTATAATCTATGCCTGGTAATAATATCTTTAAAAAAATAAAGCTGGTAAGAACACTTGTGTGCTTAAGGATGCGAATACATATAACATCTTAGTACTAAACGTTATTTACCTGAGCGGATGGCGCCACAGTCTGGTGAAGGATTTTTAAATGCCGTGCCGTGAAAGCTTGTTGTCTATAAAGCAGTTGTGCGGTGGGCGCCGACGCCGCGGTGCTGCCCGCCGGGGTCGCGCGCGGCGCCTCCGACGTGGCGGCGCGCAGGCGGCGGGCGTCCGGCTTGCCGCCCGCGCCGTGCGCCGCCACCAGCACGCGCTGCGACACCGACACCGGCACCGGCGCGGGCGCCGACGACACCGCGGGAGGCGCCGTAGACGCCGTCGAGGTTTGGGGCGCTGCTGCCTTGAGTTTTTCACGTGCAATACGATCCGCCCGCCGCGCGGCCACCTCGACGGGAGTCGGTGGCACGTCGTAGTCGATTCCGTGATCGGCGAGTAGTTGCGCGTGTTTTGGATTACGGTGCGGGGGGTCGTCGACTCGCCGTTTGGGCGCGGCGCGGCGGCGCTCGGCGGCGTCGCGCACCGCGTCGAGCCGGTGCAGCGGCGGGCGCGGCCGCTCGTCGTCGAGGCGGCGGCGCGCGGCGGGCGGGCGGCGGTGGCGGCGGCGCGCCCGCTCGGGGTCGGCGAGCGCGTCGTGCCGGTCGCGACACACGCGCGCCGAGCGGTACGCTCGCGCCGCCTCGCCCACCAGCTCGGCGACCCACTCCCAATTGGGCGCAATGGCGGGCGGCGGTTCGGACGGAAGGCGCTGCAGTCGGAGCGCGCGACGCAGCGCCGCGTCCTCGGCGGGAGACCACTCGGGCTGTGGCGCGTGCGCGGCGGCCGGAGAGTGCGGCGGGCGCGGACGGGGGCGGGGCCGCGGGCCGCCGCGCTCGAACAGGGAGGGGGGCGCGGCAGGCGCGCGGGAGACGGGGCGTGGACGCCGCGCGTCCCTGGCGGCGCGAGGCTCGCGGCGGTGCACGGGCGGCAGCAGGGCCTCGGCGGCGGCGCCACTGCGGTAGAGCGGGCGCGACCAGGTCTCGCAGTAGACGTCGCCGTCGCCGGCGGGCGGCGTGGGCGGACACCACACCTGCGAGAGAGAGACGCGTGAGACACTGCCGACAGCCACTCATAGAGCGTGGTAGCTCGCCGAGACTCACCGGCATCCTGTCTCCGGCTGCGTTCACCCAAACCTGCGAACAGCACATTATACATTAGACATTCATAATTATAATAGTATGATGTTAAACTAGGTATGTACGAGTGTCAGATAATCAATTTACAGATGAAATATATTTTACTGTAAGGCTTTAATCAATACTCACCAACTATCTGTTCATTTCTGGGGTTTTATATTATGTAATATTGATCAAGTAAATAAACTGCACGATTTAATTTTATTAGGCAATAAAATATTTTTACAAACACTGAGTGGTGTTATACCTAAAATGATTTCATTATTCTCACTTAGCGATGAACGATTTAAAATTGTAAATGTTAAGAGACAAAAATCTATCGGTAAAATTATTAAAGTGTAATATCTGTGAATGTGTCGAGTCCTGATTCTGTGAGTTGGCAAACCTTGGTTTGCGCCGATTAACCATTAGTTCAAGATGGTACCGAGCTCATCTCAAAAGGGATGCTTGCGCAATTACTTATTACACGACTGCTCTAAATTAGCCACGACCGAATCAAGTTATTGTATAAATACAACGTATTATTATAATTAACAAGACATATAGGACGACTAAGTATCAAACTTAGATCAGTCGTGTTTTACTAATATTCCTCATTATTGGTATGACTATAATTATTGGTCATTGCATACATAAAACGTTCAAGGCTGAAGCGCAATCTTTGTACAGTGATATTGTCATATCTATTTTAATAAAGCTTAAGCTAAAATGTTACGAAGTCGAGATATTATTTTCGTGATTTAGTTAGTCTAATCCAATTTCAAGACAAATTTTTGTTGTGAATAAAGAGAATTGAAATGGATTAAAGCCGTTTTGATACACTACATATTATGTGCAGTTTGTTCATTGACTATGGGCAAACCAACCAGTTTAGGTTAGATGGAGATTTATATAATTTATTTTGCTTAAAAACTACACTTAATAACATGCGCTTTTTAAAAAAGGTAAGTAATATTTTTTTAATGGATCCAAGATCCATGTTTTGCCTTTTTAATATACATAAAGTATGAGCCTGGTTAGATTTTGTAGCCAGCACCCATACAAAAAGCGGACATCTCTTTTTGAAGTTAAAAAAATGTTAAGTATTTTATAATAACTGTACGAAATTTCGAAATATATTTGAGTAAAACGTTCAACCTCTACTGCCTTGAACATTTTATCGACACATGCCGCGCCGTGCCTTCCTCGCGACGGGCACGGCGGGCGCGGGGACGCGAGGGGCGAGGGGCGAGGGGCGCGGGGACCGAGGGAAGGGAGGGGGCGACGCCGGCTCGACTCCGCTCGTAAATGCTTGCGCGCGTTACGTCCCTGACGTTCGGCCCGGCGCCGCGGCCCAAGCATTTACGTCGACGTCGAGCGGCACCGGGGCGGGCGAACGTCAGAAACATAAACGCACGAGCCTAGTTCCAATCATTTATTCCTCGCGGTGGAGAGCCAAGCGTCGAGCGTGCCGTTGCGGAGCGCGCGGCGGCGAGCGGCGCCCCCTCCCTCCGGCGCGTCGTCCAGCGTCCACAGGTTGATGTGCACCGTGCCGCGAGAGCGCGTGCGCGCCGCCGGGGCGGGGACGGACTCGGGAGCGGGAGCGGGAGCGGGTGTGGCCGGGTGTGGGGGCGGCGAGGGCGGGGGTGGCGGCGCGCGCGCGCGGCGTCGTGCTGCACGCACCTCGGTGCGCGCCGGGCCGCGGCAGTAGGTGAGCGAGGGCGAGGGCGAGCGCGGCGGCGAGGCTCGTCGCAGCTGACGGCGCGCCTCCTCCCACTCGCGCAGCTGACGGCGCATCTCTCCGAGCGCGGCGCGTTCCGCCTCGCTGGCCGCCTCGCCGCTCTCCACGACGCGCATCGCGTACTTTTCGATCGGTGTCAACTGCAAATTAAGTCAGCGTTTTGCAAAAAAACGGCGAATTACCACACCATACACTACAAAAGTTGATAAAATAACTATACAAATATGTCAAATCGCTGTTTACTGGCGAGCAAACTAAAGATTTGGTTGTATTAAGTAAAGGAGACGGGCGAACTTGGGCTTGACCGTGCACTTATAAAACATGTATGAATATTCTTCTTCTTTTTTTATGTCTCCCATTTAAAAATAATAGATTGTATTAACTACAATGGGGAAAAGAAAATCAATAATTTCATGAATAACTAACTGACTTCCACTATCGGGATCATCAGGCTGTCCTCTACAATCTTGCTAGTTATTAAAACACAAGTATAATATGGACATTAATTAATCTTTGGGGAAGGCTTTTGTTCAGCCATGGACTTTTAAAGGCTGAAAAAGAAGAAGAATTAATAGAATAATATTTAAGAAATTAAACCACACCATTAAAATTCATTTTCACTTTTTAGGATATTCGATACTGGTTGATATTATTTCATTTTACTGGCAACTCACCGGTGGTAGGTCTCACATATGTAAGAGTCCGTCTGGGTGGGTACCACCGCAATGTCTATTTCTACCTCCAAGCAGCAGTGTGCATGCAATGTTGTGTTTCGGTTTGAAGGACATTGTAGCCAGTGTAACCACAGGACATAGTGAGACTTAACATCTTATGTCTCAGGATGACGAGCGCAGTGGAATGCCACACAGTACTTTGTAATTCAAGATGCTGGATGGTGTTGCTACTGTTTATGGGTGGTCGTATCGCTTACCATCAGGCAAACGGCATGCTCGTCTCGTCATTAAAAGCAATAAAAAAAAACTCTGTACAGCGCTGCCGACGTAGTGTCTAATTGAAATACATATTATTATGGCTCATTTACACTTTCGCTTCGCACCTCGCCTCGTGGCTCGTATCGTGTTCGCATTGCAGCTCGCGTGATTCAAGTTTCTGTTTATATTCTCTTCCTTGATGTTTCGCCCGTCTCCTTTAGTACTTGGTCCAGTGCACCAAAGTACTAGTTCTACCATCTTTTATCATTATTTAAACTGATTATACAGGTGTCCAGGAAATGAAGAATATCCGTCTAACTACGGTTTGATCCTTATTAGCAACACTATCGAATGGTGTAATTATACAGTGCGTTTTTTTTGTCAAAATCAACGAGTTTAATTCATGGCTACGAATATAGATTTTTTAAATGCAATGGTATAGTTTTAGTTTTCATCAAAATCGGCCCCATAACTCCTTTGAGCATTTGTCGCTATTATTTATTATTATTTATCGTCATCCACGCCCACTTGAAAAATTCACCTGCATATCCATACCACTAATTGGTAATTATAACAACAATGGATAGAATTCTATGACCATGGCTGCCTTGGTGGCGTAGTGGTATTACGATACAACTGCTATGCCGAGGTCTCTGGTTCGATCGCAGAGTCGGGCAGTGATATTAGATTTTTCTATTCAGTATCAGCCCAGAGTCTGGAATTTGTGCCCCATATGGCGATAGGTTCGCCCCCTATCACATAATGAGTACGCACGACGAAAAGAGAGTGCATTAGTTGCGCCTCTGCCTACTCCTTCGGGCATAAAAGGCGTGACTGTGTGTGTGTGTGTGTAGATAGAATTCTACGAATTCATTGTTTAAATATTCCAAACAATAAAAAAACTTGGATAGTAAGGCGTAGTTCTTTTGTAGAAATAACGCGTATTTATTGGGACAAGTCAAATGATCAGGTATTGTGACTTTTAATACCACCTGTAAACAAATTGATGCACACATCATAATATATTGAATTGTTTTAGTTTTGATATGATGAACGGTTGTGTTGTGTTGTGTACCTGGCTCATGAGCGCGGCGAGTTCGGCGGCGTGCGGGTCGCGCGGGAGTGGGCGCGGGTGTGGGCGCGGCTCCTCGTCCAGCGGCACGCTCTCGTCGAACTCGGCGAGCTCGCCCTGCGCCTCGGCGCGCGCCGCCCGCGCCGCCGCCGCGTCCGCCTCGTCCTCGGCCGCCGCCAGCGCGCTCTCGAGCTCACCGCCCCCACCGCCCCCGCCGCCGCCCCCACCGCCCCCACCGCCGCCACCACCGGACGCGTTATCCGACTCCGCCGTCTCCGCGCCAAACAACTCCTTGATGTTTGCCTGACACATATCAATTCAGTTTTACAAACAACCTAACGCTGCGAGGACACATCGACACATTTGTATACATAACATTTTGTCTATATCACTCACCCCACGCAAATAGGACGTAGTGAAATGTCCGTCCTCGATGGCGAGGTGACCGAGTGCACGTTTTTGTTCCGCTTTACGCAGAATGTTTTCCTCGACCGTGGCGGCAGTGACCAGTCGGTATACATGAACATCGCGGGTCTGTCCGATGCGGTGGCAGCGATCCTGCGCTTGCGCGTCCATCGTCGGATTCCAGTCGGAGTCGTAGAACACCACAGAATCGGCGCCGGTAAGGTTCAGACCGACGCCGCCACTCCGTGTGGACAGGATAAATGCGAAAATGCGAGGATCTGCATTAAACCGGTCGACTAGCGGCTGCCGTCGGTCGACACGCGTGGCTCCGTCCAGTCGCAGGTATGCGTATCCGTGCATCGAGAGGAACGCCTCCAGCACGTCTAGGACGCGCGTCATCTGTGTGAAGATGAGTACGCGATGTCCTCCAGCCTTGAGCCGCCGCAGCAATACCGCTAATGTCTGTAGTTTGCCTGGAGATGAAAGCACACACACGATGAGAGTGGTGTGGTGTGTGGGTGCGTTGTTGTGCGTGTGCGTGCGTGTGTGTGTGTGTGCGTGTGTGTGTGTGTGTGTGTGTGTGTGGGGAGGAGGGGTGGTGGTACTGACCGCAGTCGTACTGCAGCAGCGAGGGGTGCGGGAAGGCGACGGCCTGGCGGGAGGCGGGCGCGTGCAGCAGCGCGAGCATTGCGCGCGCGTGGTGCGCGAGGGCGAGCTCGGCGCGCGCGCGGCGCCGGCGCCAGTCTCGCGCGCCGTCCGCCCCCGCCCCCGCGCCCGCCCCCACCCCCGCGCCCGCGCACACCACCGTCGGCTCCGCGCGCACCGTGGCGCAGCAAATGCTGAACCTGGTAACGACATAACGACCGATCAGCTATTTAATCTACCTGCATTTACTTCCTTACATATTGTTACGCGCGCTAATACTCGCGGATAGTAGCGCCACCTATTGGCTAGAAGTGGGACTATCCGAATGTGGAAAGATCGGCGATAGAACATTCTCTTAATTGGTGCTTTTATAGCAATACCGGCGTTTTGTTTATACCGAATTCCAGCACGTAACAATATTATAAAAACAAGAGCCTCCGGCGCGTCTGTCTGAACGCCAAACAACTCAAAAACTTCCCAACAGATTTCGATGAAATTAATTATGGAGACAGTTTAGAGTGATAATAAGAGTAATAATTTAGGCTTCCAATACAGCACAGATATGCAAGATACTTCATAAAACTATCTGAAATACAAGTTACAAGATACTTGTAAGTAAAGGATTTGTGATACCAGATACAAGATACTTTTACTGCGCATCATCTGTCATTTAGTGGTGTATTGAATAATTATGGCACTATTTGTAAGACAAATAAATCTGCTCTGATAAAATGTCTACAAAAGAGGTCCAACATGAGCAACCACATGATATAGATATTATAATAATTGACGGTTTCGTCCTATTGCATACAATGAAAAATGTTCGAAACACATTTGGAAATATTTCAAAAAAATTGTTGCAAATGGTAATTTCAAGCATCGAGAATTGATGTGATCTTTGATTAATACTTTACTCCATCAATCAATGACTACGAGCATTCCCAACGTTGAGAATCCGCGCAATTGGAGTACTCTATAACTACAATTTATAAAAACGATTAAATATTTCTTTTACATGTAATCATACTTTTTATTTTAGTTTATGATATTACTAGCTGACCCGGCAAACGTTGTTTCGCCATATAAATTCTTTTTAGAGATTATTTTAGTAGAAAATAATGAATAATTGATCAGTTACCGACCGGGGTTAAAACTTTACTAATATCGCTATTAAAAGATAGGGGATGATGGAAGAAGGTAGAAAATTTAGGGTTGTATGTATTTTTGAAAGCCTCTAAATAAAAAAAATAAAAAAAAAACGTGTGGCACTCGGAGACTGCTGCGGTAAAGCTATTGCATAGCATTTTTTATCACAAATTTTGATTGACTAAACACAAATTCGATCTTACGCTTACCACATAAAGTAGATTTTTAAACGCGAGCAACGCACGTTTAGTCTTGTTATAGATAAATGTCAGAAATGCAATTGTCATCACAACCAAAGTAGAATAAATCAAAATTTGAAAAAAGAATGTTACGTTCGATTCTTTTGTACTCGTGCCGTGCCAACGCTGGGGAAATAGCTTCTACGCAATGTATTTAAGGTTCATATTAGATTAGTAAGAAATGGTTTTAATGACTTTAATAAATAAAATAAATAAAAATATACTCGTTTCAAGAATTATAGCTTCTACGCATTGTATTTAAGGTTCATATTAGTAAGATAAAAAAGATGTGAGGTTATTTTCGTTACGGAATTCCTGGATTCGGTCTCCACGCTCAAGGCCCGCGATAGAAGCTATGCAATAGCTTAAAAATCTGTCCGAAAAATAAAAAATAAAATTTGGTGTGGGCCACCCTTATCACTTAGGGGGATGAAAAATAGATAACAACATATTCTCAGACCTACCAAGCGTGAATATAAAATTTCATCAAAATCGGTTCAGCCGTTTCGGAGGAGTATGGTAACAAACACTGTGACACGAAATTTTTAAGCTAGACCAATAATGCCCTTTTTGAAGGATTCGACCCTTATTAATGGCACTATCGAATGGTATAATGATACAGTGAGATCGTTTTTTTATTTCTCAAAATCAATGAGTTCGATTCATGACTTTTCGCCATCCACGCCCACTTGAAAAATTCACCCCGTATAACATAATAAAATTATCTGAAAAAAGAAAATATTAGTGCGCGTCAGCGCAAGCGAATAGATCACGAATTTTTCGTATAGTAGGCTAATTCTTAGGAATAATACTTATTTTCAAATTTATAAATTTTTCTCTGACTTGACCTAACTTTTGTCTTGATAATCCCTGACTTTCATTGACCACCTTTTGTTTCCCTTACCTTTCCTTGACTTACCCTGATTTTCCAGAAAGTGGAGACCCTGAGAATACTACTCTTATTTTTAAATAATTTTACGAATAATGAGCAGTAAGACTTTAACAAATCAGTACCTGTCTATGATGTCGTATAATTCTGTAAGCATATCGGCGATATCTCGCGGCGGCACCGGAGGCGGGCCGGCCCACACCGCCGCGCGCAGGTCTGCACCGTACAGCGGCAGGCGCCAGCACCGCCGCTCGTTACACGCCGCCAGCCGACGCAGAGCCGCGCGCCGCCGGGCGTCCAGCCGGGCCGCCGGCGCCGAGCAGGCAGGCGTGCGGGCGGCGCCCGGCGTGGGGCCGCGGGCGGGGGGCGGCGCCGCGGCCAGCGCGACCGCGGGCGGCGGCGGCGCGGCGGCGGCCGGCGCGGCGCGCGGCACCAGGCGCAGGTGGATGCGCAGCGGCGCGGGCGGCGGGCGCGGCGGCGGGCGGCGGCGCGCGTCGGCCGCGTCCTCGAGCGCGCGGCGCGGGGGCGCGAGGTGGCGGGCGCGGTGCGCAGCGAAGGCGCCGGCGTCGGCCGCCTCGAGCGCGGCGAGGTCCCCGCCGAGACGAGCCGCCAGCTCGACGCGCTCACACACCTCGGTGAGCATGACGAGCGCGGGCGAGTGCAGCCGCAGCGCGCCCAGGTACAGAGGCGAGGTGACCGGCCGCGGCTCGAACAGGTCGGGGTGATTGCACACCTTCCGTAGCTGCATTAGTACGTTTATCACGCTGAGCAAATTGCCAGACGCGAGACTCTCCTTAGTTCTGCATATTCAAAATTTAAATGATAAAATTGAATATAAATTAGTTTTCAAGTTGAATATCTTGATCGTAAGGATGCGTTACTGACTTGGCGCGCGACATGAAGTCATCGTAGAGGCAGCGCTGTCTCGCAGCGAGGCGGCACATAAGCACGCGTTCGTACTTGCGCGGCATCTGGCGCTCCACGTCGCGCTTGAGGCGGCGCAGCAGGAAGGGCCGCAGCACGGCGTGCAGACGCCGCAGCGGTTCCTCGGCGTACCGCGCGCCCTCCGCCATGGCGCCGACCTCCGCGAACCACTCGCGGAACTCCGAGTGCGAGGCGAACTCGTCGGGCATGAGGAAGTGCATGAGCGACCACAGCTCCACCAGGCTGTTCTGCAGCGGCGTACCCGTCAACAGCAGCCGCCTGCCACACAACAATGCGCAGTCACAGACACATCTCCTTGAAATAAACATAACCTCAAAATTGGTAGTGAAAAACTCACCTCTCTGTTTGAAAGTTCAGTAACAACTGCCATCTTTGAGATTTAAAATTCTTTATGTTCTGGGCCTCGTCTAAAATTAAATATTTCCATTTTTTCCTTCTAAAGCTCTGGTGATCCTGCACAACCAATTTGTATGAAGTGATACACACATGGAACGAATTCGCCTTGGTCCACCCTACTCTCTTCTGCTTGCGTTCTTTTATGGTGCCATAGTAAGTGAGTATTTTGAAAGCAGGACACCACTTTTTAAACTCCATCTCCCAGTTGAGCACAACAGATGTGGGTGCCACCACAAGATGTGGGCCCCAATCGAGCCGTTCGAGCGCCAGGTGAGCCAACAGCGCTATGGTCTGGACGGTCTTGCCGAGCCCCATCTCGTCCGCTAGGATGCCGTTGAGCCCACGCGCGTGCATGGTTGCTAACCAGTGCAGACCCACGTGTTGGTACTCTCGCAGCGCGTGCCGCAGCAGGCGCGGCACCGGCGTGCCCACCGCGGTCTCCGACAGCGTCGTGCCTGTCGGCTGCAGCGATGCCGCCAGGGACGACGCCTCCTCCACGCGCCGCTCCGACTCCCCGGCGTCGCCGGTGGCCGCTGTGGGCGCGGCTGGCGCCACTTTCGCCTCTGATCCGTCCGTGGGTGTTTCCTGCATGAGAGCTTCAAGAGGTTCCTCGGGCGAGCCACTCGCGTCCGATTCAGAGTCCGAGTCTGAGTGTTCGCCAGTGGAAGTGGTGGCGGCGGTTTCCGCGTCGGTGTCGGTGTCGGGCGGTTCGCCGGCGGCGTACCGTCGCACCAGCTCGTCGATGTCGAGGTCCGCGTCGCGGCGCAGCGCGTCCAGCTCGGCGGTGGCGTCGCGGCCGCGCTCGTTGCGTTCCTGTTCGGCGATGGTGCGCTCGTCGTCGGCGGAGTCGTCGTCGTCGTCGGGCGAGTAGTCGGAGGGCGGCGGCGAGTGCGCGGGCAGGTAGCCGGGCGGTAGCAGGTCGCCGAGGTCGAGGCGGGATTCGCGGCGCAGCGCCTCGATCTCGTCCTTGTGCGCGGCAGCATCGAGCCCCGCCTCACGCTCGGCAGCCGCGATGGTCTCCTCGTCGTCGTCGGAGCAGCCGCGCGGCGTGAACTCGTCGTCCGAGGGCGCGGCGGTGGCGGGCCCGGGGGTGGAGGCGGTGGAGGCGGAGCCGGGCGGCGCCATGTTGGCGGCGAGCTGACGCGAGTACCGCTCCGTGCGGTCGACGATGTAACTGAGCTGTTCGTCGAGCGCCTCCTTACGCGCGCGCTCCACTCGTCGAATGCGTTTCCACTCCACCAGCTGCCAGATATCAAATATAGAAATCAATAATAGTAACGACATGAAAGAATAAATATTTTGTTTTAATTATTCTAATTGTTCATTCTCTAAAATGCCATATGTATTTTGTCTGCTTCTTTAGGGATTTTCTAGGTAACATTATTTAAAACCTGAACCTTTCGGTAATAAATTGCATTATTGAAGAATTAAAGCAACAGAAAATAGTACAATATAGTCGTTCGTTCGTCACAGCGACGCATTTGCGATTGTTGTGTGCCGAGTGCATACCGAAATCGAGGCGTATGACTCGCGTCCGACCGTTTGTATGAAGATAGAAATCTGGATATTTTTACTGAGTTACGAATAGCGGTTGAGTCTCGCGTATAATGGTGTTGATCCTTTTCATATATTTATAAGTTGGTCGACTATAACTCTTTAATTACCCGACTGCGAAAGAAAGAGGGTTATGTTTTTCGAGTGTATGTATGTATGTATATTTCTTTGGCACGCCTTAGAGCCTAAACAGCTTGACGTATTTTTATGTGAGTGGTGTCAATAGATTCGTCTTAGTGGTGAGTGACACAGCGTAAATCAAAATAAAAAATTAAGGATTTTTGGCGGCAAAAAGTAATCTCAAAAAAAATATGTTTTCAAAATACATCGAGTGTGGTATCAAAATAAAGAATTTTTAACGGTGATTACGAATATATATACATGTATAACTTATGTTTTATTGGAGTTTGGAATAGGAAATGCTAAAAACTAAAAAGATGGAAATAAAAAATAAATTTAAAAAAACAAAAAACCCGACTGCCTCAATATCTGCCATCTTTATTAAATTCATTCACATTGCAAGTTAAATAAAAGCTTGTAAAAATGTGGCTTGTTCCTTTTGCTACCGTCACATGGGCGTAAGGTGAACATTTATTCAATGTTCATTACTTTTCCGTTAGGCAATAGTTCTTGTAGTAACGAAATTCTATCTAGTTCTATATGTAACAGCAAATAGTATAAAAAAGAAGCCCTTCTGTAAAAACAGCATTAAAATTAGTTAAGAAATGAGGTAGTAATGAATATTGCAATGTGCAGGAGCGGGCGCGTAGTGGGGATATCGCTCCATCTCAATTCTTCGCATGCGTTGTCAATCACGACGACGTCACGTGCGCGTATTCCGCCTTTTTTTCGGTGAGAGGGGTAAGTACCCCTTCTACCAAAATTCAAACGATCCGACACAAGAAATTCGCTGATTCCAAATATGTATACATAATACAGGGCCATTTTGACATATCGTTACTAAGTAAAGTTACAAACATATCTTATTGAAAATAACACTTAACAATAAGTCACTCGAACCGTAGATGTGAAATGAAAAAGTATAAGTTTCGAGCAAAATAAGTATCAACAAAAAGTAATTTTAATTATACACACCCTATTGCCACTACCACTACTTTAAGAGAATTCGTCGCAGCTTTAATTAATTATATACCTAGATAGAGTGACGCACTGCAATGAAGCTAAAACAAACAGGCCAACTTTTCTTAAGCCAGTATGCGTGACAGCTGTGTCACACGCTATCGCTGAATCATTCTGAGTATCCTTGCGTGCGCGCATAATGATACAAGTTATTACATGGGTTTTATTAAAACGGGGAGAAAATTCTATCCATGAAAAACAAAAAATAATAATTCACTCGAACTCATTTAGTGGGGAACAGTTCGCCTCTATTTTTTTCGACGCGTTTGAAACCTTCTGTGTCTATCTAGGTACATAATTAATCAAAGCGTCGCACATTGTGTTATTTTGGCTGAGTTTGTGACATGCCTTTTTATCTTTTCAATAGATAGGATACGTCTATTGAAAGCCCAAAGTCGAATCCCAATGAATTTATCTTCAATAGTTTAGGAGATAAAAATGTTTCTGAAAACCATAGAAACGATTTTGCGCGTCAATTTACATATTTCTATTTCCTTTTAAAAATATTATCTTCGTTTAGCAAATATACACAAGTATAATTATATTTAAAAGAAATGAAAAAAGAAGCAATATAGAATTTTTATTTGGATTTTTTATAACTTTCGGGGAATAATTTTTTTTCAAAATTTCTGCAAGTTCTGCATTTTCTTTTTATGTCAAAGTAACCTCACATTTGGTATTATGATGGTACTAAATATTATGTGTCAAGGGCAGCATGCCAGAGTTATTGTATTTTAATTTATAAGTTAGGGTTGTCACGTGGAGACCTCTCGCTGCCGGCCGTGGTGTCCGCCATGGTCGGCGGCTGGAGGTCATGCGAGCGATGGCCTCCTTCTGTGAGTGCGTCATCTCGCGGAAGGAGAGCGCCGAGCGGGATCGTGAGCAGAACGATCCCGCCCGCAGCCAGAGGAGACGACGGAGGCGCTGGGTGGACGACTGACCGGCGCCTCGTGCCCTGCGGTCCGGGGGCATCTAGAGAATTCCGCCACAGCATCCCCTGCCTGTCGTAAGAGGCGACTAAATGGGGCTTGGAAAAAGTCACGGGGCGAGCAGTGGGGGTCTGCTCACTCCAATTTAAGTGAATCCGAGGTGGACGACAATGCGGGTGGTCGGTCTCCCGCTCTCGTAGACGCCAAAGGCGTTCTTTAGAGTTCGGGGCATCTTAGCCCCCTCGTTTATAGAGGGGCCGCAATGCGGCATCGCGCAGGGACGGTTCCGAGCAGCTATCTTAGTGCAACAAAATACCCCGGGGCCGTTCCGCATGCGCCGAAGAAGGCCACCGCGGGTTTTGGTTGGTATGCCGGTGTAGGGTGTACATAGGGTTAGGGACTCGGTCCAATGCTCGCTCGGATGATGCTATACTCCCGAGTAACGACATTGGACCGTAAGACCGGTGAAACAAACATAACCGTTCCACTGACCCCCCGGTGGTGGTAGCGATAACGCGTTTTTTCCCGCGAAAAAAGAAAAAAAAAAGGGTTGTCACGTTAACATTTTTGGATCTAAAAAATACTAATTCTCAATTTATACATAGTGTACTATGTAGTATATTACGTAGTAGCCGTTCATATTCTAAAATTGTGCAATAATGACATTGATGTATATATTATTATTAAAAACAAAGGGTTTGGATAACTAATCAGAATCTCACCTCAATACTGTTACATTGAAATAACATAAGTTAATTTTATATTATAATGTTAGAACTTAAATATTTTTGTGAGGGTATTTGTAATACTGGCCAGTTATGAAAAACTTCTTCACGCGGGCGGAGCCGCGGGCAAAAGCTAGTATTATTCAAATATATTAATTTATAAGTTAACTTAATAAACTAACTATTATGTGACTGCCTCGGTGGCGAGTTGCATTACGTTACGACTGCAGTGCTGAAGTCTCGGGTTCGATCCCCAGGTCGGGCAAAGTGATATTGGGTTTTCTATTCAGTATCAGTCCGCAGTCTGCAATTTGTGCCCGATATGGCGATAGGCTCGCCCCCTACCACATCATGGAACGGAATACGCACGGCGAAAAGTGGGTGCACTAGTTGCGCCTCTGCCTACCCCTTCGAGGATAAAGGGCGTGAGTGTAAGTATGTATGTAACTTATTATCTCTCCTCTTACTATGTTCAAAGCCTTTAAAGCATTCATATATCTGCACCTCCAGATGTAGTCCAGTAGTGGTTAGTGAAGAATGTAGCTAGCAATTACTGGGCATTACAGGCTTAACATGTTATATCTCAGGGAGACGTGTATAATGCAGTGTCACGCAGTGTTTTGTAATTATAAGTTGAGGTAGTTTTGCTTTGTTACTGTTCATGGGTAATCTTATCACTTACTATCAGACAAGCGTCACCTTTACATAAAGAAAAACCTCTGCCTAACGCCCGAATACAGAAACGCTACTCAACCAACCAAGTTATCTGAGGCCTACTTAATTTTAACAGGCTTCTTATTTTAAATGGCATATTCAAACGGACTTTAATATATTTGACGGAAAAATCAGCTGAGGAGCAGTTATTTTGCTATAGATTATAAAAAGTTTGTTTTCGATTACATATTTTTAAAACATTGATATTTATGTGTCGTTTCACGCAGTATAATTTTTAAAATGTTAAACAATAAATGAATCAAATAACATAATACGCACTTTAATAATGTTTTTAATGTTATATGACTATTATATCTAATTTTCGTGAGTATTTTATGTACTATGTGCAGATGCCACACAGTAAAAATGTTACGTAGAATGGTTTTTAATACCTATAGGGGCTATGGCGTATCCATTATTAAATAGTTTATCAATTATTATATTCTTAACATTGAAAGCATTGAAATGATGAACCCGTTGTAATTTATTTATATTTGCCACTTGGCAGTATGGTCAGTGTTGACATTAGCCACGTTGGAAAAAAACTAAACAACTCAACAACAATAATATTCATAATTCTTATTTCATTCTTATCATCAGAAGTAGGCATATTGGTTTACCAAAATATGCTGAACACACTAAATTCGATACAAAACGATACGAAAACGATAATCCAGTCGAAAGGTTGAAATACGTCAAAGCCAACTCACCGGAGTCCCGTTCTCGAAGCTAGATGGTCGGCGCCGACGATGGTGGTTGTTGTTGGATCCACCAGACACTATCTTGTACCAGTTTTTCCACAATTAACGAACGAAATTAAGCGAAAGTTCAATTCAAACGACGAACACGCACCATGCGTTCGAGCGCGCATACGAGACTCCCACTGAGTGATCCAGCGAGAAGGCAGGCGACGACAAGACCACCCTCAACTGGATTATATACACGATAAAAAAAAGTAGTAGGGCTAGATCATCGTGAAACTGTATTTAAAACGAAATATTGTTAAACTTATTGAATTAAAAATACGCGGCTGCAACATTCCGCCCACCAAAATACGAAGTATTTTAAAGCTACAAATTAACTACTTATTGGAAGAGGACACAATTTGACTAACGGTCGTCGTAATAGACCTGATTGTGTCTTGACGGTAGCGACGCGAGAGATACCGTCTCTTCCGGGATGCAATTGTACGATACGACCGAGGGACCAACGAAGAGGTTTAAGTTGCTCTTCTTTAATAACAACTAAAGATCCTAACTTAGGTTCCGAGGTGTCAGTAAGCCACTTGGCGCGCTGACTTAGCGTGTGCAAATACTCCACATGCCATCGCTTCCAGAAATCCCGATGGATTTGCTGCACTAGTTGCCAACGATTTAAACAATTAGGATCGACGTTCAAAGCATCAGATTCTGGAAGCGATGTCAGTGGTTCCAAATTGAGAAAATGACCAGGAGTCAATACTGATAGGTCATTGGGATCCGATCCCATTTCACACAACGGACGAGAGTTAAGCAATGCTTCGATTTGTGTTGCCACAGTCAAGAATTCTTCGTAAGTTAGGATTTGATTACCAATAACGCGAGCGAGATGTGTTTTGAATGATTTAATATTGGCCTCCCAGAGGCCACCGAAGTGTGGCGCAGCAGGGGGTATGAATGAAAATTCGATTGCCTCAGAAGCGGCAGCTCGTTTCATGAGTGACACTAACATATTGTGGGCACCGACAAAATTAGTACCATGATCGCAATGAATACGTCGGCATCGGCCACGCCGAGACATGAATCTGCGGAGTGCACCCAGAAATGCTTCACTTGTCAGACCAACAACAAGCTCAATATGCACCGCTTTCGTTGCGAAGCAAATAAATAAGCAAACGTAAGTTTTAAAAGGTTTGGCCCCACGACGACGTTGTATGTGCGTAGGAAAAGGTCCAGCAAAATCAATACCGACACACGAAAAAGGTTTTAGCTCCGACACCCTTAATTTAGGAAGATCTCCCATACGAGGAATGAAGGGCTTTGGGTTGGTGCGGTAACACTTTATGCACTTCGATAGACGATTACGAATAGCACGACGAGGTGACAAGATCCAAAAATTTTGTGCTAGCAAAAAACTAAGTGTTCGAAGTCCAGGATGTAAATTGTCATTATGACATTGATCGATAATGAGTGAAGTTAAGCGATGTTGACGAGGTAGTAATAACGGATGCTTACAGTCGTAATCCAGATTCGAATGAGTCAGTCTACCGCCCACCCTGATCAAACCATCTTCATCAAGAAAGGGGCACAATTTTTGCAGCGGTTTAGACAAGGGTATGCTTTGCTGTAGACTCTTAATCTCATTACCAAAACTGGCAATTTGAGCGAGCTTGACCAACATCAGCAACGACTGCTGAAGTTCCGAAGCGACAAGATGATCCAACTTACGATTTTTAGGATTGCGACAATTATAAACGAAACGAAGGATGTAAGCAACGATGCGTTGAACTCTAATTAGACTCGAGTGTTTATTTAGAAACTCATCAAACTTATCGACGACGACAAATAACGAGATTTTGGAATCGCGTTGTTCAGAGATCATTTCAGGAGATTCCCCAATGGCATGCTGTGAAACAGGCCAATGAACAATGTCCTGGGACAACCAATGTGGTCCATGCCACCACAAGGCATGATCAAGAAGCTTACCGATGGTAAGTCCGCGTGAAGCGCAATCGGCGGGATTGTCGGAGGAGCTAACATGGTGCCAGTGAGAGGATGGAAGCTTCTCCTGAATACGAGCAACACGATTGCTAACAAAAGTCTTCCATCGAGCTGACGGTGATTTCAGCCAAGCAAGAACGATAGTCGAATCTGACCAACAAAAGATGTCATCGAAGTGAATACGGTTTTGGAACACTTCGCGAATGTATGCGACAAGATCTGCTAAGAGAACTGCGGCACACAATTCTAAACGAGGAATGGAAATTCTTTTTAGAGGGGCGACCTTGGAGCGAGAGATGATTAAGCACGTAGTGACGCGACTGTCACTATGTTTTATGCGAAAGTACACTGCAGCTGCATAGCCTAGCTCGGAGGCGTCACAAAAGCCGTGTATCGCGGTACTATTTGAATTTGATGCAGAAACGAAACGAGGAATAACGAGGGACGATATTGCATTAAATTCCGAGCGATAACGAGACCAAGTTTGACTAATTCTATCAGGTGCAACTGTGTCCCAATCAAGCCTGAGACTCCAAAGATTCTGTACGATACATTTAAATGCGAATGTAAGTGGGGTCAGAAAACCAAGCGGGTCAAAAATGCGAGCCAATTCCGACAATACATTTCGCTTCATGCACTGTTCATGAAGCGATGTGACGGTAAACGAGAATGCATCAATGTCAGGCTTCCACCTCAATCCAAGAATCATGACCGATGAGCAGGGATCCGAATCGAATGAAAGCGAATTCCGAACGTCGTGACAATGTTCAGGAGGAATGTCTTCGAGCAAGGAAGGACAATTGCTTGTCCATTTCCTTAGCTCGAAACACCCTTTACGCAGGATATCACTGATTTCCTTCATCAATTCGCGAGCCGAATTTAAGGAGCTGGCCCCTGTCACTATATCGTCAACGTACATGTCTTCAGTCAATGCAGATACTGCTAAGGGATGATTGCCACCTTCATCCTTTGCCACCTGCAAAATGGTCCGAAGAGCCAAGAAGCTTGAAGACGTCATACCATAAGTGACGGTTTTTAGCCGGAATTCCTGAATAGGATCCTGAAGTGAAAATCTAAACAAAATTCGTTGGTAGTCTTGATCAGTATCGGCCACCAGTATCTGGCGATACATCTGCTTAATATCCGCGGTAAATACAACAGAGTGTAAACGAAAACGAAGGAGAATCGACCCGATGTCCGATTGCATTCGGGGACCAACAAGTAACTGCTCGTTAAGCGCAGCTCCATTGGCTGGCCTAGCGGTGGCATCGAAAACCACTCGCAGTTTTGTGGTCGTACTGCTCGGCTTGAGCACGCAGTGATGTGGTATATAATATGGGTGATCCGACCATGGCTGGTCGATCACTTCCATATGTCCAGATTCGAGGTAATCTCTCATGAAGGCGTTGTACTCTTTACGAAGTTGAGAATTACCCGACAAACGTCTCTCAAGAGACATCAAGCGACGATAGGCGAGATGGTATGAGTCTCCGAGCTCGGGCCGTGGTGTCTTAAACGGTAAGCGGACAATGTACCTTCCTTCGGCGTTTCTACTATGTGTCTCATCGAATAGACGTTCGCAACGCAATTCCTCGTCCGTGATTAGCGAGGATTTGGGTAGCTCATCAATCTCCCAGAATTTACGAATTTGGAAATCTAAACTATCAATCGAAGAAAGTAGGGAGGTGCGTGGAGTTGATGAATTGCAGGAAATCTTGCCCATCACTATCCAACCGAGCTTAGTTTTAAAAGCTGTGGGTCCGTCCGGCCCACAATCAAGACGCTCTCCTACAAATATTCGACCAAATATGTCAACGCCAAACAGCGCGTCAATTGGAGCAGGTGTGTTAAAATTAGGGTCTGCTAATGTAAGAATCTTTAGCTGTGGCCATTGAGCGATATCAAAATTATCATGTGGCATCTCATTACAGATGCTCGGAATAACGAGGGCCTCAACAAGTATATCTGAACCAGAAGGTCCACCGCGCATATGGAATGAAGTGGAATCAGTCGCCACAGATGTAGATTGTCCAATGCCTTCGACATATGAAGTAGTCCTTTTTAAGGCCAATCCAAGTCGATGGGCGCACTTCTTAGTGATAAAGTTTGTTTGACTGCCACTATCCACCACGATGCGAATTGTGCGATAGGTGCCACAGTTGTCTAAAACCTGAACCGAGGCCGTGGGAAGAAGTGAAATGTGCGTAGAGGGCATCGAACCGCCCACCAAACATGACGGGGCTACGAGTGAGGCCGTATTAGCATTCGAAGTTGCAGATGTAGAAGGGGGCGCGTCATTGACTTTAGATGGCACAGAATTTTCGAAATGCAATGTGGTGTGATGAGGCGCATCACATTTTGAGCAACGAATTTTGGAGCAGCAATATCTTACAATATGCCCATGCTGAAGGCAGTTGACACAACGGTTGTGCTCCTTAACTATAGCGAATCTATTACGTGGGTTATGGTCACGATAAATAGGACACTTAGATAACGTGTGATGTTCTTTGCATAAAACACATGCGTCGTTCAATTTCACCTGTGAGTTTACTACCAAGGATTTTGTGGCAGGCGTAGGATTGCGTCGGTTATAACTCGTCTGTGTACCTGTAGGGAGGACAGCGCGCTGGTTTGAGACCGAAGGCGGGAATGTCGCCGAGCCGGAAGTCCCAGGACGAGAGGATCGAATAAGGGGACGCGCTGCGTTTGCAGGGGGCTCCGCCAGTTCAAGAGCTTCACTAGCCGCTCGAAGGTGCTCCAGAAGGGAGTCGAAACTGGGAATATCCTTGTTGTCATTTTGTAACTCAAAACGCTGTCGAGTATCGCGATCAAGTTTATTAAATAACAGATAAAATAAAGGAAAGTCCCAATCCTTGACCGGCAATTTCAAATTTCTCAAAACCGCGATATTTTCGTTGAAAGTATCTACGAGGCGACGCAATTCACTGGGAGAATTAGACTTGAGGGTCACATTTTGTAACTCCTCCCAATAACGAAAGGCTAACTTTCTCTTGCATTGATAACGATCAATCAATGCTGAGTAGGCATCCAAGTAGTTGGTTTCTGACAGAGGATAACCTTTCAATAGTTGAAGAGGCTCCCCTGAGAGAAGCGAAATCAAAATTGAGAAACGTTCGATGTTCGATAACCGTTTGTTATGATGTACCATAGTATTGTACATGTCATAGAACGAGCTCCACAACGTGATATCACCGTCAAAATGCAATAAGTTCAAACGAGGTAGTTTTACAGATAGGTCAGTTTTGAACGTATCGAGTTCCTGCCCACTTGATAGGGGAGATGCCGTGAGCATCGAATGAATTTCGATGATTTTAAAATATTTATCGTCGACCTCTTGCCGAATAACATCTTCTTCTTCCAAAGATGTTGCGTCTGAGATTTCGGAGCAAATCTTCAAGTGATGCGATTCGAAGCTAGCACAATTATTTTCGAGACGACTAAACCGAGTCAAAAAAGTCTGTAAACGTGCGACGTCATTTTGAGCCTCTAAGGCTGCCGACAAACATTCATCAATCCGACGGATAGCAATAGATCGTTTCAATTCAAAACTACGGCGTACTGCGGCCTTCGACATCTTATATTTATTTTTCTAAAAAAATCGATAACAATATTATATATAATGTAAAATGTGACTGTGTAAATAAAAATGGACTGTGGACTGTAAATGAAATGCATATATTGTAAAGATAAAATGAACGGTAAATAAAGTGTATAAATTGTATAAATAAAACGAACTGTATATTATTTTAAAAAGGCAAACTGAAGCTATGAGTAAGTCTCGCTTTCATTATGAAATTGCGGAAATACTATAACTATAATTCAATTATAATTTCAGTATCAATAAAATGTACAAGTTGTGTAAATTAATTGATTATAATAAGTTATTAGATTATAATTGATTTATTAACAACAAATAAATATGTTCAATTTGTGTTACAGCTACTATCTTTAAATAGGAGTGAACACTTAATTGTATTCCATTCAAATAAATAGTTAACAAAGAGATAAGAACAAGAGACAAGAACGGGAAAAAGAATCAATAGATAACAATTAACAACAACAGTTCCCAATGCTCGTACACTTTATAAATATGCATATGCAGGTAGGTACGTTTAGCGCCTGTCCGCAGCTCGACTCGTGTTGAGATCGTTATATCAAATATAATTACGCACCTACAGATTATACCGTACCGATATTATCCTACCATACGCGAAACGATGCGATAACAATTCAGTTCTTAGGCGATGTACGTGCGATGGGTGTACTACTTTAATTGGTCACTTAATAATGGGACCGCGTGGCTATTAAAATAATATTAACGAAATAAATACGATTAACGAAATTAACGCAATAATTTATTAACTCATATTCAACCTGTACTTTGTTAGTTTTTTGTTTTGTGTTTAATACGACAAATAACTAAACAAAATTGAGAAATTACGAACGTAGGTACCACTACTAGTTCATGCGAATTGACTACGACGTATTTGTGAGGCGATATTATGTTGCACATAACGATAACAAAATTATGGAAGAATAAGCTTAGGGCACGATGCACCTACTTATTCCTATACGAAATAAGTACGAAACAATACGATACGAAATTACCAAACAGTTTCACGATGAAAATGCTATGTATGTAAACCGCGTGGTATTACGTCACTTCTGATGATGGGACAGCTTGGCTGTTTCCACCATAAGAAGGATCCACGGCACGAAAGGACCAAAAAATGGTTTACCAAAATATGCTGAACACACTAAATTCGATACAAAACGATACGAAAACGATAATCCAGTCGAAAGGTTGAAATACGTCAAAGCCAACTCACCGGAGTCCCGTTCTCGAAGCTAGATGGTCGGCGCCGACGATGGTGGTTGTTGTTGGATCCACCAGACACTATCTTGTACCAGTTTTTCCACAATTAACGAACGAAATTAAGCGAAAGTTCAATTCAAACGACGAACACGCACCATGCGTTCGAGCGCGCATACGAGACTCCCACTGAGTGATCCAGCGAGAAGGCAGGCGACGACAAGACCACCCTCAACTGGATTATATACACGATAAAAAAAAGTAGTAGGGCTAGATCATCGTGAAACTGTATTTAAAACGAAATATTGTTAAACTTATTGAATTAAAAATACGCGGCTGCAACACATATTTATAAATCAGTTTTTTAGTTGTACGAACTTAATCGCCACACTATGCACAATACGATGTACTACCGTCGCGTTGGTTGTTTCCCGTGAAAAATATCCCCGATGACCTTGGTCGATTGCATTGTCTGATTTCTTTTTGTGACCGGCTGGATATTGTCTTGAATTAAGGACCATAAATGAAGAACTGTTCCCTTGCTGAGACGGAATCTTCTTTTAAATTCATAATTATTGTATTCTTCGAAAGCGTTTAATTTCTCTCGATTTCTTCGATTGACACTATATTCCTCCTCAGAAAATGATGATAGTGAAGAAAAAGACGTTTTACTTATTCAAAAGAGAATATAATAAGTAATTATTACGCAATAAAATTATTAAAGATTTGACATAAAGCTTTGAGACTAGTCTGAAGCACTCTCAAATTAATCTCGATTAACAGCCATATGAGGAGGCCTTACATACTTGTCAAACTTTAAGCAGCTTTTGTGAATACCGTTTGAATCAATAAGCGAACCTTCAACTGAGTCGCCTTAAATTTAAGGTTAGGAGATAAGTAACGTTTCAGTATACCAATTTCAAGCATAACGACTGCTTAAATCCGTAAGGCCATCTCAAATAATTAAGAAGCGTTTGAGTATTCGGGCGTAAATGTCTCAGGCGCCTTATTTTTGTTTAATGTACCCATAAATAAAGTGTTAAGAAATAAAAGTTAAAAAAAAAACAAATATTTAACTAACTTATTTTTGACAACCCCATTTCCATAGATATTTTTAAAAACTTTAGAAACCCATAACTCAGCGATCCTGAACTTAAAATGTATATTTTTTTATACTATTGTAGGTAATTGTATTTCCCTCATTGTAAAACAAAAATATAATGCGGAACTTAACTGGGAACTGAGAAATTTAATTAAATTAGTAAGTTACGACAACACTAATTACTCCGCGAAATTATTAGTTGCATTGTTGAATTTAATATATTTTGAATATTTTAATGTGTTTCATTATTTCTCGTTGTCCGTGATGGTATTTTTTATATACCTAGGTTTTTATAACGAAATAACTTGTTTAACGAGATCATTGACCTTTCACAAAAAAAATCATATCTCCTTAACCATTGAAGATAAATTCATAGGGATTCGACTCTGGACTTACAATAGACGTATCCTATCTATTGAAAAGATAAAAAGGCATGTCACAAACTCGACCAAAATAACACACTGCGTCGCAGCGACAACATCACACTTTCAGGCAGAAATACACTCACACGCGTCATATTCGCAATAAATTACAAAATGTTGAAAATAATCAATCGTTAAAATATTCGTTATTCATGGATGATTTTGACACAATGTAGGCAGAGGCAAATACGAGTATGTGATTATTTACTAACGGGATGACAAAATAACTCTGTGGGCTTAGAATGTGACACGAAGACGCAACTCGTAAAACGATGTCGTTTAATTTTGATGTTTGTGATTGATCGAGAGACCAATACGTCAGTCTCTCAACCAATCCCAATAAGACGAAACAGCGATGTGACGTGTTTTTTTGTCACATTCTAAGCCCACTGTACACGTCAATGTCGCTTAAACCAAATAGCCTTTCACCCGTCGTTAATATGATTCAGCATTTTTATTTGCGTTCCTCTAAATATGACCATGAATATATAATTTTATTTAGTTCGTCTTACATTCTACAGGCATGTAAAATGGAACACAATCTAATAAATTTGCAATTAGCACAACAATTATCAAATTACTTAGTACTAAATATTTTTGGTAAAAAAGAAATGAAGTCATACTTTTTCCACGTTCGACCAGAATGTGCGAATTTCTTTAGCCGCAAAAGCGGCAATTTTTTTGAGTTGCATCTCTTGAGCTTTTTCTGCCCGTTGTGCCGCCAAAGCTTTATCTTGGAAATATTTCTGAACTGCTCGAGCACACTGAAAATAACATAACAATAATTATTAAGCCCATTATATTTAATGCCGGTACGATAGGGGTTTTGTGATCGGTCCAATCCCGAGAATGTTGTGATAGAAAAACGCACAGGGTATTGTTGTCCGATCTGGGAATCGTTTAACACATACTACAATCCATATAATTTAGATATAGGCGCCGCCTGGAAATATCGCGGCGGCGCACAGTGGGCGGGAAAACGGGTGTCCCTTTCATAGGAATTTCGAAAAAAATATTGCGAGGTTTCTCAAATCTGAGTATGCAGTATTATGAATATCATTGGAACATTAAATATTGTCGCAATTTTGAACAGTTTTTTATCTCAAAAAATGAAGAAAATGGGCTTTGAAGGTTTTCAATGTATGAAAACGACTTTTGTTTGCCTCATAACTTTTTTCCATATTAAGATGTAAAGCTGAAACTTTCAGGTATTGTAATTTAGGCCCTACCCAAGCCATATGACATTTGAACTTGACCCCGGCCGTGCCCGTTTAGAAGATATAAGGTAAGTAAAAGTGCATGTTTAGCCCATACTTTGACACAGGATAGCTAATATCAAACAAATAGTTGGTAGATGTATTTATGCCCATGTGTCATTATGGTCAAAATAAGCACTTTTAATTAATTAATAAATAGTAGTTTGGGATTTTTAACTATCTTATAATAATGCTGCGTAGAAAAAATTTACAAATTAATTTATTTAAGGTATATTAGCCTGGACCCTTTCGTTCAATTTTTATCCGTGGTGCTTTACAACTGGCTTTTCTAGTTGTAAACGTCTCTAAACTTGAGGTTAAAACACCTCCTTAGTTCATTATTTTTGTCGCCCGTTTTGCTATGGAGGAAAGTGGACAATTAATATTTCCAACTCCTCCCTATCTTTCTATTTGATTAATTTCGTTGCGGGTTAAAGACAGATTAGTGTTCCCTAAGACTCGCCGAGCTTCACCGCTCGGTGTCATAAAATGCGTACCACTGCTGATCCTGGCTTACAGGAGTTACAGTGGCGGGTGTGAGGGCGGGATAGTCTAAACTGTTCCACAGCTTAATGGTACGGCAAAAGTATGAACTTCCGAACCTTTTGATACGGTCCGGGGTGGAGGAGACCACGAAGCTATGGTTCCGTAAGCCAGCACGCGTGGTTCTACTGAGGAAAGGTGAGGATGGGATAAGGTTAAACAATTCTTCAGAGCACTCCCCATGATACAGACGATAGAATACACTGAGTGAGGCTATATCCCGACGCAACTGCAGTGATTCCAGGTTTTTGGTCACGTCTGTATCATTTACAATGCGGATAGCCCTTCGCTGCAATCCATCCAAGGCATCGAGTAGATATTTGGAGCATCCCTCCCAGAGGTGCGAACAGTATTCCATACCCGGCCGCGCTTGCGCTTTATATAAACGGCTAAGCATATCGGCCGTGAAATACCTCCGCACCCTGTTCAGGATTCCGCCCTACGAGAAGTGGCAGATATTACACCCTCGATGTGGTTCCCTGGATTCAGATCGCAGCGAATATCCATGCCCAGGATATTGAGGCCATTCCGCATTGCAATTGGAGTACCCTGAAGATTCGGGAGGACCCATTTTATTAATAATTATTAAATTACAACGGTCCATGCTTCTTCCACTCATACACTACATCCTCACGTACTTACAATAATTTATTAATTTTTTTCTGCTAAAATAATCTCTAAAAATAATTTATATGGCAAAACAACGTTTGCCGGGTCAGCTAGTAACCAATAAAATTATACGCAAGAAAAAATTATGATAACTGATAAAGCCTAAAAAAAATGTAATATGGCTCCCATGTGGCTACACTTGGGCTAGCTACTTGTTTCACATATCTTATCAGTTATCGGTCATTACGTATGAATATGACCTTTAAGTATGGTCCGTTTTCCTATCAGACTACAAATCTGGCTAAGGAAGGCCAAAATACCTAGGTGCTAAAATACCTGTAAAAAAAATAAGGTCATATGTTTTATATGCATACAGTGGTAGACAGCTAATAGGGTAGTTTCCTGTTTGATTTTGTAAATTATTTTATATGTAACAGAAAATGATATGAAAAATAAATTGGTCTGTAAAATCAGCATCAAAATTGGTTGAAAAATAAAGCAGTCATTCATATTATTGTCCAGTCCCACGTCCTAGAAGTGCCTTTGCTAAAAGACAATATTCCTTTTTAGCACCAACACTATATAATAAATTAAATATAAAGAGTAAAATAAAACATTACAAAAAACACCAACTAAAATCCAAAATTTATGAGTGGTTATTAGATTTAAATTATGAAGATGTGGAAACCATAATAAAATAGCACTCACACACACACACACAAACACACACTCGCACACACACACGCACACACACACACACACACACACACACACACACACACAAACACACACACACATAGATTAGATTTCTTTCTATTGTCGTTAAATTCAATCTCATAATGGGATGTAACTGACTCCTGATATACAGCTACGCTAGTTTGGGAGTCAGGGACTATTTCGAATTTGTACCACTATTTTAATGTACAATAAACAATAAATGTACAATATTGAAAATATTGCAATCAGCCCTGTAATATATACTGCCCACAGCTGAGCACGGGCATCCTCTACTACTGAGAGGGGTTAGGCCTTAGTCCACCACGCTGGCCTAGTGCGGGTTGGCAGACTTCACATACCCTCCAAATTCTTATGGAGAATTCTCAAGTATATAGGTTTCCTCACGATGTTTTCCTTCACCGTAAAAGCGAACGATAATTGATAAACAATACACACGTAGCTTCGAAAAGTCAGAGTGTGTGCCTTGGGTTTTGAACCTTCGGACATTGTCTCGGCAGACCGTTCCATTCCCAACTAGGCTATCGTCCACTTTCATATTGGAAATATTGTTCTGAGCAAAAGTGGGGACTTGGAGTGGACGCAGCGTTATGGCAAGCGACTGTCGGTGACGTCACAGTGTAATATTACTATTATTTTACAACTACCCCTTACACGAAATTTCAAAGCTTTATAACTTACTAATTATTGTCCAAATTTTAAAAAATATTTTTCCGTTAGATTTTGTATGGCATACATTTTTGATAAATGTATGAAAAAAAAACGTTGTCACCTACCCTATTACTCTAGAGTGGGCGCGCTATGAGCATTTTGTCTCCCTCGGTAATAAACAGGCAATATTTATTAATATACCAGCGCCTTAACCCGGCGGGAGTGTCGTGGGGTGTAGCATACCCCACCAATTCTTTTTACTGGCGTACATTTTTATTATTGTATAGGTCGCGTCATGTAAAAAGAGCGCTGGCGGTCAACCTGCGCGGTAGACGATTTATCGATCTATTTGGTGGTATGAGGTGCGGCGCGGGGCGGTCGGGTCACGCGCCGCAAGTTTGCCGGCGCGCTATTGGTTCGTTAGTCGACCTTTGCTTCCCGCGCTTTGTCCACGTTACGTTCGCTCTCAAAATACCATGGCGCACAAGTTTTTAATTACGAAATTTGTTACGGACGACGAGCGAACATGAGTGTTCACCTCGGCGCGGCGGACTGGCTTAAAATGATTTAAAAAGCTCCTCGCCCTATAGAAAATTATTTTATTACTTTGTTTGTGCACATCTGCGCAAAATATTTAATGGTAATGTCGTTATTGACCGATGCTCCATTGTGTTGTAATTTGTTTACTCGGATCATCGGGAATCATAAACCTTTTGTTAAAAATTTAAGCTCTGCGCTACCTAATTATATTTAAAGATATATTTTCGTGTGCGAGTGTACCCATGCGCAAGTACACCCCCTCCACTTTCTTCCAGTGCTCTTTTTACATGACGCATATTGTAAGTTACGTGTTAGCGGTTTCGCGTAGCTGGAGCTGAGGTAGTCCAGGGGGACACAGTGGCGTGATCGCAGTGTGGCGTCAGCCGGCGTTCGAGATACACACGAGTACGTACATGGGTTAAGTGACACCCCGCCACATAGCTGGTGTATATATTTCGTGACAAAAGTAACATTGCTTTTTCTGTTATTTTAACTTATTTTCTTTGTTTATTTGTAGATTTTAATAGAAAATGGACGATGACAGTGCGGAAACCCCTCGTCGGTCCATGCTAGCAGATGTACTAGAAAATACTTCCGATGAGGCGAGCTCTGAAGAAGAATCTGACCACTGCTCTGAACATAATTTTCAATCTGATACTAAGGAAGAGGTTTCCGAAACGATGAAGCGGAGACGAATGCAAATAGTGGTAATGTGGTAGAGGTGTTCTAAAGGTTATGACATCAAAGCCTATGCTTTTTCCCACTGACGTATTATATGCTCTTACTAAAGTTTTAACAGTTAGACAAATTTTTATTTTACACTCAGTTCTTCGTATCCACTCCCAACTACCGTACATAACTACTTCTGCAAAAAGAAGAACTGATATTGTCAGTGAAACTTTACCATGTAGAACGGTTCTTACTTCTCAACAGTTCCTTTTTCTAGCTCCTCGCTTATATAACAAAATTAATAAAATTCTCACTATATATCCCTGCACATATCGTGCATGTAAGTTATCGGTTACTCAATGGTTGCTTGGTCTTAATTATACAGAAACTGAAAATCTTCTTAAGCTTTGGTGCTAATTGGAAATGCTCATACACACATCTTACCATAAACACACACACGCACACACACACACACCTACACACACACACACACACACACCTACACACACACACACACACCTACACACACACACACACACACACACACAAACTTTTATTTTGGTTATTTTATTTTTAATTTGTACTTATTTTATTATACTTCTAAGACTTTATTTGGAGCGCCCAGTTGCGTACGGAGGGGGGCGCTTGCATTTACGACACAGTGTACACTAATGTAGATGCTTTCGTTAACCTTGTCAACAAAGATCAATATTGTTAATAATCCGAATAAAGAATTTTGAATTTTGAATTTTTTGAATTCCGATGATTCGGAAAACAATATCCCGACAACACCCCTTACGAATGTATGACAATAGGAGAAATGCTTTTCGCATTCAGGGGGCGATGTAGGTTTCGCGTTTACATCCCCAGCAAACCTGCCAAGTACGGCATGAAAATCCAAGCTCTTGTTGACGCAAATTCTGTCTATACAGTAACTTTGGAGGTATATGCAGGAAAACAACCTGCAGTCCCGTATTCTGTAAGCAACAAGACTTATGATGTTGTAAAAAGACTAGTCCAGCCCGTATCACGCACGAATCGAAATATAACGTTTGATAACTGTTTACCAGTTACGAATTGATGGTGCATTTGCTTATCGAGCACAGGCTTACGTCGACTGGATCTGTAAGAAAAAACAAAAGAACAAACAAGAGCATGCAACTTTTTTTGCAAAAACTGCACCTTTATCAACTCCAGTTCCTAAGATTGTTAGATATTTTTTTTTGTTTATAATGTTACGTATTTCATATTCTATCGTACAATTAAGTTTTTTTATTCATAAAACATGTTTTTCTTTAGTTCCTTTTAATTTATGAAAGACTTAAATTTTTTGTTTGTAATTCCTAGTGACTTGTTTCCAGTAAGTAAAAAAAAATTTAAAAATGGCACGATTGTTCTATTTCCAATGCGTTATAATATTATTGTCTAATGTTTTATTATAACAAAAAATAAATTATATAATACTTTTTCAGAAACAAGTTTTATAGGCAATTTTGTTAACGGGTATGTCATACCCCACCACATACTCATTGTTACATTTTCTCACCACACTCTCGCCGGGATAAGTTTGGGCTTTTTAGTAGCTGCACCTATATTCACCGTCGACCCGTGCCGAAAGGTTGAACTTGATCAGGGCTCAGGAGGCCACAGGAGGAGCAAGTTTTTACCGTCAGGTGTCACGCGGCGACAACTTGCTGACCGCGCGGCGCGCGCCCACTCACGTAAGTAAATCATGTATGGGCTTAGAATGTAACAAAAAAACTCCCCATAAGAATTTCGAGGGTATGTGAATTGTGAAGTCCGCCAAGCCGCACTGGGCCAGCGTGGCGGATCAAGGCTAACCCCTCTCAGTAGTAGAGGAGGCCCGTGCTCAGCAGTGTACAGTATATAATACAGGGCTGATTGCATTGCATAGAATTTTCAATCACGCAACAACACAGAAATTCGGCTAACCGGACCACCGCCTGGGGTTCGCACCTCCAACTGAAAACCTGTTTTTTAGGTCACCATGTTGTTTACCCTCACATCTTAATCATCTTATCCACGAAAATCGTAGTAATCGCGGAACTTTTTTTTTACACGCTTTATATTAGCTTCACTTATATGTTTGTATATTTGTAACTCCTTTGGACGCGATTTATTTTTAGTGACATCTGTTGGACCATAGTAGAATTACAACTAAACTGGCTACTCTTATGCGTAAAAAATTCCTACTTGTCACAAGATGGCGCTTTCGTTTTTAGTGACATCTGTTGGTCAATAGTAGAACAGAACTAAAAAATAAAAAATAAATAATAGTTTAAAACAACTAAAAAACACGCTTTATAGAAAAACCAACTAAAAAATAGAAAATAAATTTGAATTAAGAATAGTGTAAATAAGAAAAAGTGTATTTTATTGTACAAAAAAGCGTGGGGTGCATAGTGTCAATAGTTATAAATATTTTATTGACAGATAATATGAGTAGAAGTATTATATATATCATTTTGATCATTTTTTTACAATAAAATACACTTTTTCTTATTTACACTATTCTTAATTCCTCGCCTCGCAAAGGCTGCGCCCGCAACTGACTAAGTATTACTGACTATACCAAGAAATAAATAATCATGAATGTCTTACTTTACGTGCAGCTTGTTTTTTCCATTTTCGTTCATGAGCAAAATCCTGGGCGAGCCAGGCCATTTCCTCCAGCAGATAGTCCCAGTGTGACTTGGCGCGCGGAGGTTCCAGAACGCGCGGCAGCCGCCGTTCTGTCCACAGGCCAGCACGCGCCAGCTCCGCTACGCGTCGCGCCACGTACGCCTCTTGCTTGGCCTTCTCTACCATCTCGTCAGCAGGCGCAGCCGTGGGCGCAGGCGTAGACGCCGGCACAGGGGGCGCCGCTGGTATTCCCACAGGGATGGTAGTGGGTGTGGTGATGACTGTGGGCGTGGGCATGGGAGTGGGGTTCGTCACGGGCGCTGCGGCGGCTGGAAGCGGTGTGCTGATGGGCGTCAGAATTGGGACCGGCGCCAGCGCAGGGGCAGAAATCGGCGTGGGTGCTGCAACTTGTACTGTGACGGCAACTGGCGCAGGCGTAACGACCGGCGTGCTTGCGGGCGTCAGACTGGGCAGGGCAGGTACAAGCACAGGCGCGTGCGTGGACGCTGCGACTGGCGTAGGCACGGCGGGGACCTGTTCAGCGGCGGGCAGAGGCCGGCGTGCCTCCAAAAACGCCACCAGCTGCGGCGTCGCCGGCCGTCGCCGCCACGTCGCATAGTCCATCATGTTGCCTCCTGCCTGCAGGAAATACAGCTCGCTCAGCTGCTCCGTGAACCTGCAAACGATGCATGCTGAGTATCGTTCGAGATGGAGGGCTGGGCATGGAGGGCGGAGATAGGAGCGCTTACCTTTCTCGTAGCGCCTTCAAACGCTGCAAGTGGCAATCGAGGATTGCGCGGCGTAGCGCGGGCGCGTCGTCGGGCCGCGTGGGACGTGCGCGCTTGCGTGGCGGCTCGGCACTGTCGGGCGAGGCGGGAGGCGGGGGCGGAGGCGGGGGCGGGGCGACAGGCGGTGGCGCGGCCGCCGCGGCGCCCCCCGTCGCACCGCCATTAAGCGCGCGTCCGCCGACGCCGCGCTCCACGCCCTGCAAACGCAAACGTACATGTGTAATACTCTGTGAAAGTGATGTTTTTCTAGTCAATTCGATTATAATCTAAAAAATAGTACTAACAAGATACTATTTTTAAATTTTCCACTCTTTACTGTGAATTGTCAATTCAATATTTGTTTCATGTTCTGATATAAATGGTGTCATAATATAAAAGAAGAATTTCTTTATTTATTTTATTTTTATTTTTATTTTATTTTATTAGGGTAACAAACAGTACAATTATACATATGACATTAATATAGTAAAACTAATACCTTGACCAGTAAAGTTTCCACAAATAAATATTAGAAAAACCGCAATGTTACAGACAAGACAAGTTGTTCTTTGTACTATTCATTAAACTTACGGTACCTTGTTTACAAAATGGATTCTATGATTAACACAGTTCAGAATATCGATAGCACAGGTTCTGCTCAACAAGGACTGCAAGCAAAATGATATTCTGTAGTATATCTCCACCTACATAGTGCACAATTTCTAGATTTATAAGACGGTGGCCGTAGTTGTATTACGGTACGACTGCGATAGGGTAGTTTCCTATGTTTGAAATTATTTTACATATAACAGAAAAGAATACGAAAAAGAAAGTCTTCTGTGAAATTAGCATAAAAATTGGTTGAAAAATAAAGCAGTTATTCATATTTGAAATATTGTTGTGAGCGCAAAAGTAAGCATGCAGCGTTATGACCGGCGACTCTCGGTGACTACATAGTGTAATATTACTGTTATTTGACAACTAACCCTTCCACTAAATTTCAAAGCTTTATTACTTACTAATTATTGCCCCAATTTTGAAAATTATTTTTCTGTTAGATTTTGGATGGCATACATTTTTGATAAATGTTTTAAAAAAAAGTAGTCAGCTACCCTATCCCGAGGTCTCAGGTTCGATCCCCGGGTCGGGCATAGTGATATTGGATTTTTCTATTCAGTATACGCCCGGAGTCTGGAAGTTGTGCCGGATATGGCGATAGGCTCACCCCCTATCATATCGTAGGGGAGGCGGCGATGCTAAATGTGGATTTAGGCGAGCGTCGTTGGGACCTATTAGATTTTGAAGATTAGATGGTAGGAAGAAAAAAGTTAATATGATGTATACCCCTCCAACGGTGGTGGAAGCATCTACAGGTTTTCAAAAATGTAAAAAAAAACAGTGACATGGAAATACTCGAGTGCGTCAGATATTGATAGTGTATATGCCCCATGTGTCTCTGATACTGGAGGTATGTTAATCTGCCGATTTGCGTGGTGGGGGTGGCCACACGGAAGAGTAGAAATATAAGAAAAAAAAATTACTCGAGCGCGTCAGATATTCTTGGGAGATGTTAAGTGAACCCGGAAGAACCCCCTATTCAAAAGACTGACGATTCAGACGTGACGCAAGGTTTTGGTGGCCTTCTGAAAATGCAAAAAAAAAACGCCAACATTGAAATGCTCGAGTGCGTCAGATTATTATACAGATGGTTCAGCTTGATGTCCCAGGTCATGCTAATCCATAATCTGACGATTATTTGGAAGGATTTTCTAAATCTGACGGTTTGAAATGTATTTTCGAGTTTTTTTTATACACAGGAAAATTATATCTAATATATAAAGATTTCGTGTCACAGTGTTTGTTACCATACTCCTCCGCAACGGCTGAACCGATTTTGATGAAATTTTATATTCACTTGGTAGGTCTGAGAATAGGTTGTTATCTATTTTTCTTTCCCCGAAGTGATAAGGGTGGCCCACCCTAAATTTTTTTTTGTTTGTATGATGCGGCATTAAAAATACATACAACCCTAAATATTCTATTATCTTTCATTATCCCTTATTTTTTAATAGCGATATTAGTAATTTAATAACTTTTCACGCAAAAACTACTGAACGGATCTCGATGAAATTTGGCACACGGGTAGATTATGTCCTGCATTAACACATAGGCTACTTTTTATCCCGGGAAAATATGAAGCGGGACTTATATTCCGGGAAAACACATTCACGCGGGCGGAGCCGCGGGCAAAAGCTGGTACCTATATAATGATATGCATTCAATTATTCATGCTTTATTACAGCTGCAAGGACTAAACTTTATTGACGACTAGCTTTTGCTCATGGCTTCGCCCGCACGAAAGATTTTTTCCTGGATAAAAGTCCCGCTATACATTTTCCGGGATAAAAAGTAGCCTAAACCTTCCCAGGGTCTCGAACTATCTCCATACCAAATTTCATCGAAATCCGTTCGTTAGTTTTTGAGTTAATCGCGTACAAACTTTGCACCCCTTTTTAACACTGTTAGGGGATGAATTTCAATAAAATACGAAACACGTCTTCCATCAATTCTGTTAAAAAAGGTTTATGCAAAATTTTAAGTAGATTGGACCAAGGAATCACGTTGTCCCATACAAACTTTGTCCCCCTTTTTCACCCCCTTAGGGGTACAATTTCGGAACATCCTTTCTTATTCGTTTGTATACGACGGTATCGAAAATAAAAAAAATATCAATATAAAATATTAAAATGATTATAAATTGGTTTTATTTAAAAATAAAAGAAGTCATATAGTCATGAAATCCAAACATATTAAATCTGGGCACATCAAACAGTAAGATATCGCGACGTCGCAGGTTCCAAAACCAACACACAACTCGTGACTTTTCGACTCTCGCTTCGGATGTAGACCCCCACAAAAGAGTGCCAATTACGACTTGCATTCGAATATTCGAATAATAAAGTGGTTCAAATGTTCGAATATAAAATCTGCGATATTCAAATATTCGATCAATGTCCACAACGCCAAACTCGAGAGTTTTGACGTGCCCAAAATATACTTTTCAAAGTTCGCGCGGGACGTTACGTTGTTAGAGCGCGCCGCCGCCGGTGTCCCGTAGGTGCAGTCTAGGGTTCAGAAGCGGGAAATCTCAGTCCCGAAATTCCTGGGATTTCCCGGTTCTTTCGATGGTTAAAAGTACCGGGAATTTAAAATTTGATTCCCGGTTCTCTCAGTACTCAATATCGCCATTTAAAAAATGTTTATAATGCTACTGAAATACACGCATTTCGTAATTGCAGCGTGTCGAGTGTATAAATCACATCAGAATCGGTGAAGATTATATTATTTATTTATTTTCCCGGATTTCTCGGGGAGCCTGTATTTGGGTATGAGGTTGTTCTGTATGGGTAATTCCGGTTCACAGTCGGGGGAGGCGTATTGATCCGCCGGCCAGGGAGACCTGTAGAAACGTTTGACCCGCTGGCCGCCCGCGGTATAGTACAGGGGCCCAATCGTGCTTAACCACCTCGAGAGGCTGCCTCACCATGCCGCGCATAATCTTGGGCGGGTCCGTCGTGCCGGTTGGTGACCGGATGTGGGGTCCCGGCGGCCCATCCCGGGAGGGTACGGGGGCCCTTCCGTCCGGCGGATCAATTCTCCTATTCCCGGCTCTCGTGTTCTGGTGCCCATTCGGCCCACTGAGTGCCCATTTACAGGCTTCCCGACGCTTCTTCACGCAACACATCCCCCTTCATGACAGTGCCTACAAAGAGAGCAGGTCCGACAGCGGTGCACAACCCCACCACCGCTTTCACTATGGAATTCGCCAACATTCGCGGACTCCATACTAACCTCAGTGCCGTTCACCACCACCTTGAGACGGCCCGGCCTGCTTTGCTCTTCTTGACGGAGACTCAGATTCGTTGTCCGGACGATAATTCATACTTGCTGTACCCCGGCTATTCGCTTGAAGAAAACTTCAGGCCTAAGGCCGGGGTATGTTTGTATGTTCGATCGGACGTCTGCTGTCGCCGTCTGCGCTGCATGGAGGACCCTTCCTTCTCCACTCTGTGGGTGCATGTGGATCTTGGCTCCTTGAGCCGCATCTACGTGTGCCTTTACAGGTCACACGACGGGGACGATGAGACGACTCGGCTGTTCAGGTACCTCAGCCTGGCGGCGGATGACGCGCAGGTGCAGTTTCCGTCAGCGGAGATGGTGGTTTTGGGGGATTTCAATGCGCACCATGAGTTGTGGCTGGGATCCTCCAAGACTGACCATGCTAGCAGAGCTGCCCATGCATTCGCTCTGACACATGACTTGACACAACTGGTGAGCCAGCCTAACCAGGATCCCGGATGTGGCGAGTCATGCGCCTTCACTGCTGGACCTTCTGCTGATGAGTCACCCGACCGGGTACCGAGTGACCGTTAGTGCCCCTCTGGGCACCTCTGATCACTGCCTGGTTGGGACGTCAGTACCGTTCGCTTCACCTCCACGTCCTGTGCAGGTTAAGCGAAGGGTCTGGCATTACTCGTCGGCAGATTGGGATGGTATGCGGGAATATTTCGCATCCATCCCTTGGCGGCAGCGCTGCTTCTAGGGAAATGATCCTTCGGCGAGTGCCGACGCTATTGCTGGCGAGATCAGGTTAGGAATGGAATATAACATTCCTTCCTCTGAGGTCGCTAGTAAGGGCCGTGGACGCTCCTGGTTTAATCGCGCATGCGCCGATGCTGTTGGTGAAAAACAGGCGGCGTATCGCGCTTGGATCAGGGGTCGCGTAATGAAGGATCCCAATATTGATTCCCTCAAAGCAGCTTATAACCGCGCCGCCAAGGCGTGCAAGAAGGCCTACGTTAGATCGGATGCCCAGCGCATATGTGGGATTGGGCGTGCATTGGCCAGCCATCCGACGAGCAGCCGTGCTTATTGGAGTCTGGCCAAGGCCGTCCAGTCTAACTTCTGCCGTCCATCACTGCCACCGCTGAGGTATCCAGATGGATCACTGGCCCACAAGCCGCAGGAGAAAGCCACTCTACTGGCTAATCTCTTTGCGGCTAACTCCCGGCTCGAAGACTGTGGCTCTCAGCCGCCGCCGGCGCTGCCTGATTGCGGATTCACAATGCCTGATATTCGCATCAGGCAGTGTGACGAGCGGCGGGAGCTGCGGTCTCTCGATGTTCGCAAAGCCAGTGGTCCTGACGGTATACCGGCGGTGGTATTGAGAGGTTGTGCAGCAGAGTTGTCTCCTGCACTGACACGCCTCTACCGTGCGCCCTACCTCTCAGGTATTGTGCCTGAATCTTGGAGGGAGGCCAATGTGCAACCGATCCCCACAAAAGGTGATCGGTCAGACCCTACCAATTACCGCCCAATCGCTATAACCTCAGTGATATGAAAAGTCATGGAGCGGGTAATAAACACGCAATTGACCCGCTACCTGGAGGATCACTCATCGATCGGTGACAGACAATACGGATTTCGTCAGAACCGATCAACGGGTGACCTTCTAGCGTACGTCATGCATCGCTGGGGGGAGGCGATTGACAGGCATGGCGAGGCTCTAGCTGTTAGCCTCGACATAGCTAAGGCTTTTGATAAGGTCTGGCACCGTGGTCTCCTTTCCAAGCTTCCGGCATACGGTTTGCCCGACAACTTGTGTGCGTGGATTTCTGGCTTTCTGCATGGGCGTAGAATGCGTGTCGTCGTTGATGGGCACGCTTCGAAGCTCATGACAGTAAATGCCGGTGTTCCGAAGGACTCGGTGCTGTCGCCCACCTTGTTTCTTCTGCATATCAATGACATCCTTTATTTCTTTATTAATCCACGGTTTGCGTAAATCATTACGTTTATTTATCACCTTCTTGGGCATAAACTTATCTAATGTGTCATGCATTTGCGCTTTAAAATCTGCCCACAATTCGTCAATTGATAAATTATTGACATTCAAATTTCCCAGCAAGTATTGATTAATTGTAAGATAATCCGCCTTATTGTAGTTATATTGATTTGCTCTGCTTTGTCTAACATCACTACTTGTAGTTAGTAATTGAATGGAGCCAGTTAGAATGAGGTGATCACTCTTCCCGATGGGAGGGTTATATTTAATGTCACAGATTAACTCATCTTAAGTTGATTGATGTATTATAAAATGTTCCTTTTCACATTACTCTCAACTCGTAATTTTTGTTAAAAATCGATATTGATTCAAATAAAAACATTGTAGTGGCCTTTCTTTTATGTTTTGAAATATTGATAAATATTTAATCTGCATCTTCTCTATTGTTAGTAATATAGTCCTGTGAGATTATTAATGTTTTACAAATAACCATGTATAAAGTATCTTGGTTAGAATTTAAGCCCATTTTTGGACATGTCCTTTGGATAAGACAACAAGACAGCATAATAACCCAGTGTGGACACTTGTTAAGATTACCAATAGATATTGTCTAGTATAAATAAGGCCATTCATGATGACACATACTACTGGAGATTTTGCAAGTTAAATGGACTTTGGTAACTCATCTTAGAATGATTGTGCACTCAAAGGTATTTTGTGTTTATTTATTTATTTATTTATTTGAAATAGGTACAGCCACATCATATACATTAAATAATAAAATAGTAAATCTTAATCTAATACAATTCTGATATATATGAAATTCCGGCGTACACAACATTCCCCATAAGGTACAAAAATAATAATAATAGATTAAACAAAACTATATGGTATTAATAGAGATTTAGAAAATCGAGAAAATTAAATCAGCATGTCAACAAAATTATAAAAATAAAAGTAACATTATTAATAATTTTTTTTTTTTTTTTTTTTTTTTTTTTCCTTTGTTTTATTTGCGATCAGCCACTAAGCTATAAGCAAATATGTTGATAAAACTGACATGTTATGTGCAGAGCTCCTGCGAGCATAGCACATTTAGTAATACTATCAATTATTTATGAATTCCGATCTAATATATGTTGCCTTTTTAAACGCCTGATAGTTTGTGGTTTCAGCAGATTCATAGCTAGCTGATTTGAGTGATTGGCAAGTCTCGTTCTGTAGGTTTTTTCTGCAGACTGTATTTCTTGTTTAACTGTACTTATTTTTAGATACTCATGTAGTTCTGCATTTGTAATAAACCATGGGGCATTGGATATGGATTTAAGTATCGAATTTTGTAGTCGTTGTACTATATTGATATTTGAATTTGATGCACTAGCCCATAACTGAATTCCATAGGTCCATATTGGTCTTATTACAGCTTTATATATAAGAAGTTTATTCTCAAGTGACAGTTTAGACTTTCTTCCCAGCAACCAGTACAGGCTCCTCATGGTTATACAGGCCTGGTCTCTCTTGTTTTTAATGTGTGATTTCCATGTAAGCCTTCTGTCAAGATGCATTCCCAAGTACCTGACACAATCTGCTTGTGGTAAGTCTTTGTTGTCTAGTTGAACAGCAGGACAGTCGCCATGCCTAAGAGTGAATGTGACTTGTGTAGACTTCGATGGGCTTGCAGTCATCCTCCATTTATTCAACCAGCTGCCTATAAGTTTTAGTGCTGCTTGTAGATTTTTGGATGCATTTATGGGGTCTTTGTGGCTAGTCAGCATGGCTGAGTCATCGGCAAATGTTGCTACAGTCACATTTGGGGTTTGTGGAATATCTGCCGTAAATACCGTGTATAATATAGGGCCCAACACGGAGCCTTGAGGTACTCCTGCTTTTATTTCGTATAGCTCGGAGTAGCTATCCGCCTCCCGAACTTGGAACAGGCGACCTGTGAGGTATGATTTTAAGAGACTATAGTAGCCATGAGGTAATTGGGTTTTAATCTTGTAAAGAAGGCCTTTATGCCAAACACGATCAAATGCTTGCTGAATGTCCAGGAATGCCGACACACAGTACTCTCCAAGCTCCAGCGACCGTCGTATTTTGTAGCAAACTCTATGCACCTGCTCTATCGTAGAGTGTCCCTCACGAAACCCAAACTGATGATCGGGTATCAGGTTCCGCTCAATTAACAATGGCTTAAGTCGGTCTAAGATCACCTTTTCCATCAGTTTCGAGGTAATAGGCAACAGGCTAATCGGCCTGTAAGACGTGACTTCATTCTCCGGTTTACCTTGTTTATATATCATTACTATTTGTGATATTTTCCATTGCAAAGGAAAATAAGACAGTCTTATGATGGCGTTACAAAGGACCGTCAGAAATACGATCCCTTTTTTAGGCAATTCTAGTAGAACTTTCTTTGTGATTAGGTCGTAGCCTGGTGCTTTCTTGTCCTTTAATTTTTTTATGTGGCCTGATATTTCCTTAGGTGTTATGCTTTTAAGTGGCAGATCCATTTGGAAGACTTCTTCTAGAGTTGTGTCTATGTCAGAGTAGACTTCATTTTGGTTCCTTGGTTCATTTGTAACAAACACTGTAGCGAGGTGTTTGGCAAATAACTCTGCTTTTTCATCACTACTTCTTGCCCAACAATTGTTGTCTTTTTTCAGAGGAGGTTTCGTTTGTTGTGGTTGGTTGTACTTAGCCGTATATTTCCAGAGTGAGTAGTTGGTGGCAGGCGTGGCTGTAAGGCTTTCTAGCTGTGTTTGTAGAGTAAGGTCTTCAGCTTCCTTGAGTGCAGATTTTAGCTCCTTGATCATTTTATTATATGCCTTTCTATCGCGATGATTTCTACTTGTATGCCATACCCTACGAAGTCTACGTTTTTCCAGGACCTTTGCTTTCAATTCTCGTGGTAAGTTATGGTGTGTTTTTTTTTCATCTAATGATGGTGTGCACTTCCAACAGGCTTCTTGAATCAGGTTCGTGAAGTATCTGGTCGCCTCTTCAATGTCATCCTCAGTTTTTAGCCTGATTTTCAGTTCGATATTATTCGCTATGTACTGCCGGAATTCATCCCAATCTGTTTTATTGTTATACAGTGTTAATGGTTTTTCATAATTTAGAATTGTTGTGCTAAGAGTCAGCAGCACAGGAGTGTGATTTGATGAGCCATCCAGACAGGATTCAGTGCGAAAATAGTGACGCGACATACCTCGTACAATAAAATAATCTATTATATCTGGTTTTTTGTTTGGGTCTGTTGGCCAATGTGTGGGTTCTTTTGTCGAGAGTGTGGATAAATTCCCAGTGTCAATGCTTTTCTTAAGCTCTCTTCCCCGTGTTGTATTTAGTCTTGAACCCCAGTGTATGTGCTTAGCGTTCCAATCGCCTCCCGCTATAAAGCGTCCACCCAAGGTGGAGAAGAATTGATTAAACTTAAACTTAAATTAATAATAAAAATAAAAATGTCATAAAAAGATTCACAATGGTTTAGACCTTAGAAAACTCAACACTGAGAAACTTACAAATTTTTTCCTTGTATTGAAAAAAGGAATTGTGGAATAGGTCGAGATCGACGATTCTGCATGCTAAGTTGTTGTATAATGATAACAAACGATTCAGTGGAGATTGCAAGCCCAAGTTTGTTTTAGCTGTCGGAATGTAAAAAAGCTTAGCCTTAGAGCGTCTGTTAACCCTGGGTGTGTTAATTGAAATGAGACTTAGGAGGTGCATGCAATGGGAGGATGTATTGAAAGTCCTGAAAAGGAAGCGAAGGTCCAACATTACTCTTCTGCTTTTTAGAGGAAGCATCTTAAACTCCCGGAGTCGTTCATCATACGGCTTTCTGTGAGAGAATCCACAAGAACAGAAGGCAAGGTGGCGTGTGAACGCCCGCTGGATGCTTTCAATGCGCTGAGAATTGATAGCATAGAATGGACTCCAGCAGACGCTGGCGTATTCCAGATTACTGCGCACTAAGGAATTGTACAATAGCAATTTGGTGTTAGGAGTAAAGCCACATGAATTACGTCTTACAAAGCCAAGCATCCGAGCAGCTTTAATCACTATATGATCGATATGAGCAGTAAACTTCAGTTTTGAGTCAATTAGCACACCCAAGTCACGAACCTCGCCAACCTCAGCAAGTCTAACTCTATCAAGATTGTAAGCAGTAGTGAATGGAGACTTTTTTCGAGTGTACTTAATATGGCAACACTTTTTGGCGTTCATAGTCATACCATTTCGCAAGCACCATTGGTGAATAGCATCTAGATCACTTTGAATAAAGCTCGCGTCAGCTACAGAATTCACAATCCTATACAGTTTCAAGTCATCGGCAAATAAAGAAAATCTACAATATTTTATTTGGTTTGTGATGTCATTAATAAAAACTAAAAATAGTAATGGGCCGAGGTGGGAACCTTGGGGTACACCCGTTTCAGCAATATAACTATCCGACTCAAAGCCCTTCACTACCACCCTCTGACCCACCCCACCCACCCACCCACCCACCCTTGTGTTCTGTTTTTTTTGTAAGAACTGAAGCAGAATGGTACGCACAGGGACTGTAAGCGATAAGGGAAATTAGTGGGGTAGGTCATCGAGGATGGCATTACTTATACTGTGATAAGCTCACAATTCTATGAGGACCACTATTGGGATAGTACCACTCGACATAGCAAGCACTCTGCTATCACTAATTAGTTAGCAAACGTTTGATATGAAATACATCATAAAAAGGATTTATCAACTGTAGTTAGCAATAAGAGTCTTTACTATCATGCAGGCCTTGCAGAGCAACTCTAGCTTGAGTTATATAATAGACTAGACTTCTGCACGCGGCTTCGCCTGCATGAAAAAGTTTTTCTGGGATAAAATATTTTCCCGGGATAAAAAGTAGCCTATGCGTTAATCCAGGACATGATCTACCCGTGTGCCAAATTTCATCGAAATTCGTTCAGCAGTTTTTGAGTTTATTTGTTACAAACATACTTACATACAAATCTTTCCTCTTTATAATATTAGTATACATATGGAGTTATAAGCAACAGCCTGTGTGGAGTGGATCACATACAATATCAGAAATAAAGAGCCCTTAGATTCAATACTCCCACAGACACCGATAACAAATTAGAAAAAGTTACACATTATTTTAAGTGTAGGTGTTGTACAGTCTCACAGTCCATGATAGTTTCTGATGCTCAAAGACACAAGACTAATATGGGTAATAATACAAAAGTAGCCCCACTGTTGACCTCATTTTGTTGATATAACTTTATGTCCAAATTAAATAGAATTTTGTTAGGAGGACATTGGCAGTAAACTAATTGCACTATTCCAGGCTGGACCAGTCATTTTATTAAACAGGTTTTGAGGTAAGTAATAAACTAAATTCAGGTGAAACTCAGAACTGCAATGTGTGGTCTTGCACTACCAGAACCTATCAGTATTTAAGAAAATGTATTCTTTCATATAATATCTGATTGACAAAAGAAACAACCATGACCATAAAAACTGTTCTTAAACTGTGGAAATACCTCCATTTAATATTACAAGGCACTGCAAGCCACAACACTGCACTGTGCTCAAAATACTGATTGAATTTTATTGTGAAAACATGTTGACTGGTTGAAATATGTTCAAAAGATATTAATGCATGGTATGTACATTTCAAGCCTTTTCTAAAAAATACTGACGCTTATAATTTTTCTCATCAATGGGGAAAACCCGGTAAACCATAACGCTCCAATTTGATTTTAGTATTCGTAATTTGTTTAATCCCAACCTAAACGAGCAGTAATATTAAAGATGTTTAAATAAGAATTCAATCCATAGCGATTCGAATTACAGAATAGAACAGTTGTGAGTATCCTTCAGAAATGTAATCGTGGCCCAAAGAGCGGGCAGCCGGGCTGACCACTCCATTGTGCTAGTTGCGAGCTTCTGACCGAAGATTATCCAAGTTTCGTACAATATAAATCAATCTACGGTTAGCAATATATCAGCAACTACCCCGAGCACAGTCCATCCAGCCAGTCCAGCATCAATGCATAGCTAGTGGGTAGCGGCGGCCGTAAATCGTTAATTGTTATGCATACCATGAGTTGCGGGGTAGCACTGAGATCGGACGGCGCGGCGAGCTCATCGCGTCCGTTCATGTTGTGACATCTCGAGTTGATAATACGCTGCTGCCAATTCCTTATAAAAATAATCACTGCACGCACTTCACTTATTCACCGGTCTGGCATCGAAAACACAAACTATAAATTGCACGTATTCAATAAGATTCCTAATTACACTACTTATCAATAAAATAAAACGTGTCAAAGGTCACACTTGTCTATTGGAAAACTTAATCTTTTCACTGTAACACAGTCATAACTGTCGCAGTCTGCCGATCCGCCGTAAACGACAATGAACAAATACAATACGGCGGCCATATTGTACGACATAGAGTGAAGAAGTTCGCGTCATGTCGCCGAGTTGAAATTAATCCCTACAGAATATCGAGATATGTTAGCATCACAAGTTACTGTTTGTTTTAAGGGCTTTTGCAGGTTTATACGACTTGTCTACTATCATATTTTGCAGTTAAATTGATTTCTCTAAGAAAAAGTAGATTACACTGCGCACACAGACAGGTAAGGAACAATCTACTTCATTATTATCGAATATCGATACTTTACTAGTTTCTATACGTCTATCTATAGGTATGTATAAAATTAAATTGATAAATCATATGCTAAGTTTAGACTAGCAAGTTCTCTCAGCAATATGTTGCGCAATAACTTTCAGATGTGTTTACACTAGCGGCAATATTTCTTGAGCAAAACGCTTCTCCAAGTGATCCACCAACTTAACTTGCGCAAGTTCTTGCAAAACTGTTTACATGACTCGAGGAATATTTATTGCTTGCCATGTTCTTTTTTCATAAAAATGAATCACAAGGCACGTAATCTTTTTGCCTACTTTTTATGAATCTAATAAAATGTTGTTTCGATGATGATTGTAAACAAAATAATTGCCTTAAAATTACTAACACGAAACATTTTTTTTAATTAAAAAGGACTGCGTGGCTTTCACTGCGCTCGTCATCCTGAGTTATAAAATTTTAAGTCTTTATAACTCCCGTTATTTACGTTGGCTACAATGCCCTTAAACCAGGAACACAATAGTGCAAGTATACTACTGCTTGGCGGCAAAAATAGACATTAATCAAAGCATATCGGTAATACTACAAACTTATAACTTGGGAGCATAGTGTTTGATCGTAGCAAAATAAATAATACTACCAACTTATAGCTTGGCAGTATAGTCTTTGAGACCTTAGCTGCTTCAGAATGGAACAAATAAAAAAAAACGTTATCTACTAGCTCAGCAAGTTGAAACTTTTATCTGCACGCAGAATAAACTGCAAGTTCTCGCGCAAGTTGCACAAATGGTGTTCACACATGCGACTTGCCAGAAGTCCTTCAAGCTTCAAAATGTTGCAGAAGTCAGCTTGCCGTGACTGTTTACACGCTAAAAATAGCTTGCGCAACATAACTTCTGCAAGTTTTATTGCTAATCTAAACCCCGCTTTAGAACGTTAAGCAACATTGTTTTTTATCTGTTTGATCAAAAGTTCGTTGACGTATCATGCCAAAACTAATCATAACATTCAATATCTAAAATAACTTAAAATATTAAGTTTTATTTTGTGTAACATTATATAATATAGTAAGTTAAGGATAGATGAACACACAGGGGAGCGCATCATGCGTGTTCTGTGTTACGGGGAGGCATATCGGGAGGGGTATAACAGGCGGAGGATATCACAAGTTTACTATTGAAACGAAGTTTTGGAACGAAGTTCCTTATTGCGCGTTGTGAAAGAGGGCTGGACGGAAAAGTTGTCACGACACTTTTTGCTATTATCTTACTAATATGAACCTTAAATACAATGCGTAGAAGCTGTAATTCTTGAAACGAGTATATTTGTATTTATTTTATTTATTAAAGTCATTAAAACCATTTCTGACTAATCTAAAATGAACCTTAAATACATTGCGTAGAAGCTATTTCCCCAGCGTTGGGACGGCACGAGTACAAAAGAATCGAACGTAACATTCTTTTTTCAAATTTTGTTGATTTATTCTACTTTGGTTACTGACATTTATCAATAACAAGACTAAACGTGCTTTGCTCGCGTTTAAAAATCTACTTTATGTGGTAAGCGTAAGATCCAATTTGTGTTTAGTCAATAAAAAATTGTGATAAAAATGCTATGCAATAGCTTTACCGCGGTAGTCTCCGAGTGCCACACGTATTTATTTGTTTTTTTCTCTAGAAACATGTATTGGAACGGAAATAGGAAAATAATTATATATTTATATATATGCACACTCTGTTATATAAATAAAATTTTATTACAATTCCTTCACTAATTAATCGAAAGGAACTTCGTTCCATCCGGGTGTCCCTTGACACTTCTCATTGCTTTTTTTTATTTACTGGTGGCAGGTCTCTCGTAAAGGTCGCAAGAACACGCTGGATGCAGGCTGCTTTTGACAGTTCAGGGTGGCCTATGTTCAGCAGTGGACGTCATATGGCTGATGGTGATGAGGGATCTCGTTTGCGTGAGGTGTTGGTTAGGTACCAACGCAATGTCTATTTCTACCATCAAGCAACAATATACATGCACTGTAGTGTTCCAGTTTGAAGGATATTGTAGCCAGCGTAATTACTAGGCATTATGGGTCTTAGCTGCTTATGTCTTAGGGGGACGAGCGCAGTAGAGTGCAACGCAGTACTTTGTAATTCTAAGTTATGTGCGGTATTGCTACTGTTTATGGGCGGTCGTATAGCTTACCATCAGGAAAAGGTATGCTCGTCTCGTCTTTTAACTGCAATAAAAAATATTCAAGAATAATATTTATCGATATAAAGCTATAACATCACTACTCACTTGACACTCAACAGAAATAAGTATCTATGAACACCATAGACATTTTTTATTTTTCCGTGACTATCAGTGATTTCACCAATATCCAGCAGTAATAGCAAATATTAGTTTTCCTATATTTATTCATATATAAATTATATAATCCAGCATAGCTAGCAATTTTAGACCCTGGGCCAGGTCAAAATTTCGTTAGTTATTTCCTCTCTAAAGATAATTGGTGAGACGCATCAGAGAAGTGTATCATAAAGCCTCGTGAGCGTCTAGGGTTGCCAACATTTTTTTGTCTGAATATAGTATTTTTTTTAAAAAGTTGTAAAAAATATAGTATTTTATGGGAAGAATAAAAAATTTATATTTATTAATTATTTATCTATATATATATATATATATATATATATATAAAAGAAAGTCGTGTTAGTTACACTATTTATAACTCAAGAACGGCTGACCCGATTTGGCTGAAAATTGGTGGGAAGGTACCTTAGAAACGGGAGACGGACATAGGATACTTTTTATCCCGGGAAAATATAAATCGAGACTTTTGTCCCGAAAAATCTTTTTCTGTGAGTATTGTGTTTTATGATGTCCTTGTACTTAATATCTGAAAATTGATGGGGAGGTAGCTTAGAACCAGGAGACGGACATGGGATACTTTTTATCCCACGAAAATATAAACCGAGACTTTTATCCCGAAAAATTGTTTTCTTTGAGTATTGTGTTTTATGATGTCCTGGTACTTAATATCTGAAAATTTGTGGGAAGGTAGCTTAGAACCAGGAGACGCTCAGAGGATACTTTTTATCCCGGGAAAATATAAACCGGGACTTTTATCCAGAAAAATCGTTTTCTGCGAGTATTGTGTTTTATGATGTCCTGGTACTTAAAATATTTAAAAAAAATAAAGAATCATTAAAATACTTATTATTTTTATTTGTATTTCCTAATAAAAAATTGAACTTAATAAAATCCAAAATCTGCTTATTTATTGCCTCTAAGGCGGAACAGAGTTCGCGGGGTCAGCTAGTTTTTTATAAAAACTATATTTTTTTTGTACTTCTTGCATTCTTTAACAATTTTTTGTCTTCAATAAAACTGGCATAATAGCTTTATCGCAGTAAATTTTTAAATTAAGATAAATCAAAAGCTCATTTTTTTATTAAAGATATTCTTGCTCTGTTTTTTTTTTGTTTTAGTCGTTGAAATGTCTTCTAGTCATGCCAAAGAAACGAGACTAGACAATTCAATTTTATTTTATTAGTTTTAGTGTTGCAAAATATAAACATTGATCTATTGTACTGAAATATAGTATTTTCGCGTACTATATATTTCTTCAACAGTATATAGTACGAAGTCCTGAAATACAGTACAATACTATATATTATAGTATGGTTGGCAACACTATGAACGTCAGCTGCGGTTCCGTGGGGGCGATGAGCGGTAGTAGCAGGGTCTTTGCAGTTAGTACATTTTTTATTTCTATGAAAATGTTCTACAAAAAGTAGCTTGCTACTTTCTCACTAGATGACGTTTAACAGCATATTTTGAAAATAAAATTTATTAAACGGCAACACATTCAGGTACATGCAGTTTCTTTTTACGCATCTATTATAGAATTACTCGGTCAAAAATAATAATAGAATCATACGACTCTTGTTCTAAATCATGATAAATAAGTATTTTCTCAACTTGGCTTATTTTTATATTGATATCGGCACTAGGCCCTATTTTATGCAATATAGTTATATTTATTTCTTAATTTAAATCAATCATACCATCATTATTGAAACGTTGACCTGCTGCCATTTTGTGATTTAGCTCAGTGGTGCCAGATTAGGCGACTTTTTGCCATTTAGCCTATCTCGGAGAGTTGGGGGGCTTTTTTTTTAGCTCTTCGCATCCCCACGCACACACTATATTAGGGGCCTGGGAGGTTTTTTTTTTGCTCCTTTGCCTCCAAATACGATGCGGCGACTTTAGGCTACTTCATACTGATTTTTCGGCGACTTCAACCATCGTACATCTGGCAACACTGATTTAGCTATCAACGCAATGTTATGGCAAGTTGTCGAAACTGATTCTGTTTCTGTTATTGTAACAACTTATTGATTTCTAGAAATTAGTATTTATTGTTTTGTATCTGCTAATAAAACTCGATATCGGATAAACCGTGGAAGATGTAATATAACAGAAGAAGTTACTGTGCGATTCGAAGTATTATACTGTTTTATGTGAATAATTATTGTGCTTTTTACCCGGTTACGTTTTATGGATTTTGGTGACCCTGCAATATTTGGTAGACCTGTGCTTTATTAAGGATTCTTATAACTGTTTTCGCTTCAAGCCCGGTTACGTTTTACGGACTACGATCAGTTGGAAAATCGTATATGGAGAGGCGAAGGAGCAAAAAAAAAACCTCCCCCCAATTTTCCAATTTCTGTCATGTTTTGTACTCTCAAAGCTATAAAAATATCCTCAAATCCGACAAAAACAAGGATTGTAACACAAATTTTCCAAGGTAGCCTAAATTGGCGACTGAGTGCTATTCGCATAGCCTAAACGGCGACCAGTGGCCATTCACAATTTTTGGTCGCCCCGACAGTCCGACACCCTCCGAGATAGCCTAAATGGCAAAAAGTCGCCTAATCTGGCACCACTTCATCGGAAAACTCATATCGGAGCGTGAAGCTGAAAAATTTAAGATACATCATTTCTTTCGAGATGAAAATTTATAAGCTGACTAGCTTTTGCCCGCAGCATCGAAAGAGTTTTTCCTGGATAAAAGTCCTGCTATACATTTTCCCGGGATTTAGGCCGAAGTAGCCTAAAAGTATCCAGTTTCAAAGGTGCTCGAACTATCTCCATACCAAATTTCATCGAAATCCGTTTGGTAGTTTTTGAGTTTGTCGCGTACAACCCTTATTACCTCCTTAGGGGTTGAATTTCGCAAAATACCGTCTTAGTGAGCACCTACGTCTTAAAAGAAACCCCCATGCGAACTTTGAGACTCCTAGCACGTGTAGTTTCTCAGATTTCGTGATGAGTGATTGAGTGACCTTTCGCATTTATATATTTTATTACTAGCATTGCGCGCGGCTCCGCCCGCTTTGAAAAGATTTTCCGGAATAAAAAGTAGCCTATAGCACTCAGGAGTAATGAAGCTTCCTATTAGTGAAAGAATTTTCAAAATCAGTCCAGTAGTTCCTGAGATTAGCGCGTTCAAACAAACAAACTCTTCAGCTTTATAATATTAGTATAGAATGTATACTGTCCACTGATGAGCATGGGCCTCCTCTACAACTGAGAAGGTTTAGGCCTTAGGCCACCACGCTGGCCTAGTGCGGGTTGGCAGATTTCACATACCTTCGAAATTCATAGAACTTCTCAGGTATGCAGGTTTCCTCACGATGTTTTCCTTCACCGTTAAAGCGAGCGATAATTCACAAAGAATACACACATAACTTTTTAGAAAAGTCAGAGGAGCGTGCCCTTGGATTTTGAACCTGCGGACATTCGTCTCGGCAGTTCGTTCCACTCCCAACTAGGTTATCGCCGCTTTACAACAAATGGTCACTATAATGAATGAGGCATTTCAGAGAAAAGGTATGAAAGTAAACGTAAAAAACTTGAACATTAATGTTGTGCATTTTTGAATATTTTGGAATGGTTAGGAAATAATTTCGCACGAATTGCTTTATTTATCAGTATAAAAATACTAGCATTTATGTGGTTAAATCATTGATGTATTAATACATCAATGGGTTAAATCCAATATTTATTTATTGCGCTATCGTACACAAAAATGACAACCTCCGTCTTACGAATTTTCGATCAGGTCACTTGTCCTGACGCGAGTTGTAACATGTTATACCCAACCCAAGAAATGTGCTCAACGCCGCTAAAGAAGTTTTCGCTTCAAAAAGGGGGGTCAAAATGGGTTGGGTGGTCAAGGGGGGTCAAAACATTACAAGGATTAATGAAAGGAGAGAAACTATAATCTTAGAACTCTTTGAGTGTAACGAAAGAAATCTACTTCGCGAAAGTGAGTGGTAGTGTCGGATGGGGACAAGAAGCTTATACCCAAACTTCTTGGACGGGGATGTCGTAGACGTACCTTCATGGACCAAATTGGCGACCTCTTAAGGAAAGGCCAAATAAGGAGTTCTCATAACCGACGAGCATGTGTGAAGAGACTGGTGACTATGGAAGAAGCGAAAGAGGTATCTTGGATCGTAGCACTTGGCGCTCCATATTCTCTGCCTACCCCAATGAGCGAAAGGCTTGAATTTATGTATGTATGTTTCCGGATATATAAGCCTATTAAAATAAAGGTTTCACATACTTTCCCAGAGCAGGAACTTCGTAGCCCGTGGGGTTAGGCTATTTTTAAATATTAGTTATTTAAAAATATGGATCTCAGTTAGTAATATCGAGGAAACAAAATGACAATATTTGTACAATAAATTAACACTTTTTAAGGGGCAGTTAATCATGCATAAGACTAGGTATACATTTTAAGGGTTAATAAACATAAAATAACTTATATATAATAAAATGACACTTTGTAAATACAATACAAATTAAACTGCTAAAGACCATTTAATTTTAAATATTTAGTACCTAAATAAAAATATGATTGTAGTCTTAAACTATTCGTTTTATTGATTTTTTTTTATTGCCAGTATAGGCATACGAGCTAGCGGCCCGCCTGATGGTAAGCGGCCACCGCTGCTCATGGACTCGGCAATGTCAGGGACACAGATAAGCCGCTGCCTACCGTGGGGACAATACTCTTTTTAAGCCTCGTTTGAAGAAGGACAGGTCATAGCGCTCAGGGAACACCGACACAAGTAGTTCATTCCAGAGCTTACACGTACGTGGTAGAAAAGAACGCTGGAACGATTCTGATACCGAGAACAGAAAGAAGGAGTTAATCAAAATAGGAAGTAGCCTCCAGCAACTGAAAGGTCAAGCAGATCAAGAAGAGGTATCTGTTCATGATATCCACCATTATGTAGCAATTTACATCCTGTTGGCAATAACAACGATCATCGGCGCGACTTTAGTATGGAGACGTGTACGTCGGCGATGGCAGCTGCCTTCGCAAGACGCCGTCCTCGACCCGTCAGTGTCGGGATCCAGAGGCCTCAGTCACAGTGAGGTTGTGGCGTACACTATATTAATATTTATATTGTTTATTTAATATCCACGCCACTCCTATAATTTAATTTTCATATACCTAATATTTATATCGTCACACATAGCTATTATATACTTACTTCTATATATTCATATTTACTGACATTCTACATCTTTATATACACTTTCATAGACACATTATATATTCTCACATTACATTTATGTTCACTATAAATATATACCATATACACTATATTATAAACAGTTTTAATTATAATACAAAATATACACCCAATATAATATTCCGTATTTATAATATTTATATCTCTGCCTACCCCTTCGGGGATAAAGGGCGTGTGTATGTATATAATATTTAATTTGCTTCGAGTGCATTGGAGACGCACGGCGCGCGCCTCGGCGTACCACCAGCCGACCGGTTTTAAGGCGAGTACGTATTCGCGGCGCGGGGGCTGCTTGACCGCTGCGCGTGCGGCCGGCCGGTGGCCACGCCAGTCGGTACACCTAATCTCGCCCGCGAAGCCCGTGTCACCCGCTATCGTAACGCTTGCGCTCACGCTTACGCTATATCTGTTGCTCTGTGTAAACTCTTATCTTGACTATCTCTTGACTACTCCTTCTATTTCTATTGTATGGTGTATTCTTCTGTGTGTGAACTGTTTCTTCTGTGTGCGTGTATTAAACTTTATCTTCTACTACTGTCGTCTATCCTTCATTTCTTCACTCTTCACCACCTACCACACACACCTCACCCTATAAGGTTACAAGAAACGGAAATAGTGCCAGTGGAAATGTGAAGTGCGTATCAATCAGTGCGGATGAGTGTCATTGTAAGAATGATTTAGAAATGAAGCGTTTGCGTAAACAAGATCGAGACACCATGCCCGATCATCGTCAACCAGTGTTTACTATTAGTGAGAGTGTTTAGAATATAATTTAGAGACATTAATTCCATATATTTATAAGTAAAAATGCCCTTCATCTTGTCGCATCCTCATTATAATAACTCATGATTATTATATTGTTTAATAATTTTAATCTCCCCCGGGAGGATGTACGGGCTAACGCCCTACATTTTATTTAGTCAGCATTTTGTGTACCGCGCGTGTCATTAGCAATTTAAGTAATTAGTACGCAATCAATTGTCGCCCGCGTCGCGTGTACTCAAGCTAGTAATTTATACTGAATTATCATATTTTAGTTATTAGCATTCATTCTCATCATCATTGGATATTAATAAATATATAGTATAAAAACAAGCTAATATCTTTTACTAAATTCTACACGTTCCGTTCGGGAACGGTACGTTTCCAGGTGGTACGAATGAACTCTTCTGCGGTGCCGAGTGGTGCGATGGTAGACAAGTGACGAAGGTACCATCTGAAACAATTCCTAGGAGCACTCCCCGTGGAACAAACGATAGAATACACAGAGAGACCCAAAGTCTCTCCGCAGCCCTAACGGCTCCAGTTTGTCCGTGAGATTGGCATCATCGACGATTCGAACAGCTCGGCGCTTGAAAGGAGTTAAGTGGGGCGAGCTGGTATTTTGTGGCACCTGCCCAGAGATGAGAGCAGTACTCCGCGTGGGGCCGGATTTGAGCTTTGTAGAGCGTTAACCTATGACCTGACGTGAAGTGGCATTCCACTACGCTCGTTATCCTGAGGCATAAGATGTTAAGTCTCATTATGTCCAGTAGTTACCCTGGCTACAATGTCCTTCAAACCGAAACACAACAGTGCATGCACACTGCTGCTTGGCGGTAGAAATAGACATTGCAGTGGTACCCACCCAGACGGACATATTATACATATTAGACGGACATATTTATTCAATAAATAATATTATATTATCAATAGTGCAAGCTGTTAAATTTGTGGATTCTGTTGAACACGTGAACAAAGCACTGAGAGCACCTTACCTCGAAACAGTGGTGCCAGATTTGGCGATTTTTGGGCGCATTTAGGCTATCTCGGAAGGAGTCGGGGCGACTAATAATTGCGAATGGGGACCGGTCGCCGTTTAGGCAATGCGCATGGCGATCAGTCGCAAATTTAGGCTACCTCGGAAAGTTCGTTTTATAATGCTTATTTTTGTCGAATTTGAGGACAGTTTTAGCTTTGAGGGTACTCAGATCACTTTACACTCGATAAATGGAAAATTGGAGACCTTTTTTTCTGCTCTTCGCGTCCCCATACAATAGGGCGACTATAGGCTACTTCGAATTTATTAATTATACGTGACTTATTTATTGAAGGGGAGATTTTTAGGCGGCAAGAACCCACGCTACGCACCCCCCCGCCCCCCATGTGAAAGCTAAATTTACTTAATTTACTTTAGAAATTTTAGGGCTATTATTGAGGAATAACATTTTTAACGGATTTCTGACGGGAATATACAACTAAGTCGGCGGATTTTCAAAAATCTTGTTGGCAACACTGACCATTATACATCTGCCATAGCCAATAACTTGCAGTGTATATCGGAACATACACCAAGTCTTGTCTTTGTCAGTTGTCATTTGTTACAGTTTATTGACAAATCCGTGTTACGTTTGTTAGAAGCGGAGTGACCATTTATTTACAAATCAATTAATTTAATCTAGTCTTCATAGCCAAATAAATAATAGAAAATTCTCCTTTTATAGATTTTAATTCGTTTTCTAATATTTTACTTGGTATTATTCATGGTCCAGTAGAGCGCCGTGTATTCACTGTGTGGCGTGTACGTGGAGCAAGGAAATATTTTTTTTGTGTAAATAGACGCGTCGGCGGCGAAGATATAAAGCAATTCGTTTTTGAAACGTAATTATTAATGTAGGTAAGTGGCGCGTTGTTGTGTCTGTCCTCGGGGCGGTGCGATATTCATGAAATTCGTCGGCACATTCTATAGATAATAGACATTTGGTATTAGTTTCGTTACGTAGTATGTACCACTTGTTTCTATTTTCGATATTTCGTGTGGTCTCTCGATGGCAAACCGCATGGTACGATCAGGTACATTTGACTTGCTCAGCGAAAGGTAGAGAACACTCATGTGTCATGACAGAACCTCTTGTATAGAGCCATCGATAATACAGCTTCTAGACGCCGCATACCTACTAGGCGATCGAGTTTTTTAAACACCTCTAATACATCAAGCATAGCTTACCATTGAATATTTCCAAGTCAGTTTCAACCACATAGATGTGAGCTGTAATCACTGTCACATTAGCAATTTAACAAGTAATGGAGTAATGCTTTGAGGACACTACATATTTTCATAAATTGCCTATAGGCGTTGTGTCACAGTGTTTGTATAGAAAAACAAATGGTGAAAGTCGTACTGATTTTATACAAAACAAAACTCAAAGGTCAAGAGACATCCTGCCGTATCAGGTTTGATGATTTTAAGCCTGTGGACATACTGTCCATCAACATGTTATAAAAAATAAAATAAAATAGTTTATTCATCATGTAGGCGAACATAGTTGCACTTATGATAAGTCAAGATACATTAAATTAATAATAATTATTATTACAAAAAGTCACTTATATAACTACAGACATTTTTATAGGGAGTAAAATCAATGAAAAATAAATAAAGAAGCCAAGCTCAAGCTGGCAGGAAAAAGATGATAAAAATAAAATAAAAAAAAAACTATGAATCATTTTTATAATAATAAAATAATGGAAGGAACGCGTTGCGATCCTCACCGGTGAGGACACTACAGGCCCTAACCTATCAGCCTTTCACTAGCTACCTAAGCGATGACTGTTAATAAATTTTATAATGCCCCTTACACTAAACAGTGGTGTAGTAAAAACAGGCAGACTTTAAGTTTTCAGAAAAATGGAATTATATTTCATAGTAATGTCAATAATTTCACTCAATCATATTATACTAAAAAATTAACAGAATTCATTCTATACTGGCATTTATGCTTGTTTGCAATTTTAGCTTTGAGGCCTATTCTGCCGTGCTAAGCGTAATAGCCCTATGTTAAGCATCGCTAGTTTTAATAGAATTAAAGTTTTGTAAATATAGTTTATTATATTTATTATATTATTATATATTTATTATATTATTATCTTTTCACTCTTTGTGATTTGCGGTAAAACTGAGATAGGAAACTTTTTCTTAAGGTTTTTTTACACATTTTAAAAATATACCTCTATTTGGCTATATTGTTCATTCGATGTGCATTTTTTAAGGTATCTGATGCCATAAAAATCAAGTTTATGATATGTTTGAGGTACGGCTTTGGAGCTTAACATGGCAGTATTGCAGTCTTCTTAATAGAAGTACATTTTACATTATTAACTATCCCTATACTAAGTGATGCAGCCAATAAAAATAGTCTTTCTATAGCTACAAAAAAAATTAATGATGTTGACAGGGTGCAATGGTTAGGCAGTTGTGTCACTTTCTCATACCTCAGGTAGTTGACAGAATTAATATAAAGAGAAATATTGGGTATTAGGTGTCTAGAGTCTGTAATGTTGATCTATGTAGCAGTTAGATATAAGGGAACATACCCATACTACGCGACCCAATTTTGTTAATTTTTTATCCCCTCCCTGCCTGTGGTGGCCATCCGTAGCATATGAGAAGATCCCTCCCCCACCCCTCTAGTTTCATGTAGTAATTCATATATATGGATTAACACCATTTTTTTACAAAAAAAAATTTGCCTCATATTATCATGTGTGCCTGTGTTGCCACCTGTGAGTTTTAAAAGTGCTGAATGCTGCCATAAATTTGAATATAGCTCGAAAAACATAGTATTGGTGTGTTCCCTAAACTACAAGTGTTTGGTGATGTGTTTCGGGTGGCTAAACTATGATCACATTCCTAAGTGTTCAGATTAGTAGCAATTAAAAAGCTTATACATAAAGTTACATGGCTAAGAAATGTATAATTGTGCTACAACATTTTTAAAGGTCAATGCCATGAGATAGGTCATAAGGGTGTGTTGGTTGCCAGTCACCTTGTGGGTGGTGCAGTGTCAATGTATTTGACTCTAGTTTCAGGAGATGTCACTGGTATCTTGTTACAGGATCTGTTTAGTACTATCAGCCACCCTTTAACTGCTAGTGATCGTAAGTGTACTCTCTTGCTACTTTAACATGTTTGCAGTCATGGTATCTCTCCACTCTCAACCATTCCTTTAGGCTTAGATGTTATGTATATTGTTTTCATTATACTTCATTTAGTAAATTGGATGTATAGATACACCTTACAAGGTAGCAAATCACCTGTCTCTATTGGGATATGCAAATTGTAAAGTTCAATATTTTCCCTTGGGTTAGTTTTATTTTTTTAAAGTATCAGATCAAATAAAGCCTATAAATCACATTTTCGACGATATATTGTGGGCTGCCAATAATCTGCCTTGCATTTCACGATCTTTAGATACACCTTTACAAAATTCATAAAAGTGTGCAATTTCTAATTCTAATCACTGCCCTTCCAATAAAATTTCTAGTCTTGTCTGCTTCTTGCTTACATTAAATGATTTGACAAGCCAAGAATTTTCATGCTGCATATAAGTGCATTAAAACTTGTAGTAAAATAATTTTTACTTGGGCAGTAACATGTACCAAATTTGAAGAGGTATGTGAATGCGAGACTCATCATTAGCTCTGCAATCACTCTGATCTTAACTGACACAAAGATTTTGTAGTGCACTAACAATATGCATCCTCCTTAGATAATGTTGCTGTACATAATAATTCATGAGGTGCTCAAAATAGAAATCTTTATATATGTATTATATAACATTACATTAAAAAAGCATTAATTGAGTAGAATATGTAATGTAATGATGCAACATAAATTGACAGTATAATGCCTTGTGGCATCAAGTAATCTCTAAATTAATTATAAGGTTATTAAGTGTTAGAGCATCACATTAGATGTTTTTTTATTAGCTCCATATTTGTTAGCCCTCCTGGTGGTGCTGTGAGGTGTACCGTGTAGCAAGTGGTAATTCACTTGCGCTTTCAGCTCTATAATCTATACACTCTTTTGTTATGTGTCAATCATAATATTAGTCATAGTTTTACTGTTCTGTTACGCATTGACAAAAAATTTATACATAGCAACACAAATATTTACGCCTTTGATCCCCGAAATGGGAGGCAGAGGCGTAACTAGTGCACCAACTTTTCCTCTCTAGTTTTCCGCCTCACAATGTTATAGCGGGCCAGCCCATTATGGGCACAAATTTCAGACTCTGGGCACACGAGGCCGAGAACTCAGAGGGAAAATCTTACAGCGTATGCAATACAACTATGCTATATGGCCACCGAGGCAGTAAAATTTTTATTTATGTATAAAATATTGTTTAAAGGAATCTCATTTCACCTAGTAGTGCATACCAAATCAAAATTTATTGTGGAATGTATTTGAACCGAAAATAATAATTAATACCACTGAATTATATTGTGTTTTAATAATAAGAGAAAAACTCTAATAACAATAGATAATAATTATGTTAAAATGATGATGGGATGCAATATTATTTAATTATTTTTGTAGTGTCACAATAATAATATGATTACATTTGTGTGCTTGCACTTTGATTAGCAGTGTTAATTATTTTCATAAACCATAAACTTCTTTTCATGACTATACGGCATGCACTTGCTGGGTTGGTCAGACTTTGGGTGTTCAATCGTTAAGACATTGTGTTTGAAATTTGAAAGCACAGTTCTGCTAGTAGCTGGGGAAATAATTGCAATATTATCTTTTGAAATATTTAATTCAATAACTTTGTATTACAATTTACAAACATTGTTGTTGAGAAGGTTTAAAGTATAGTTTGTAATATTTGTACTTATCTTGCAAACAAACCTGATAACTTTTATCCTTGTTTATTAATTTGGGTTTGGAGTTTTTATTAGTGTATAATATGGTAACATGGGAAGCAAATCTTAGCATGGTTATGTGTGGGGAGCAGGCGCGGCGCGATGTGGCGCGGCGCGCGGTGTCGCCTTGCGGCGGCGCTGGCGGTGGCCGTGCTGGTGGTGTGGGCGTGGCACGGGAGCCGCGAGGGGCGCGCGCGCCGCGACCTCGCCGCGCCCGTTGAGGGCCGAGACCTGCCGCTCATATTCATCGGCGGTGTGCCTCGCTCCGGCACCACGCTCATGCGCGCCATGCTGGACGCGCACCGTGACGTGCGCTGCGGACAGGAGACGCGCGTGGTGCCGCGCATCCTGCAGATGCGCCAGCACTGGGCACGTTCGCAGAAGGAGAGCGTGAGACTCGAGCAGGCGGGCGTTTCGCGCGCGGTGCTCGATAACGCCATTGCCGCCTTCTGTCTAGAAGTGATCGTACGTCACGGCGAGCCTGCACCACGGCTCTGCAACAAGGACCCGCTCGTGCTCAAGATGGGCACCTACGTTCTGGAGCTCTTTCCAAATGCGAAGTTCCTGTTTATGGTGCGCGACGGACGGGCCACCGTGCATTCCATCATCACTCGCAAAGTGCGTTTTCGAATTATCTCTGATTTTATTCACCGCGAGTGCCGCCGCGTCTTGTTGATGTAAGTTATGACTGCAGGTGACAATAACCGGATTCGACTTGACGAGCTATCGGCAGTGCTTGACCAAATGGAATCACGCCGTGGAGTTGATGTACCAGCAGTGCAAGTCGTTGGGACCAACGCGCTGCTTGATGGTGCGCTACGAGTCGCTGGTGCTGTGGCCGCGGGAGACGCTGCGCCGCGCGCTCACGTTCCTCGACCTGCCCTGGGACGAGGCCGTCATGCACCACGAGCGCTACATCAACCAGCCCAACGGCGTCGCGCTTTCTAAGTATTTCACATGGCTAGCTTGCATTTATTTCCACTCACACTGGTAGAATGTTGGTAGTTATTATAAATTCTGTATCGATTTGCAGCGTGGAGCGCTCGTCAGACCAGGTGGTTCGGCCAGTGAATCTCGACGCTTTGGACAAGTGGGTGGGGCAGATCCCGGCGGACGTGCGCGCAGACATGGCCGAGCTAGCGCCGATGCTGTCGGTGCTAGGCTATGACCCGTGGGCCAACCCTCCGCGCTATGACGCCTCGCCGCCACCCGTACCCGATACCACTTAATATACGAACTACTCCTCTAACCAGTGCCTTTTATTTTATAGTAGCTGATCCGGCGAACTTCTTACCGTCTCAGAATCAACAAATTGTGTGTTAACTTATTAAGTTAATTAAATACAGTTTATTATTAAAATAAAATGAATACTCAAAATGATTTAAGTACAAAAATTACACCGCCTTCGAAAACCACTAAAAACGGAAAATAATATAATATTACCTATAATAATATACTGATTACCAATTTTAGAGCCATCAAAACCAGCCAGATACAAATAATAGAGCGAAAGAGAATTTATTACAAGTTTATATATACTTTACAGAGATGAGACATTTTAAAAATAAAGTATTTTAAATGCAAAATACAAAATACCTATATCCATTTTGTATTTAAATACTTTTTTTAGAAAAGCATTTTGTTATTTTATTTGAAATACTTTTTAGGACATATTTTGTGGACAATGGACATATTCTTACCACCTGTCAAGTGCCATATACCTCTACAAGAACCGGGTGTATACAAGATAGATTGCGACTGTGGCCTCTCTTATATAGGCCAAACAAAAAAAAACATAGGGACCCGCGTAAAAGAACATATAGCTGACGTAAAACATCGACGCTCTACGAAGTCTGCAGTCGCTGAACATTCAGAATAAGGGTCCAAACAGTATCTCAGGTTCGACAAACCACAAATCCTTGCCAAAGAACACCGATTCCTTCCTAGGATGATTCGCGAGGTTATTGAAATTAAAAAACATCCCAAATTCAATAGAGAAGATGGTTGGAAGCTTGCACAAGCTTGGGATTCTGTCATACATTTAATTAAATCAGAACCCAAAAGACCGGCTGCCAGACTTCAAGTCACTGTGAGCTCATTCTGCGTAGAGTCAACAACTAATAATTTTAAAAATCTTTTATAATTGTTAAATGAGGTAGATATTGGAACTTTTACTTTTCGGACAACCAACACCTCAGTCCGCCCCGTGACCATGAAGGCTGCAAAGCCTTCGAAACGTTGGGAGAAAATATATATTAAAAAACCGCGATAAAATCCGTAAAATAGGTTTATTTAAATATTTTGTATTTGCAAAATGCAAAATACTTTTTGATAAGTTTTGTTAACAACAATACCAATAAATTAATTCGACAAAAAATTTGAACGGAAGCTGTTGGAACATTTTACCCACTGCGTCCAACAAGCGGCCTGGCTCGCTACACCTACACCTACAATCAGCGGATACATATTACATTCAACATAAATGCCCCTAATAATCATATCTATCATATCTATCAGGGATCTCCTAGCTCTACAAAGTGTAGATGTTAATGGAAAACGATCTCCTGGTTCTATAGTAACAATGGGAGTTCCTCAAGGCTCAATTCTTGGACCTTTTCTTTTTCTAATCTATATAAATGACTTACCTTATTTCATAAGGGACAATTGTGAAGTAGTGTTGTTTGCAGATGATACTTCCTTATTATTTAAAATAAGTCGACATCAAACAATTCTTGACGATGTAAGCAATACTCTCTCAAAAATAGTGCATTGGTTCAGCGTTAACAATTTATTATTAAATAGTGAAAAAACTAAATGTATAAAATTCGTCACACCTAATGTCAAAAAAGTTAACGCTAACATTTTCATAAATATTGACGAGTTGAGCCTTGTGGATACAACCAAATTCTTGGGTATCACATTGGACTCTAAACTTCAGTGGGGTCCTCATATATCTGTACTAGCTAAAAAGCTGAGCGCCGCAGTTTTTGCAGTGAGCAGGATACGCCAATTAACTGACATTGAAACAGCGAAATTGGTCTATTTTGCTTACTTTCATAGTTTGATGAGTTACGGAATTTTGCTGTGGGGTGGTGCTGCTGACATTAATACTATATTTGTTCTTCAAAAGCGAGCTATAAGATCTATCTACTCCCTAAGCTCTAGATGTTCTCTAAGAGAAAAATTCAAAGAATCAAATATAATGACAGTAGCATCACAATTTATATTCGCTAATTTAATGTACGTACATAAGAATATAGAAAACTTTCCAAAAGTTTGCGATATCCATGGCTTAAATACTAGAAGCAAAAATAATCTAGTTAATCACAAAACAAGGCTCCAAAAAATCAGCAAATCTTTTAAGGGTTACTGTATACACTTTTATAATAAAGTTCCCACTGAAATTAAGTGTTTAAACATTGGTAAATTCCAAACAACTATTAAGCGAAAGTTATGTAATAAAGCTTATTACAAGATTTCAGAATACATAGAGGATAAAAAAGCCTGGGATTAAATTTTTTCATGTGATTTTCTTTGGAATCATGTCTTTCGTTTTAATAAAGTTTCTTTGTTTCCATCTGTGAGCGGCTTGGGTATGACATACTCCTTAACTGTCTGTGCCTGCGGCGGCGTCGTGTGCCGGGTCGGCCACTTCCCTGTAATAGGTTGAGGAGGCCGATGGCTGGCACATGCGTCATACTCTTGAACGGGTGCTGGTTGTGTGGACTGGTCTGCCCTTTTCGCTTACTATATATATATATAAGTATTGGGGGTATATCTTAAACTTAGATTAATAACGACATCTTGAAGATTTCAGATCAAATTATTACATGATTCCTGAGATAGTTATGCACTCGTGTTGGAATTTAAATTTTTATTACCTATTTTGCGAGTATATAAATGAACTGCTATAAACATAAGTAAACAAATACTGAATTGTATATATTTTTTTCTCTACATAATGCAATGTATTTTATACCTTGAACTGATTTTGAAAAGAGCAACACTAGAGTTTCTTGCCCGTTCTTCTCTAGTGAGAACTGCTTTCCGAACTGGTGGTAGAGTTAATATTGACGGAATCTAAATAATGTATAACATTTTATGGGTTCGAATAAATTATTTCATTTCATTTCATTTCTAAAACGTAGTATACGAAACGATGGCAGCAAACACAATATCCTGCAGATAAAACTCTCTTAAATTCTCTAACATCCAGGCTAAAACACTTATTAAGCGAAAACCGAAATCAGAGCGTCCAAACATATCTAAAAATCTAAGACCCACTGCTGCAATTGACTATTCCTTATGGAACGCGAAAAAGTATTTAAAGCGTCCTACAACATCGCAACCTCCCATACGAAAAGCCGATAACTGTTGGGCTGTGAATGACTCTGAAAAGGCACAGACTTTTGCTGAACATCTAAAAACTGTCTTTATGCCGAACTCGGACCAGGGATCAACACAGATCAAAGAAGTATCGAGCTTCCTAGAAAAAACGCATCAGCTAGATTGCCCAATACCTAAAGAGTTATTGAAGGCACGAAGTCATACAAGCAATAAGAAAACTCTATATAAATAAGGTTCCTAGTTATGACCTCATCACTGCAAAGATCCTTAGAGAATTACCAAAAGAAGGCATATTTTACCCGAAGTCCATCTATAATACAATTTTAATAAGAGCTATGGTACCAAAACAGTGGAAAGTGGCACAAATAATAATGATCATAAAACCTAGTAAAAGCCCAGAAGACGTTAAATCATACAGAGCTATTAGCCTACTGACGATCCCATCCAAAATATTGGAGGTGTTGTTCTTGAGGAGACTAATGCCTATAATAAAAGACAAAAATATAATTCCCGAGCACCAGTTTGGCTTCCGACTAAAACACGGCACTACAGAAGAAGTCCACAGACTTGTTGATAATATAAACATAGCTTTTGAAAGGAAGCAATATTGCACAGTCGCCTTTTTATAGACATTTCACAAGCCTTCGACCGCGTTTGGCACGATGGGCTCCTGTTTAAGATTAAAAAAACCTTCCCATAAACTATTATAAATTTATTACATCATATCTGGAAAAAAGACACTTTTTCGTAAAACAAGGACAATACGTAACGCCGTTATTTCAAATACAGACAGAAGTACCACAGGGTAGTGTCATAAGGCCAATCCTATATCTCCTCTTTACTGCGGATCTACCCTCTTAGGAGGGACACCGATATACTTTCGTTGGATGAATCTTCAGATATAGCTGCCCAAAAATTACAAAATAGCCTTAATGAAATCTCGGCCTGGCTCAAAGATTGGTGAATAAGGGCGAATGCAAGCAAATCCGTACAAGTCACCTTCACTATTCGTAGAAACTCGTGTCCACCAGTCACTCTAAATGGAGTAAAAGTCCTACAAGCCGTTGAGGCTAAATACTTGGGAATGCTCCTCGATAGACGACTGACGTGGATAAAACATATTTTTACCAAACGCCTGGCAATGGGTCCACAAATACGTAAAATGTATTGGATGTTTAGGCGGGAGTCGCAGCTCTCACTTGAAAACAAATTGTTATTCTATAAGTGTATAATAAAACCAGTCTGGACCTACGGCCTGCAACTATGGAAAACGTCCGCAAATTCCAACGTTGAAATAATACAAAGATTTCAATAAAAAATAGTACACATGATAGCAGTTGCACCATGGCATGTGACCAATGATAGGCTACATCATGACCTAAACGTTGAAACAATTAAACAAGAAGTTAAACAAATTACTGAAACATACAAAACCAGACTATTGCTGTATCCAAATGCACTTGCAAAGTACCTAATGAAGAAGCCAACTCTACAACCGGCGCTTGAAAAGAAAGATACCTACCTAATAAATTATATACTAAAACTATATCTGAAAAAAATTAATTTGAATAACGAAAACCCCATCCAAATCGGATCAGTAGTTTTTAAGAAAATCGCGGCCATACAAACTTACATACATACATACGGGTCAAATGCAGAACCTCCTTTTTTCAAGTCGGTTAATTAATATAATCATAGATGGAACATTAAAATAGCAGATGTGTCAGTGGACATACTCCGTACACGCTAAATTCATATGTAGCAATCGGTGGGGATTGCTGAATGTTACCTATACGGCAGATTGCAAGATAACAAAAAAAAAACTCAAAATAGGAGGTCTTTAAAATTAAACGATTTATTGTAAAAGGCTAATTTTTAGGAGTTCTATCCAAATATATATAAACTGACTTGGTTAGAATTTTAGGCCCGTTTTTGGACAAGTCCTTCATTTTGATAAAAAAAAACTAATAAAATAAATAAAGTTTTAAACCAAAGGTATTTTATGTTAAAAAAGTTTTTTGGAAATACGTATTTTGTATTTGAAATACAAAAAAAAAAAATTACATTTTGTATTTAAATACATTTTATAATCTATTTTGCACATCTCTAATACTATACCTACTTATACGAAGGCTTTTTCCCCGACCTATTATTATACTCGCTCTGAACTGCGATAGCAGCTGAGTCGCTGTCAAATTAAGGTCAGCATCTTAAGATAGTCGCTATTTAAAAAACCCATCTCAACATCAGCTCAAATGACATCTTAAGTTACAATATGTAACGGATTTTGACTACTGAGCTAAGTTTTGTTTGATTAACAGCGCGGCGCTTACTCAGCTGAGAACAAATTCTTGAATGACAGCTTAAGTTTGGTTTATGAAATAATTTAATACATTAAATGTCTACTTGAGATTTTACTCAAACTTGAGATTGATTTATTAATATCGCCCTTAATAACTTAAGGTTTAATTCTTAGGTAAGTAATATAGGAAAATTCAAATAGTTTCTGTTACAAATGAGGGCCTTCCTCTAGTTTACCATATGTTATTACTTCCCAGGATTTGATCCTTATTAGCGACACTATCGAATGTTGTAATGAATAATGATAGTGAATTATTTTTTGTCAAAATCAACAATTTCGATTCCTGGCTACGAATATTGATTTTTTAAAAATCAAATGATGCTATTTAAGTTTTCATCAAAATCGTCCCAGAGACTCCTTAGAGCATTTTTCGCTATTCTTCATAGTTTCGGATTTCGTAATTCACGCCTACTGGAAAAATTAAGTATAATGTCTACTACCTAAATATGTTCCTAAATCTGGCTCGTAAACTTTATGCATTATCAAGTTACGGTGTTGCACCTATAATAGATTCTTAGCACGTTCCGAGCGATGGTAGCCGTCCGCCGGCGTATGATCAGTTTAACAATTATACGCGTATGAAACGCAATCGCGAGGCCTTGGTACTATGAATACCGTATAAGATGGTGTCTCCGCCACGCATTGTGTGAAAATTCTGAATGATGTATTGTTCAATACAAATAACAAACACTAATTTGTAAAACAAGTAATGCCATCTATGTTTTGTTTGAGAATCTAGATTATTAACTCGTGGAATAAAACGACTACTGCCAGTCGCACGACTGAGTGGGACCGCGGTGCGTGTGTCTAGTGCGGCGCGCATTGTTACACTCGACGTTAGATGGCGTTAGTAGCGACAAATCATCTACTGTTGGTGTCAATGTCCTCTCAGAGGCGATCGTCTGCTGTTTGCAGAGTGCAGCGTTCACTGTCGGTATTCGCTAGAGGCCCAGTGGCCTGTTGCATTAGCCAGAATTGATACAAACGGAGACTTGAGGGTCGCTACCATTCACGGCACCAGCACCATATTGTGGGTTTGTACTGCGTAGTGGGTACACACTGTATCCAGTACCCACAATGTCCTCTAATAGGTTAGTGGGCCGTTAAACTACTTCTGGAGTGTTTTTCGCAGTATTTCTATGCACATATGGAGTTGTAATTATGGCTGCATTATAAAAATTTGGAAATAGTGACTAGTTGGCAAAAATAGCTGTCACAAAACCAAAATAATAATTATAATTAATACGCAGAGTATAATAAATAGGTAGGCATGTTTAATAAGGTGTCTTTAGTCTGGAATAGGTAGATATATGAATTAAAGCGACAAGTCCCTACATGGAATTCGTTATTCCTGAAAAACCAGCTGACTGCTCAATTTTAAAAACGAAATCTACGTAGATTAATGAAGATTTTTTAGTGCCGTGTGATCATTTCTTTTCCACACGCACTACGGAGATGGTGCAGGACAGCAGAATGCTTATGCGTCTACAGCAGAGCACTTGCATATTTATACTTAATATTATAAAGCTGAAGAGTTTGTTTGTTTGATCGCGCTAATCTCAGGAACTACTGGAGCGATTTTGAAAATTCTTTCACTAATAGGAAGCTACATTATTCCTGAGTGCTATAGGATACTTTTTTTTATCACGGAAAAACTTTTCTACGCAGGCGGAGCCGCGCGCAATGCTAGTATTATGATATAGCAGAGGGAGTTGGCGGGGACCGAGTGTCGCGGGCAGGAGAGTGCGGGGGGCAGCGGCAGAGGGGGTGTATGCCGGCTGCGACCGCCGCCGTCGCGGAGCGCGGACGACGCGCCAGTCTCGCGATATCTCCCGAGGTGGAAGCTTGCGTCGCTCCTTCTTCAAGTGAATAACCACGTGCGTGTACTGTCGAAACGAAACAAATTTCACGAATTATTATTAACAGTGTGTTATGTCTTCAAAAATTACCCACTAAGAACACGAGTGGCGAATCGAAACGAAAGCTTACACTGTGCTGATTTTGTTAATCTTTATTACGGACGTGTGATCAGTGATGGTGATGATGACAAAAAAATATGAGTTATGGCGGCGCTAGCGGTGAGCCGCCGCGACATGGTGCCGGTGCTGGTGCTGCTCGCCGCGTGCAGCGTGTGGGCAGCGGCAGGCGGCGCGCGGCCGCAGCCGCTCGCGGTGCCGCGCTGCTGCTCGCCCGGCCGCCGTCTCGACCCTGATGCGCTGGACGCGCTCGCGCTAACGCCGGCAGCGAGCGCCGCTGCGTGCGCTCCTGTCGCCGCCGAAGAGCCCACCTGGACACCGCTAGTGTATGCACCAGCGCGCGGTGGGTTCCTAGAACGAGGCCGAGTGCCATCGCACTGGCGCGTCGGCGAGGCAGCTCCACCGGCCTGCGCCGAGCTCCGAGCCCTCCCTGAGCATGCCGGCTCGTACGCACTACTCGCTAATAATGGCTCTCTGATGCTGCTTCGGGGAGAGGTGCGCGTTTTGCAATTGGAACGGTTCTGTGTGGACGCGGCAGCGGCGCTCGTGTGTGCCGAGGACGTGCCGCGCGCGCCATCCAAGTGTTGCTCGGAGAAACGCGCTGTGGAAGGCGCGCGTTGCGTGGACGACGAGCTTCTAGCGGCTGAAGCGCTGGAGGACCTGACGGCGCTTGCCAACGGTAGCACCGTGGGCCGCGGGTGGCCGGCTTGCGCGGCCGGGTCACAGTACGCGGTGGCGGGCGCGCTGCGAGGCGCTCGGCTGGCGGCCGACGGCGCACTGGAGCTGGGCGGCGCGGGCGGCGCGAGGCTCGAGGCGGGCGCGTGGTGTGCAGACGCGGTGCGCGGTGAGACGGGCACGCGCGTGCTTGCGTGCGAGGCATCGGCGCGGGCGCCGACGTCGGCGAGGGGCGCGAGACATGCACTGTACGGCGCGGGACTGGCAGTGGGAGCGGCGTTCCTGGCGGCGACGCTGGCGGCCGGGTTCGCGCTGCCGGCCGCGCACCACGCGTTGCACTGGCGCTGTCAGACCCATTACGTTGCGGCGCTGATGCTGGGCGACGTGCTGCTCGCGGCCACACAGCTCGCCGCAGATCGAGTGCCGCCCACACTATGCCGTGCGCTAGGTGAGGATTGGGTTCTCTACGACAGGTACCCATCCCTCGTGTTTGTTTGCGTGAATAACGAGTGCGTTCTTTTCCCATGTGCGGTGCAGCGGTGTGCATGCATTTCCTGTTCCTGTCCGCGTTCTTCTGGCTCAACACGATGTGTTTCAACATCTGGTGGACATTCCGGTGAGTAGTCCTATTTGTATGTTGCATTGCGTAGTGTAGGTGTGAATGATATTATTGAGGTTTGGGTGTTGTGCGCAGTGACTTCCGTCCGACGAGCCTAGAGCGCGGCCAGGAGGCGTGGCGGCTTCGCGTGTATATGGTATATGCGTGGGGCGGGCCGCTGGTGGTGGCGGGCGCGGCGGCGCTGCTCGACCACCTGCCACCCACCGCCGCGCCTCTGCTGCGACCACGCTTCGCCGTGCAGCGCTGTTGGTTCTACGGCGATATGGAGATCTTGGTGTACTTCTTCGGGCCGGTGGGCGTGTTGTTGCTGGTGAACTTGGCGCTGTTCATCTCGACAACGCGGCAGCTGACGTGCGGGCTGTGGCGGCGCGACGAGGTCAAGTCCACGTCGGAGCGCGCCGCGCTGGGCCGCGTTTGCGCCAAGCTGGTGGTGGTGATGGGCGTGACATGGGGCGCAGACGTAGTGTCATGGGCGGCCGGCGGGCCCGAGTACGTGTGGTACGCGACGGACCTTCTTAACGCGCTGCAGGGCGTATTCATCTTCCTGGTGGTGGGCTGTCAGCCGCATGCGTGGGCGGCGCTGAAGCGATGTGCGGCGGCGTGCTGCGCAGGCGCATCCGAAAGAGCCGCCGCGCGCGCCACTCACTCCTCCACGCACTTGCCGTCCTGCGGCGAGTCCCTCACGCACACCACGCAGGCGCCCGCGCCGGCCGCCCCGGCCGCGCTGCCCCCCGGCACCGCCGGCTCCGCTGCGCCAGCGCCCGCACCACGCGTGCCCATGGAGACCGTGTGCTGAGACTGTCTTGCGGACTGACGACTCACTAGTGACGAGTGATGAGTGACTGGACCCGCCAACGAGCTTTAATGTATTCACGTATTGAATATTTATTAACCAGTATTATTTTGTATTTCCTGTGACGAGTGCGTGACGCCGAGTGAGGCTGTGCCGCGTGTCACGTGAGGTGTGACACGTGACGTGTGCAGTATGCACTGTGCTATACATGTTTATTGAGTGAACCAATGACTGTCTTGCCCTTTTAGAATGGCTGTTGAACCAAAAAATAAATTGGTCAAATAATAAAGTGCTGTGTTTTTTCACCCCAACATAATATTGTGTGCTTGTTGTATGTATAAACATGTTTAATGGGGGCTTGGGCGGCGTAAACTAAAAAGTGCAGATAGCGCAAGTCTAGAGCGCGTTTATGTCTTTTGTACGCAATATGACGATACTGTGTAACGCAGCGGCGGCTTCGGACAGTGAGTTCTCTCTGTGTAAGATTATTTTACATGTGTATGTTATTTGCCAAAGCATTTCCGATATTCTAGGACGTGACTGGTGATGGGTGAACCGTTGCCATAGTTGCGATATTGTGCCTCCCAATAATTGTAATTGTGCGTGTGGGGGGCTGGACCATCGCAGCGCTATTAGTTAGTAAGGGCAATCTGATAATGCAAGGGTTGGGCCACATCGGGCCCTGAACAACGCGGCACTGATATATGCTCGAAAGTAATATACAATCTGAACATTTTATTTTCTAAATACATCCGAAATTCGAGAACCACGCGACGCCTATGGCCTAGATCGAATGCCAGTGCTCTCTTTCATATCAAATTATGATATTATTTACTCTTAATTCAGTTGCCACAGTCAGTACGGTATGAAAATACAAAGTGACTGTAGTTTCTGCCGAGTGTACATGCGGCAGGTGTTGGCGCCCGCCTGTGTGCGTGTGTGTGTGAACGGCCGCATTCTGCGCGCGTGTTTTGATGAGAAAGTTTCGCAGCGTGCGGCGTCATAGTCCGCTGCTCGCTACGTCACCGGTCATCGCGCCGCGCCGCGTTTCATTGTTGTAGCCTACTAGCGAACCGCCCCGGCTTTGCACAGGTAGCAAAGCATAAAATTATATGTCTAAATAAATTTTTCTGTCGTACAATATTTTAAGAATTCTACACATAAACCTTCCTCTTGAGTTACTCCGTCCAATGGTAAAAAACGTATGAAAATCCGTTCGGTAGTTTTTGAGTTTATCGTGTTCAGACAGACAAACAGACGCGATGGAGGGACTTTGTTTTATAATATGTAGTGATGTAAGGACATGTCCTTAAAAATAAAAAGATAAAAGTGGCCTGTTCTTCCCTGGATCTTAAACTATCTCCATACATATTCTCTCGCGGTTCAACCCGCAATAAAAAATAAATGTATGCTATATCTATACTAATATATAAAGCTGAAGAGTTTGTTTGTTTGAACGCGCTAATCTCAGGAACTACGGGACTGATTTTGAAAATTCTTTCACTAATAGGAAGCCACATTACTCCTGATTGCTATAGGCTACTTTTTATCCCGGAAAAACTTTTCCACGCGGGCGGAGCCACGCGCAATGCTAGTTCTGGATAAAAGTCCCGGTTTACATTTTTCCGGGATAAGCAGTAGCCTATGTCCTTCCCTGGGTCTCAAACTATCTCCATAGTTATTAATGCGCGATTAAACTGATAAGAAAATATTTTCTGGGCTAACAATAACACATTGAAAAAAGAATGTCTATATGCTTTCACAGAACAGCTGCTTCATCACCAATGCCCCTGGCAGATGTTAAAATTTATAAACCTTTCTGTAATGAATCACGTGACTGAATTACTAACTAGAACTGATGTAAGTTATTTTGGGGTAGGTACTCATAGACAAGAATTTATCATTAAAAAACATATTGATGCGGCTTCGGCACGAGTTCGTAAAGATATAGGTATTCCGAGGCAATTGCGTAATATTGCAAATGTGGACATTTTAATGTGTGTATATTTTGCACTTAGCCAATCGCTATTAACTTATTTGCACTTTATACCTACAACTAATGTACAGGCGGACTTAATGCCGTAAGCATTCTCTACCAGTCAACCTTAAGGTGGTGCAGAGATAATCATAGTAGGTGCATCAAAGGGTATATTAAAAATAGAGTATTCAACTTCATAGATAAGATACATAAACATAAATACACGACACATACACAATCAATAATACATAGTAAGTATAATAAATATAGGTACACATTTAAGGAATAAAACTAAATCATAATCATCATCAGCCACGTGACGTCCACTGCTGAACATAGGCCTCCCCTAAAGATATCCAGACGGACCTGTCAAAAGCAGCCCGCATCCAGCGTGTTCCTACAACCTTTATCAAGTCGTCTGTCCACCTTGCACGTGGACGGCCGACGCTGCGCTTGCCAGTACGTGGCCTCCACTCGAGAACTTTTTGCCGCATCTGCCGTCAGTACTTACTAAACTACTAAAACTAAATAAGCATATAAAATACATACCATATAATATACATTGACGGACTCATAAACTGTGGGGTAACTCCTGAAACTGATTCGATTATTCGATTGTTTCTGGATTCGAACTCGATTCGATCTCGATTCGAACTTGAAATGCGCACTCCCGACGTCGATCGACTATTATTATTGGTAACTCGATCGAGTATTTGTTCACAGATTATAGCTGTATCCTGTAGATCACGTCATATTTATGTGGCTATGTTCTATGGAGAATTTCAATACATATTCTATTTAGTCTATGCTATGAACTATCAAAATATCTGACATTGTCAGCGTCACGTCAAAACTATATAAGTCGTAGCGGGAAACTCAAAATACAGTTTTTGGTTAAGATTTAGAATCTTGTAACAGGAGTTTGAGGTCAAAACTGGCATTAATTGGATTATTTATTGTTATAAACAAAACCATTTTCAAGCTTAGAAAATATATTTTTTTTGGAAACTAATATCGAATTATTTTTATTTTTATATGGTTAAAATATGTAAAGTAATAATTTACTGGTCTCTCATATGTAAGAGCCCGTCTGGGTGGGTACCACCGCAATGTCTATTTCTAGCGCCAAGCAGCAGTGCGCATGCACTGTTGTGTTTCGGTTTGAAGGACATTGTAGCCAGTGTAACTACTGGACATAATGAGACTTAACATCTTATGTCTCAGGGTGACGAGTGCAGTGGAATACCGCACAGTACTTTGTAACTCAAAGTGCTGGATGGTGTTGATATTGTTTGTATAGCCTGGAGTCTGGAATTTGTGCCCAATATGGCGATAGGCTCGCCCCCTGTCACATCATGTGACGGAATACGTACGATGAAAAGTGGGTGCATTAGTAGCAGCGCCTCTGCCTACCACTTCGGAGATAAAAGGCGTGAGTATGTGTGTGTGTGTAAAGAAAAAAAATAATTGATATCAGTTTCCAAAAAAGTTACAGGCAAGTTCTAGGCTCAAAAATGGTTTTATTATAAGTGAAAACAAAAACAAACAAAAAAATATCCTTTTCAGTATCAGCATTTAAATAAAGTTTGAACATAATATGATTTGTAAATCAGAATGATTATAATGGTTATGGTATGAATATAATAAGAACTAGACTTCACCTAGTGGTCGAGATTAGACTGCATTTCATAAAAAAATATGTAACAGGGCTTAATGAGATAAAAGGAAAAAGTAGATTTTTATCTTAACATGTATATTATTATTTTATAAAAAACTAAGAAACAACTAAATTAAAAAAAATCAAACAATAAGTCAGCTTCGCCTATTGTACCTACTCCTCCACGGACTTTGAACAAGACGTTGCCGTGCATTTTGCCTACGTCGTAGCTCATCATTTCGAGATGATGATGAGGCATGTATGACATTGTCTGCAATGCCTGTCTCCATATCTTCAGCAATAATAATAAGGGATGGGCAGTTATGCAAACTTCGAAACTCATCGAAATCCATATTAATTGCCCGATTAGTAAAACGGCCCATCCTAAGCAAATTTCTTCTTCTTCGATTGTCAATACGGTTAGCTTCTTTAAAAACATTAAAAAATGATTGAAGACTAGCCATAATTGCACAGATATTTTTAAACATTCTCACCAAAACACAAAACAACTTCAATTGAACCGTACACGGCACCTATTTAGCAATCGTAGAATTTGACAGATAAAGTCGAATTGACAACTCGATTCACGATCGTACGAACGAGTGGAGAGTAAGCATTTCTCGATCCTAACGGATTTTTTTGATCCAAGTAAGTTCCAATTTGAGGCACGGCTCGATCGTGCGCTAGTGTAGATTTCGGGAGTACCAAAACGCTTGAAACCGAATCAATCTCGATTTGATTTACGATTCGAACGTGTCAGGAGTAACCCCACTGTAATAAGGGCAAGTGGAGGCATTATACATTCTTAAAAGAAAAAAAACTGTGCTTCAACTTTTTTTCAAATTGTAGAAACCAATTTTTCAATAAACCAACCAAAACCAATTTTTGTTACATTTATCGCCTTTGTTTAAAAAAAATTAATGGTCCTTTCCAGTATACAAACATACACTTAAGGATATGATACTACGCTGTTATGAAGTTAACGAACCAAACTAAGGTAAAGGGCCACTAGTTCGTGTTAGTACGTTATTTCGTTAGTTTGGTTTATTTTCGTTTTGGCGCAAATAATAAGAAATTTAAACAATATTTATATAAATTGTAATTGTAAATGTAGTCAAATCTTATCACGAAATAGGGTTCAAACAAGAGGTCCACAATTAAATTAATATAAATAAATAATCGAATTAAAACTACATCATTCATGCATTAAATGAATAACAAAATATCAATATTTATCATACAAATGCTATCAAACTGATATCATGTTTAGTAATATATTAAAAAAATCTTAGTCTTAAAGCCTTAAGATGCCGGAATAAGGGACATTTACCTTATAGGTTTAAATTTAAATTTGTATAAAAGTTTGAATACTTGGTTAAAATGTTCATTTCAAACGCGTCTTGCACATTGATGCAGTTTATGAGTCCGTCAGTGTATAATATTATAATTAAAGTGGTGACTCTTCCGCTTCATTCAAAAGTAATTGCCGCTACTACTCTCACTTTGAACGCTAGCTGTGTGTTAGACGCCCTGATTTCGAGAGGGAGTGAATTCCATAGGACAATTGACTGGATAGCAGATAGATTTAACATCTTTTTAAATGATTTGCTAGAATTATTCTCATGTCTCGCCTACGCCGATGATTTAAAAATCTTTAATATTATAGCAAGTCTTGATGATTGTCATAAGCTTCAGGCTGATATTAACAAACTTAATAATTGGTGTAAATTAAATAATATGTCCTTAAATATTGCGAAATGTCAGTGTATAACATTTACCAATAAACTAAAACCTATAACCTTTCAATACTGTATTCAAAATTCACAATTAAAACGTGAAAATGTTGTAAGGGACTTGGGCGTTCTGGTTGATTCTAAGCTCAGTTTTAAACTTCATTATGAAACAGTTGCATTGAAAGCCAGAAAAATGCTGGGTTTCATAAACAGAGTAACACGCCCTTTCAAACAACCCTCAAGTCTACTTACTCTATACATATCCCTAGTGCGAAGCATACTGGAGTATGGTAGTGTCATATGGTCACCATATTATAAGGTCCACATAAATAAATTGGAGTCGGTCCAAAAACGTTTTGTCAAACAGTTGAGTGCAAGATTTGGTTTGAAGCTTCTTAATTATCAGGATGGGTTACAGGAATTTAAACTAGATACATTACAGTGTAGACGAAAACTATACGATCTTATGACTTTATATAAAATTGTAAATTCGAAATTGGACACCACATTGTTGGGCCAGGTGTTTCTTAGAGCCGCTATTAGATCAAACCGTAGACAACATCTGTTCTCAGTACCTGCAGCTACGATAAATGTAGCACATAATAGTCCGTTACATCGTATGTGTAATTGTTACAATGAGCACTGCAAGGAGTTGGATATATTTCACCAGAGTATTTACCACTTTAAAAAAAATATTAAAAATCTAAAACTACTTTAAAATTTTATATCTCCTATGTAACTTTATCTTTTTAATTGATTAAAATTTAGTGATACTATTTGAATGTTGTGCGCGGGTTTTATCGGTGTACAAATTTAAAATTCTTATTATGTATATTGTATATTAGATGATTAAGTATCTTTGTACATTGTTTCTGTGCCTAATAAAAAAAAAAAAAAAAAAAAAAAAATAGCGAAAGAGGAATGAGTGAAGTCGGAGCTATGAGGGGGACATGTGAGAAGATGGTATTGGAAGTTTGAAGATAAATAAGTAGGAGCGGTAGGAGACATAAGCCGAGAGAATAGGGTGGTAAGTGCACGCAAAGAGCGGCGCCGGCGAATAGGTAGCCATTTCAATTGCAAACAAACCTAACCTAAGAAAAGCACCAGAGCCTTAGATCCGCGTCGCTTATGCGTACAAGTCTATTGGATAATAATTGTAAGATGAATGTCGTAGCAGTGACACCCACTCACATAGCGCTCCTCGTATAAGGCGTACCACTTGGAGTCGCCGCTCGCTGTAATTAGGATGTAGTTAGTAGTAGTGATCATTGTGGCTCACCATTAGCTGGTAAGCAGGAAGCTGGTGCGTGTGACACGTGCGGCCCACGCGCCCTGGCGACAGAGAGCGGCAACGACGGCGCAGGAGATGGACGCCGTGACCGCCAGCCTGTGACATATGCCAGGAGAAGCAGACTAAACACACATATTCCCACATTCGCGCCTGTAGGTAGTTGGTACCTATTCCTTGTGCCGGTATAGGCTACACGGAGATATACCTGGGGACATTAATCGCTGGCGACTAATTAGTAATAATAATAATTAGTTGTTGTATTAACCTATGATGAATTTCCGGATTACGTTTATGTTAATTTATAGATAAAATAAAGTAAGTTATAGGTTTGTAACGTGAACGTACGTAACACCGCTTCAAGACGCAGCTCAGGAAGAGTGTGGTGTGCGTGTGGCGGTGTGTGGAGCGGTATGTCATGTGGGGCACATCGCGGCGAATGACCCACTTTATTCTTTTGCGAGTTAGAAAATAGCGATTTCGCTTGGATCGAATTTAAACTAAAATTGTATTTTTAAAATTATTTAAATAGTATTATTCAAAGCACTTTTAAAGCGTCTCGAACGCTCGAGCGACGTAGTGTAGCTAATACTGAGTGTCGGGCTAATACCGAGTGCATCTAGTTTTGGACGTCTTGGTCTCCACTGAAACTATCGGTACTATTCAGTTTTTTGTTTAGGATTCTTGTTCTGCTATATCTTCTAAGTCCAAGCTATTGATACTATCGCGGAACCCCAGCGGGTTGTGTTACTGGCGTCGCGTTATAGAACCGTGCGGGAACGCGGCGCGGTATTCGTTCATCTTCATTTCCAAAGCCGCCGCGCTACATAACACGTCCACTTGGCCACACTCCCACGCGCACGGTGGGTGTGCAGGAATTTAGCGCACCAAATGAGCAGGTAATATGTAGGACAGGTATTTGGTCGTGTTTACCTTTAATAATTATAATTGGTCGATGCTGTGCGTTGAGCCGATATCGAGCTCAGTCAGACGCGGCGCGCTGACCGCTGACGAGCACAGAGCGACCCGCGTCCAAACTCTGACTATTGCTTTTTTCTTCCATTATTAACAACCAAATTTAATTAAATTGTAATGAATGTATCGATTATATTCGTTCAACTCTGTTTATAAAGGTGAAAATATTTTCCTGTATCTGAGACCATGATATAATATCTACGAGCTAGGTATATATTTTTTTGATGGCATTGAATGACGAGACGAGCATGCCGTTCGCCTGATGGTAAGCGATACGGCCACCCGTGAATAGTAGCAACACCATCCAGCACCTTGAGTTACAAAGTACTGTGTGGCATTCCACTGCGCTCGTCATCCTGAGACATAAGATGTTAAATCTCCCTATGTCCTGTAGTTACACTGGCTACAATGTCCCTCAAACCGAAACACAACAGTGCATGTACACTGCTGCTTGGCGGTAGAAATAGACATTGCGGTAGTACCCACCGAGACGGACTCTTACATATGAGAGACCTACAACCATTTTGTTGCTATCGGCCGAGGTTCCATCACTAACACTCGTAGATGTGATTGGTGGAACGATTATCTAGTCGTCCTACGGCGAACTTTTCGTAGGGCGCGCAGGAGATTTAATAAGCTTAAAAAGCGTCGTGACACTAGTGAAGTATTTACATCTGCTTTTAATGCACTTAAAATTGCCAGGTCGCATTATAGAGCAGCAGTACAAAAATCTAAAGGTAATTTATTGCGTAAAATTGCCACGCGTTTGAATAAGGAGGGCCCGTGGTCTCCTTTATATCATGAGTTTAAAGCAAATAGGTCAATTCATCTGGCTTACATTGATAACATTAAAATTAATAATAGCTATACGACTGGTATTGAGAAGACCACGGAAGCTCTATTAAACTCTCTTATACCCGATGACACTGTTAAATAATACCTAAAAGCGGCGATAAGTCTCCCGATGATCCCAAGTCATACAGACCTATAACGCTGTTAGCTGTTACCATCTTTAGGTAAACTTCTAGAACGTCTTATCATCCCTCGTCTCTTACCGGGCGGACCAGTTTTCCACAAAAACCAATTCGGTTTTACAATAGGTAGGTCGACTACTGACGCGGCTATATCGGTTAGAAGAACGGTGAGTACATCGGAACATAAATATGTACTTGGTATCTTCCTAGACATCTCCGGTGCCTTCGATAATGCTTGGTGGCCTATGATACTTCTCAAGTTAAAAATACGAGGTTGCTATAGGAATATATATTCCCTTATCTACACATACTTCTCGTACGGAACAACCAAACTGAAACTTGGCCACCACGCCGTGTCGAAGCCCCTGACGATGGGATGTCCACAAGGTTCGGTTGTAGGTCCTTATTTATGGAATTTAGGCTTCGATGTTTTCTTTCGATTCCTTTACCCGTGGGGTGCACTTTGATCGGTTATGCAGATGTCGGCCTATTACTCATATAGTCAAATAGTAGATCGGGGCTAGAAAGTTTGGCGGAGAAGTGTTTACAATTAATATCTGAATGGGGTGAAAGAAACCGCCTTACCTTCGCACCGCAGAAAACGTTCCAACTGCTTTTAAAAGGAATATTAAAATCACCGCCACGAATTAAATTTAATAATATCACTGTCAAGAGAAAAGAATCGGTTTGTTATTTAGGGTTAATCTTAGAGAGAATTTTTTCTTTTCTGGAACATATAAGAAACGTTGGAGAAAAATCAAAAAGGAACTTTTACGCTTTGACAAGGATATCGACTTCTACGTGGGGACTATCTTTCGCTTCACTCAAAGTCATTTATGGAGCGACTTACTTAGCATGTATTACATACTGTATCGTCCTACCTAATCATTCTCAATCTAATGTGTGCTGCATCGGGATTCCGTTACTGGGTCCGTATCTGTCTATCACGAACCGTCGCCAGAGGGCGCACCTAACCTCGAACTCCGCGAGGAATCGGTTACCATCGGCTAAGCCGAAGGACTTCTACCAATGCGATGCGCTCGCGGTAGGCGATAGTTTTTTGGGAAAAAACCGTTGCGACACTTCGATTTCGATCGTGCGACAAGAAACCGTTGGTGAATCCTCTGCTGTGGACTAGAGCATTTAACATTAAATTATAGTGTCTTAGACGTTCTTCAATTGTGTGCAAGAGTGTTGCTGTTGAAGCTGCACGATCTGCAAGAGCTGGTGAAGCCGGAAAGCATCGGTAAGTGGTAGTCGATAAGTTCTCAGTACCGGATCTTACCGTTTCTATGCAGCACACATTTTGTTGGAAAATCTGTTGGGTATAACCCCTCGGCAGCTGAAAACTTCAGCTGAACATCTTGTCCAGACTTCGTGCTGGTACATGTTTTGGTGCCGAAACCCGGGAAAATAAGCAAATACTTCGATTGTCGCATCCCTCTTACATGGTCCATAGCACTGATTTATAGATCAACATTAACTGCCCCATATCATTTCCATTTGTCCACTTTGATTCCTACTCATAATTAACGGTTACAATTTCGAATCGGCTGATAATCCTAACTACGATCAGTAACGTCAATTCCATAGCAAACACAATACTCAATTCTCTCGGTGTCTGCTGTGTCAAACAGTTGACGTACCTGATATACTTAACGCTCATCAGCTGATTTCTGAAATCATCAGAAAGTTGCCATTGGTTACTATCCTCATTGTTAACGGTTACCATGAGTTATTCAAAACGTAAACTAAGTGTAACAAAAAAATCTCGTTCTAAGGATGCGTGGGGCTATACGACCGAGGATTTACCATCTTTACGTAGAAAGCGTACACTCGCATACAATCGGTTGACTAAAGCCTACGAAGTCGCCACACTTACAACTAACGACCCGTCTCAAATCGAATTATTTTTGTCATATTATCAGGAGATCAAAAAAATCGCGGGTACTTTCGAGGAAGCACATCTAACCATCCTGGATTTAGTGGACGAGCCGGAAGAAGATGAACTCATTTGCACACGTTTCGACGATATGTATTACGAGATCATTCGAATTCACCGATCAATAACAAAATCCATCTCACAAAATTCTGAATCCGCACTTGACCACATAAATTCACAAACTACTAGTTCACACGTCAAATTACCCAAAATTACGCTTCCGTCCTTCTCAGGTAACATAAAAGAATGGCCTAAATTTATTGCTACATACGACAACCTTATCCACAATGCTCGTCTTAGTGACACTGATAAGTTTAACTACTTGACATCTGTATTACAAGGTGATGCGTTAGCACTTATCCGCACATTCCCGGCTACAGGCGATCACTATTCGGATGCCTATACTAAGTTAGTAACTAGATACGAAAGCAAACGAGACCTAGCATTCACTTGTTGGCGCGACATATTAAACGCAGACTTCAAGTTACATAACGCACACGATTTTCGTCGTTCTCTCGATATGTTTGATGAGAATTTAACCATTTTGAAACGTTTAAATTTACCGGTAGATCAGTGGGACTTTGTGTTGTCGTATCACATTTTATCAAAACTAGATCCAAAACTACGTAGAGAATTCGAAGAAAAACATCCTAACATTGAACTGCCGAGCTACGCGGATTTACAATCGTTTCTATATTCGAAGTGTGAGGCCTTAATCCGAGATACACATTTCACTGAATCCGGACATTTTAGTAGCAATCCGTTATGTAGTAAGGAACAATACACAAAGCCGAACCCAAACATAAGATCAATTAAACCAAAGGCAAGTCATTCCTTGGTCGCTGCGCAGGATTGTACTGATAACGACGTGATGTGCGGAGCACTCGTCGCGTCCCACTCGCCGCAACCGACTCCGCCCCTTAGCAAACCGGTTCTTAAATGCACCTATTGTTCGGATGTGCATTCAATAACGAGTTGTAAATCCTTTATACAAAATACCGTAGATGAAAGGATAAATATTGCACGTAACAATAAATGGTGTTTTAATTGTTTAAGAACATCGCATACGATAAGAGACTGTAAATCCATATTTTCTTGTCAGAAATGCAAACATAGACATCACACACTTTTACATAAGGATGTTGAGCCTGCGCCTACGTCCCCGAGCCACACTACGTTAATTACACGACACGAATTCGCATGTACTAGTCCTACTGTCTTACTCGCCACGGCGATAGTATATGTGCGGAATTCATTAGGGGATTCTTTGGCTTTCCGCGCCGTTTTCGATACTGGTAGCCAAAATAATTTTATAACACAAAAGGCAGCCGATCGTCTTTGTTTCACACCTCGGCCGGCATCCGTCAATATAACTGGCATTGGAGGTACCGAAGCACTAATTAATGGTGTAGTGCGATGTAATTTAGGTACGGCTTGCACGCCTTTATTTGAGTTAGAGATGTTGGTTATTCCAAAGATCTGTAGCGATCAACCTATGGCAAAACTCAACTCCCACGGTTGGTCGAATATTAAAACGTTACAACTGGCCGATCCCGGATTCGATATTCCCGGTCCAGTAGACATTTTGCTAGGAGCAGACGTATTCGCCGAGTCCTTACTAAACGAACGAATCAAAGGTCAAGGATCTCAACCTCCAGCGCTCAGGTCCGTGTTCGGTTGGCTTTTGTTAGGCAAAACATCTGTAGTTCATAGTTCCCTACATGGTATTCACGCAACCACAGACAGTGAGCAGTTGACCAGTATCGTTCAAAGGTTTTGGGACGTAGATAGTGTTCCTCAAGCGTCCATTTTCACTCCACAAGAGCAGCTGTGCGAACGCAAATACGTTTCAGAGCATTCCCGTGACTCGACAGGACGCTACGTGGTAACTCTGCCATTCAAGGACGATTCGGTCCCTGTGTTTAGCGGATCTCGTGACATCGCTTGGCGGCGATTCTTTGCATTAGAGCGACGCTTATCTCGAGATCCTGATTTACGAGCACAATATGTCGAGTTCATGGATGACTACTTGAACAGCGGCCACATGTCATTAGTACCAAGAACAAAATTAGGACACGGACGGTATTATATCCCACATCACGGCATTCTAAAACCATCGTGTGATTCGTTTGTTTTTGACGTGGCCCCCATGCAACAACCATGCACAAAACGCAATATCCTGAGCGAATTGGCCAGAATATTCGACCCACTGGGATTCCTTTCCCCACTGACTATACAAGCCAAGTGCTTAATTCAGCGACTGTGGATAATCGGCATTCCATGGGACGAGACACCCCCACATGATGTCCTTGATCACTGGTCACAATACCTAACACAGTTGCCGCAACTAAAACGTCTTAGAGTTCCTCGGTGTGTCAACGGGATCGCGACCCCGACATTTGAACTTCACGGTTTTTGTGACGCGTCTGAACGGGCATACGGAGCTGTGATTTATATTCGTGTCTTCGATCATTCGGGTACCACTCAAACGTTCTTACTCTGCGCAAAAGCTCGCGTTGCTCCCATTAAACAGATCTCGTTACCTCGCCTCGAATTATGTGCGGCGGTACTTCTTGTCCAGCTAACGATGAGTGCCAAAACGGTGTCCAGACTTCCTTTAAAGGGCTTATATTTATGGTCCGACTCCACAATCGTTTTGTCATGGCTACGATCACACTCCTCACGTTGGACCACGTTTGTAGCGAACCGTGTGAGCTTCATTCAGGACAGCGTACCAACAGCATCTTGGCGACATGTACCGACAAGCGATAACCCCGCCGATATATGTTCTCGTGGATTGATGCCAACGAGCTTGGTCGACAACACACTATGGTGGGCGGGCCCCAGCTGGTTATCGCAATCATCTGAAGCTTGGCCTGCCAATATCCTAGAACCTGGAACATCGGAGGAAGACAGCATCCAGCTCGAACAACGATCCAAAAGCAGTCTGTTGACGGAGGCGAGCACTGAACCTGTTGAGTGGATCGATGAACTCTTCCTAAAAATTTCCTCTTTGGACAAAATTCTGAATACCATCGGGTACATTTACAGGTTCGTCAATAATATGCGTCGAATTAATCCGCGCCATCACCGTGTTACTTTAACGGATGGTGAACGGCTTAAGGCTTTACACGTTGCGGTACGATTCTACCAAGATAAATTCTTTCGCGGAGATATAGCCAAGTTAAAAAATCACCAAGCATTGCCCAAATGGTTACGGAAATTAACTCCATTCATTGATAGCGATGGTATCCTCAGGGTGGGCGGCAGAATCTCTCGTAGTGGTTTGGAATATGATCACAAACATCCCGCGCTGTTACCCACTCGCTGTCCTCTTACCACTCACTACATTAGATGGGTGCATCGCAAACACTGTCACACTGGCATCAACACTACACACTATCTGATACTACAACAATTTTGGATAGTAGCCGCGAAACGCGTCATCCGGCAACAATTAGCACAATGTGTGCGTTGCTTTAAAACTCGTCCTGAATCGCTTCAACCCGTTATGAGTGACTTGCCATCATATCGAATAAACCAAGTTAAGGCATTTTCGGTGGTCGGGGTTGATTTTGGCGGTCCCTTTCGCATTAAACTGGGAAAACATCGTGGCGCAAAATTAGACAAAGCCTATTTATGTCTATTCGTGTGCCTAACAACGAAGGCAGTTCATCTCGAAGTGGCTTCGAGCCTGTCAACAGACGCCTTCTTAGCAACGTTAAGGAGATTCGTGGCGCGAAGAGGTAGATGTTCGGTGATCCATGCTGATTGTGGAACAAATTTTATAGGAACAAGGAATCAATTGTGTAGTTTGATGGGTCAGGCCGCGCAGAACGAGCGCATCGAGTTTAAATTCAATCCACCCTCTGCACCCCACTTCGGAGGCGTATGGGAGATTCAAATTAAATCCGCCAAGAGTCACTTGCATCGTGTTATAGGGGAACAGGTACTAACATTTGAGGAACTCACTACCTTATTCACCCAAATCGAAGCAGTCCTTAATTCCCGACCATTGTGCCCATTGAGTTCAGACCCGAATGATTTAACCGTTTTAACTCCCGGGCATTTTCTTACCTTGGAACCATTAACTAGTGTCCCAGAACACGATTTCACAACTACCAACTTGAATAGATTGAACCGTTGGCAACTTTTGCAAGCATTTCAACAACATTTCTGGATGAGATGGAAAAATGAATATTTACACTCATTAACGCAACGAGCAAAGTGGACAAAGGACTGTAAACCATTACCATTGAATTCCATTGTTATTATCAAAGACGACAATCGAACACCACTGCAATGGTCTTTAGGTCGTGTTGTTGACGTTCATCCTGGGCCCGACGGGATTATAAGATGCGCATCCATACGGATGGCTAATCAACACGTTATCATGCGTCCTTTAGTTAAACTTTGTCCTCTACCTACCTCATAATGTTACATTCCAATTAATAATTATAATTAATAATATCTCGTACGTTTTTAACCCTACTATTTTTTCTACTCTAAATCATGTTAATCTACTATTATTTTCTATTATATTCAATTTTAATGACCGTATTCTAACTTATTCGATCGCAAAACTTTAATTCCTTGAATATTTAGAAAAATATATTCATATTTTGGTGGGCGGTATGTATCGTCCTACCTAATCATTCTCAATCTAATGTGTGCTGCATCGGGATTCCGTTACTGGGTCCGTATCTGTCTATCACGAACCGTCGCCAGAGGGCGCACCTAACCTCGAACTCCGCGAGGAATCGGTTACCATCGGCTAAGCCGAAGGACTTCTACCAATGCGATGCGCTCGCGGTAGGCGATAGTTTTTTGGGAAAAAACCGTTGCGACACTTCGATTTCGATCGTGCGACAAGAAACCGTTGGTGAATCCTCTGCTGTGGACTAGAGCATTTAACATTAAATTATAGTGTCTTAGACGTTCTTCAATTGTGTGCAAGAGTGTTGCTGTTGAAGCTGCACGATCTGCAAGAGCTGGTGAAGCCGGAAAGCATCGGTAAGTGGTAGTCGATAAGTTCTCAGTACCGGATCTTACCGTTTCTATGCAGCACACATTTTGTTGGAAAATCTGTTGGGTATAACCCCTCGGCAGCTGAAAACTTCAGCTGAACATCTTGTCCAGACTTCGTGCTGGTACACATACGGATCGTCTGTATGGGCCGATAGGGCTACTATCGGTGCTGTGCGCAGAAAACTGCTCCAGAGTCAACGTCTGGCGTTGATATTCTTGTGTAAGGCGTATAGAACTGTTAGTACGGAAGCTTTGCCTGTCCTTGCGAGCGTACTCCCAGTCGATTTAGAGGTACAGCGTCGTGCCGCTATGTATTACGCCACCAGAGAGGATATGGACAAACGGTTTCTTACGGCGCGTGAGCTTTTACGAATCAATAGATTATTTAAAACGCACACTAATGTATACAATGAGCTGTTAAACGAATGGCAATATAGGTGGGACGTATCATCGAAAGGGCGTCATTTATATAAATACTTTCCGTGCGTTCGCGATCGCCTAAGTAAAACTAGGCTAGAAATAGATCATTGTGTATCGCAATTTCTTACCGGCCATGGAAATTTAAGGGCAAACTATTTCCATTTAGGCTGGTTGACTTTCCGGTGTGCCCACGCTCTACACCTGGTTACGTATATGAACAATCTGCACATCACGTACTTTGGGAGTGTGGTCTTTGGCATGATGAGCGCAACATCATGTTGGATAGTATGCAAATAACATCTGGGGTTGTATACTACATGGACCTTGTAGAGACTAGACGGAATTTCCGTGCTTACCGGCGTTTTTGCCATGCCTATTATTGGAATCAAATTTGACAACTCATATGATAGGACCCTCTCATTAAATTTTTATCAGTGGTGCTTTACAACTGGCTTTTCTAGTTGTAAGCGTCTCTAAACTTGAGGTTAAAATACCTCCTTATTTCATTATTTTTGTCGCCCGTTATGCTACGGAGGGAAGTGGACAATTAATATTTCCAACTCCTCCCTATCTTTCTATTTGATTAATTTCGTTGCGGGTTAAAGACAGATTAGTGTTCCCTAAGACTCGCCGAGCTTCACCGCTCGGTGTCATAAAATGCGTGCCACTGCTGATCCTGGCTTACAGGAGTTACAGTGGCGGGTGTGAGGGCGGGATAGTCTCCAAGACCTACCACCAGTAAAAGTATACAAGCAATGCGATGTTGACAGTTGAACCGAGGCTACCAACAAGCACTGTGCCAGTTTCATGTTTAATCGGTCTGCCAGTGGTATTTTAACTCAATTCCGTAATTAGATTATTGACGGCAATCAGGGTTTTGTCGAACAACAAAGTTGAACACCATCTTAACAGCAAATAGTAAAAGCGACCAATAAAAATATATATCATATTCGCCATATACCTACATATGCTACATTCACTTTATGGTGAAATAATAAAATCAACCATAATATTAATAATTATGTTATATGAAAGGCATTAAAAAACATTGAAGGAATATTTATTTAACTTTTACCCGTAGTTTTCCTTGTTGAATGTGTTGATCCACGTTCGTTTATTATATTTATTACATACGCTACACGTTTATGTGCTCAAGTAGCGAAGGTACTTCTCGGTGCGTTCTCACAAGAGCATCCGGCAAGAAAAGACATTCGCTCGCGGTAAGCCCACCCTAATGAGACAAGTGTTGGAGCTGCGAGCCGAACGATGCGGGCGGCGGCATGCGGCGCGCTGGCTCGCCGTATTCGGGTCATACATTATACAACACGACAGCTATTTTAGCGCGCGAATTGGCGGAAAAATGTCAGCTTGCAAAATGAACAGTCCGGTTTCATATCCGGCGCAGGGCGATGCAGAGCGGGCCTTGATACCCGCCGCTGTTCCTACTTACCAACTTACTTAGTGGGTGTAGTAACTTACACCTTACTCAGTGATTTTGTATTACACCTAAAACACTTGATAAAAAATCTTAAAAGCTGTGCAGTGCGGGTGACGTCTGCGCAGGATTATTAACATGAAATCAAAATATTATGTTTTGTATGATTAGATTAGCACGGAGTGTAGCTGCGCAACAGGTTGAGTCGTGTTTAAATGAATGGGACATTCATCGTTGCAGTTCCCGATTCCTACAAACGCCGTCATCAACTCGAATACTGGGCTTCACTTCCCTTAATATCAGGTGCAGTGGAGCCGTTTTGCCGTGCTATGATAAAAAAAGAATAGCTAAGATAGTACTGCGAGATTAAGATGACCTCGTGTATAATCAAAAAAGTTTGCCGACAGGCCCCGGCAACGAAAAGACATACATAAGACAGCGGCCGGCATTGTCATTTGAGTGAAAAATGTCAGGGTATTTTATTTAATGCAGTTATTGTTAAATGTAACTATGATAACTATGGCAATGTAATACATTATATTTGGAAGTTGAAATGCCTGCGTACACGACAGAAAAACTTACTGGATACGGTAGACGTGACGGGAGTGCCGGGGATAGGGCGGTGGAAGGGCTGAGCGCAGCGCCGCAGGAAATTACATTACATTACATTGTTCTGCGAAGCGGCCAACTGTCTCATTATACCGTAGTGATGCGAGTGTGTACCGGGAAGGTGCCCGCTGACAGCCGCAATTGTTGCGCAGCACTGAGCCGGTGACCCACCGTATGGACGTTTTAGTGATTTTGTATCACTAGTTTAGCCACCAAATTTAATGGGTGTTGGTCGTTACGTCGTTGGCGCTCACTTGGGGAGGCCTACGTTCAGCAGTAGACGGCGACAAGCTGATAATAATTATACTGTATACTTTTTGTATCTCTGCCTACTCCTTGGATAATATGGGCATTGTGTGTGGCCGCGCCGGTGAGTCGAGTCACGACAATGATCGAGCGAGAGCTGTTGATGAGCGCCAATTGTTCGCGACCATTCGCGTTGACCTCACTTCAGGGCATTATGAATGAATATGATTCGGTAAAATAACGCCAACTGGGAGGGGTCTCTACCTACTCCCTGAGCGTTGTACATTAATTAAACATTATCCGTTTAGCTCAAATGGGCCCACTGGTAAGTAAAACAATATAAAGACACCTATAATTGAATACGATCATTGTTAAATATGCCGTCGATCCATAGGCAAGTATCTGTTCGCCGCCAGATAAACCTTTCTATTGACTGAACGCCGATTTCAATATATGATTTTATTTCTATTTTGGCCTAAGGTACCTCCTTGAATATAGTAGTCTCTAAAAATAAATAAAACCTAGCGGCAGTAGATAGGTCCACCGAGGCGGCGCTTCGAGATCGATTCCATCGTATCTAAACTATAATATTATAAAGCTGAAGAGTTTGTTCGTTTATTGTTTTTTTTTTTTTTTTGGCATAGAATGACGAGACGAGCATGCCGTTCGCCTGATGGTAAGCGATACGACCGCCCATAAACAGTAGTAACACCATGCAGTGCACCTTGAGTTACAAAGTACTGTGTGGCATTCCACTGCGCTCGTCATCCTGAGACATAAGATGTTAAGTCTCATTATGTCCAGTAGTTATACTGGCTACAATGTCCTTTAAACCGAAACACAACAGTGCATGCACACTGCTGCTTGACAGACAGTCTCTTACATATGAGAGACCTACCACCAGTAAAACGCGGTTGAACGCGCTAATCTCAGGAACTACTGAACCGATTTTTATTTTATTTTTTTCTTTCACTAACAGGAAAGTACATTACTCCTGAGTGCTATAGGCTATTTTTCTCCCGGGAAAATATTTTTATGCCGTAAAACTATTCACGCGGGCGCGGCGGAGCTACGAGCAATACTAGTTAAATATATTGCTTCAGAACAGAAGTCTCACAAATTTAATTAGTAGCGTGGTAGACGAAACGGAAAGCCCAACTTCTGACTTCCACTAGTGCAGAAGAGCTCACACACAGCGTAGTCTTTCAATAAAAGACAGTTTTTCGCATGTGGTCTCTGTGGCGTACAAGCGCGGTGAGATTCCATATAGCTTAGTATGGATGACGTGTTGTAATGAACGGAAGCAATAGATCACAATAATGAATACGTGTCGCGACGGCTAGCGCGGCTGTCGGAGATAGGCTAGGCGGTATCGCAGCTGACAACCCCGGCGACAACATGCTTATTTCAATATTACTGTTACTTCAAAATACATCGATATTATAAAATTTTGTGAGTTTTGGAAGAATCTTTATAGGGAAAATATATTTTTTGGGAGAAGTTGGGTGACTCGTGCGACGCGTAGCTATTTTGTCAGACACAGCAGAGTAACGAGCCTCCATCACGAGGCCTAGGTACTGTTGATCACAGCTGGCTTCTGAAATCCATATTACAGTTACTACGAGACTTATTACAAGAAATATAATAAGTTTACACTTTACAGCATGAAGCAAGAAAACGAGTATCTGGGTCGCCTGCTCGCAGGTAATTTCTACCTTTAAAGGTAGAAAGGGAGATTGGTCAATATGTTTATGTTGTCACAACATTGACTAAATGTAGACAATAGGCTTGTTGATAATGAAACGGTCTGACTAGATGGAAGTCCGTAGGATCAAAACCCAAAAAGATCGGCAAAACCAACACCTCTCACCCCCCCAGTGGTGGTAGCGATAACGGGTGTTTCGAATGAAGAAAAAAAAAAGAAAAAAGTTTCAAAACCCAAGGCACACACCTCTGATTTTTCGAAGTTATTGTGTATTGTTTATCAATTATCGTTCGCTTTAATGATGAAAGAAAACATCGTGAGGAAACCTGCATTAACCTGAGAATTCCCCAAAAATAATTTCGAAGGTATGTGAAGTCTGCCAACTCGCACTAGGCCATCGTGGTGGACTAAGGCCTAAACCCTCTTAGCCGTAGAGGATAACCGTGCGCAGCATTGGACAGTATATAATACAGGGCTGGTATGGTACTAACTAATTGCGTAAGAAATGAACTGGCGATCCATTGAGGTAAACACATTGATGTAATAAAAACCAATACATCAATGGGTAAACAGTGTGAAAACACACGACATCGGCTTAACAAGTTTAATGGATCTTTACTAAAATATTTGACATTACCAGGCAACGTGGCGATGATTGGCACTTCATAATTGTCGCGGTGAGGCCCGGAGCCTGTGTGTACTAGGGTAGCAATAACGTTACTCTAGTGAGTACCACCACAGCAAACGCTCACGCATAGACAAAGGTTGTTCATCGATCAGATATCGTACTTAGTAGCTATATCAATGTATGGAGTGTGGTCCGGAGCGTGGCGTGAGTCGTGACGGGGTGGCGCGTGGCTCGCGGGTGCCGCTGCGCCGCGCCCTGGTGTTTGCGGGCGGGCGCGGGCCCTAATTTATCGGCACTCAGTGCAAACACGCGCGGCCCGTTTACTCACAGTGCACCAGTGCGACGTGCGCCGGGACCTGCCGCGAGCCGTCACATAAACTGAACACGTTAGTGCAGCGCCGCCACACCATCGATAGGAAAATACCATAGTTAGTAGCTCTCCGAAACTTCTCCGCACGATGAGCGATACATCAGTTTTTTATTTTACTTCATGTTATCACTTTCTCCGTAGTTATCAAGTTTGGTTTATTTAACTGGTTTGTTCTCTCTCAATATTATACTCGAAATATTAATATTTAAAACGATATATCAAAGTTTTATCAGTCGCAATGATAATGAAGTAGTATCGGTCGTCAGTTTGTAAACGTCAAACATTTTTAGTGTGCGGTGCAGTGTCACTTGTCATGTGTCGGTACTCGGTTGTATTTACAGCGCTGTACAGTCAGCAGCATAAGTAGCTGAACAAATTCAAAATTTCAAATTGGCTACATACTTTTATGTTCTTACCAATCCGTTTTTTCTCTACACCAAAATAAAATAAAAGAGATTTACTTTACTTCAAACGAAGAAAAAAATATTTCAGTTTAACTCAACGCGTATATAGGCGATTTGAAATTTTGATTTTGTACAGATATTTATACTGCTGACTGTACATACAAAGGAATATTTTCGCTTGCGCGCCTCGCCGTCGGATGGGCTTTGCCTAGCCTTGTCCTTTGTACATAACTACTACTCAGTACTCGCCGATCAGACTGTGCTAGTTATATCCACTGCCTTTGACATTTACTTCTTCTGACATTTAACCCGTCAACGCCCGCTTATATATATCTATATATACGTGGTTGCCCTATATACCCGGACGCCAGTGTCCGCCGCGGGCGTTGACGAGTCAATAAAACTGCTATTGAAATGGTGGATTTTATGCTGTATAAGTGTCCGGTAATATGCCTGACCGCACGGAATGCGAAAAGGCTGTTAGATAGTTCACTTCGGTTTTCTTTGAACTGCTCTCACCATCAAGCCAGCTCATTTTTTTTGTTGTAAACAAATTTGATTACTGCGCGACATTACTTTTAAATTAAACTTCGATTTCCTTTGTTGAAAGACTGGTAACATATTTACATTATTCTCATGAGGTTGGATTTTTTACTTATTTTAATGAGTGTCAAAACGGGTTGGTAAGTTGCTCGCCCGATGGTAAGCTACACGACTGCCCATTAACAGTAACAACGGCACCACTTTAGAGATACTGTTGATGACAGTTTAACGTCCGTCAGACAAACAGGATACCTGTACACCTGCCGTTCGTGTTGAAGAATGACGCCGTGCCCGTGGTTTCGCCAGTGCGTTGGTGTCGCGAGTCGCGTCCGCTGCGCCGCGCCGCGCCGGTGCGGTCCGTCGTTGTGGTCGACAAGGAGCTAAATAGGTCGCTTGCGCGTCGTCTGCCAGCAACATGCAACTTACAACTAAAGTAGACAATAAGAGTTATCTGTTGCTTCCTTTGTACACATCTCTGAAATCACTGCACCTGTGGGTAAAATATGAAAAATGACTGCCTCGGTGGCGTAGTTGTATTGCGTACGCGTTACGAGTACAATTTGCGCGCTGAGGTCCTGGGTTCGAATCCTGGGTCGGGCCAAAAAACATTGTGACTGAGATTTTCCATCCTAAAAATTACTCAGTCGCAGCTCGGAGTCAGGAAGTTGGCGGTGTGATGCCCTCGTGCCTCGGAAAGCACGTAAAGCCGTTGGTCCTGCGCCTGATCTCTCTCCGGTCATGTCGGATTGCCGTCTCACCAGACTATGAGAGTGAAGGAATAGTGACTGCAATGCTGAGGGTTCGATCCCCGGGTCGGGCAAAGTGATATTGGATTTTTCAATTCAGTATCAGCCCGGAGTCTAGAATTTGTGCCCGATATGGCGATAGGCTCGCCCCCTATCACATCATGGGACGGAATACGCACGGCGAAAAGTGGGTGCATTAGTTGCACCTCTGCCTACCCCTTCGGGGATAAAAGGCGTGAGTGTGTGTGTGTGTGTGTGTGTGTGTTTATATTATATATGAAAGCGAAAGGTCACTCACTCACTCATCACGAAATCTCAGAACTACAAGTGCTAGTAGTCCCATATTTTGCATGGGGATTCTTTTAGGACGTAGGTGCTCACTAAGACGGGATATCGTGAAATTCATCGCCTAAGGGGGTAAAAAGAGGTGGCAAAGTTTCGACGCGATAATTTTAAAAACTACCGAACGGATTTCGATGAAATATTGTATGTAGATAGTTCGAGACCCTGGGAAGGTTTTAGGCTACTTTTTATACCGGGAAAATGTATAGCGGGACTTTTATCCAGGAAAAACTCTTTCATGCGGGCGAAGCCGCGGGCAAAAGCTAGTTGTAGATTAAAAGCGGTTCTTATATAGGTATTATAATTACTTAATTAATTTGAATACACTACAGATACGGTAACCGATTTTTAACATCATTTCAGTATTAGTTACTTCATATGAACATCAGAATTAGTATCTAACTGATCTTTGTACTTGCCTTGTACCGAATTATTATTCTACGTTTAAAGATGTAAAACATTTCTGTATTCTGTGGTTTAACAAAAAAATGAGAAGAAAAAATCTGTGTCTAACCAGCATTCGTCGCTTTTTTATGTGAAGTTTTTTGCAGAGTATCGAGCAGGCGCGCTCCGCCGCCGCCACGTGTGCGGGTCTCATGCGACGGCTGCAGCTGCAGATACGTGCAGCCGCCTCACGTGGAAAGCAAGCGCTCTCCCAGCGCCTAGACGAACCTCGCGCTCCTATTATTCCCACCGATGTACATCAAAATTGGTATGAGTGTGTCGCTGCAACGTTAGGCTTGACTGCGCGCTTTTTTCCGTCTAACACGCTATTTTACACGAACAAATGACGAACTGAACGACACTGAACCTAGCTGCCGGTGCACAGGTTGGTGTGAATGGACAGTAACGGAATCGAAGGCCAGTGCAGCGCGGCGCCAGCGGGACCGCCGGAGGGCGGTGTGTGCGCCTGCATATGGGACGCTTCACGAGTAGGTAATGAGCGGCGAGTAATGGCCATCATTCATCATGATCGCTTACCACCAGTCGCTTGTTTGTTTTCATCTCATATAAAAATGGAAAGTAAAAGTTTAATGATTTGCATTTTATCCAATCTACATGACAAGATTTATAGTATAGGGTAATATTGAAGGTGTTTTGGCAAGGTACCCAACAGGGGGCGCGCACGGGTGGTACCACCCGAGGAGCTTCGTAACAACAGTGTTAATCGGCACCACATAGGCCCTAGACCAGCTAGACCTTGAGCTTCCATGACATCAAATGCGACAGTACATTGTATGATTCTTTATAATGTGGATAATATTAATGAAGCACTTGACTAGGTGTGTTGTATGCATAATCCTTGGCAGTTTAATATGTGGCGGATAATGTTTCAAGTCGCAGTGTATGCGTGCGAGTGTGGCACAGTGTTTGCCAAACTGGCGAGTTATTTTGGCAAGGGTCGTCGGCCGCTCGGTCGCGTGCGCCCGCGCAGCGCCGCGCTCGCCGCGAGGTCTCCTGTAGGTAAATCACTACAAACTTTGATAAAGTAGCGTAACGTAGATTTTGTAATGTGTATTACAGCATTGGGCCACGTTTGTGACGCAGATTGCCGTTTGACATGTCTCTGTAGAGCTATATCTATGTGTTGGGTTATCCGCCCTTAGCTGTATCTACATTATATTCATTATTATGTATATGTCTAGCCTTCAGCCCTTACATGTGATGAGTGACACCGTCCTGGCGCATACAGATGTGTCTCCTTGTGTGAGGACATGGCTTTACAGTCATAGTATCAGTTTCGGTCGGCTCACGTTCGCAGCTTGCCAGCCAAGACAAGGAACGTATATTATCATTAATTTCCTACGAGTCTGAGACGGAAGCTTAAAACAGCAGGGGACTTCATGTGGCTGATGATGATTATGCCATATATCTATGGCATAGGATGTAATGAGACATGAGATGATATTTGGTCTGATTTATTCTAAGTAAAAATGGTGGTTATATACTAATGTGACACGTGACGTACGTGACGCTATCTCAGTACGTGAAATTATGTGCGACGCGTTGTCGCTACAATGATGATATCGTTATTTAGATCTCATACAACTAAGAAACAAAAAACCTTAATTCATATGTAGAAAATATAATGTATTTGTATTTGGAACATCATATAACATCGACGAATAGAAGTTAAAGTCACTCTGTGTTTGGCAATTTGTCTTTAAAATATAGTGAAGTTAAGTTGATAAAGCAGCTGTTCCAAGACGTAGCTCAGGTTACACCACTTTCAAGGACACGTACAAGTTGGCTCAATCCGCCAGCTCTGGCGGGGACAGGTGACGCGTGGCGCGGGAGGTGGTGAGCGACTCATAAGCTTTTGCGAATATACTTGCGATACTTGTCAGGCCTGAATCAGGGCGAGGCGCCGCAACAGGTACGAGTGCCGCTCCCTCGGGATCGGCTTGCGTCGCGCGCCTCGTCTCTTATTCAAAACACTTATATTATTGACAGGCATAAGGCCACCAAAGCTTGGATATTTGAGCGAAATAAGAATAATAATTATATTTCTCGAATTATGTTTCACAGAATTTGAATCAACAAAAGTTCTAGTAGATCTTAAATTATGTAACACAAGGTATTTCTCGCGGCTTCGCCCGCATGTAAAGCCTTCCCCGCTACAACAGTCCCTAAAACACAGTACGACACCAGCGCCACCTACTTAAAGAATCAGATCAAAAATATCCATTATTTACCGTGGGAGCAAATTACCGGAAATAAAGTAGCCTATGTGTTAGTGCAGGACATGATCTACCCGTGTGCCAAATTCCTTTGAAATCCGATCAGTAGTTTACTTTCGTATTTATAATACTAGTAAGAGTAAGAGTAAGAAGTAAGATTATGTAGCTTATTGTCCACAGCTTCGCTGGCGGAGTAGAATTCTAACTAATGCAACGTCTTAAGGTAAATTGCAAATATATAAAAATGACGATAAGATTTTTCCGATATCCGATTCCAAAAAACAAAGCTATATTCTGCTACCAATAATTATACTCTGTCCCTCTCTGAAAACTACTTGAAAATCCGTTCAGTAGTGTTGAAGATGTGCGTTCAGAAACAAACAGAAAAACAGACAGGCAGAAAAGAATTCCAAAAATCACTAATTTGTGTTCGATAACTTTCCTTTAGTCACACGCTTTTTTATTGTTTTTTTTTTAAATGTACAGACACATCAGGTTCTGTGGTTTTATTATACGTATAGATTTGAAACGCTCTTCGGACGGATTATAAATTAGAACAAATTCGTGGAAACTATTACGGATGGCAGTGGTACCGGGCGCGAGCTTGGACTGTAGAGCGTAGAGCCGCCTGGCCGCTCGTGACTCAGCGCTGCTCGGTGCAGTGCGCGCTCATTGGGTTGCTATTATTTATTGCAACATGTAGGTGTACGAGTAGGTAAGTCTCCAGAGTGTAACTAAACCACTAACAATTCGTGGTTATTTTAATTTAATTATCGCGAAAATTAATTATTATTATGAGCGAAGAGAATATAATTATGCGATACATTGATATTAAACATACTTCTTTTACCGTTCGTCTTTTGTTATCACTAGAGGCAGTCAGTAAGCAGCGCAATGAACTCGGCTAAATACTTGTATTATTTGACGTTCCAATAATCAGATAACGTTCCTGCCGCAAATGCAGCGCTCACGTTAGTGCCGCAGTATTTATACACCGTTAGTTACATGACGAATGTATTAATGACTACCAACATTCGACTCTGACTCATCTAAACATTGCACAATATATCCGCTGTGTGTGTGTGTGTGTGTGTGCGCTTCAAACTTGGGTTTAGTCTGTCGGTGATAGCGCGTGTCCTCGCACAAGGCCGAATACTTCGCGTCCATTCTGCTCTACATCGCTGCTGTACTATGGGTCAGCTTTTCGCACCTTCGCGTTGCTGTCCCAGTTATTACCCGGTTTCTTCTACGCTTATATGAAGGTTGCGTATACATGTAAATGCTTAGAATAATAATTGTAAATGATATCAGGCAATTATTTATTTAGAATATACTTTAGACTTAAGGATATTCATGAAGTTGTACCTGTTGTACCTTATTAGGAAAAGCAAAACAAAAAAAATATTTTTGTAAATGTAGGCGAATGCACGTTGAACACCGTTATAATTTTATTTTTTTGTTAAGTCCAATGTTAAGTATTTGTATATGCCTGTCCGGGTATTATCTCTTCTTTTATATCCCCTTTCCTGACAGCCCAAGCTGGCTCTTTTTGTTTATTTTTCATCATAGATTTTACTCCCAATAAAAATGTCTATGGTTATATAAGTGAACTTTTGTATTAATAATAATTAGTATAATTAATTTTATGTAGGTATCTTGACCTATCATAAGTGCAAACTAGTTTCGCAAATACTACGTGATGAATAAAGAATTTTATATTATTTTATTAAATAAAAAAAAAATTATACGTCCTAAATAATGCGTCTGAAGGTTTGACGCAATACAACCTGAAATGTGTGACAGAGCGACGCAGCTGGTGCCGCGCGGCGGTGCGATACAAGCCGTAGGTACAATGTGGTCAATGTTAGCTCTTTCACCTCATTCGGTTAAGTGTTTTGTTGCGCATAGTAGATTAAGGCCATCACCTGCAATCCGGTTGACAAATAAATTTAGCTTGCGTCTTATTGTATGATTTTTGATATAAAGACTTACGCGTAGGTTGGGCTTTATACCTAAAATCATCTGGGCATAAAATTACTTATTAGTAAACATTTGAGAGAAAACTGGTTGCAGGTACCTACGCCGTACGAAATATTGTGAAATGAATGTCGGATGATGACACACAGCGAATGTGAATGTAGGCGAGTGAAAGTGCGAAGCTCAAGCGGACGCGCCGGCCACGCGCATGTCCTCGGGAGTTGGGCTGGTCGGTGGGTGCACAGATGTAGAGACGACGCGCCTGCTAAACACATGGTGGGCTCTTCGAATTGTTATTAAATCAAAATCTCTGAAGGAATAGAAGCACCCCACGGCTCTCCGATCGTATTTCCATTTCATGATATTTAAATACATAATGATGACACAATAATTGTCAATCCCAGGACTCTCGTCTCTCACGTGTGTTATTTCATTGAAATTCACGAGTTTCGTAGCGTAAGCATGATGCGAATGGACAAATTAAGCGTTAAAAATAAGGGTAATCTCTCATTCTGTGCCCTTGTGGTGTCGGCGTGCTGGGTCGGGCGCGTTTCTTCTCTGCGTTCGTTAGCAACCGTCCTAGGACAACGTCGGTGCGCGCCGGCGCCCGCGCACCTCATTACGCAACAGTTGACGGACGGTGCTATTAACCCGCAAACATGTCGCGCGTTATTTATACCCGTGCACCAGCGAGCCCGCGTGCGTCGCCAAATGTTTCATATTGCATGTCTCATTAGAAAATATGTTACTCTGCTACTTTCGAAATTTATTTTATATCAAGAAATTCACCAAAATAGAGCATACTGTCGTAATATAATATAATGATATTAAATATAATTATGTATATTACATATATTATGGATATAATAAATGTAAGTACGTATAATAATAAATAAGTTGTAATAAAGAAGGATGGCTTGAACTTTGAAGTTATGAAATTATTATTTTTTATGTTATAGTGGGCAACGAAAAAACAGACTTTATTGAGCAAGGAGTGCACAATCTAGCTTCACGAGTGTCAAGACGCAAGCGACGAAGCGCAGTGTCGCAGTAGTGAATAAAGCATTCAGCGATATAAGCCACGTGGAGTCGCGGAGTCACATCACTCGGATTTATGGACAAGTAGTGTGTGTGTGTGTATGTGTGTGTGCGACGAATGCCCGAGTTATTTCGATACACAAAAACAAGAAACAGCCGGCACGACATTGAGCGCCAGTGTCGCGCTTGTTTGGCGGTGAGTTAGGGAGTCCGCGCGGGTCCGCCAGTTCCTGCGACGTACCATCATAAATGGCCCTAAATCTGATCAATAGGTATTACTTAGTTGGAAAAAAGTGATTTTATACTTTGTGCAGCATACCCTTGGTGTTATAAGCACTCAAGTTCATTTAAAAGCGTAAGTAGAAGCTAGGGCACTTTTTTCGTGACTTAGGGGGTAATGAAATGTCTGTGTACCACCGGACCTGTCTCGCCAGGTCCATTGCCTTTCCCGACACGTCCATATAAAATCCAATCCAATCAATTTCTAATATCGTTAATTCTGCGATTAAGATATATGAATTTCTCTGCTCCAGCAAGAATCCTTTAAGCAGAATGAAAGTGACAACTTGCAGAACAAACAACACAGGCGTGGTGCCGGTTACCACTTGCAAAGAAACCAGTTGTGCGTGACATCGATTACGGTCGGTGAGTGATCTGCGCCAACATGACGGTTATATCATTAGCCGAGAGACTACACAGTACACAGCCGCTCCACGAGCCGCCTCAGCCTCCCAACACCTTGCAGCGACGGTGTCCTCTACATGAATATACCTTTTTATGGCATAAAACTAGTCTATTGAGCAAAAAGTTCACTCGATCGTCCGTGATCACCAAGTATATAAGTATAAGTTTTAAGAGACCAAATAATAAATATGATTGTGTTGTTGGAATTAAAAGTAATGGGCCGATATTGGTTTCACGACAATCTCAAGAACTCAAAATTCCGCAGAAAACCTGCAAATACTTGCTTTGTATGGTAATCGCGCTGTAAACAAATCTAGGATCGAGCGCTAATATAAAACCAGTATGTATAGTTACTAAGTATCGAGTGGTGCTTGTTCCAAAACTTTACCTCTTCATTTTGACACAGCGGGCCGCCTGCAAGTAACACAGCGCTCACCAGCACTGTCGAGTTGTTTTGAGAGTCGAGACATATGTCAGTACAAGGGAATCGGCCTGTACTGTTACAATACAAAAGTTCTGATATGTCTAGGGTTGCCACATTCTGAGTCCGAACAGACGGATATCTACACTCACAGGAATAGCTTATGACACACCGCGACTTGAACTTCACGAGCTTTTGGGGAAACAGAAAGATTAGGTGCATAATAGTTTGTTAAAAATATGAGAACTATGTCTGCTTTTATCCATTACCCTGGCACGTGGTAACCCTATCTGTGCGAGGCAGTGCGGCGCGTCCTGAGTTACAGTACACATATATACAGTAGAATATCTTTATACAAACGGTTGTTAGCAGTAAGCGTGCATTTTATGAATATTTGAATTAAATAAGTACAAGTACTTACTTAATATGGCAAAGAGCAATTATAGACTATATTGTGCTGTTTTTAGTTTTTCAGTCTCAAATTTATAAAGGTGTTTTTTTTATTTTTATTAAATCTACTACTCAAAAAACATAACATGTATTTTAATCGAACACTTCTTATTTCATTCACAAACAATTTCATTTTTTAAATAATATCTTTTACAATCTCAAAACTTGACTGCCTCGGTGGCGTACGACTGCAATTCTGAGGTCTCGGGTTCGATGGCCGGGTCGGGCAAAATGATATTGGATTTTTCTATTCAGTATCAGTCCGGAGTCTGCAATTTGTGCCCGATATGGCGATAGGCTCGTCCCCTATCACATCATGGGACGGAATACGTACGGCAAAAAGAGGGTGCTCTAGTTGCGCCTCTGCCTACCCTTTCGGAGATAAAAAGCGTGAGTGTGTTTGTATGTACAATCTCAAAACTAGAAAGCAACTCAAGTAATTAAAATTTTGTAGACGGGCAGTCCTATGGCGTGTTTACGTACTGCGCGGCTGAAGGTAATTATTTCAAGCACACGACCGAGTGAGAGTACTTTTAGTTAGGTTTACTATGCCTGAGTGCAGACGGCGGAGGAAACTTCGCTTTCAATACAATCTATCGCGGAATTCAGCCTCGACCGGTCCAGGTGCGGTGGCGACGCGCTAGCAGGACCCCAGTATAGCAAGTTCAACGTTAAGCACACTCACACTATTCGTAACCTTTGCGAAAGGCAATGGTGAACGAAATTTATATATATATATATATATATATCGACGCTTGAAAGGCAATAATATCTAAGCGACATTTAGCAAATTTTTCAGTAGAGCGTTTTAAAGTTTTGATTTTGACAAAAAAAATCATAACTAATTAACCATTTGCTGCATAAAAATAATTGTAACTGTTTAAGGAACCTCTTAATTTTTGACGTTTTTTGAGTTAAATTAACAGCCCTGAAGATTATAAATTAAAAAGTTAACGTCGCTTAGTTAAAAATTACCTAAATTTACAAACAGGTAAAATCATCTAAATGGATCATCTTATGAATACCGTAACAAGTAAATTTAATGAAATACAAATATTTGAAAATGCGCAGTTGGTAAAAATCATATAAGGATATCTAAACATATTAATAAAATCGAGTAAAAATATCTATAGCTAAATTATTGGGTCACACGATCGTGGAGAAACATAAATACGTGCATAATATTGTAAATCTTGTTATTCCTACAAACATTGAACTATTTAATAATCAGTCAATTTTAATAATAATCAACATTTTATTGTTAGATAAACATACTTACATCCAAAATATAGCATAATGATATATAATTTGTTAATAGCCAACACTTATTTCTTTGGAGGGAGTTTCTCGCCTCAAATATACGATGAGCGGAAGGACATACAAAATTGCCTTATCTGAACATTTACAACGGCTTGCTTAAATATCTCTGTGTAAGCATAACTCGAAAGCAATAATATTATAATTTATTCATTGTGTTGGAAACTCATAATTTTCTCTCTAAATTTATTTTTGCTGAAAGCAAATACATACGTACACACCCACGCCCTTAACCCACAGGGGTAGAAAAATACTATTGAGCACCACATTCTACGATCTTGACATACGTCTTCCACAAAGGTTTTTCATAGTACTTCGCAAAGACAAGTAAGTGTGTATAGTGTATACCAAAATGAAAAAGAGAGTTCAGGAAATAGTTGAGCAAAAGTAAGAAAAAGGAACTAGACCAGAAACCTTCTCGTGAATCCAAAGCGAACCTTTCACTATTCTGGAAACAAATATGGTTGATCAGGGGAGAGTCGGGGACTTCAAAGATAGGAGTCATCAGAAATGAAGATGGAAGGGTGTTTAGAGATAAAAGGGAAGTATTGCTTGGAAGGCCTACTTCAAAAGACTTTTTAAATGAGGCGATGGGGATGTAGCAGGTGGTTAAGAGGCTATAGACCTGGCTTACTCTCAAAACGAGGCTAATAATGAGATTACGGAAAATGGAATAGTGAATGCGATGAAAGTATGAGGTTAGGCAAGGCTGCTGGGAGTAATCGTTAAAATGCTGAGATACGGCAAAAGCGTAGTAGCAAAATTGTTATGGCTACTTTTTAATATGTGGTGCAAAACCATTATTATATCCATTTTCAAGAAGGATTTTTCACAGCAAGAATATAAAAGCTACCGCAGAATAAGCCTTCCCTGTGCTGCCAGTAAATTGTATGCCAAGGTCCTCATTAAGAGAGTGATTAATGAGACTGAAAAAAAAGTGTGGAATGTCCAAGCAGGTTTTAGAAGAGGAATGGGTTACACACATCAAGACTTTTACATAAGGTGCATAGCAAAAGAACATTTGGCTAAGTCCAAAAAAGTCTTTTATACCTTCGTAAGCTTGGAAAAGGCTTATGATCGTATGCTGAGGAATGAACTGTTGTTAACATTGTTATTTATTTATTTATTTAAGCACTTCATATACAAATGTATAAAGGTGGACTTAATGCCGTAGGCATTCTCTCCCAGTCAACCTTAGGGTGGTGCAGAGATTGTTAACATTGTCTTTAATATATCGGATTGAGAGTCACCTGGTGAGAACTTTGAAGTCTCTGTACGAGAACATCGACGGGAGAGCTGCAAGGCACGAAAAATTATGTGAATGATGTCTTTAAAGAGAAGGGAATGAAAATTAATGTGAGCAAGATAAAAGTGGTTGTGATAGAAAGAGGTCTGGGCACGTGGAGAGGATGGATTCAAGACAGGTCATGAAAGGTTAAATACCTTTCGTAAGCTTTCGAGCTAATGTGAATGGTACGGCTGGAAGAGGGCACCCAACGAGAGCGTACATTTATCAAATAAATTATCTCCAAAAAGGGTAGGTCAGGATTAGCCTCAACCGGCAAAAAAGTATACGGAGAGAATAGGTAAAATTGGAATTAAATTATTATTAACATATTGTAATACACAATAATGGAACATAAATATATTTATTACAAAAATAAATGTTATTAAAATTATAAAAGTCTATTTATTTGTAAAAAAACTCACCATATCTACGTAAAATTGAGGCAAAATCATAAAAACGTCGGACGGCTGTCCTCTCTTAGCGACAACCAATACGCGCTGTACACGATCGCGCGCATATACAAATGACACTTTCAAAACACTAGGTCGTTCGCAAGCGGGTGTATTTACTTTATTATGAACAGGTAAATATCTCTTAGCAATAAGTATAACTACCTGAACATACCCGGTGAAATTATCTATGCGACATGACTGAAGTTAAAGGTTGTCAAGTAAAAATATCTAAGTATAAAAAATAGAACTTATATTATTCAGGTAAAAGTATCTAACCGACTAATAATTATTTATTTTATTATAGGTAAAATTGTATAAATGTACTATTAACAAAATATTTTATTAAGCTGAAAATATCTAAGCACATAAATATGGAGAGTATGGATCCAGGTAAAATTATATCTATGCCAAAGTTGTAATTTTTTGTGTAGGTAATAAACAACTAATTAAAGAGCGAGCAGATTTTTATTTCAAGTAAACATATATTAATGCAAAACAGTAATATCATGATTTCATGTAAAACACACTAAGTTCAAAATCAATTTCCTTAAGCGTACCAACTACTGTAAATCCAAAAAGTCGTAAAAATTTCGGCGGTACGTGAGAAAAAAAAAGTGAAATTTACCGGAATCATCTAGTATCTAACCGCCAAAAAAGTTGTCCTAGAGCTACGAAACCCGGATCAATCGACGTAGAAAAATCTGGCGATTCCAAATATGTATATAACTCATTTTAGGTATTTTTGTCGCTTAGATATTATTGCCTTTCAAGCGTCGAATTATATATGTCGGAAGCTGGTCACACGGTAGCCGATAATGCGTAGCGAATACTTCGCAATAGTCATAATTTAAACGCTATCTCTTCATCTCATTGTTTTATTTCTCGTTCATTACATGTTCGCATGTTCAGGGGACAAACTCTATGTCAGGATGTATTAGAAACCCACTTGACACTTACTATGTTGAGAGCTAAGGCGAGGCGCCCTATTTATACTCTCAACTGTCACTCCCACCAATAGTTTGACATTTCGACTTGTTTTCTTCAAGATTATTATTTCAAATTACTCGACCATCCGACATATATGTTTTCAGTATTTAAATTGAATATTTCCATAACCAAAGCTTTTTGCAAAGCTTTAATATTTAAATGATTCGAAACAGTCATACACCGGACCCAGCTTCTTAACCGAGTACTTAATAGTTTGATTAAGATGGAGAGTAAAAATAATGCGCAGGATGTTGGTAATGTTAGCCCAATTTAGCTGAAAATGAGCATCATCTGTCGTGTAATATGAGTAATATTGTGTCTTCTCCGGTGCATTGAAACAATATCTGCATGTGAAGCGCGGGCTTGGCGCGTTCGCGGGGTCATTGCATGAGCAATGTGCATACTGTTGTGCTTTATACCGTGGCGTCGTGGCGAGACTGTGCGCAGTCAGTTGGCGATCGGCCGAACACCCCCCCCCCCCTCCCCCCTTCACCTCTCCTCCTATCGAGCTTCCACCCGTCCTGCCGCGTCCTGCCTCCTGCGCTTGGAGTGTGCAATGAGTGCAAGCTTAGGCTTTCCATTATATCGTAGACGCCGCGCCGTATAAAGAAGCGAAAAAATTTGGTATTTAAATATAATGTCTTCCCGGGCGTATATTATACTCCTTTGGAGAATAAACAATGGGCCTGGTTTTCAATTTTTAAGTTGTAAAGGTATGCGTGGATTTCTTCAGATTTCAAAATCTCTGCGGCATCAATCCAAAGGTCATAAAAAATTATCATAAGCGCGAGGATATTCCGGGACATCTAAGATGGGTAAGCTACCCTACCGTGCTGGATGCACAGTAGATGCAGGACTCAGGACACGCAGGAGCGCGGAACGCGCCGTCGGCGACGCAATGCGGACATCGCGGCTGCGGCATACTAACGCGCCATGCTTGCGCTCCTCACGACAATTTATTTGCATCACTAGCGATTTGGGCGCGACGCGGGGGCGCAGCCTTCTCTTACATAACATTTGCTATAGTACACCAAACGCTTTATGTATAAATTGCATACGACCATTGGAGAGTTAATTCATTCCTGTAAGATGGTAGTTATTTGTAATTTTAAATCATTGATAAGTAAATTTTCCAAAGTACTATTTGTGTAAATTGTAATGTATAGAATACATAAGATAGTTTGATTGTGAGAATATTATAAAGTACATAGCAAAACTGAGCAAACATAGAGATTAGACATAACTCTCTAATTATACTAGTCTTCATGTAAGAGTCAAGCCTCGGTTACTGTAGGATTCCGTAAGGATATAAACCTAGGTGGCGCCGAGAATTTGCAGCTAGCTAAATGCATATCTAATATTGCGCCCATATCATCGGGATAACAGTTAAGTTACAAAAAGCTCGTGGGATTGCTCCGAGGGGAGTCCTGTGACCTATTTTATTCCCACCCCGCCACGAATTTTATTAAGGCACGTCAAACGGTGCGCGAGCAATTAGAAATAGCTTCCACCGAGACGCAGCAGCTCTGCTGTATTCATCGGCTGTAATAAAAAAATGAGAGGTGTCAAGGGATACCCGGATGGAACGAAGTTCCTTTCGATTAATTAGTGAAGGAATTGTAATAAAATTTTATTTATATAACAGAGTGTGTATATATATAAATATATAAATATTTTCCTATTTCCGTTCCAATACATAAGTTTCTAGAGAAAAAAAACAAATAAATACGTGTGGCACTCGGAGACTGCCGCGATAAAGCTATTGCATAGCATTTTTATCACAAATTTTGATTGACTAAACACAAATTCGATCTTACGCTTACCACATAAAGTAGATTTTTAAACGCGAGCAAAGCACGTTTAGTCTTGTTATTGATAAATGTCAGTAACCAAAGTAGAATAAATCAACAAAATTTGAAAAAAGAATGTTACGTTCGATTCTTTTGTACTCGTGCCGTACCAACGCTGGGGAAATAGCTTCTACGCAATGTATTTAAGGTTCATATTAGATTAGTAAGGAATGGTTTTAATGACTTTAATAAATAAAATGAATAAAAATATACTCGTTTCAAGACTTATAGCTTCTACGCATTGTATTTAAGGTTCATATTAGTAAGATAATAGCAAAAAGTGTCGTGACAACTTTTCGTGAGAATTTTTTCCGTCTAGCCCCCTTTCACAACGCGCGATAAGGAACTTCGTTCCAATAATTTGCTCGCTGAACGCCGCACGCCATGCATTACGTACATTCCTCGTCGCTCTCGCCGCGCCTGCCTCTTCACTTTCTCCGAGCGTGACGTGTATAGCCCGTGGGCCGTGGCACAGAGCCGCACACCGGCTGAGCAGCTCGTCGCGCCGCGCTGGGCCCGGCCGCGCCGGTGCCCACGCGGCACGCTCACTTGCGCGCTCGCGACGGAACTCCTCGCTCAACACTAATATTTCGGGAGGTGTATTACATAACGCTTACTGTACCACAACATTTTATTATCTTATTGGTAATAAACATTTGTAATAAAGCAAAGATTTGCATCATCTCTCGTTGGTCGACTTTATATTTTTACTGCACTATGCGTACAGCCAGGTGTAATAATATTGAGCTGTGCTAAAAAAATAAAAAAATCCCAAAGCGTTTCCGGGAGCGCAGTTTAATCGCGAATTTGATAATAGTATAAGAAAGAAGACAATATCCATGCGTTGATGAGCGCGCGGACGGATCGTGTGCAATATCTATACTAAAGGTCGTAAAACTTTTACAGCTGGGAAGACCTCCGCTGTTGATTAATTCGCCGTAAAGTCGACGCTTTATCGCCGCTCGCGTCTTTATGGGACAGTTAAAGGAAACAACTGTTTTGGAAGATAATGACGCGCGCGCCAGCTCTCAGCGCGAGTGACGCGGGGAGCAGCGTGTGGTATTGCGTTAGACCTAAGTACTATAGTCGGTAGAGTTGCGCCGTAGTCAGTTTTGCCTACGGCAGGGATGGCACCAATGGCACGCGTGCCAGTGGTGGCGGGGCATGAATGGTCTGGCTCGATTGGTGTCCGAAGCAGTACTCCATACCACAGAGAATTCGAATTCACTAGCAGAATTCTGTTGATCCACAGTGATCATTCCGCTCCTTATCAATCATATTAGTTAGATCAAATTACAATTCTTCTGTCACTTTGAGTGTTAAAATATACGGGTTTTTTATATATCAATGACGGTGACACTTTCCGTCCGATGACGCAATTATGGCAAAAGGATTCTGGTGTGACTACTGATCAATGATCATACTAGAATCACTGGTATTCAATCAATAGTGCACAACTGAAGGCAGAACGAGTTGATACAATTTCAACGGCTCAATGGAGGGAGCACGTAATGATGAACAATCGATTAGCTGAATGGCGTTGGTTCGTAATCCGCGCGTCAAGAAGAATGACTGCTCATGATAGTTCAACAATTACTACATGTAAAATCCGTGATACAAGAACTCGATACATTCCGAATAAACACTGACTACAGTCTACCTGACCGCACGCGCTTACTGTGCGAGTGTCTGCGGAGAGGTGAGCTTGATCTCACAATAACAACAGCCTAAATCTATGGCGCCTCCAGTTTTGCCGTATTCTCGCTTTAAATAGCGCTATATAGCACGGCTCTTCCAGTAAAAAGGGTAGAACCGACCTTGTAATTTTGTAACCGTTTTGTTCTCTAAAACTCCATGTATTGAGTCATGTATTTCTTAGTGCATTATTTGTTGTTCTGTTTATTTCCACGTAACCGATTACTTATCTATTTGTGTACACAAGCCTATATTTTTGTTTGTTTGTCCGAGTGCTGAGTGCAACAAGGTCATTAGCGTTGTCGGTCGCGTTCCGACACACAATCAGCTCGGACGCCAGCGCTTTAAGTATGTACACACTTTATGTATATTTCGTACTACGAACTAGAAAGAACATATAGATGCGTTATACATTGCCCGCAGAACTGGCTCCGCTGATTTCGTACTCGTAACGTTCGTGACGAAACAGCATACTGCATAACTCATCTTTTGTCATTTGACACTTCCTTTCTAACATTAGCAGTCTTGCAGATAATAATTTGCGTATAATCGGATATTAACCATGGGTCAAGTAACTTTTTAGTAAGAAATGTCATGTTACTTTCCTATTATATTTTGAAAAAGAACAATGCTGCGACTTTACGCACTATGTATCCATTCTAGACGGCTAGCTTGTTATCGTCAGCGGGCGAGACGCTGATTGCCATCGCACATGGTATACACACCACTTCTCTTGCGCGCTATGTTGTGTCTGACAGTTTGGAGCATCGTGTCGCGTCGGTCACAACATAGTACACAAGTGAAGCGGTGAGTACGCCATGTGCGATGCTAATCGCGACGATAACTTCGGAGTTTCGAGTGAGTGGTACGCGAGCGCAGAGTCGCGGAGTAGTAGGGAACTTGCCACCTCTCACTCACTTTAAATCATACATAATGTATAATTAAAAGTAAAGGTACGATACAACCTCTAGTAATTAAGTCATAGTATTTTGATAATAAATTAAATAATAGTGCGATCTAACATCAAAGTAATCGATAAATGATATGTATAGAACATTATACAGATCGAATGCGATAAGTAGCCAAAAATGCAGCTGCAAATGGCCGATTGCCGGTGCTGCGGTAACAGTGTCGTGTATGTCGCCGCTTTAGCGTGTTATTAATCACTTCGATGTTATCAGCTTGTCGCTGCGCTCTCGCGGAGTATCGGCGGTCGGCATCGGCGGCGGATCAATGGCGCCGACACACCGAGACACTGCTCTCAACTGGTCCAACTACACGCATATTAAAGTGTCCAACTTTGCCGTGTTGGGGCGCCCAGCCCGGTGCTCGCAACCTGATTAATTATAATTTATCTATTTGTTAGCTTTTGCTCGCAGCTCAGCGTGCGTGAAAGATTTGGAGTCTAATAAATTGAATTATATTCTTGAGAGCTGCTCGACACAAACTTAGCAGACGTTAACATGTGCTTATTATGAGTTTGAGAAGAATCAAATATTTCACCACTAATCGTTGATGTCTCATCCTCTCCTAGTGACCGTCCTGAGCCGAGGTTCGTAACCCGTTAGTGGGTTGCCCTCAGCATGGTTACTTAAATCAAGGGTTGCGAGCGCCTCAAGCGTTCACCCGAAAGTCCGGTGTGGCCAGAAAAGCCGACTCGCGTCAGGACAGTGGCTGCTGGGCCAATCAAAAAAATAAATAAAGAAACAAATAATTATCTTTTGTTTCTTATTATTATTCTGTTTCTATTATTATTTCTTATTCTGATAATATACGTACCTACAGTTTATATAAGAAACTGTGCTATCATAAACAAAAGTTATTCTGTTGTTGAACGAACTTGTGGTTGTGATTCAATTTGATAACCTTTGAATAAAATTAGCGAAACAATGGCTATTACCGGCAGCAAAACAAAGCCTTTAGCTATCATAAATCCCCATGTTGATGCGTCAGAGCGGAGTCAAGCTGCGCGGCGCGGATTGTATGCAAAAACGAGTAGTAGATGTGGGAGTAATGCGGAGACATTCCGTCTTACGGGCGGGAGCGGTAGGGAGTTAGTGTACACTAGACAGAGTTATCTTAAACATTATTTACCTGACTAGCAGCGCATTGAAATCGAGACGTAGGGTTTTGATTTCAATTCAGAGAAGACAATCAGAATTTGTGTGATGTGGTTGGAAAAAAGGAGCTGTTTATCTGGGACTTAAATTAGGCGTTTGGCTGGTTATAAACAGACATGACCTTTGGTGTTGCGTTTCAAGGACTTCATGATAGTACGAAAAGTTCAATTGCACATTCTCATAACTTCAATAAAAAAGAAAAACGCTGCCAAGTTTTGTCTAGTATTGTAGTTTTTCAAAAGCGGCGGTGACTGCTTCAAGTCGCGCCACTTCTCATTTACTAAGCCGGCTGCAAAAATGTGATGTTCCTACTTCCGCCTACCAGGACGTGGTTCTTACGAGTCCGCTATATTTTTTGGCTCTTTCTTGTTGAACACCTCACGTTTGTATGAGTAGGTAAGTGTAATTATATCAAATCCGAAATAAACTGATTCATAGCGAGCGGTGAATGTAAACTGTTTATTGCGCCGCTGTCGAGAGTTATTCCGTTTCTTTATACAAACCTTTACAGTTTTTAACGCCTTCTGTTTTATTTAAAGTGTATGTACTAAAACAAACGCGCACATACACACGTACACATCGATCTTATTTGTACGTTAAACTGCGCAGAATCACGCATTAGCCGCAGGATGATAAAAAAAGTTGTCCGCGGTGAAGGAAAAACATCGTGAGGAAACCGGCATACCTGAGATTTTGTCTATAAGAATTTCGAAGGTATGTGAAGCCTGCCATCCCGCACTAGGCCAGCGTGGTGGACTAAGGCCTAAACCCCCTGAGCTGTAGAGGAGGCCCGTGCTCAGCAGTGGGCAGTATACATATAATACAGGGCTGGTATGGTATGGTATGCTTAACTGTGATGGTGTCGGTTGTTATTTTTTTATTTGCTGATTTCGACTCTCTTATAAGGGTGATTTTTATTTAAATGTCTTAGGTGTGAAACGCTTTGCTAAACATATTGTGCATGCAAATGATTTAACTCGCACTCAAAGCGGACGCTGTTCACGCTGGAAGTGGCTCAGTGTGCGCTAATAGTACTAGTACTAACTTATTGTGGGCCGACGCTGCCCACGAGTACCTTGTACGGAGCCGCGGCGTCTCAACCGAGCTGTGCGCGGAATGTCAACGCGAGCGCTGCCCACGCCGACACAATGCAGCGCTACGGGTAAAATATATCGCATTATTTCAATTGTGGAGTATTAACAAACGTGATGGTATCTACCGAAAGACCTCACAAAAGCAACAATACAATTCTTTTACCATTTACTACAACTTATGTTTGCCCGCAAGTTCGTTCGCGTGAACTACAGAAATAATTTAAAGGATTAGTGCAAATCATAAATTACCCAATCGCATTTTCCTGTAACGGTGTAAAACAATATGTGGTGAGTTCGATACCGCGACTGCGCATTCCATCGGGATAATATTTGATTATTTCATATTTCGGTGCTACGGCGCCGCTCGGTGACATGGCAGACATCGGACGGCCTCTGGGTAGAGTTCTTATGTTATACCATCTAAAACCTCGCGAGTCGCGATGCCCTTCTTCGGCGCATAACTGTCTCTGCACGATGCCACCTAGTGACCCGTCTACGGCTATGGGGGAAGCCAGTGGCGTAGCTTGCCACAAAGGGGCCCTATATCAAAATTTTGTTGAGGGCCCTTCCAACGCCAGATTTATGCTTTCCTTGTAAAGGCCACTTAGTTTGTTGCGCCCCGCATGTCTCGCGTCCGCAGGCCTATTATGTGGGAGCAAAAAAAAACCGCTAAGCTAAAAAATGATTTGGCTTAGTTTTTATGACCGGCCACCTGCCAACGTTTATAGGGTTTATAGGGATGGGATCCCTCAGAAGGGTCTGAGGAATCCCATCCCGGGCAAATAGTTTTGAACTCACTAACTCCTGCTTCATATTAGATCCGATAATATTCATATTGAAATTCAAATATATTTTTTTAGACGTTCGTGCATTGTCGCGCAATTGTTACTTGCATAATATTTTGAACCCTGCTAAAATTGAATAAGGTAGTAGTCGTCTACCTGCCTATTATTAAAAGGTGAAGTACGGATTTTCGTATCCTACTATAATAATATTTTCTTTGATTAATTAAATATTATAAACGCGAAAGTTTGTAAGTATGGATGTATGGATGTTTGTTATTCTTTCACGCAAAAACTACTGAACGGATTTCGATGAAATTTGGCACACGGGTAGATTATGTCCTGAATTAACACATAGGCTACTTTCTATCCCGGGGAAATATAAAGCGGGACTTTTATCCCGGGAAAACTCATTCACGCGGGCGGAGCCGCGGGCATAAGCTAGTCTTGAATATTAGGGTTGTCACACGCCGAAATTTTTTACGACACGAAGTCTATTTTTGCCCATAATATCTAGAGGTTTACATTTTTAGTAACGGATCGATAATTATTAGTTGCAGTAGTAAGTCGTTGCCTTTCGTAAATACGATACATCTGTCTACCCTCAATGTACAAACTTTTTGATAATACATACTTTTTATTTGGGATATGTACTCCAAATACCAAAGGTACGGATTTTTATCCATCGCTTCGAATAGATTTTGAAGCCATTACAAATTAGGACAATTTTTTTTGTCCTTAAAAAATCGATGTTTCATAAAGTTTCGGTTTGTTAAAATTTACTCATCGCCAGGATCATGCATGCAAATTTTCAAGTCTCTATCTATAAAAAGTGTCAAGTTCTGTCCATTCAAGTTTTGAGCATGCTAACAAAAATGGTAAAATTTTCAGTACATACAATAAAAATAGAGATTGGAATTTCGAACTGCCTTTCGAACTTTGGTTATCGATAGAAACGAACCTAAATATAACATTTGGTACCCCTGTCATGGCCAGTTTTCGATACAGATAGGTCCTTCAAAACTTTGATGGTCCTTTTGACACCCTTACGGGTTGAATTTCCAAGAATCCCTTCTTAGCGGCTACCTACGTCTCTGGAAGAACACACATACCAAATTTGAACCCTATACGTTTACCGGTTTGGGCTGTGCGTTGTTGCCAAATTTTTATCTACTTATTGTTGCAATATTTGTGAACATGTGACGTGTTTGGTTAAAGCTATCGACTGCGCGGTGAACACGCCCTAATAACCAACATGTAGCGAACAGTGGGATATCTGTCGTGTTTACATTATCATTGTCATATTTAGTTTGTAAGTGTCGGAGTAGCGGTTTAATTTTGGTTCTCAGCGGGAATGGGCCATGAACGTTCATGAAGAGTATGTTTGAGTGGTGGCAAACACACACCCCTTTTTTTCCTGGTCTGATAAACAGGTTACGCTATAACTAATAGCGAGTACCTACAGCATAGTCCAAATATTGTGTTATCAAAATTATAATTTTGATAACACAATATTTAGACCGACTACAATCAAGGGAACTGCTTACCATGGCCCTTTGCTAAAAAATAGTGTTGCAATACAACACCAGCGGCGACACTCGATCCACAATAACATTCGGAGGATCGGAAGTTCGCGGAATGATATTCTACATCGGGTGAGTAATCGTTTGCGACACTTCCGTAGAATGGAAGTGTTGCAGCACGTATGGCGCCGCGCACACCACACGTCGCGCTGACGGTGCACCGCCGATGCCGATAATACCATCGGTGTAATCGGCAGCTAGATAAATATTGTGATATGTAGATTAATGAAATCACAGGTCATTTTTGTTGCAATCATTGTAGATGGCTCTTATTTATACTCGGTTTTTCATACACCACTGTCCAGAAGGGCGGGTGCTGAAAATGTTTAGTATGCATTCGTCCTTAGGCAGGCAGTACTCGTCTGACCAGTTTGTGCTGTATACATACATATATATACATTGGTATAGCAAACGCCATTTGCTTCCATTGAAAAAATTATATTTTGAGATGTGAGAGGAAATGATCTTATGTGTGCTTTACCGCGAATTACGTACATAATATGCATTAATTTAAATGCATTGCATAGATAAATAAATTGTATATGACCTGATAAATCGATAGTTAACCTTATATTTTATTTTCAGCCCGTCGAGTCTCAGTACGCGTGGTTTAATAATTATAATTGAATAGCTAATTGGTTGTAATGCATCGGCTGCACAGTAACTCATTATGACTGCGCATATTGTTGAGTTCTGGTCATCTGACAATTTACTACATGATATGACAGGTACTGACATTGTTTGTGCGTGCCGAGACATGCGCGAGATTTGTCTTGTCTTAGTCGGGTTTCTACCGCCAAGCAGCAGTTTACCAGCGGTCTTGGTTGTGTCCTCATTTGAAGCTCGTTATTAAGTTACGAGTAGGTGGCGGGTTTCTCGTATTTGAAATACTGTGTGTATAGGCATGAGGCACCGCAATGTCTGCTTTTGCCGCCAAGCAACATTGTGAACACTCTACTGTTTCAGTTTGAAAGGCATTGTAAGCAGTGTAATAACCAGGTATTATAATACTTAAGTCCAATTTATTTCACCAATTTCTTATTTAGCGGGCATTATTTAATCGGGCATTAAAATTAACGCGAATCGCGCGTGGACTGCCTCGGTGGCGTAGTTGTATTACGGTACGACTGCAATCCTGGGGTCTCGGGTTCGATCCCCGGGTCGGGCATAGTGATATTGGATTTTTATAGAATTCAGTATCCGCCTGGAGTCTGGAATTTGTGCTCGATATGGCGATAGGCTTGCCCCCTATCACATCATTGGACGGAATACGCACGGCGAAAAGTGGGTGCACTTAGTTAAGCCTCTGCCTACCCTTTCGGGGATAAAAAGGCGTGTGTGTATGCGCGTCCCATGTAAGAACGTCTAGTTAAGGAAGATAATCACCGGTTTCCCGCCCTGTGGATTGGGGGCGTTTGGAGAATTCCACCACGGTATCCCCTGCCTGTCGTAAAAGGCGACTAATAGGGGCCACCGGGGGTCGCGGGCGGGCGGCAGGGGGCCGTCCGTCGTTAGTTTTGTGTTTCTTTGAGCACATTGTAGCGACCCCCGTGATGGACGGCAGCGTGGAAGGTAGGCCTCACGCTGCCGTTGACGCTGAGAGCGTCCTTCGGTGCGCGGGGGCTTCTGAGCCCCCCCCACAACAGGAGACGGGCCGCATCAGGCGGCACCGCGCAGGGGCGGTTGCGGACGACAACTTAGACATTAGTCAGAGGAAGCCCGCAGCCGTCCCTAATGCGCCGAAGATGGCCACCGCGGAGTTTTAGTTGGTATGCCGTGCGTTGTACATAGGTTAGGGACTCGGCCTGGCGGTCGCCCGACGTTTTCCATCTCTCCGGGCGGCTCAACGCCGGGTCGTAAGGCACGGTGAACCCAACATAACCGCTCAGTCGCCCCCCATGAAGGCCGGGCGGTAGTGGTAACGCACTTTCTCCGCGAAACCAAAAAAAAAAAAAGATAATCACCGGTTAGGGCATGGTGGGACACTCAAAAACAGTGCGTTAAGATAGTTAACAGGCAGTTAAAGTAACTAACCGAGCATGGTGAAATTAAACCTTAGAATGTAATGGGTCTAACGTGTCTGTGTGAAGAGTGCCACAAGGATAACGGGCGCATGGCAGTACTGACTGGTAACCAGTAGTTTGTATTTTTGTTGGTGTTGCTACTACAAGTTATGGTGTGGCTTTCCATCAGACGAGAGTCATGCTCTCTCGTCATTTATCTTTGGGTATTCATCCTGGCTATTGCAAGCAGAGTCCGGCACGCCGCCGCACGGTCGGTTGATCTCGTAGCGCATGGGGATGTCGCGTGCTGCGTGCTGTGGTGTCGTGCGGCGGCCAGCTCGGATGAATGTAATTAGCGTTGTCAGCGATCGGAATGCCGTTTGAATAACAACCTCTAATGCGTCGGGCAATTTGTACGGAGTCAGGCGACACCCGCCGTCTCTAACCGTTACGTGACTACTCCCGCGACTGCATTTTAATACTGAATTATATTTAATTATATTATATGACGAGAAGATATTTATTTATTTGACTACCCAACAATTGTTTACATCAATACAATTTTATAACGGAAAGATACTATACTAACAAACTTATAAGTGCAACAATTTCTTACAGGCTAGTTCAACATGCACAAAAATGATGATCACGACAATTAAAATAAATGAAATAATTAACAATAATAGAATAAACATCACATATAAAACCACTAATCGTAAGGTATCTAATTTTGTATTTTCGACTGGTGTATGTATATTTTATCTTTATCAAAGAATATAAAACCATAACAGCTAAAAACTAACTTATATTTAACGATTATATTTTCCCGGGATAAAAGCCTATAGCACTCAGGAGTAATGAAGCGTACTATTAGAGAAAGAATTAAAAAAAAACGGTTCAGTAGTTGCAGAGACTAGCCCCTACAAACCTACAAACAAACTCACAAAATTTCCTCTTTTTAATATTATAGTATAGATAGGAGAAGACTTTATATAATAAACAAGACTTTATAATAAACTGTAACAAACGATTAAGACAATCAATAGCAACAATGTAGTATTCGGAGTTGCCTTCAGCATGCTTTTGTGCCGTTTCTTTGAATTAGGACAGGTTGTAATATAAAGTAAATTGATCATATTAATTGTATACAACATGAATGAGCCTTCTCAAGCGGGTTGGTATTACTATCTTCCACAATTCCAACTGGGTTTCGTAGAATAAGTGAGATTACCTGAAGCAAAAACATCGCATCTATTTCCTTATTCTCTATTGCTTACTTAGGTTAGGGAATCTATCATTTTAATGTCAGGTGTATTCTGTATACATGTGCACTAAAGGTCACTTAACTTCAGATGAGCCACCTGTTCGTTTTCCGAGGAATAAAAGAAAACAAAAGTGTAAATGTTGCTGTTTTTTTTGTTCATCAAAACTAATTATAATTAACATATATACACACTTGCGCCTTTTATCCTCGAAGGGGAAGGCAGAGGCGCAACTAGTGGACCCACTTTTCACCGTGCGTATTCCATCCCATGATGTGATAGCGGGCGAGCCTATCGCCATATCGGGCACAAATTCCAGACTTTGGGCTGATGCTGAGTAGAACAACCTAATATCACTTTGCCCGACCCGGGGATCGAACCCTTGACAGCACTGCAGTCGTACCGTAATACAACTACGCCACCGAGGCAGTCAATGATTATAATTAAATCAGAAATAAGTCAGTAATTATAGCTAAAAAACAATAATATACAAGTAACTTCAATAAGTAAAAGGACCGTGCCTTAGGATTTTATGTAATGTAGGCCTTTATCAACGCAGTCCATTATAACTTAGGTAAGCTAACGCCCTACAATTATTTTTGTATATTACTAAAAACTGCCATTATTACGTGGTCATATTGTTAGATGAATCTATGAAATGCGAGCATAACTCATAACGTATTATGATCTATTGAAGGAGAATTGAAAGTTAAACAACCATAATACCCGCTAATTGTTCTTTATAGATGGACAGGCAGTGTAATAGTAATAAATACACGTAACAATCACACACAGACCCCACACTGAGGCAGCAGCCTTGTGTTGTGAGCATCGGAAACTGTGTTTTTTTATTTTTTTTATTGCATCGAATGACGAGACGAGCCTGCCGTTCGCCTGATGGTAAGCGATACGACCACCCATAAACAGTAGCAACACCATCCAGCACCTTGACTTACAAAGTACTGTGTGGCATTCCACTGCGCTCGTCATCCTGAGACATAAGCTGTTAAGTCTCATTATGTCCAGTAGTTACACTGGCTACAATGTCCTTCAAACCGGAACACAACAGTGCATGCACACTGCTGCTTGGCGGTAGAAATAGACATTGCGGTGGTACCCACCCAGACGGACTCTTACATATGAGAGACCTACTACCAGTGCATATGAGAGACCTACCACCAGTGTGTGACGGATTGTCGGTCTCACAACACTTGGTCCCTAAAACAATTTGTGATATGCATCGTGCACAATAATATTTTGAGATGCAGCCTTTAGCTCAACACGCTCAAATTACGTAGCGGAGGTTGTCAAGCCAAATCATTCTAATTAAAGACAGCTATTGTATAATACTGTTTCTATATGTTAGTTGGTCCTTCGTGTGGTGCAGTGTGCTGCAAGACAGGTCACCGGCGCGGCTCGAGGGCCGAGGCCGCGCGAGAGAGTGGCGCACGGACCGTGGCAGGGCTCTATGCACTCGGCGCACAGCTAGTGCCTATAAAGGGTAATTCACATTAATTACGATGTCACAGCGCAAAAAACGGTGACCCGACGTCGACCTATTGACATCAATCACATCGCGCATTCTAGCGGACCAAGCAATAATTGTCCTTTTTAAGGTTATGCACATATTTTCAAAGGTAATGGAATTGTACGTAGGTTAGTCGATAGAAAGGCTTATCAGTCCAAGATACAATACTGCTACCGTAACACATCGCCATTTAATGTTGGCTTTAATAGCGAAGGCCGGCTGTTTGCTACCGTCCGCCTGTCCATATACGGCGGCAAGCTACGAGCGGAATCGTACGCGAAATGTTTAGGGAAGCGACGCAAGGCTGTAGTGTCGCCCGTGTTCCTCCGCCGTGCTGCGACGCGCCGGTGCAGAGCTCACCACCGCGCGCCGCTATGCACACTCACGCACACTCACACACGATACTGGTTTTTACCTTCTCTGTACATTTTCCGGATTCGATCGAATCCCAGCTACTGAATGACGCACTTTTATGCACGCAATTTTTTAATTTGAGGTTTACTATTGCTGTAAACCACCACTGATTTCTGGTAATTTACCAAATATATTTTTTATAAAAAGGGAGAGCTAACAAATAAAACTTTGCTGGTCAGAAGGTTTAAATTCGTAAAATTTCAATAGTGGCCTGTTCCAATAAGATGCGTTACAGAGTGGACCAGGGAAGGCATTAACATTTGTAAAAAGTTCCAGGTATTAAAGTGATTAAGCTTAAACGCGGAACCGTCCGCGTCTACCTGGAATGTGGATACAATTTATAAAACAAACATGATATCAGTTTAACTTTCTCAATAAGTATCAGCGAAGCGACACTTCCTCGAACTGCGCTCGATTATACATTTCCCAGAACGCAGACAATCCTGTGTCAGTGACAAGAAGCCTTTATTACTAAAACAGCTTATTACTTGGCATCCCGGTGCGAAGCATTACCCGATAATGTTCATTTTTAAAGGATATTCGATTGGTTGAATACAAAACGGTTCGCTAACCCTCATTAAAGCAGGTAAAATAACACGTATTTAATATTCTGTTATTATCTGCCTTTAACTATTTATGGTTTATACAAAATACCAGTTTACTTATTTAGCACAAAGAGGGCTTAGTAATTACGAGTATAACAATCAATAGTTGTATACGTAGTGCTGAATGCACAGACAGCAGCAGGCACGATTGCCTTGGGCCGTGGACTGGCTATGATGAACACATATTATTATATTATGTTTTGTCTCCGTGCGATGATTACCTACGATGAACATGAATACATTTTGCTTGCTTAAAAACAACAATGGGAATTTATCTTTGGATGCTGTGATTGCCTTATACAAGTGTTTCATTTATAATATGCTTTGTTGGATTATACATAAACGCCATATAAGTTAATTGTAATCACTAGGTACTGTTTGTCAAAAAAAATAAAACTAAAATAACAAAGGATTCGAACGTACTGAATTAATTCGACGGTCACAGAGTTACAGACAGAAATTTGTAATCATTATTTTAAGTTCACGTTTGAATATTTTAAGAGTTGTAGGGGCCGCAAACAAGAGCGTCGCGGTCCGTTCCCAAGTTTTTTTCCGTCCGATTGTCTAATTATTTTATTTAAACGGAATTTTTCAATCCTAGAACGACACGAATATACGGGTATCGCACTAAGCTCTTGCTGCACTCACAATCTCAAATACGCAGACACTAAACCTATTAAGCAAGGAAATGTAATTTAAGATGGCATAGTCGGTACTCTGAGAATTTATTGGAAAATTCCCTTGCGGTTTGACCGTTAGCGGTCCTTATAAGTGCCGGTGGTGGAAGTTGTAAGTGCAGCGCTTTGCACGAACATAGCGGGATGATGCGGGGACTCGAGGTGAAGGGGGAGGAGGAGGAGGGGAACATGTCCTTCTGCCCTTTGGTCGCGCTAACTATATTACTCGCCATTTAATGCTGCACCATCCGCGCAGGTCAGTACTTAACTCCGTACCGTGCGGATTGGTACTTGGGGGCTATTATAAACTAGGTATTATAATCTATACCTACTACAACAAAACAGTAGAACCCGATGTGTCTGTAGTACATTAAAAGAAAAATAATAAAAAAATAAGGAGACAAATAAAGAAGAGTCATTACTATTATCAGTCACATGAAGTCCACTGCTGAACATAGGCCTCACCTAAAAATATTTTCAGACGTACCTTTTGAAAGCGGACTGCATCCAGCGTGTCCCTGCGACCTTCATCAACTCGTCCGTCCCTCTAAGGAAGTGTAGTAGAACTGGTGGTAGGTCTCTCATTATGTAAGAGGCCGTCTGGGTGGGTACCACCGCAATGTCTATTTCTACCGCCAAGCAACAGTGTGCATGCACTGTTGTGTTTCGGTTTGAAGGACATTGTAGCCAGTATAACTACTGGACATAATGAGACTTAACATCTTATGTCTCAGGGTGACGAGCGCAGTGGAATGCCACACAGTACTTTGTTAGTCAAGGTGCTGGATGGTGTTGCTACTGTTTATGGGTGGTCGTATCGCTTACCATCAGGCGAACGGCATGCTCGTCTCGTCATTAAATGCAATAAAAAAAAAAAAAAAAAAAAAAAAAAAAAAAAAAAAAAAAAAAAAGTGTAATAGAACTCAAATCACTGATTTCTATAAAATTTGGTATGGAGATAGTTTGAGACCCTGGGAAGAGCATAAGTTACTTTTTATCCCACAAAAACTTTTAACGCAGACGACACCGCGAGCAAAAGCTAGTTGGTTAATAAAACATTCTCATTTTTTATTTACCCTAAACGTCATTGTCATAAATAAAAATAACAATTAGCATTTTGACTTTTAAATCATTAACATTTTTGCGTTTGTTAACTTCGGGACGAGTCGCGACGTAGGTATTGTATTAGGAATCGATATTTTGGGTTTATTGAATTGCAAATTGTTTTGGGTAAAAAGAAGCACTCGTGAGATCATCCTTTTATTAATACCAGGCGACTGGTAACCGGAGCTTCTGTGATGGTCTGTAATAATGGACTTACTCGAATACCTACGCAGCCAAAGAAATTCACAAATTTCCAGGTTGAGGATGAGAGAGGAGGAAATAAATTTGTTAGAACTTCATACATATCACAAGCTGTAAGAAACTCGCCAATAAACATGCCTCTTCATGCTGGTATTCTATAATTATACGTTTTATTTCAAGTTTTCATTGTATACTTTTGATTAAAATTCTTTGAATGAACTTATTATCAAACACGATAATATGCTAATCGTAGCCGCGCCGTTGTTATTGTGTCGGCAAAAGTGTTCCGCACACACTCGTGTGTGTAAACAGTCAGTAATTAACGATAGAGACTGCTAGGGTTGTACACGATGTTGTTAATGAAAACAATTATAAAGTACAACAAATCGTAACTACCCAGATCCAACCCAGAGCAACAGGGCACGTATTGAGGAACCAACATTGATATGGCATCCTCGTCTTCAAAACCCCTTACTCTGTATTTACTATTTTATGTATAATAACCGTGATAGCTAGCGTCCGATGTATTGCATTTTTTCAAGTTTTCATTGTATTTTGGGTCAGAGCTATGTGTGTGGATGGACTAAATCTATATATATAAAAATTCGAGTCACAGTGTTTGTTACCATACTCCTTCGAAACGGCTGAACTGATTTTGTTGAAATTTTATATTCACACTTGGTAGGTCTGAGAATAGGTTGTTATCTATTTTTCATCCCCCTAAGTAATAAGGGTGGCCCACACCAATTTTTTTTTTCGGACAGTTTTTTTTTTATGATGTTGCACAAAAAATACATACTACCCAAAATTTTCTACCTTCTTCCATCATCCCCTATTTTTTAATAGCTATATTAGTCATTTAATAACTTTTAACCCCGGTCGGTAACTGATCAATTATAATTTTTTTCTACTAAAATAATCTCTTAAAAGAATATATATGGCAAAACAACGTTTGCCGGGTCAGCTAGTTTTAAAATAAAAATATAACGTTTAATTTTGTTATTTGCTCGTAATAACTTTTTTTTTTTTTTTTGTAGAGCTCGGCAGCCCTGGCGGTTGCTGCCTGGTGAGTTCACTTTCGCTTTCTTCACGGCTGCGACGATGGCACTCGACATTCATTCGTACTCCCACAGCACTCTCTCACATCTCTTCGTTTTTAATCATATTCCGGAGTTATGAAAGCGGAAAAGCGATCATTCAAAAGGGATAACGAATTGATATATTATTATTAGGTATAAATATGACTGTTTCATAATAGTATTAAAAGAAATACTCTTTTATTATAATTACGTGCATTCAGCGTAGTTGTAAACTCAAACTCAAAATGTTCTTTATTCAAATAGACTTTAAAAAGCTCTTTTGAATCGTCATGAATCTACCATACAAAATCTACATCTGTAAAGATAACCAAAAGCGTATATATATAAATGTTAAAAATTATAGGCCTTATTGCTTTTGTCTAACGTAGTTGTTTCTAAAACTATCATTTAGTATTTAAAGAAGTTATTTAGCATCTTATCTGGGTTAGATATATTTTTTACTGATTGTGGGTTACGGGTACCCTTGAGTCGTCTGCTTGTCTATTCGGCCCTGTGCATCGTGTACTGGCCAATTTGGTACAGCCCGCTCTAGTGACGCCGCGGCGGCCTCTCCAGTCTTCACTTGCTTCTCTCGCTAACGAAGAGCCCTTGCCACGGCACGATGCACTCTTAATCCACATCTCATGTTTGTGCTTTTTAACTATATTTTGTACGGTGCAATGCAAATTCTGTGCACTTTGAGTGCATTATATGATTTATTGAAGTTGTAATTTTTCTTTTTCAGGTTTACTTCATGTGTGCAAAGCAAGAGCAATATAATTGTTAAACTTAGATGTTTTAAAATAGTTGTTAGTAGTTTAAGCAAACTGTGAAACAAAAACGAATAGTGGTCTCGACTCTACCTTATGGAGATATAATTATTGTATGTAAATTAAAGCGTACATAAATTATCGTCCTTGCCTGTTACCTTTATTTGGCTAGTTACTATGTCGTGCAAACGCAGGAGACGCGGCGGTGCGATCTACAGTAGAGACAATTTCTATTTCAAATGCTTGATTACAAGCCCCGATACACCGTTCCGGGCGAAAAAAACAAAAAGATATGTACGTACTGCAACCGCATTATTCAAATCAAATATTGATTAGCATACCTATAAAAATAAATTATGTGAATTATTCATTAGAAGTTCTTTATTTATAAAAGTAATTGTTAACCTGTAAATACAGGTCTAAATCTAATATTAGATACAATTAGTTTTTTTTTGTGCATGATAACCGGGCTACGCTGAACCTGATGCTACTTCAGATCAAATTATTACATGATTCCTGAGATAGTTATGCACTCGTGTTGGAATTTTTTTTTATTACTTATTTTGCGAGTATATGAATGAACTGCTCTAAACATAAGTAAACAAATACTGAATTGTATATTTTTTTCTCTACATAATGCATTGTATTTTATACCTTGAACTGATTTTGAAAAGAGCAACACTAGAGTTTCTTGCCCGTTCTTCTCTAGTGAGAACTGCTTTCCGAACTGGTGGTAGAGTTAATATTGACGGAATCTAAATAATGTATAACATTTTATGGGTTCGAATAAATTATTTCATTTCATTTCATTACTGTGCAGTCCTAGACATTAACATCATATTTTTTTATCATAATTTGATATTACGGTATATTTAATATTTGTCAGTGAAAACTTTCTGGTTTATGTACTATTACTACCATTTATGTTAAAATTATATTTTTACTGTTGGTTTTCCATATATAATAAAATAAAGTAAGTAATGTCAATCGCAGATGTTTTATTTGTCAAAGATCAAGATTATTATGCCGGCGTGCGTCACTCGACCGAGTAACCTGGAGGCGCGGCTCACCTCGGACCGAGCCACGAGCCAGGTACGGTCTGAATATAATATTTTAAATAACCATAAACTATAGAGTTATGTTTTAAAGTTGATAAAGGCTAAATGTGGTATTTTAACATGCTTATGAGTTATGACCTAACTTGCAAACGGCACCATTGAACGCGAATAAAAGAATAGCACGGCAGGTTGGTGCATGGTACTTGAGGCACACTAGAACTGCTTGTGGTATGAATAATGTAGTCATATAACACGGCACTAGGTACATTATTTGTGAGTAGAAGGTATGCTTTAAAGTTTAATGCATACGAATATTGAATGCGCTCCAGTTGTGCTGTATGCGGTTGTCAGCGCGTCTCGTACGAAGGACATTTCCTCCACATTGGGCGACAGGCGGCGAGGCGCACGACGACAGCGCATTGTTACCGGCGCGGCGCGGCGCTGATCAAAGCGCACCGGATGTCTACATTCCGCTCGCAAACGAACACTGCAGCAGCTGACATGCCTGAATCTTCACACCAATCTACGATGCAGTATTCAGTTCATATTGACATCGGTATCGGCAGCCAGTACGTTATTTTGCAACAGTTATGATACAGCTTTCCTACTGATGAAAAAGGTTACTTTTTATTCGGGCACTAGAAAGATAGCTAGCATAAGACCGAACGATAATTAATCAAAAGCGCCAATGAAGTCAAATCCACATATCCCGACACAGTCGCATCCTAGTCGAGCCGGCCCATTGAAGCGGTGGACAAGCTGGTCTGCAACGCAGTTTTGTTTGCGTTTTCGCTTACTGATCCCCATTAACATTGGTTAATAACTCAACGTGTGTCTTGTTGGCCCCATCCTGTCTTACCGATCTTCCCAGCTTTCAAAACAATCAAGTGATATAAATCAAGAGATTGGAATATTGAATGAGATGGTAGTGCATGTCGCGTGTCGCGCTGTCAGCCCCCTCGCGGGCCGCGGCACGTGCTGAGCTCATGTTACGGTAATCTCGCGATTCTGCGGTTAGTGCAGTTCGCCCGTCACCGTCTTTACATATGCCTCAAATACAGGTTGTGTACAGTTTCGTTAGACTCGATATACTATTACATGAATACACCCGATAGGCATACACGGAACATGGGTTAATGCTGTCACTTTGGGTAGTATTTCATTAGCTTTGTGAGCATAGATAAATGTACGGTAAGAGTAACGTTAAGTAGGATTCCTTCACGTACGAACTTCTTAGTGCAGGTGAGGAGGTGAGAACAGAGGGGAAGGTTGTCGACCCGCGGTGTAACCACAAACTAAATTAGAAATTAATGACTTGCTCTATGATTAACATTAGTCCTGCTATGAGATGTTACTGGAAGGCAGTCAGTGGTTGCCTATTGTTTTTGTTTCGACTTTTTATGCAATTAGCCACAATGATAACAGAAGATTATTTATTTTAGCTTACTGGTTATTGGCAAGTCATGATGCATAGAAAATATGAAATCAAAATGTAAAAAGAAAGGGTTTATGAGTGTCTGGAGACTGCACATCATATTGTTATAGCGACGGTACGGATTTTGAAAAAAAAACCAAACATATTATTATAAACCAAAAGAAATATGGTCGGGATTTTTTTTTATATTAAAAAAGTGCGGTTAGAGTCAGGTAAGGCAAGTATACGAATATAGATCTTGGTCTCGTATTCACAATTAGTTAACTATAATTTGTTTATCTACCAATCCTAATAGTGCAAGTCATTAACCAGTTACTATCTTATAAATGTTGTACATATTAAAATCTCATGAGACTTTTCAAAATAGTTCAATAAAGGAAGCAATTTCGTAGAAATAGTGATTTTTGTTGCATAAATAAAATGATACGTTGTTTACATTTTAAGACAGCTAATGAAAATGTATAGACACAAAATACCTATGTAATAAATGCCAATAGCATTGCTATTCGTTTAAAACGAGCATTTAAAAAATATGAAGGTGACTAGGCACTGAGTACCTGTATCCATTATAATCTATTTAGAATTGGTAGCATGCTCAGAGACTGTTGTTACTCTAGAGCCTCAGTTCTAGAGCACAATATTCTCGATAACATGAGGTATTATGATTATTTTGATATCAGACTCGTCGGCGCGGCCGTACATCGGGCAGCGAGTGCTGACAGACACTCTTATCTCAACAAGGACTGTCGCTGAACCTGGAGGCGGGACACTAACCACAAACACGAGTCCGGTCGCAAGCTGTTGACTTTTCCGTACACAAAGCTCTCGTGACCGGTGACGTGTGTCGTAGCTAGTACAATATACGCCGTTTACATGGGCAATTAAATTATACAATTTGACTTGAGGTTGTGTTCAGAGATTGAAGGGTGCCAAGAGGCATAGAAAACGGGGGTATTGCGCATTATTTGAGGGTCACTATGCAATGGACCAGCTGCCGAGCGCGATGTAGTTGTCAATTTTTGAGATAAAGATACTTTTATTCTCTCAGTGGATGCGCGACGCGAGCGCATCTGCATGTAAATACTGCCGAAATGATGGAGGCCGCGTGACCCTCGCCCTCGCGCGACGCCCTCTGTTGACACTCCGCGCTCGGCGGAGATTTCGATGCCCAGGCACGTACTGGCACTTTGTTACTTTATCATACCGGTGGCGCCGCGCCGCTCTCCGGTCGCACCTTTGTGATAAAGCTGAATATTATTGCTTAGTTTTTATATCTCGTAAGTCGTGCCGTTTGTAAATGTTACATACATAAATAAATGTTGATATTGCAATGCAACTAGCCCTATATTATATACTGCCCATTGCTGAGGACTGGCCTCCTCTACTGCTGATATGGGTTAGGCCTATGTCCACCACGCTGGCCTAGTGCGGGTTGGCAGGCTTCACATACCCTCAAAATTCTTATGGAGAATTCTTAGATATGTAGGTTTCCTCACGATGTTTTCGCGCAACGTTAAAGCGAACGATAATTGATAACCAATAAACATTACACACGTAACTTCTAAAACTCAGAGGTGTGTGTCTTGGGTTTCGAACTAGCGGACAATGTCTCGACAGACCGTTCCAATCCCAACTAGGCTATCGACCACTAATGTTAATATTACAGTAAAATTTTAATTTGAATTCGTTTTTTGATACGCTGATAATTATAATTAGTAGGAAGATGAATGTATATAAGGTTTAGGTGTGCTTGATGTTTAATTGATGATCTAGTGGACTAATCTCGGACAAATCGAACAGATTCACAAACTCGTCTTTACATTGGATTACCAGTAATTACATTTACGACGTACAAACCGCGTGTTGGTGTGAGATTCATCTCTCTGGATTCTGGGCAGACTCTATTGTTAGACAATTTATTATAATATTTTATTATAAGAAAGACGTTTTATAAGAGTTATTTCTCTTTGTGCTCTACAAAAGAAACTAATATAAGTATTATGTATATTTGTGTTGTGCGTATCAAAACGTATTATTTTGCAACTGTCTCAATACATATTAATTTCTAATACAAACTATGCGTTATATCTACTACACAATTTGAATTTAAGTTCGTTCATAACAGTTAATTCCCTGATTACATTACGGTCCGATTAGTTATTGTATTATTAGAAACTGCAACGGTTTTGATTTAAATAAAAATATGTACCACTGAACACAAATACTTTTCACAAAAAAAAAATACCACCAGGCGACCGACCGGCACGAAAGTCAATGATCAACTGACTCGGCTTGTCAAACGTTCGTGCTTTTATAGCAAAAATGGTAGATCACGTCACAAATACCCTCACAAAAAATATTTTTGTTCTAACACGGCCTTTCCTGACTATGTGATCGTCCTCGATCACGTTCTCCTTTTTTTTTTTTTTTTTCTATCTCCAGCGGCATATTTGCCAAATAGTTACCAAACTGAGCACAATGCAAACGATTCCCAGTAAACTGAGAAGAGTGCCACTGACAATCTGCAGATAGCTTTCAGTGGTAGCTGCGTTGTACGGCGCAGCACGCATTACACACACCGTATAGAACTCAAAGAGCCTCGTGACGGCAGCAGTAAATGAGAGCTGCAGGGCCCACGAGGACCTTCGGGGGCGGATTGATTCATCACCCGAAACATTTTAACTTTAGTCACCCATTGTAACACAATTAAGCAAATTCGTATCGGTAATGGTTGAGTTATGAAACCCAATCATTTCTGAAACAAGAACATCTGGCAACCACTATCAGGGTTCCAGAGAACAGTACCACTAACATAAACCAACAGTGCCACTTTCGGGGCACGAGATAGCTACAATGTCGGGACTATAAAAAATCGTACTACCACAAACTACAGAGTGCCACAATGTCGGGGCACAAGATAGCCACAATGTCGGGGCTACGAAAAATCGTACTGCCACAAACCACAATGTCGTGACAGAGTGCCACAATGTCGGGGCACGAGATAGCCACAATGTCGGGGCTATGACAAAACCACTCCAACTGGAGCGTGTCGTTCCACAGCGCCAAAAGCGCACCGTTTGGCAACGCATAACGCACACCGCTCCGCAGCGCCTAAAGCGCACCATTCCGCAGCGCCTAAAGCGCATAGTTCCGCAGTGCCTAAAGCACACCGTTCGGCAGCGCCTAAAGCGCATAGTTTCGCAGTGCATACAGCGCACCATTTCGCAACGCATAAAGCACACTGTTCCGCAGCGCCTAAAGCGCACCGTTCCGCAGCGCCTAAAGCGCACCGTTCCGCAGCGCCTAAAGCGCACCGTTCCGCAGCGCCTAAAGCGCACCGTTCCGCAGCGCCTAAAGCGCACCGTTCCGCAGCGCCTAAAGCGCATAGTTCCGCAGTGCCTAAAGCACACCGTTCGCCAGTGCCTAAAGCGCATAGTTTCGCAGTGCATACAGCGCACCATTTCGCAACGCCTAGAACGCATAATTCCGCAACGCCTAGAATGCATAATTCCGCAACGCCTAGAGCGCATGATTCCGCAGCGCTTAGAGCGCATGGTTCCGCAGCGCATAGAGCGCATGGTTCCGCAGCGCTTAGAGCGCATGATTCCGCAGCGCTTAGAACGCACCGTTCCGAGGTGCATAGGGCGCACCGTTCCGTGGCGCATAGGGCGCACCGTTCCGTGGCGCATAGGGCGCACCGTTCCGTGGCGCATAGGGCGCACCGTTCCGTGGCGCATAGGGCGCACCGTTACGTGGCGCATAGGGCGCACAGTTACGTGGCGCATAGAGCGCACCGTTCCGTGGCGTCTGAAGCACGCCTTCGCACATCCTGGAGCGCGCCTCCGCACGCCCTGGACCGCGTGTGTCCGCAGTCTGGACAGCACGTATATACACAGCCTAGTGCACTACTCCGCACCGGGCATACACCAAAAGGATCTCCGGTTCCTGTAAGCACAGAAAAGCAAAAACATTAAACAACAGACCGTTCGGCCTATTCTGACCTTTGATTAAGACTCGTATCAAACTTTCCGAATAGCAATTTCATTGCTACAACAAACAACTCCATTCGCGAAGTGCCCTGGTCATCATTTCCAGTAGCCACCACATGCAAAACAAGATCCCAATATTTGCGGAGATTACGGACAAATAAAGGAAACCATAAACGTCAAACAAGGGTTACGAGTGATATTAACGTCAGATCCACCAAAGGATCTCACAGATGCTCTTCAGTAGTCACAGTTTACGGACTTTTGTAACGCTGACTACATTGAGTAAGTACTACCTGCAAGGATCTTTAGTTCCTGCAATCAAACATATCACAACAGCATCAAAATGTTCACCCTATCCTGAACTTTATTAAAGTCTCGCATCGATCTTTGACCAGGAATTCAGTAGTAGTCTTAATATGAGGACTACTTTAAAAGTATCGCACGACTCGCTCTTAATCCAAATTTTTAAAGAGTAGTGCTGCGATTCGAGACCTTGTCCAAGGAAGGCCAGCCATCCTTCAGACCGAACACTATACATTTAGATCACTTTTGTCAACCAAGGCCAGGTACAGTCATTGTTTACTACAAAAGGTAGTTTTCTTCAAGTCCTTAAGTTTAGGGACGACTGTACTAACAATAACCACGAATTGCTCATTAATCCGTGTCTGCACATGCCCTGTTAAACAAGATCTCAATATTTGTAAAGGTTACCAAGAAATAAAAGAAACCAGAACCCTCAAATAAGGGTTATGGATCATACGATACCACACTTCCTCTACAGTCACCGATCCTCTGCAGTGGAGCCGCTAGCATCTAGCACTAGTTGACACCTTAGTGCCCGTAAACACTTCTTCATTCGAAGTCGTGTACACATAACGTCCTCCACAGTAGCATTGGTATATAGCATACCTAGCTATGTGGTGAATACGATCCACATGTATGGGCATCGATTACATATCCCAATTCTGATATTAGAAACTGCAACGGTTTTGATTTAAATAAAAATATGTACCACTGAACACAAATACTTTTCACAAAAAAAAAATACCACCAGGCGACCGACCGGCACGAAAGTCAATGATCAACTGACTCGGCTTGTCAAACGTTCGTGCTTTTATAGCAAAAATGGTAGATCACGTCACAAATACCCTCACAAAAAATATTTTTGTTCTAACAGTATCCTATAAGCTATAAATAAGCGAGTTTATCAGTTAATATTTTTTTCCCACGCGCAGTTCGTCCCTGCGCGCGGTTGGAGCTTAGCGTTAACGCGACCATTTTAAGGCCATATTAAACACTTCACACAAGCGCGGGTGATAAAGCAGCAGGGCCGCAGGGGTGCCAACTAACCCTCCCACGGGAACGCACCGGGAATGTAATTTGATTCCATCGCGTTGTATTAAGGGTTGATGTACACAAATTACCTTAGCACTGAGTTATGTTTTTTGTAATAGAAAGTCGTTCACGACTCACGAACCATTGATATAAAACTTTTAATATGATCTATTAGGTGTTGCTCGCGGCTTCGCCCGCGTGAAAACCCTCTCAATTGTTCGAATCGAATATTTTCTCATGGGAGCGAATCACCGGAATAAAAAGTGCCTATGTGTTAAACCAGGTCATTATCTACCCGTGTGCCAAATTTCATCCAATTCCGTTCAGTAGTTTCTGCATTTACTTCTAACAAACATCTACACATTTTCATAAACATTCGCATTTATAATATTAGTAAGATAAGATAAAAAGTAAGAAAGAATTATCGTGGATGCTTTGTCCTGAAAAAAAAAATAGATATTTAGTATGTTTTAGGTCCCGGTAACTTTACTGGTCTCGCAAGTCGAAACAAAGCCTTTATGAATCGGTTTATTGTGGGACACTTGTGCACGTCTGGTTAAAACTGGAAATAAAACCACTACCGCCACTGCATCCATATGTACACCGAGAGCTAGCGTTTTGCAAGGATAAAAATATGGGTTACTAGACAAAATTACGGTGAATCAGTTGAAAAGTCAGTGGCGGCCTAACCATTGCAACTAGGACGCGGGAGAAAAAAAAGCTCCCGATTTGTAATTTGGGTTTTCAGTAGAGCAATTTATTAGAGATTTTCGGCAGTGAAATGCAATTATAAGTTATACGTGAAATATGAAACAGTACCTAATATACCATGAAGGTTATATCTTATTATCTTGTGGCTTGACGGTACATTATGGCCAGATTACGGTGCATCTACGGTAAAAAAGTGTATATTATTTGTGCGATTCGCAAATATTTGGCCCAGCATCGGCTGTGGTGGTACTTGTAAGTCCGGTGCAGTGAATTCTCACGCCTCAGGCCCTATTGCTTCGTGGGGTTAGTTGTATGCAGTATATGTGACTTCTAGATATATGTAAAGTTTGTACGCAGAGAGTAATCACTGGCTGAAAGGTAAAGCCAATCCGCTACATCTACAATAATTATTATTAAGCTACGTTTTCTCTGAGTTAGATCTTGGTGATCTGTTTCATGTCATTTTACTTTTAATTTATATTTTTTTCGGATAACAATAAAGCTCCCGTTCGTATCGGGGAACAATGCTACCTATGCGCGTACATTCCACAGCGTGGCACAAAGGGGAGCGCGCACGGCCGCGCGGCTCGGCCGGGTGCAACACAATACAGCGGCAGTCGGCACCGTCGATGCTGTTTAATTTTATTTTGGTTTGGCGCATTCTTTATAACAATGCGTATTATGATGTAATTAAATAAATCACTACCGGATGTGATAGAAGTTTGAGCAATATTTCGAGAGAATTATTTAATTTGATTAGTCCACAGCTGATATCGATGTTGAGCGGTCTGTTACAAAAATTATAATTAGAACCACGCTAAAGCTCATTATATTGTCATGAGGAATAGGTTGGCTTACTTACAGTTACTGGTAATAGAAACTGACGTAAAGCTGCTTGGTTGTGTTCAATCACTCAGTTCAGTAAATAAACCAGCGATCCAGACTTTAATTCCCTACTTAAATAAATAATTAAAATACGTATAATATCGTTCACCAGACTTTTACTAAAAAACGTCATCTGGAAGTCTAAGCTCTCATTGTATTGCTCATTGTCTTTATCGCAGATCGCAAGTCACCGATCCCGCACACCGGCGGGCTTGAACGTGACGCGGAACCGACTCACCGCGACAGGTTAGTGCTGAGCTCGTAGCTCGCCCGCGCACTGGAGGCTAGTCTACGGTCAGGTACGGGCGGCACGCCAGTGGATGCACTGGAATTCGGACAAACGCAATGGAAGCGACGGATGGAGTGTATTGCCATAGTACTATGTGGTTGAAGTACAATTTTTTGATATTAGAACCATCTACTATTCGCCTGGCCTTGTTTAAAAGCTAAATTCTAGCTTGTTTGATTCTAAGTCCCACCTCCACGTCTAAACTGTAACAATACCACCGAAAATTTTGATTTAAAAAAGTGACTATTCGACGCAATAGACGCAATGGTATCTAAGCAAACAATCTAATTCATAAACTTTATCAGTTACAAGTTAAAGACGAAGTACGCTGTTGCTTGACCAAATTGGAATGAGCACTTCATTTGCGAGTAAACCCAGAGGCCGAGGGCGAGTAATCTGCTCGCGGCAGATTACTCCTCAATAATTGAGGGGCTGGTGAGAGACGAGGGGTACGGGAAGGGGAGGTGTGCGAGTTTTGTACACGGAGCTAATACGCCATAACAGAGACCAGTAAGGAGTTGCGGTAACATTGGAATAATATTAGTATTTTTTTTGAGAGCAGGTTAGCGAGCGATTCAGTGCGTCAGTGTCTACGCTACACGAATGCCCGTACGTATGTACCACTTACAACAGTCACACAATTTCTTATATTTCAAGCTAAGTTAATAAATGAACTCATAATTCATACAGCAATTGCTGTTTTTTCCTCTCATTAGACAGTTCATGAAGGTTGTGATTACTGACAAGCCCACTTATTTGATTGCCAATAATTATCCTATAAAAGTTGTTGTACTGTTATGGTGTATTATATTTACTGACGTATGTTAGTGCCTTTGGGCTTCCCTTTGACAAACGTATCATAATGGATATTTAGAAGCGGTTCCTTCGCTGAATGGGTCGGTAATAACAGCCTAACAGGGAAGGAACCATATCGGCGAGCAGCGCGCATTGTGTGCGCCCGGCGACCTGTGAACACCCGCGCTCGTCGCCGGCCGCCACGCACCACGCTCCCTCGCTCCGCCACGCCGCCCTCGACCTTGGCAGCGAACTCCACAAAGGGTTGGCGCACCCTTTCATTAGCTACATTTGCGAGGGCATGTAGCTCCATGACTATATCTTGGAGTAAGTACCTAAATGAAGCAACTGATGAATTCAACTCTTTCAAGTTTAATGATCACATGGATAAACACAGGTCATTATATTATTGATTTTTTTAGGTTGCCACAATGATACAAGTATAAGATTTAAAGCAAAAGTTTCATTTGTGACATCTACCTTGCCGGAACTGGCCTGAAGCTGTAAAGCTATGTGTAATACAGAACATTACGCTGGTGAGCTCGCGTAGTGCATAAAGTCAGTGTTGATTGTTGTTGGTGGTGCGGGCGGCGTGTATTGTTCCGTGTCGTCGACCCGCCCGCGCCGCTGCCTCGCGATGCTTCGCGGTTGCGTTCACATATCACTACATCTTTATTAGCGCTACCTATGAACTGCATCAGCCTATAAAATATAGTCTTCCTAGTTATAAGCTAAGGTTAGACCATACTAGCGCCTATGTAGATCTACGCTAGAAATTATTGTTATAAGCTGGTGTTCTAAACAGATTAATTTACGCACGGGCTAGATGTATTTTAATAACACTTCGGTTCAGTTATTTTGCGAATGTTCTCCCATTGTTCCTTCCTTCTTACTCACTCAGTTCGTTTTCAATCATCCTCTCCCTACATGGGTACATTTACTACTAAACGTCTTAATAAACATACAATAGGTTTTGTAAATTGTATTTCACTACAGATAAGTGGGTCGGGAGGTGAACACTGAGCAGTGAAAGTGCTATTGAAAGTATCGGTTAGATCGCGGGAGGATAACACGGACTCTGGGGACTTTCGCTTTGGACCGCTCATAATAATTTAATTTGCGCTTTCTAATTGTGTTTAGCAATTTACTTTATTATGTGGAAGCCGGATCTAAACTTTCGATTTGTTTTCAATGCATCTCCTAGAATGCGATTGTGACCTAGAGTTCTATAATAAACAATAACGCGTTATAGACGAAGTTAGAATAAGGTAGTCAGGGTAGGGAAGGAGTCCTTTGCAGGTTCATTCTACTTGAATTTCTGTTATCTTATACTGTACAAATGATAGACTCGCTTGAATGTGGACAGAATGACAGGTGTTAGCAATAGCTTCACGTTTGTACCTTAAAAAGGGACTAAAATGGTTGGATGTACGTAAATAAATAATATTAAAGTGTAGTTGATCAATGTTAGATGCATATTATTTGTGCGAGCAATTGTACTGGGCCCAATCTCAGCATATCTTATGGGACAATGGCAGCGGGCCAGGAATCCTGCCGCGTGCACATTCATCAACCGCGCACGAGTATTGATCTCACTCCGAGACAATATCTCAATCAGCTTACTGCTTCTTAAGCCGATAGTTGGCAACTTTATTCCCACACAAACCTTGCATCCGATGAAGTTTAACCCCCTTAGGGGATAAATTTCCATAATTATTTTTTGTGCTAATTTGCCTTGTATAGAACTTGTGTTCAAAAATTTGTTTCTAGAGCCACCCGCTTAGGATGTACGTTGCCTGGCTCTTGTCACATATTAAAAGGCTACGTGAACTGTGATCATAAAAACAATCAATATCATAGTTTTAACGAATCCTTTATATACCATTTTTTTACTCAGGTACATGTCACATAATGTATGAATGAGTGTTAGGCGCCGGATTAATTTGATCCTAAGATATAGAAGATTGCCGAAGTACTTCCATACCATACCATACACAGGGCCGGATTAGCCTTAAGGTAGATAGGCAACTGCCTAGGGGCTCGGCATAGGCGAGGGGCGCTTCGTCCCGAGAAAAAAAAAAACACTCACACCTTTTATCCCCGAAAGGTTAGGCAAAGGTGCAACTAATGCACCCACTTTTCGCCGTGCGAATTCCATCCCATGATGTGATAGGAGGCGAGCACCGAAGTTCGTTACTTGTTAACTGACAACGATTAGAAAAGTAGATCGTTACTTAAACGTCCAAGGCCGGGTATTTATATAATAAAATATCTCTCAACTACTTCCTTGATCGCGTCTCGCTCGTCTCACAGCAGTCTGCTCGAGAAACTTTATTGCCGCTAGCATTAACCAGACACTATCTGTTAGGTATTTCCGATGCTAATGTCAAACGCACGTCAGTGAGACGGCAACATTAATATTTCTGCTTGTCGAATGTTTGTTAGTAAATTAGCACTACACGTGTAAAACTACGAACGTCAAAGCACATCGAACGTCATCGAAGCCCGCGTTACGAATGTTGTCAATACGACGACAGATACGGGCGTCGCTGCATCTAACGCATGATGTCATCTAGAGTCGGATATAACACTAGTCAGGAATGGTCGAGTACTAAACAACACTGCTAATCACTGAGTGAACATTATGCATAATTTATGAGAATCTGGGTGAGAGTTTGACTGGTAGCTGTGGAAGCCAATACTGGATTTTTCTTACGAGGGAGACGATTAAAAAACCTCTTGCCTAGTGTTGGAGCGGCCAACACTCGACACGCGGAACCGCTGCGCCGCGTCGCGCCGATAGTAAACAGACACGTCCGGCTGATTGCTTTCATATAATATAGACTACAGTCTGTGAAGTTGCCTTTTTCCTATATCTAGTTTGCTGATCTGTACATATAAACTGCAAAAGAGCAAATTAATTCCCCAGTAATATGGTAAAATAGAATGTTATCTCCGACGCCCTGGTTAACTATAGAGTCTTCTTTCACTAGAGATGTGCTAGGTTGCTAAGTTACAGATGTGTGTCAAATCCACTAGAAGAGTCGTTTGATTTCACAGCTAGGTTAGGAATTAAAATAATCGTATAAGTGGATTTGACGTACATCTGTAACCAAGTGGTGTAGCACATCTCCAGTAGAAATAGGCTGGTCATAAATTTTGACGATGGCTGTACTTCCCGTTTTCGCCTGTCACTGTCAGTCAATACAAGTGTAAATCACCAGCATGTGATGGAAGTCGGTCGTAAATCATCGGCAGCAGGCGTGTGGCGCGTCTCCGCTACATTTGGTCCGGCTCGCGGGCCGCAGCCGGCACTCGCTGAATGTCAACTATTTTACTGTTACACTGCATAATTCGGTGAGTGACACACGCGTGTAACCTCGTCACACGTCAACCCATTTAGCATGGTGCGGTCAATATTGTAATTCTGGAATGCGGTTGTTTGTTTGGAATCCACAATGAAGTATTGTAACGTTTTGTTATCATCACGTACTCATATAGATTGTAACATAAAAATTTTCAAACCCCATACCCTAATTATTTTAGTAAAACATTAACTGATTGAAGGCTGTATGTTTTTTGTATCGTGGCCTACAAATCGTGTGTTAGACGAGTGCGCGTAGTGTTGCCAGTTTTCTAACCGCTCGTTTTGTTTTTATGCAATAATAAATCCTACACACGTACTAAAATTATGTTTGCGTGTGCAGTATTTGTAATAAAATTGATTCTACTTACTACATAAATAGGAGAATTGTGAGTGGTCGTATTCTAATTTCGGTTATATAATTTTTTGTTCATCTCTGACTCGGATTGCAACCCTACCGGTGCACGACCTCCCCTCGACCTCTTGCGCGGGAGCACCAAGTGTGTGAGCAGTGAGCACGTAATTTCGATGTCGGCTAATATGTGCCGATAAATTACGAAGGCTTGGTTAAGGACCCCGCGGAGTGTTCGCCGTGATCAGCTGGAGCCGCTTTGCCGTCCTATACGTTTCGATGACCCGATGACGGCAAGGAGCGTTTTGTTCTAGTACACGTGAGTAGTGGTTGTCATTTCAATTCGCCGGTTTGTGCCGTTAGAACACGTTTTTATCCATTCACGTTTTTCGTTATAGGGCGAACATATCAGGAATCCTCCGCGGAAGTTGACAGGAGAACACTCGCCGGCCTGCCGACCATGCGGGTTGTCTATTCCTTCCCGGTATGTTTTTTTATTACTAGCTTAGCGCAACAACTATAACTGTTGTTAATATTAAAGTATTATGTACTAATCTGGAACACTGTCCTTGTTCCAGGGGGTTTTTCCTCAGGGGTTGTTTTTCTTTTCCTTACATTTTCATTCTTCATTTCGTCTGTCGCGGGTAGACTCAAAACTGCCTGCATCACCAGAGAGGAGGCTATCTTCCCTAGTTGGTGGAAGCCTCAGTGATTCCTGACCCTGTATTGGAGGACCGAGGACACACTCTCAATGTTATTTTTGGGAAATTAGAGAACTAAAGTATGTAAATTTATTATTTTGGGTCTGACACCCTATTTGTCAGTGGCGCCCTTATCTTAATTTAATTGGTGTTTTTTGAATAAATTACGAGTAACAAAGTGATAAAAGAACAGCTCTCCAGTAGGCTCACGTCCCGCTCTCCGACCTTAATTTATTAGCCGGAACCCAGTACTTTGTGATTTGTATTAAGTAGCAAGTAAGTAAGTGAACACAATATATGAATTTAAAGTCTGTGTACCGTTTTATTCCACCCACTTCTGCTACACCATACACACCATCGGGTCATACATGTAACAAGATATTGTTTAAGTACAATATTTCAATCTATGGGCAGCGCAAACGCGTCAAAATAATATAAAACGAAAAAATAACATAAATATGTAAAATGTTCGAAGCTATTAAGAATTTTTTATAATAAAAATTATAAAGAATTTGCGACTGTTGTAGAATGTCAAATATGCAAACATTTCTGATTATTCCCAATCGGCAGAAATATGAGCCACGATGTAACAATATCAATAAATTTTGCAATGGATGTGGCATTTTGCAATACTTGCTGTAATTCGCATTTTGTTGACGTCTCAATAATCTTGTTTATTGATTCACTGTTTGCAAATCAAAAACTGTACGAGTTGGGCTGGCGTACCGAGGTTTCCGTACAAACTTGTAGGTAACCTGTCAGGTTTCTAAGTATACAGGGTTATTTTGACATTGCGTTAATAAATGAAACTCGTCTTTGCCTCTGCTAACATTATGTCAAAAATCATCCACAAAAACGAATACTTTCACCAAAAATCTCAAAATGACTATCCTGATTTTTGTTATCATTTTTTAGTTTAGTGCGTATGTGGCGTGTGCTTGTTTTTCTGACTGAAAGTGTTATGTTGCCGCTGCGACGAAACCTCTTAGATTACTAGTACTGGCATTAGGGCGTGTAAACTTAGCTACTTTTCATTTTGTTCGAAACTTAAAAAAAAAATGAGAGGTGTCCAGGGACACCCGGATGGAACGAAGTTCCTTTCGATTAATTAGTGAAGGAATTGTAATAAAATTTTATTTATATAACAGAGTGTGTATATATATAAATATATAAATATTTTCCTATTTCCGTTCCAATACATAAGTTTCTAGAGAAAAAAAACAAATAAATACGTGTGGCACTCGGAGACTGCCGCGGTAAAGCTATTGCATAGCATTTTTATCACAAATTTTGATTGACTAAACACAAATTCGATCTTACGCTTACCACATAAAGTAGATTTTTAAACGCGAGCAAAGCACGTTTAGTCTTGTTATTGATAAATGTCAGTAACCAAAGTAGAATAAATCAACAAAATTTGAAAAAAGAATGTTACGTTCGATTCTTTTGTACTCGTGCCGTGCCAACGCTGGGGAAATAGCTTCTACGCAATGTATTTAAGGTTCATATTAGATTAGTAAGAAATGGTTTTAATGACTTTAATAAATAAAATAAATAAAAATATACTCGTTTCAAGACTTATAGCTTCTACGCATTGTATTTAAGGTTCATATTAGTAAGATAAAAGTGTCGTGACAACTTTTCATGAGAATTTTTTCCGTCCAGTCCCTTTTCACAACGCGCGATAAGGAACTTCGTTCCAAAAAATTTGCATCTTAGGTTAAAATAACTTAATGGAAAGTGTTGTTTTCAAGGAGATAAGTATGTGGTTTCATTTAATAATGCAATGTCAAAATGACACTGTATAGTTTCAATAGTTCGCCAAAACTAATTAATAAATTAATCAATTTTAAAAAGTTTGTAATACTAAATTCGCTTTTTTGTTATTAAAGTACATAAGTTATTAAAGACTGCCTCGGTGGCATAATTGTCTTACGGTACGTCTGCAATGCTGAGGTCTCGGGTTCGATCCCTAGGTCGGGCAAAGTGATATTGGTTTTTCTATTCAGTATCAGCTCGGAGTTTGGAATTTGTGCTCGATATGGTGATAGGCTCGCCCCCAATCACATCATGGGTCGGAATAAGCACGGTGAAAAGTGGGTGCACTAGTTGCACCTCTGCCTACCCCTTCGGGGATAAAGGGCGTGAGTTTGATTGTGTGTGTGTGTGTGTAAAGTTCTTACATATTTACGGTTTTCAGATAATTGTTTTTACATGTGCTGTAAGACCGTGCTTTTTGCTAAATTTCATGATTCTAGATCAAAGGGAAGTATCCTATAGGTCAATTGCAAAATATGCAAAAATATGCGACAATAACGGTGATTTTTTTTGATTTGTTGACTTACAAGTTTGAATTTTTCACAGCTGAAAGAGGCCCTAGACCAGAGTATTTGATATAAATTTCAACTTCATATGTCTACACCTACCTTAGAAAAATGGTCTTGACAGACAGACAGACAAAGAGACAGACAACAAAGTGATCGTATAAGAGTTCCTTTTTCCTTTTGAGGTACGGAACCCTAAAAAGCAAAACGTTTCGAAAAACTCACACTTGAGATGCCTGGACTTTTGAAAAACGGTTAATATGTGGCCCCATTGTTAAAACGGAACGCAGCAGTGTATACTGCATGCACACCGATACTTAGTGGTAAGAAAGTGTTAAGACGTAACCAGACGGATTCAAGCATAAAAAAATGAATTATATTATAGTTCATATTACAACTGTGATATATAAATCCTTGTCCTATATTCACAAAGCTGGAGACAGTTAACTTAGTGACAAAGTGCGTGATTTACTGCAGTCAGCTGTAGGCTGCGAACGAGACGGAATTTGTTTGGGATAAAGCCAACCTTATTTGTATGTCGTAGGGTAATGGGTCGAATCACTGACTTTTATTGGGAGTCTGATATACGGTGCGTCACGAGTGATGGCGACGCTATTGCAATACTCCATTACTGTCACAGAGCCCTCGCATTGTTTATATAAATTTAACAATAAAATATACGTTAGCTATGTAGCACTCAATCCGTGGGCAGTAAAGAAAGGCCAAAACATCTAAATCTACTGTATATTATTTTCATCCCATGAAGTAGGCTTGGATAAGGCATCAAATCAACCATTTCAAAAAACCGAAGTTGAATACTAAATGAGAGCTTAAGAGCTTTAAGAGCTTCGCAGTTCCTGACGTCACAGGCTAATTGCATTATCACTACCCACTACGTTACGTTACGTACGGACTAATAAAGAACCCGCTAATGTTGATATTTATTACCGATTTTCTATTGTTTTCAACCGGAAAGTTTTCCTTGTACTTGATAGTGGACTAAACGTTGCGAGTCTCGATGATAGCTGCAAACACAAGTCTGATGTCACTGAATACTCTTCGGCAACTAGCCAGATGAAGTCCACTGCTGAACATAGGCCTCCCCCAGATTTCCAGACGGACCTGTCAAAAGCTTTGTTATTTACTGTTTGATATTAGTGTTCAATATCGAATCGGGGATATTCAATATCAAATACCCTTCACTAAAGCGTTTCACCTCCAATTTAGAATACATGGGGAGTATAGTAAAACCTAACGCAGTGGCCGCGGCACGTGGCGTGAGCTATACGCCATATATATATACGCCATAAGTGCAGCAGTTAAGAAGCTTTCCATCTGTTTTCGCGGAATGTAAACAGACCGATAGTTCAGCCATTTAGTCTCCATCGACATGCGATCGGCCGGTAATGTGTGCGAGTGCGTGGGAGACACGGACGCAAGACTCGGGCGGGGGCGGGAGCGGGGGCGGCTGCGACAGAACACAGATTATAACGTCATTTGTTATTAAAATTTTGTCAATTTGGAAACTATTGATAAATCTGCAAACGGCTTTTTCTATAGATGAAATGGACCAGTACGATAGCATTGTCTTATTTAAAGTCAAGGTAAACAACAGTTTTGGTATTATATTTCTGATTTCGTAAGATGCGTATCAAGTTTGATGAAGACCCTAAAATTCCTGCGCCTTTTCTTTCCCTGATGATTAATAAAGCAATCGTAATTTTTCAGGCATTAGAAGTATTTACGGATGTTGAAGGCCACCGTAAGGAGATAAATCCCTATGGCTATCTGATGTACAATAATGGTTTTGAAAAATGATTGCACGTAATGGTTAACTGACGGCCTTAAAATTATAGCTTAGGACGCAAACAGCAACAGCGATCTGTAATGTGAACAACTCGATTCACTTACCGATGCAATTCAGTGCAATACACTGAACTTCAAGCGCGGCTTCTCCAATATTTCATGATGAATACTTTAGTCGGCCACTGATAAACGAAAATTCGACGCGCGGATGAAGCGCAGATGCAAAAGCACACTTAAGCATTCTCTTCTGTAAAATTTTACTTCAATGGCTATATGACGTTGTGTGGGTTCAAAGCAGCCACGGACTGCCAGCTGAGACAATTTTGAATTGCGCTTAAGTTCTTATTTCTGCGATCATCGTACAGGGAAAAACAGTAATAATTATAGCTCAATTAAACGAATCGTGCCTTATACTTGTCGGCTAATTCTGGCGACTGCAGAGTTATATAATTTCTATCAAGAATAAGGTCTTTTATTAAACTGCCTACCTAAAAGTCGCACCGAGAACCTTAGGATTGACCGACCAGGGCCGCGCGCCTCTGTGCACTCCTATGCAAAGGAATAAGGCCTTTCCTGCAGCATCGTTGTACTTTTACATACGTCGAAACAGGACGACAAAAATTTGAGGCGCTTTATAGATTTCGTACACAGGCGCTGTTGTGGGTCGGCGCGGCCCTGTGACCGAGTAGGTATACTGCCACTAGACGACGAGGAGTATCATAAGATTTAGAATGAAGTCACTTTGATTACAATAAACACGCGAGCCGGCAGCTTGTTCTGTGCAGTGGGTAATGTGCATGCCGCTGGATAATTGAAGCGACGTGCGGCGGCGCTGGAAAGTGTCGGCGAGCTCTGCCGTTGTCGGCGGACGCGTCGGCGCGGCGGTGCGGCGTGATGTCGGCGATCATAACACGTAAACACGGGTAAGTGGGAGTCATTATTTTTTTTAACAAAAAATCTACATGATTTAATTTAGTGCGCTTTATACGTTTAGTAATTTGAGGATGATAATCCTTGCTTCTCGTACTCATAATTCCTTTGTAATGTGGGTGTTAATAAACGATGATAACTTACCACTGAGCCGTTTACCTCCAGCTATAAAATCGGCGCAGTCGCGGCGTCTGCATGCCGCCGCGCCGTTTGATCTGGGTAATAGTACAGCGTGTAAACAAACATTCTTTAATGCACTGTGAGTGCTCGCCGCGCCGGCCCCGCGGACTAGCATGGTCTGTTTCCACTACTTACGGCTTTTACGTACCACTAGCCCAGTCTAAATATTATACGAGAACAAAGCAAACTCTCATTACGTTTAAAGTTCGATGTACCGATAGAAATAAATCGAATAAAATCTCTCGAAAGAAACCTAAAAAACATTTGAAAGTCGAGAACCCCTTGTATTGTTCAGCGAATCGAAACTAATAATACCGGAGATCGATTAAATGACTGCGATACTGCCGCCACCGGGCCGGCCGGCTCTGCGTCGCGCTTTCCCGTCCCCACACCGCTGAAACAATTATCCTGCGGTTAAGTTGTTTATCTGTCTGCAAGTCCGCGGCGGATGATTGCGACGGGCGACGCGTGCTGCGAGTGGATCGCATTCGCTATGATTACTGTCGGCTAGATATAGACACGAGGTAGAGAACCTTATATTGTTCCATTTATTGAATACACTCAGTTTAGCATGTGGTCGATTTATTGTGTGCTTGAGTCTGAGAGATTACGTTTAGACACACATAGCTTCATACTTGTTTGCAGGGCACTGTAGTCAGCGTAACTAAATTACACCATAATAGTATGTTTCCAACTGGTTTGTCAATCTCTCATGTACCACAATATCGCTATTATTTTTGGTTCCGCTTTATTGTTTTGTTGGTCATTCTCATCGGAAAACAATAAAAGACGTATTTACGTAGGACGGACGTAGGACCTAATAATTAAATCGACTGCCTCGGTGTCGTAATTGTATTATGACTAGATCGAGTCATAATCGAGTCCCATTGTAATCACAATGCGGACGTCTCGGGTTCGATCCCCGGGTCGGGCAAAGTGATATTGGGTTTTTCTATTGAGAGCCTGGAATTTATGCCCGATATGGCGATAGGCACGCACCCATCAATTCCGAGGACCGAATCGGGAATACGCACGACGAAAAGTGGATGCACTAGTTGCGCCTCTGTCTACCCCTTCGTGGATAAAATATGTAAAAAAACCCTATACATCAATGTAATAATTAAATATTATTTCTGTTGAATAAATTAATAATATTTTATTTTAATACCTGACCACATACAGATGAAAATCGCCGCTTAATGCCGCGTTTCCTTAAAGTGTGTAATTTCCACTACTTTCAGTCCGATTATCCATTTTAATGTAAAATAAAAATTGCTGCGGTAATAATTAAGCGCTGACGCAGTGTTACTACTCCTTTAGCCAGCAGCGAAATTTTAAGAAATATTATCTTTCGAAAATGAAAGAAAGTTTTGTCATTACAGCTATAAAGATAATTTTAATTCGTCTGTACAGAAGTCTAGGTAACTCAGGTTTAGGCTGATTAAAAAAGTTTATGAAGAAAATAGCCCATTTCATCCTTTAGCTAAAGAACACAAGTTATATTATTAAGCTGATATGATGTGATCATAACCAGAACTCAAAGAATATACCCGATGCACGAGGATGGGAACGAAAGGTTTGAGACAAGGATATAATGTGCACCTCCAGCATCTCAAAATCCACAGTGATACTGGAGCGGTCGAGCCAATGCGTTCAGACTGGCGATAAAACTACTGAGCTATAAGTTTAATGGCAAAGAAGAAATATAGTCATTACAACACTGTATCGATGTATCACAGACACATGTGATACATCGATATCCATAGTTTACTAGCTGGTTTGTAGTTCTCGTGGTCGCGATAGTCTCGCCGTGGCCGGTGGGCCGGCTCCTCACCACACGTCACTCGCTCCACACCACACATGCACCCACTAACCGCATTACTGGCACAGCTCGCACTTCGAGTAAACACGGCAAGATTTATTGGGCCACATTGCTTCGTTAATTTGGGCCAATAAATAAGCTTCTCGAGTGGCGATTACACCAGGCACGTGTAGATAGCGGGCGGATTAGTCGGAACCGCTCGCACTTATTGCGGGGAACTACGTGGGACTAGTGATTACTTTGACGTAAAAGTTTGTTGTAAAAATAAGCTATTGCTTGTCATTTATGTTCCCTTATTTTTAAACGGAGCTAATACAAATATAATATGGTGGAGTGACTGAGTGAATAAGTCAGGTACTTATAGATAACTTGGTGTTTGATGATAACTACCAACTTGAGGTCTTAGTGTAGTGTAGTGCACCGTAAATACCTGTATCATTGTATTGATTGGTGATCATTTATCAGGTAACTAAATCTCTTGTGCCAGGATCTGGTATATGAAGTTCAGTCTAGGGGTACTTGATCAGTAATCTAATTGTAATCCGAGTGTGATCTAATTCAAATGACGTTGTAAACGTCCGCCACACCCACCCCTGCGCCGCCGTGCCCATCAGCGCCCACACCAGCACTCGACCTTTGTCTTTAGATAATAGGCGTACGACTCCTTGAGATTATTGCTCTAAACGAAATATTTTAAGAAAGAAGTAGAACAGACTGTTATTTTTACACTACTGTAAGAAAAGAAGATATTGTTTCTTTTTCTTAAGCCGGGAATCAAGCAAGTGGGAAATTAGATGCTGTGTGATCTCCACCTCCTAAAACAGCCACAAAAACAGAACAATCATGGTCACCAAATCCTTTTCTTTAAGGCCAGCAGTTCTGCTGGCCTTAAAGAAAAGGTTTTGGTGATATAGGTTAATGGATTTCATGGGCCTGTTTATTAATCCCATAGTAATATAGCTTTTCTATTCAGTATCAGCCCGGGGTCTGGAATTTGTGCCCGATTTGGTGATAGGCTCGCCCCCTATCACATCATGGGACGGAATACGTACGGCGAAAAATGGGTGCACTAGTTGTGCCTCTGCTTACCCCTTCGGGGTTAAAGGTGTGAGTGTGTGTGTAATATCTTGTTTCTTCGAACCATGTAATGTGCAGTACTTATGCAGTGCTACGTAGAAACCCAAATACCGAGGAGTTGGTATGTAGTGTGCCGCGGAATGTAACTGTTATTATCTCCGATACATTTATTACGATGCACTAAATTGTTACCAAAAACATGTGTTTACACTAACTTTACACTAACGGTATCAAACGATAAGCAGAGACCAAAATCATAGATTTCATTGTTAAACTATAAACAATTGTAAATTGTAACAAACCGGGCTACTTTGAACTCTAGGGTATTAATAATATGTATCTGGAGACTGTATAATCTACAGTGCAAATGGGATACTCGACCCCGGTGTTACCACTGTGTCACTACACAGATATGATTTTACTGTTATTTTCTTAAGTCTAAACATACACTCCACTGATTACGGTTACTTAGTAATTATAACTTCATTAACAGAAGCTAATTGTTTCATGCGAATTGACTGATTCCGTGATTTATGTTTTGGGAAATCAAGTAGATAATCGAATTATTTAACGTGAAGCCGATGAGCTCTTGAATTTAAACAAAGGTAATTGAAATTTCGATATTTTCTTTTAAAACCACGTGAGAACGATTCAACAGTGGAATTATACCCGATATGACATTAGGCTTCTATCTGTGATAGGTTCTGATTGGAATAAACTTCACGGACAGTGACTGCATAATTGACTTCTTTGTCTACCAGCCTCTTTGAAATTAAATGTAATTTATAATTTTGGCATTTGTAGCATTGACATTGTTCCTTAACTATGCCAGTATTATGCTAAGGTATTATAATATATGATGTTGATTCAGTAGTTTGGCACTACCTCACTAGGAGGAGCAGTTAAGAGTGGTAGTGGGTCACGTGCCACCAGCCCAGGCGCTAGGTGTGAGGAGTGAGGCAGCGACCACGTTCCTTCGCGTCGCCGCGCAAGAATGCCGCTAAGAATTGCTCGTTATGAGGCCAATGGCACACTTCAATAGGAGTTTCTCTAGTTTTATGTTATGAAGGTAGTTTAAATCATTTTGTAATTCTGATAACTTTTATTTTAAAACGTTTATTTCACAGGCAATGGTATGAAGATTTCAAGCTACATAGTTATTTATCTCTATTATGACGGTATAGAATACAAAATTCCATGTGCGAGATTTTCGTGCGTGATGTTTGTAATCATCGTCCGTGTGTTGATACTTGACACTGCATACCGGCACAGGCTTCACTTTTCCTATGCGGATGTCCCAATCGTGTCACGGTATGATACCGGGCCGCAATTCTATAACCACAATATATCTACTTTTTTCACGCTCAAACCTTGTTAATTCATGTCTTTCCGTTATTTCCTTGTTTTAATTAGACCATGCGCATATTGGTAGTCAATTATTCCCATATCATGTGACCTTTAATATCCCCATCAGAATCGATGGCTCACATCTCCCTCTCTATTTATTACTATTTTTAGGCTGTAGGCGTTAGTTATCCTGGATCAACCTTTAATTAAAATGCCAGAATTTAGATCAGTGATTAGCGATTCCTAGTTTGAAAACCATGCGAATGTCTTAAAAAGTAAAATTGAATAAGTTACAGAATATAGATAAAGGAGGTAACGAGCATGTCGCTCATTACACGCGCCACGCTCGCGTGACCGCTCTCAGCAAACTGTTATACGGTAATGAGCAGTGTATTGGTTTAACAACATACATAGCGTAAACGGTCTTTGTACTTCCTGCTGTGCGCTGAATACTTGCAAGTAAACTCTATATTAACTTAGTATCTATACTGATAAACAACAAACAATCAGAAAAGGAGTACAAAAAATCATGTGTCTGTGGTATACTATGCTGGTGATATGGTATTGAAGCAAATGGGATCTACCAGCAGGTGTACAGGTTATACCCACCATAAATACAATAGCTCAGGACAATTCATCAGTTGATCCAATCGCTCGTATTAGCGTAGAGCTGGCTTCCAACGATCAAACATAAAAACTTTCCATTGGATGTTGGATATTATGTCGTTATGAAGGTCGACCTTCACATTCCCAACAACATACAAATAATTTGTGACGTCTCATTTCATGCATAACTGCCATAGACAAGTGGAGCGTAACTAAAGCTGGTGTATTGTGGTGACCCCCAGCGTCACATAAACTTTTAATAACCTCAGCGGTTGTGAAGATTACCATTTGCTGCAGGATTGGTGACGGCTTACAATCAAGTGCCACATGTTTGCCACCATTCCTTTTTTTGCTCCTTCCTATAATGTTGTATTCTTTGAAATATGCTTTGAGGAACATGAAAAATTAATTAGACAAACCGGCATGATTGAATCGACCATGAAGTGACATAATGTCTTGCTTGTCAACATTTTTATTGAACTACACGACACTGAACATCACATGCAGATTGTAATAAAGTTACTTTGCCCTAACCTTATAAAAAAATGCACCCATTTACTCTTACGCCACCTTTATAATAATGAAACATAACTTTCTAAATGGAATTACGGACATGTCTTTCTTGCAAAAGAAAATACTCGGTCGGATATCTAATATACCAGCTGTAAGTTGGCAGATTGGAATCCAGGGCGGCACCAATTAATGAACTGTTTATCTGTCGATGCACGGCCGCGGCCCCGCAACGGGTACACGGAAGCTAAGCCAACGTTAAGGATCAGCCTTTGCGGGCGCTAGTAGCTTCCCCTGGGCGGGGGATAGAGAAGCTGCAATGTAGGGTCGTGGCACACACGGAACAAATTATTAGATTGTTTCGTTTTTGTACAATGACAAACGAGGTCGCTAAGATCACCCTAAAAACAATATTTTCTTTATTAAAGTCTATAATATTACGTCACTTGCGTGACGTCAACCCCCACAAGAAGATTTAGTCCCGAGCAAATCGTGGTATAATAGGCACGTTTTTTGTTCATCAAGAAGGCGGCTTCTATTAGGAAGTAATGAATACAATATGCATAAAAATAATACTAATAACAGCTCACACTATAAAATTATATAAAACAACAACCGCATTTAACATATTGCAATCTATTCTGATTGTTGGTGCATCTATAAAATTGTCTAGCATGTTTATTATTAATCATTGATTTTGTATACAAAGTCGTCTATGCATATTATTAAGTCATATTATTATAGTTCATGCTATTCAACTGCGCCTACTTCCTATACATAAAATAAAAAAAAAAAACGTATAGCTTATGTTTATTATAACACCCAGAATATAGGCACTTTTAAAAATCAGTTTATGTACGTTTTTTGGCTAAGCTAACTGAATTTATAACCGACTCTATCATTATGTCAAACTCGATATTTCCCAATCTCGGACAATATTTTATATAAATTAGTATCAGTGAAATATGTGTATACGTTATTGCAAACCAACCTGTTTACTTCATACAATCCCAGTACATAACTAAAATATAAAATGTTATTGTAACACAAGATATCGGAATTATAAAGTGCATGCAATATCGACGGAACAGGCGCTGCGTGTGTCGCCAGCCGGGAGTCGACCCTGCACCAAATCGGAGGCAAGGTCACGGGGTCAGCGCCGCTCTAATGAATCTGCGACGAGACGCCCCCCATTCCCCCCACCTGCTCCTCTCGCCCTAAGAGCTTTGCCGTGTTCCGTCTCGGTCGCTGATCAGTTCTACCGCTGGAGAAAACCGATCGCAATTAGGACGACTTAACGCTCCGATCGCCGACCTAGATACTGCTGCGGATAGATCATCTGCTATTTGCAGCACTTGGTTCAATAGTTGCGTTTACCACACATTTCATAGAAGTTCTGTAATATATTGTTATATAATATAATTTGGAGAAGTAACAATTGCAGCAATTAGGTGCTACTTTTACTTCACCGAATGAAACAGCCAAGTGCAAAGCGTAACAAAGTATAAAGCACACACTGAACGTTACTTAACACCTTAATACTGCCAAGCGATAGGTTAACACGTTTTATACCATCAGACGACCTTTACAAGGCGTGTAAGATCCAGGAAGGCCTTCATCTGGCTCCGGAGCCATAATCGCAGCGTCCCCCCTCCCCCTCCGCGTTTTGCCCTCGGACCGGGGAGGGTGGATCCATGCAAATCACTTGCAGGGTTGCCAAGAATATTATGTTGTTTATTAATAAAGCACGACAGCAACATATTTTTTGTGAGAGAATTATACTGTCTTACTTTTACGTATTCATGAAAAGCTTAAGACATAAAAGATAATACAACATGGATATAATGTAATAAACCGTTACAATATGATATTATCTTCTTGTATATTATTCATTTTATAAATGACTTTAATGTATACCTACCTTATCATTTTTTCTATATAAAAATGAGATTTCGTTTATGCTCATTGCTCGGAAGAGCAAGTATGACAGTTATCAACCCTAGTGCCCGTCCCAGCGCGCCGCGGCCTATGGATGCAGTGACGTCGCTACTCGCTGCGAGTCACTGCTCTCGAAGGGTTCGTCGACAGAGCGCCACTGCGCGCTACACTACCGACAAATTAATCGCCTGTAAAATATCACTTACTGTCGAGCGATGAAGCTTTCATTGCTCTTACATTGCTTTATAACACAATTGTGTTTTGTGGAACCTATAAAAATTACGACTACTTAAATATCTGTACCATTTTATGAAAAGGTAAGAAAGACAAAGCTTTTGTGAGTTTTCAAGTCCGTTCGTGCCACGTGAAAATAATTCTCTTAGTCTGTTGACAGTTAAAAGCTTTTACCGCAATCCATTCCGTTTTATTCGCATTTGTTCGTTATTCGCTCGAACGAAATGTATACTTTTTACAAATTATAAACGACGGATATTGTACACAAGTGATAGTAAGCGCTATATAGTTGTTCTTAGATAATATAATTAAGCATTAGCAATAGGCAATTAACAAAATATTAATTACTTACTAATTCATGACACTATAGTCGCTCGTCACCCTGAGTCATTTAATGTTAGTCTCACAGGGCCCTGTAATTATACTGGCTACAATGTCCCTGTCTGAATATAATGTCTCTGCACACTGCGTCTAGCGACAAACATATCTCATCATAAAGTTGTATAACAATAAACTCTGATGTGTGCATGATACTGTTTAATTTCGCCTTGTTGCTTAACGACACAGATGGGAGGCCGCGTTTAAATGCGTTTGTGAATTTTACAGTTATAAACTAACTAATTTATTTTAAGCTTTCAAGTGGAACTAATTACGGATTTATCGGTGAGTTAACAACGAGTGAGAAACATTTTTTGTTGGTTTTTGTACCACTTTTTCTAGCAGAAGGCCAGGAGACTAGCTAGTAGGTCACCTGATGGTATGTGATTACCATACCATACCATACCAGCCCTGTATTATACTGTACTGCCCACTGCTGAGCACGGGCCTCCTCTACAACTGAGAGGGATAAGGCCTTAGTCCACCATGCTGGCCTAGTGGCCTAGCTGGCCTTACCACAAAAAATGTTCTCTGCAGATCAACTGGTCAGTTATAATTTTTTTAAGACCTTATGGAAGAGCATCTGGAAAGCGAATTAAAAAGGACTCAGCATCATATTTACTTGCTTGTAATCCTGAATCGCTAAGTCTTATAAAGCTATTACTTAATATACTGTCTACATTATCCTTTAAGGAACACAACAGTGGTTGCACATTATTGTTTGTCAGTAGATATAACACAAAGTGGCGGCACCTACCGGAACGGACGACAGACCTACCTAATAAATGCTCTAACATTATGCTGCTTCTGTGCGCGGTGACACTGGCGTCCATTGATGCGAAGAAACGCGTGCCAAAGCAAGGACGAGGTCGCGAGCGTGGGGCGGGCGGCGGGCGCGGGTTGCCGGGTGTCGCGTCCTTCAGCCGTGACGTGTCGGTGACGTCACCGCATCGGGTCACGGTCGAACACGTACCACCGCTACTATTACATACTACACATTTTCGCAACGAGCACGCGTAACAATACACATTCGGTTTCTAATTGTGAATCATCAGTTGGGTAACGTTGTCACATAGAATAGACAATTATTATGTTAGATTCGAAACAATTATTTGTAGAGACGCGCTTCAAATATTTGTCTCTTTCAAATGCCTAATTTAATGGGTGATTATCTTAATGGACAGCTATGACAAACATTACATCGCAGTAAATACGATACATCAGAAAAAAAATCAGCAAGTCAGCGACAGAATCTCACGTAGGTGTGAGAAGTAGTGACGACGCTTTACGAACCCGAGCCAACCGATTGTCTCTTTTAAAGCCAATGATATTTACTTCCAGTGTAGTATAGGTATAGGTTCCTAATTCTTTCTACAGACCACGTGTAGTATTGTCAGCCAAGTATTGTAATAGCCTTCATTGCTTTATAAGGTAGTCAAGATTGCTTTAAGCCCATATAACCTTACACCACTGAATTTCTCTTTGCTTCTAACTGTTCTTTTACCTTCACATTTATTTTGAAGTAAAGTGAAATCAATACAAACAATTACAGTTAAAGTAACTTTAGATAACTCATTTCTCTATGTGGCCGAAATGGGCTCTATTTGTTTATTTTATTCAATAGAAAGTATTAACAGGCGGAAATGCGAACAGTAATTAATTCGCTATAAAATCGAAGTAATATTACGGCGAGGGGATCATGGTGCATATTAATTTCCTGGAGGGCGGAGTCGGCCGCATAGCTAGCATGTTAATAACCCACTTACCCACATCCATCGGTTTCCAATCAACGTCCATTCAGCTGTCGGCAGCGAGCATTCATTTCGCACTCAATAGACGGAAAATTACTTACAAAAATGCTCATCAACTGACCGCGGTGGGAATTAGTGAGAAGTAGCCAAGCGAGATTAGAATTTTCTCGACAAATGGTTCGAATCCGGTATAGGCTTTTTCAGCCACACAATCATACCACACATCTGGATAATTTTGGGGAATCAAGACATATTATCTACGTGTGGTCCAATTTATACTTCTAGTGCACATAAAAAACTACTTTTTTATACAAGTACAAACAAGTCACAAAAGACCATAGTCGAACCTATGTTAATACGTAGGAATTGATAGAAATGTTCAACAGACCATAACAGCGTAGTAAATGAGTTTCGTAAGCACTAAACAGTAAGCAGGCGGTTGTAGAGCGGCATCAACAATACAATCATTTGCTGCCAATTAGCAACGTAGAGCAGTGTCCGCTCGCGATTGTGTCGAAAATGAAAGGCCGACGCGCGAAACGTTACCCACTTCACCTCGACTTTAATGCTGTATATCTAAAAGATTATTTTTGAGGCTGATTATACAATTGTATCTAAAATTTACAGGCAAAATAATTGAGGCAAAGCTGTCACAGATATCCTCAATCCAGTAGTTTATCGATTAGAAAATACCCACCTGAGCTAGCGGGATAGGAATTATTGTCTGATAGGCACACATCGTATTAGGTACTTGGGGCGGAAATAAGCTTGGCGATTCGTGAGCGTGCTCCTCAACTTAGCCTTCCGAAGTTATGTACGCAGGTATAATTTACGTAAGCATTGTAAGAGAATTATAGAGTAGACAGCACTTGACGCGTTCATTAGAGGCTGTAAACGTTTGAGCGTTCTTAGTAAACTCCACGCATTAAATATTAAAGGGCAATTCTAGGACAAGTCGGCAGATTTTATTTTGTGCCTCGTATTCTAAGAAATAATTGTTATTCTTTTTGTTAAGACATATCTTTGATGTGTATTAAAGCCATAAACTTTACGAATAAAATAATTGTATTGTAATAATACGAAACTGTTTATGATCGTCTGTATGAGTGTCGCAGTTACGATATTAGTGTAATGGATGAATTGATGATTGAGACGACTTGATACGACGGTGGATCGTTTAAGACTCTAAACTAAGTCTTTACATGTTACATCTAGCAACTACTTATGTGCTTGTACTCTACACACTACAATACTTGAACATAACCTGTTTAAGACATTATGCTAGAGGTGTTATCTTGAAAAGGAAAAATATATTGTACCCGCTGCAAAAATGTGTAAATAGGTACCAATTCGGAAATTTTTTTTAAGGCAATCTCCATTTGATAAACGAAAAGGCGCATGAAAAAGCTTTCTTATTGGGAACTCTCTTAAAGTGCCTTAAAAATATGCCTTATTTTGGTTAATCTAGACCAAGACTTCACTTAAACAAAATTTCGGTTAACAATAACGCTTAGATTGAACCCGAGCCCCATGTTGATAGACCGTTTAACTTCCACGCCATCACGTCATAAATAATGCTTACTTATAGTGCATGTAATAAAAATAAACGATCGGCAGTAAATCGCGTGTAACCATTTGGAAGCAGCAGCATGACCACTCACCGCGCCGCGCCGGTACACTTCCACGCAACAGAATCGAACTTGACCCAATAAGCTGCAGCGAATGCACGCCATCGACCGCGCCATATGGTGCACACGCACACACACAGGTAGACAGTTTTCATAAGCACGCACACACTCGCAAGCCAATTATATTAGCAATCACGGGTTAAATTTATCTTTTGCCCAAGGTCTAACTTTATGTTGTTTTCTTATTAATTAACTGGTGCTTGGTTTAATGTTACCTACCGGTATAGTTATTAATCACTCGGCATCGCGTCGGTTTAACAGTGGTTTTGTTTTATTGTAATGTTTACGGTATTTATTTTGTATTTTAATGATGTTTTAGGCTTTATTTATTATATTTTGTTTAGTAATTTTAACTGGAGCGCTATAAAAAGTAAGGGCGCAAGAATTTCTTTATCGATAGTGTCGCGCGGAACGCAATATAGGCGAGTTTGCCATTCCCTTCGACGCTATTAGGAAATGGTGTCGCTCACCACAAATCTAGTGCTTGAATTACATTATATGTAGCTAAGCAGTGCAATAAGGAATGGTCGGGTTATAGCGCTCTTAAGAACAGACGAAAGTTACTGGTCGAATGCAATAAAATGATCTTATTTCATGAATATTATACTGCCTTTAGCACAAAATTCTGTTTTTACCAGATGTACAATGTTTTTGGATGTAAAAGAAAGAGGAGACCAAGCGATGGGTCCTACCATCTGGAAAATAATTCCGTGAAACACTTACTTAATTTCAAACACTTGTCGTTTTCCTTGTAACTTCATATTTTCGATTTCCACGATGGATATTACCGTACTGCACAGAGCCCGTTACACCGCCTACGCGTTCTGAGTACGATTTCTATCACGCATGTTTATACACTTCATTGATATAGAAATCTAGTGCGTGACTCCAGTATCCGTGGGAGTCTCGCCGGCATAATCAACTTCCACACAGCGATTATGTACATTAATGTCTATTAAAATACCCGCCATAGATAAATTTAAATCTTACAAAGTAACGATTAAAGCCAATTGCAATATTTTATAGTTTACAAAAGCTCTGCATGACACTGCTCTGCGCTCGTTGGCCCGAGGTAGTCGACGTTACGTCGCAAAAAGCACAGTAATTGCAATAATTATACTAGCTATAATGTACCTCAAAACGGAACAAAAGATGTGTCCCGCTTGCGTTGTGCGATCAGTCTTATTGTATAAAATTAGTTGATAGATTGCGTGAGTTGTAGATAGTATGTAGTCATCAACATACATTGAGACGCGTGTGTCGATAGTGATCTAGCTGTAGGAGTCTGCGCCGGCCTTCCGCGCCAATATCGGGTAATTGACGGCGTCTTGTCGATAATTACAGCGCGCCGCGTACACCACATTCATAGATCAATCGCTCCTGTGTTTACTGTTTACTCATCGAACTTACATATTTATGAGTATTACATATTATCAAGGTTGAGAGCTAAATATCTTGAGGACTACGTGTCAGCTGTTTTTGCTTTCTTTAAAACGTAAAGTTTACGTGTAATTTGTAAGTGCACTCCGTCTCTGGTCAGCGAAGTTTGGACTACTGGTCCACATTATAACTTCATCAGGGTCCAGTATTAGGGTCCACTATCCAGCTACCCAAACAGTTACTTCACTGTTATCATATGTCTAGCTTTTAATCTTATCATCAAATGACGTTTTTGCTTGTATGCCTACTGCTATTAAAAATAACGGCTACTGGACCTCATTAGGCAACTGCCTCCTACTCTCCCGACCGAACCGTACAATAAGCGGAACATTTCCGAAGGTAATAATATGTTCAAAGTTAATTGAGTAACAGTTAATGTACTCAACGAGTCCGGTCTCAAGTCAATACAATATGTTGGAGCTGTAGTAATGAGGTCCACGGCACCGTGCACCGGTCGCGGCGCGGCGCTGAGGGTCGGGGTAGGGCTGGCAACTTTTATGCAAACGCATAGGTATTTGACTCATGTTATCTATGACGGGGTAGGCAGAGATGGCAAGCACATGCTCGATGTGCATGATTGGGAGCGATCATTTCAGACAGTCGACATGTAAAGCAATTTTTAATCCACCAATTTTTTTTGGACCACTTATTATGCAACTATGGGGCCTCTCCATCTTCAAAGATAATGTTACTACATTACCAGCATTTTGATTATAAGTAGGGGAGACCGGGGATAGTTGACCAAATTTTAGCTTGGATGCCTATATATTTTTTATTTTAGTATATAATGTCAAAAAAACCAATAAGTTCGATAGGTGCACTAATAAGCTTTCGAAAGAAATACCTCACGACTGTTTATAACATAGTGTACAAAAGCCATTTTGTGGAACGAGAAAATCAAGTCAACCTATCCCATGCCTGGGGTTGGTGGACTATTCACTAGGGGTAAATTGACCTACGAAGTAAATTGATATACAATCCCACTAATATTATAAACGCAAAAGTTTGTAAGTATGGATGTATGGATGTATGGGTGTCTGGATGTATGGATGTTTGTTACTCTTTCCCGCAAAAACTACTGAACGGATTTCGATGAAATTTGGCACACGTATAGATTATGTCCTGGATTAACACATAGGCTACTTTTTATCCCGGGAAAACTCATTCGCGCGGGCGGAGCTGCGGGCAAAAACTCGTACCTTAATAAAATAAAAGAAAACACCACAAGTACTTATTTACTATTATCAATGTGCCTTATTGAGACAAAATATCATTAACATTTACATAATCAAAATATAATTTGTCACTTTTTGTACGATATTCGTTATTGGGACGGAAACAAAAATTCTACCAGCAGAGGGTTTACTGTTTCGATTGGTTATTCTTTCGTAAATCCACATGGGATTGAAATAACAAACTTATGATAAAATTGACGAAAAACTCACTTTATTCCATGTGAAGAATATTTAGATTACTACGTAGTACATTTTCTAGGTAGTCAACTAGACCCAATATAAAGATCCTCTACCAGCCCCAAACAACTTTTTAAATTTTCAACCATGTGTAAGTACTCCAAAACTGTAAATTGCCTAAATAACATCGAGTATAAAGGCTTCAATACAAACAATATTAAGAGGTAAATAATTATTCATAGGTATCATTTTTCGATAAATCGCTTTTTATCCCGGATTACGTGCGCCCGCGATGTCGCGTCTGCGGTGAAGATTCGGAAACAGATAACGGTTTTTCTTGTATATCAGGACGACGCAACACTTTCAAATAGCTCGAGTTTTTGACTGTTATTTAAACTGCCCCTATCGCTAACCATCCGCGGCCTCCCCTATTAAATGAACATCATGTATAAGTTCCTCAGCTGAATGTAAGCACCACAACTGCCTATGCGCAGGGTCCAGTTTGTTGCCTTTAAATAAATTATTTTACATTGGTGCTCTAAAAAATAAACAGTAGCATATTCTTTTTAATTTTCGTTGGCAGCCCTATATCGGAGACAGGCGGAGGCGCGCCAGGAATGCGAGTGAAAGTGCGCCGAGCGAGGTGGCAGCGGCTCCGCCAGCCGTCAATCGCCAGCTCGGCATGCGAGGCACTCCGTCGCGCCGCCGCCGCTCAAGGCACAAGGCACGAGGCACTTGCACGAAGGTCATCTACCATTGACGACTGACTGACTAAATTTGGTATACCTTATGAAATCAGTATCCTGTTTGACGCGCTTGCTCGTATGCTATGGCAATATATTGTGCAATTGACATCCTTCATTGCATTACTGTTATTGGAAACAGCATGTATTCTTAAGCCCTTATAGCCCTTCATCCTTAATACACGTTCATTTTTAGGAACCTAAAAATTAACTCGATTGTAGTAAGAGGATTCATTCGTGAAGATCTCTGAATGTAACGGTTAGGAAACACCGTAAGCGAGAACTGGTTCACAAGGACGTTGCTCTGAGAAGATAACTTGTAAATAGCACTTTTGGGGAACGCCTCCCAGTCAGATGCCAGCGCACCTCAGCATTAAGCGCGTTAATCAAGTTTTACAGATTTTTTACATTTATTTTAGTATTGTATTTGGCCAGCGGTGTATATTTACTTGATATAAACGCGTTATAAATAGGACTGCACAGTAACTCCTTAGGCATCGCCATTAGGTAACAATGCATATATATAAAAGCGAAAGAACACTCACTCACTCACTCATCAAGAAATCTCAGAAACTGCAAGTGCTAGGAGTCTCAAATTTTACATGGAGGTTCCTTTTAGGGCGTAAGTGCTCACTAAAGATGGGATTTTTATCCTGGGAAAATGTATAGCGGGACTATTATCCAGGAAAAACTCTTTCGTGGGGGCGAAGTGGCGGGCAAGAGCTAGTACATACTATATTATCACTATACTAGCTAATCACTCTTTTGTCACGTAGTATACTTTATGTTTATTAGAAGTTGAAAGAAAAAACACGAGTAAGTAATTCAATGGTAACTGGTGGTAGGTCTCTCATTTGTAAGATTCCGTCTGGGTGGGTACCACCGCAATGTCTATTTCTACCGCCAAGCAACAGTGTGCATGCACTGTTGTGTTTCGGTTTGAAGGACATTGTAGCCAACGTAACTACTGGACGTACATTAGAATGCCACACAGTACTTTGTAAGTCAATGTGATGTATAGTGTTGCTACTGTTTATGGATGGTCGTATCGCTTACCATTAGGCAAACGGCATGCTCATCTCGTCATTCAAAGCAATAAAAAAATAATTATTCTTGATAATTATAAATAATAATGCTATTTGCTGCGTAAAACGTGTTTACTCATAAGTTTGTAAACACAATACGGTGAAACGAAGACGCCATATGCGGGGGCAGTGAGCACAGCGTGTAAACTTATATTTTTTTGTTTTGCAATGCAATCCCTTTCATACTGCAGCAATAAATAACGGTTAAACTGGTCCCACACAGCCGTGCAGAGTTTGGGAAGTGGTAGTCGGCAAGACGGTGTCGTTTTATGTACCACGGCTGACTGCACCGGTGTATCGGTAAAGAACGTGCTGCAAAGTGTACTAATAAAGCCCTTTTTTTAACCTCTACAAAAAAGGTTGTTAGTTTGACTCCTTTATCTGTATGTTTTTATTTATCCACCTAAATTTAGACGCGTTTTACGTGACAGATTATTTGGTCGAGTTAGGTAACTTTTAACTGAGGGTGTAACCGTGTTGCCTGCAGTGTATGAGGTGATCGAAGAGGTTTTTTAGTTTCAGCAAGTAGTTGATATTCTTATATTATATTATATGGAATTGGTTGTTAATGTTGTTTCGACGACGACGACGAGTGTTGTGACGAGTAAGTGCGGGAGACATGCTCATGTGCAGCCTGTGGGCTGACACACTTGTGCCGAGCAACTTGCACCCGTTGCGCCGTGACCCGCCCCCGCCGGCCTGCTCGCCTTGAAACAGCCGCGCCAGGCTTGTTGGACGTCTGGGACGCCACCTCAGCATCCTCACTCACGTACTAAATCACTTATTGTGCGTATTACTTCATTATCAACTAATATTATAATAAAATTTTAAAATTTTAAAAAAGAAAAACACGGATCTATTGGGCCGAGCTATGAGTACATACATACAATCATACACTCACACCTTTTATCCCCGAAGGTGTAAGGCAGAGGCGTAACTGGTGCACCCACTTGTCATAAATTGAAGACTCCGGGTTGATACTGAGTAGAAAAAACCAATGTCGCTTTGCCCGACCCGGGGGTTGAACCCGAGACCTCAGCACTGCAGTCGTGCCGTAACAACTACGCAACCGAAGCAGTCTTAATACCTATTAGTATTGCTTTATAAAACACTAGGTGTGGCTCGCAGCTTCGCCCGCGTGAATAGCCTTTCCCGCTACAAAAGTCCCTAAAACACTATAACGAAAAATATCTATTATTTCCCGTGGAAGCAAATTACCGGGATAAAAAGTAATCCAGGATATGGTCTACCAGTGTGCCAAATTTCATCCAAATCCATTCTGCTGTTACTGCGCTTACTTCTAACAAACACCCAAACATACAAACATCCAAACATTTTCACAAACTTTCGCATTTGTAATATTAGCAAGTCTATAAGATTTTCGCCGCACTAAAAGAAAGTAAGCGGACTTATTTTCAGTTAAACAACCACGATATGTAATGAATGAATAAAGTTTAAGTTAAAAAGTGAAAGGATATGCTTGTACGTTACGGCTGTATAACTATAATGCGATTGATTACGTGCAGGAAACTCGCAAGGAGATGAAAGGAAGCGCCGGGAGTGTCGTGTAGGAGTGCCGCAGGAGGTCACAGGGTGCGGGGGAAAGGTCAATCACAAGTGGTGCGATTAAAGAGCGGTTGCAATGCGAATTGCCTTCCTTTTGACCTTTAATACGACCACTGTTCACTTAATTTAACTTTGATATCGTAATGCGAACTTTTTACGTGGGCTGGATTCGTAAGGGTAAGGGACATAGTGGATCGTGTTGGACAAACTCTTAGAATAAAGCCAGTAGAACCTTATACAGATGACGGGATCCATGGAATAGGCAGCAATGAGCCGGTTCTGAAACAACAAGCACTTGTTTATATTCCCGCACAAACTGTAGGGCTTACAATACTCGTTTTGATTTTGGAGTGTTATCTTATGTTTCCATGTAATGAATAACTTCAAAACAAAACTCGTATCCTAGTAAACTCAGAACTAATTACATGAATCTATTTCAATGTTGCTCTAAACAATGCGGCGTGAGGCGCCGCAGGTAGATAGTTAGGAGATAGAAGAGAAACTCAGGGTTTTAGGTTCGTGGTACGAGCTTTATTTTGCACCTCCGCGTTACACTCGGTACGGTTTGCTGGTGGTATGCAAACGAATCACTGGCCTGCGGAGACTCCGATTCAGGCGAACGGCACGACGCTGATGCACGTGGCTAGCTCCGGCGACAGCTCGCCGGGCAGATGGTAGCACGTGGTCTGCGCAGCGGTGGTGAGGTGGTCGGGGTTAGCACACCCGACTGCGATGGTAGTGGTGAGCACGTGGTCGGGGCCAGCACCCGCGACGACGATGGTGGTGTGCACGTGGCGGAGTCAGCACTCCGCACCGTGGAGAAGGCGGTCAGCACGTGGCTGGGATCGGGGTCAGCACTCCCGACGACGGCGGAGCATGGAGTCAGCACTCCACGCCGTAGAAAAGGTCGGCGGTCAACGCCGCACCGTAGAAAAAAACCTGGAATCAGAATCCCAGCGGGTCGGAATGCAAGCTAGGCTTACATTCCGCGCCAGTGACTCGTGATAGCTCACGAGCCCAGATGCACAGAATACCTGGAAGCGGTTAGTAGTCGTTGGCACACTCACCCCAGCGGGAACAACGGTATGCGTGGCAACACGCAGTTAGTAGTAGTGTTGCTACGGCGGAGAAGATTATAAGAAAAAGGGCGCGCGTGACATTGCACGCTTATTTATACGAGCGCCGTTCAGACGTACGTCAAAACTAGTGACAGTTTAACCAGCCAATACGATACATTAACAGTTTCTATTGGTAGTTAAACTGACTTAAACGATAACGTTTACGAAGAGAGTTAACGTTCCTAGCAACGTTACAGTACCCCGCCGAAAAGACCAGGATTTTACTAATACCTGAATATAAGTAAAATCCGTCTGTCTACCTAGCATTCTTGTTATTTCACCCATTCATTCCATCTTCTAACATACATCTTTCTAACAAACTGTCTAGCATGAAAATATATGACCCGAGACCCTATCGAACAGAAAGTACTTTATAGTATTCAAAGACTCTCCTAAAACAACAAAAAGAATAATTGTACAGACTACAATATTCAAATACCAAGTAGAAGGTGTTATTAAAATGGCAAGAGATATTATGTATGTTGCACAGTTGTAGTGTAGTGAAGTTAATTAGTTAAATGTTTGTATAAGTTATAGAAATATAATTTAGTTAAGTGTATAATTTAGTTTATTAGTAAAAAATATAGGTTGTTAAATAAGAGTTTAATAATTTAAATTGTATATAAGATTTGTAGAATGTATAGTTTAACATTTATAATTAGTAAGTTTCAAGTCTTTGATATGCCAGGTACCAAGTGGATTACCATTCATATCAGCTAAATCATACACTAGAGGTGATTTTTTACAAATAATTTTACATTTAATAAATTTAGGAGCAAGTTTTTTACTAAAATGTTTATCTTTATCACTTTGATAAAACGTTTTTCTCCAAACTACATCACCAACATTAAATTCTGCTGATTTCTTTCGCAAGTTATAGTTAGCACTATTCCTCTTATGAGCTTGCAAAAGTAAAGACTGTACTTTGTTAAATATATTAGATAGTACGCCTAAGTTTTCAGCATAATGATCTCTAGGTATGTAAACAATGTCCTGATCCACGTTAGTGTCTAAGTAGTGTGAACCACAAGTAACTAGTTCACGACCATGCACTAGGAATGAGGGAGTGTAGCCAGTCACCTCATTAACAGAGTTGTTAATAGCAAACTGTATTTTGGGAATCAAGAGATCCCATACACGCTGATCATTTTCAATAAAGGTGGAAATAGCGGTCATGATAGTTTTGTTATAGCGTTCGACAGTGTTTACATGAGGAGTATATTTAGGTGTATAGTGTATGTTAGGAACTTTGTACTTTTCTAACATCTGTTTTAAAGTGGAGCTAATAAATTGCCTTCCATTATCCATAAGAATGGTTGATGGAATGCCATGTACAAGGAAAACATTTTCTTCTAGGATTTTAGTTATAATTTCCGCGGTAGCGCGTTTTAAGGGAAAAAGTAAACAATATTTAGAAAAACAACAAGTCACAACAAAAATATAACAATTTTGCTTTCTAGTACAAGGTAGAGGTCCAATAAGATCTATACTTAACATTTGAAATGGTCTGGAACATGACTTAGGTCTGCCCATTTCACCCAAAGTGGAGTGGTTTTGATGTTTGTGAGAAATACAAATATCGCAAGAAGAAACAAAATCGACTACACTAGCATGCATGCCTGGCCAGTAGTATTTTTGTGCCAGCCTTCTGTACGTTTTGAAAATACCAAGATGTCCAGCTATAGGGTTACTATGGTTTTCAAAAATAATAGGGGACCGAAGTTCTTGAGGTACAACTTCCTTCCATTCAAATTCAGAATTTAAAACACATTTAGATTTCATAAAACGATAAAGACGATTATTTTTTATAATATAGTTAGGAAATGAGGTTGGAGAATTTTGACAACCGTGAAAGATATTTAGGTACCATTCATCAGTTGTATTTGTAGCATTTAAAGAAGTATCTATAGTACTAAGCTGAATAGGACACGAACGAGACAATGCATCAGGAATAACATTATCCGCACCTCTACGGTGTTTGATGTCAAATGAAAATGCAGAGAGACGGACACCCCAGCGAGCAAGCCGTCCTGTAGGGTTGTTAAGGTTTAGAAACCATTTTAGAGCTGAGTGATCTGTGTAGACAGTAAATTTTTTACCAGTTTCTAGGTAACATCTCCAGTGTTCTAATGCAACTACGACTGCTAAAGCTTCGCGTTCAGTAATGCTGTAGTTACGCTCCTGTGGAGACAGTGATTTACTCATATAGGCAATAGGATGTTCTACGCCATCAATAGTTTGTGTGAGTAAAGCACCGACGCCATAGTCGCTAGCATCTGTGTGAACTTCGAAGGGCAGATCATAATTAGGACACGACAATATGGGAGCTTGAATGAGACAATCCTTTAGTTTAGCAAAAGACTCTTCCGCCTCTTTAGACCAAATGAAGGGTTTAGCCTTCTTACTTGTAGAAGTAAGTTTATTGAGGGGTCCAGCAATTGAACTAAAGTTTGGAACAAACCTACGATACCAAGATGCAGTGCCTAGAAAACGTTTGACCTCCTTAGGGTTGGTCGGTACAGGAAAATTCAGAATGGCATCGACTTTTCCAGGATCGACTTGTAGACCATTCGAATTAACAATATAACCTAAATACTTAAGTTCAGTGCGAAAAAATTGTGATTTAGAAAAATTAATAGTTAAATTAGCAGATTTTAATTTATTATGGACTCTTAAAAGCATAGACATGTGATGATCAAAATTAGGTGAAACAACAATAATATCGTCCAAGAAAACGAAAACACAATTCTCAAATTCAGGCCCATAGAATAAGATATCAACTAACCGTTGTTGTGTAGCAGGCGCGTTAGTAAGGCCAAACGGGGTAGTTACGAACCTGAACGAACCGCGTGATGGAATATAAAATGCTGTTTTATCGCGATCACACTCTTGAATAGGTATTTGCCAAAAAGCTTTCGATAGATCAATAGAACTTAAATAACAAGCATTACTCAAATTATCCAAAATTTCTGACATGTACGGTAATTTATAGGCATCTTTTTTAGTAACAGAATTTAATTTACGACTGTCTAAACAAAATCTCAATTTACCATCTTTTTTAGGAGTTAGTAAAACAGGTGAACACCAAGGACTCTCACAAGGTTCTACAACACCAAGCGCTAACATGTCATCCAGCTCGTTACATAACACGCGTTGTTTTTCCGGAGAAAGTCTGTAGTAACGTTGTCGTATAGGCGGTGAGTTGCCTGTGTCGATGTGGTGTGTGACATTGCACGCTTATTTATACGTATACGCCCACGTTGGGCGCCACTGCGGCGTGAGGCGCCGCAGGTAGATAGTTAGGAGATAGAAGAGAAACTCAGGGTTTTAGGTTCGTGGTACGAGCTTTATTTTGCACCTCCGCGTTACACTCGGTACGGTTTGCTGGTGGTATGCAAACGAATCACTGGCCTGCGGAGACTCCGATTCAGGCGAACGGCACGACGCTGATGCACGTGGCTAGCTCCGGCGACAGCTCGCCGGGCAGATGGTAGCACGTGGTCTGCGCAGCGGTGGTGAGGTGGTCGGGGTTAGCACACCCGACTGCGATGGTAGTGGTGAGCACGTGGTCGGGGCCAGCACCCGCGACGACGATGGTGGTGTGCACGTGGCGGAGTCAGCACTCCGCACCGTGGAGAAGGCGGTCAGCACGTGGCTGGGATCGGGGTCAGCACTCCCGACGACGGCGGAGCATGGAGTCAGCACTCCACGCCGTAGAAAAGGTCGGCGGTCAACGCCGCACCGTAGAAAAAAACCTGGAATCAGAATCCCAGCGGGTCGGAATGCAAGCTAGGCTTACATTCCGCGCCAGTGACTCGTGATAGCTCACGAGCCCAGATGCACAGAATACCTGGAAGCGGTTAGTAGTCGTTGGCACACTCACCCCAGCGGGAACAACGGTATGCGTGGCAACACGCAGTTAGTAGTAGTGTTGCTACGGCGGAGAAGATTATAAGAAAAAGGGCGCGCGTGACATTGCACGCTTATTTATACGAGCGCCGTTCAGACGTACGTCAAAACTAGTGACAGTTTAACCAGCCAATACGATACATTAACAGTTTCTATTGGTAGTTAAACTGACTTAAACGATAACGTTTACGAAGAGAGTTAACGTTCCTAGCAACGTTACAACAAAATAAAAACTACATGTATTTTTTTATATTATACCTACACTGTACCCAACCTATGCCTTAGAACTGATTTTGAAAAGAGCAATTCCACAGTTCGTTGCCTGTTCTTCTCTGGTAGAAACTACTTTCAGAACTGGTGGTAGTGTAAAAATTGACTGAATCTAAGTAATGTTTAACATTTTATGAATTCGAATAATTAAATGATTTCATTTCATTTCAATATAATTTCTTGTCAATATAAAACAAAACTTCTAATGGAACTGTCTTGGACGCAAATAATTCCAAATTTCCGCTAGTCCGTACGAGCGGGGGATGATATCTCGTATATCTGATCTCTCGCACGGTTGCGTCCCCTCGCTCCCCCGCCCAGCATCCCGCACTTGTATTAACAGTCCTGCGCCGCCCGGGACCCGGTTTAATTACGTTACGTTCATATCTTCGTTGAATTTACACCTGTTGATCTGTCCTACTCGTAGATCATTGCTATTCTACTGAATGACGAGACTGAGTAGAGATATGGTAGAGTCCAAAAGAATTAGACAAGTTTTGGCGGCGGTGGAGTGTTGCCACGGCTTATGATGACAGGCAGTTCACGATTCTGCATCGAACAGTCGTTTGCAAAACGTACTGGCGTTTTATCGGACGTGATGTGTGGACATACAACCTAAATATTTCAGAATAACTAGATCGTCAATTCGCAACGGCAATGTGGATCAATTACAATTTATATAACTTTTTAATTTCACGCTTCAATAAATGAAATATGTTTTTAAAGATTTTTATGTAAAGGAATTTTCAAAATTGTAGTTGAAACATCAAAGAAGTCGTGACCTATAGAAAGGTGAGAAGTTAATTGCGTGGGAGAGCCGAGTGGCTGAGGTTTCATCGAATCTTTTTACATGAATGAGTCGAAGGGCGGTGATGCATGATATGGTTTAATCCCACGTTAGTAAAATTGGTGGTAAAGTTTCAGGGATCAAACTTATGTGGGTGTTAGTAAATATCTTTTGGTGTGTACCGACTGTGGAGTAAACCCTAGAGATGAATGATACACGATATTATGACCTATATTTTTTTTTATTTGATTTACAAACTGCTTAGAATATAATAACCAGCGATATAAAGCCTAATACTACACAATACTAATATATTAGTATACTAGGTGTTACTCGCGATACCGCCCGCGTGATAAGTCTTTCCCGCTAAAAGCACTGTAGCGATCCATAGCGTATTCTGTACGATGCCAGCGCCATCTACTTAAAAACATATTAAAAATTCAAATACGGGAAGTATTAAGTACGGGAGCAAATTATCGGTATAAAAGTAGCCTATATATTAATCCAGGACATGGGCTAACTGTGCGTGAAATTTCATATAAATCCGTTCAGAAGTTACTGCGTTTACATTCAGATTCACAGAGTTAGATAAGATTATGTATACAGTCTTACTTCTGCTTACAAGTCACTCCTACTAATAGGGGGGCATATTATGTAGTCCCTTTTGTTCACTACGCTGGCCTAATGTGTGTAGGTAGACTTTACATACTATAAGTATACAGTGTACCTACAGAATATATTTGAACGGACAGAGTGATGAGTAGTCAATGCACTCGTACCAAGGCTCCAAGACATGTGGAGGCACTTGTCTCTGCGTCATGTGAACAAGCACACTGATGTTTCACAGACAACAGTGATCTAAAGCCTCATTTACACAAGTCTAATTTCATATACCACATAAAAAATAATATAAGTAGTAGAAAACTGTACACTCTTTAATCTGTTTACATTTAGTAATACTAGAGACTAAGAAAATAATATATGTTTATAGTGCGTGTGTGATCATCGCTACCACTTTTTCACTTGGCCAATTAATAAAAAGAATTATATGAAAGCAAGAAGTGTAATATGTGCTCTTTAAAACTATATTTTTTATTACATTCTTACTTTTGCCCTGCTACAAGCTCTACTTTTTTGAAATTGAACGAAGAGGCAAGCCGACTACTCGCTTGATGTTACATGCCACTCCTAGCCTGCTCGTAACAAGCCTTAGAAGCTCCTTCTTGACCAGATCAAAATATTATATTAACTCTCAACAGTAGTAAAGGTTTTTATTCATGTTGCTGGAATATATAATTTCGACCAATGAGAGTCGTTATGTTCTTCGACAGTTTTCAAAATATATCGATCTATCTTCCTGTGTAGATTAGGCTTAATACAAACTTACTAAACTTGTTGTGACTTAACGGTAAACATAAGGAGATTTTAATTTTATTGTTCCCGAGGAGAGACGCCAGGCTGGCGGCGGGCGGGTTGCACTCAATAATTTAGTTAAGAGATAAACATTGACAAATAACTTAAGATTATCACTACATTCCAATAAAGTGGGCAGGGACACAACTAACTCTCACGATTTGGTGAATTTATGTCTGTTCCGTATGATAAAAAGGATGAATGTACCAGATACAAAGTCAAACGAATAACTATGGTCATTGGTACGGAATTCAAAATCTACACAAATAAATCTCACAATCCAGGGCCTCACGGGTTTCAAAACCTAAGTACAACTACATTAATAAGGTGAGCTAATAATGATGTCATGTAAGTCTATTTTGAAATGACTGCAGCGGGCCGTTATTTTATACAAATACAATAAACAGGTTGTTTGTTCTGGCGAGTTAAACGCATAGCATTGTGGAGAGAGACAATGACGGATTGTGACCGGTTAATCAAAGGGCCGGTGTTCCGAGTGTATCGATCACTGTCCCGCGGCCTCCCGACCGCAGTCTTAACTCTTAAGTGCTACGTATAGCTTCCTGAATTGATAGCGTGGGACGGACTACCGCGGTAGCATGAATATGGCTAATAATTGTTGATTTTTCGATGAGGTTAGAATATGAACAGGAAAGAAACCGCTGGATATTTGGTTCTACATCTATTAAGGAATCAATTGGTATAACTGTTCCTTGTAATGTTTTTTATTGAATTAACATTCTGTCAAATAACATTTATCGTCTCATATTTAAATTAACCTAGATACTATACGATCCGTTTTTTATTATTACACCTTGTTACGTATAAAATAAAATTATAAAAAAATCAAAAGCAAAAAATCTTATTGCCACGGAAAACAAAAAAAATTGCATGCTTGCATTTACTGTCCGGTATAAAAAACATTAACTACGTATTACAAGGCACCATTTTTACCTTTTTTAATGAGCAATAATTGAAGCGGGCGCAATTCACGAAAAACACATTTGTCCGTAATAACCCTTACGTTTGTAGCTTTGCCGTAAACAATGGGTGCACGGTTGAGTGCGCGTCACGGGTCACGACGCACGGCGGGCAGACCCGGCTGACACACTGACACATCTGACCCGCTGGCTGACGATCGCGCTCACTCAACACAGATTTTAAGTTTTTAATTTACAATATTTATTATAAGTGCAACAGCACGTAAAATATCGCAAATCGAGAAAATGCTATCTACTTCTCAGTATTATGTCTACTTCACTCTGCTTAAAGAATTCATTATGATTATAGGCTAGAAAATCATGCAGATAAACTGTTCGGATGCTTTTAAATGCTAATAAATCAAAACTTTCACCTACTTAAATGTGCAAAGCTTAGACAGGAACGGAGTATATTTGATATGAAAGTACACGATTGGAATGAGTAGCTCCTGTCCTTTTAGTATGCTGTCAGTAGGTATAAAGGATGTGCTGCACGCGAGATTTTGTCCCAATATGACCCTGTAGGTGTGTCACAAGCTTTATGAAGAAGAGCCGGCTGGCGACCTAGTGCCGCGCCCCGTGGCTTGCGGTACACCGTAGACCTCAGTGTCGGGTTGCGGGACTACTCGGAGCTAGTTAATCACTGGGATTTAAATACACTATATCTGCGTAAGTTTTATTGTGTTGGATACTAAAGTCTCATGTTTACTGCGTGATATTTTTCAAGATATTTCAATTCATTCATTTTAGACCTTGAGATAATTCTCACGAAGGACATACTTATGACGAGTGTACGTAAATATGTCGGAAATGTTATACTTGTATAACCAAATATAATTATTTATGGTTTAGTGCGGGGATTAATCCTGCGACTGCAATCATAACTGTCTCATCAATCACTACACCACTGCACCGTGAAGACAGTAAACGAGACCAGGCATTGTTTACATTCTCACCCCAAGCTGCAAATGGTTCTGAACTCGACAGTTTCCATAACTGTACATTTCTTTAGCGCATTTGTGCGAGTGACCCGCTAGCGCTCCCCCGGAGTGCGCTGTGCGGTGTATCAAACAACCCGGTCGATGACCCACTGCCTTACTGCAAGTAAGTTCAACGTCACGCTACACTCTTCCCCCTTACACCGCTTTATCCATACACAATTGGTGCAGCATGTTGCAATGCGCGTACAGTAAACTATTCGGTAAAATCCTAATAGGAGGATCCATCATTATCTTTTACTGCTAAGAACTAGTCTTGGTGTTAGGTGTGATAACTGCTACTAAACAGTAGCAGTTCCGTTCAGAATTTTATTTTACGCTGGGCTAGCCACGACTGGATCAGTTACAGTCGCTTAACAGTTTATTTATTTATGAATTTAGGTACACTAACATAATTTTAAGTGCTATTGTGTTCCAGTTTAAGGACAAAGTATTATTGCAACATTATATGAGTTAAAACGTTTTCTAGTGGAATCAGAAGGACGATGTGCTTATCATCCAGATGTATTTAAAACATAGAGCCAGTAATGTATGGGGAACAATAGACGAGTGTCGCGACAGGCTGCCGGTATCAGGCACGGGTCAGAAGGTGGCGGTTATCACATTATTAATAGTTCCTCGGTACGAGAGCGTATCGACAAGTGATCCGCTGTGACGAGCGCGCGGATGACGACCCGACACAGGATATGCCGGAAATCGACTTGCAACGAAGTTCGAATATAGTGTAGTAGGTATAGATTGCCTTGGTGGCGTATTGCGTGCGCGGTACGACACCGCTTTAAGGTGTCAGGTTCAAATTCCGGATCAGACAAAGTGATATTGGATTTTTCTGCGCCTATCGCCATATCGGGCCAAAATCTAAACTGCAGGCTGTTATTATTTATGTTATATTCGATGGGAGCTTATGCTCTCACTGTTTTTACATGCTCTTTAATATTTAGACATCAGTTAAATATTTTTTCTTGTATCTTAGAAATTAAGATATTTGAATGCACAATTGAATAAAAAGCAAAATACAAATAGCTCATAACCATTTTTAGGTACCACTTTATAAGAGAAATCCATTATTAAAAAGATTTTTATCTTATTCATTAAATTACCGTCACGGCTATTGTGAATAATATAATTAACTTATAATACCTACCTACGGCTTTGAATTTCGTTGTTTCGTATTGATGTTCGGTATGGCCACCGTGTCTATTTATATCACGTAGTAAACAATCGCTTGTGTGAAGAGCTTAGTCGACGCGTTTATAGAGACAGTTCCACTCAAGAATGTGAATTCTATTTCAGAATTATGGTAACTTATTATAGTTTTGATAATGGTGATGTCTTTATTACGATTCCTAGGTTTAGACAATTGTTTACGTATTTTGATTGAAGAAACAGTTGTTTCAGTGCTGGATATGGTAAAAGGCGAGCCGTGCCAATGATCGATAAATCTATCGTTAGAATTTGTCATTCCGATACATTTTATTGTTTTCCATTAGCGTTAACCAATGTAGAAAGGCGTCATGGCTTCGGCCCCAGTTGCCAATAAGCTTACTGAATATTAGGACACACGCCTAAGCTAATGTGTTCTATATACCATGACCTCTTCATAATTCTATGGTAGTGTATTGCAAATACTTAATATTTGAGTAGTATTTATCTGAGAGCACCATTATGCAACGTTTTGTTTAATGAAGTGCCGCAAAGCAAATAGAATGCTACGCGCGGGTGCAGTCACACTGAGGACTGCAATACGATAGTGTTGCCAGATCACTTAACAAAAACTAGTACTAAAAAAGTTCATAAAATAAGACAGGGGATTTTTATCTACACCGATTAGACGGTCTCACTCAAAACTAACTATAATTTAGAACTCAGTGTGTCGTTCCTTGTTGCCTACGATGTGTTTGCTTGAGAAGAAAAAATAATCAATTCACCATTTTACTTAAAAGACTGTGAGTGATACCTGGCACAAATCCTCCGGTATTATGAATAGATGTATTGCGTGCGCTGTACGACTATCGGCCTGAGGTCTGGGGGTGGAATCCCTTGTTGGGTAAAGTGATATTAGATTTTTTTTCAGAATTAACCCGGAGTCTAAAAATGTGCCCGGTATGTCGCAATAGACCCGGCCCCTTTTACATGGGACCTAACATAGCTGGCTAAATGTGTATATGGCACATATATGTATGCACGAAAACTTTTGACAGACATGGTTTAACCTTCACACACACATCATACAGTGCAGTTCAAATGTATATTAAGGTATCTCTGGGCGATGTAAGTACTCGTTTGCCGACCTCCTGATGGCATACTAATGCAATAGTAAAGCAAACAGCGGCAGCGGGCCATGTTTGTTCGCCGAGATCTCTGATAGCGCTGCATAAACACTGCGGCAACTACGAAATCAAAAGGAAAACAATAAATAATTTAGAGTGTATCGGATACATTTGTATCTGACTGGTCAGCGACCGTATACATGGTGAAAATCTTGAAATAATGACGTTTTACAAAAACCCCCCCTTTGTAAAAAGAAAAGAATTAGTCGAAGATAAGTAATTATAAATTTAGGCTTGTGAGATATGACATTATTATGACTCATCAAAATAATATCCCCCAATACCACGCTCTCAAAGTGGTTAAAAACTTGAGAGGAGTGACTAATGGCCGATATTCGCCCGACAGCATTAATTAGTTAAATGTCCACAATAAATGAATCGCTCCATTTGCGTTAAAACGAATATCTAAATTCTGTTCTAAACGTTCATAAAGCAAATGTACTGAGAGTTATAAAAACTTTATTACAGCGTAACTCTTCTTTACTGCATAACTTTAAATATTCTGCAAGTTTTATGTGGCGATAAAGCAGAGGCATAACCCGGACTCAGCTTCGCCACAACTCTGCTACTAATGTACTCAGCAACCCAGCCTCTGAGCCTATCAAGCTCTTAATCCTGTTTAATGCCATCAATATTTCCTAGTACGTCTATACCTGATGGTTAGTGATCCTCTTGTCTAATGAATACCTATCCGTTTTTCAATAATCTCGGATGTCTTCCGTTAATAAGAGGAACTTCGCGGAATGATTTTACACTTCCTGAAATTTCACTCACCACACTTTAGCTCCATTTTTCGACAACTATATCACTACCCCAATCATTCCGGCTCACAAACCCTGCAGCGCGTGTTATAACATCTTTATGGTTCTCACTAACATATCGTTATTTATGCAGGGGATTATCCGCCCGTTCGCGTAATGCTGAGTGACGGACGTCACGGGACCTGCACATACCAATCGTTCCTCAAATAGCGCAGTTTTGGACATTTTTTGTTTCCACGACTATAAATTAACAACGGAGATAATGCAGTGGAAACTAAACGCAGTCTTTATGACTTCGCCTTAAGCGGGGTATTAGATTAAGAAATATATTGTAGAGTGACGACGTCAAGTGCTAATTTATCCGAAGTGCTTACAAAAAGAATACGTTTTATGTTCTTTAAAACAAAAGTTATAAAAATAAGTAACTCAATGAATCCATGCTATTTTAATCATAAATCAATGTGAGACTTATGATATTACTAGCTTTTGCCCGCGGCTCCGCCCGCCTGAATAACTTTTCCCGGGATAAAAGTCCCTCTTTATATTTTCCCGGAATAAAAAGTAGCTTATGTGTTAATCCAGGACATAATCTACCGGTGTGCCAAATTTTATCGAAATCCGTTAAGTAGTTTTTGCGTGAAAGAGTAACAAACATCTATACATACATACATCCAGACATCCCTACATCCATACTTACAAACTTTCGCGTTTATAATATAAGTAGGGAGAGTTTTGGCGGGAACTTGGAAGTGTCATGAGGTGCTCTTGTTTTAATTCATTATTTTGGTGATACTTAGTGTTATATTGCATAATTATGGTGGTATATTATCCAATATAGTTCTATTAAAGAGCTCAAATGAAGTGAATTGAAATAATTGTGCTAATCAAGTGTTTTTTTTTGTTGTCGCCAAAACTCCTCGATAAAGTCTTGGTAAGGTAGCCACTGCTTTACTTCGACATACTACAGATAATAAAATAGACAAACCAAACTTGACATTGGCAAAATGTGAACACAAATGCCATTATAAAAAAAAAAAAAAATAAAAAAAAAAATATAAGTAGGACTTATATGATACATACATTGACTATTCAAGTTCACCTTTTAAAAAATCACTCAAATAATTATCTGTAAATTTTGAGAACTGCCAAACATGCGGCGATAGCCTAGTTGGGAGTGGAACGGATTGTCGAGACGAATGTCCGCAGGTTCAAAACCCAAGGGCATACACCTCTGACTTTTCTAAAAAGTTATGTGTGTATTCTTTGTGAATTATCGCTCGCTTTAACGGTGAAGGAAAATATCGTGAGGAAACCTGCATATCTGAGAAGTTCTCTACAGGAATTTCGAAGATATGTGAATTCTGACAACCCGCACTAGGCCAGCGTGGTGGACTAAGGCCTATTTACCCTCTCAGTTGTAGAGGAGGCCCGTGCTCAGCAGTGGAAAGTATATAATACAGGGCTGGTATGGTATGGTATGGTATGGTATGGCGAAACATGCATTAAATTCAGCGTAGAAGTTTTAGGTAAATATGAATTTCCTTCACATCCACATGCAAAAAGATGCGCCTTTTATACAAGTCGAGCAGCGAGCTGAAGAAATACAAAATTAAATTCAAATGTTGTTTCATGTTTGTGAATCGCTTGGTGAATTAGGGTAAAGGTTAGTGAACGAGTTGTGCAACGAGTGAGATACGACATGAAGGTGCGAGAGGAGAGCGTGACCCGCCGAGGGACGGACCATGAGATAACACTACAGGTGAGAACAGAAAGGTTTTATAAGTTATCATATTTTATGTTATATTATATGCTGCATTCAAGTTTGTACTTTATGCTTGAAATCGGAAGGGGGGTTTTTGCGTCAGTTTGTTTTACATTTTTCTGGGTCACTCGTTTTGTATAAAATTTCGTTAGCATAATTTTGGATTCTATTGTTTTTTGTTACTCAACATTATATTTTAACTATCATCATCATCATCACCCACACGACGTCCACTGTTGAACATGGGCCTCCCCCAAAGTTTTCCAGACGGACCTGTCAAGTAACTGTACTGTATTAATATCTGATGTAGTGAAGTCACTTTCTGGCTATCAAAACAAAAACGTACCGCGCCGAAAATTCAACACGATGTTAATGACGCCCGTCTTTAGCCTTACGTAGTCTTTATGAATGCCCTCTTTCTTTCGTTTCTGCTTGCACATGCGTTTTTGAATGTCTGTCCCTTACACAAGGCAAGCGTGGATGAGAGACTCGGTAGGGACTAGCGGCCAAGAAAAAAAAACTAAAGAATGATGCTATGATATACTATGCCAAAATATCATTGACCAATTTCAGACATTACAAATATAGGACAGATCAACATAACCCTGAAGAGGTTATTTTAAGTGATTGAAAAGTAGTTTTGTCGAGATGTGATCATGGTATCTGCTTACAGATATGGGATATAGGAGTTATGTTATGCCGTATTTGGGTATAATAAAACGCAGCTGTGACTAAACATCTATCGATTTAATCCTGTACATCTAGCAAAATGGTTGACAATGTGGTTATATTTTTTTTTTCTGTATCTGTCTGTATATTGATTTAATGCTGACTCCCATGTCTAAACGCGTCCACCGTTATAATAGTTTATTTTACGATGCGACAACAGAGTGCTCACTCCCACCTCGCGGTTACTGTTAAGCTGCGTGTCCAATAGAGGCAGCCTCGGGTCGAGACGAGTCGAGTAGTAGTTAGAATGGAAACTGGCTATGAAGGCGTTGGGCTTTGACGTATTGTCTGAACAGTCGGTATAATAACAGTTTGTAATCACGCATGCGATTATTGTATCGTAGCCAACATTTTCAGTAAAGTATTTGAGAAAGTATGGTGCACCGACTTTAGATTGGAGTAGGATAATTGCTGGTGGAATGCTCAGTATTATAACAGAACTAACATGTCAATAACTAACTAACATGTAGTTCTTCTTTTAGTGTTATTACTATTAATATTAGTACTAGTAACTAGTCTCGTAAATAAGTTTTATAAATGTGTGAAGTCAATGTGCCTCACATCGAAGCTTGCCCTAAAGTTGCTCCAATGGATACCGCGCTTAAATCGACGTAGTTTAATGATGATAAAACAGATATATGGAGAGACAGTCACCCGGAACATTTAATATGGTTTTTAATATGTTTACTCGAGCTTAGGGCAAGTTCATCTTGAAATGACATTAAGTCACCGATATTATTTAGAGACAAAGTTCGTAAATTTATTACTTTGTTTGTAGGGATAATCGCTGGAGTTACTGAACCGGATCTTAAAATACTTTGACTAATTATAGTAAGCTTCACTGTCCTTGGATGACGGATTAAATGTGTTCATTTTTATTTTTTTATACTTATATTCCGCGTAAATCTTTAATGCATGAGACCTGGGTAACTCCACTCCACTTGACACCACTCCACTCCACTCCACAATGACTTGCAGGGAGTCTCACAATATCAAATTATTTTCTTAATATAACGGTCTGACAAGATGTTCCTACATTCAATATAGTTGAAAGACGTTAATAAAAGCTTTTCACACAAAGATAATATGTACGAAGAATGTTCATTTGATATTTTCTAAAGTGAATAATCTGGCGCACCTGGCGCGGCGGCCTGTTATCACTCGCTTGATAATAGAATTTGGGCGCTAATATTAAAACTGTTTTGAGAGCGTGAGACGATAGCTCTGAATTAACACGTTTTTCGAGATATTAGAGTTAATTTAATATTTTGTAAATGGAGTTCTATATAACACCTAATAGTATCGTGCGTAGGCGACTCTAGGAATTGGGGAAAGTGATACTTCAATTAATTCTAGGTGACATAAATATAGTTGGTATAATATTATTTTATTATAATTGTGGTAGCTTAGACCTGCCAGAATAAAGGAAAAGTCAGTTCGTTCATAACGGTCAAAAAAAATCCATTAAAAACATAGATACATACACACTAACGCCCTTATCCCACAGGGGTAGGCAGAGACTATTGAGCGCCACGTGCTACGATCTTGACACATCTCTTTCACCTCTTCCACATTCATAATTATTCTCATACATTTTCGCCGTTTAAAGGTACCTACCTACTCCTGACCTGCCCTTTTCGGAGAAGATAATTTATTTGATCAGAGAACGTTCTCCTCGGGCGTCCCCTTCCAGCCGTACCATCTACATTCGCTCGATAAATACCTTTCGTGATCCGTCTTACATCCATTCTCTCCACGTGCCCAAACCATCTCAGCATACTTCCTTCAATCTTAGTAACTACATCATCTTTCAACTTACATCGATATCTTATCATACTGTTCCTCATGCGATCAACAATGGTGACTCCACATATACTCCGTAAGGAGCGCATTTCCACAGCATTTATTCGACTTTCGTGCTTCTTTTGCCAAACACAACATTCACTTCCATACATAAGCGTCGGCACCAGTGCATCGTTGTTGCCTATAGTAGCATAATAGCCATTCTTGCCTTTTCAGAAACCGCCTGGCTATTCATTATTGCACGCAAGGCGCCATTTACTTTATTGCCTGCTATAACTCTTCTTTCAATATCCATGTCATACTGTCCATCTCTTGTAATCATACTTCCCAGGTACACAAACTCATTCACTTGTTTCACTTCCTCACCATTAAATAATTTCATAAAAATAAAATAAATAAAATAAAATACTTTATTCATCACGTAGGCGAACATAGTTGCACTTATGATAAGTCAAGATACATTAAATTGATTATATTAATAATTATTATAAATACCAATGGTCACTTATATAACTACCGACATTTTTATTGGGAGTAAATCTATGATAAGAAATAAACAAAAACAAAAAAACAGCTCGGGCTGGCAGGATTTCATTGGCGGGAGGAGGCGTCCAGTCGCGGGCAACATCCGGCCCTGAAGGAGGTGGAGGCCATGAGGGCCTCCCTACGGCGAGCCGCCGTGGAGGAGTGGCGTCTCAGGCTGGAGGCCCCGTCAGCGGGGCTCAGGGTCGTCGCGGCAGTGCGTCCTGTCTTTGCCGAATGGCTGGACAGGCGCCACGGTGCGGCAACGTTTCGCCTGACGCAGGTGCTCGCCGGGCATGGCTGCTTCGGTGAGTACTTGTGGCGGGTAGTGAGGAAGGAGGTGTCGGCCGTGTGTCACCACTGTGACAACTGCCCGCTGGATACGGCCCAGCATACGTTAGAGTTCTGCCCAGCCTGGGATGAGGAGCGCAGCGCTCTCAGAGCAGTCGTCGGAGGAGACCTCTCGCTGCCGGCCGTGGTCGCTTCCATGGTCGACAGCCGGAGGTCCTGGCGTGCGGTGGCACACTTCTGTGAGGTGGTCCTCTCGCGGAAGGAGAGTGCCGAGAGGGATCGGAGGCGCGGAGATCCCTCCCGCCGTCAGACAAGACGTAGGAGGCGCCGGGTGGACGACTGACCGGCGTCTTCCGCCCTGTGGATTAGGGGCGTTTGGAGAATTCCACCACGGTATCCCCTGCCTGTCGTAAAAGGCGACTAATAGGGGCCACCGGGGGTCGCAGGCGGGCGGCAGGGGGCTGTCCGTCTTTAATTTTGTGTTCTTAGTGGCACATTGTTGCGATCCCTGTGATGGACGACAGCGTGGCTGGTAGGCCTCACGTTGCCGTTGACGCTGAGAGCGTCCTTCGGTGTGCGGGGGCTTCTGAGCCCCCCCCAAACAGGAGACGGGCCGCACTAGGCGGCACCGCGCAGGGGCGGCTGCGGACGACAACTTAGACACTTCCGTCAGAGGAAGCCCACAGCCGTCCCTAATGCGCCGAAGATGGCCACCGCGGAGTTTTGGTTGGTATGCCGTGCGTTGTACATAGGTTAGGGACTCGGCCCGGCGGTCGCCCGATGGTTACATCTCTCCGGGCGGCTCAACGCCGGGTCGTAAGGCACGGTGAACCCAACATAACCGCTCAGTCGCCCCCCTTGAAGGCTGGGCGGTAGTAATAAGTCACTTTCTCCGCGAAAAAAAAAAAAAAAAAAAAAAAGCTCGGGCTGGCAGGAAAGGGGATATAAAAAGGACATCATTTTATTAAAATAATGGGAGGAACGCGTCGCGATCCTCACCGGTGAGGACACTACAGGCCCTAGCCTAGCTAACCTACCAGCCTTTCACTAGCTACCTAAGCGATGACGACCCGAAGAAGAAAGGCAGAAAGAAACTCCGGGCTTACTTTTTTTGTCATCAATTGTTCATTGTTTCTTTCTCTTTTTTTTTTCAATTCTTTTGTGCTGTGTACAAAGTCAGATTAGTTATATAAGCTAATGCACGCACATCACCGTTGAAATAAGATAAAATCCAAATGAAGGGATTTAGGGAATACCTGGACAGGCATGTACAAATACGTAAAACTGGACATAACACAAAAAAATAATAAAATAACGGTGTACAATGTGCATTCGCCTACATTTACAAAATTATTTTTGTTGTATTGCTCTTCCTACTTTCTTAATAAAATGAAACTTATAAAGGCAAGCGCAACAAAATGATCGGTCGGTCGTCTTCCCTAAATTTAAATTATATGAATGAGGGAATATTTATAATTGTAGTAATTAGGTTATATACCTAATAGTCACAGTAGATTTAAAAGTTAAAATTATTGTAATGTCAATATTAAAGATAGATACAGATGAGACACTTTATGCAGTCAATCACTAGTAAGTGTTAACAGGGTTGGCCATGGTGTGCAGGACCACTTCTCCAAACCGTCTTATCATCGAGGTAATCCGCTACATTATAATACACTCTAGACATTAACTCGCGCCTAACATAACACTTGAACTGGTGTCCGGGCAAATCGGCTACTTCGGAGGGAAGTTTATTGTAAAATTTAATGCTATTCGCTAAGTATGATTTACTCGTTTTACAGAGCCTAAAATTTGGAACAACTAGTTTATTCTTATTTCTAGTGTTCAGACAGTGCAAGTCACTGTTTTTAATAAAAGTACTAAGGTTTTTGCGGACATACATAATATTCCGGAAAATGTATTCGGCCGGCAAAGTCAGTATATTAGCCTCCTTAAACAGTTCCCTAAGGGAATCACGAGATCGAACGTTGTAAATAGCACGAATCGCTCGTTTCTGTAAGACAAAAATGGTCTGCAGATCTGCGGCAGAACCCCACAGAAGAATGCAATATGACATAATGCTGTGGAAGTAAGCAAAATATACTAACCTTGCCGTAGCCACGTCAGTTAAATGTCTGATCTTTCTAATAGCGAAGATGGCAGAACTCAATTTACTCGAAATTTTCTGAATGTGGGGTCCCCATTGCAATTTATTATCTACTGAAACCCCGAGGAAAACCGTTGACGGAACTAATGCTAGTTTATTTCCATCTAAATCAATATTTGGTTCATTTTTATTACTCAGTAGCGAGAATCGGACACATTTAGTTTTTGCCGCATTTAATAGTAAATTGTTAGCTGAAAACCAGTTAAAAATCAAACTAAGTACTTTATTGGGCTCCACAAAATTTTGTTCCCTTCTATTTATCTTAAAAATTAACGAGGTGTCATCTTTTTTTTTTTTTTTTTTGGTTTCGCGGAGAAAGTGCGTTACCACTACCGCCCGGCCTTCGTGGGGGGCGACCGAACGGTTATGTTGGGTTCACCGTGCCTTACGACCCGGCGTTGAGCCGCCCGGAGAGATGGAAAACGTCGGGCGACCGCCAGGCCGAGTCCCTAACCTATGTACAACGCACGGCATACCAACTAAAACTCCGCGGTGGCCATCTTCGGCGCATTAGGGACGGCTGCGGGCTTCCTCTGACTAATGTCTAAGTTTTCGTCCGCAACCGCCCCTGCGCGGTGCCGCCTGGTGCGGCCCGTCTCCTGTTGTGGGGGGGGGCTCAGAAGCCCCCGCGCACCGAAGGACGCTCTCAGCGTCTACGGCAGCGTGAGGCCTACCTGCCACGCTGCCGTCCATCACGGGGGTCGCAACAATGTGCTAAAAGAAACACAAAACAAAGACGGACGGCCCCCTGCCGCCCGCCCGCGACCCCCGGTGGCCCCTATAAGTCGCCTCTTACGACAGGCAGGGGATACCGTGGTGGAATTCTCCAAACGCCCCCAATCCACAGGGCGGAAGACGCCGGTCAGTCGTCCACCCGGCGCCTCCTACGTCTCGTCTGGCGGCGGGAGGGATCTCCGCGCCTCCGATCCCTCTCGGCACTCTCCTTCCGCGAGAGAACCACCTCACAGAAGTGTGCCACCGCACGCCAGGACCTCCGGCTGTCGACCATGGAAGCGACCACGGCCGGCAGCGAGAGGTCTCCTCCGACGACTGCTCTGAGAGCGCTGCGCTCCTCATCCCAGGCTGGGCAAAACTCTAACGTATGCTGGGCCGTATCCAGCGGGCAGTTGTCACAGTGGTGACACACGGCCGACACCTCCTTCCGCACTACCCGCCACAAGAACTCACCGAAGCAGCCATGCCCGGTGAGCACCTGCGTTAGGCGAAACGTTGCCGCACCGTGGCGCCTGTCCAGCCATTCGGCAAAGACAGGACGCACTGCCGCGACGACCCTGAGCCCCGCTGACGGGGCCTCCAGCCTGAGACGCCACTCCTCCACGGCGGCTCGCCGTAGGGAGGCCCTCATGGCCTCCACCTCCTTCAGGGCCGGATGTTGCCCGCGACTGGACGCCTCCTCCCGCCAATGAAAGACATCGGAGAGGGATTTGGCGTCCAGATCCCATGGCAGGAATCCGGCCAATAAACAAGCCGCCTCGAAAGAGACCGTGCGGTACGCCCTGATCGCCCGCTGCGCCAAAGCTCTCTGCGGAGTGCGCAGGAGGGCGACGCAGGGGCGGTTCAGGGAGAACGAGGTGTCATCTGCGAATAATACTACATCTGCCATATTGTTAATCATATAAGGCAGGTCATTAATGTATACTAAAAATAAGAACGGACCCAAAATTGATCCTTGATATTTAACATTTGCGATGAGGATGTTACCCAATTCGTTAGATAAAGCATGTTAATACAAAATATGGCACAGACATTTGTAAACTTACGAGCTTAAATCACAACATGCAATCTTGTTGTTATAAGCGCACTGACGTTTTCTTTATTCTGGCAGGCCTAAGATGCCAATAATATATAACATTACACAAAGTAGGTGATAAAGAAGTGGCTGTGTCGCAAAGCTGCACCGAAGAGGTAGATGGTGATAAAGAAGTGGCACCAACCTCTCCGAAAGGAGTCGCACTAGCCGAGCAGTCAGAGAGGTTGTTACGCCAAAAACCAAGAGTGGATTTGTATGAACTTTTAATTTTGTTATTTAGTTTGGTGTGCTTTTATTTTTATTTTGTATGTGCTTCAAGTTATTATTATGTTATGGGGGAGGAATGATATATACTACTGACAAATAAGACCTGCCATAATAAAGAAAACGTCAGTGCGCCATAACTCTCAATAAGTTTACATTAAATAATCTCTTATTTAACAATAGTATAGCACGTCTATAAATAAAAATAGATCTCTCGCTATACAGCGTGGTAATGTTGCAAGCGTCATGGGCACTTATGCACCAGGTATGGTCCGGGGCGGCCTCTTTGATTAGGTTTAAGAGGAAAAAAAACTGATTTATATTGTAAACTTAATTAAATGCGTGGCCTTAAATTAATTTAGTTATATGTTCTTTTTATTATCATTAAAGGATTAGAGACTTAAATTTTTGTTAAATACCTACGTATGTTAAGATTTTTCAAGAAGTAGATATTGAGCTCTGTAACTTTTGTAAATTATTTTATATCTGTTAATTAATGTTGTAACTTTTGTATGTATTTCTTATAAGATAAAAAAATGAAATTGTAAGATTATTAAAATAAATTATTTAGCCTTTTTGAAATAGGTGTTGTCCCAAAATATTAGATTTTACGAAAAACATTATTTTACTGTATTACTTTATAAAAAATTGGAGGTTTCCGTAATGGCTTATATGGAAGAATAGTTATTGAAAAATAATATGGAAAGAAAACAGTTCTAAACTAAATACATATCAAAAATAATATACCTAGTTTATCTTAAGCGGATTATCATACGGCGCTTCGTCGCAACGCGCGTCGCGGCTGCGCCGGTTTCAGCTGATGGGACTTTGCTAGGAGTCTGTCAGTAATCCGTAGATACACACGGCGCTGTTAGAACGTTGGGTGGCGCGTTCCTAATTCCTATGTTACATGCTCATTACAGGAAATTATTACAAACCTTTTATACTGGTTTATAAAGTTTCATAAATAAGTAATGGGAAAGCGGAATACGAGTACTACTCGTGTACGAAGTATAAAATCTACAAACTGTCTAAATGTTTACGTTCACTACAGTCCAGTAATAACTGACCCTGCAATTTTTTTTCTTTATTTTTTATGGCATTGAATGAGTTAGTTTACGTACACGATTCTCTCACTGTAGGCCGAAGGGTTCTCAACCATATATCATATCTGTGTCCTAAACATTTCGCACACTAATTTATTTAAGTATTATGAATGAGTATAAAATTCACTTACACAAACATGATTCATGGTAAATTAATTGAATTATGAAATCACATCACGTTGATATCAATCTGCCCGAAATTCACACTTGTGGATACTGATTATAACTGTTAAAGGATAGACGTAGCGTTTAGCATAGGACGATGCCTTTCCGCACGCTGCGCCAATTTGCTTTTATCGGATAATGGTTTATAATCACTGAACAGTAGACACTTTCTCCTAAAAGTTTGAAGTTTTTTTTTTATTGCGTCGAATGACGAGACGAGCATGCCCTTCGCCTGATGGTAAGTAATACGACCACACATAAACAGTAGCAACACCATCCAGCATCATGAGTTACAAAGTACTGTGTGGCATTCCACTGCGCTTATCATCCTGAGAGATAATTTTAGGCAGCGCCTTGTCTGTGTCCCTGGCACCGCCGAGTTCATGAGCAGCGGTGGCCGCTTACTATCAGGCGGGCCGCTAGCTCGTCTGCCTATACTGGTATTTAAAAAAAAAGACATAAGATGTTAAGTCTCATTATGCCCAGTAGTTACACTGGCTACAATGTCCTTCAAACCGAAACACAACAGTGCTGCTTGGCGGTAGAAATAGGCATTGCGGTGGTACCCACCCAGCGGACTCTTCTATATGAGAGACCTACCACCAGTAAAAATTGTTGGTTTACGAAAAAGGTTTACAAAAAATATATTGCTGCAATTCGGCGGATAATCGGCTGCCATTTGAAAGTCGGCTGTTAGTGAACCGACAGTCAGTTAACACTCGAAGGATACTCGAGTGCTTTCGATGGCGGCATTCCTGCCGAGGCATGTGAGATACGCACTGGCGACGACAGGTATATATCTTAGAGCGCAGGGAATCTCGCACCGTCAGTATGCGCGAGGATCATTTTAAATTCCAATTATATAACAATTCGGGAAATGTTGGCAATCGTTCGAATGTTTATTTACGGTGGCTATAAAACGGTTCAAATCTGGTGGAACAGAGAACATATGCATATTTGAGGTAAATTTACATTTCTAAATACAACACCGATTCGACTCCTAGCTACCACTACGTAGAACTCATAACATATTCTGAAGACGTACCTCATATTTATTACTCTTTAGCCAATGGTACAAGTATAACATAATATAATTAAAATAATCAGGTTATCAAAACTGCTAAGTGCTAACGTTTTGCCTTAAGTAATTGCCCTGATTGATTGAAACAACAAGCGCTACCCTAATCGGCAGTAGGCTCGCCCCCTGTCACATCACGCGACGGAATACGGACGGCGAAAAGTGGGTGCACTAGTTGCGCCTCTGCCTACCCCTTCGGGGATAAAAGGCATGAGTATGTGTGTGTTTGTGCTACCCCCAATCGAGCCGGACCGAAGCTCTACCATTACAAAAATGTATTATCAGTGTTGAATAAGCAAAAATTTCGCGTGGAATGTAAATTATATAATAAATAAAGACCCAGAAAGGTAAACGCATAGACGTGCATCGCCTTGCGGGGAATATTTAATTACATTCCTTATCGGTGGCGGCTCGGTGGTCGCGCCGCACTCGGCATCTCGCCCTACATGGGCGGATATTAATCCGTACACGGGCTAGAATATCCACCTGCATCTCGGATTCTCGCAGCGCTGCATCACGGAAGCGGCCTAGGTTATATATTGAACTTGTTATATAAGGTTATGAAAACAACGAACTAGTGGTTGTCACGACAAGTTATGACAAAAAAGTTTATTGAAAGTTATCATACAGTTCGGAAAATACTGCAAACTTAAAATCTAATTTGATAAGATCGAGGATGATCAAGCTAGCTGGATAGTTTCTTAGGCAAAAGCCTCGCTTTATGGTAATTTGGTGTTGCCATAATTATTCGGCCACGGTGCCTATACTTTTTTTTAGGTAGGCGATCCTGCAGTCAACACCGGGGGAAACCTGCGAATGGGATACTGGAGTCCCCCGGCTTGACGACTGCAGGGGCCCGGGAGGGGAGTCGAGGAGGAGTATGGGGGGAAGGGAGGAAGGTTCCCAGGATGGGCGGAAAGAAAGGGTGCCAGGAAATGTTCGCGGGCCTTTTTAGGCCTTAATGTATTTTTCAACCAAGAGGTATACACACTGAACTGTGTGCCTCGGCCCGCGACCAATGTCCCCCCGCGCATGGGCGTGCATTGGGTGAGAAGACCCAGCGCACAAGAATTGCCTCGGGGGGCAGCGCCTATACATTAGGCCGATATATGTTCATCACTACGCTGATCCAAAGCAGATAAGAAAGAAAGAAAGAAATATTTTATTGATGGGACAAACAAATAAAAAATTAAAAAAATTATAATAAAAAAAATACAGCGTTATTTTGTACCAACAATAGGAATCCTCATTCAGCTCCTTACTACAGTACGGTCTAACCAGTACTGTAGCGCTGATTTTCGATGAGGGACCCAGGTCTTCCGCCCTCATACTCAAACAATAACAATACAATATACCAAAATTCACAACCGCTGCACAGTCTTAAGTTATATTTATATGATGCAGATGGGCCGCGATTTCTTTCTTTGTTTGTTTACAACGACACTACGAACCAATAGAGCCCTTGAAGTTTGTAAGGTAACAAACTTCCCTATGCCCCACCACTGGCTTTACAACTTCGGAGATGACAACGCACTCTTAATAAAACGACCTAATCCAAATTTTGGCTAGATGAGTTTTAGCAAAATATGGACCCTAAATGGCAAGCTGCATCGACGTAAGAAAAAAAAGCGTCTTTTCAACATTGGGAATAGGGTCAAAATCGTCTGAATTTATGTTTGTTCCCCGCCCAACTTAAAAAAAAATGTTGAATACAGTTAGTTTTTGTGACGATTCCCACAAGTCAACGATTTTGGATTAGGTCATTGTTTTATTAAGAGTGCGATAAATAAATCATAAATGCCACACAAGTGGCCAAATCCTAACACGGGGCACACCTAAAACGTAGGATACATTTCACAAGCACATGTTTGAAGGATTTATCTTTATGAGGGTAGCCCGACGAGCTCTCGTGACGGACGCTCGCCGTAATCCGGGCCGCGATAACTGGCTTAGCGGATGAACACCTCGTTATCCCGGCAAACAGTCACTTACCTATAATGGATAATAACCTTAACTTATAATGGATACGTTCAGGGAAAAACACAACGTTAATACATTGTTAATGATTGTCTTTTTAAGGATGCTTGCTACTGATACCTGATAATATAACTATATGCCTTCCCTGAATATTGTCTAAAATTCGTGATATCTATCAAAACATCGTCCAAGTCCAGTCTGTAATATATCTTATACCTACAGCTTTTTTGCTCAATTGGCAGCGAACCTATATGATGTTTTGTGAGTTGCTAAAATCCAAACCGCTAACCCAAGTACAGGCCACTTGTAAATATTTTCGATTTAGCACAATGCAAGTTATTCGAGATTATATTTTGTGCTTGACGTGTTATCCTTTACACCTATACAGGTCCATATTCTATCGCATTACCTGACGGAAATAATATCAGCGCATTGTAGGTGTATTGTTCCATCGTTACTCACTGCCTAACCCTCAAGAATACGGGTGCGGGTTATCGAGTAAATTGCGAATGACTTCTAGAGTAGCAACCCTGTTCCCGAGCGCCACCCACGGCGACGCGGAAGCGTTGGTTCATCTGTTTATAGCTGCTCATTCATACCCGTCTCGCTATTTGTGTGGACATTGCAGTTTACACACTGATAGAATAGTAGTTACACATAGATATTATATACGTTGGAGGAAGCTTTGTTTGAGTGAGGTTGTAGACTATTGTTAGTTGAGTAGAGCTGTGTGTTCAAATCAGTTTACTGTAAAATTATGATATAGAAAAAACAAACGGACACACATCACCCCTTTATGCCCAAAGGCAGAGGCGCAACTAGTGCACCCGCTTTTCGCCTTGCATATTCCGTCCCATGATGTGATAGGGGATTTACCTATCGCCATATCGAGCATAAATTCCAGAGTCGGGACTGATACTGAGTAGAAACATCCAATATCACTTTGCCCGGCTCAGGATTCGAACCCGGGACCTCAGAGGTGTAATCATACCGCGCACGCAATACAACAACGCCACCGAGACAGTCCTGTCGTATAAGAGATAGCGACTTAAGGCAGGACAGACACTGTCAATAATAATCGATTGAGTTATTGACCTCACTAACAAGATTAATTATGATGGGCAGTGTCTGTATTGCGTTTAGTTAAGCGCTCACCTGACCACATTATCATGGTTTTCAAAAGCTACACAGGGATGATAAAACGAACCGCTTACTATTAATCAACCTGTACCAAGCCCAATTCGAAATACCTCTGATCTCACTCTAGAATTAAAGTATGGACCTCCAGAGGCGATCTTACATTACAATACGAATATAAAATGATAGTCAACTGAAGAACATACATAATAAAACTAAATTAACATAAAGCTGATTCCACACTGCCATTTAAATTAAACGTAACGCTTCTGCTGCCAATTGCAGTAGCTATACAGAAAATTGATACGAGTCGAAGGAATTCGAAAACTTCGATGCAGTCGAGATTATGCACTGCAATCATTGATATGGAAAAAACCCTTTTATACATCAATGACTGCAATAATATTTTACATCGGAATACCTACTACCTACCTGCCTGAACCGTTATGCGGCGTGTATGAGGAGTGGGTAGAATTAATTTGTACATGGTAACAGACTATTAAAAAGAAAATATCTAGGACATAGCAATTACAACCATTAAAATTTCATGCACTTTTATAGTCTTTTATCTTGATCTCAGTAAAAGAATTGATGATAGAAATAATATAAATATGTATGTAAGTATCTGAATTTCATTATTCCGTTTCGTGTCTGGGCATGACCGCACAGGTCTTTATTGAGAGCACTTGATGCTCCAGCGACCCAGCTATTATCGAAGCCAATCACCGCTTGCGACGATATGCTCATTTATTAATATCGCATATTCCTCTGACTTGGCGAAATTGAATCTAATATCAATTTTATTTCAATTTATGGAAGTGAAATATCACTTACTCTACACGCAATGTTCAGAACAAAAAGGCATCTGACTGGTAGACTCTATAATGCATCTGGGTTACTTTTTTTAAGGCGCCTAAGCAAAACTGTAGCATTAATAATATTTTCCCAGTTTTAAATATTCATGCCGAAGGTGACGCGTGCAAAGATTAGTAATGTATAAAATGTAAGATGGTCCTGAATCCCGGTCATTTATAGGTGATTACTTTAGTCTTGTGCGATAGATCATTTCTGGCCTTCGACTACAAAAAGCCAATTTGTTACTGATAAAACTGTTCATTCTTCATGATTGTGTCCGAGCACATATCAGTATCTATAATTATGAATACTATTATATCGACCAGCGATTTGAAACGGCTGCTAAAAACAGAAGTGTCACAACTAAGAACAAAAATTACTTGTAACTACAAAAAACCTAATAACATGCAATTAAGTTGCATTACTTGTGCGTTAAGGAACCAGTTTTTGAGATAATAACGCGCGCTGTAATTACGTACTTGTCTATACGTATAGATCACGCTGGTAATGTAGTTAATACGACCACACAACGAAAGACGCCGCGCCGGAGCGAAGAGTAATCTATACATATAAAATGCTTTGTCCCGAATGACTCACTGATGGATCAACGCACAGCCTAAACAGCTGATCGTAGAGACCTGAATCTTGGAGGGTGTATTCTTTGTATGACGTAGGCATCCGATAAGAAAGGATTTTCCAAAATTCTACCCCTGAGGGCGTGAAAAAGGGGGGCAAAGTTTGTATGGGACAACGTGATTCCTTGGTCCAATCTACTTCAAATTTTGCATAAACCTTTTTAAACAGAATTAATGGAAGACATGTTTCGTAGTTTATTGAAATTCATCGCCTAAGGGGGTAAAAATGGGTGACGAAGTTTTTACCTAAGCGATAAACTAAAAACTTTGATTTCGATGAAATTTGGTATGGAGATATTTCGAGACCAGAGGGAAGATTTTAGGCTACTTTTTATTCCAAGAAAATGTATAGCGGGACTTTTATCCAGGAAAATATCTTTCGTGCGAGCGAAGCCGTAGGCAAAAGCACATCTCAGAAATTACCGAATGGATTTCAATGAAATTTGGCACACGCGTAGATCATAAATGCTGGATTAACACATAGGCTACTTTTTATCTCAGGAACATAAAAATGCGACTTTTATTCCGGAAAATCCCTTTCGCGGGCGGAGCCGGGAGCAAAAGCTAGTTTTTTATAAAAACGTTTTTCTTACAAGTTTATTTTATGTAGGATATAGTTAAGTTTTATAATTTAGACTTAACGCTAATAATTATTAAATTCACTTACCGCCGTTTTCAACAATCCCAATCCCTTTTATTCGATCCCTCGCAAAAATGAACCAATCAGAACATGTCTTTTTGACATGCTTACAAATGACTTATTTTGATTGGTTTATTCTTGGAATCGGATCGAAGATTAAGATTGGGATTGTTTATTGCGAATGGCCGTTAGACGTTTTAGTTTTCTGATTACAGCTTAAAGGGCGGGACAAACGCGTCAAGGAAATAGTACTACATTTAGACGTTACTTTTTTAACATTTTAAAATGGTAAATACGTGTAAACGATTTATTTGTCATTGAATCATAAGCACTCACCTTTTGATCCGGCATGCTCGCTTGCTTACTGCAACAATAAACATATTTATGAATAGGATTTAAGTCAAAGGCAAATAAAATGCTTTATAAAGCATTGCTATAGCAACAAAGCAAACACATCACTCGCATAAATGTGCAGTCAGCAGCATAAGAATCTGCACAAAATCAAAATTTCAAATCGCCTGTCTACGCGTTAAGTTAAACTGAAACATTTTTTTTCTTCGTTTGAAGTAAAGTAAATCGCTTTTATTTTATTTTTGTGAAAAGAAAAAAAGATTAGTAAGAACACAAAAGTATGTAGGCAATTTGAAATTTTGAATTTGTTCAGCTACTTATGCTGCTGACTGTACTATTCATATCACGGCGCTGTCCACTCAATGGAATGTCATACATTCAGACTGAAAATAAATAATGAGAATAATTCAATTTAAACCCTCAGAGCCGTTTAAATAAAATGAATGGAATGTTATAATGAAAGTGGCATACTATACACACATAATATAATTATTTATGTAGTGTTCGGGCTGAATTTCGTATCTAGCATGGATATTCTGATTAAGCGGACGCAAAGTGCCACTGTCTTACAGATAACCAACATTGCAATCAGCCCTAAAAAACCCCGATTTTTTATGTGTTGTGACTTTCTTTTTGCCGATTTGCGATACAAATTGTTTTTGTTTTGTAACTAATGATATATTACTCAGGTGAAGTTTTCACCTAATTATTAGTATAATATTATTTACTTCCGCACTTCGATAATTCTTGCGTTGAATTTTATTTTACCTCGTCCCGTATTTTTTGTAATTAGCTATAGTATACGCTGAATTGTTTTAATCCACAAAAGGTACACGCATTTTAAAAAGTTTTATTATTGAAACATTTAATTTAAACGAATATTCGTGATACATTAGTACAACTGCATTTGTTATGAGTGATGTCGGCCGCGTCGTGAATCATGTTCTACGAACCGAATGTTATTCCACTGATCTTTTAACATTGATTCGTGTTACAGATGTTATGAAATCGTTAGGATTTGTTTATTTAATAGCTACGACTACCGGTACTTATGATGTTTAAAGTTGGACGCTGGTGGAGAAAACTCTATACAAAGTTGCCGAAAGAATTGAAGGGTGTTTTTAACGTGATAACTAACGAGTATGTTACTTGCCATTTACTTTACTAGTGAATTATGCATAAAGTTAAGCTTCATAATGCTCAGTAATTATGGAATCTAAAGTATTCTTCAATCCAGAATTCAGCAATGTTTACGTACCTACTACTGATTGGATCGGCACAAAGAGCAGCAACTACATTCATTCAATATTTATAATCGAATATTAGACAAAAGGAATATGTTACTTTATTTTTAATCACCTTTCCATAGTTGAAGGATTTTATCGTAGCGTTGGTCCCTTTTTATTTCAATGGGCAGCTGTGGTGAAAGTGCTGCAGGGTCTGGAGGAAGTCGAGAACTATTGTGAGTATATTTCAAGCAGCCAGGTGCGCGTGTAGATACTTGTTTCTACGGGGAATGAGTTACATTAACGATGGTTTATAATTTTATTTGTTAGGTCCATTGGTATTTATTTTGGGATCACAATGTGAAATGTGTCTGTCGCCGTACGAGAATGTACCAATCGCGGCAACTGCCCGGCAACAAACAATCTGAAATACAAAGATTAGGACTCAAGCATAACTCTGGACCTTAATGATTACACAGCCTGGTTACTACCATTAGACCAATATTTTAGGGCCCTATATTTTAATCCGCCATCAATCACATACTGTTAAATATACGGTTCATTAAATGTGGTTTTATGGATCCGATGGGTTCCTAATCCTCTGGTATTTACCATCACTCGCGTGTAATCCGAGGATCACAGACATTAGCATTTATTCACATATTTATCGAGTCAATATTTACTTACGCCTGTGTCTGCTAGTCTACTTATTAATAATAAGCCAGTGGCAAAGGGTCGCGAATCGGGATGGATTGCGTTGTTAAGGGATCACGGTTGCTAGTTCAACATCAAATAGGAGTTCAAGCGAATTTCCAAGATTATAAGGAACACAAATTCTAAGGATATTCATGCATAAAGCAACACCAATGAGATAAGAAGAAAGAGCGGAATTCGTAGATACACGAAACTAAACTAAAATAATTATTGTTGAAAATTTTAGAACAATTAGTAGATACATATTTGGTTGAACTTTTTAAAGTGAACCCGATGTTAGAAGCCAGACGAAGCCAGACATCGGACTTATCTGGCCCAACAAGCTCTAATGAAATGTTCCAAAGCAGTCATAAATCTAAGTAGACGCAAGTGACGCAAGTATCGCAAGTGCGCGTAGACACGTCACACGACACGTCAGAGAACGCGTACGGGCTTTTCAGACGGCTTTGAGATTAACTACTTATGTAAAAGCGCCCACTATTAAAGTAATTGAATAAATGGAAATTACCCTTTTTGACACTAATTCGATTTAGTTAAATCCGCTCCATAATGACACAACATACGATATGAAATAAAGTAAATAACTAATAATACGAAGTAAATAACTGACACTAACTTGCTGTATCGGAACGCCTGCCTTAGGGAATGGTGTCTAGATAAAATGTATCTAGAAAAAGGACATCTAATTACTTTTAAAGCAATAACTGGTGGTGACTGGTGGTAGGTCTCTCATTATGTAAGAGGCCGTCTGGGTGGGTACCACCGCAATGTCTATTTCTACCGCCTAGCAACAGTGTGCATGCACTGTTGTGTTTCGGTTTGAAGGATATTGTAGCCAGTATAACTACTGGACATAATGAGACTTAACATCTTATGTCTCAGGATGACGAGCGCAGTGGAATGCCACAGAGTACTTTGTAACTCAAGGTGGTGGATGGTGTTGGTACTGTTTATGGGTGGTCGTATCGCTTACCATCAGGCGAACGGCATGCTCGTCTCGTCATTCAAAGCAATAAAAAAAAAAAAAAAAAAAAAAAAAACAACTGGACGTTAATGCTAGAACGTGAAACTTCATTACAATATGGTAATTAGTTTTATTACTTGACTATGGTTTGAATCATTTAGATTTTTTTAGGAGAAGATTACCATTCCCCTCGGTGCAATGAGGTGATGAACTCTGCTGGTAACGCCCGGGTGGTCACCACCCAAGTATAATGACGCTGATCATTTCAAGAATTGCGTTGTATACTCTTAAAATTATCATAAATTTATTTATTTATCATTTGTACAATATCTTTGGTATAATGGTAGTGTACTGTGGCTAAATTGATAAGATTCTAAGTTCAATGCCTATGTAGACTACACTTTGTTGGATTTTCATATTAGGATGGAAACCGGTCTTACAAACTAAGCTTAAATCGTTATTAATTTACCTGCGTCAGAAGATATAGGAACACTCTTATATTGAGAGATCACAAGGAAGATAAATTAGTTGTACTTCCTAATCCGCTTATGTAAAACTGCAGACATGCTACCAGCTACGCTACTTTGTTCTCTTAACACCCGTTATTTCTTTAAGCTCCTCGCGTCTAAAAGCTATGCTTATCTACATGCTTTTCAAGGGGATTTGGTACTAATCGAGTGCAGTCAAAGGAAAAAGACAACTTGGTTTCCTATTAAAGTTCTAGACGGGTTCAGTCTGGCTCTAGCGTGACCGGCCAACTGCACGCGCGATTAAACTCAACACAAACAAACAGGCCCGAGACAGGAGTGAGGGGAACTGATATACTTTCGATGGAAAAAAAATGTCGCGTTGTCTTGAATGTTAGATGGAATTTAGATTTAAAAAGTCTGTGCGGAACGAATCAGATGCACGTGGACGCTATCCACAATATCGAGAAATTAAATTAAATATTATTGTTCACGAGCTTTTGCCCGCGGCTCCACGCGCGTGAATGCGTTTTCCTGGGATAAAAGTCCCGCTTTATATTTTCCTGGGATAAAAGTAGCCTATGTATTAATCCAGGACATAATCTACCCGTGTGCCAAATTTCATCAAAATCCGTTCTGTAGTTTTTGCGTGAAAGAGTAACAAACATCCATACAACCAGATATCCAGACATCCATACATCCATACATCCATACTTACAAACTTTCACGTTAATAATATTAGTAGGATTTCAGGGTTCGTAGAGTAATTAAATAAACAAAACCAATTTCGCGCAAAATTTACCTAAATTATATTTCATACGCGTGCTTTTACAATCCACCTGCGATAATTGTATTATCGGTACGCTTCCGATCGCGTCGCCACTCGCCATTCGCCCCCTCAACACGATTCCGAGCTACGGCCCTGCAAACGAGCTCCCTACATACACAGAGTGTAGCAAAAATAAGGTATACACAGCACCACGTATACCGAAGGTGCATCTTAATGTATCGTTTAAAATGAAAGACACGTAATCCTCATACATTCTTAGTAATTGGACTTTGAAATTAACGTCGAAACACTCGTTTTATTATGCTTGCATATCAATTTTTTGACACTAACGGAGTACGTGTGCGGATTTAAGTACGGTTTATGATATTTGGTAAGAATTTAACAGATTATTTTAGTAAGAAAGTATAATCGATCTCCAGTTTGCATGAAATAGTAGGCACTGCGCGTTGTATACAGATGTAAGCTTTTATTCTCTATACACTGCATCTACACCATCCTGTAGACTCAGATAGTATAAAGCGGCTCGTCCTGTTGACAACATTTTCTGTATACAACTGTCTCGACATGCCGGCGTCGACGATATCTCTCGAAGTTGCACCGCCGCGCCGCCGCCGCTTTGGTATCAGTTGCCATTTGTTCGATACTTGCTGTTTTAGTTTAACTACGAGCAGTTTATGGTAGAGTTAGTCGAGTGGACGGGGTAGTAATACGGATAGAAATAACATTATTGAAGCAATTATGTTAACTGCTGCCTCTATTTTTCGTATTGCTATGACCTACATTGGACCTGCAAGTTGTAATAAACGTGTCTATTAAAATTAAAGTAATATTATTTTAATGCTTGATTTATTTATTTATGTTGTAAAGTGGGCGGATGCACATTCAGATATGTATAGGCTGAACTGTGGAGTGCGACAAGGGGGGATTTCCTCGCCGAAACTTTTTAATCTATATATGAATAATTTGATTGTCGGGCTTAGCAACGCCAATGTCGGATGTTCAATTAATGGAGTAATGGTCAACAATATAAGTTACGCAGACGACATGGTTTTGTTAACACCGTCAGTTAACGCGCTTAATATTTTGATGAGAAAGTGTGAAATATATGCTAAATCTCATGGGCTCAGGTACAATGCTAAAAAGAGTGAATTAATGCTTTTTAAAGCGGGAAAGAAAACATACTCAGTCCCTAAAGTGAAGTTAGATGGAGCTATACTCAGTTGGGTCAAGAAGTTTTACGTACCTGGGCCACTGGGTCACAGATGATATGTCAGATGAAACTGATATTGAGAGGGAGCGTAGAGCATTGTCAGTTCGATGCAATATGCTGGCTCGCAGGTTCGCACGCTGCACAGTTCCAGTAAAAATAACTCTATTCAAGGCGTATTGTCAAACATTTTACACATGCAGCCTGTGGGTCAACTATACGCAGAAAACTTATAATGCTCTGCGAATCCAATACAATAACGCGTTAAGAATGTTGTTGGGTTTGCCTCGCTTCTGTAGTGCTTCGGCAATGTTCGCTGTCAGTCACACAGATGACTTTAGTGCGATTATTCGAAAGCGAGCGACATCGCTGATGCGCCGAGTCTGGGGTGCACCCAATAATATTTTAGCCCTTGTAGGCAATGATTACACGAGCGATTTTATGAGACGCTGGTTTGAGTTGCATAAACCTATCGCTCAACTAGTGGGTCAGTGATTCGCCCGTTGTGATGTGTTTTGTTATATTTTGTTCTTTTTATGTACGTACTAACATAGCTATAAGTATTGTAACTTACTAATACTATGGGTGAATATCCTGAAATAAATTCAATTTAATTTAATTTAATTTAATTTATATTAGATAACCACCTATGTTTATCGGGAAATACATAAATATGCTTTTAAATATTTGAAGTAATAATTGCAATGTCATTTTCCTTCGAGATTTATTATAACGTTTAATATAACACAAGTAGCTCAGCAACAAAGCTGTTTTCAGTGATACAGGAATGCCAACTCGGCCGAGTCGGATTATTCATGAGCCAGACCCGAAAACAACTGAGAATGTCTTACCGACCTGCGTCTAAAGTAAAGCGACGGTAAGTGAGAGGAAGATTTTGTACCGAATCATTACTTTGCTCAGTGATGTTTTCATACATACATAATATTGTATATGTATAGCAGCACATGATCAATCATTTTAAATACCTTATTACTGACAACTTCCACATAAAAGGCTTTATACCATTATTTTCTTGAGGAGGGTTAATTTTAACCCATTTATATTGCATAAATCATGCTAGGACTTGTTATTAATCTCCGTATAAGGCTTAGTGCCGTTACCCTAACGGCGCGTGCATACAGCGTCACTTATCTTGCGCAGGCGCATGCCGGAACAGGGGCGGGCAGAGACTGTCGCCTTGTACTGTTATTCGCACTCTTTGCTCACTCATCGTTATGACAAAAGAATATGTTTCGGTGATAAATCTTGTACGTGACTATGAGGCGTGAGATAAGGACTAAGTGATAGTTCGTATGCGAGTCTGTCTGGGTAGCTCAATATCTTCAACTTGTTCTGTCGTAACAATGTCCAAGCACGTTTGTGTCTCAATTTTCAGAATAATACAGCTATAATAATACATTTTTGTTTTGTAACAATAAACTTTAGGTGCCCAGGACTGGAATTTGTGGTGCTCTCGACCTCTATCACATCATGGATGACAATGAGGCTCGTCTGGGTATGCTTGCGGCGACGCTTAAAAAATATCTTATACTTTTTATAATTATCATAGACTAGACCGTAATTTTTTAGCCCAAGGATATATAGTATTGTATAAACGCTGTAAATATTGTTCGTACATTACGCAGCTCGTTCAAATAATTAAAACAACGCAGATCTAACGAATATTCATAACGTTTGCAATTTGAAATTAGCTTCAAACTAGTGTTTATTTACGATTCGCTGTAAGTTGTAGCTAACATTAACTGGTAATGAGGAAAATTCAATTTTTAACACAAACATAGCTGTTTTCTTGCGCGTTGTTCTAAACAGATGAGTTAAAGGTTGAGGCACACTTAATGCAAATTGAAAAATTCAATTTCCAAGCTTATATTTCAACAATAACAAAGCACTGATTTTGTGAACTTAATATTACTATGACAAACACGTTGCTTTACAAAAAAGCGCTATGCCTGCTTGTTAATAATATTACCACTCAAAAAGAGCATGATTAATTTTACTGCAGCACTTTGCTGTTTTCATCTCAAGATATTAGATGCTAGCTTTATAATATTCAGTAATAATAGTGAATGTCATAATTCTGCTGGCAGCAGTTATCGATTACATTAACTCGGGTACCTCGGACCTTTTACATTGTGAGTAGCAAAAGGAAGCGATAGGTGTGCGTCAACCCTAAAGCGATTCAAACACAAAGAGATGCTACAGAAATTAAAATGGTAATCATCATCGCACGACGTGTTAGTAAACAGCGAGCAGATGTGCAGCTTCCGCCCGCCCCGCGCCCGCCCCGCGTCCGCGCCGCCCACTGCGACTTCTGATCAAACAGTTATTGTATTTCTGTATGATTGCGTGCCAAATGCGGATTCGAGGATTATAGGACAAAAACCGGGCTGGGAATACGTTGTGGGATTGGAGTAAATATTTATGCGGCGGGTTTGTAGTATTCTATTAGAATTGTTTTAAATAAATTTAAATTAGACGTCCATATTGCCCGTCTGGTGACTTGGACGACACAACTGCTTTTGCGATAAGCGTTTTTTTCGCGGGGAAAAAACGCTTATCGCTACCACCACTGGGCGGTGAGTGGACGGTTCTGTTGGTTCCACCAATCTTACGCCCCAATTTCGACACTCGGGGATATAGCATCATCCGAGCATTGGACCGAGTCCCTAACACTTTGTACACCCTACACCGGCATACCAACCACAACCCGCGGTGGCCTTCTTCGGCGCCTACAGGACGGCTCCGGGGTGTCTTGTTGCACTAAGATAATTGCACGGGACCGCCCCTGCGCGATGCCGCATTGCGACCCATCTCTATATGAGAGGGCTAAGATGCCCCCGAGCTCTACAGGACGCCCTTGACGTCTACGACTGCAGAAGACCGACAAACCGCAATGTCGTCCACCTCGTAGTCGCTTACATTGGAGTAGTCGAGCGAGCAGACCTCCGCTGCTCGCCCCACGACTCTTGCTTACCCCATTTAGTCGCCTCTTACGACAGGCAGGGAATGCCGTGGCGGAATTCTTTAGATGCCCCCGGGCCACAGGGCACAAGGAGCCGGTCAGTCGTCCTCCCGACGCCTTCTTCGTCTTCTCTGACTGCGGGGGGGATCGTTCTGCTCACGATCCCGCTCGGCGCTCTCCTTCCGCGAGATGATGCGTCATCTCAAAGTGTGAGTGCGCTCACAGAAGGAGGCCATCGCTCGCTCATGCTATGACTACTATACATTAACTTCACAACCCAAAACTCTAAAATTACAACGCTTACGCAAAATTACACCTAAATTAACTTAAACTGTGGTTTTCATCTTGAAAAATTAGATGATAAGTGCTACAATGTGTACTTATTTCACTTCAAATATAATGTCCGCCAACCCGGAAGACAGCAGTGTTTACACAGTGCTTAGCACCAGAAATTCACAAAGGTACTACCTAGATGGTCTCTTGTTACGATAGACCTACTCCCTATAGTAAATTCGGCTTCGGTACCATGATTCTGTTTACCTCTTCGGCGAGTATTTTTAAACACTCGTCGATAAACAAGTCGGCTCATGGCTGGTCTGATATTTTCCATATTTTCGAAGCTGTGTAGTGTTGTACTCCTTGTTAATGATATCACAGATGTGGGTTTCATGTAACACTAGGGTTTCATTTTACTAATAAACAATACGCTACACAGAGCGTTTGTTTGTTTTAATGCTTTCAAATCACACGGCATTGGACCATCCTAACTAAAAGTATTAATGGTCACACCATTTACATTTATTTACGTACAAAATAATCAATTAATGTATTTGTATGAAATTTGGCACACAAGTAATATAAAGTTGAAGAGTGAAGAGTTTGTTTGTTTGTATGATTGAACGCGCTAATCTCAAGAGCTACTGAACCGATTTTGAAAGTTGTTCGACTAATAGGAAACTACATTACTCCTGAGTGCTATAGGCTACTTTTTATCTCGGGAAAATATTTATATCCTGGATAAACTTTTTCACGCGGGCGGCGCTGCGACCAATACTGATAAAGTATATTGTTCTAAATTGTTTCTCCAGTTGTATTTTATTATTCAGAAAACACTCTCTAATTTTCTTATATTATAGAATTAATATAATAATCAAATTTCTTTTCTTAAGATCTAGTCATTGGTTCCACATTTATTACTATCAGACTGTCAGTCTCAATCTGTGCTAACATTAATACGCCAACAAGTGGCAATTAATTAGCAATTAGCAAGTAATAAACAATTACTGTGACATGATTGCTCCACATAGTTTGACAGACTTCGCAGCGGGTGCGACGGCTGTGTAACGAGAGGTCGCGGGTTCGAAGCCAAATGGTGAAGCAAACGATCCTCTAGTATTTGTTACGGGTCTGCTGAGTGATTGAAAGCCCCTCGTTGTTTAATAACTATGCAATACTAATGTTAAAGTGAAGCGTATTTATTTCTACTCATATTTTAATAATACTAGCGACCCGCCCCGGCTTTGCACGAAAAGTAGAGCGTGTATAAACTTCAAGTTTCTTTTGTCGTATAAAACATTTATGAATTATATACATAAACCTTTCTCTTGAATCTCTCCGTCCATTGATGAATATCGTAGTCCATTCGGTCATTCGTGATTTTATCGTGTTCAGACAGGCAGACAAGGCGGGGGACTTTGTTTTATAATTTTATGCAATTATGCGATTCGGGTCATTTGTTGCAGCAATAGCTGACAGTACAAATACTGCAATTAACCTATAGTGCACTCACGTTCGTGAAGATTACTTCCATAAAATACACACGATTTGCCTGAGCTTGGACATTATTTATGGCGATATGCTCGCCCATCACATCGTAAAACACTCTACTAGTTATGGTTTGCATTACTTACGTCTCTACCCCTTCGGGCATAAAGGCGTGAAGTTATCTATTATGAGACAGCGTCATAACTGCCGTTTCCAAATTCTAATACGACACAACTAACTATCTTAGGCACGCAGGGGTACGTGAGGCGGTGGGAGGGATGCGACACGGTTGAACCTGAATATCTAATAACTATTTAATAAATATTTCAACAGGTACGAAATATACAATGTATATGTGTGTATGTAAATTATAGGCACACTATTCACACGCCACATCAGTCAGTTTAGTGTTATAATGGAAGTAATTTTTTAACCCCCGACAAAATAGGTGTTATAAGTTTAGGGTGTGTATCTATATGTCTGTCTGTGGCATCGTAGCTCTCAAACGAATGGACCAATTTTGACGCGGCTTTTTTTGTTTGAAAGCTGACGTGATCGCAATGGTTTTTAGATATAATTTATGAAGATCTGTTCAGGCGTTTGAAGATTATCAGCTCTTTTCCAATTTAAAAAGCCCGGTTGAATTTAAATTTGGTGGACCGTTACTTCGGCAATATCTTTAAAACATGAGCTGATGCTGCCGCATTAAATAGTCTGCGGGATACCCAACTCCTTAGCAACTTATAGCAGATATAGCTTGTTTGGGCTCATAAGGATGGTCTCATCGAATAAGTGTTAGATAGTTGATTATCAAGGTCCCATGATGGAGAATAAAGTAATTTAAAAAGTTTGAAATAAAAATATTACTAGGTACTTAAACGACAAAGACACTTTTATTATTTTGCTTTTTAGAGAGTTTTTTACAACATTTACCAGTGTACGCGATGCAATTAACCCCTTAAAATAAAATTAAAATTAAAATACTCGCCCAGTACAGACGAATGGTGACGAATACGAGTGTGTAAACAACTTATTCGAGTGTATTCGTTACTCATAATTCATATTTATATTTGTTTGCCAAGTTATTCGGCGAATAATAGTCTAAATGAGGAATTAGAGCAGGTATGAATTTAAAAAAATCTTTTCTCAGTGCTTAGTTACGTTACGTAATGAACCTCCTTTACAAAATATAATGCTTTAGAGCCGTCGCTTTTAGCTGCGCGTTGGCGTTGAGTAGTTACAATTCAATTAAATAGAAGTCAGTACAGAGAGATCTATTAACGTTAAAGTTTTTAAATATGAAAGTAGCATACCGTGCGGTATGTTTAATGTACACACACCATTTCCCGAAACTATTCCGCTTATTTCGCGTAAAGTGAGACGCGCGAGGTGGCTCGTAACCGCGCACTCACCGAGCCAAGCATTTACTTAGCGCTTCTTCCGAGAAGCGTGTCGTGGCGAGAGTTCCGACGTTTATTGCTGATTCAATCACTAACCCCCGGTTTCTGAAAGGCTGATCAAAGTTTGTTCAACACCTCTGTCAATTTAACAGCGCTGTTAAATCAATTTAGGTTTCTGAAAAATTATTCAGAGAAAAATTTACTAATCTATGATCAATTTAGTTTGTCATCAACATTCTATATCGTTGGGGCCGCGTTCGTTACTTTGTTGAGTTTATCGTTAATTAGTTTATTCTCAACTGTCAAAAGGTGCCAATAAGCAGTGTTGCCAACTGGTACCGCCATCAAGTAGCTAGATGAATAGTAAAAAGTTGGCTGCCCGATTCTTCCGCTAAAAAAAGTTGATTAGAAGTAGCTAAATGTTTATAAGTAAGAAAAGTACTGAAATAATAATAATTATTTTGTTTATTTTTATTTTACATCTTTATTGTACACGAACAAAAAATAAAAATTATGTCACAACTAGCTTATGCCCGCGGCTCCACCCGCGTGAATGAGTTTTCCCGGGATAAAAGTCCCGCTTTATATTTTCCCGGTATAAAAAGTAGTCTATGTGTTACTCCAGGACATGATGTACCCGTGTGCCAAAATTTCATCGAAATCCGTTCAGTAGTTTTTGGCTACAATGTCCTACAAACCGAAACACAACAGTGCATGCACACTGCTGCTTGGCGGTAGAAATAGACCTTTATAATAATAATAATAATATCCCCCCCAAGGGATCACCTTGTCGCGGTGGGGGGGCTTACGGGTACTGGGTACTGGTTTTTACAAGGGTCCTAACATCTAACCACTTATAATATAATATACCTATCCAACCAACGATCCCAATCCCACTCTGTGGAGAAAAATATGGAAAGTCAAAGTAATAGATACAGTTTACGGCCGCTACCCGGGGGTCGCCGGGGCGCATCTGGAGCCAACGCTGGATGCCACAGTATGCGAACCGTTGGCGACGGGGGACTGAGCAGGCGGGTTCCCCTCGAAAAATGTACTACAGCCGACCCATCATCTTCACCCCCATCTATCTCATCCTCTAACCACTCACTCTTTTCAAATATCCCATCACCATCATCAACTCATAGTTTATTCCGATCTCCCAATTCATCACCATCTTCAATTTATTCAACCAGATCAACACGGTCAACAACTGTTGTGCAGGAGGCACACGCCACTAATCCTGTACCCACTGCTGGCCCTTCATATTGTGTGCGAAAAAAATGGACTGAAGATATGAACCGATTTATATGGCACACATACTTGACAATTACAAAGTGTGAGACAGTTCAAATGAATAATTATCTAGAACCGCTTCATCATCAATTTGATCTTAGATACCCAGAAATGCAAGTATCTCGTCAGCGTGTAGGCGATCAAAGGAGAGCAATCTTAAGAAGAAAACTACTATCACAAGATATTCTCGATGAAATACGTAGGGAAGTAAACGAACATACACAAAGAGACAGTCAATCATTCATACACAATTCAAGCAAATCCTCAGCCCTACCACATACACAACATAATATACATACTAGAATGAAATGGTCAAATGATATTAATGACGAAATCGTAGTTTGTTATTTTGAGGTTACCGAACTAGAATTAAATAAAACCGGATACAGGCAAAAGCTTTATGACTTATTTATAAAAAAACACCCACATCTCTCACACCTAACACAACAAAGAATCGCAGACCAAAGAAGATTGTTATTCAGCAATAAGATACACGCGAATAGAATTAAGGAGTTAAAGAGACAGGTAGAATTAAAACTTGGTGGTAATAGCTATATACATCAAACTCCTGAAGGGCACAATGCCATTACCGCGGTAAACTTACAACAATCCTTACTTACAGCCAATGAAACTGAAGGTACATTAGACTCAACATTAGCACAACCAGATACTCAATTAATTGACAACTTACCTACAAATAATGAAAATATTTCTAATCCAACAGTGGGTTATGAGATAGATTTAAATTTAATTGAAACAGAATTCATCACAGCAATATCAAGATTCACCGCCACTGATCCAGAACAAAGGCCTTATATACCCAAACAGAAGACATCACGCACATTTTCCCAGATAATCCATTACCTTAATAGTACATTGCTCCCGAAACACCTTAACAACGATTTAGATTTTATATCACTACACACAATTATTTATGCGGCAGCTTTTACAGCGGCTGTCTGCAATGGAACCAAGATTGATCCGGATACCAATATACAGAAGAGAGGTTATAAAAAGCCTAGGTGGCAAAAAAGAATTGAACTACGAATAGATAAATACAGGGTAGAAATAGGTAGACTTACCCAATACATGTTAGGAAACAGGACTCGAAAAACTATGAAAACTGTAGAGGAAATTAAAACTAAGTATAAAAATCACTCACAACACGAAGAACCCAATACAGAGCCACAACATTTTTTGGATACATTAAAACAGAAATTAAACGCAGCATCAACCCGGCTGAAAAGATACCTTACCTGCACTAAACGCAAACAACAAAACTCAACCTTTAGCAATAACGAAAAATCTTTTTATAGAATGTTAGGTAAAAATGAACAAAATATTCCAGGGGAATCTACACAATATCCGCCGCCAGAGCACTTACAACAGTTTTGGGCAAACATATGGGCAGACCCCGTACAACACAATGCAAATGCTGATTGGTTACATAGAGTACCACAGACAATAAATATAAATCAAATGATTTTTGAAAACATTTCTGTAGATACACTGACGAAAATAATAAACCGCACACATAATTGGAAAGCACCGGGAACCGATAATATACACAACTATTGGTACAAAAAACTGACATTTCACCCATTCATTCACTATCATATTACCCAATTCATACAATCACCACATACAATACCAACATTCATAACTCATGGAATCACGTATATGTTACCGAAAGGCTCGGATATAAAAAACCCAGCTAATTATCGACCTATTACATGTCTACCAACCATATATAAAATCATAACAGGATGCATTAGTGACATTATTTATCAACACCTAGATGAACACAAAATACTTACAGAACAACAGAAAGGATGAAAAAAAAATAGCCAAGGTTGCAAAGAACAGTTAACGATAGATTCTGTAATTATGAAACAAGCACAAATACAAAATAGAAACATTCATACAATGTACATCGACTATCAGAAGGCGTTTGATTCAGTGCCTCATAGCTGGTTGATTCATGTGTTAGAGCATTACAAAATTCACCCCAAAATAATAGAATTCCTAAAATTGATCATGGCTCACTGGACAACAAAACTAAAATTAAATCAAAACAACACACTTATAACTACTCCTCCGATTAAAATACAGAGAGGCATATTCCAAGGGGATGCCCTCAGCCCCCTATGGTTTTGTTTGGCTCTTAACCCCCTCTCCGAATTACTTAATAATACCGGGGTAGGATTTAAAATAAAACACGAAAATACACACCATATCATCTCCCATTTGATGTATATGGATGATATTAAAATCTACGCAACCAACAACACCGAACTCACGAAACTAGCAGATATCACACAATCATTTTCCACAGACATACAGATGAGGTTTGGGGTTGATAAATGCAAAGTCCACTCCATCAGTCGCGGCAAAACACTACAAAATACCTACATTCTGGATACAGGTGAATCAGTAGAGCCCATGGACGAACACGCTACATACAAATACCTAGGTTTCCATCAATCTAAACATATACTTCAGAAACAAGCCAAATTAGAAATCACTAAGAAATTCAAACATAGACTAAATCAAATCTTAAGAACACATTTAAACTCCCGTAATACTACCAAAGCTATTAATACCTACGCTATTCCAACTCTTACGTATTCATTTGGAATCATAAGCTGGTCCCAATCGGATCTTATAAAATTACAACGAATGATAAATACGCACCTGACTACCCATAGAAAACATCACCCAAAATCCTGCATACAACGAGTTACAATGTCACGTAGAATGGGCGGCAGAGGAGTAATCGATATACGGAACCTACATAACAACTTGATTATTAAATTACGACATTATTTTCACAACAAAGCTGAGCATACACAACTCCATAAATACATAGCCGCTACTGATAAGAAACTTACTCCGCTTAACTTGCACGACAGAAACATGGAATCCCATTATCACATCACCACTGCACAGCACAAGGCAGATATGTGGCTTCAAAAATCTCTGCATGGAAGACACCTAGCCGATCTGAGCCAAACACACGTCGATAAAATAGCGTCGAACGAGTGGCTGCGGCGTGGAGAACTTTTCCCAGAGACAGAGGCGTTTATGTGTGCTATCTAGGATCAAATAATAAACACACGCAATTATCAAAAGCACATTCTCCGAATACCTAACCTGTCTTCTGATCAGTGTCGCCGGTGTTACAGTGCTTCAGAGACGATACAGCATATAACCGGGGCTTGTAAATCAATCGCACAGACTGATTATAAGCACCGGCATGATCAAGTTGCCGCCATCATTCACCAACACCTGGCATTTAGACACTCACTTATCACAAACAAAACTGCATACTATAAATATAAACCTTCATCAATATTAGAATCTGCTAATTATAAATTATACTGGGATCGAACAATTATTACTGATAAAACGATACACTACAATAGACCCGATATCCTTTTCTACGACAAGGCTAAAAGTATCATATATCTAATAGACATTGCTATACCTAACACACATAACCTCGCATCTACATACACTGAAAAAATAGCCAAATATACAGATTTATCCATAGAACTAAAAAAACAGTGGAAAGTGCATACAATTAAAACAGTCCCTGTAATTTTATCTTCCACAGGTGTCATACCACACTCCCTACATAGTAGTCTTCAATCTCTTGGCATGCATAAGCTCTCATACATCCTCCTTCAAAAAGCAACAATACTTAATACTTGCAGAATTGCTAGAAAATTCCTATCTACCTTGGCTTAATCATTAATAATTTCACCCCATTTTCTTGCTTGGCCCAACAGCCCGCATTAAATGGCTTTACCCCGTTCTCACGGGAGAATAAAGTTGATAACTAGTATAATAATATAATAAATTGAATTAATAATAATATAATAAATTGAATTAAATTGTGATTATCTTTTCTATTATGTGTTGACCAGTCATATTTAAAGCGTTTCATAATATACCTACATTTTTTTAATTATATTAGAATAGCGTCATATCATTCTACTAAAACAAATTTAAAAAAAAATTGATAGTGTGCTTATTGTACCTCAGCCCAACCCTTAATTTATTCAATTTCCATTTATTATAATTAGTTCATTGTCTACATCTTATAATTTATGGCAGCATAGCCTTTAACCTTAGCCGGTTCCTTATGGAATGAATAAACAAATGTGTAGAGCTTTAGCCTGAATAAATTTTGTCACTAATTCTTTTAGTATAACATACTAAAGGAATGTAAAAAAAACCTTTAGTAATATCTTTAAAACCCTAACATCAAAAAATCGGTAGAAAATGTTGCTAAATTTCATGAACTTACTTTTTTTAACAGTTAATTCACCGATGAGCACCAATTAGTTGACAAATCATTCGACATCATTTTAATCTATGATTATGGCGTAACAAGCGTTCTAGAAACTCAATATAACGTTTAACAAGCGGTTCCGTGATCAACTTTAACAGCTCTGTCAACTGACACGGTGATCAAATCAAAGTAGTTAATTTTACTTTTGGCAACTCAAGCGGCACTTGACAGGAGATTTAAGCGTGTTGTAGTAAACATTTTCGTTGATCAGCCTTTCAGAAACTAGGCGTAAGTTAATTATCTGTTTTAATTTACTTATGTAATAAAGTTGTTATTATAGATCCGGAAATGAAAAACAAGGTTTGATATAGCACCTTTTTGTCACATTTTTTCTTATACTACTTGAGTACATGTACTTCTGCTCCACGGCGTAATACTAAATCTTTTTCCCACATGTCGCAAAAACGATTTGATTAAGTTATTATAATCGGCCGTTTATCAACCCTTCTGGGATATCAAAATCTGAACAAATCGGGTAAGATAAAAATCTACACAAAGTTTTGCCGAATCTACGTTCCCACCCAGGACCTCCCAGGACACAGACCGGATATGCTGTCACTACGCCAAGCAGACGAACATGATATTCAACTAGTTGGATATAATAGTTATAGATACAATGTTGTATATTACTTATATTTTATTGAGCTAGTAAAAAAGAGACCGCCTCGGTGGCGTAGTTGTTTTACGGTGCGACTGCAATACTGAGGTCTCGGGTTCGATCCCCGGGTCGGGCAGTGATGTTGGATTTTTCTATTCAGTGTCAGCCTAGAGTCTGGAATTTGTGCCCGATATGGCGATAGGCTAGCTCCCTATCCACATTCGTGCATTAGTGCGCATCTGCCTACCCCTTTAGTGATAAAAGGCGTGAATGTGTTTGGGTGTGTGTGTATATATGTAGTAAAAAAGTCAAGTTTGATAAAAAGGTGCGAAAGGGCAAATCCGAAAAAGATCAGAAATTAAGACAGGTTTTGGAAGTTGTGTCGAAAACTATGTTCAGCCAACTTCCAAGTTACGAAGTGAAAAGTTTTAATGGAAGAAAAGGCATCATACAAAAAGTGTCGGCTTATGTTATATTAATATTCCATTATGCTTTGTAGAAATAAATGTTTTATAAGCTTTAGTAGGTCCTGTACTTTATAGCTGGTTCAAAATACCATGAGTGTTCATCCATAAAGGATTCAAAGTCTTGTCGCTCTGTAATTTTCGTGAATGACGAAATGTCTGTGGATGTTATGGGATTCATTTTGTTCCCGACTAAAACTAGAATAGCAACCGTCACTATCATATTATATTTCGATACCAGCAATTAAAACTGTGTCAACTTTACCGTAGAGACATTCAAAGAGAAAAATAAGATTACTTTTATAATACTAGAAGCTTCTTAATGATTTATTTGTGTTATTGCAAACCTCTTCTTCTTCATTTTTTAGATAAAAAATTATCAATTTTGGCCTTAAAAAGTGACTAAAGTGTAGTGTTATATGTAATGCATGGTATCCATTTAGTCCTAACCAATCATTGTGAAAAACAATTATAATTAATAAGTATTTCAATTTCAAGTTGGGTCAGCATTCAAAGAAGAAGAGTGCCGAAACAATAAAGTAGTTGGAAAATTAGGTGTACTACTTGTACCAGTTTGACGATTAACTCTCCAAACGTAATCTTAAACATTTTTGCCTTTTTGGCTAATGAATGGCGCGCCGGATCTATTCTTACTGGAGAGATAAAATTGGCTCTGTAATTGCGGAAGTTTCGGTTGATTTATGGGTTTAGAAGTTGCCTGTTATGTATTTCTATTATTTATGAATCGATGCAAAATAAATAAATGTTTTATCATGTAAAACAAACCATTAGAGGCTTTACTAATGAGCATTTTAATCATTGATTATATTCTCCCCATAGCGTTCAAGGACATACGTAGAGACGAAAGCAGGAACTTTAATTATATGAAAAAATGACTATTTCAAACATACATTAAAAAGTTGATGCCAAAACAAATATTCTCTTTCTGTGTAAAACGATCCTGTGAACGTTTTCTTCTCAGGCCGTGATAGACTCATCGTATGTAAGATTGTCGCCAGTTTGTAATATCGCGCGTACTTACTTTGTTTTGATACAAAACGCTCGCAAGCACCGCGTTAATGTGTCTTTATAGTTTAAATAGTCGATATAAGTGCCAGTGAAGTGGATTTTAAATGCCAGTGCAGTAAACTCACACTTCCGCGTTCTTGTCTCGGAAAAAATGCAGTATAATGTAATAATATCTTTGCCAGATGGTTGGGTAGTCTTGCTTAATAGTACGATTACCAAGGCTTTTTGAGGCACATAAGTATACTGTCTAAAATATCTTTCAAGCCAGAAAATAGTACCTCGCACAGGAAGTGGCAGTCATAATACACATTGTTTTGGTAGATACCAGACAAACGAGACAAACTTTCGCATACGAGATACCCATTATCGTCAAATATACACGTACGTCGAACATACGTTTAATATTATTTTTTTACTCATCTTTGCTCATGTTATAAAATACTGCGACCAATCCCACGTATACTCTGTAATTAAATTTCTTTTGATAGTTAATGTATCATAAAACTTGTATAAATACTTTCTTTGTGATATGAGCATCGCTCGTGCTGTCGGTTAGCGAGCTTTTTTGAGGCTCGTAAACGTTGACGGTTTTTAAAGCTCGACTTTCAAAGGATAGCGGTGCAATAGCGATCTGAATAGCGTCGATTAATAAGACGGCACGTTACAGAGGGCGTTTTTTTACATCGTAATTACCAACAAGGGATTCGCCACCGATTAGGGGGAGAGATGTTTTGTCAGGCATAAATCTAGGGACGGTGCGTGCAAGAAGTCCTTCTCCACGGACAGAGTATTTAAAGTATATTATTATAATATTTATTATAAATATTAACTCATTAACTGCCATGTCAGGTTCCGGTGCTTGACAGACATGGTACCTGTTAAGGCCATGTCAGTCCCGGGTGACTGACGCCATAGTATGTAATTTAAATGATCTCAAGGAGCTGTCCAGACAAATTTAGCGCGTTTTTATCTATTAAAATTGACTGACAAGGCCCCGGTAAAACTATGTTCAGCTTGGTCTAACATTTTTATATTTAGAACTGGATTTATTTGCCTGTTTTTTTGGGAAAAATAAAATACAAAATGAAATTCTAAAACTTTTTATTGTTTGAAATAATTATATTTTGGGCTTATACAGCTTAGAAAAACAAAAAAAAAAAATAATTTTGAGTAATTTCTGTGTCTTCACATATTTCACTACAACATGGAATTTCTAACAGCGGGGAATCTCTTTGAGTCAATTGTTTTTTTAGTTCGTCAATTGCCTGCAGATCTGTCAATGATAATTCAAAATCACACGTATTATCAATAATTGACATGATTCACAATAGCTATAGTCACACAAAAACTCCAAAAACACAAAAAAAACGGCCGGCGGACGGTGCCTGAAAAAATTCGTGAAATGGCGCAATAGCTATGTTTTCTTTCGTTTGGGCCTCGTCAGTCATATGCCTGAATTTTTTTTTGCTTTATTTTACTTTATAATCACCGGAAACAAATTAAAATAGTCATATAATGTGGTTTAAATCAATATAAAACCAAAATACAAAAAAAACCGTCATCTAATTTTGCTATGTCAGTTAACGTGTTAATTCATAGAACCAAACTATAAGGCCTCGTAACATTACAATAGGGATTATATTATCATTACATTATATTATACGCATGCATGCTCACGCCTTTTATCCCCGAAGGGGTAGGCAGAGGCGCAACTAGTGCACCTACTTTTCGCCAAGCGTATTCCGTCCCATGATGTGATAGGGGGCGAGCCTATCGCCATATCGGGCACAAATTCCAGACTCCGGGCTGATACTGAATAGAAAAATCCAATATCACTTTGCCCGACCCGGGAATCGAACCCGAGACCTCAGCCTTGCAGTCGTACCGTAAAACAACTACGCCACCGAGGCAGTCATAACATTACATTATGATATAATTTTCATTTTTATATTAGGCGACGATGCTCGCTCAAACGCAATAATTATTGCTCATCCAAAAGGCGTATTCGCAGAGCCGGATTAGCCTAAAGTCAGATTAGGCAACTGCCTAGGGGCCCGGCATCGGCAAGGAGCAGCCCTTAGTCCCGATAAAATAAAATGTGAAAAATATAATTAACGATTCGTATTTAATAAACCCGTTACCCGATTACAATATTATAGTCTTGATTATCTTTTACATTATTTTTCAATACTAGCTGTTGCCCGGGGCTCCGCCCGCGTAAATGAGTTTTCCCGGGATTAAAGCCCCGCTTTATATTTTCCCGGAATAAAAAGTAGCCTAAGTTACTCCTTATTACATCAGCTACCTGCCAATAAAAGTCCCGTCAAAATTGGTCCAGCCATTTCAGAGATTAGCCGGAACAAACAGACAGACAGACAGAAAGACAGACAAAAATTGTAAAAAATGATATTTTGGTGTATGTACCGTATATATATTCATATACATTTAGTAAAAAACGGTTATTTCAATATTACAAACAGAAACTCCAATTTTATTTATATGTATAGGAATAAAAAGTAGCCTAAGTTACTCCTTATTACATCAGCTACCTGCCAATAAAAGTCCCGTCAAAATTGGTCCAGCCATTTCAGAGATTAGCCGGAACAAACAGACAGACAGACAGAAAGACAGACAAAAATTGTAAAAAATGATATTTTGGTGTATGTACCGTATATATATTCATATACATTTAGTAAAAAACGGTTATTTCAATATTACAAACAGAAACTCCAATTTTATTTATATGTATAGATGTATAGATATTTTAGAGAAATATTTTAAGTTATTAAAAAAAACGAACTTATTTTTCGTAGTCGGTTAATTATAATAAATACAATATTTATTTATTGCGCACAAAAATGACAATTTCAATATTTCTTCGTCACTTTAAAAAAAAAAAAAACGATTACCTTTGCCCATTTTAAAAAACAAAACTGAATGAGCGCCGAGCGGCTGTTATTGCGACATCGATACTTCATTAACCGATACACAATTCATTGCTTATAAATCAACATTTGAAAATAGAATGTTACGCTCTTTTGTTCTCGTGCCGTACCAACGCTGGGGAAATAAATAAAAATGTACTCGTTTAAGAATTATAGCTTCTACGCATTGTATTTAAGGTTCATATTAGTAAGGGATGGTAAAACTGGTAACACGTGTCTTGACGCGAGTTTAACATTTTATACCCATCCCAAAAGTGCTCAACGCCGCTAAAGAATTTTTCACTTCAAAAATACAAAGTATATTAACTCTATCTTTAATAATGTTATTAATTGCCATTTAATAATATTGAAAATTATTCTTTTTTTTAAGAATCCAATATTATTGAGTTTTAATCATGTATTACACAGAAGGTACTAAATACTTACTGCAGGTACTACACTTAAATCATTTATTATCGCTTTTGTCCGTTCCGTGGAGCGGCGCGCACGCCGGACGTCACCCTTCTGCACGGTGTCTTCAAGTTGGACGGTTGGAGAACCGTTCAACTTTGGCAATCAATTGAACGAGGGGTAAATAAAGCCACGAGTACATACGCCATTTTAATGCACCGCATTACAACCCTATTCTACAGCCACCCTGCCATTAACCCGCGCCGGTCGACTATGCAGCGTACTAGTCGCGCGGTCACTCGAGCCGGATTAGCCGGGGCTATCAATCGCTATAATTTTAGGACTCGTTCTCATATCCACTTTATAGGCTACGATACGATTTATCGTAAGGATATTTCTATGCTGTATTTTTTATTTTAGGACAATTATACGCATAATCAAATATGTAGTGAAGTCACAGTGTAGACTAATCCAGATAAAACTGTCTCAGGTGACAGTGGATAACTTACCACAAAGTAATGTATCTTAAAACGTTCTCATATATCCGTTTGTAATAAAAACACGTGTGAAGGTCTCAGCAAAAGACAATACTTAAATCAAAACATTTGTTTCTGTCAGGGGTACAACTATTAAACATGCATTAGTAATCAGCTGAGTGCACATACGTATTGTTTAAATCGCGATTGTATAACGCGAGAGGTCAACGTCTGACGGAATGTTCGTGATGATGATCACTCGCTCGTGCGTCATCTGTCACTATATACGATTAGTTACGTGACGTGAATCCAACCACGACTAATTATTATGGTCGAAGGCTTAGCGAAAAACTATGGGTGTTTATTGATATCGACATTTGTTTTTTTTTTACCTGGCTAATTTTAAGAATACTTTAAATTGTTATTCATATACAATGTCAAACAGCGACATAAGTCCCCATCTTCGACTGTTGCCAGAATTATGCTAGTCTGTTTTTCAGTATTATTATTTAGTAAAATGTTATTTTAATAAAGTTCAAAAAAACCTGTTTGTAAGAATTACATAATCCCTGCTGATGTTCATGGTAATGTCAGTTCTAAACGCATAAGAGTCTTTCTACAAATAATGAAATATCGACACAAAATAAGTCAAGTGCGTGTTCACTGCCGGGTCTATCCGTACTATATTTTACTCGCGTCCTATTTAAAATTATAATTTGATGAAATCAAATCTTTATTGTAATTATTAGATTATGTTGAAAACATACTATCTGCGCTTACGCCCGTTGTTTTCTGCCGTGTTTGCGGTGACCCTTATAAATCATAATAATATTATTGATGCCGGATAGGCCTTGTCATAATGATCAGCGTCCCATATTTGGTCCGTAGACCACCTGATGCAGTTCATACCAAATTAGCCATATATCCATCGCTGGTTGAAATATGCATAGTAATGTAAAGTAACTTTTTGCGTAAATTAAAGTGCGATCACTTACTGTGATGCAATGTGAATATGTTTAGTTTTGTATTCACAATTTTCCTTCCTGTCAGTCGGATATCACTTGCACGATAGTCTCTGCACGATACTTAGTCGATTCAAATCGAGATAGTACATCACTTACCAATAATTCGAATTATTTTTAATGTTAACATCTCGCAAGTCGCACTGTATAATACTGCCAATATGACCTGACATAAGGGTCGCATTGAAATATCTTAAACTATAAAATATCGTGTCGTGTGAACCGTTGGCGGGGAGGTCGTACTCAGGGCTGTCTGAATATTTCATACAACTATATTTAAAGGAACGATTCCGAATGTGACGATAACGGACCGCAGCATTGGGACGCGTTTAAACTAGGCACTGGTTGTTCGATTACATTTGATAATGCCGTTGAGTTCGAAAGTTATAATGATTTCTTTCTCTATTATGAAAGATCTTAATATTTTAATTGAGTATAAAAGCATTGAAAAAACTTTCTTAAATAAGTTTGTTCCCTGCAGATTGTCGCAGTGGTCAGTTCAGGTCCGCACCTTAAGCCGGCCGGGCTGGGCTGCTAAATTATGCATCAACAAAAAGATTTGTCCGGCTGCTATAATGAACACTATATTGGGATTTATTGCCTCTTTTACAAACATTTGTTATGGATGTGCTATTTTGCTTTAATGGAAAATTTTGCTGTTGTTTTTTTATTTGTTTTACAAGGCGAGTAACACATTGGTGATAGTCTTGATTCTGTGGATGTTTACGGACAGTAGTGACCATTTACCTTCAGTATTCCCATTTATAAAGAGCGAACGAGACGATTGAGCAGGTAGGTTACGTGATGGTAAGTGCCCTCTATCGCGAATACGAAGCTGCCAGAAGAATTTGAAATACGTCGGCCTTTGACAGGTAGGATCGGGAATGGGAAGATTTATTCCACCTTTACTGTACTTTGTTTATTTGTAAATATGTATACCGTAAACTAGTTAAAGTGTTATTGTCACGTTTGTTGCTAGTTCTTAGAATCTAACTGCACTAAATGGTGGATACTGTTTCGCTAGCTGGATGCGAAACAGTTTTTGATGAGCATCTTATGGTGACATGGTAAAAAATATGTGTTTACTGTTTCTTACAATAACAGCATTCAGAGTAATTATTTTAGAGATTTCCGTAAACTTTTTTGTAGTAGATACTAAGTGTAGTAGGAATTACAAACATTATTTGACTTTTTTAGCATTTTTATAATTCCCGTACTTAATATATCATGCCATTATATGTTCATTCCAATTTCAGTAAACAACAACAGTCAAAATCAACGTAGTAATCTATTCAGCAATTCTTCAATAATGTACGAACAGACTACCATAACTATTTTATTATACTTATTATGTATACATTAGAATAAAGATTCCATATCTGATTTAATGATGCGTAGATTATTCAATTCCCCTACTAACACAAGAAACCCCGGAAGACAAGCTGCGCTGACCGATACGGCCGACAGCACCATATTAGTACGCACCCTCAGAGTAGAGCTCACTAGGCGGTCATCGGAATGTAGCCGGCATGTGGTGGAGCCATGAATAACAGATTTCTCTCATTAACCAACGCTTGCAGTATAAACAGGGCAATTATAGGTCCCACAATGGGCCCACTATTTGTTGCATACGGGATCGTGGGACAGGGCTGTCTCCGTTGACACAATATGCATTAAAGATGTATCGAGGAGTCGATACTCTATTGGCATGTGGAATGTGTATGAACAATAAGTCTCTGATGAATACTTTCATTTCTTAGAGAATACTCAAAACAACGGTGATTTTAAATGTGGAGTAAATGTTAATTAGGTATAAGTTATAGGCCGAACTTATAGGTATAAGTTCGGCCGCCATCAATCTTAGTGACCAATTTAATTTCACAACAAAACTGCTGTGGCTAGTTTTCTATGAAAAAGTATTTCTTGTACTACTGGTACAGTAACGATAAAAACAAAACTGTCTACGTGTACCTTCATCATTTACAAAAAGCGCAGTACTTATAACAAAAATAAAAGTTGTCGAGCGTCCTGAGTCATAATTCAGATATTTTTTCTTTTTTTAAATCCTTATAAAGTAATATTGGATTCAAGAAAATATCTTATTAAACAGTTTCATTAACAGCGGATTCCTGAGCACACGCTGGCATTCGTACCGCAGCGATTAGTGAGCGAGTTCAAATATTTGGTTGTTATCGCATACCGGTGGAGGGCGAAGTCTATTTACGGCGTGATAAGCCGCTGTGGTCTAATGGACATCATTGTGTCTAGCGTCATTCTTCACCTGTCACCCTCATGAATGTCAGTATCGCTGCTAAGCCGCTGCTAATAGAATCAACGGGCGTAATTGTTATCAGAATTATACCGACGTAACACACATACTCTCGCCTTTTATCTCCGAAGGGGCAGGCAGAGGCGCAACTAGTGCACCCACTTTTTGCTGTGCGTATTCCATGATATGATAGGGGGCGAGCCTATCGCCATATTGTCACTATCACTTTGCCCGACCCGGTGATTGAATACGAGAGCTTGGCATTGTACCGTAATACAACTACGCTACCGACGCGAGGCAGTCCCGACCTAACCGAATTATAACGACCTGTTACCAATGATCCCTATATACAATAAATAACTTATTTTGGGTGATGGTAGAGAAGGCTCAAGACTCAATTTGCTATTCAACAAGGTTGTGGGATTGTCAGATCTTATAGATTCTGTCCTCTTTCCACATTCCTTTTTCTCTTCTTTTATTGCAGCAAGGCATCTAGACAATGTCTTGAGCTATATGGATGGTCATGGGTGATGGCCACTTAACATAATGTGAAATGCTCAATTGTTTAACTTAAAAAATATTTATACAGCTGCAGCCTTGGTCAAAAGAATCAAATTGCGATAGCTGGATTTTGTTTCATAAATATTGATGATCAGCCCTATGTATAGATCAGCTCGACGGCGAGCCTCCCGACTCGCGCTCTGGCGAATCGAACTAACGACCCGCCGACCCACGGATAATTAGAGTCCGCGCCATACACTTAATACGATAACTGATTCATTAACTATTGGCGACGGACCACCGTGCGCGTCGGCTAAGTGCCCTGCCTTTTAGCGTATGCTGTCGATCTCTTGGTATATTTGTGTTGTGTATTTGATATTATAATAACTAGCTATTGTTCATTGACGGTAGGGTCGGTCCTGGGAACTATTATGGGATAAATTGTTATTGAAAAAATGTAATCCATTCTAATATATAAAGCTGCAGGGATAAATCGGAAGGGAAGCCGTTAATCTCCCGAAAATCTATTTCACTAGTTATAATTATAAAATCCCTCAGTTTTATTCTGCCTACGGGCCTATATCCGGGCGGAGCTTACACCGATAGGTATACCTAATTTGTGTAATGCTGATTTTTGTATCAATGTAGGGTTTGAAGTGATATTTAATGGTACTATTTAATTCCAGATGCATCACTCCGCAGTCGCCGCGCAGTGAGGGCGGCGCGTTATCCGCACGACCGCGCTTAAATTGCGGTCACCATAATGTTGAACGTTTGCTCCATGATCGTGCGTAGGGCCAGGTACAAGATATTAGATACATCAGCACTTTACATAATACTAGCTTTTGCTCGCGGCTCCGCCAGCGTGATAAAGTTTCTCCGGGATAAATATTTTCCCGGGATAAAAAGGAGCCTGTGTTACTCAGGGATAATATGTAGCATCCTAATTGTGAAAGAAGTTTTGAAGTCGGTTCTGTAGTTTTTGAGTTTATTCGCTACAAAACATACAAAAATACAAATCTTTCCTCATTATAATACAAATAATTTATTTTTCAATCTTACGCTAAAATACATGTACACATGACACAGTGGTACCCGCACTAGGCGAACCTGTATCGCGGGCTACCTGAGAGTATTACCAGGATATATTTTAACTCAGATTGTACAGAGTGAGCCAAAAAAGAACAAAAATAAGGAACCAAGAACCAAATTTTATTTAATTCCTGAAATTTTGTTAAAGGTTTTTTGGTAAAAGGTTTAATATAATATTAGTGTAGATTGAGAGTTTGCGTACTAGAGTTTTAAATCAGGAATTTATTCGTCTTGAAAATTGTACCGAATCTCATAAATTTACGACGCACGTTGTTAACCAATAAGATGACAATAAGCTGAGTGAGTGACAAACATTGAACTATAACTATAGAGAGCGACAGGACACGAACAAATTGTTCCATTAACCTCGACTATCAGTACCGATCCTTTGTGCCGTGGTGAGTAAACAGGATCGTCGGGGAGTGACGCCGCCCTCTCTTATCATCGGACCTCTTGTTTCTGATAACGGCCGCTTGTATGCATAGTGCATACGCACTACCGTCTCAGCTCCCAGTGGAGCTATTGTTCGAAATTAGTCAAACGTTGATCTACTTGCAGAGATAATTGTGAAACTGGAGTATAGGTCTGCCTCGGTGGCGTAGTTGCATTACGTTATGACTGCAATGCTGAGGTCTTGGGTTCGATTCCCGGGTCGGGCTATGTGATATTGGGTTTTAAATTCAGTATCAGCCCGGAGTCTGGAATTTGTGCCCGATATGGCGATAGGCTCGCCCCCTATCACATCATGGGACGGAATACGCACGGCGAAAACTGGGTGTACCAGTTGCGCCTCTGCCTACCCCTTCGGTGATTAAAGGCGTGAGTGTGTGTGTGGAGTATAGATCAGGCAATGTGAGTTTTTCGACCCCTTAGTTGTTCTAACGATTGAACGAAAAAAAATCGGTGTAATATATTTTTGGTGAATTATATTTCCAACTTCTAAGATTTCGAGGGTCCATAAGTTAATAAAGGGAGGGAATTTTACACTACATAATTTATCGTTAAAATTAAATTGGCTCAGTCCGATAAGCGCGTTCCAGGGTCAGCCGTGAGACAGGCCGAAATAATTATGGCAACCGTCGAGGGACGTTGCGGTTCTTAAATTACCGACATAATATTTTATTTATTAAGTAGAGTGAAGCCACTACTGTGCCAGTATAAAGAGGCTTCTGAACCCATAACTCATCAAGGAGTTAGCTTAAGGAAATAAACTCGATGCAGGTAAAGACCTGTAGTGAGCGCGTGATCTTCGATCCGATCATTTGCAAATCGGTACAATTGCCGTCTCGTGACATAATCTCGCACCGTTCCTGCCACGCAGGTCAACGACTCTGCTTTCATTCACCACTATTGGAGCTAAGATTTAGAGTCACTCGTGCGCTGCTAATGCGCCATCGGTAATAACGCTGAGTTAAATCACTGCGCGCTGACATACTGACTCAAAATCATTTTCTCACGCTAAACTTTCTCACATTAAACCTGGGCTTTGAAGAATAGAACAGATTTTACTATTTAGTAAGCATTAGTTGGACTGAAAACTGATAGTTCAATAGTCTTAGTCCCGAGGATTTAGAATTTTGTTTATTTATGAAGTGACAGGTATTTTGTACGCAAGAGTTCGTCTTGCTATTATCACCGGTTTAACATTCGTCCCCCAAACAGCAATGTGCTACATTGTACAAATACAAGGAACAAAAACAAACTTGCAGTTCCAAAGTTTAGACTCACCAAAACAAGTAATTCGTTTATGGGTAACTGCATTAAATTCTATAATAAGCTTCCTTCTGAAGTAATAAATCTGCCTAAAATCCAATTTAAGCCTTACGTTAAACGTGTATTCATTTTTAGAGGCTACTACAAAGTGGCAGACTATTTAAATGATAAGGATATTTGGAATCAGTCCTACGCACAGCACCAAGGCACTGACTTTTCACATTGAAAGCCTATGAAAAAAAAGATATTATAATATGACATTTATATGGCTATTTCCATATTATATTTTTACTTTTTTTTTGTGACATATAAGATTAATTTATTTAATATGACATTTTTTATTTTATTTTTCCCCTTTTAGACATTTTGACATTGTTCAATTATAGTGACGAGCGATCTATATCTATTACTATCAATGACTAAAGATATGATGCCGGTATTTAGTAAATTATATTTGTAAACGTGGGTTAATGCATCATAAACGCGAATATATTTTTATTTCGTTGCTTCTCAGTAGTATTTTATTTATATCTTAGGGCTACATCCATGCATACATTAACCTGCGTAATAAACATACTGAAATTATATATTTAAAAAAAATGAAGAAAATCATGACAATTGTGACGAAAAAATTAAGCCCGGAGTTCCTTTCTGCCTTTCTTCTTCGGGTCGTCATCGCTTAGGTAGCTAGTGAAAGACTGGTAGGTTAGCTAGGCTAGGACCTTCTTATCCTCGCCGGCGAGGACCGTGGCGTTTCCTTTCCTCGTAATGGAAAGATACTCCTTCCCTTTCTTTTATATCAGCTCCACTTCTCCTTACCTAGCTCTATTCCCGTCCCCAATGTCCGTGTCCTCTGTATCTATTAGCCCGTGCTGGTTGTTCATTATTTAATGTTATGTTTATGTTAGTTTAAATTATTTAATTGGTATATGTACCTTTGTTATTCATTGTCTCTACCTTGTCATGACTTGTCATAAGTGCTTTTTTATTAGCCTACTTGATCAATAAATGATTTTATTTTAATGTGCAATGTCTATTTCTACCGCCAAGCAGCAGTGTGCATGCACTGTTATGTTACGATTTGAAGGACATTGTAGCCAGTGTAACTACTGAACATAATGAGACTTAACATCTAATGTCTCAGGAAGACGAGCGCAGCGGAATGCCACACAGTACTTTGTATCTCATGGTGCTGTGTGGTGTTACTACTGTTTATGGGCGGTCGTATCTCTTACCATCAGGCGAACGGCATGCTCGTCTCGTCATTACTTGCCATAAATAAAAAAATGTGGTATGTCACTTTGGAAGATCTTGTAACCCAGTGTTACTGTTCTTTACGAGATTTAAAATATAGTTTATTGCACACACAGTACTGCGTGATTTAAAATTCTTGTAGTATTGCTATTGTTCATGTCAATCATGGCAATTATTATTTTTACAATTACCGAATATAATTCGCACCTTTAGCACGAAAACGACACAATTCAAAATAATCGAAAATTGAGTTATCGTCATAAAATGACATAAAACTGGTCCCTTTTTTATAAAAATTTAATAAAAAAGGAATGATATAACAGTTTGGTCCTTTTCCCACTTGAATATGGCTGTGTTTGAACTATTATTGTATTGAGAACTTCGTTTTAAGTCATTTTATGTAGATAATTCTATTTTCGATTTTGTTGAATTGTGTCGTTTTCGTTCTAAAGGTGCAATATATTAAGGCGCGGTTTGCTTGCATTATGTAGGTACTATGATTTGTTTACGCGTCGTTGTGTATTACGTAATGCATGTGTGCAGTTACTTTCCCGACATGTATACGGTACGTTCGTAAATATACTGTCACTACGTTATTATTATCAATATTACGTGATTATTATATTGACGGCCTCGGTGGCGTAGTTATATTGCGTACGCGGCACGAGTAAGACTATTGCGCTCAGGTTCAAATCCCGGGTCGGGCCAAAAACATCGTGACTGGGTATTTCCATTTAAAAAATTACTCAGTCACAGCTCGGTGTCAGGGAGTTGGCGCTGTTTTTTTTTATTGCATTGAATGACGAGACGAGCATGCCGTTCGCCAGATGGTAAGCGATACGACCACCCATAAACAGTAGTAACGCCGCACATAGCTTTGAATTACCAATAACTGCGTGGCACTCCACTGCGCTCATCACTCTGAGTCATAAAATGTTAAGTCTCATAATATAATGCCCAGCAATTACACAGGCTACAATGTCCTTCAAACCAGAATACAACAGATCATGCACACTGCTGCTTGGCGGTAGAAATAGATATTGCGGTGATACCTACCCAGACGGCCCCTTGCATACGAGAGACCCAACATCAGTAAACCTTTGGCCTATCCTTAAGCCAAATTTAATCCAAAGCCGTTAACGGTTTCTGTGGTTACAAAATATTTAAATATTATGTAGATAAATAATAAATTTATATCATATCCCGTAGGTAAGGAGTTTGAATTCGCTTTACCCAGTATCTATCTAGTATATATTGTATTTGGCTTTTGATTCCACAGACGGAAAAGGTCGTAAAATCTCGGTAAATCAATGATAGTTACTTCAATTGATTTGTCTACATAAATCTTTAAGCGTGACTGAAAAATTTACAAGTGTATTGTATTTCATCGTGTTGGCAGACCGGGACTTTAAGAAATTTATAGCTTCCAATCATTCAAATGTGCCTGTAAACGTCTGCTGAAGCTATTAAATTGGCATCAAATTGGCGTCTACATTCAAAGTATTTTTACTTTTTAATTTTACGGTATTTTTTGTATAAAATGTTAACGATGTAATTTATATGCATTTAGAACAATATACATTCCGCCCGTGCCATAAAACATTTTGAATAAAATAGTTCATGCGTTTTATGATGTGATGGAGCCAAATTTTGCGTTTTTACTTTTTATATTAACAAAATACGAACGGGTTGTTGAGGAACATCGACGCTGACCGTCTATCGGGGTTCCAAATTTCAATTCAAATTCATTTAACTGTTACTGCCGTTCTTTTCAACAAACATCTAAACAGCTAATAATGGTCACAAAGTTTCCCATTTAGATTATGAGTTGGAATAAAATATTTAGGTATTATAAACCCGAGTGAACCATTACTTCTTAGGAACAAGTGGTTATCCGCACTTAATGTTCTACATATTTTAACATTGGGATCTCGTTACACTGTTTATACATGATTTATTTTTGTAATGTTACGCGATGTTTGGTTAGGACAGCGTCTCGATGACCGAATTGCGTACCAAAATACGATGTAGTTTGCTTCCGTACGCGTTTTAGTTCGGTGTAGTTTGAATGCTAATATACGGATTGTGAGATTATTCGTCTCAATCTTTTAAGGTTGCCTAATGGTAAGTGAGCACCCGGAATTAACCATGTCAGAGAAATCTTGGGCCGCTGTAATTATGACTCTTTTTAGGTAAATACTTGAAATCAAATAAAGAAGGACATTACGCTTCGCATTAGAAATAAGAATATGCTGGGTCTTTATACTGTAGGTAGGCACTTACCTCCGTAATGTCAACGAAAGTGGACTGTCGTATAAGTACAACGTTGTAATTTGTATATCCATTTTTAATATCCCAGTTAAAATGAAAAATATATTTGGCCATTGTCCATTCTTTATTGATTTAGTAAAGGATTAATAACACAAGAGAAGCGCGTCTGTATCTAGAGACAAAGGGTGCGCCAGTGTGTGACTCACGAGTCGTGAGTCTCAGCTACGCGACCACGGAGTTTATTCAACTGATAACGCCATAACTATGCGACCTCTCTATCCTCCGGCGAGGACCGCAAATTATGTTTTACCCTTTTTTTATGTATGGAGAATTTCAATATCTTTATTTCATTATAGGACTATTATGATAGATAGATAAGTCCCACAGATAACAAAGCGCTTCAACATATCCTGATTTGGTTTAAACCAATTTTTTTTAATATATTTTCCTACTGATATCAATTAACATGGATACTTTTGAGACCGACATTAAGAGGTTTAAATTTGAAACAAGTACACGAGTTGAATGTGTCGTTTATTTTACAGTAAAGACCACGAGTATATATCTGATATCTCGTCTTTAAATCGGTGTCGGGCACTATTAAACCAAGCCATAAGGGGGACTGTAAAGTTGCCTTTAGAAGCCGGTATAAATTAAATAAATATTACATAGCGGCGATGTATAAACCAGTTACCAGTCCACCCTTTAAGGTCGTGCATGTAACGTGACTCAGAGAGCTGTTGCGTACTCGCTCCTAAATATGTAGGGCGAGTAACGTAAACACCGAAAAATAGAATAGTTTTATATTTCAATAGTAATAACCGAATGGGACAGGCCCGGACTGGGACGCGCTGGGAACTGGGAACTACTCTACACACACTAAGAAACAGAAGTCAAGTTTGTAAGAGCAATGATGTATGGTCGATTGTAAAAAATCTTTTAGATCATAGAACGCACCAATATGGTCATATTATGTTGTATTAAAACTGTTCTGTTAAAGATAAAGTTAGAATAATAAAGTATCGATGTGCTAACATAACAATAGAATTCGCCTAAAACTACGATAATTTATTTTTGACCCAATAAATTATCCTGCCGGCAAATTTAATCAAAATAAGACCTTTTTCGAGGAAACCATAAATTAAGATTGTTGAATGGTAGAAAATGAATGGACGTTGTCGTATCGGATTGTTACGGATCGAAGATATTTTCTCTCGAATAGAATATTCTGAGAATTGAAATTACTTCCTCGATGTTATGTAGAAGAAATAGCTGTTGGCGACACCGATATTGCTGACCTATTAAATTTACTCTCATTTCTCTCGCGGTTAATTTCAATAAATTAAGTAGATTAATTTCATTATGTGATGCGTACTAAACAACGATATTTTTTATCGTTTAACGTTAGCGGTATTAATCATATTGTAAGCGAGTAAGTTCAATTCAGTGTTCCATCATAATCTGGTCTACTAATAATACAAATTGAAATTTGTATTTTAAAACTGAAAATTTTTGATTATGGCTTTTTATCTATCGGCTTAATATCTATTAAAAACAGTTACAAATCAAATATAGTTGCGAACGGTTCCAACTGCGTCCGCGTGTGCCAGTTGTGCAGTCGAGCCGAGTTACAAGTTCTGTGTACTTGTAACTGTATTTGCATCCAGTGACGACACAGTCAACATTTGGAGAGAAAATATGGGATGTCGATCTAAGGAATTCCTCAGTTATACACTGTTGGAAGTGAGTATATCGAGCGTGTATGTGTAGTCTGCTGTGACAAATCAAGTACTAATGGCAGAAGTTTAATGCAATAGGTAATTAAGATGGCATAACAGCGTTTAAAGTATTCACAAATTAGTAAACAAATTGGAATTAACATCCTGAAAAAGGTACATTCCGTAGAAAATTAGACTTTGTTGTATATTTGCCATTACCCAAGTCCATTTCCACGTAACATCAGAGGGAGTGCTAGCTTATTTGTCTGAGAATATAAAGCTATATGTAACTCTCGTAAAGCCGAATCAAATCCCTGGAAAAAATAACTGAAATATAAGAAATGGCTTCTCATTCACAAATGCAAGAATAAAACATTCTTTAAGATGAAGAAAATCACGCCAACCGCTACATAGAAACCGAGGGGGATTTCCGATTACAAACAATAATGAGAAAGCTTCTAAACCGATGTTTTCCTAGCTTCAACGTTTCAAGTGTTTAATGGTTTCCAATGTAATTATCTGTCGGCAGCTGGGGGAGAGCAGTAGGCAGGGGGACGGGAGCATTGGGAAGTGGCGGAGTGACGAGTGGCGGAAAGTGGCGGAGTGACGAGTGGCGGAGAGTGGCGGAGCCGGAAGCGAGGTAAGGGAGCTTCGATGAAAGCTACACGGTCGACGACCCGGCGAGTGCATAGTTGCCGGCATGTTCAGAAGGGTTGTAATATAGTTATTACATGTGTTTGTTTTTAGTTTATTGCATTGAATGACGAGACGAGCATGCCGTTCGCCTGATTATACGATACGACCACCCATAAACAGTAGCAACACCATCCAGCACCTTGACTTACAAAGTACTGTGTGGCATTCCACTGCGCTCGTCATCCTGAGACATAAGATGTTAAGTCTCATTATGTCCAGTAGTTATACTGGCTACAATGTCCTTCAAACCGAAACACCACAGTGCATGCACACTGCTGCTTGGCGGTAGAAATAGACAGTGCGGTGGTACCCACACAGACGGCCTCTTACATAATGAGAGACCTACCACCAGTAGAGGTGTTTATGAGGAAAGTAAATAGTTATTGTGTTTTTAGCGGGATAAGTCTCTAAAAATAATCACGATAGGTCTGGAACCTGCATTGATTATTTACGAAAACAATACTAATATAAGAAATTATTTTTTTTGGACTATTTAGAAACTCATTTTTTTCTGTTAAATATATATTTTTAACAATACGGACTGAGCGCTCTGTCCCCCAGTGTGCTGTAGTTATCTATCATCACTAGTCCGTATGCACGTAAACACCTCGAGACGAGCGCGCAGCTTCCGCGCCTTTGTGTCGACTGACTGACGAATTGCTCTCAATCTACCGCCGGATGGAGACGTCTCTTTTGTAACGTTCTCACTGGGGATTATTCTCGTGTGCCTCGGATTAGTTTCGTAGCGTTTGTTAACTATATATTGGCAAGGTACGAGTGTCTAGCTTGAAATAATTAGGAACATGGACTAGTAGAGCAATACCGAATATATTTTGAACATGAACGGTCGATGAAGGTAAATATTGAAAAAAACTATCATAGTAACTCGTTCCGAGTCGCATTCCAAAGCCAGTTATTATACATCTAGTAAAATTTTCTCGCATTCCACTTTAACTGGACTGTTTCCTGCATGCAAACTTATTTAAATTTAACATAGATCATATAATAAACATTTAACATTTCAAAGTAACCAGATATGTTAATATCACAAAAGTCTATTGACACGGCGCCCTATTACACCACAACACAAGGCTAAGTATGTAATATTTCCGCGCTCATCCATCAAGCATTTATCTACGGAATCCGTCATCGCTTACCACCCGCGCGCGGGCCGATTGCTCGCCACCCTCTTAAAACATGGGGAAGTTGAGGATGATTGATTGGGGCTGTGAATGTGGTTATTTTTAAACCATTGCTGACCTACACACCTTATATCCTACGTTTAACCATTATTTTTATTGGGCTTCTCGTCACTTACCATCAGGTGCAGTGAGGCATCTTTGGCGTGCCACATATAAACATAAAAAGATTTAGATTAAATTTTTACATAATGTTTTAACAACATATCTTCTGTGCTGTTTAATAAAATTTATTTTGTTTTTATGGCATAACATTGAACACCGAACCAAGAACGAGGCCGAGAAAGACCCTCACGAGAGCCAGTCATTACGTCAGTAAACTAACTAGACAAACAAACTAACTAAGTGCATACAAACTAAACTAGACGTCGCGTCGTACAAACTTACTAGAGGGATAGATCGCCGCATCTCGTTACGGATAGTCGATCCTTTTATACGGATGATGCGATTATTGTAGGTCCTTATACTATTCAGATCTAAGCCACGTACAGGATAATTTTTATGGTATTCTTCATTTAAATGTCGTTATTCCACTTCAATGTCCAGTCGGCAAGCATATTGCAGTATCGATATTGACTAGTGCTTACGTTCCTTCTCTGCCGTTGCAGACGTTTAAAAGCGATGTTGACCACTTTCCATAAAATAATCTGGCTCGTTCCCGATGCCATAAATCTGGCCATTACTATTATAAACTGTCTATAAATAGTCACAACGTCATAGAAAGCAATCGAGTAACAGCTCATAACACGTGTCGGATGTAGAGGCATTTTATTAAGTGCTCACTTGCGGGGTGGTCATTATTTTTGTTCAGATAGGCATTTGACGAGTGCGCATGCGTCACGGCGTGATGGCGTCGCGGCGCCGGCGCCCGCGCCACTCCACCGACTCCAAGATACGGGAATCTGGGTTACGCATCTATTGGTTATTGACCTGCTTCTAGCTTACAAAATAGTCCGAGTGTTCCCAGAAACTGCCCATTAGGGTTTAAGTGGGTATCAAGTGCGACGAACCTATCTGGGGTATGACCTCACTTGCGCGACCCAATATAAATCGTTGGTGGTATGTGGTCACCTATTTATTAAATATTATTTATTTGGAGTAGGAATATATTGTCATCAATTGTATTAATTGACTCATTATTTATTTAACTATTACTAATCTACCTAGAATTATAATTCTAGATTAAATAAATTCATACAGTTAAAATGGTTTTTCATTACTTTCAAAATTCAATGGAACTGCCATAATCGAAATGTATTGCAACAATAAAGTTGTCAGTGTTATCTAGTAAAATGTCATCGCTTCGTCTACTTCCACCACCAGGTAGGAGTAGCATGGAGCATTATTGCATTTTGGTGTGAAGGACAAAATAGAGTCAAAATGGATGATATTAAAGGAAAGGAACGTCGTCTCTTCAGTCAGATATTTTAAACTGTTTATATACGAGGTTATCTCTTGTTGCTTTGGTGTATAGCGTATGTTGGAAATCAATCAACAAGTTTTCAAGGAAGTTTAAGGTCAAACAGACAGATCATAACGAAATAATAACAAAGAACGCACACAGACGCACAGTCAAACAAACACCGGATTTGTTCCATAAATATTCCAATTATATCCTTGGATACTTAATCCCATACAGCGGCAACTTAGCGAGAGAAACAGATTGTGATCTAAGGTTGATCCCAAGTGACCCACCTCATGTTACGGAGCTACGTGTGAATTTATTGTTTGATGTTGTGAATTTTAATGGCAAAGGATCTTCATCTTAATGTGTATACCTAACAGTTCTTCGTAAATATATTTAAAGATATATGAAGTCTACCAACTATAAACGCGCTGGCGACTTCGGTGGCATATCAAATACGTCCTGAATGAAGGGCCCGCCATTAGGTACTACTGGATATTCGTTTCCAGTAGTGGAACAATTCCATAGAGATCTGATATGATTATCACACAATTCTTAGCCAATAGTTAGATTTGAAATTATGTCAGCAAACGATCTCTTTGTTCCAATGATTAGCGATATTTCGCGTAGGTATAATCGGAGCTGCCTTGTGCCTTGTACCGAATGACTGCGCAGTGAGTCAGCCTGTGGAGTGTGGACCGGCGATAGAACTGCAGGCACAGTTTTATGTGCGAGTTAATGTTATGATCGCAATAAACCACCACTACTAATAGGAACCACTTAATGTGGCTTATTGGAAATTCAAAGAAAACGTAAAGCATCTATGGAATTGTTGCTATTTTTAGGGATCTACAGTTCTGAGTTCAGGATTAATTGAAGTTTACAAGAAGCTATCCGCTTCTCAACATTATTTTAGCAGACATCATAATTTTGTTATCCTTAATATAAAAGAAAATTGAATTGCTGAGCCCAATTTAAAATCTTATCTCATAACGACAAGCAGAATACATTGACGTGTAGTAGAATTATACTTTGTTAATAATTTATCTAATATTTTACTATTTATGTGCAAGCTTGTTATGAATTGAACAATAGAAAGGTAAATTTTGTCAATAAAAAAAAATGAAAAATGTACTGTACAGGTCTAATTATATTATGTATGTAAATTAACCGGTTCCTTGAAGTCGTATTGTCAAACGAATATAAAAATACTCACTACAGACGTCGTAAAAGGTAAGCGAGTCTTGGGTTTTCCTTGAAACAATAATGAGTGTACGAAAGCATTCCACTGTCTCTTTCGAAAGAGTGTTATCGTATGTATGTGTGTCTGTCAGAAACTGATTTATATACGTCTAGATAACACGTTGTCTTGTGATTTTATTATTAGTTTGACGGGCTTGCAGTCAACTGTGATTAAAGGGTTTCAGACTAGAAGAAAAATTGCATGTAGACTGTGGCCGCTAACAATCAATTTGCTACTCCCTTTAACCATTGTCTATTTAGACATGTATGTGATAAAAATATAAGGATACATCGGTGTGGGAATTGGGGAATTGTATGTCTTCGCCTTATAAATGTTATTTAATAGCGAAGGGAGCATGTGACGTGAGACGCTCCACGCAAATGCGAAATATGATACTTAAAATATTCCGATTTTTCACTTTCCTTTTATTAATAATCCGCGTCCCTGTTGTTGGTGTTATATGCTAATTAGTGCCGATTTGTTTATTATTGTTATAATTGTATAAAGTTTAATCTATAGTTACTGCTTTCTCTTTGAGCTTCAGCCTAGCACAAGGGCTTTACGTATACATGACAAAAAAAAACAAAATCACAACTATTTCCTGCCTCGTTGTAGTTGGATAATAATATACGGCGAACCGAAAGAGGTTCCTGAGATGTGTTGGAATGTATCTGAACTCAGTAGATTGTCTCAGAAGAGATATGTTGTAACAAGTTGTGTTGTCGATAACGGATGTGTTGTCAATGATGTAATGTGGGACAACTCGCGGCGCTTCTCGGAGATTAGGGCTGCCAGATGTACAAAATGGTACGAAAAGCTAGTTTTGAAGTTTTATAATGAATATTGTTGTTATTTTATAAAAATAATAATATTATATTACATTAAAATTATTATTATATTAAAATAGCAACTAAAAGTCACACACACACGTACCCCACAGGAAGATGCAGTAATCTTGTCTCGCAGGTATTAGACTTCTCGACGCAACGTCTGAAACAAATACACAGACAGATCTGAAGCAAATATTTGTGTATTAAACATTTTAATAGATTTTATTTTAAACATGTATTATACTAGGCTAGCGTGGTGGACTAAGGCCTAACCCCTCTCAGTAGTAGAGGCGGCCCGTGCTCAGCAGTGGGCAGTATATTATGATACAGGGCTGATTGCATTGCATTGATTGCATGCATTATACTCACAAACCTTTACCTCGCTGCGGGAATCGAGTCCGTGGTCTATTGATTCATAGGCTGCTGCACCACGGAAGTAGTTAGTTTTTATACTTACAATTTACAAAGTATACCTACTTATCTGCTATTTTGCGATTATGTCACACGTTATGGAACTTCAACGAAGTTTAACAATCCATATTATAGTAAAAAAAAATCGAAACTGCGTGTGATATAAATGAAAACCAAATGAAAGTAGATTTTAACCCGTTGTTACAAAAAGCTTCTGAAAAAAACTTTGTTATAATCATTTCACAATGAAAATTACCATAAATTGCGTAATTTTATTAATATTATTACCTGGCAATACTGTTTAATGAGCCGCCTTCGTCGGCGGCGCGTACGACCGCGCGCCTGTCCGTGTGCCGATAAGGACGTCTACACGCACTTGTAACTGTACAACCGCGATACCGACTTCACATAAACACGACCATGTTAATAACATAAAATAAATAAAATAAAATAAAATACTTTATTCATCACGTAGGCGAACATAGTTGCACTTATGATAAGTCAAGATACATTAAATTGATTATATTAATAATTATTATAAATACCAATGGTCACTTATATAACTACCGACATTTTTATTAGGAGTAAATCTATGATAAGAAATAAACAAAAACAAAAAAACAGCTCGGGCTGGCAGGAAAGGGGATATAAAAAGGACATCATTTTATTAAAATAATGGGAGGAACGCGTCGCGATCCTCACCGGTGAGGACACTACAGGCCCTAGCCTAGCTAACCTACCAGCCTTTCACTAGCTACCTAAGCGATGACGACCCGAAGAAGAAAGGCAGAAAGAAACTCCGGGCTTATATAAAATATTAAATAAAACTACTTACTAATATTAAATAAAGTTTGTGAAAATGTTTGGATGTTTGAATGTATGTATGTTTGGTAGAAGTAAACGCAGAAACAACTAAACGGATTGTCCTGGGTTAACACATAGACTACTTTTTATCCTGGTAATTCTTTCCCAGGGCAATAATGGATATTTTTCAGGTGATTCTTTAAGTAGATGGCGCTGGCATCGTACTGTGTTTTAGGGACTTTTGTAGTGGCAAAGGCTTTTCACGCGGGCGGAGCAACGAGCAACACCTAGTATTAAATATATTTAATCAATGACTGAGTTTGATAGTATGCTGTTTCTATTTCCTATCCCTATTTAACCAACAGTCGCGATGCAATTAATAGCAAATGACCACAGCCTAGAATACTCACAATAAACTTGAGGGTGTGATGCCATCCTTTGAGGAATAGAAAAGGTATCTAGCGAATTCGGAGAGCATTTGTAGCACTATCAGCTCTACAGATTGTCAAGCTTTAACATTGATTTTGGCCATGGTTTGAAACATCAGTGAAATATCTTATTGTCTATAGAAAAGTGGTTAATGCTATATTTCGTGAACGGACGATGGATACATTAACATCAGAGCGATATGTTTAGCGAAAAAGCTTCTCAAAAACAATTCCGTATTTTTCCTGTGCATATATTTTCGTAGCGTGGAATGTAACAGTATGTTTTTTGTAACTCGTTGTTCGAGAGTAACGTCTGTTTATTGTACTGAGTTAACATGCTCGGTGCAGTCTAATAGCTCGCTAGATAAGGAGAGTACATACAGTGGTACATCCCGGGTGGACTGCGGGATATGGTTTTGCGTGATTTTTTTGCTCCATTTGTGGTATATTGAAAAACGACATACTTAGATTGTGAAAATTGATATAGCAGGGTTATTGGGCAATAAAAACTTGTGCTTGTGGTTTAAATTTTACGCGCGCATGCTCACGCCTTTTATCCCCGAAGGGGTAGGCAGAGGCGCAACTAGTGCACCCACTTTTCGCCAAGCGTATTCCGTCCCATGATGTGATAGGGGGCGAGCCTATCGCCATATCGGGCACAAATTCCAGACTCCGGGCTGATACTGAATAGAAAAATCCAATATCACTTTGCCCGACCCGGGAATCGAACCCGAGACCTCAGCCTTGCAGTCGTACCGTAATACAACTACGCCACCGAGGCAGCTTAAATTTTACACTAGTATTTATCACTAGTAGTGTCTCTGTCCTTGCATAGTGTAGTGAGAATAATTTAGCGAACGATATTTTAATAGTTTTCATATAATAATTTGTTAGTTAGGTTTGTACAAGCTCATTTTGGCGGTACACACTATACGAAGGGTGACATTTCGTGTCCCGCAAATCGGCCGGGATGCGTCTCGCCTACATTTCTTACAGCCGCGGTCTCAGTGCGGAGTCAAGCGTCGACACATTGATATTCTTACTAGCGCGTCGCACCTAATTACATAAATAATATTTACTAGCAACTCTCACAAACATACGCGTACGTTATTAATAATAGAATATGAGAAATTCCTAGACAGAGCGTAATTTTCGTTAGTATTTCCTCGAGTCTGTAATATTGGAGTTCTAGCAGAAGTTTATTTCTCAGAACTGCAATGATAATAAGATAATTTGAGATCTTGCTAAACCAGGGGAACGTTACTGTATCTATATTTTTTACCCGAATAGATTGGTCCACTGAACGTAGGTATATAAAAAGTTTGCCGCAGTGGTTCCTTTCGATATCGCATTCCGCCGCTTGCCGGTATATCCAATAACACAATAGCCACAATATCCAAAATTTCAATTATACAGCTAAGAACACTCGTCACTCTAAAGCTTCAGTAATTTATCCATTAGATGTTTCGCCACTTTGGCTCCCAAATTAGACGTAAATAAGAAAGTGACATAACAGTAGTTAGTTTTCGACAGATTAATGCCGTATTAGTAGCTTATGTTTCCCAGACGGTGTGTTTGTCTAGCACGGCACGTGACAGCAGCGCGGTGGTGAAACAGACGGTCTATACGTGCCGCTCAACTCCTAGCTCAATACAGTTTGTTGAGCAGACACATATGGCGCAAGATACGTGTACTACCCACTCGCTTTACTCGCTAGAGTGACACGGGTTTGCGAGAGCAACAGGATGACTCGGTTCTTTGGTACCCTCGCTGATCGTATGCAACACAACGCCCGTTAAAGATGTTTCCAACTCGGGGAGTTTCCGCCTTAAACAAAATTGAATACCATGTGGCACAATAACACTTTTCTTAGGAATAGTTGCCCATTCCGTACATTTATATAAGTTGCGGTCTCGACCATGTGGTTATGCAACATACATTTGGCATTTGTGTTGCGTACTCTCCGATGCCCAGCTAGTGTTTGACGTCATGGGAGCAATTATCTACCGCTCCCGTCTACACATATTTTACAGAAAACAAATTTATTTCGCGCCTGTTTAGTTTACAAGAGAGTTCTGCGTTTTGTTCGGCGGAGTTTATACAGCGGTCGGTAAAGAACTCATTTGTTGACGAGTTTACTACATTCAATATAAATATAAAATAAATCAGTCTACCGACTGATTGACGGATCGGTTCTTGAATGAAGATGATGTAACTCGGTGAGGTAACGTTTTTTGCAAACCGCCGAGAGGAGCAAGATCTCGCTTGGTGTTGGATGTCTGTTTATTAACAATTACTAAACCTAGAATTTGAAAATTAAGAGATAACGCCCGTCATAATGCCCAGTAATTACATTGGCACCAACGTTCTTCACCAAGATTCAGCAGTATTTATGATTTAGTATGGCAGCAAAAGATTTATGCCAGAGAATAGGGTTTTAAACTTAGGGATTTTCCCCCTAAATTTAGGGGAAGAATTAGTGAGATAGGGTTTTTTAAGGGCGTAATATTTTTAGCTGTATTTATGGGTGCCTGTTTGGTATTTAATTTTTTTTTAATAATATTTGTATGTCCTAGCGATAAAGTAACACCTAGTACAATTACCCATTACTAAGAATCAGGAGTAAATCTTTATGTTAAAAGAACTGTCAACACTTGGCGACTATTTACTTTGTCTATGCTAACATTATTATATGTTAGTTCTTGTTTATTCGTTTAGAACACCCATAAAATTCATACCATCAACTACAATTTTAAGTAATTTTCATACTCAAATAATAAGTTTAAAAGGTCAATGCAATTTTTTTTTTAGAAGAAATCCTTTTTTATGTTTTTCCATTCACATTTGATGATCTTAGGGTTGTTTTGACGTAGCCTTAAGAGTAAATAATTTTGGGAGTTGGCTGTCCTGCTATAAAATACTGCCAAGTAAGTTCTTTGAAGGAAGGAAGATAATATTAGGGCCAGTAAAGTGAGGCCCCGATTTTTCAATTGTAGTTATCTTTTTGTCAGGGTCTTATTAAGCTGGACGCGCTCGCAGCACTTGGAGCACTCGAAGCTCTGCGAGCGCGTCCAGCTCAATAACACCGAGGATTACTCTAACTACAGTTGAAAAAACCCAGTCTAAGTGTCTATTTTCCACCATTTGTGTGACATTTTATAAGCACTATTATTATCACTTCTCCATTAGTTTCCATGACTTTAATATCCTAACCGTTCAAATGATATTTAGCTTAACGCGATATTAAACTAGCATTCAAATTCGTTTCACCATTTAGAGGAGAATGATTACGATTTGTTACGTAGGTATATCTACTTATATCCGGATTCAATGGGTCATGAATATATTATACGGAAGTTTTATTACAACATAGAGTGAGATTATATGCGTCATATTAAAATTACGAGACAATATGTGGACACACACATTATGCTGATGTGCCGCGGTTTTTCCAAACATTTCGCGGAACCGTTACACCGTGTGAATGTCATTATTTCCCAATATTCATAACACGTATGCCACAAACATAATCTAAATTGTACTATCTCGGTTGGTAACCTATTTGATTGACTCGCCAGGGGTTAAACGTTATGATATGTATGGTTTAATGTAAATTAAGAGGCGCATTATTTCTACAAAAAGGATACTATTAAAGAGTTAACTATGTGAAATAAAAAAAATATTTATGTAGTCTCTGCATTGATAGTCTATGGTAATTTTCATGGGTTATGTGGGTAGCACTATATATTTTTTTTATTTATGAAAATGATAGTTGTGATAACCAAAATAATTTGACTATTTTAATTTATGTCACCTGTGATTCATTAGTATGTGTCATCTATGACAGTGATTACTTACCGTCATGCGACCCACTTCACTTACTTTTAGCTACAAGAAAGCATTTAATACACAGTTTTTAATCAGATAGTATTATTCAAACCAGAATTCCGGCCCGCGTCACAATAATTTATTTGAACTACAAGAAAAATATGTCAGAACATTAAAATGATTAAGATATACACGCGGCCATAAATACATGCTGCTACACGCCGCGCGGTAAAAACAGCGACATGGGAAACGATTTGTAAAGAGACCGAAATAGCCGCGATGTATCGTCTTGTCAAATCCGCGTTTATTTAGCGCGCTACAATTGCAGCTGGAACGCGCTCCGGAGTAACGTGTTTGCAATGCAATGCAATAAGCCCTGTATTATGTACTGCTCACTGCTGAGCACGGCCTCCTCTATTACTGAGAGGGGTTAGGCCTTAGTCTACCACGCTGGCCTAGTGCGGGTTGGCAGACTTCACATACCCTCGAGATTCTTATGGAGAATTCTCAGGTATGTAGGTTTCCTCACGATGCTTTCCTTCGCCGTTAAAGCGAACGATAATTGATAAACAATACACACGTAACTTCGGAAAGTCAGAGGCGTGTGCCTTGAGTTTTGAACCTCCGGACATTGTCTCGGCAGACCGTTCCATTCCCAACTAAGCTATCGTCCACTTGTTTGTGGGTGTTTTTGTTTGGCTACGTGTTTGGTAGCGTGTTTTATCATAAGCGCTAATGTACTACTGGTAGCTTACCTCCAGGTGAGCTTTGTTATCATTTTATAATATCTACTTGTAACTGTCACGCTTCAGATAAGAATTATTTACCATTACCGGTGACCCATCATTACGTTGGCTGATCTTTTGCTACAGAAAAATGGGCGATTTATGAAAAATATTTCTCGTTAAACAACTTCAAATTCAACCGTATTATCACGTATGGGATAGCTGGCCTAAAGCAAAACATTAATAAATAAATAAAAATCGGAAAGGCGCGGGAAGGCGATGGTTGTGGCTCGATTTTGGCTTCAGGGCATGCGCTTGTTTACCGACGTGTACAATAATTGGTGATTAACTTTAGCTTTGGGGCTGAAAATATTTTGAAAAATTACACATGTGTTTAAAAAGCCATAACAAATTCGAAGGTATGTAAAGTGAAGTGCACCAACACTCATTAGGCAGGGTGGTAGATGAAAAGTTTAATCTTAATCAATAGAAGAGATTCGAAGACCCTACCCAACATTTAGTTGTTTCTGCGTTTACTTCTAACATACATACAAACATCTAACATCAAAACATTTTCACAAACTTTCGCATTTATAATGTTGGTAAGTATACATAAGTAAGATTATTCAAATATTATTTTTGAATCGTTTATCCCAGGTGCTCAGAAGTCAGCTATAAAACGTTTGTTAATTTTCGCGTTTCAAACGCATTTCTGTATCTGAATAAACATGAATACTAATTTCAAAGAATGTTTATTCGGATAGTTTATAACAGTGCGTTTTATTTTTGCAGATTGATTTATGACGTTTTTCTGCAGAATAACAGATTATTGTAAATAGGAAACCGTGGCACTGGCTCATTGGAACAACAATATCGTTTTACAATGATTTTTTACTCCGTCATAGCAATCGCTATTGACGAAAGTATGAGAACCAATAATTAATGATTACTAACGAATTAACAGCGACCAAACATATAGATTCGGAAGACATCGGGATTTAAATCGAAATTCCGCGAAAACTCAAATCAAGATTCAAGAGACATCAGACACACGATTAGTTATTTTCTGACCTTATTGAACCCGATTTCGTCTTTCACAGACCAAGGACGCCACTAGCCACTAGGCGACATGATAAGTGTCTCAAAACTCAATAAATTAATATTTATTTTTATTCTGCAGTTTAGAACAGTATGATAAACAGATAGTCTATTTCAGTTTACGTAACATTAAATCGCGTCCCGGAACGATGACAAATGGTATCCAGCGCTGACCACTCGTCGGCCCACGAACTATTTATACAAACACGCGACACATAACAGACGCTTTCAAAGTCTTTACCAAGGTCCTCTGTTCGAATCTGTATCGTTTTTGCTGTAAAACGAGAGTAAGATATTTAATGTCAATAATCGACACTGGATCACATGTTCTTGCAATTGTGATAGTGCTTGGATTGATGCACAGTACGATAAATACCACAGTACTTTAGTTTCATAGTGAAATAGAACCATAGTGGGATAGTCAGTAGCGTAGCGTACTATCTTGCCGCCCGGGGCGGGTCCATGATTTGCCGCCCCTATGCACCATAAAAAAGGTAAACCTTTCCGCCCGTCACCGAAAGTTTAAAATTTTAAAAGGTTATATTTTACGCATTTTTGCCGCCCCTCTAAAAGTGCCGCCCGGGGCGGAACGCGCTCCCTGCCCCAACCACGCTACGCTACTGGGGATGGTACATAGTGCTATCGCTATCACGCCACATTACTTCCTACGATGATATGCCAAATTAACTGTTATAATAAAATAGGTAAATTCCTTTGCATTATCGGCGCGGCAAAGCGATCATTGCATCTGATTTTAATTGCAGCAGTAATAAAAATACCAGCGATCTTCGTTGTACTCGAGTCTCGATACTCGGCTAAATTACCTGTTTCATACTTACTTCTTTACAATAATCTTTACTTTTAAATAAATATACGTGTATTCTACAATAGTATTAAAATGTAAACTCACTAACGTTTGTAATATTTTAGATTCAATACACGAGCGACGTGGCAAGCAACTCTTCGTGGAATATACATAAGGCTGCTTCCTAGAATGTGTCCGCATCAAGTTGCTGTTCTAGCACTCTGGGAAGGTAACCCGAAGCTAACTGTGAGTCTAACAACCTCGCTTTATGTCCATTTCAAACTTAAGATGCTATTGGATGCTTAATAAAATCCTGTTCAGGCAAACTAAGCAGCTATGGAGTTTGTCGGATACTAACACGATTTCGTTTGTTATTCATCGTATTACTGTAATTCCGCTTAATATAATATACGCTTTTTTGCACCTGCATATATTTTACTTCAATGTATGGTTAGTGATTTGGCTTAGTTCTCACGACCGAGTGCCGCCTACGTCAGTTTCCTGAAAAACTCAAACAAAGTATTACCAGACATGAGACTTGTGCCCAGGACGTCCCCCGACGCGAGAACGCTTGGGTCAAAATATTACTAGGTACTTAAACGACAACAGGTATTATTAACAAAAAAGTAAGCCCGGAGTTTCTTTCTGCCTTTCTTCTTCGGGTAGTCATCGCTTAGGTAGCTAGTGAAAGGCTGGTAGGTTAGCTAGGTTAGGGCCTGTAGTATCCTCACCGGTGAGGATCGCGACGCGTTCCTCTCATTATTTTATTCATTATAAAATAATTAATCTTTTTTTTCTTTCCAGCCCGAGTTTGGGTTCTCTATTTATGTTTCATTGATTTTACTCCCTATAATTTTTTTTATAATGTCTGTAGTTATATAAGTGACTTTTTGTAATAACTATTATTATTAATTTAATGTATCTTGACTTATCATAAGTGCAACTATGTTCGCCTACGTGATGAATAAACTATTTAATTATTACTTTATTTTTTTATTTTAACATGTCTTAAAAATATTGCCGAAGTCACAGTACACCCAATTTAAAATCAATCGGACTTGTGAAAGTTGGAAATGAGCTTAATAATCTTCAAACGCCTGTACACATCTTCATAATTTATAGGTAAGAACTATCTCGATCACATCAGCTTTTAAACAAAAAAACCACATCAAAATTGGTCCATTCGTTTGAGAGCTACGATGCCACAGACAGACATACAGATACACAGATACACACCCTAAACTTATAACACTCCTCTTTTTTTGTCGGGAGTTCATAAATAAACTTCAGGTAGTAATATCTAATGATTACGTATATGTATGTATAACTTAAGGTAAAACACAAAAACATAAATGGCGACATTCCATAGCATCAATAAATCAAGATGTGGGACAATAAATCACCGGTTCGCATTAAAAATGATTAGCCGATGTGTTACGGCCGCAGCGCCCGCGCAGCGCCCGTGCAGCGTCAACATTACGATGCAATCACACATAATGACACTATCATTACCCTAATGTAGACCCAAGACTTTTATAACGGAGAAAATATATAATTACCTTTGATTCCAACCTGCCAAAGGGACAGGAGCTAATTGGATTTTTTACAGGCTAAAAACTTTAAGGCGACTTGCGCCTGAACTTTGGCAAGACATTAATAAAGATTCCGAAAGTCCTCTATTACCTTGTTTATAAATAACTACTTTGATGAAACAAAAACAACCCCCTCGACTGATTATAATCTTCAGTATGTCATTAAGCAGATGGATCGCGGATATACCAAGAGGCCTGCCAGTATTCATTCATTTTCAACGTTCCGTGATTCATCTCTCTAAAGCTTATAATTTAACCTATCCTCGAAATACTTAAACTCTTAACCTATTTTTAAATATTGTTTATCTAAACTAAATATATAGCGAAGGACAACTATCTCTACAAATAAATAACATTAAAGTGTCTGTCTGAGATTTAAAATAAAGACATCTTTATAAGTTAAAATGTGAATAGTGAATATGGTGAATCGCAAGTTAACAAAATCATCACCAGCGTTTTGAATATTGTTTCTCTATTTCTATAAAAACCTTTTTAACAAAACAAAATTACCGCCTTCAAAAACAACTAAAAAAATATTTAAAATTACCTATATTCCATGACTAATTTCAATTGCTAGCGAAGCTAGATAAATACATGAATAGATAACATTACTTATATACTGATTACCAATATTGAAGTCGCTGCCTAATACGTCGTAATTTCGTATACCACTCTTCCATTTTTAAAGTCAGTTAAAAAACGGAATCTCATAAGCAGGTAGAGAATTATTAGAAGGTAATTTATGCTACATTTTATCCAGGAAATATTAGAGGTTCTCATGTCAAAGTTTTCAGATACAGATGAATATTTCCACGAACCTGAAATAATTTTATATTTACTTTATCATTTTAGTGCTATGCAAATATATATGTTCTCTTATATACATACATACATAGTATCACGCCTCTATCCTATAGGGGTAGGCAGAGACCATGGATTGCCACTTTGCTCGATTCTGGCACACCACTTTCGATTCCTCTACCTTCATCAATCTTTTCATGCACTCCCGCCGGTTCAGGGTACTTTTGACCTGGCCCTTACTTAGAATGTCAGATATCTGACATTCGAAAGTTCGGTGCGGTCGACCCCTGCCGGCCCTTCCATCCACACTCGCCTTATATATCCTCTTTGTCATTCTCCTATCATCCATTATGTTCTCTTAACGTCTTTATATTGCCTGGGAATAAATTTAATGCATATACATATTATTCCAGAAAGGAACTATCAAGTATCAACTGAGCGAAGCTGGGAGCAAGAGCTAGTTTAATGAAAAGTATTTTCGGAACAGTTCCCCCGAGCCTCGAGCGCTAAGGTCGGGCGTGCGTGGAATTAGGCGCAGAACGTGTGAAGGATGGCGACAATACTGCGGAAACTATTGATAGCTGTGATGTAAACAACTTTAACCTTACTATATACGCTTTTGGTATTATTTAAGGATGAAATTGTGGATGATAGTGGACGATTGCCTAGTTGGGAATGGAACGGTCTGCCAAGACAATGTCCGGAGGTTCAAAACCCAGGGCACACACCTCTGACTTTTCGAAGTTATGTGTGTATTGTTTATCAATTATCGTTCGCTTTAACGGTGAAGGAAACCATCGTGAGGCAACCTACATACCTGAGAATTCTCGACAAGAATTTCGAGGGTATGTGAAGCCTGCCAATCCGCACTAGGCCAGCGTGGTGGACTAAGGCCTAAACCCTCTCAGTAGTAGAGGAGGTCCGTGCTGAGCAGTGGGCAGTATATAATATAGAGCTGGTATTATTAAGGATAAAATTACAAAACACGACGCGTTGGAGCTTGCTGATTAGAGAGTACTTACAGGATAAATTTCTTCTTGGATAACTACCATGCACATAAAAGTCCTCATAGCTCACTCCGATGAGTCCCGTTTGGGGATCAGTTGCTGTATCTTCGGCAAGATTGTAAAGCTTCAAATCTATAAAAAACTTTATTATCATTATGAATTACACGCTTTATCTCCAAAAAAAAAAAATTATATGTGTTCTTACCTTAATGTGGCCATTTTATTTAAGAATTTAGAGATATTTGGAGAGAAATGGTTTAAGTGCGGCCGCTTCCCTCGAAAACTAGAGACATAGCTATATATAAAGTTCGTACATAAATCATTTGTGTCTGGCGGAGTAATAAGTGACAGTGGAAACGTCATGGTTACACAACTCCGCAGATTTCGTCACAAAAACGGTTTAAGTGTCTGTAAATTTTGTTTTTATAGCATACTGTCCGATAAAATATGTGTCTGATATTTTTTATACAGCTGAATGAACAGACACCTCGCTTTATGGGAGTACACGATTGCCCATGGCCAGAAGCAAGGGTACTATGTATTATAACGCAATATTCTAATCTAGATGTCCAGTTAATACAATAGTATCTACAATATTCACCAAACTGAGAGACAACTTCCGCTCAGTTGCTGGTTGCGGAAATAGACAATGCGGACTTACGAGCTTATTTAAAAGATTCACTATAAGGTTGAGCAGTAGCTCATCTTATCATAGTTGTTACAAATATCACCCTTTCGATGCTGATATATATTTTTTTTATAAACTAAAGAATTCGCTAGAAAGTAAAATATTGTTATTATTTTAAACAATATTATCGAAAATTTAGCTATAAATAAAAAATAATTAACATCTAAGTTTCGTTTTTTCAATCGGATGTACCTAAATAAAACAGATGTATTTCTACAATAAAGCAGATGGGAGAAGGCCACGTGACCGCAGACCAATACGTTGGTCTGACCAGATCCGCACAGCTCACTGGTGGTAGGTCTCTCATTATGTAAGAGGCCGTCTGGGTGGGTACCACCGCAATGTCTATTTCTACCGCCAAGCAACAGTGTGCATGCACTGTTGTGTTTCGGTTTGAAGGACATTGTAGCCAGTATAACTACTGGACATAATGAGACTTAACATCTTATGTCTCAGGGTGACGAGCGCAGTGGAATGCCACACAGTACTTTGTTAGTCAAGGTGCTGGATGGTGTTGCTACTGTTTATGGGTGGTCGTATCGCTTACCATCAGGCGAACGGCATGCTCGTCTCGTCATTAAATGCAATAAAAAAAAAAAAAAAAAAAAAAAAAAAAAAAAAGCTCTTGACTCTACAGTTCACAGCGCTCTCCGCACCGCATGTGACAGAAACGAATGGAGAAAGCTCGTTCGACATAAAATGATACAGAAGGGGGGTCGCGACCCTCAGTACTGAGGAACACGACACAAGAAGAAACATCGTTGAAATGATGATAACATTTTCCACTTATTATGTGATTTCAAATTAAGACAGAATACTGATAAGAAATTCACCCGCAACAAGAACACACAAAAAGAATATTAGTCAATAATCAGGGAACATCTGTCGAGGCATCGTAAGCACCCGGTGATTGGCAAGTGCTTACATCCATGCTTAACGTCTATAATCCCGTGAAATGTGCCATTAAAACGGGATCAGATCACCGCAACCCGACCACATCTCAGGGCTATATTAATGGATGAAATAGGGTTGTCACTTGCATTTGGGTCTTTTTTTAATTGATCTCAGTAGAAAATTAACGTGCGCTAAAATAAAGTTGAAAATTGAGGCTTTGTTTAATTATTGTTAGAGTTTAATGCAAAGTTAAACAATAAAATCCGTTTTTATTTTATTCCATAATAACGAAAAACCAGCCGTACTGCCTCTTTTAAGCAATGATGTGAGATTCAGTAAGGCAGACTAGCCTAATTCGTGCGACCTTCAAGGGCGTATTGTGTCTCGTGTGTCTTTATTCCATTCGTAATATAGTATTGTACAATTTCCCTGAGGAGACTATGCGTAAAACCCTACACTAATTTGAAAGAAGGCCTAAGCTCAGCAAAATCTAAAATATAAATCCTAGGCCTTTAGCAAATATTTATTTTGCACCACACGCGAGATCCAATAAACGTAGAACTCAACTAACAAAAAAACCTATTCATTATTCAGTAAGTATGCCGCTAAAAGCACTTTTACACGTCAAATACAATTAAGTTCGAAATGAATCTACTGGGGTACATAGAGATTGTCAATCCTAACAGCGGCGCATGAGGCGAGGCGAGGTACGGGAGGTGAGGCGAGACGAGGCGAGGCAATAAATCTCACGCTCGGATTGAACTAAACTTCGCTACTTATTGATGGCGGACATTTATCTGCCGTCGTGTAGACACGCGTGCACACTGCATGCCGCACGCCGCACGTTACCGACCATTCGCGCGCCTCCGACATCCGTATATCAGCTGGAACAACTTTACCTATTAGCGGCGTTATAATAGAGAAAAAATGCTGTTTTATATTCTAGCGGAGTGACGAGCCCCTTAGTTTAGTGAAAGTAAACAAAAATACGTTATGTCCTGAAACAAAAGCAATGAAGTTTATGGCAGACCATAGTTAAAGCAAGGATTCGAAAATATTGCTCAAAGTAAACCGACCCCGTAGAATGCGAAATGATTCTTGCTGATTTATTTTTTTAAATTTTGGAGTCTAAATATAAAGATTATTTTTACTATGATTTTATTGTGTGCATTCGTTATTATTTTCGGCAATAACCAATACAATAATATTCTGAATTGTGTAAGTCACAAAACCACACCATGACATTATTTTTTTGTCACGTTCAGGTTCGAGTATTTACTTACAAATATTCTTGTGACTATATATTTTTCCATGTTATATAAAATTACTTCAAGAACCATTATGACAAATTGAATAGTCAGTATTGTTTTTTTTTATTTTAGTAAGTGCTCCATCGTAGACCTCATCATCACTTACCATCAGGTGAGATAGTGGTCATACGCAAGCCTATCGGTAGTAAAAAAAAAATAAAAAAATAAAGTACATGAAGTTTTAAATTTAGATGCTAAAATTATACACAGCGCAAGTTCGTTCTTGCATGGAGTACTGTTCGCATCTTTGGGATGGATCAGCTAAATACCAGTTGGAGGCGTTAGAATCCGTCGAGAAGCGCGCCAAGAGGCTCATAGGTAACGATGCCCTCGTTAAAGCTCGACTACAGAGCCTCGAGCATCGTCGCAAAGTGGCTAGTCTATCGGCGTTCTACCGGATACATTTCGGAGAATGTGCTACAGAATTGCACAATTTGATTCCCCCATCCCCATTCCACCACAGGACCAGCAGAGATACGGCGAAGCGTCACTGTTACACGGTGGAAGTTCCAAGAGCTCGCACTAAGCGCTTTGCTTCCACCTTTATTGTGCGGACAGCCAAATTGTGGAATTCACTACCATCTTGTCTATTTCCGCATAGATATAATGTGGGACTCTTCAAGTCGCGAGTGAATCGGTTTCTTCTGGGCAAGCGTGCTTCACCTTAGGCCGCATCATCGCTTTACATCAGGCGGATAGCGGACAAACGTGAGCCCATTAATAATAAAAAAAAAAAAAAAAAAAAAAATTTAGAACCTGATACACTTTGGGACTGACGCATCCATTTGTATGATATAAGCTATGTTCACACAGACGGCAAGAATTTCTACGGCAACTCCGTGAATGGTCAATTAATGTGGGGGTAAACTTATGGTGGAATACGTTATCTATTAACTCTGCTTGGTTGAGGTGGTGCCCCCAAAAAAACAGCGCACTACTTAGCTATATTTTTAGAAGCTATCTATTCGAAATGTATAATACATCTGAAAAAAAAACTTATATCTGGTATATTTACTTTAGTTGTTTAAAATTTATATTTATATTGTTTCATAATGTTTCATTGCCACTATAATTGCTGATTTCGTGCATCTCTTAAAGTACACATCATTTTAATTTGCAATCAACACTATTAGATGGGCATATTAATAAGTAACATTTTGGAATGTAATTTTTTTTTAAAAATACGTAAAATTGTTTTTTTTAATAAATCCTACTAATATTATGAACGCGAAAGTTTGTGAGAATGTATGTACCGATGTATGTTTGTTACTCTTTCACGCAAAAACTACTGAACGGGTTTCGATAAAATTTGGCACACGGGTAGATCACGTCCTGGATTAACACATAGGGAACTTTTTATCCTGGGAAAATATAAAGCGGGATTTTTATCCCGGAAAAACTTTTTAACGCGTGTGGAGCCGCGGGCAAAAGATAGTTATTAATAAATCTTTGCATATTCCAGCTCGTGCGCCTAAATATATGGAAAGAATGCTCAAGGCCGTTTGCCCGAACAAGTAGGGCCTTAAGGCAATTTGCATCTCCTCAACGTTAACTTTAAAAGATTATTTTTATCAAAGTCAAAATATTCATGCAGACAATAATTGAAAGCGTCTAGACGTAGGAAACATGCGTGGGTGAATCGCGGGCGGCTTTATAGGAAAAGGTCATTCGGCGAGTACCATCGCCGAAATTGGATAAAGACGATAATAAATAGATACAAGATAATGAAATCCTTTTTTAATAAGCGCTAGAGTAATTGGCTCTATTCCTTATAAAAAATAAGATCTGAACGCTACAATAAATCGCATGAGCTCACGCGCTCAGTGTGGACGTGACCCATGACGAATGGATGATTGGTTTGTTACGCACTAATGACGGTTAATTGTATGTTTGTCTGTAATCGAGTTCGTGGAATGATTGCGGCTATTAACAACCAAATTTATTAATAAACTGGAGATAGGTAAAGTTTTTTCTGAGTGATAATGACTGGTGCAAAAAAAACGTGTTTTATAACAATTGTTAGCATTTTTCAAAAGTGTTAAAATTGTTAACAAATTAATTATATTGTTTGTTATTTGATCACTAAATCCGATTGTCCATTAATAGTGCTACAGCAATAGTAAATAATACGTTGGCTATCATTAGAACGTAATGGGAATTGAAACACCAGTCACGACGAGGGTAATTTGGTGTCTTTACTCAATGTACGGACTTTTAGATCAAAATTACCAAGTGTTTTTTCTTGATGCTAGTCCAACCATACATTTGGTAATTTTAATTAATATGAACGTAGTGTAATTTTGGCGCAGTATGTTAACAGTACTTGCGTCTCTGCTCGGTCCCTTTTAGGACAAAAACGTAAAATGTTGTTATATATTGAGTATCGGAAAAGTCCACCTGTCCTATTGCAATTCTTTCAAGAAATGCTATCAAGCTTGATATTTTTGTCTCATGTAGTTAGTTACAGCCTCTCGCTTTTCCAATACGCACTGCGGTCTAGGCCGCGGCAATAAAATGTAATAACTTGAGTTTTATTTAACACGTTTCCTGCACGATACAGTTAACTAAACACTGTTATATGGTCGAACGTAACCTCGACACGATTGAACAATAAAATTAATATGAGGCCGTAAACTCGAATTTAAGATACGATTCGATTTGTGAGAAAAAATGACCTTAACATACATAACGAATATAACTTTTTATGAGATCAAAATGTGTTAAATATATCGGGCTCTATAGAGTGGTAATTCTTCTATATGAGCTCAGAATTAGCACTGTTTTTTATAATGTTGGCTACAGAATATGAATTGTTAATATTGTTTGTTCACTATAAGCACGGATATACAACTAGGTATTGAAAGTCCGGTACGACGTTATATCATGACAAAATGTAGAGACGGCTGTGTAGCAAAACTACCTAATAGTTTGCTTGTTTATTAATTAATTTCCTTTTAAATATTTTAAGACATTATAATATTGCATAAACACATTAACATACATAAAACCTTAACACAAAAATAAGGCAGCGATATAGATTTAACTTACATTTCTTTTTAGCCGAGTGTTTGTAATGCCTTATTTCAAAAGAGCCAAGTTCTCAGTAGTTCTTGCATGAAAAAAACGAGATCAAAGTTTTCTTTCGCAATATAAATTAACACCATTCAAACTTAATTTCAAGTCCGACGGTGAAAAGTCGGTTTGAAAAGTTTATTTTGTGTTCAAAACTGAATATTGTGATAATCAAAACTGATTTCGTTTTATTTCGCGATTTATTCTAAGAGATTTCTAAATCCAAATAGACGTATATTATAAGCTCGCTATTTTTCCCCACCGGGATAGGCAGCGGCACAGCTGGTGATTTTATATTCCGCCGTGATTGTTTCCGTCACATGATGTGATAGGGAGCGAAACTATCCACACACACATCACGTCGTTATCCCCGAAAGGGTACGCAGAGGTGCATACAAGGCTCCACGGTCCACTTTTCGCCAAGTTTGTTCCGTCCCATGATGTGATAAGGAGCGAGCCTATCACCATATCGGGCAGAAATTTCAGAATCCGTGCTAATACTAAGTAAAAAAATCCTATATCGGCGAGATTATAGCTATGATACCAATTCCAATTTCAAGATAGTTACGTGTCTATTTTCCAACTAAAACACTATAATGTTTTGTGTCAAGAGTCCCGACGACATGTATGGCAACCAACACCTCAACTTTGCAGTGTAATTTGTTGTTGTTAGTGACTAAGCCAGTCAGGTGATTATCGTTTCCCGACTTAATATCTAGGTTTTAAAGCTAAATTATAGACTAGCAACCTAGTTTTAAAAGAATTTGCCCCAGTGGACCAGTTTTGTAAACTAAATAGAAATTACTTTGATCCGAATTAGAAGACAGCGAACCGTTGTTTACGTTGTTCTGTCGATAGTAACAGGGATTTTTTTTATCTTGACTAGATTATATGACATCAGGGTATAGTTGTAGTTCCTACTCACCCTATTATTTATTTCTGCGGCCAAACAGAATCATGCAAACACTTTAATTGCTTTAAGGAATAATAGCATTCGTATTTTAAACTAAAATACAGTCGGGCTAAATGTTATTTATTTTAACAAATAAAGAGGTTATTTTATGCTACCAGTACGTAACAAATTAATTATAATAAACAAGTACGTAGTTGCTTAACTTATAAAATATTTGATAAATTAATAATATCAGCCCTGTATTATATACTGGCCCACTGCAGTAGAGGAGCTCTACTAATGAGGTTTAGGCCTTAGGCCACGCTGGCCTAGTGCATGTTTGCAGACTACATATACCCTCGAAATTCTTATAGAGAACTTCTCAGGTGTGCAGGTTTCCTCACGATGTTTTTCTTCACCGCCAAAGCAAGCGAAAACTCACAGAATACACACATAACTGGTCCGTCTGGGTGGGTACCACCGCAATGTCTATTTCTACCGCCAAGCAGCAGTGTGCATGCACTGTTGTGTTTCGGTTTGAAGGACATTGTAGCCAGTATAACTACTGGACATAATGAGACTTAACATCTTATGTCTCAGGATGACGAGCGCAGTGGAATGCCACACAGTACTTTGTAACTCAAGGTGCTGGATGGTGTTGCTACTGCCATAATAAATACTATGTTGATACTATATTACTTACTTACAAAGACTAACATGTACGTACAAAGTAGTAGATTGTAAACTAAAGGCTGGTTCGCAATCGCATTCGTTTTGCCTTCTACGTGTAACTCTCGCTAGACTATAGTTAAAGGTTTCTGAAATTAATTTGCACTAAAAGCATTGTAGTAGAAATGAGTTAGTAATGAAGTCGGCGTTACAATGCGGCGCAAACAAGAAAATTAAAAAGTAATTGGCAGTTTATTTAGCTTTCTTTAACCGGACGCGACGAGTGTTATTCTCGGCACTGTTAATTAAAATCTGTTTGTTTATTTCGCTATGTTTTCGCCCGCGAATCCGTTCGTGTTTTGACGTTCGTTCAGAAAACAGAAGTAAACAAGTATTTTTTTTATTGACAATTTTTTTTTATTATTTGTTAATGTATTTTCTTTGTTCCCTAGTCGCAACACGTTTTTTTCCCTGTACCAGCAATTCAAAGATAGCCTTGTGGAAGGGACTGTTGAGTTCGATTCCAATGCCCGTCTGAATTTCTGAAGAGTGAATTCCTTGTTGCTTATCTAAGTAGGTATCATTATAAAAAAAAACTGTGAGATTGAGATTTTTAAAAGCATTTTGAAAGTTTGTCAAGCCTCTCGGTCAGCGCTAAGACAAACGAGATAGGCTAGATGCCTAACTCCTCATAGAAGCGATCCATACCCAGCACTGGGACGACTTATTATGAAAGGCAGATATTGTAGTCATTATTGAAATACTACCCTTTGTTACAAACGCTTTTAGAAAAGCCTGCTTTTATAACGAAATGTTTCTATTTAAACATTTCTAATTAAAGAGGCGTTCAATGTTAACTATTTCTGTGTAACCTTATCCTGTATCCATTATATTTATACTCAGTCCCTCTTGTAGATGAGTCAGTCAAATTCCCCGATTCGGGTATATTGCGCCGAAGCCCTTAATTGCGTCCCTTTATCGCGTCAAATTAGGGGTGAAGTCGCTCGATTGCGCTCCACTAACTAAATTGATTATGACGAAACTTTACCCATCTAAACAACAAATAAAAGTTTGTTGGACAACATTTAATTTTGATATTGATTTTCTAGGAGAAACACGAAATTTTATGTTATGTTGGAGTAATTAACGTAGCTTTTTATACATTTTATGGCAGTTCTCGTATATATTATTCTCCTTAACCTTTGTATCTTTAATATTCAGATTTTTATTACTATGATTGTATAAAGTTCTTTTGTTAGGGTTGTGGACGATGTAGGGTGTACATAGTGTTAGGGACTCGGTCCAATGCTCGCTCGGATGATGTTATACTCCCGAGTGTCGACATTGGGCTGTAAGATCGGTGAAACGAACATAACCATTCCACTCACCCCTCAGTGTTGGTAGCGATAAAGCGTTTTCCCCGCGATAAAAAAAAGTGTTGTGGACTGAATAAAAACTTTGCTAAATAGTTTAAATACCAAAACAGTGAATGGAAAGGCACTGCGTTTCTCTCTTTTGCATATTAAAATAAATTTTTCATAATACGACAGAATAATGAATAGCATGTACCTACTTTGAAATTTGAAGGGCTAGATGAAGTTTGTGAGGTAGGTAAATTATGAAAGGTGTTTAAAAAGGTGGTTGTGAGTGCTGCAGTTGAAGTGTGTAAACTGGCAAAAAGAAAAAAATGTAAAGAGGTAAAGAATGTTTGGTGAGACAAGGATGTTCAAAACGTGGTTATTCAGAAGAAGCATGCATTGTTAGATTGGTTAGCAATAAGAGCAGATGAAAGAATGGGAAAAACAAATGATAGAGATGTGGCAGAAATGAAGAAGAAGTATATTAGAATAAAAGAAGAAATGAAAACATTAGTAAAAAAGAAGAAGGATGAAGCAAAAGATGATTTTGATAGAAGATTATGTGAGGGTTTCCAGAGGAACAATAAGTTTTTCTGGAAAAAAATCTGAAAAGCCCGAGGAAAATCAGCATCCTCGGAGTTTAGTAGTGTCAGAGATGTGAATGGGAATTTAGTGTATGGAAGATTCGCATTAAGAAGATGGAAAGAATATTTTGAAAGTTTGTTTGGAAATGAAGATACACAGGATTTAGATGTGATGGTCGAAAGGGAAGAAAAAGAGGATAAAATAGGCATGAATGAAATTGTGAGAGCTTTAAACAGCATGAAGATGGGTAAGGCAGCCGGGTATGATAGGGTGTCCGTCGAAATGCTAAAGGCTGGACAGGGCGCCGTGGCAAGTCTGTTGTGCCGCCTCTTGAATTTGTGCTGGAACAGAGGTGAGTTACCGAAAGACTGGTGCCGCGCCGTTGTTGTTCCACTATACAAAGGAAAGGGGTCGCAGCAAGACTGTCAAAGCTACCGAGGCATTAGCCTTCTTAGCGTTGTCGGCAAACTATATGCAAAAGTCAAATCAAAATCAAATCAAATCATTTTATTTGCAGAATACAGGTTACATGCATGTTACAGATGTTATGTAGTGATAAAAAGTCTCACCGTATTCAACCCTTACTGGGCATGCAAATGAGTGAGCAGAGACATTTATTACATTCATTAACCTAGTCTATTAAGAAAGTGATACAATTCCATTATAATCTTTTTTATGCATTATGCAGTACTTACATACAATATTCTAAAATTAAAATGTCAAAATGTTAAGAATGTCAATGAGTTATTTTATTATAATTATTCTAATAGTATATGATATAATTTATTTCCTCTTAAATTTTGTCATCAAGAAATTCTTTTATTGAGTAATAGGTCTTATCTAGCAAAAGAATTCTTAGTCTATTTTTGAACACATAAGGTGAGCCTGTTTCTTTAATTGTTGATGGTAACTTATTGTAAATTTGGATCCCCATACTAAATATACTATCTTTATAGAGTTTTGTTCTAGTTTTTAGGGTAGATAACTGAGTTTTATAGTTTTTAATGTCAGATCTAACCAAAAGAGACGCTTCATACACATATATCGAAGGAAGCGTTAAATTTTTCAAGTTTTGGAAGTATGGCTTACATGAATCAGTCTGATGAAGCCCACACATTGATCTAATGCACTTTTTCTGTGCCTTAAAAGCAGTATTTATATACGAAGAGTTTGCCCAATATAATACGACATATCTTAATGTAGACTCCACATAAGCATGGTAAGCAGTCAATAAAGTTTGTTGGTTCGCTACATTTCTAAGCATGTATAGTGCGTATGAATACTTATTTAGTTTAGTACAAATGTGTCCAATATGGGTTCTCCATGTCATGTTAGAGTCTATGTAAATGCCTAGGAATTTAGTACTGTTCATCTCAGTGATATGTTTGTCATTATACTGTATTACTAGCGGCTTCGTTTTTGTATTTTTATTCTTAAAAGTCATATAAACAGTTTTTTCTAAATTTATTATAAGATGATTATTGTTTAGCCACTTGATAGTATTGGTTAATGATTTGTTAATTTCCTCTTCCTGACAACAAACATTGTTATTTGTAAATAATGCCGTGCTATCATCTGCAAATAGAACCATAGGATGAGATATGGCATTTGGCAAGTCATTAATATACACCAGGAACAAAAACGGGCCCAATATACTTCCTTGGGGTACTCCATATTTAACCGTTCTAAGATCTGACAAGTACTTAGTTTCTATGTTAGTTTTGAGACACGTCCTTATACTTTCAGTATATTGTTGTCGTCCCGTAAGATATGACTTTATTAATTCCAATGCATTACCTCGTATTCCATATACTTCAAGTTTCTGGAGTAGTATGGTGTCGTCTACATGATCGAATGCCTTTGTCATGTCCATATATAAGGCCGTCACTTGTTTTTTACAGTCTAGACCTGTCAAAATAATCTTTAGGAATTGGTTCATTGCCATATTTATTGACTTGCCTTTGCGGAATCCAAGCTGGTTAGTGACAAGAATATTATTTTTTTCGAAATATTCTCTGAGATTATTATATAATACTTTTTCGAAAATTTTTGCTAACACTGGTATAAGGGTGATGGGCCTATAGAAATTAACATCTTGTTTGTCACTTTTTTTAAAGACGGGGATAACTACCGATGTTTTTAAACTTGTAGGAAAACATCCACGTTCTAAGCATTGATTTAGTATGAAGCTAATAATAGGGGCTATAATATTAGATACCCGTTTAATAATCTTTGTGCATATGCCATCGTATCCTGTACTATTAGTATTATTTAATGAATTTATTATTTGAATGAGGTCTTGAGTACTGGTGGGTCTCAAAAAACAAGAATTTGAGTTATTATATGTCATATTGTATTGTGTATTGCTATTATTATCTTTGTTAGTAATATAAATGTCGTTAATAAAATAATTGTTAAATATTTGTGCTTTGCATCTAGGGTCAGTAATAATTTGATTACCATGTTTTATCTTAGTTATTTCATCACGGGGACTATTATTTTTGTATTTGTTTATTATTTGCCATACAGCTTTGGATTTATTGGAGGCAGTTTGAATAAAGTAATTATTTTGAGCTCTTTGTGTCAGTTTTATTACTTTCCTGAATCTTTTTGTATATTGCTTAAACTTAATTTTGTCAGTATCTAACCCCGAAAACCTAGATTGCCATAGAAGACTTCTTTTACGGATAGAGCATTTTTTGATCCCTTTGCTAAGCCATCTAAATCTAGCCATCTAGCCAAAAGTTCTGATCGAAAGGATTATAAAAGAGACCTGTGATAAAGTATGGGATGTGCAAGCCGGATTTCGAAAGGGTATGGGATGCACGGACCAGGTCTTTTCCCTGCGAAGCGTCGTGGAGAAGTATTTGTCTAAAGGGCATAAAGTTTTCTGCGCTTTCGTAGATTTGGAAAAGGCCTATGATAGAGTGATAAGGAATGAACTGTGGTCAGCTTTGTCCATGTTTGGGGTGGATAGTAGCCTGATTAGAGCACTGAAGTATCTTTATGAGAACTCTAGTGCTTGTGTCAGGATAAATGGAGTCTACACTGATTGGTTTCGCATTAATAAGGGTGTGAGACAGGGATGTGTAGCGTCTCCATGGCTGTTCAACCTATTCATGGATGGCTGTCTAAAAGATAGAAAAGAGAGTGCGTACGGGCTGAGAATGGTTTGTCACTCAACTGTCTACTCTGTGCTGATGATCAAGTGATTCTTGCGTCATCGGTAGAGGAGTTACAGAAGTTAGTGACAATTATGGATGATGCTTTTGAGAGAAAAGGCATAAGATGAATGTTAGTAAGACGAAAGTTATGGTGTTTGAAAGGGACGATAGCATGACAGAATGTAGTATTTTTATAGGTAACGACAGGGTACAGCAAGTAAGTGATTTTGTATATTTGGGATGTGTTTTCTCAAGTGATGGTAGGTATGATAGTGATATTGAGAGACGAGTGAGTGCAGGTAATCGGGTGAATGGAACGTTGCACGCCTTTATGGGTAGCCGGAAGGTGTCCAAAAAGGCACGACTGGCTGTCTATAGAGGAGTGTTATTACCAACTTTGATGTATGGTAGTGAAAGCTGGATATGGCAGAAAAAGCACGAAAGTAAGATTAAAGCAGTGGAAATGAGAGCGTTAAGAAGCATGTGTGGGGTGACTGTGAGTGATAGAGTGCGGAATACTATGGTGATGGACATGTGTGGAGTGACAGAGGATGTAGTGACCAAAATTGAGAAGGGTATGTATGCTAAGGTGGTTTGGGTATTTGGAAAGGATGAATGATAGGAGAATGACAAAGAGGATATATAAGGCGAGTGTGAATGGAAGGGCCGGCAGGGGTCGACCGCACCGAAATTTCGAATGTCAGATATCTGACATTCTAAGTAAGGGCCAGGTCAAAAGTACCCTGAACCGGCGGGAGTGCATGAAAAGATTGATGAAGGTAGAGGAAGCGAAAGTGGTGTGCCAGAATCGAGCAAAGTGGCAATTCATGCAAATCCATGCAATCGAGCAAATCCACCCCTATGGGATAGAGGCGTGATACTGTGTATGTATGTGTATGTACCTACTATATAATTATTAATACCCAAGAATTTACTGGTTATATCTGCTCTCGGTTACATCGGAACATATCAGTGTTTTTAATGATAAAACTTTAGTGCCTACTGAGTTGGATTGTGACACACAACTGATCTAACAATAATAATATAAAAAATATTATTACGACCTTATCTCTGTCACTAAGCCAGTGGTGGCTTGACCAACGCGAGGCTGCGGGCGCCAGATATTTGCGGGATCTTTTTTCTTTGTGCCCCTTGCCAGTATCAGTCGTAGCCGGCGCGAGTCCTCAAGCGAGAGCAAAATATAGATTTACGATTTCATCAATTTTGCTTAACTTGCATGGGGCAACAGGGTGTCATCACTAGAACTTAAAGAAAACTCCTCAGTTGGACATCGCGGGGTCTCCCTCCTAAGCGCTAGACCCTGGTTCACATCAGCCAAATCACGGAGCATTGTGTTTTCGTCACTTAATTGTATTATTGTGCACGGTAATAACACGGGCTATATTTTTTAGTTTTCTTAGAAGTGATAAGCCGTCTGGTGGACAGTCATGTCAAGGTAGTAGGCACTACATGCATAGATGAATGTGCGGCCTCACCCAGGGATACAACAGTTGCATAAAATCGTGAAGAAGTAGCTTAGCTGTAGCGTTTCATGCTTTCAATGCCGTAACTGTAGGCCTGATAAGCCCCCTTTCCAATATTTTTCCATTCCTCTTCACTCCTCTAGCAGGATTTGTTCGTGTTTGTAGTCATTTATTCTACTCTATGCTGATTTTATTTTAAATTTAGACGATGTAAAATATTATTATATTTCGAAACGAATTTATTATCAACAAAATCAGTTCGTCTGATGTTATTACAGAACTTTGGCATTAAAGGTTATCAAAATATGCACTGTTAAATTTAAAATTAACTTAAGTAGAAAACTTTCTGAATTCTGTGAGTCAATCACGTAGGTATGCATGGACAGAATAACTTTGCATTAATGCGTTACAGATGAATGATACATTGACTATTGATATTTCGTTTGAAATGCCATCTGATCCTTTTTATACAAGTCTGTCTAGAGAGGTACCAATGTTTTGCCCGAAGCAGTACTGTTTTATTCCAATCTACCGATGTCTAGGGTAGCTGGTAACAGTTTACCTCCCGAGTAGTTGCCAGCTCGAGGCGCGATAAAGTGATAACGAGATAAATAGACAGATGTAACTAATTTTAAATATCTCGCTGCAGGAGCCCTGTAATGCTTTTTAATTCAAAGTTCTGTGTGACGTTGCCGCTATGTATGGACAGTTGTGGCGCTTACGGTCACGTGGCCGATCCGCTCATCTTGTCATTCAGACAGATAAAAGGATAAATTATATCATTTCAAACGTTATATACAAGGTAATTAAACAATTACCAAAAATGTTACTGTCGCATTCGAACCTGACCTTTCGCCGCGCAAGTGAACATTCAATCGCTAGTAGGGAAATTATCATAATGGTAATGGAATTAGAAGGCTTTTGCTTATGAAGCCTTGTACCAGCTCGTTAAGACTCGTTTCCGAATGAGCCTGCAGAGTACACGCACCTTCGTAATGGGCATCTTTACTTACACTTACAAAGGAAGTTAACGTCAGGCATGGGTCTGGTTATAAGAATAAACCAATTCGTTTCTGCAATATTAATGAATAGTGTGTTATACCGATCTTACCCTGGAGTGAGAAAAAATAAGGTGGAAGACACTGTTCTACACTTAATATCAAGAACAACATTCTAAGGTAAAAGAAATTACAATCGTGTTCAGACTCATTTATAAGAAGCGTGCGCGACGCACTTAACATGCGTCTCGCTGAACGCCTCACCCGTATTTCGAGGAATGCATAGTAACTAGAAACAAGGAATAGATCTCACAAATAATGGACTTTTAAATGAGCTTGGACACGAGCTGATCGGTGTAATTAGTGGGCGCTCAAGAAATGTCTTAGGCAGGCGCCATGATTCGTAAGTCAAAGTGCTGATGATTTCTAAGGTTTTATGGGTTTTAGTGGCGCTGCCGGTTAGTCAAGTGATTTCTCTCGTCATTATCTAGTGGTAGCGGGCGGTAGGTTTCACCAGAAAGACAACCTGTACTATGCGTTTTTCGATTCCAAAAAACTGGATTTAGTTGTGATTGAAAACTGGGACGGATGTGACAGAAAAACTAGTTATTTTATTTAATTTTATTTTATTTGGGATAACGAACAATTATGTAATAAAGCTAAGACAGATAACAAAAGTATAAGTAACTTAACTAATTACATAACCAACACCATTATCCACTGAGTAATTTCTTAGAAAGTGGTACAGAGTAAAAAAGAGCAGTTATAAATTTGTTATAAGAATACGTGGCAGAAATAAGGTCGAAAACCGTAAACTAGTTGCATCTTTGCCTATCTTCAGAGGATTATGTGTGAATTTATGTGTATGCTCGAGTACATGTAGACAGTTACACAAACCTGTTTATACCTTCGAGTTGCGTTTAGTTACAAGTGAACAAAAACACGCTTCTCGGAGCATCCATCTATAGTTGAAAAGGTAATTCTCCCAGTATAGCCGGGCGGGTGTAGGAATGTACCACGATGGCTGCTAGCTATGGCCGCAATTATCTACTGGTTTCTACAACTCTGTTCGGTGGTAAATTAGATATATCAAAAATGTTTTTTTTATCTTAGTTCGCCAAACTAACTAAACAGTGTCTCAGCGACGAAGCTTACCGGCTTGCCTTATCAGATGCACATCGGATGACGACATATTAATTTCATTTCAATTTATGTCAAAAACATTTCTAATTAAAATTAATTTAATTAATAGGGACGAGCCTATCGCCATATCAGGCACAAATTCCGGACTCCGATACCGAGTAGAAAAACTCAATATCACTTTGCCCGACCCGAGGATTATGTACCGTAATACATCTACGCCACCGAGGCAGTCACATCATGGGGCTGAATACACACGGCGAAAAGTGGGTGCACTGGTTGCGCCTCGGCCTACGCCTTACCCCTTCGGGAATAAAGGGCGTGAGTATTTTTTTTTTTATTGCATTGAATGACGAGACGAGCATGCCGTTCGCCTGATGGTAAGCGATACGACAACCCATAAACAGTAGCAACACCATCCAGCACCTTGACTTACAAAGTACTGTGCGGCATTCCACTGCGCTCGTCATCCTGAGATATAAGATGTTAAGCCTCATTATGTCCAGTAGTTATATTGGCTACAATGTTCTTCAAACTGGAACACAACAGTGCACGCACACTGTTGCTTGGCGGTAGAAATAGACATTGCGGTGGTACCCACCCAGACGGCCTCTTACATAATGAGAGACCTACCACCAGTAAATGAGTATATGTAAATGAATTAATTTATTTTTAAAGTCACACAACAGATATACACTAGACCATAAACTAACTCTATAGTTAAGCGAAATTCTTTTAACAAAGCACGCATAGTTCTAATAATCTCTGACGACCACATCCTGGTTATTAGACCGTTTGAACGGAAGCGAAAGATTAACAGAAGAGAGCACGAGATTAACTCAATTATCAGTAGTGAAAGAGCGGCCGGTGAACCCGCTGCGAAGCCTCGGTGAATAGTTAAATCTACAACATCCTCAATTAAGTTGTCTGGAATAACGGTGAGCATCTAGCCATAGAAAACCTGTCTACAGCGCATGCGGAACTGAAAGGTGAGCGGATATTTTCCTTTCAACCTTGCAAAATAAATAAAATCGAATAAATAGCCAGTCCGTATCGGCACTTTTGATAATAATGTACCTGCTACATATGTGAAACTACATTTTTAACTTAGTTAGATAACAAATTATTGTTAAGTTATAAAAATATGTAGTAAAAATATTTCTTTCTGAAAAGTAAAGCTTACGTCCTAGACAGTACATAGAATGCTAGCTTGTTTGGATGTACGTAGGTATGAACGTGGATATAAGTACGAAATATCGTCGGTATCTTCTCACACCCGAAGTTATATTTAAGCCAAACTCCAGCTTCAGCTCCAGCTCGCCTCAAACTCCAAAAACATAATCACATTTCGGACTGTCGAAACCACACCATGCTATTATATTCATACATTGGGGATATTTCTTTGACGTTCGATAAATACCTGTCACCGCCATACCCGTATTTATCAAAATTTTCCTAATATTATAAATGGAAAGTTTCTGAAGATATAGTAAAGTAGGTACCTATGTCATCTACACTATACAGCTGCAGTCGGGGATAATTCAGGTTATTCGTAACAGCCTCAGCGGAATAGTGCATAAGCTTGCTGTGAAATTTAAAGTCGCGGTATCGATTCCCGAATCCCATACCGAGATAATCGCAAATATTTCTCCCGCTTCTTAGGCTTAGGTAGAAAATTTATAACATACACGCTCACACCTTATATCCCCCAGAAAGAAGGCAGAGGGGCAACTAGTGCACCCACCTTTCATCAAGCTTAATACGCTTATGATGACGAACGAATCCAATGCCATATGAGGCACAAATCCCAATCCTGGGAGCTTAGGAGTGCACATTATAATATGAGTAATGAAGCCACTTTTACATAATAACCCTTCTTCAAACAACTTATTATATGTTAAGATTTACCTTTTGTATCTACGACGGGCCTCCGGTATTACCGGCGACTCCAGCAATCTCCCGGCCAAACCGATAACTCGTTACCGATACACGGCCGCAATCAAGTTAACTGCACTTAACTGCGGCCCGACGCGACGGTGGGTTATTTACGTTAGTACTCGGCAGTTAGGCGATAGTTTATGCGTAACTATTATAGTTAAGTGTTGTGAATGTGTGTAGATTTACTTGCACATCATTTTAATACTATAATACAAGCTTGTTCGTTTGGTATTAACCGCCATGAATAAACATAATGATAAAGAGCGGCGCTGATGTAACCTAACCTTTGAATTAGTAAATATAAGCAATAAAGCATCTTATTTATATTATTCTCCGTCTTATATATTTGAACTAACATTCTGATGTTTTTGATCTGCTTTGATTCTGACTTCTTCATAAATAGGAATCAACTTCTCTGAGAGTTATAGGCTCCTTTTTATCTCAAGAAAGAAATTCAACGGAAGCGGCGGGCAAAAGCTAATAAGTATAAATCAATACCCCATAATGACGGTAGGTTTGTTTAAATTAACTCGTTGATTACATATATAATGTATGAGCGTTGCTTCTGATTATCATGGCTTTAAATAAAATGCCCATACAGCATAACATTATGCTCTATGATGTATGCTAAATAAATGTTTAATACGCGCTGGTTTATAATCTGTACATAATAACCAATGTTAGTCTGGGCATTTACATTAATATAAAGTTGTAAAGTTTGTCAGTTGTGTTTGTGTGTTCGATTGATGCTAAGGGATGCTCTGGAATTATTTGCCTGATTTTAAAAATTCTTTCCGCATAAAAAACCAAACTTATGGGTAACATTATAGCTTAAATTTTGATTTCATAAATTTTATTCCACGAACATCTACTGCATTCTAATTCTACCCTTTTTTCTAAAATCTTCTCTTAAGCAGGTGAAATATGGATGTTAATAAGGCGTATGTGTTAATTTTACAGAGCACCGCCGCGGGTAAAAGCTAGTATCTAATAAAAAACATGTTTACTAAGTAATTAACTAAAATATATATGTCTAGATACCACGTTGCTCTATGAGTCTGTCGACTGTTTTGTTCATAACTTAAGTAACTGAATAATACATGCATGTTGCTCATCGGGGGGAAAGCGTCACCACTGCTCATTAATAAAAGTAACACCACCCAAAATTTTGAGTTAGTAATCTCTGCATACACTTCACATCTTAAACCTGATGTATTGACTAAATCTCAGAAAGTTCAGTAATTACACTGACTACGGTGACTTTAAAGGTGAAATACAAAAGAATTGAAAATTGCAGATGCAGAAAAACTGTTAAAACCTACTTAGATGGACTCTCAACGATGAGATACTAAGCCTCTAGACGAGTATATTGTAATCAAAGGTAATTATCGATGCGCGACGCCTTGCTTCATTTCCTGTGTTTGAAACATGCGTGCCGTGCGGCTAACAGTAACATAATACTATGGAAATCATATATTAATTAGATGTTCTACAGCGAAACGATCGTGACGGCGCTTAGAAATTATGCACCCTATCAATAAACATGTTTAATCAATGGTTAAGTGATTATAATTAAAGCATTTTTCACAATTTACGAGCTAATGATTTCCGCTAGACGTGTAAGTGTAATGTAGCCAGTATTCAATTGATTATAAGTATTTTTTTGGGAGCACAGTTAAATTGTGACTTTTGTTCGTTGACTTTTTTGGTCGTCTGATGATGTGTAGTTTTTACGAAAAATTCGCGAACGTTGTTTTTTTTGTCTCTGTTTTCAAATAATTTACCGTTCGAAAGCAAATGCAATTATTTACCTATATGTAGTTCTTATGTTATTTCAATAGACCTCGCATAACATGTAAACGAATCGATACGTGTCATTTTAATGGTTTGCTAACGGCCAGTTTCAATATCTTACTGACATTTAACTGGAGTTTGCGATCTAACTCGACAGTAAAAGTTACGATAACTGTTACTGTTGTTTCAATATCAAAAACTTTGTCGTAAGTCGTAACTCTGGTAAGTGGACCCGCCGAAGCGTTTTATTCTTGCGCTAAGTTATGTTTAAATAAATATTGAGAACTTTTTGTGTTTTTAATTACGTATCTTTTCAATATTTATACTCTATTTTATAAAGCAATTTAAACAACATACTGTAAAGATTATTATAACAATAATTAATAGCACCATGTTAATTTTTCTTCTTTTGTATTATGGTTTTCACCGTTCATCGGTGATTTCGCCAAAGTTCATCTTTGGCAAAAACTAAACGCACCAATCGCTTCTGACAGGTTGGTCTGGAAATCTTTGGGGGAGGCCTATGTTCAGCAATGGACTTCTAAGGGCTGAAGAAGAAGAAGATTAAACGCACCAATGACAGTAATCATATTCGACCCTCCGATAGATAGAATAAGGTAAGGATATTATTATCAATCTTAGTTTATAGAAACACAGACACACACCAAAAGTAAGCATATTATATAACTGTTTGTTATATGTTAGTAAGTTATTGAGACGGGCCGTAAGTGTGTCGTCACTCGTCAGCTTGCACTCCGGGTATTCAAGCTATTTTTTTTCAATTAAAGGTTATTTGTTTTGCGCCGCGAATTCTGCTATGAGCTATCAGGTGATCATTAAGCATTATATAACATTACTTGTAGAGTAAAAAAAGGCCATTAAACGTAGTAAAGGATTAATAGGCATGACCTCACACTGCAGGTCCATTGTTTGGCCGACCGTGCGCCGATTTCACTTTTACTGCCTGCCCTCGCGCCATGATGTAAGCAATCACGTAAATTATGGTCTCCGGCTATTGGCTACATTAGCTCAATTAATTTTTGGCTTTTATATCATACGACGAATGTAAATATTATACGATTGAGGAGAAGGGAACATATTACCTGGTCGTAGGCGAAAAATTGTCATCCAAAATTTTAATAAAAAATGAAAAAATGTTATAAACATCATGGCATAACGGCTTGAAGTTAGGCACACTTGAAAATAATGTTAGTGGATTCACTGAGTGGATTACACGAATATTTGTCTCGGTGCGGGAAGCGAACACACGGCCTCTACGCTCTATGTCTATTGTCTCTGGTCGTTTTAACTAAATGTCGTATATTTAAATACTTTCATATATAATAACTGTGTGGCTAGTACTGTACTGTTGTGTTATTATTATAATTTCCTCCCCATTCTATAAGGTTTGAAGTGAACGTTTGATATGAAATGTAATCAAACCATTGCAGCGTTACTTTGAACTCGGCATGTGGCTTCTAATTTTATCACTTTGACGTCAATAGGGGGCGCAGAGAACCTTGGGGCCAGAGGCTGAGTTATTACATTACCCACCCCCGTTTATTTATATAGTATTTTACATATACTAAGAAGAATTTAAGAAGTTAACGCACTTGCTGCTAGATAATTCGCAAAATGGTATATAATATGATCATTTTTTACAAACGAGAGTATTAACAATTTTATTACTAATAGGTTATTATATATATATAATACCAGCCCTATATTATATACTGCCCACTGCTGAGCACGGGCCTCCTCTACTACTAAGAGGTTGTTTATTATAAATGGCCATAGAATGATCTTAATAACTCATAGACGTGGGAGTAATAACGACGCATCAATGATACTGAGGCGTTGCGCTTCTGGACACTTGCTAAAATTGTGCCGGCTTTTTATTACTGGATGGATACCAGCTATTAGCCTATTTCCACCTATTTGACACCTAGGTTCTCACATTTTATTATTTAGCTGCGAACAAAATAAATCAGGTTTTTTTTTTTTTTTTATGGTATAGGGGGCAAACGAGCATACGGTTCACCTGATGGTAAGTGATCACCGCCGCCCATGAACATCTGCAATACCAGGGGGCACAGAGATGCGTTGCCGGCCTTTTAGGTGGGAATACGCTCTTTTTTTGAAGGTCGCCAGGTCGTATCTGTCCGGAAATGCTGCTGGCGGCAATTGGTTCCATAGTTTAGTAGTACGAGGCAAAAAATGACGGCTAAAACGTACAGTGGTGGATTGCCAAGGTATTAAAAGTTTTGTCACGAAACAAGTTGGAATACATGAAACCTGATTTAACATTTAAATCCCATGTGCAATAAATATGTACTTACAAACAAACGCGAGACAATTAGAGTTGTGGGCGTGGTGGAGTGCGACCGCGAGCGGCGGAGAGCGGCGGAGAACGGCGGGGTGCAGCGTGCCGGAAACAGCATGCATTATTCAGTGTTGCTGAAAGCTAAAATCTGTGCGTTGTCACGGCATAGTTGAAATGGTTTGGGATTAAGGTCATAATAGGGACATAAAGTTGATATTATACCATTTCGGTTGGACGCAAATATGAAAACGCCTGATGGTTAATTTCCGATCTATGTAGTGAAGAAATACGTAGCGTGCTTTACGATATTATTAAGCTGAGAAACATTATTAAAGTACATTTAATATCTTAGATTAATATCAATGAATTATTGTTCGTAAACACCTCCTGCCACTAACAATCTTTATTTCCTCCCTTTAAGGCCGACAGCACAGTACTAATTTTCTGATGTGTCATGTGAGTGTTCATAGATGATGGAAATCATACAAATAACTGGACCCACGTGTCTCGCTCGGTTGCCTGTCAAGTCTACAAAAAGGTATTTATTGTATACCGAACACTATCATAGTGTTTAATGAAATTGTTGGTAAAAGTCGTGATGAAATCCCGACTTGCCCGGCTCGTCGTATGGGCCACGCACTGGTACGTCGCATATGCAGACCATTAGCATGCGTGCACGTTCCGTGCTGTGCGTGCGCGGCGCTTCCAACGCCATTGTTATGGCAAGTTGTAATTAATATTACTAACGGTACAGAATTAAGGATGTTGGTGGGGGTTACATCCCAATAACTATGGGACAATTGTCATATTCAAAAAAAAATGTTATGTTTTAAATTACATCTTTGTGCACTCATGTCAAATTAAACTAAACAAATTATGACGATTGAAAACGTTTAGTGTTTTCTTCATCATAATATCTCCCTAATGAATGTCGCGTAAGTACCTACAAGAGACATATCTTAGATCCACATAAAAATACTATGATACAACAATAAATGTTAAAAGTTTGTTGATAAAGAAGAGATTAAGATTACCAGATAGGTACGTCATGTAGGGCGACAACAAATTTAGCAGCACAGGAAATAAATATCGGCACAATTCAAAGGAACGCTAGACAATTACGTGTGATTTACATCGGGCCGCCATTAGTATGCCGCATGCGAGGTTAGTAGTAATTTTACGACTAGACACTTATTTCAACCTTCCTCATAGAAACTTTTCGACGAACACATACTTAGCAAACGCAATTCGATTATAAATCTGTAAAATATATGCAGTCCTATTGGCATATTTTGCTAGTCAGAATTTCAAGAAGGCCTTTGTCTAAAACTGGCACCTATTTATGCCAGAGTTACACGAAGAAACGAAGGCTAGAATGAAAAACAATAGATGCCCCCCACAACCCAAATCCGTCCCACTTGTATTTATAAAAGGTAAAATAAAATTTCTTTGCGTACACATTGGATCGTATGCGGCTCACGTCGGCTGCAGGAAGCGACGTTAGCATTCAGCCTCCGTGCGCTAATTGACCAGGAATATGTGCATTACCACTTAAGCAATTTGTTTGCAGTCGTCAATCACTCTGTTTTATTATCGGTCTTGTTTTGTTTTGAAGATAAGATATATTAATCACCAGGGACACACTGCAACAGGGTTTTTGTACCCAAATATGAATGATGATATGGGAGACGAGTTTCTAGCTTGAACTCGTCAAAGCTTTCAATTTCAAAGGACTATCGTATACGGCACTACGCTTCCCATCCTGAGACATGATGATTCCCAGTAACTACACTAGCCACGATGTCAATTAAAATCAACCACTATACTTTTACACCGCTGCTTGGTTGATATAGACAAATCGTATTCAATCTAGGTAACTACTTTTTTACAAGTACAGTATGTGTACGGTACTCCCCGGTAATAACTTATGCATAGTGTTGTAAGGATCTATAAAAAACTATACGGCACGGCTCCTTGAAAAAGATTTCTTTTCCAAATTCCTCTGTAACCTTTAGCGGGCAAAATTCACCTCCATCTACTGCCTTCTCAGAACATCACAAGACTACGACTCTTTGTGGAAGCTATGTCAAACTTGTCAAAGAAACTATCACAGAAAACTCTTTGATCCAAGTACAATTAAAGGAACAGTTGACGGGCAACTTCGGTTAATGATATTAATTACATTGTATTTGAACATAATTGGGTCAAAGGATCAAACCTTCATTAATTTGGTGGGCATGTTTTAGTTTTAAGTTAGGAGCGACAGTTCAGTTCGGCGCGGTGTAGTACTGACGACATTACCTCTTCTCTTATACGGCCACGACAGTGACCTCATTTTATTTAATAAGCGGAGTGGGGTCCTGATAGAATGTTGACTACAACGTTGACGATAGATAACAATTAAGCCTCGGATTATGCGACTATGGCGTTATCTGTATACTCAAAAGAAATTTATTAACGATTGATGTATATTTTCTGTGTCTTCATCGGAGAAAAATAAACCACACAGCACGTTTCGAATGAAATATGAATTATGAGAATTATATATCTAGATATCCCACTATTTACACGTACTGGCATTGATCACAATATAAATCTCGTATTTTTAAGGGATTGATGCAACTAATTAGTTTATGAGGCTTAACGTCTGCGGTTTATTAACGAAGAAAGTTATTGTAAGCGGTTTATGTCTGATAACAGTTTCCTTACAGTTTCAGAGAATACCTAGTAACTAGAAACGGTCCCGAATTTGAATTACTGAAAGATAATGGAATAAAAAAAATGGGAAATAGATATAAATAATATTATAATTAATCAATATACACAATTTCTTCGCAGTGGCAATTGATTTATTTTTTATTTATTGGGAATTAATACTAATTAAAAACGCGAAAATCGTACCTGTTTTCTAATCAAAAACGCGTACTAATTTTTCTTACCTATCCTGTGATCGAGTCAAGGACGTCAAGGTTTTCAAGACCTAAGTATTCTGCTACTAAATCACTAGGACGACTATGCGTCACAAAAAAGACAACGCAAAACACGTTTCGTATTAAGAATTGCAAGAACCGTGTCTCTACAAAGTGTAGGATTAGCACGTCCCGAGCACTACAGTCGGCTGGAAAACGTGTGGAAAATATATTCCAACTATGCCTTACAAATCTTGCCATTATTTAATGATACGCATGCCGTTCTTAACAAAATAATCACTTTGGTTTGACTGCCGCGTATTTAAACTATAGGTTATAGACCGGTGCTCATGTCTTGGATTTGTTTCCAAAATGAGACAGTATTTTGAGTTTGTCTTAGAATTGTCATATTATTTTTTTACACGCTTTATATTAGCTTCACTTGTATGTTTGTATGTTAGTAACCGACCACTTTGGGCGCGATTTTGACCCACTTTAAACGGTCAGATTTTATTCAAACTTTGTAGATTTGTCGAGGACCGATGGCAATACACTAATTTGATAAGATTATGCCATTATTCAATTTGCAAAATGAGATTTTTGTCAATTTATTTTATTTTTAATGACTTCTGTTGGACCATAGTAGAATTACAACTAAACTGGCTACTCTTATGCGTAAAAAAATCCTACTTGTCACAAGATGGCGCTTTCGTTTTTAGTGACATCTGTTGGAAAATAGTAGAACAGAACTAAGAAATAAAAAATAAATAATAGTTTAATACAACTAAAAAACACGCTTTATAGAAAATCCAACTAGGGTAGGTAGTTGTGAAGGTGGTTGTGAAGGAAAAAGGGTATCTATAGTGGGAGCACTCGGCAGATGGATTCATTCGGCGCAGAATTGCTGCTGCTGATAAGTTTTGTACTAAACATAAAGTGTACCTAACATAAACTAAAGTTGGTATAGTAATTTGTTATATTGTTATTTAAGTAACAAGTGTGAAGTAATTGTGAAGTGACTAAATTGATAATAGAAGATTATATATTCGAGCTGAAGTTTGATTGGAGGGATCCTTACACATGTTGGGCGATATTACGTTAGAGTGGAAATTATTATGATAATTACTCGAACATTTTGTTTTATTCGTAATATTCGTAGCTATTTATATTGCTTCGACGAGCATGCCGCTCGCCTGATGGTAAGCTATATGACCATAAGCAGTAGCAACATCATACAAAACATTTAATTACAAAATACTGCGTGGCACTCCACTGCGCTCGTCACCCTGAGACATTAAATGTTAAGTCTCACAATGCCCATTAATTAAGCTGGCTACTATGTCCTTTAACCCAGAACACAACAGGACATGTACACTGCTCCTTGGCTTTAGAAATAGAGATTACGGTGTTACCTACCCAGACGGCCCCTCGCATAAGAGGAGGGACTTTTTTTTATTGCATTGAATGGCGAGACGAGCATGCCGTTTGCCTGATGGTAAGCGATACAACCACACATAAACAGTAGCAACACCATCCAGCACATTGAGTTACAAAGTACCTACTGTGTGGCATTCCACTGCGCTCGTCACCCTGAGACATAAGATGTTAAGTCTCATTATGTCCAGTAGTTACACTGGCTACAATGTCCGCCAAACCTTACCACCAGACATCAACATCATCAACCTGTTAATTATCACAGCTCATGGTATTAATATACAAAAGCCGATGGAAAATGTCTCTACAAAGTTATTTGTATGTTAACTTGTTATTATTTTCATTTAACGTTATTTTTAATTTAATATGAATGTTATGAATAAATTTATTTCCATATGGGTATTCTTAGTATGAAATATGTATTATAATTAACACCAAATTCTGTCAACAAAATATCTTTTCTAAAAGCTTTGATCTACTAAATTAATATTTTTAATTTATAACTTATATTTTGGAACATTTAAATTACTACGAAGGTAACTGTGATAGGACTTTCACTAAGTATCTATGAAAAATTATGAATAACTATTCAATAAATACTGGGCTGGAGAGGTTTTGTTGAGCCTTAATTAGTTTTCAAGTCAGTTTAACAGCCTGCGTTTGATAAAATTTATTCACGTCGCGTCCGAGACTCATTACAAAACGGATTGTAATTTATCTACATACAAAGTCTCTTAAATATCATTGACGTAATTTGTTTATACGGGCTCTACAAAGTGACTATTGCACTTGATGGTTAGTGGTATCCAGGTAGAGTAGTTGATACTCTACCTGGCTGACGAGTGGCGCTTCTCCCTCGCCTGTCGATACAATTATACTACTTTGTTCGAAACCGGATATATTCAGGCAAATTCCGCAACAAAACACATTAACGTAGGACACGATTTCATGTTTTTCAACTTGTGTATGGTTATATTCGGGCGGATATAATCATAGATAATACACTATATATGACGATATAATCCTATAACTGCGAAACCTTAAAGCTAACGATAAAAATAAATACATACATAACCTACGAAAGTTAGAGGTGAGTGTCCAGGTAATCGACCTTCCTCTCAACAATACGTTCATGTCAATAACATAACCCCAAGCCCTTTATCCCTAAAGACTTAGGCAGAGGCATCACAAGTGCACACATTCCGCCAAACATACATCCGTTCCACTATTGGCGGCGAGCCTACCGCCATTTTATACCTTTCATTGCTTTACATTTGTATGTACATACATATGAACTATGAGCCTCACTATTAAATCATTAATCTCTTTCAATTAACGTAATAAATGATTGAGTAGAGATGTAATCGGTGATCGATCGGTCACGCACCGGGCATCATCGGCTGCGGGTCATTGCGGCCGATCGAACTAATTTGACTTGTATTAATTGTTACATTGCGACAATATCGGTATACCCATACCGACTGTCTGCCACGCCATACCACTTCTCAATGATAAAGGATGGCCTGATAGAAATTTTTGTTAAACAGACATCAATACCAAAACTGACACGTTTTTCGAATCGCTTTATGTAACTTACTATGTAATTTCATGGAATTTTTCCAGGTCTTTTTAATGCTCTATCCATGATTCTGCTCAATGATTTTTAGCCACTTCAGGTTTTAATTTTTTCAAGTGGTAAGGCTGCGGTGTAGCCAGTTTGTTTTGTTTTTCTACAGTTAATAAAATACTGGAAACTTAAAGTTTGAGATTCGTAGTGCCTTTCTTATAAGTCTACGCCGCACCCACATGTCATGGATGTTCAATATTCATGATCACACACCATCAGGTGTTCTATTTGCTTATGATGACCTTGTATAAGACAACAATTTGACGATTTATATATCACGGCTGAATGAAATTTATTGTTACGCCATTCACGTACTACTGTCATTGTTGGCTGTTTTTGATTTACATGCGTGCGTGGATCTTGATGTGAAGTGAAATTCTAGGAGGCCGATGAATGAGTGAACTGTGTCCAACACCGTCCATCACCACTAAGGAAAAATGGGTAAATTGCTGACACGGTATAAGTAAATGAAGAGTAATTTTGAAACATTTTTGAGCCTTTAACTTCCATGTTTTAAGGTGTTAAGCGATCACCTAAAATATAAATTTGCTGATACAGCAATATTTCGCAGATATAGATAATTTGATGCTACATACTTATGTAAATGAACTCGCATACTCCCACAAAATGTTATCATAACTAACTCCTCAAACCACCCTGAACATAAAATTCCAAATCTCATTAATCAATAAAGGTACCAAAATATAACAACAAACCCTATTAATACATCAAAATGATTAAGAATCTGCGAGCAACATAAAAGCGCGTGTGTTTGCGTGTGTATGGTGACGTCGCGTGCGCCAAATGTGGCCTCGCGCTGGCCTCCGCACCGTGTTTATTTGATATTCCTTGAGTTTATTAACAAGTTTCCGCCGGTAGCCCGCGGCTGCTCTTCGGAGTCTACACAAAGGCATGTCTTGAGGTCTGTTCACATCTATACACTAAACTTGAACGTGACGGCACTGTGTGTTGAAGTAACTTTTCTTTGACCTGACTTTACGGTCAGTAGACGCGAGTCGGCTTTTCTGACCACACCGGACTTATACATACCGAACCCTTTACATTTAAACGACCACTCTGAGGGCACCCCAACATATTATTATTCTTAGTAGAATAAAACCGGTGCATTTTCTTCCTAATGGAAATAATAAATTATTTAATAGAAGATGGGTCCCATTAGTTAAATCTATATTTACTGGTGGTAGGTCTCTCATATGTAAGAGTCCGTCTGGGTGGGTACCACCGCAATGTCTATTTCTACCGCCAAGCAGCAGTTTGCACGCACTGTTGTGTTTCGGTTTGAAGGACATTGTAGCCAGTGTAACTAAAGGACATAGTGAGACTTAACATCTTATGTCTCAGGATGACGAGCGCAGTGGAATGCCGCACAGTACTTTGTAACTCAAGGTGCTGGATGGTGTTGCTACTGTTTATGGGTGGTCGTATCGCTTACCATCAGGCGAACGGCATGCTCGCCTGACGAGAAGATACAAGATTGTTTTGCCTGTTTTATTCCGTTAGAAACTACCTTCAGGTTTGATGGCATTGAATGACGATTCAATGCCATAAAAAATAAACGTGAAAGTAGTTTCTAACGGAATAAAACAGGCAAAACAATCTTGTATCTTTTATCAATGTCCACTAGTAGGTAAAGTAAGTGCACCGTCCCGTCTCGGCCCGTACTCTGCACAGCAGTATGAGATCGGAACCTACCAACTTCTCCAGGCCGGCCCCGTGTCTAACTCTGTCACTTACACTCACACTAATCGTGGCCGAAATTATGTAAGCCGCGTCGTTTCATGTTTAAGTTGTTAGGAAACAGTAAAGGGAATTTCTTTGTGAGTCTGTCAGCGCTTGTTTTTAGTAAAATACTTTGTATTATTGAAGGTTGAAAGCTGATACATTAAATAATGTAATGAAATATAATATGTAAGTAGCTACTTGTTTTACGTTTCATTATTGCGCATTAGTAGTATAGTCAGGTCAACAACAGTAACAACAAAAACATATAATGTAAGAAAACGCTTTTTATATGCACTAAGTAAGAGATAATATTAAAGAGGTTTGTGGCTATATATTTAGAATACTATCTATTGAAAAGATAAATATTATCACTTGAACTTAAGAAACCTTCACAAGCATCAGACCTCCTGGCTCACAGGCGAAACGTAGAGATAACTCAGGCAATCCAATAATAAAATTACGGTTGTCCCTGTAACAAAGGCCCGGTTAGAGAAATTAAGGAAAAAATTAACGGAAAAATGTAATGTACCTCTAAAGGGAACTGACCCTAACTTACTGTATAATACTGTGTTTAACACATTTTGTAAGGAGTTTAAATCAGTCTTCACATCTAGATTGGTTTCAGCGGGCAAAAAAAGTACTTTTAACACTTGGGCCACTGTAGGAATCCATAGAAGTAGGCAAAAATTATATGACCTGTATTATCAGAAAACCTACGACTATAATGAAGAGTTTGTCAAGTATGTTAAATCCTATTCTAAAATATTTAAACAGGTTTGTCAAAGGGCTAAATCTTTATACTTGAGCAATAAGATAAAAAACTCTAAAAATAAAATTAAAATGATTTGGAGTGTAATAAGAAAAGAAACTGGTAAGGCTGAACCTGGTGGAATGGAGTTCAGCCTCAATATTGATAAACAAATTATTAGTTCCGACATAGACGTAGCTAGGGCATTTGAAAATTTTTTCACTGACATACCGGTTTCTAAAACAAAAAAATTAAACTCCTCACCCACAATTGCCAACAAACTTTTACAAGACAATGTCGCTGGATGTGGAGATTCATTTTTATTCCATTGTATTAATAGTTTAGACATAATAAATACATTTAAATTAATTAATATTAAAAATACATGTGACCTCTGGGGTGTTTCTACAAAAATTTTAAAGTCTGTAATATTTGTACTAGCACCCCAGTTAGCTTTTTAACTTGTGTATTATAAGTGGTGTATTTCCTGATAGAATGAAATTAAGTAAAATAATACCTCTTTTTAAATCCGGTAGTACAGATGACCCCACTAACTTTAGACCCATATCTGTGCTACCGTCAATAAGCAAAATTTTTGAAAAACTCATGCTTATACAAATTCAACATTATTTTACTAAAAATAATTTACTTCATGGAAAACAATTTGGATTCACCAGAGGTCGCTCCATTACAGATGCTGGTGTGGAGCTTATACAAAATATTTTTGCCGCTTGGGAAGATTCTCAGGACGCTTTAGGAGTGTTCTGTGATCTTTCCAAAGCTTTTGATTGTGTTCACCATGATATTCTTATCGGGAAATTGAGCCACTATGGGGTTAATGGCAAAGCCCTTGAATTATTTAAATCATATTTAAGCAATAGGGTACAAAGTGTAGATGTTAATGGAAAACGATCTCCTGGTTCTATAGTAACAATGGGAGTTCCTCAAGGCTCAATTCTTGGACCTTTTCTTTTTCTAATCTATATAAATGACTTACCCTTATTTCATAAGGGACAATTGTGAAGTAGTGTTGTTTGCAGATGATACTTCCTTATTATTTAAAATAAGTCGACATCAAACAATTCTTGACGATGTAAGCAATACTCTCTCAAAAATAGTGCATTGGTTCAGCGTTAACAATCTATTATTAAATAGTGAAAAAACTAAATGTATAAAATTCGTCACACCTAATGTCAAAAAAGTTAACGCTAACATTTTCATAAATAGTGACGAGTTGAGCCTTGTGGATACAACCAAATTCTTGGGTATCACATTGGACTCTAAACTTCAGTGGGGTCCTCATATATCTGTACTAGCTAAAAAGCTGAGCGCCGCAGTTTTTGCAGTGAGCAGAATACGCCAATTAACTGACATTGAAACAGCGAAATTGGTCTATTTTGCTTACTTTCATAGTTTGATGAGTTATGGAATTTTGCTGTGGGGTGGTGCTGCTGACATTAATACTATATTTGTTCTTCAAAAGCGAGCTATAAGATCTATCTACTCCCTAAGCTCTAGATGTTCTCTAAGAGAAAAATTCAGAGAAACAAATATAATGACAGTAGCATCACAATTTATATTCGCTAATTTAATGTACGTACATAAGAATATAGAAAACTTTCCAAAAGTTTGCGATATCCATGGCTTAAATACTAGAAGCAAAAATAATCTAGTTAATCACAAAACAAGGCTCCAAAAAATCAGCAAATCTTTTAAGGGTTACTGTATACACTTTTATAATAAAGTTCCCTCTGAAATTAAGTGTTTAAACATTGGTAAATTCCAAACAACTATTAAGCGAAAGTTATGTAATAAAGCTTATTACAAGATTTCAGAATACATAGAGGATAAAAAAGCCTGGGATTAAATTTTTTCATGTGATTTTCTTTGGAATCATGTCTTTCGTTTTAATAAAGTTTCTTTGTTTCCATCTGTGAGCGGCTTGGGTATGACATACTCCTTAACTGTCTGTGCCTGCGGCGGCGTCGTGTGCCGGGTCGGCCACTTCCCTGTAATATGGTTGAGGAGGCCGATGGCTGGCACATGCGTCATACTCGTGAACGGGTGCTGCTTGTGTGGACTGGTCTGCCCTTTTCGCTTACTATATATATATAAGTATTGGGGGTATATCTTAAACTTAGATTAATAACGACATCTTGAAGATTTCAGATCAAATTATTACATGATTCCTGAGATAGTTATGCACTCGTGTTGGAATTTAAATTTTTATTACCTATTTTGCGAGTATATAAATGAACTGCTCTAAACATAAGTAAACAAATACTGAATTGTATATATTTTTTTCTCTACATAATGCAATGTATTTTATACCTAGAACTGATTTTGAAAAGAGCAACACTAGAGTTTCTTGCCCGTTCTTCTCTAGTGAGTACTGCTTTCCGAACTGGTGGTAGAGTTAATATTGACGGAATCTAAATAATGTATAACATTTTATGGGTTCGAATAAATTATTTCATTTCATTTCATTTCATTTCATTTCATTTCAATACGGGGCTTTTATTTTCTTAAGCTCAAAAATGCTCTCATTCAACTATTCCTATGAATCTGAATGATGTTTATAAATGAAAGAAGCGTTAGGAAGAAAAGCTCGGTGGCGTAGCTGTATTACGGTACGACTGCAATGCTGAGGTCTCGGGTTCCATCCCTGGGTCGGGCAAAGTGATATTGGATTTTCTAATCAGTATCAGCTTGGAGTTTGGAATTTGTTCCGGATATGGCGATAGGCTCGCACGTCGCACTATCACATCATAGGACGGAATATGCACGGCGAAAAGTGGGTGCACTAGTTGCACCTCTGCCTAACCCGTCGGGGATAAAAGGCGTGAGTATGCGTGTGTACCGTTCATGTTAGCCTCTGTCAATAAACATGTTTTACTCATGAAAATAGAAAGAAATTTACAGAAACTTTTGAAATTGACATTTCTGAAAATATTCAGTAAGGGCTTTTGCTGGCAGCTCTGTCCAAGTTTTTAAAAAAGTATTTTCTCAAAATAAGTGTCCTAAAATTATTGATGTTCTCAGGCTTTAGAGATCGCATCAATTATTATTATAGTATTATGTTTTACTGAAAATAGACAAAAGCCTTCAGTAATATAAAATTCCTTCTGAGTTGTGACTTGTGAATGTATGTCGAGTGGCGGCGTGTGGGAGGTGGTGGGGGATCGGGGGCTCCTGCACTGGGTCTTCAAGTTATCTCGTTATATTTGCTTTTAATCTTTTGTGTGCGGGTAAACGGAACCCAAACTAATAAGAGATCTGCAAAGCGTGGACGGTATTTTTTTCATAGACAATTCCGCATACCGTTGTGTTATTCATTAATCGGACATTATTGTAAGATACCAGATCTTACTCATAACTCCGACCGCAGTGAAATCTTCCCTTGAAATAAAAGGGCTATAATACACTTTTCTGGGACACGAAATATCCTACAATTTAATTGAGGACTTAGTCGATCCGTTTACGAAACATTCAATTCCATGAAGATTTCTGATAAACATACAAGCATCTGACGAACATCATCACCAATTTTCACATTAATAATATTAAACTCCGAAAGGAAGTTTTTTATGTAAACTTCGGGCATCTTTTTCACAACCTTCAATCGACCAATTTCTTTGCCAACCGATACGGGGCCCCTAACCGAGCATCATTTAAAGTTGCAGATCACGTCCGGCGGGACCCTGAGTCATGTTTATCCCGTGTGTTTGTGCTCACCCGCGGTACAAGGCCGGGGGATCTGCCCACAATCAAGTGCATGACACACTACGCAGCGCGAATTGCCTTACCTTTTGTGAGGGAGGTTTATTTTTCTAAGGTGTTAATTGGATTTAGAGAGCCTACGGCGAAACATCGTCGTTGTTATTTGTTTCACTCGTCTGTTTTCATTTATTGAAAGCCTGCATGGTAGGTTATAGTTAAAATGTTATTATGGGACTTTGAGAATCTATAGAATTTTCCTACAACAAAGAAGTAGCGTCGGTGTGCGAAAACAATATAATATTAAGAACTTAAGTAGGTACGCATAATACTTGAAATGTTCCAAACTTGCACGTGCTAATAAAATTTTATATCATCACCTTTAACCCAAACCGGGGGTTGCATATACAAAGTAGGTACATGTGCATATACGTTAGTTAGCATGTGCGTGCGTGTAATGCGAAAGATTCGAGTAATCGAGTTTGGAGGCCGATCCGTCGCTCGTCCCTTGTAATGTAATATCGGGAGATCTTGTCCGAAACGAGACGGTTTTTAGTGAATGATATTAGAGACCGGCTGTGAAATTTATTCATAATTTTTTTGTTGAATTAAGTACAGGGATAAGTTACTCCTGAAGTGGTAGGCAGAGATGAAAATTGCAGCTAGTGGTCTAACTTATTTAACTCAGTACTAGTTTGCAAGGCTAGACCTCTCTATATTGCACATCCAATACTTAGCAAATTCAATATTTTAGAATCCAGCACTGGTTTCATGTTTTAAATTTACTACCACAAATCTTTAAAAGGCAATTAAACAAATAGGATATTAATTAAATAAAACAATTAAGTTTGTAATAAATATTTACTCCACTTTGTGCGAGTTTAAAAAACATCAAACTAGGACATACCAAAGTTAGAAAAAATTTAATTACTCCCGAATAGAGATGAAAACGAAAGAAAAACCAATTATGAAAAATGTACTTCTGTGGAGTTTCGCAGTAATTCTGGTGTTTAGAAGTCGCGATGGCGAGAGGTCGATTTCGAGCGAAAATCACTTCTCACAATTATCAGAAAATACGTGACTTTTAAAATAATTTCTTTGTAGTAGTGAGCTTAACAATCGGAAATTTGAAAGAATTATTAGATATGTTTACTTGTGTAGAGCTAATATTACTCATATTTTGTTATATGAAACACCTGTGTTGAGATGTCATGGGACTGAGAAAAAAATTGGCGCACAGTGGTTGCACTAGTTTCGCATCTTTCTGCCCTTCCGGTGATAAAGGCATCAGCGTTAATGTAAATACTCGTTGCTTTTCGTGGTATTGGCTATAAAGGCACTTGCTAGCTTTAAAATTGTGAGCACTGTTTTCTAAAGTATCGCAAACTGCAATTAAATGTTTTATTTTATCGTGGTCGTTTACTAAGTCAGTCTAGTGTGAAATAATATGTCGTCTTGCATTATAATACTAGTCGGCCGCATATTTCATCGAAATTTCATATTGTAGGCGATTATTTTGACACATCATGACCTACGATAAATGCCAAGGAAATAAGCGTCTCGTCTCTCGGCTCTGTCATTACATTATAATGAAGATTAAAATTATGTTTCTCAATGTCTAAACCTTTTTGGAATAACATGAAAGAGAATGCGCCTACTATTTTGTGTGGTTTAGAGATGCTCCAATTGCGTTTTTAGAATTATGTATATTATTTTAGCTAGGCTTTATCTAAATAAATAAATAAAATACTTTATTCATCACGTAGGCGAACATAGTTGCACTTATAATGTCGACGCTTCGAATACTCCAAAGCGGGAGCTGACGCTTTGGAGTATTCGAAGCGTCGACATTGATATATATCTCACGCAGTACATTTGAACTCCCACGCTTCTCTCCTAACTTTGATATGCTTCACCTTGATGCTACTTTGCCATCAGGAATTTTCAATATTGTAATACTATTATTACTTTTTTCTAAAATTGTATTTATTTTGGTGAAATGCATGCTGGTCAACTGAATAGCAACTAATACCTGGTGAAAACCCCGTCATAGAGTTTCATTCCAAGGAGTGCCGTTTCGGTGTCAAGTTGGTACAGTAAAGTAGGTCATCAAAAATAACACATCGTCTGCCATTGCGCGCCTACTTTCCAGCAGGTGCGATGGAGTAATTTTGGCGAGTCAGGAAAATAACTACAAGTTAGGTTATTTTTCTGTTTAGCAGAATAAGCCGATCTATGTAGGTTTCACGCATTTTTTAAAAACGCCTGAACCATCAATTTCTTGTAATCTAGGTTACCTTTGTTTTACTTTACAGCATATTTTTTTTTTTATGGCATAGAATGACGAGACGAGCATGCCGTTCGCCTGATGGTAAGCGATACGACCGCCCATAAACAATAGTAGCACCATACAGCACCTTGAGTTACAAAGTACTGTATGGCATTCCACTGCGCTCGTCATCCTAAGACATAAGATGTTAAGTCTCATTATGTCCAGTAGTTACACTGGCTACAATGTCCTTCAAACCGTAACACAACAGTGCATGCACACTGCTGCTTGGCGGTAGAAATAGACATTGCGGTGGTACCCACCCAGACGGTCTCTTACATATGAGAGACCTACCACCAGTGATTTGCCAGTATTTTGCCAGAATAAACGAAAATAAAACAAATATTTACATGAAAAGACCGTAAAACTTTTATTAATATCAAAACATACACACATAATTTATTAGAAACTAACACATTTACATACAAACGTACATACGTAAACCCACGCCATTCATTCTGAAAGAGTAGGCAGAGGTGCAATTTGTCGCGTCCATTTCGCCAAAACTACTTTCACCTCAATGATATTAGCCAAGTTCAACATTGGGTACAAATTCTAAACTTGGATACCTACTTACCGTTTACTTAGTATTGCATTTTTATCTATTTATGTTACTATCAAAGTGCTGACATTGCTATGTATCAGTTTAAGGAAAGCACAAGCTTAACAATAATTAATCTCAGAGAAATAAGTGCAGTTCCAAGTATTATTGCAGGTTTTCGGGGTTGCTACACTTCGTGAACTTTGGTATAGTCTGGTGAACGCTCTGTGCGACAATAATGGTATATGAAAATTACAACAAAAAAAGAAATACAAAAGTATCCATAAATGTTAATCCATTAACTGTTTTTCCCACATTCACCAGTTTTTCTAAACAAAATATATCTCACAATTTTTAAGAACGTGTTGACACACGTTATAACACGTCGGATATACCGACGTCGAGTTAAAATATAATAGTCATATTTGACATAAATACCGACTCGCCATGAAAAACTGAGCTAGTAAACATGCCTGACTGATAACATTTTTCTCAAGCAGTTTTTAGATGGGAAATAAATCATTTCTAATCAGGCGTAGGATGTAAATTATAGCTTCATTTTAATTTAATTTGAGAATCACCTTGTAAGTAGCAATAAGCCGGAAATGAACTCAAGAACCTTGGAGGCATCTCATACTACCTCTTCAAGCATAATATGTATAAAACACAACTACTTACTTGATTTCGTTATTCACTGACACTAGCTTAATATCGGAATAATATTATGCTGCCAAAGTATTTAAAATTGACAGGGAAAAGTCTGTGAAGAAATACCCAATTATCCTCAACAGTGAACTCGTAAAACGCTGACAGAGTTTGAAACTCAACTTTTTGTAGTATTAGCGCAAAACTATAATAACAGACAAAACATACTAAATAACCAAAAAGCTTTGTTTTTCCTATTTTTGTTATAAATCTAAGAATATATTCAACGTATAATATTAGGAAGTAACTTGTCTGTTATAAACAGAGTAGGTAAATAATTTAGCAGCCGCTAGAGGGTCAGTGATACGGCGATAACTCACTCGCAACGCGTCACCCACTTCATCTTGGAAGCGTCTCCACAGAATATATTGTAAGAAAAAATACGCTATAATTATTTTCCTAATATTAAGCTTTGAAACGATTTATTTAGCTGACCTCATAAATATTTTTTATTTGGTATAATCAGTGATCGTAGACGATAGACGCAAAGAGTTATTATTGATCCTTTCTGACCTCTAAAGACGAAAAATAATTATTATTTATGTATATCTCGTTTCGGGATTATCTGGTATATATCCGATTTTAAACAGGCCGGCATAATTGTGACGACTGGCGAGGAATAAGATATCTGAACTCTACTCCGCATCATCAGAGGCTGTTTAGGTAATGACTGGAAGTCAATCTTACTAATCACGTGAAATGTAGCGAAGAAGCTACCACTTCTACTTCTACTGGTGGTATAGACACTGTCTTATGCTTAACAAATAGGTATTTTTAAGATGAAAAGTAGCGCTTACGTTATTTCTTCTACTGCAACGATTATCTAACATATTAGTAACCAAATACCAAGCATCTCAAACTAACCTGTTGCTATTTATATTTGAAATGGTTCTTACACCTTGTAGCTGACGTCACTGTATCCGCAGTATCTTCTATTCTCGGCCGTGTATATTTCGTTTCATTAACTTTATTCGCGCGGTTATTAACAGCCCCGGTTGAAGACGTGTGATAGGCATAGCAAGAGATGTATCTGTTTTTAATAAGAAATAAACGATATATGTATGTTTTGTTTTAATTACCTAATAGTGGTACTAATATCATTGGTACTAATATCATATTGTAGTAACTTGGTATAGGCTTTTATGTATTATGTTACCATAATAATATTATGTATATATGTTGGTTAAATGCGAACACAAAATTGACAAAATATGGAGTTTAAATTAATGTTTGTTTATGTTTTCAAAGACAATAGCTGTTAAAATGATAAAAGTGCGTCGTGCATTAATCAAAAATTACTAAATGTCGAATAAACTGTGTCTTAAATCGCCCAAAACAAAAATTGACATTTTCGGATGCGCTACCGTACCTTACATAAAAATGTATCCTTAATAGATATTATTAAGTCGGAACATTCTTAATTTATCTGAAGAAAGTAAAGAAGATAAATAGCCTCGCATATAAAACACTTAGATATCTTCCATTATTATAATAAAAATATTTACGAAATCTATTACGAGTCCATCTGGCCGTTCGAGCCAACAGATTAGCTTAATTATTTTTAAATAAAGGGTGCTGGTGCACCGATTTGTCATCAACCATTGAAAATCACGTAACGTTCACCCTTCTCGAGTTTTACTCAAACGCGATTTTCATGTGTAAATTTCTTGTAGTTTCATATATTTTCTCTATATCTCCGGTTGTAATTGAGGTAACACTGGCTGAAACCACCGCTTTCATTTGAGCTTTTGTCCACTTAAAATGGATGAGTTGGAGTGACGTTAGGTGTAAACTGAGAACATTCATCTTAACTTTCAATGTGCGTTTAACTTCAACTTAGGTTAGGTAACACCTCAACCTATAAAAAAGTTATTTATGATTTTTTTATTTTTTATTGCCTAGAATGACGAGACGAGCATGCCGTTCACCTGATGGTAAGCGATACGACCACCCATAAACAGTAGCAACACCATCCAGCACCTTGAGATACAAAGTACTGTGTGGCATTCCACTGCGCTCGTCACCCTGAGACGTAAGATGTTAAGTCTCATTATGTCCAGTAGTTACACTGGCTACAATGTCCTTCAAACCGAAACACTACAGTGCATTCATACTGTTGCTTGGCAGTAGAAATACATATTGCGGTGGTACCCGCTCAGACGGACTCTTACATATGAGAGACCTACCACCAGTGAATTATGTTATTATCAACACAATTTTGCGAAATAGCATGGGCCTCTAGATATTTAATATGGTTGAGAGATTGTTTTAGAAGGAAATTCTCGGCGTGTGGGCGCCAAAGTGGCCTGAAAAAACGAACTATATTAATTCCGTGGGAGGAGAAAAATATTTGATCTTGATCTTAATTTAGATCACGCACAGTTTTATTTACGTTAATTAATTCTATACGTAGGAGGATAGACTAATGTTTTGTGTTGCCTCTATTGAGTTATTGTTTTTAGCAGAGTGTGATCTTATTACTTTTATTTGGCGTAGGATTTAGTTTATAAGGTCATGTAAATATTAAATACTAAATAGTACTTAATTATTGAAAATAATAAGGACAATTCTAATACAAGCAATTGCTTATAGCAAGTAAACGGACATCTGAAACGAAAGGATAGAATTAATAAGTACTGGATGAGACTGGTCTACGCTCATCACCTGTTTAGATGTCACGTCTCATGGTCAATTACATTAGATGCAATGTTTTTTTTAAATCGAAACACTTGAGTACTTAACTTCTATGACTATACTGTAAGTAGGTATACTCAAATGCAAACTATCAATCTATCCGCCTGACGGTAAGCAGCATCCGCCGCCCATGGACTAAAGCAATGCCAGGGACACAGCCAAGCCGTTGCCTACTAATGTCCTACACATTGACATATGCAGGCTTAGTCAGCTTAAAAAATCGATAAAAAGTACCTTTGCAAACTGGCTGGTTTATCACCTAGTTTACTTTCCTCACCACACCACTGACTATGGTCATTATAGAAAACAAAACAAACACTAAATATCGTTCCACTAAACCATAATTTGTCTCCAAGGTTAGTGGCGGGCTAACGGTGTCGTCACGGACGTACCCCGCCAGCCAGAGCGTGAACATACACCGAGTGTAGTGCTGTGCACACGTATTGTCATATCTAGAACGGTGATTTCAAGGTGATTTTCTGCCAGTTGCACCACAGCATGACTGTGCAGATATAATTTAAGTGTCTTATTTATACACACTCACGTCTTTTTATTGTTGAAGAGGTAGACAGAGGCGAAACTTGTAACTGCATACTTCGCTCGGCTTATCTAGCCGTGTCATGATGTCATAGTAGGCGACTCTATCGCCATATTATTAGACACTTTTGATGATATCCGGCAATTCAAGTGTATTACATGTATTTCAAATCGAAAAATACATACTTTTGATTTCATGAGCATAAAAACCCAGAACTTTACGTTAGAAAATTCAACCACGCTACCACTAAACCAATACGATTTTGAATTTTTATTTATATTACTATTAGTCTTGCAATATTGGAATAAGCTAACTAGTCTACATAAATCGAGATAATGAATGAAGTGTAATCTGCGACGCGTCCGGTGCGCAGTCCGGCGTCCGGTTCACGACCGGACAGCTCTCGCGGTTGCTAATTAACCCGGTTTAACTCTCATCCACCGGTATTTAGGCCTGCAGCCGATGTCCCGCTGACGGGGCAGCTTATAGATACACATTTCAATTCACAATATTAATTATAATTTACTGTCTCTTGTACGTTGGTTACGTACGTTCTCTTGTTGTTAATTTACTTAGTTACGATTGTAATTTAGTCCAGATTTGTGTCGTCATCAATTCAAAGGGCCCATAATTCGCTCAGCTCAAATTTCTCACGTATCAAAAGCGGTGAGCTTTATTTGCCTTTCAACCTACCCCTTCAAGCATAAAGAGCGATTGTGTGTACAAGCGAATGTTAACAACGTCCGTTTATGTCTCTGCCATTGAATTCCAAAGCTTTCTACTTTTCAAAGATACTGTATTTTTAGCAAATCTAATATTAATGCATAATTAAAAATGTTAGTAATGTAAGTAGTTTGCGTCTCATTACGACGTGCTTCAGTGTGGTTGACACCAATACAATAAGTTTTCGAGTTTTCAAGTGACAACTATTTATCGCATCTCGCAGTGTAACCTCACTCAAGTTACAAACAGCTGATAGATATACTCTTTGTAAGTGGATGACGTCATAAACTCAGAAATGTGGGATGAGTCATAAGATATAAACAATAACCCCATTTATGTTATGTAATATACACAATCATGAATTGAAGAATATAGTTATCCATAGGTAGATTAATTATAATTAAAAATGTTAATTCGAGTAGGGTCGAATGAAGCGGTAATCTAGTTAGCAAGATTACGTCCGTCTTTAAACAGGAATTATTGTGATGGAAACACATAAAACGGAGACGTAATGGATATTGGCAGTAAAAGATGCGTCGCGTAAAGTAGGCTGATCGGAAAAAGCTCTACCGTCTCACAGATTTCATAAAATAACGAAGATTTATTACTAAATAACTTTCCCTCGCGGCTCCGTCCGCGTGGAAGTCGTTTCCCTGAATTAAAGCCCGACTATAAAAGGTTTAGGTTACTTTCCATGATGGATATAGTCTTAAAAAAAATATGAATGTGCATTATTATTATTATAGCTTTATTTGTCTACACATTTAAAATAAATGTTACAAAAAATATATATATATATATAAATTATGACGTGTAATTCATTAGTTGTTGTTGTGTAGCCCCTCTTGGGTAAAAGCCTCCTCCAACTTGAACCAATCTTCGCGGTTTGTGGCAACTTTCATCCACTCATCTCCTGCTATATTCTTGATATCATCCACCCATCTTTTTCTTTGTCGACCTACCTCCTTTTGCCCATTGGACCTTTCCACTTTGTTGTTTGGTGTGTGCATCTTTTGTCACGGTATCTGGCTATGTGTCCTGCCCACTTCCATTTTTGTTTTAAACTATGATGGAGTGCATCAGTTAAGTTGGTTTTTTTTCGAATGTCTGCGTTTCTTGTTTTTTGTATCCTCCTCAGTTTTAAGATACTTCTCTCCATGGCGTGTTGGCAGGACTTAATTTTGTTTTATATTTTTTCGGTATATACCCATGTTTGGCTTGCATAGGTTAAGCTTGGGAGGATGCACGAGTCCATTATTACCTTTTTCATTTTTAGGTTGTATTTTCCTTTAAGAATTTCTTATTGACCCCAATATTTTTTCCATGATATGTTTATTCTTCTTTCTATTTCTTTGTCATTACTGTTTGTATCGAAAGAGACTAGTTTGCCTAATGAATGTGCATAAAAATCATTAATTGGAAAAAGATAACATTCCTTTTTTAAATAATTTCTCATCAACCTGTATATACATTTCAAATATTATTTGGATTGTAGTGGTTTTTAGTCAATTCTTCAATTTTTATTTTTATTTAATTAATTGGAGGGGAAGTCGTGTTTGTGGTGGTAAGCTACAATTGTGAACTACCTATAAACAAAAGCATACATGAGATGTCCACTAGAACATGTAAAGGCACGAAGGTAGAGTAAGGCCACGCGATATTTTGTAAAGGATTAGATGGCATTACTTCTATTTATGAGTCGTCGGTGTAACTACTATCAAGCGAGTAACTTGCTCGTCTTGTCAATCACAACGTTGCTACAAAAAACGCAGATATAATTAATAACCAAGCGCCCATTGATATTTGATACGAACATCGAGTGCAGTTAACGAGTGCGCTACAGCTCGTCACAACACATGTGCACAAACGGTCAAGTGGAAAGTAAACATGTGTTGTGACGTCACTTACATGTGTTCCCTATACACTCTCAGGAACATGACATATACAGCATTCTTCATCACGCCTTCAAATTTTCATGTTTGGATATTAATTGTCAAAGATTTGAATCTTGTACAATTATTTCAGGGTAGTTGTAGCTTGTGAAAAGACACCAAATATAACTATTTGGCCCCCGACATGTCTGACAGACGCATAGTGAAAAATCCGCTACTGTGAGTTGTGACTCGTTCCCTCGAGTCGAAGTTTGCATTTAGCAAACATACATACAGTAAACAACCTTTCATGGGTTATCATTTTATTTTAGGCTGTCCTTACCAATACCGTGTAGTCATTTTGCGATTTAATCCTTCACTGGTTATCTCAATTGTCCTAACAGTTGAATCAGAATATTCTATATTCGCGTAATGTATTTTACGGACGCCACGAAATATTGTTCCAATAAATTATAGATAATAAATCATATTATTCTTACATTGTTACGTGAATTATTTATTGCTAAAGCTGATATGTTTACGCTAGTTCCTAAATCCTTTGATGTAATGGTTTTGAAACTTTTCGTCCCTACTCTAAAACCTTTTAAATTATTATTTATTAACGAAATTCAATGTATCATCCGTAAAACTTAAAACTACATGTTGCTTGAGTTTGAGATTGCAAATCACTTGTAATTCTGAAAAGTGCGAGACAAGGGAACTCGTGTTTTTGCTGAATACAAGAAGCTATTAAAAAATGTACTTACATACTTTGAGGGCCAGAATATATATAACATAATAATATTTAAAAACCAGTCATGTTACATTATCTAAGAATTCTTGCACGAACGGGGGTTAGGACACCTTGAGAACCGCCGACTTAAACCTTAAACCAATTTGGTTTAAGTTAAGATGTGCACAGGGAGTATTCCCGCTGGAATCATCGAGTTATGACAACACCGGGATGTAAGGGGAATTTTATTAGCGCTCTCGAGATCGTAATCTACGCATACAAATATCTTTACCTTGTACGATTTTATTTTCAATTTATTACCTACTATGAAACGTGAAACACACTTACTGTATTTTTATAGAAGGTCGGCGAACGGGTAAATGGGTCACGTGTTAGAAGAAATGATATCACAACACATAAATATCCGCAATATTAGAGGAATCGTGAATGCTTTGAAGCGGCGATAGCCTAGTTGGGAGTGGAACGGACTGCCGAGACGAATGTCCGCAGGTTCAAAACCCAAGGGCACACACCTCTGACTTTTCTAAAAAGTTATGTGTGTATTCTTTGTGAATTATCGCTCGCTTTAACGGTGAAGGAAAACATCGTGAGGAAACCTGCATACCTGAGAAGTTCTCTGAATTTCGAAGATATGTGAAGTCCTCCAACCCGCACTAGGCCAGCGTGGTGGACTAAGGCCTAAAACCCTCTTAGTAGTAGAGGAGGCCCGTGCTAAGCAGTGGGCAGTATATAATACAGGGCTGGTATGGTATGGTTTGGTGGAATGCGTTGCAGGCGTTGAACGTACGAAACACTTTTTGTATGAGGATCTGAACGCTATGTTCATGGGTAACCCAGTCGCTAGTCCAAATGAGGGATAACGGAGTCGGACGGTGTACTTCTAATAATTAAAGGTACATCATTCTGGCGAGTGTTAACGTACCAATATAGAAATGTGGAATATGAATTTGAACGATACTTACCGTAGTTATGTCAGGAAAGAGTAAAAAACCTACTTACGTTGTCATATTATATGTACTATACTATAAAATGTTATATATATTTGTTCGAATCACCAAAATCTCGATACTGATAACATAACCTACAGAGATAAAGCTATCTCGATAACGTTTAGTCGCGTGGGAGATGTACCACGGTGATGTTGCGAATTGCGTGGGTTTTGGTGCTGGTGGCAGTGTGTGGTGGGAGTAGGGTGCTGGTAGTCTCTCCTCTGCCGAGCCGTGGTCATGCTGTTCTTACTGACTCGCTAGTGAAGATTCTGCTGAATGCTGGTCATGAGGTAGGTCTTGATTATTTTTATCCGGCCTGAGGAATATAGGATATAATACCGTCCAGGCAGATGGAAGCCAGCGAGAGATGTTACATTTCTGCATATTTTTACAAAGAAAATAATCGGTGTGCATTAGATCAGATGGTACATTTTTTTAAATAGGTACCTAAATAACCTATGAAAATCTTACATTGTTACTAATATTATGAATCCCATTTCTTATCTTACTTTCTATTACTTAGTAATGATATTGTAATGGTATGATTGATTGTACACGTGTGTATGGTATTAGATTCTTAATTAAACCGCTCTTACGACTGAAATTACAATACATCTTACATCTACTTATATACTACAGGACAATATGAATGCAAAAGCATGTGAAAATGTTTAGATGTTTGTATGTTTGTTAGAAATAAATTCAGTAATAGCTGAACAGATTTGGATGAAATTTGGCACACGGGTAGAACATGACCTGAATTAACATATAGGCTATGTTTTATCCCGATAGGAAATAATTTAATATGTGACTTTTAAAATAGAAGGCGCTATGTATCGCTAAGTGATTTAGTGAGTTTTCTAGCGGGAAAGGCTTTTAATGCGGGCGAAGCCGCGAGCAATACTTAGTTTTGTATAAGTCTTTAAGGCAATTTGAACAAGTGCAGATATTCATGGAACTTTGTAATTTGAATATGAATATCATATTTAAAGATATTATAACTGAGTTGAACAATGGTATATTGTTTCTGCTTGTAAACTAATTTTATTTTATCTCTAGAGTTTATACCTGAAGAAACAGGTTGAAACAACGCAGCTTCGAAGAAATGTCTAGCAAGGAACGTTTTACATTAATTAATATTTCATCGAACACAGAGCTATCTATAGTAGGGACAAACTAATATGGCCGGTATGACATGACACGGTTTTGAATTTTTTGGGTAGACGTTCTCACAGAGTTATCGCGTCGGGAAAAAATTGAATTGTCATACCGGCCAGCTTAGTTTGTCCGAACTATAGTTCATTCTACTCTGATTTAGTAGCGAAGATAAAGATCTGATATTTCTCGAATGGTTTGCATTTGACTTGTAAAATAATAAATAAAATATTATGTATACAAACAAACATACACTGTCTCTTCCCGTGATCTCTTCCCTAATCGCGTATTATTTTCTTTGTAGGCCGGCAACGTATTCACAATACTTTTGATAATGTTGGTATTTATGTACGACCAACTTATTGGTTATATGGTTTATCCACTAATGTTTAAAAAAACCCTCGAAAACAGATGGGCATCACAGTTCAGTGAACTTATTTTCATCAAACTATATCACATAAAGTGATGGTAGACATAGAATTCATAGGGTTATGAGGAGAAAATGATTTTCTGAAAACATTAATGTTTTATAAGGTCACGTCGGCATATCTTCGAGGGAGCAGGTAGAGTTGCAACTATTGTAGTCACAGCTCAATGAGGTTGTTTCCCTATCATTGTGTAAAGCACTATTGTGATTGCCTATCTAGAGATTGAACTGAGGTCTTTGTCGGTTTCTATATAGCGAATTATGAAGTTTGCGGGGCATCGTCTGAACCCATCACATCATCGCAATACATAAAGCAATTCAAATTTCTAAATTCCATCCACATCACCTCGGAGGTTGGCAATCCACCACTGTACGTTTTAGCCGACATTTTTTGCCACGTACTACTGAACTATGGAACCAATTGCCGCCAGCAGCATTTCCGGACAGATACGACTTGGCGACCTTCAAAAAAAGAGCGTATTCCCACCCAAAAGGCTGGCAACGCATCTCTGTGTCCCCTGTTATTGCAGATGTTCATGGGCGGCGGTGATCACTTACCATCAGGTGAACCGTATGCTCGTTTGCCCCCTATATTATATTAAAAAAAAATAAGGTTTAAATTGTATTCCGGGAAAACTATTAACTTTTATTGCTTAAATTCAATGTTAGAATTTCACCATTTTAATTTTACGCACAGCAATTTATATTCAATGAAAAATAAATACATTTTAAAGTCGACAAAGCGTAGAACAGGAAAATATATTATTAATGTTGTTTTAATGCCATTACTTCATTCCTGAAACATTAGGGATGTAAACTGGGAGATATTAAAACAATTTAATTGGGAAGCATCAGCTTTCAAGGTTGTTTTGAACGGAAGTGAAAATGAAAATGGAAAATAAATGCTTATAAGAGTTGAAGCGTTAATTACTGAGCATTGGAATTCATTGCGTTCAAATTAAATGAAAGAAAGAAAGAATTAAATAAATAAAAAGAATGAAAGGCAAAAATATGTAAGGCAGTATTCAGTGGCAGCCATTGTACATACATAAAAGAATGTGGAGTGGAGTTCATCCATACTACGTTGAATCCATCCGTAGTAGCACGGTGCGTTTTCAACGGTCTTTCCTGCCGCGCACGTGCAAGCTTTGGAATGAACTCCCTGCATCGGTGTTTCCCGAGCGCTATGACTTGTCCTTCTTCAAACGAGGTTTAAAAAGAGTGCTCACCTCCCGGTAGGCAACGGCTTGGCTGTGCCTCTGGCATTGCTTTAGTCCATGGGCGGCGGATGCTGCTTACCATCAGGCGGACCGCTCGCTCGTTTGCCTACTAAGGCAATAAAAAAAAAAAAAAAAAAAAAAAATCTATCTGGCAGAGTAGGTATCACGGATTTTTATAAAAGAACTGTTGTATTCCGCGTTGAAGAATACTGAAAATAGTATAATATTACTGGACATCATGTAACTTAGGTAACTTTTGGGTTCTTATGCCTCAAGGTGACGAGCGCTGTGCAGAGAGCTACGCATCGTTTAAAATATCTTATCAGTATGTTGTCACAATTGTTTATACGTGGGCAGTCCCGGTGCTTATTAGCCATAACAAACCAGCAGCATCCCTAGTCATTCTAAAATAATATTGTCTAAAAGGTGATCCTCTATTTTGTTAAAGGTAACGTATGTATCGAATTACTCCAAGATGAAGAGTAAGAAACGGCTCAATTGCGTCAACATCAGCTCAGTGGACCCCGAAGATGCAGGTATGATTTTGAAGGTTTCGTACCTCAAAAGGAAAAAAGGAACCCTCATAGGATGCCTATCTGTCTGTCTGTCTGTCAGGGCCCTTTTTCATATGAACGCGTAAAGAGGTCAAGTTGAAATTTATATCAAATACCCCGAGTATTCTCTATTCTCGGTCTCTTTCAGCTGTGAAAATATCAAACTTGTTAGCCAAATCGATCAAAAGATATGACCGTTTATTTCGCATGTTTTGCAAAGGAATCAATACCTATAGGGTACTTCCCATTGACCTAGGACCATACAATTTGGTAGAAGTAAGGTCTTACAGCACATGTAAAGGAAAAAAAAACTGAAAAATCGTAAATATGTACTTTAATAAAAAAAATGCCAATTTACAAACTTTTTATATTTGATGATTTTTTTAATTAACTTTGGACGATGGCGATAAACATATATATTTACCTACAAGTTACCTACACGTTTGTTCGGAACCGTCGGCACGCGAGTCAAACTCCCTCTTGTTCGGATATTTTTTATCGCAGAATCGAGGCAAATGTGTAATGTGTGCTATTTAACAGTAAGTAAGTAGCATTCACATCTCATGAACACCAATACGGGCAGAAGAAATATAGATGATGCGGAGTTAAAAGGAAGACGGAACATGCGAAACGTAATAGCACTGCCACTTCACTCTGTTTTTCTGTATCACCCAATATACCCAATCAAGCCAACTCATTCATGCTACATACAAAGTTTGCCGCATAATTCTATTACTTTAAAAATACAAACACACGAATTGATATCCTCCTTTTGGAAGTCGGTTAATGATGATGTGTACTTCAATGTTATCCACATATTTTGAAAATAACTTCAACATACAGTTATTAGCTACACAATTATTTCGTCCGCATTTTTTTATTGCAACACAAAACTTCCCAATTACACGGCACGTTGCCTCAAACCAGCGGACAATACCGCCCATTATAAAGTCGGATTGTACTTTAACGATATTCCAGGTGTCCCGTGGGGAGAGAGTTAATTTCCAGAAACAAAACCTTCCACGATCAAGTACCTTTGTTTGCGTTTAATGGATTTTATTGAAGGTTCTGGCTTGGCGCAAAATTTACCATAAATTGGTTAATTTGCTTGGAAGTTAGGAAAATTGATAGCTATTGAAATCCGGTAAAATTGAAAAAAGTGTTATCTTGATTTATTTAAGTTCTATTATCTATCTATACTAATAATCTATACTAATATTATAAACAGGAAAGATTTTATTGTTTGTTTTGTAATGGATAAACACAAAAACTACGGGACTAATTTAAAAAAATCTTTCACCAATCTAAAGGTACATTATCAGTAACATAGGCTAATGTTTATCTCGGGAAAATATAAAGTGGGACTTTTATTCCGGAAAAACTTTTTCACGCGGGCGGAGCCGCGAGCAAAAGCTAATTTCTTATATTTTAACAAACTTTTGTCAAATAATTACTATTTATTTTTTTAAGAAGGAGCAAGTTCGGACCCACCACGTCTAATACAAGATCAGCCGCCTCAACATTTGCTGGAGGAGGGTGTGGAATACGCCCAACGTCTTTTACGTCATCAGTCGGTCCAGGATCTACTCTTAGATACCAATGTTAGCTATGAAGCAGTGGTCGTGGAGTGGTACTACAGCGGTCTATTGGCACCGTAAGTAGAATATTCTTCGATGACTTGTATTTTACTTTCAGAGTTAACATTTGAAACCTTAATAAAACTTTTTATTTTGTTTTATTTATTTAGAAGTCTTCTTTCAGTTTGGACTTTATGACGATAAACATTGCACAACATGGATTAAATGCTTCATGTATTATTCAATCTGATGTCTACAGGTTAGCAGCATTATATAACTGCCCGCTGATTTGGTACAGCGCATTAGACCCCAACTGGATGACTCTACAGCTGGTGCACGAGCAGACGAACCCGGCATACACCGTCGACTTCCAAGCCAGGAATATGGCCTCTCCGCCGTATACCATAACTTCGAGACTGCAAAGGCTGGGGCGACAAGTGTACATGACTACGAGGACGTAGTAAGTATGGGAGTATTTATTTTCATTGTATATATTTTTAGATGTTTTACAAAAAGATTTGTATAAAAATATTTCTGATCTTGATTATAAACTTGTAATTGAAATTTAAGGCGTATACGAGTCATAACTAGATGTTAAATTTGAAAATATTTTCAGTTATACAATCTATTATGTGGAAACTCCAATATACGCAGAGCTATACCTCCCTCTCTTCAAACTTCGTGAGCGAATACCGCCCGATTATGAGTCGCTCGTCTACAATGGTTCGTTGTTGTTAGTCAACTCACATCCTCTTGTGGGACAGACCTTGCCATTGCCTGCTAATGTGAAGTATGTCGGTGGACACCACCTAGAGGTACCAACAAAGCCTCCGCCGCAGGTTTGACTCCTATTCTTGTGGTGATCCTATAAACAAACTAACATCAAAATCTTTGGTATATATACTTAATTACATTTTCAGAAGTTACAAGCGATATTGGACAGTGCCAAACATGGAGTGATACTGTTCAGCTTACAATCGCACGCAAAGAGCCAGGAGTTGATCCATCACGTAAAGTATCAGCTGCTGCTGATGTTCGAACAGCTGGAACAGACGGTCATCTGGACTATTGACAAGAAGCTGGACAACCTTCCCGAGAATGTCTTCACCTTCAGATGGGTGCCGCAGACCAGTATATTGAGTGAGAAATATTTTTTCCTTCTTTATTATCTAACACTAACACAATATTATAATTTTTTTGTCGCTTTTTTCCAAACTTTTTGGCTTTTAGTATAAGCATACCATTACCATACCAGCCTTGTATTATACAGGGCATCCCACGGTTATGCCACATGGAAATATTGTAGATCGAAAATTGTATTGAAAGAAGATATAATTTTGATTTTAAAAACAATTTAAACTGCATTCAAAGATTTTTAAATAATCGTCTGTCTGAAGCGGAAATCGTATGGCGTGGCTTTGTTTTTTTTGAACCTGCGGACGTCCGTCTCATCAGACAGTTCCATTCCCAAAGGCTATCGTCCACTTCACTAGGCTATCATCCACTTCAAACTTCGTAATCGAACATAACACTAATAAAAAATGTGACGCATATATCCATAAGTCCGCTTCTTTAAGCTGCCATTATTTACTTTCTGTTTTAGTAATGTGCACCACCCAGTCGCCAGAAATATATGTTTTTCATAATCACTGTTTTTTTTATAATTATATTATTCAAATGTGTTTTCTCCAGATCACTCAAACACAATACTCTTCATAAGCAACGGAGGATTAATTTCTCTCATAGAAGCCACGTACTACGGAGTTCCTGTGATTGGTATCCCACTCGTTGCAGACCAGTTTGTGAATATCGACCTGGCGCAAGCCAGAGACAGGGCCATTAGAGTCAACTATTCTGACTACCTGGCGTATAATTTGAAAAGTGCTATCAATAAATTTCTAGTGAATAACAGGTTAGTTGCAAGTTCAATGTGCATCAGAGTCATTTGTCGTTTTATTATAATCAGAAAACTTTCGGTCTGTTACACTTTCTAAAAGGCACTTAGAATGAGAATATTTCAAAGGGTCTCAGTATGACAATATTACAATGGCCATCAACAAAATCTTTAGATATGCAAGGCTTGAATTTGAATCTAAATTACTGTATATTTCGCATCCAATTTAAATTATTTTACTAATATTGTTATTATTTATCCTTTAAATATTGCCCGACTTACCGTTAAAGACTACTGTTTTTGTTCTCTTTATTGATGTGTATTTAATTAATCACACAAAACTGAAACTATTTTATCAACTAAATCATTTATTTATATTCTAGCTACCGGAACAGTGCCAAAGCAGACGCAAAATTATTCCAAAACGGGATAACAACTCCTCAGCAGGAGTTGCTCCACTACATCGAGCTGGTAATCGGCACGAAAGGGGCTCCTCACCTACGCTCTCCGGCTCTCGAACTCTCTACCGTACAGCGATTATATCTAGACGTCGTAATCTTGCTATTATTAATATTATGGTTCTTCTCTAAAGTCTTCAAAGTAATTCAAGTCCACATGAAAACCGAAGATGAAGACAAGAAAAATAATTAAGAATAAATTAACCCAGCCAGTATTATTTGCAGCGCGAAAATCCCGCGTGACCGGCGTTCTATTCACAGAAAACTCATATGAAGCTTTGAGTATTTAACAACCAATACTCAAAGATGTGAAGGCACAGCTCTAGAGTAGCGTTTGTGAGATAAGTGAGATTGTTCAAAGCTTCAATACGTATTTCTTTTCTTAAAAAATTTCAATATTTCTTGCGTTGGGAGGGATATGGGGGCTGTTGATCACAAAATTGATGCCACCAATCAATCGTAGACCTCCTGTTATGAAATGTGTTTTATTTTATTTTTTATACGAGTTGAATGTTTAGAAAGTCTGTCAGCGTGTATTGTAAATAAATTAAATATAAAATTTACTTTATTTCTCTCGAGATGAATGAAGACATAAAGCAAATTTACAAACAGTTTTCCGAATGTATTCAAGGAAGTTATAAATATTAAACAAAAATATTGATGCAATGCGGTTACACAAACAATGGAGTTACTGAACTTCTAAAATTAAGTTCTTTTCTCCAAAATTGAGTCATTTATATCCTATAGCTAGCGCAGGTGGTGGCATCGCGGTACCTTTTAGGGCTGGTTGGTTTATCTTGCATATGCAAACTCTCTGGGAAAGTACCAACGTTTTATCTATTTCTGTTGCCGAGCTGCGTATTCCAATTTAGGATAAATTTTAACCAGTTCTATGAATTAATAGCTCGTCGGCTCGTGTTATGATAAATAGCGACTATTTGGAGATTTCGTCAGCTCTTATATTGTTATAATTTCTAAAATTAAGATGACACGTTTCTTAACAACTAGTTAGTGCCCGCATTAAAACAAGTGCCAGCGGACTCTATTTTATCTTTCTCGGAAAACATTAAACAAGGAAAACGTTTATTACCAAGACTTAACCGTAAAACTAAAAAGTTTAACGGCCAACCAATACTTGTAGTAAATAATATTTATGTAAAGATTTTACTCACGATTGTTCAATAAATATCAATATTCTTGAGCTAATTATAATTATAAACTCATTGATAGGTTTATTATGATGAATACACAGCACAATAATTAATTGTTTAACATTTATATTATACAAATTCCATCCAAGCTCAATACATCATTCGAAGTTGTCATTTATGGCGTCAAATGACAGATGACAATCAACTTTGGCATCACGTCAGTGCTGTTGGTAAATAAACACGCGGACGAGTGCAGTGCATGCTAATGAAGTGTTTTGGAGTCGAGGCCTTGGTGGCACGCAGCCATATCCTCCACAATGGAAAGTGATACAATATGGTTACGCAACGGCATGCCGAATGGTGTAATAGCGGTAACGTATCGGATCTATACGATACCGATAGCGACCACCGTACATCAGATGATAAAACCCGCCATAGTGGCCCACATAAGTGTACCGCGTTGCGGGGTTAACGTGTATATCCCGTTCAAACAGGCCGGCATAATGTGTTGTCTGGATAATCATCATCTTTCGTTCGTTGACACTCTATCTGGACCCCAGTCCGCTGACATGCATCAAGTGGTCAGTTTGCCGTTACCGTATAAAAAAATACGGGCACGGCAAAGGGACTTCACTGCACCTCATGTTTTGTAGAGTGACGTCCAGTATCGACCAGTACATACTACCTGATTAAACATAGGTATTATATAAATTATTACATCAAAAATGATTGCCTCGGTGGCGTAGTTGTATTACGGTACGACTGCAATGCTGAGGTCTCGGGTTCGATCCCCGGGTTGGGCAAAGTGATATTGGATTTTTCTATTCAGTATTAGCCCGGTGTCTGGAATTTGTGCCCGATATGGCGATAGGCTCGCCCCCTATCACATCATGGGACGGAATACGCACGGCGAAAAGTGGGTGCACTAGTTGCGCCTCTGCCCACCCTATTGGGGATAAAAGGCGTGAGTATGCGTTAAAAATCATTGCTTTTTTCGATCAATACCCAAAAGTAACAAGTTTTTGTGGCATAATATAAAATATTTGTTTGAGTTTTGATAGGGTTTCCTTTGTGTAAATATGTGTTCAATCTGAAACAAGCACTTGATCGACGGGTTAAAATACAATTTATTACGAAACAATTTATATGGATTCACATTAGGTATTCCATAAAAACATAATTTTCTTCTGGCGCAGTCAGGTTAAACAAAACTACGGTGCAATTTCCAAATACTTTTTACACTACCATTTTTTTCTCGCGTCTCTGCCATGTGGACACCACGGAACCTCACAAATTAAAACTAAACTAATGAAAACGAAAATTCTTAAAATGTTGTTTCACAATGGTAAAAGAAGTGTTCTTTCTCATTCGCGTTGTATAACAACAACAAAACAAATGCGCGGAATAATGCGTATAATGGTTTATTAGGAAAGTTGCCACGTTATTTAACTGCGTCAGGCAAGTCCCACGGGAACCCACACGCGAGGAGTTTCCTCATACCGGCCAACTGACCGGCCGTGGCTATGCACTGCACGTACAACGTCCATGCATCTACTTTTATTATGATTGATATTATTGACAGCCTGTGACTTGCAGCGAGGTAGGAATATTAATTAATCCTGCTATTTATGTATTCGTAAGTTATTGGTACTAAAGTCTAGGTAGAGTTTGTGAATACATATTTGTCGAAGTAAACGCAGAAACCGTTGAACAAAGATCTTTGGTATTTGGCACACAGATCAACCATATCTTGGATTAATATAGTAGGTAATTGAGCCACATGGCAAAGCTGCATACTAATTTATTCAAGATTACCCATACTCGTGCAGACAGCAACAAAGAAAAAGTGTAACTTGCAATTTCTCAAACGAGGTCGACGGCATGAAAGATTTAGCGAGTGAAGTCCGCGTCGGGAGTGAACCCGCGCCTGAACCAGTGCAAGGTCGGGGTCGCGGAGTGTTTAATTGGCGTATTGTTACCGCTGGCCACTGGCGAGCCACTCAAATACTTTAGAGTTTATTGACAGCAATACCTTAAACGTTTTAAAATGATAGACTGTCATGGGTGAGCAAGGATCTTAATTTCATATTGATCACTAGCTTTTGCTCGCTGCGTCGCCCGCGTGAAAGAGTTTTTGTAGCATAAAAATGGGATGGGTAGACAATGCCTTTCTCAGGGTCTCAAACTATCTCAATGCCAAATTTCATAGCGATTCTTTTAGTAGTTTTCGAGATGTGAGCAAACAAAGAAAAAAACAGACAGATAGACAGAAAATTATTCTAAAATCGGTGATTTGTGTTGTATTAATTCTTCTTTAGTCGTCTTTTTTATTATATTTCTTACAATGTACAAACACACCGGGTTCTACTGCTTTATATCTAGTATAGATTTTCAATCCCGAACAAATCGGACGAGTTTTTTCAAAAAAAAACTGTGTTCGAGCTGGGATTTTAACCCAAAATCTCAAGGAAGCTAATTTCTAAATTTTCCTTTTGGAATAGGTATATTAATACTCAGGGTCATACGAGAAAGGTCCATATTTCAACTACCTACCTGGTTAGGAAAGAGTATGTATGTATTTGAAGTGAAAACTTCTTTAGCGGCGTTGAGCACATTTCTTGGGATGGGTATAAAATGTTAAACTCGCGTCAGGACACGTGACCCTGATCGAAAATTCGTAAGACGGAGGTTGTCATTTTTGTGTACGATATCCATTGATGTATTAAAAACTCAATACATCAATGACGATAGCGCAATAAATAAATATTGTATTTAACCACACAAGTGCTAGTACTTTTATAATGATAAATAAAGCAATTCGTGCGAAATTATTCCCTAACCATTCCAAAATATTCAAAAATACACAACGTTAATGTTCAAGTTTTCACTTCTGCCGGCACTCCCGGAGTGCAACCCGCTGTTTTTTTTTATTATTTATCCATAATAATACTACCTGTCTCGATGGCGTAGTTATATTACTTTAGGACGGACGGACAATGCTGAGGTCTCGAGTTCGATCCCTGGATCGGGCAAAATTATATTGAGTTTTTCTAATCAGTCCGGAGTTTGAAATTTGTGCCCGATATGGCGATGGACTCGCCCCCTATCATATAGTGGGACGGAATATGCACGGTAAATAGTGAGTGCACTGGCTGCGCCTCTGTTTACTCCTTCGGGGATAAAAGTCGTGAGTGAGTGTGTTTGTGTATAATAATGTAATCACGAGAGATTTATGTCGACGCAACGGTTATAAAGCTAGAAAGTGTAGCGCATTTGACGTCACTATTCAATGTTTTTTTACAACTATACAAATGTTTAGGAAAGTATGTTAGAACCTGATGAGAAGCGCCACGCATTTATACATAATATCAAGACTACATGAAGTATTTACATTTAACATACAACGTTCAGTAATGTACTGAACTCCATATCATTTATTACTTTGAATTAAATGGTTCAGAATCGCATTGCCTTCGTCACCCTGAAAATAACGTCAAGTGATAAAATGCCCACTAAATACACTCAATCTACTTCAGATAAGAATAAAGTAGCGCCGCGCCGATTCGATCTTCGAATCGCAAATGTCGCCAAGCGGTGCGGCCATTAACCTTGGCTCAAAAAGGCTTAAAAAGAGTAACGTGAGCCTTTTAAACCCTTAATTGCAATTCAGTAGGCATTAGAAATTCACGGTAAAGTACGGCCCAATTAGAAATCCAAATGGCCGACATTAAAGGCGAAAATGTCGGGGTCCAAGCGAATATTAATGATCAACTCATTTACACCCTTTTTTTTTATTGTAGGCAAACGAGCGAGCGATCCGCCTGATGGTAAGCAGCATCCGCCGCCCATGAACTAAAGCAATGCCAGAGGCACAGCCAAGCCGTTGCCTACCGGGAGGTGTGCACTCTTTTTAAGCCTCGTTTGAAGGACGTCATAGCGCTCGGGAAACACCGATGCAGGGAGTTCATTCCAAAGTTTGCACGTGCGCGGCAGGAAAGACAATTCTCTTCTCCATAAGTACTCATGTTTTCATCCTAAAGGACGGCAACGTTTGCTGGCAGTGCGGTTTAGAGGCTGTGGTAGCCTTAACCACCAGCTGAACGCATGGGAACTGTGCCAAATTCAGCTTTCTGGGACCAAAGCTGAGGGCTGATGAGAACTTTGGTTTGTATGTATGTATTAATAATAAAAAACTTGAGAGGTGTCAAGGGACACCCGGATGGAACGAAGTTCCTTTCGATTAATTAGTGAAGGAATTGTAATAAAATTTTATTTATATAACAGAGTGTGTATATATATAAATATATAAATATTTTCCTATTTCCGTTCCAATACATAAGTTTCTAGAGAAAAAAACAAATAAATACGTGTGGCACTCGGAGACTACCGCGGTAAAGCTATTGCATAGCATTTTTATCACAAATTTTGATTGACTAAACACAAATTCGATCTTACGCTTACCACATAAAGTAGATTTTTAAACGCGAGCAAAGCACGTTTAGTCTTGTTATTGATAAATGTCAGTAACCAAAGTAGAATAAATCAACAAAATTTGAAAAAAGAATGTTACGCTCGATTCTTTTGTACTCGTGCCGTGCCAACGCTGGGGAAATAGCTTCTACGCAATGTATTTAAGGTTCATTTTAGATTAGTAAGAAATGGTTTTAATGACTTTAATAAATAAAATAAATACAAATATACTCGTTTCAAGAATTATAGCTTCTACGCATTGTATTTAAGGTTCATATTAGTAAGATAATAGCAAAAAGTGTCGTGACAACTTTCCGTCCAGCCCCCTTTCACAACGCGCAATAAGGAACTTCGTTCCAAAAACCGTAATCGTAACAGATGCCTTGAAATGACGCATAAGCATGATGATACTTTTTTTTTTTTTTGGTTTCGCGGAGAAGGTGCGTTACCACTACCGCCCGGCCTTCGTGGGGGGCGACCGTGCGGTTATGTTGGGTTCACCGTGCCTTACGACCCGGCGTTGAGCCGCCCGGAGAGATGGAAGACGTCGGGCGACCGCTGGGCCGAGTCCCTAACCTATGTACACCGCACGGCATACCAACTAAAACTCCGCGGTGGCCATCTTCGGCGCATTAGGGACGGCTGCGGGCTTCCTCGGACTAATGTCTAAGTTTTCGTCCGCAACCGCCCCTGCGCGGTGCCGCCTGGTGCGGCCCGTCTCCTGTTGTGGGGGGGCTCAGAAGCCCCCGCGCACCGAAGGACGCTCTCAGCGTCAACGGCAGCGTGAGGCCTACCTGCCACGCTGCCGTCCATCACGGGGGTCGCAACAATGTGCTAAAAGAAACACAAACTAAAGACGAACGGCCCCCTGCCGCCCGCCCGCGACCCCCGGTGGCCCCTATTAGTCGCCTTTTACGACAGGCAGGGGATACCGTGGTGGAATTCTCCAAACGCCCCCAATCCACAGGGCGGGAGACGCCGGTCAGTCGTCCACCCGGCGCGGCGCCTCCTTCGTCTCCTCTGGCGGCGGGAGGATCTTCGCGCTCCCGAACCCTCTCGGCACTCTCCTTCTGCGAGACTACCACCTCGCAGAAGTGGGCCACCGCACGCCAGGCCTCCCGACTGCCGACCATGGAAGTGACCACGGCCGGCAGCGAGAGATCTCCTCCGACGACTGTTCTGAGAGCGCTGCGCTCCTCGTCCCGGGCTGGGCAAAACTCCAACGTGTGCTGGGCCGTATCCAGCGGGCAGTTGTCACAATGGTGACACACGGCCGAAAGCATGATGAAACTACCCCAACACTAGCTCATTGTGGAGAGAGCGGGGCAGGAGGAGACGTGTAGTGTCCCTCGCCGCGCGCCTCTCCCGCCACCCGGCAAGCCCCTACAGAATTCTGATGATTATCGTTTATACATACATATAACTAAAAATACTACTTACCGGTGCAAGGAAATATAATTATTCTTTTGTTTTGTTTCCTTGAATCATTTTTATAGTATGGCACCGCACATTTCACCATTATTACAAAATATTCTATCAAATAGCGCTCTTCGAAACAGCCACGGCGCGCTTTGCACTGCGTCTAAATGGACGTAACCTTGAAATGTCACACTCTTCATACTTGTGCTTACAGTTCATACGGGGCTAGACACGCTCTATACTTATGTATACTCTAAGGTAGTATCCAAATATATACAGAGTATTTTGGTTGGAATCTACACGCAGAGGCGCAACTAGTGCACCCACTTTTCGCCGTGCGGATTCCGTCCCATTATGTGATAGGGGGCGAGAAAGCCTTTCGCCATAGCGGGGCACAAACTCCAGACTCCGGGCTGATACTGAATTTAAAAAACCCAATATCACTTTGCCCGACCCGGCAATCGAACCCAAGACCTCAGCATGCAGTCATGTACATTAATGACTTACCAGATTCAATAAATTGCCAAAGTATTCTATTCGCAGATGACATACCCATAATAGTGCCATATGAAGATAAAGATACATCTCATGAAATGCAAATTAGTAAAGAGGTACAATCGGTATTAACATGGTTAAAAGCAAATAAATTAAAAGTAAATCTGTCGAAAACAAAATTCATAAAATTTGGTGCGCATAAAAGTAGACTCAGATAATGACATTAACATAAAGATAGAAAATGACAGTATAGAAGAAGCTGACAGTATAAAATTCTTAGGTATAACCCTGGATAGATTCTGTAACTGGAAGCAACATATAAATGATGTTGGCCTCAAACTAAGCAGATTTGTATATGCCCTTAGAAAGCTTCGGACCGTGTCAGATGAAAAGACTGCATGTGTAGCATATAAAGGTTATGTTGAGTCAATACTTAGATATGGGTTAATAATATGAGGGAACTCTACTGATGCTGGTCAAGCATTCATTGCACAAAAGAAACGCTTGAGAGCTATTTGTGCAGTAAGTCCACTTGACTCTTGTAATCCCTTATTTAAAAAACTCAATTTGCTTACATTGACCTGCATGTATGTTCTTGAAGTATCGGTTTTTGTAAGGAAATATAAAGATTTTTTCAAATTCAAAGGGGATCATATTACCAAATACAGGCTAAGAGATCCTACTAAAATAGTGATTCCATTTTGTAGAACAGCCTTAAAGAAAAATAATGTTTATGCTATGTGCATATCAGTTTTTAATAAACTGCCTAAAAATCTAAGGGAACTTCCATTTAAATATTTTAAAATTAAGTTAAGAAAATGGCTAGTAGATAAGTGTTTTTATACGATAGAAGAGTTCATGCAATACAAAAATAATGAAGTTGATTATTTGTAAAATTTAATATAATATAATTAAAAATATAATATTATATATGCTAAATAATAATAATACAGAGTGACATTTTGTTAAAAAAAATAATATTATTATTTTGTTTTATATAATTATAAATATTTGCATGCCTAAAGCAGGCAGAGTATAGCTTGAACTATGCACCACTGTTAAATCTGGTACCATCTGTATTCTATGCAAATAAATGTTTGTTTCTTGTTTCTTGTTTCTTATACCGTAATACAACTACGCCACCGAGGCAACTACAATTTAGTTCAAATAAAAGCCCGTTTTGGACACGTCCTTTGTTAAATGTTTAGAGGTTTGGATCTTTGTTAAAATTAAACGAAAAATGCGCAAAACGGATTTGGATAAAGGTAAATAGACCATGGTAAGGTTTAAAACAAAATGAAAAAGTAAAGTTATCGCAAATCCGTGACAGCGCCGTACGCATAACCATTCCCAAAACATGATATACTATAGTTTTTATTGAATGAATCCTCTTACCTCTCAGAGAATACTTTTAAACGTCGTTCGACATAGACCTAGAAAATTGACCGAGTGTAAAGTGAAGCCCAAACGTGTGGAAACGTCGATTGTCAACAATCGGGAGCGTCGATCAACGACTTTATGTCGTGCTGCATTGGCTGCAGCGCTGTATTGTGCTCTTGCGAATTGAGATATTTTTATCGTCTATAGGTACTCTATGCCTTTAAACACAGTGGGGGCGGCGCGGGTTGCACAAATAATATACATGCTGTGGAGTGTGGTATGCTAAATCGCCATACGCGATTATTTTTTATTGGAACAAGTTAAGATAGGACTAGCTTGGCATTGGTCGCATATGACAAACCTTCGAGTTTCTACAGACTACTTAGGTACAAACATGTGAATGCAGCGGAACTCGCATGCAAGCGTTTGTCAATTCTAAGGAATCGGATACCTATATATAAGTCGCAAGAAGTACCTACATAAGGCGCCGTAGGTGTAGGTATAAGGTGCCAGAAGTATATTTTAAGGAACACAAAGTATATAAGATGCCATAGTATATACTTAAGGCGCCAGAAATATATAGGGATACGAAGGAGACACATAAGGCACTGGGAGTATAATATAAAGTTCACGGAGTATGTAAGGCACGTGAAGTATATAAGGTGCTTCGGTGCAATGTAATTTGTAAAACTTATAAACAAAAAATAAAACCGACTTCAAAACCACTACAAACAAAATAAAGTGTGTGTGTACTTATGTACACGCGTTAGAAGTTATACTTTGGCGTAACAAGATAAAAATCTTTTTAAATAACGCGCCAAAAGAAGTATAACATTAATATTTTTCGCCTTATTCTATGTTCAAAATTCAAAACTAAAATGTTGAGTATACCTAACTTCAGGGTGTCGGTTTTTCATGACGTTGTGCGCGCGCATCTTAAAAATTTACTTTCATCATTTTTCCCTAACGCGCTAAAAGAAGTATAATATCAAAAAAAAATTAACTTTATATACGTATATTTGGAGTCAGTGCCTAATTTAAATACATTGTTTTCGTATATTTGTTCGTGTATTTGCTTAGCTTAGCTGGCAATTCAAATTAAGCACCGACTCCAAATATACGTATATAAAGTTAAATTATTTTTGAAGTTATACTTCTTTTGGCGCGTTAGGGAAAAATTATGAGTAAATTTTTACGATGCGCGCGCACACCGTCACGAAAAATCGACACCCTGAAGTTAGCTATACTCAACATTTTAGTTTTGAATTTTGAACGTAGAATAAGGCGAAAGATATTTTTTTAAAAAGATTTTTATCTTGTTACGCCAAAGAAGTATAACTTCTAACGCGTGTACATAAGTACACACACACTTTTTGGTTTGTAGAGGTTTTGCAGTTGGTTTTATGTTTCGTTAAAAAGATTGTATTTATTGCTTTTTTGTTAGTTTATTTTGGAATGGTGTAAACAATACATCATAGATATACGATTGCACCATTCGCGGGTCATCTGCTGTTACTTATTGAAGAGTTCTATTGTCCATCTCCGAAGATTTTCATCAGATCCTAATTAATTATATACTAAAACCTTCTGAAAAATATACATTTGAATAACGAAAGCCCCATTCAAATCGGATCAGTAGATTTTGAGAAAATCGCGGCCATACAAACTTAAATACATATAATACATACATACTGGTCGAATACAGAAGCTTCTTTTCTGAAGTCGGTTAAAAATATAGGCTTATCGAAATATTGTGATTTGTGAACCGTTCGAAGCAAAATATTGAAAAATGCCAAAACGCAAACTTTAAGTACTGATTGTTCGTCGCTGCAACGTTTTATGACGCTGCATTTCTGTAGCGCTTAATAGTGCTGCAGCGCTGCACGGTTTCAGCGACTGCTTCGACGTAGCCTGTAAACAATATGTAAGTGGCGCAGTGCGCAGTGGACCGTGAGAGCTTTTCTATTGATGAGTGGACTATGTTAAAACAGACAGCGGAGGCGGACCAAGTATATTGAAATTATTAAATGAAATATGTAGTATGTTAACTACGAGCCGAGCGATTCCAATTAACAACGTGAAAAATTTTTAGTAAACATTTAGTATTTACAATTACTCTAGTTCCGAAAACTATGAGTCGCGACCCAGCAGTGGGTTGCAAGGGACAATTGGGTGGGCCCTGAGAAACAGAAAAATATGTCAACGACCGACACAATAGCCGGATGGCCAATGCTGGACGAGAAAATTAACTATAATTCTCGAAAAAGGTATTAAAAATCACTTCATGACAGCCGACAGGTGAGTCCAGAATTTGGAAGTGTTTTGTTAGGTGGGTCACGGCCCGTTCAACTTTGGGAACCACTGCTCTAGTTATTATAGAATAAAGATAAATAGCGAAATGGGTCACCATATACCACTCGTTTATCAATGGTGGATCCCGGGGGGAGGGGTCATTGAGGTCATGACCTCCCCTGGGCTATGAGTTCTTTGGTAATTACATTAATTATTGTAATCGACTTGGAGTCTATCCTGACGAGACCTTTACTATATGACCCCCCTGACTCGAATGCTGGATCCACCCTTGTCCTATGGATGCGCTTGTTGTCTATTGATGAGTATTGCAATAAAACACCGATTGATCGTAACACGCCTGTTTAATATAAGGCCTTGAACAATACTGATGTGCCGCAGGCACATAATATCCACCCGTGCTCAATTATACTTCTTTCCTGCAAGGAGACTAAAAGAAAAATCGCTCAGCTAAATCATTCCTATAGTCGCTTACAGTTTCTACATTAATGTGAAGTCAGTAACTGCTACGCGGAATTCTAATATTTACAAGATATACGAATAACCACTAACATCGTTGCAATATATTTGGATCAAATCAAACGAATTCGTTTCCTCGAAAATATCTGTATCATTATGTTAAATTGTACTATTTAAGATTTGGCAATCGCATGAACGTCCATTTTATATTTTATTGAAAAGATGTGTGTTTTGGCGCACCGTCGACGTAGATTTACACTTGTTTGCTAGATTTTGTAGATCTAGAGTATCCAAGATTTCAATTATGGCGTATTTGTTTAGATTTGGAATTGAGGAACACACATACTTAGGTACATTCAAGCCTAAATCACTAAAATACTAGTTTAGCTAGCGTTATTCGTCGTTATTAGGATCATAATAAAGCCACGTGTGTTATTCAAATAATAAACTCCAACCTCGCAGACTAATTGCATTGGCACTAAACCAATAAAGCATTGATGGGGTTTTTTAATACATCAATGCAATAAAGAGAGAGGAAAAGCCTCAAAACCGGATATTGTTTCTAAACACAGCAGATCAAAGACTTGCTCGTCACGAGAGCTGCTAAACAAATAATCGTAATTTCATGTTTAATCCCGGAACACAAACGAATCAAATAATGGTATCGTATTACGAACTGCAACATCTTATTATATCGCATACCTAATGAATTCTGAAACCTAAACATATCAAAGCTGTGGGACGTTGATAGTTCATGTTTGAGGCGATACAGTATCTCGGGCCTTACTCGGAACTGTAAAACGGAGCGTTTCTTTTGTCTTGATGTATTAAATCTTAATTCCACGCGTTGTAAGGATCGACTAAATCATAATCAGCATGAGTGTAGGGATACATAGATGTATGTACGGATGTATCTGGGCGAAATAATTGATTGCTACTAAATGATCTATTAAACCAACAGATATCTGAACTTCCTTCAAATAGACCCCGACTATATTGCAGTGGGTAAGTAGGTACCTAGCTATGAAACGTGATGTTGTGTGTTCTTATGTTGTAAATTGGAGTTGCTCAAGCATTAATTGTCGTCTCAAATATGTTGAAAGTAATTTTGACGTTACTTTCAGGCGGCGAGATTTATATAGTACAGCTCCGCGCAAGTTCGCGTTTTGTTTCGCGTTGGTGGCGTAAACAGAACTGTATTTATTTTCCATTTTGCTCCCGACGAGTTGAACAACTCTATCATGTTTTTTTAAGCACATTTGAATGCATATTCTAGCGTGTGCACTGTTTTTTATAGCCACGTGTATGTTTTTTTCAGCGTTGCCTTTATGGCTGTTCTGTATTTCTCCGCATCTAACAATTCCCGGTATTTGATGTTGTAATATTTAGTTGTGTGAAAATTACAGTTTATTGAAAGTTGATGTTCAAACATTTAACTAACTATGGGGTGTTAAGTCCCTCGTAAATTGACATCCTGGAGTTCTATAGACTTGGTGTGGTCAGGATTATATTATGTGGGACTGTTGTGTATATTAAAAAATATATAATAAGAGGGTAGCTCTGAATTAGGATGTAGGCATACAGATTCTTACGGGTCCTTGGAAGTATCAGCCTTCAGGGGATGATCACAATGGAATTATTAATAAATAAATATTTATAAAATTATTTCTGTACAACTGCATGACGACAGGATCATCCAAACGGTTGGCACACTTTTCCTTAGATGGTAACAAGAAGAACGCTGAATCACGATATCCCTCATGGTTATGCCTATATGCTCCTCGTTATCTTAATGCCAAATGATACACTGGCCACAATGTTCTTCAAACTGGGCAACTCACGGCTTTCCTGCTGCTTGGGGATAAAATAAATAAAACACTGGTAACTGGTACTTGAGATGTAAACTGACAACCGAGATACCATTAATAGATGTGAGCATATTGCGTCATTATCGTATTGGAATGAAATAAAGAGACGATAGACTTCACATTTCACAAAGCAATGAATGAAGTTAAACATTTGAACCCAATCCCCGTTTAATCTGTGCAATGAGTCGTACGTGACGGCTCATTCCGGGTGGACGAACGCGCTCACTTTTAACTTACGCCGGTAGTGTCGTTGTGAGCAGAGTTTTCATTCATTCATACTTAATTATTGTCAATGAACTATTTGCTTTGAGATTGTTGATGATTTTTCATCGCTTACAGTGATAACTTGGCGTTTTTTTGCAAATTAGAATCAGGTTAATACTGATTTTTATTATTTTTGAGAGTTTCTACGAAAATTAATTTAATCTAAAAATTGTTACGATAAAATCAGAATGGACCTTAATAAAAAATAAAGGTACCTTTTTTTAGCCATATTAAAAAATAAATCGGTATTCGAATCTTTATGCGACTAATTGCAAAAACTTATATTTAGATTGTGGTCTTTTCGATTCTAAAACCGCGTTATACAGTATCGCCGTCTTGTCTAAACTACACAAAACGCGCGACACAGAATATTAACGCTTTTCCATAGAAAATTAGTAGTAAATGCGCGTAGAATACTTATCACTCAAATGATCCTTAATTTCCTAGTAGTCTCGCTCACCGCTAGCTGTAATGTGGGCCAATTTGGGTGAATTATTTTATTCTTCTTTTACTTGGAAACGCCGCATGTACAAACATACCCATTTGTCTCAAATTATAAAGCACATCAAAGTTATTCGGTAACCGATCCGTGTTTGTGCGACGCAGACTGATGTTTTTACCGGTGACCGATCTTTTACTAAACTTGGAAAAAAATATTGTCCGGTTTAACATCAAATCAATGTTATGAATGTTACCTTAGAAGTTAGTTAGTGAGTGTTCGCTCATGTGATCCGGTCTCTATAGAAATTGTAATAATTATCTGAGACAAAATAGACACACAAACACACACTCACGCCTTATATCCCCGAAATGGTTGGCAGAAGCGCGACTAGTGAACTCTACTTTTCGCCGTGTGTATTTCATCCCATGATGAAAGAGGCAAGCCTGTCACCATATCGGGCACAAATTTCAGATTCCGGGCTGATACTGAGTAGAAAAAAAACAATATAAACAAAACTCGGAGAAAACTCAACTCGGAGATCGAACCCGAGACCTCAGCACTGCAGTCGTACCGAAGTACCACAACGCCACAAAGGCAGTCCGTACTGATCTAAGTAATTATTACCTCTTTTTTTTATTAGAAAACTGGTAAACAAGAAAATGAGTCATGGAGGAAGCTGGTGATTAGTGATCAAACCGTTTATGATCACCCACAAGCCCACAAAAATTGTAGGTGCTGATAAACAAAATGAATGACGTAGATCACTATATTTAGTCTCTCACTATAACTACGGGTTGTCTGGAAGAGATCGCTTTTTAGCGATAAGACCGCCTATTGTTGCACGTATTTTTTTTTTTTTCTTTAAACCATAATTGTATTCGTTTTGCTGTGTGTGCGATGTACAGTCAGCAGCATAAGTAGATGAACAGATTCAAAATTTCAAATTGCCTACATGTTTTTGTGTTCTTACTAATCTTGTTTTTCTCTTCACAAAAATAAAATAAAAGGTATTAACTTTACTTCAAATACAAAAAAGTATATTTCAGTTTAACTTAATGCGTATATAGGCGATTTGAAATTTTGATTTTGTGTTTTCATTTCATGATGCTTGGCTTGAGGGGGATTTTTCCATTATAAGGTAATATGTCTGACACACACGAACCCTTTAACGCTAAAGTGGTAAGCAGGGTCGCAACCAGTGGATTAACTTTTTGCAAAGCTTAGTCCAACGATGTAACGGAGGATATTGTTATTTTTCTTACCACCTTGCAAAAACGGAGCTGTTGTTTGAACGTGAGCCAATTTTTAATATAATTTTAGAGCTACGTTAATGTTTTATGTAAGGTTTACGTTTTATTTGCTCGATATTAGAGTAACCGATGTATCGGTCGTGTGCAATAGGCCTTACAGACGGGGGTCGACGGCCCGTCCAACCTTCACGCCGCGTCGCATGAAGGCCGGCAGAGTTCATTCACACAAGGACCGGTGACCGTTAACGTTTCCGTAACACGTAAAGGAGACGTTTTATGACATTCTTACTTTAGATGAAGCCATCTTGCTAATAAAATTGTAATTTATTTCATTTAGGCATACTGATCTGCTTTTATACGATTACTCGCATTCCAACCTGATTTCTTGTAGGCATGTATTTTTTCCAAATGATTTATTAATAGGTGGTATCCATTATTAGGTAGTTACTAGTTTCTGCCGCTTTGTCTGAGCAGTTTAGTGTTTCGAATAGGTGTGTATAAGTTTAAGAGTTAAGATCATATTACTAGCAGCAGCAGAGTCATTATAAAACAGGAACAACAACCAACAACACACAAAGATGGACGCATAATGTACACTGTACAGCTTGGTAATTTAAAGCTTTAGCTGGTGTTGCTACTGTCAATGAGCAGTCGTCGCGCTTACTATCACGAAAACAACTTGCTCGTTTAGTAATTTAGTTGCATGAATACTTTCATATAGTTTCAAAAAAGATTAACTTGTAGAAATTGAAACAGTTTTGTATTCTGAGTTCGTGTTTAAATCGTATAATTCGTTCCGCTCAAACCATACTGTTTGGAGTCGTGAGGGAACTATTCCAGGAGGCTTTCTTGCTAAGTTACCGATGTATGTGGATGTTTGCGTAATGAATAAATTAGACGATCCTGTGAGCACCGGCCGCCTTAAACGGACATTCTTTTGCCAACCGAATTATATGTCCATAAACGGTAACGATATTTACATCATTGCAATACTGCATGATGCCTCATACTGTACTGAACTCGTCATATTAATCTTATTTACACTGGTACGGTAGTGACTCTACTGTAGGATTACCAACCGACATATTTTCCCAGGACGTTGGGACTCGTTTAACCAGTCAACGCCCGCTTATATATTATAGCTATAAGCTAATTTCCTTATATAAATGGACACCGGTGTCCACCGCGGGCGTCCAAGGATTAAACGCCTTGACAAGGTCATGTATTGTAAAATTTCATTTCATTTAAACTATTTTCACATAATAATTTAATTATTGCTCCTCTATTAATGCGTCCCCTTTTTAAGCTGAATTGTCCTACCATACCACACCATACCAGCCTTGTATTATATACTGCCCACTGCTGAGCACGGACCTCCTCTACAACTGAGGGGGTTAAGGCCTTAGTCCACCACGCTGGCCTAGTGCGGGTTGGCAGACTTCACTTACCTTCGAAACTCAGAGAACTTTTCAGGTATGCAGGTTTCCTCACGATGTTTTCCTTCACCGTTGAAGCGAGCGATAATTCACAAAGAATACACACATAACTTTTTTTTGGAAAAGTCAGAGGTGTGTGCCCTTGGGCTTTAAACCATTCGTCTCGGCAGTCCGTTCCACTCCCAACTAGGCTATCGCCGCTTATTGTCCTGGTTTATCTGGGGGTGGGAACCCTACTCTACTGCAACTGGTGATAATTGTAGTGGGGTTCAGTTAAATCGACTGTCGAGAGGTGTTTATTCTTCGCCAGTCAACACAGTGATACAAAGGTCTATTGGAAACTGGATATATCTAGGCTAGTCCTAGAACGCTATACACTTACGTGGTTATATATTATATGCTGGGCATTACACCTTGTGTACGTCGTTAGTAGCTATTCGAGCGGATGCAAATGTCCCAATATCTCATACTACCTGGAACTCCTAGGACTAGGAATTTTTCATGGTGTTACTTGTGTATTAGTATCTGTTCGTTTCATAGTTCGGTTAAAATATCAATTAATGTACTCAGTATGAACTCGTAATAATTCTTTCCCGGGATAAAAACCAGTCTTAAGCACCTGGGGATAATGTCGTATGCAGTATTATCCATAGTAATTATCTCCCTAATTCAGACTTACAAACGTTACCTACCTCCTTATATAGTATGTAATAAGTATATACCAAATAACAAAAAATAAATTCCCCAAACTACTAAAACATAAACGTAAACCAAAAACACACTCATAAAAAGTACCAATAATTATATCCCATACTTTATCCCCACATGAAGGAAAATAAGAGAACCTAGTTTATACCCCATAAACTCCCACAACTAAGAATAAAGGTTACGGCTTCGCATTGCGGTTATAAAAACGGAATTAATTTGTTTACGCTAATGAATCGAGAAGTCGGACGCGTGAGAGCAAACAACACGATAGTAAACGTCGCTACTGATTTATAGCGTCGTGCGTTTGATCTACTCTCTTTGACGAATAGTCGCACTATAGTATTTTTGACGCTGACATTTTATCGTAAAATTAGCGTTTGGTGAAGTATGAAGTGAAGTGGTACGTTATCATTATGCTGTTATACATACTGGTATATAATGGCCTTTAACCCCCAAAGGTTAACAGAGGCAAAACTAGATATGACTTTTTAAATTTATTTTTATAAGTAAATTAGTTCGCGTACTTTAAAATTGCACTCGAAACCTTAAACATTATAACTTAAGTACTCGGCCACTTACAATAATGAAGGGAATACAAAATTTTAAACCAAATGGTCAAAAGACAAAATAATCACTTTAGTTTCAAATTCCGTTTTTTGGAAACGAATTATTATAGTAATTTAATTTGAGTCGGTTCAGTTTATTTGTTACGAGTACGTGCGGTTTCTATTTCACAACATTCAGCATTGCACTAGTTCAAAATATTGCATAATCAGACAAAAATACTACTTAACGCGTGCAGGTCTACTTGCCTATATATTGTCTAATTTACTAAATATTTTTTCTGTGTAAACTATGTAGGTAGTCACCGTAACGTAATTTTGATATCGATCCCTAATATTAATGGTAAAACAAGGATTAATATGTGTTTTTTATAGTTGAGTCAGGTGGCTAGATGTGACTGGTATGTTAAACCATCAGTCGGAAGTCGATTTAAATAGACAGGATTGCTGCTGCAAGCTTCTCGGAGGATTATACACTTTATTCACTTCAAGCAATACGCCCACGATTCGTGTAAAAAATGTAATGCAATGAGCCCTGTATTATATACTGCCCACTGCTGAGTACGGGCCACCTCTACTAGTGCGAGGGTTTAGGCCATAGTCCATCACGCTGTCCTAGAGCGGGTTGGCAGACTTCACATACCCTCGAAATTCTTATGGAGAATTCTCAGGTATGTAGGTTTCCTCACGATGTATGCCTTCACCGTTAAGGTGAACGATAATTCATGCATGGTGACCAATTTTTAGCTACAAATATTTTTTAATAAGCATCATATAATTTCCTTTTTTCCCGTTATTTAATTTCTGATTATTTATTTAAATATTTTCTAATAACACCAAAGGTAACTTTATGTCGCCCTTTTGAATTTTTTATCTCCCTTTGAAGGTAAACTTCAGAGAGATCAGATGTCGCGGCAAATATATTTTGATGCCATGGCGATAAGTATATTGAATGAAGTGTTATTTATTTATTTATTTATTTTTATATTTATTTATTTATTTTACTTAGGATCGATATCATACGAACTGAAGTCAATAAGGCAAAAGTCGACAAAATAAAAAGGTGATAGGTATTCGACGAGCTTATTTTTTCAAAAGAGGGCTCCAAGAATAGTTAAATATATAACCAAAAATAATATTTAACTAGAGTATTGAATATTGGACCTCCCAGTCAGCCATATACATAAACTGCTATTCAACCAGCACGACAAAATTGAAAAAAAAATGCATTTTAATAACGGTCATAACTCAAATTTAAAATTGGGTCAGAGTTTCCATGCTATTTATAGCATTGCAAAAGGTAAAAATTTGTTAATTCCAAAATACATGTTTGCATGAAATTTAGAAAGCATGAAAGCGAATGTATTTTCGCCAAAACAATACTGTTTTACTGACCCGGGGGCAGAGAGTGTGACGGCTTCCTGCCACGTCCGCTTTCTAAACTCTCGCCAGTGCAGGGCACACAGGTCATCAGCTACAGAGTCAGCTGATGATATCCTCAGAAGATACGTATGTTTACTTATGAGTAAATTATATTTTTTTTACGGTTGACCCCACTTCATGATAGTAAGTGACGTATGGTCCAGACTCCAGACAGAGTGTCGACTGACGAGAGATAATTACCTCTTGCCCGTCGACACAATCATGCCGGCCTTTAGTTATATACTATTGTATAAAAGTTTTTAAATTTCTTATGAAGAATGATATTTCGCTCGTTCATCCGAAGTTTCCGTACCATTCGTGCGGGAATGTGAACCGAGCTGGGATATCGCCCATACTACTTAGCTAACAATATCCGGTGCCACCGGTGCGTTTTGTATAAACGGTCTACTCACGCGAATTCGTGATGGTACACTTCCGCAGTACGATGTTGTGTGAGATGAGAGCCTTAAGGTTTAGTGTGTATGCATGAAGCCTGTCAAGGATAAATATTCGATCCTCGTTTGACCCTCGGTGACATCAAGTTTGTTAAACATGATGTTAACTAAACTAATATTTTTCCAAGAACCTATAATAAAAATATAGTGGTACTGAAAGAAAATCCTAATACATTTATAGAAAGGGCCTACACTGTATCTACCACTGGAAAAACAAAATGTAAAAAAAATAACACGCATAGCTGGTTTGTATATATTAATGCGCATAGTATTATTATTATTTAGGTATAACCAGTAATGTAGTTTTTCCTTCCATAGGTGTCATATTTAATTATTAGAATTGATTTCTATAAATGTTGAAATTAAAGATTCAGGTGGTATAAACTGTTTTTCTCAAAGAGACGACCCAATTAGAACAAGAGTTCCTCCAGTGCTTTGAACCCGCTATATTATTATACGGTTTGTTACCACTTTGGGATAAATATATTTCCTCAGTACTTCTAACGGGTAGGTGCTAATAATGGTAACGTTCATACTGAAATAGGAAACGCGATCGAGTTCTAAAATAGATGCTGCAGTAAATTAGATCAAAATAATATTGAAGAAGGGACGGATTCTAGGATAGGTCTGGGGGGCCGACGTACAAAGAGTGTGAAGAAATAGGCTTGAAAGAAACTACTGCTCCCAAATTTACAGAGCCGAGGTACTGCCAATTCGTACACAAAATGCAATAAAAAATAAAAATGTTTAGTTATGCGACTGAAGAATCGAGTACGTACGCTTTTAGAAGACGAATGATATTTGTTATATCAAGTGCAAGAACTTTTTAATCCGATTGGATTCCACATCATTGGCGACCATTGATGTAACAACGATTTCGCTTTCGTATAAAGCTTTCACAAGTTTATCTTTCAAATATGGCACCAGTGTACTAAACTTTCACTATTCGCTTCGCAATTTCTACTAGGCTGTGCAGGAGCGTTAAACTAACATAAATAACATTATGACAAAATTGGAACCCATAATAGGGTTGTTGACTACTTTTTTTTTAATACATTTATCAAATATGTATGCCATCCTAAAAATTACGGATTTTTTTTAAATTGGCGCAATAATAAGTTATAAAGCTTTGGAATTTGGTGGAAGCGGTAATTGTCAAATAACAGTAATATCAGACTGTGACGTCATCGGGTGTCACCGGCCATAACGCTGCGTTCGTCTTAAAGAGATAACGCGATATTCCCACTACGCCCCCACTTTTGCTCACAACATTATTTCAAATTTGAATAACTACTTTATTTTTCAATCAATTTTGAAGTTGATTTCACAGAAGGGTTTCTTTGTTGTACTATTTTGTCTTGCATATAAAATAATGTACAAATTCAAACATAGGAAACTACCCAGTTTGTCTTATTTTTTATTCTGACATGACAATGTGAGTAAATTAGACCTAAAGACCAATTGCGAGGGAAATAGGACATATTTCCCTGGCGATTGATACCTCATCAACAAGATTTGTACAAAGGAAAAGTAATTTTTTTCGAGTTCTAGGCTTTACATGAGGACGAATGTCCGCAGGTTCAAAACCCAAGGGCACACACCTCTGACTTTTCAAAAAATTTATGTGTGTATTCTTTGTGAATTATTGCTCGCTTTAACGGCGAAGGAAAACATTGTGAGGAAGCCTGCATACCTGAGAAGTTCTCGGAATTTCAAAGGTATGTGAAGTCTGCCAACCCGCACTAGGCCAGCGTGGTGCACTAAAGCCTTAACCCTCTCAGTTGTAGAGGAGGCCCTTGCTCAGCAGTGGGCAGTATATAATACAGGGCTGATATGGTATGCTATGGAGGTAATAAGGAACCAGTCTATTGAAATTTTTGGGTACAACCCCGGACCTCAGTCTAACACTAAGAAAAAATCTAATATCGCTTTACCCGACCTAAGGTTCAAACATGAATATTCACTATGGCAGTTGCAACTAAATATAACTGTGTCACAGAACGATGTACAAGATTTTCATATACACCCAGTGTTTTATTACTTTGTATGTCACATTATTCCCACCCTAAGATATCCCGAGTCCCTCTCTGCAATATGTTTCAGTACAAATTATTTCCTGTGTACTAATTTTACTAGTTCAAAGAACTAATAACAGTGTTTACATTGTATTATGGGCATGCAGTGTTCCAAAATAGATTAATTGTTTCGACGATATGTATTTTAGCGGACCAGTTGCAAAAACATGATAGCAATCAGCCAATTTTCAACGTAACGAAACTGACAGAAACTGGGATATGAGCGTTCGCAGTTTTTTTGGAAGATACATTGCATTTAAAAAATCAGTTATTTTTATATGAGAGTCCATCTGGGTAGGTACAAACACATACACGCTTTTTATTCCTGAATGGGTAGGCAGAGGTGCTACTGGTGCACCCACGTTTCGCCATGAGTATTCCCTTCCAAATAAATCTGGGTAGGTGATACCACTTTATCTATTTGTGTCACCAAGCAGTATGCATGCCTCGTTTCATTTCGGCTTAAAGACATTGTAGTCGGTGTAATTATTGTAATTTTAGCCGGTGTTATGAAATTTAAAGCCTCACGTCGATGTAGAATGTTATTCAGTACAACGCACACTTTAGAAATAAATACAATGTTTTGGGCGGTGTTGGTAGGTGCCTACTGTTTTTGTTTTGAGCATCTTACCAGTTTCATGATTCAATAATTGCATTACAAAAACATTGTTTCAACCTGTAATGATAGAGATTTACAAATGCTTGTTTATTCCATCTGGATTTAGGCACCTATCGAGAATTTACTTTTGGAGCCAACTAAATATCATTATTTAGCAACGCAGTTTTATTGCCTCAGTTTATTAGTATTATTTCGTAAATAACCTTCAAACTATTCTAATTTCTAACTCCACTTATTACTTGATTTATTTCGATTTAATATCTAGATTTCCTGGATCGTAGAGCTTAGGGGTGTCATTAAAGCGGTTCATCGTGGCTTAGTGGCAATGCATTGGCGTGTGTGGGCGGAATAGTCAGTTTATCTTCTTACTCTTGATTTCTTGATGACGTTTGTAGCCCAATAAAGAATTAGTCGGCTGTAAAATAAAATGCCGCGAGTTTATTCTATGCACGGGATGGGTAGATTTCTACCAGTAACTAAGATAATAAAACTGGGGGCTTGTATCCCACAAGACCAGACTTTTAGGGGTTAGAAATTGTAAAAACCCGAATGGAATTTTAAATTGCTGTAACACTACTTTATATAAACTAGCGTTGCCCGCGGCTCCGCCCGCGTGGAACAGTTTTTCCGGGATAAAAAGTAGCCTATAGCAGTCAGGAGTAATGTAGCTTCCTATTAGTGAAAGAATTTTCAAAATCGGTCCAGTAGTTCCTGAGATTAGCGCGTTCAAACAAAACAACAAACTCTTCAGCTTTATATATTAGTATAGATTATACATTTGGGCGCAGTCCAAAATAGTGGGTGTTAATTTTTCCAACGTTATATTCGCTTAACGACCTCTCGTAATGTTGAAGCAAAAATGATTAAAATAATATCACACAACTAAACACCCCTCCTTCTGGAACAGCCGTCTAAACAGAAAACTATTCTTACCTGTACAGTCAGCAGCATAAGTAGATGAACAAATTCAAAATTTCGAATTGCCTACATACTTTTGTGTTCTTACTAATCTTGTTTTTCTCTTCACAAAAATAAAATAAAAGGTATTTACTTTACTTCAAACGAAGAAAAAAATATTTCAGTTTAACTTAACGCGTATATAGGCGATTTGAAATTTTGATTTTGTACAGATATTTATGCTGCTGACTGTACTTCTCGATTTAGAAAAATATTTGCTTCGGGGTTTTAAATTTTTTGAACACAAACTTTGAAGAATTTCTCTCAATTACTTTCACTATTCACGCAAATTAGTAAGTAGATTAAGCCTCGTGCTAGCTATGAGACGATGGGCTCTCAGTGCTCTGACGTCAAACCGATGAATACAAACGGATCTCCTTACATTGTAGCAAAGTATTCATTTCGTTTGCACAGATTTGACGTTTATTTTGAAGAAAGTACATTAGATGAGATCTAACAAATTGATATATATATTACAGTAGTAAAATAAGATATTGAGCTACAGAAAGCAAATTAGCAAGTCAGGAACATAACGGAACACCAACACTCATGTGTTCTGTGCTCGTAATAAAGACGATGCGATGTTTTACGAAGCCGAAGCTAACTGATTATCTCTTCCTTAAGCCAATAAATAGCACATATTGGTGTTATGTTAACTGCAGAGCACTGTACCTACATATGAGTAGACATTTTGCGGAATACTGTAAATGAAAATCTTACGAATGCACTAGGCTTTTAGTACTCTGCTCAGGAAACTACACCATTACGGCATTAGAAACACGGCTCTCAATCTTGTGACATCCTATTTGAGTAACAGGATCAGAGATATTAATGGAAAAATCTCACCTGGAAGTAGGAGTTCCACAGGGTTAAATTCTGGGACCATTTGTATTTCTTGTATATATTAATGACTTACGTAAGGGATAATCGTGGCATTGTTTTGTTCGCGGATGATACATCATTAATATTTAAAATTAAGAGAATGTTACAAAATTATGACTGCCTCGGTGGCGTAGTTGTATTACGGAACGACTGCAATGCTGAGGTCTCGGGTTCAAGGGTCGGGCAAAGTGATATTGGATTTTTCTTTTCAGTATCAGCATGGAGTTTGGAATTTTTGCCCGATAGGGCGATAGATTCGCCCCCTGTCACATCATGGGACAGAATACGCACAAAGTGGGTGCACTATTGCGCCTCGGCCTACCCCTTTGGGGATAAAAGGCGTGAGTATGCGTACAAAATTATGACGAAGTAAACGATGCTCTCTTCAAAATTGTGCATTACTTTACTTTAAAAAATTTGTTACTAAATGCTAAATAAAACTAAATGCATTAAATTTACTATGCCCAAGTAAAAACCAATGTACAAATAAATGGGGAATAGTTGAATCCTGCTGCGTCGACAACTTTTGTAGGCATCACAGTAGACGCGAGACTAGCGGGGACCGCAATTGCAAAAGTTAGCAGGTAGACTAAGTTCAGAGGCTTATGCAGTCAGAAAAATAACGCGTCTGACTGATGTAGACACGCCAAGAATTGTATATTTCAGTTATTTTCATAGTATTCTGTCGTATGGTATTCTTTTTTGGGGTAACGCTGCGGATATTAATATGCGTGGGAGGATATTATCAAAATGATAATATATAATACTTCTACTCATATTATCTGTCAATAAAATATTTATAACTATTGACACCATGCACCCCACGCTTTTTTGTACAATAAAATCATTGATGTATTAAAAAAAACCCAATAAAATATTTTTTTTTTCTTATTTGTAAATATTCTTAATTCAAATTTATTTTCTATTTTTTAGTTGGATTTTCTATAAAGCGTGTTTTTTAGTTGTTTTAAACTATTATTTATTTTTATTTTTTTAGTTATGTTCTACTATTGTCCAACAGATGTCACTAAAAATAAAAATAAATTGACAAAAATCTAATTTTTCAAATTGAATAATGGCATAATCTTATCAAATTAGTGTATTGTCATCGGTCCTCGAGAAATCTACAAAGTTTGAATAAAATCTGACCGTTTAAAGTGGGTCAAAATCGCGCCCAAAGTGGTCGGTTACCAACATACATACAAGTGAAGCTAATATAAAGCGTGTATTAGTATTATTAAGACTATTGGCTTAACAACATAGAACAAATCGTAAATTAATATTAGATTAGGCAAATTTTCTTGCCGATAAAGTAAACAATTAAATAGTATATTTATTCTGGGGAAAGAATGTAGCGCGGGCGAACCAGCTAGCAAAACTAGCAGGTAATAACATTAGGTATTAGTTTAGCGTAAGACATTTACTAAAACTAACCTAAGTGTTACCACACATCAGTGTGGTCTAATTAACGACTTCCTGTGCCATAAACATTTTGAGTTACACCGACCTTGCTCAGTGGCGGTTGCAGATCGGATGTGACGCGAAACGTTGCGGATTCGGTTTCAACACGTTATTTAAATATCCTACAATGTACTTTAGGTATTGGAATGCTGTAAGGATAATTTTATATGTAATTTCTGTAGTGTGCTAGTGTGATGAACTTCTTTCACATGCCTGTACTACAGTCAGTTACTCAATTTACCAAATTGCAGATTGGTTTTCTTTTGATTTTTATATGACACCTTTATATTTTAAATTAAGTACAGTAAGTGTAGTAAGTACCTAACTTACCACACTTTGCCGAGCCAGGATAAAAAAGAAACACAAATATTTATTCTGGAAGTACTAGGTACTTTTTTTTTTTTTTTAACACGGTAAATCCATTAACGGATTTCTGCCGGACTCACCGGTCGAAACCGTCCTACCGACTAAAACCCCGCCATTCTACTCTCTCTCCCTTATATCGAAAGTCGCGGGGTACGCATGAGCATGCAACCGCAACCCTCGCAGGAGTTTGCTCTTGACCAGAGCCTCTCCTAGTCCGAGGAACAAAACCTCGGTAATATCATAGGCGTGCATGTAATTCTGCACGGCAGCCTCTTGGGTATTATTTTCCCGGTAGCCGGATGCCTGCCCGCCACCTGCCGGCCTGCTTAGGGAGGTCGGAGGTCGAAGTACTAGGTACTTACAAGATCTCATCATCATCATCATCAGCCACATGACGTCCACTGCTGAACATAGGCCTGCGCTAAAGATTTCAAGACGGACCTGTCAAAAGCGGCCCGCATCCAGCGTGTTCCTGCGACCTTTATCAAGTCATATGTCCACCTTGCACGTGGACGGATGACGCTGCGCTTGCCAGTAAGTTGCCTCCACTCGAGAACTTTTTTGCCCCATCTGCCGTCAGTTCTTCAAACTATAATGATACAAGATATGGATGATAACTATAATTCGTCTAGTTTATCCTGTGATATTTATAAGTGTGTACATTTGGCGTAAAACCAAGCTTACACAGCCAAAAGCAGAATGTCAATCAGCCGAACGCTATGAAATGTATGTTTAGGGTTTCCCGGCGCGGATACATTCTTAGCTACATTTTATGCTAATATTATTAATTTTACTGAATGTTGAGGGAAGCCACTAGCCAGGGAGGCGGATACTTAAAGGTTAAATTTAAACACAGTGGCGGTCTTAGCAGGCTGAAGCAAAAAACCGGGCGGGAGCAAAAAAATATCCCTGACTTCAACAATTTCGTAGATTTGATGATGATGCTTGAGATGTATTGGTAAACAGGTTGGCGACTGGAGACTAAAATATAGATCCTGAGTTGCATATTGCAGCGCGAGGACACTCATCTAAGTGCGCGGCCCCCGGGTGGTTGTGCGATCTGCTCCTTAAACCTTAATGCCGCCACTAGTGAAACACTACTTGGTATGAAGTAATTTTTAGAACGTTGATAAAGTTGGTTTAATTGTATCATCTTAGGAAACTGGACTGGACTAACCTTGTTTTTGCATTTCATACACTCAGTGATGCCAGAGACCTACCATATTTCCAAATCCCGTTATTTTTATAAATATCCCGAAAGGTCAACAACCCTCATTCCTCGGCATACTTATCGATTATGGTAGATCACTTACCATCAGCTGCTAGTTAACAGTTCAAAGGTAATTAGCGTGACACGTGACGTCAGCACGGCGCGTGTTTGTAAACACGGGACGCGGACGTGACGGGGCCATTGTCTGCTACAATAATATTTACACTCGATTGAAGTTGAATGGTGGAATCGTTATGGAAGGCACTGGTAATTAGGCGCGTCGTTTATAAACATTGCAGTTGTCGTAAGAAGCATTGGTGCATGGTATTTACTTATGAATCCACAACTGCGTAGACATTTTATATTGGAAAGGGTGATATGAACATTAGAATTAGAAGTAAATTTATAAAACGTGTGATGATTTTAAGCCCTTTATATCTACATAAACCCTATGCCAAGAATTTTATTGCATGTCCAAATCCACATATTTTATTAGTATAACATTCGTACACCGCTAATCAGATTCCTCGAAGTTCAGTAGTCAGTAACAACGTTCCATTCACTGACGCTATAATTGAACTAAACAGCACTCGTAATAGCACGCGGATCCTCTCATTATCAGCATTGTAATTAGATGATCCAACAGATTCTATTTCGAGCGTTGGTACGGATTATAAGACTGCCGGATAATTGGACGATTTTTTATCAAATCCATAATAATACTGTACTGTAGCGTCTCGTGACCTCTACAGTTATGTAAATTCATTGTCCCTGTATCAATTGTAACTCGTGCTTTACAAGCTACTTTACCACAGTATCCGGGATCAAAATATTTGCGGACGATACAAATATTTTCGTACGCGAGGATCCCGCGGCTTTGAGTTTTCCTTTCATCAAGAAACTAAAATATTGTACGAACATCACTTTTCATATAGCCCAGTAGGGTCGCCTGGTATTTTAAAGCGTAGATTTGAACTGTATTTTGTATCATAAGAATTTATTTAGAAGAATTTCTACATAAGAGTCATTACTAATCGCTCTAATAGCGTGAAGGTCATTCGTAAGCATTTCGTTTCCCGTCAAATGCGGTCCAGTTTTCTTATGATAAATTTTATATGCACTTCTCCAGCATTTACATGCAATAAGAAAACGTTATGATTTATGACCCTAAATCAATTTAGTTATAAGTGTTGTCATTAGCGTGCCTAACTCTATTACGAGTGGCTGCAGCCCGAGCGCACCGCAGCGGTCGCCGGCAATTTGCTCACATTATTATATTCAATACACATTTAATGTAATTACCCGTGTTATTAACAGAGTGTGCACCTGACAACTTAATTAAGTAAATAATATATTGATATTATGTATTTCTGTACGCCAAAATTATGATATGAATTTATAGTACACAATACAGAATACAATCTAGGTTATAGGTAGGTACATAATATAGCTTGAGTTAGTAATTACCACCTAATTTCAATCCAAAAACTGTATAATTAGATATCTTTCAATTTTCAGTGTTATACGATTTAAAATATTTAATACCTATCGTATAAAACCAGTATACCTAAGTTAAAAGTATAATTTGCTATTTATATTGATAGAAAATATGTACAGACACTATCAAAAAACTTGTTAAAACACCGTTAATTTGGAAGTAAAAACGTTTAGCACCAATATTTATTTATAAATCAATTTGTTGTTCGCAAGAACACGATAATTTAATTAGCTATTTATCGTAGTTTGCTCGTAATTTTAATAAATTACTTCATTACACGTGGACTTCGGTAAAAAGATTTATAGTAAAAAACCGACTTCAAAACCACTACAAACCAAAAAATAATTTAACTTTATATTCGCTTAGTATATACGAATATTTGTAGTCGGTGCCTAATTTAAACTGAACATTGTTATCGTATATTTGTTCGTGTATTTCCTTAGCTTAGCTGGCAATTTAAATTAGGCACCGACTCCAAATATTCGTATATACTAAGCGAATATAAAGTTAAATTATTTTTTGGTTTGTAGTGGTTTTGAATTCGGTTTTATTTTGTGTTAATTATACAGGACCATTTTTACATTGCATTACTAAATGAAACCACATATTCGTCTTTACCTCTTCTAACATCTTGCCAAAAATCATCCATGAATAACAAATATTTTTGCCATTAATCCCGGTTTAGTTTTAAAATTTTTTGATCATTTCGTAGTTTAGTGCGAATATGGTGTGTGCGAAAGTTTATTTGTGAATGGAAGTATAATGTGCCGCTGCGATGAATTATCTTAGAGCAGTAGTTGTGGCATTAGGGCGTGTAAACTTAAAGTTACTTTTTATTGATATTTATTTTGTTCGAAACTTACACTTTTTTATTTTACGTCTATGGTTAAAATAACTTAATGGAAAGTGTTATTTTCGATGAGATAAGTATGTGATTTCAATTATTAACGCAATGTAAAAATGACCCTGTATATGGAATTACTTTACGAGTTTCCTTGTGCATTTTATGTCTAACATACATCCTAATAATATTTAAAATATGAAAGTTTATAAAATATGTGTTGTTCGCAAAAACCGCTAAATTAATTTGGAAAAGATTTGTCACACGGATGGACCAAAGCCTGGATTAGCGCATCTAGATGATGCGTGCGTTATTTTATCTCGGAAAAAATCACAAAGATATTTTTATTCCCTAAAAGAGAACGCAGGGACGAAATTAATTAACTTTCACGCTTTACAAATTTATGCTATTCTTGGATGTGATTAGACAGCACCTATTTAAGCATATTATTGGAATGGAAATATGCCTTTGCACTAAGGCCTTAACCCCTCTCAGTAGTAGAGGAGGCCCGTGCTCAGTAGTGGGCAGTATATAATACAGGGCTGATTGCATTCTTAGCTATTATTATAGGATACAACATCTTCAAAATTACAACTCAAGTCTCCTTATTACAAGTTTTCACCTCTACTGCAATACTTTACGTAAACAGACACCACAACACGTAAGCTGTAGATAATCGCCTGTTATTAGCTTTGTTTGTTATTCGGCAAACGCCGGGTCTTAGAACAAACTTTTACTTTGTTCTTATCATACGTTTCGATGTAATATTACTTATAGGGATTGGTAGAACATAAAGTACACGCTATACACGCTGTCACTAGTAGTATAGTAATTGGCAGTAAATATTACAGTTTATTGCACAAACAGCTAAACAAAGAGAATAAGCACGAAGCCGAACCATAGTTATTTTCACAGAAGGATCATTATTGAGCCACTCGTCGATAAACAAAGGTTGTATTCACGTTCGTTTTCCATGAGATAGAGATTATTTGTGGTGACAAAACTGCCGGCTCTTATTACTTTTAGGAGGTAGATTTCCAAAAACCTCTTTACTATTCGTTAATCTAATAGTACAATATAAAAAGAAATTACACTTAACTGGTCTCGAATTCAATGAAATGAATTTTAAAACCCTTACGTCAATTCGCCTTGAAGAAAGGACAAGGAAATAATTATGTAAAATAGGGCCTACTTTACGCTCAAACCTTCATTTTTATTTGGCTCGTATCCAATATTTGCAGCGACGAGAAAAAAATAAAACGTTACTTATAGGAAGTAATTTGAATAATGTTGTTTGAGTAATATCCTTAGAGAATTTAATAGTAGATACTTATATTATTAAGGATAGCGTTTTCCTAACTGTAACTATTTCCTGTTTCTCTTGTTCGCGAGAGTCTGCATCTACTTACGAACAGGGCGAGAATGTCAGGGCCCCTTTCCCTTTCCTGACTTGCTAAAATATTTTTTTTCTACCAGAACCTAATTAACCGACTGCAAATTTTTTTTTAATAACTTAAAAAAAGCTCCAAAACATATCAAAGTATAATGTAAAACATAATCAAGACAATAATATTGTATTCGGGTTTATTAAATACGAATCGTTAAATATATTTTTCACATTTTAATTTCTCGGGACGAAGGCCCCTTGCCGATGCCGGGTTCCTAGGCCGTTGCCTAATTTTCCTTCGGGCTTATCCGGCCCTGCTTACGTTGTCTATCAGTAAGTATTCTAAATATTATCAAAACTGTGCAGCGGTTTCTACATTTACTTACCTAAGTATTTCTAACGCAACATTAGTTTATCCACCATTACAATAGACACAATTCCTGTAACCTTGGTTCGAATCCCAGGAACGAACACTCGCCTTTTTTAATCGTTCACCGCAATTTAAGCTAAAATTCCTTTTGTTCAATTTCTTTGGTGAAAAATATTTTAATTTCACTTTACGCCTTCGGCTTGATTCGTTGCCATTTCATTTATGACTTAATCGAATAACTGACTTACCAAAGAACAAACTCGCTTTACTAAATCGATCTATTGGAAATATTACCCATTATTACGTTTGAAATAGCGATCAGTACTCAAACAAAATCATAAAACTTTTGTAGGTCGTTGAAATTATATTGAAACATAATATTTATTGTAATAAGATAACACAGATTTCTTTGTTTACGCAGCACTGATTTTTATTCTCATCGCCTTTTCAATGTTTTAATCTGAAATATAAACATGTAGTTTAATGTTTTCAATCTCCGGCCACATGGCGATATTCAAAACAAAGGAAGCACCTGTTGCATTATCAAATAAAAACTGTAAAGGTGCCGCCATCTAGCGTTTTTTTTTTACAACTTATATGAAGACTTGTACTTGTACTTTACAGAGGTTTGTAACTACGTAGTTTAATATAAATACGACAGATGACGTAAATACTCCATTCATTACATTGTAATAAAATTGTATAAATAAAAATATTAGATACCTAATGAATTGTAATAAATATTTATTGTGGCAAAATATGTTAAAAATTTAAAATATCACCTGAACACATAGTGTTATAGCGTCATCTGTTGTAATGTTTATAAACTATAAAATATTTCTGACTGCTATCAAAATATTTTAACACAGAAGCACTAGATGGCAGCACTAGTAAAATATATTGCGATTTATTAGCTGTAAAAAATATAATATTATTATTTGTAAAAAATGCTTTATTTACATTATTTTAAACCAAAATATTCTTTACTAAACCTACAATGGCGTAATATTATGTTAGTAAATTTATTATCCAAACGGCCTAGGCTGTGTTTAACAAACCTTGACTTATTGGAATGGTGGGCGTCCATAGAATATGCAGCAGGAGTTGCAAAATACTGCCTGCATGTAATTTTGTCTTTATAATTCTTTCTCCTGGAAGAAAAATCGCTAGAGAATACCTAAAAAAAATACCATTCCTGTTTTGGGTGACGCATAGAATATCAGAAATTAAGGATTATTACGATAAGTTTAAATATCGTGAACGGGAACAATTAAAATATGACTCTCACTAACAGCTCTTACTCTTATTAAAACTTATACGAAATCATTTAGCAATAAAACTTTATCTTAGTTATTTAGGTATTCCATACTTACCTATGTTTAGACTTCAGCCTACGAGTATCTACTCTATGGCAAGTTTTCAGTCGTCATGGCGACGCGCGGCGACACCGGCCGTTGACCTCGGAGCGCCGCCCGCCCTGCGGTATTTGTAAACAATTAAGCGAAAATGATGTGTTATATACCCTTGAGTGTTACCAAACATTCCTTTAGTAACTAATATGAACTTAAAGTTACAGTGAATGATGAAAAATGTGCTTCAAGTCAATATGGTGGTAATTCGATTCTGAAAGTGTGAGGGGGCAGACAGGGGGACTCACGGTACGTTCATTAATATGATAATCCACGGCAGAAGGCTTGCTTTCATACTTTGGGATTTATGGTTTATGCATTGCTCTTTTAGCCAGCGGATAGAGTATATTTCGAAAAAGTCCGTTTTCATTACTTCATTATAGCCGAAGAATTCAGTGCGTTATGAAATTGATTCAGGATTTCTACGGTTTATTTATAGACTCTCTGCACCAATATTTTAACAGATCTATCATATTTCTTGCATTATGATAAAAAATAATAATTTTAGACTAGGAACTGATGAGATGGAAGCAATCGGAACATTAATCTGCGATCTTTTACTGAATCTAGTCATTTCTGTCACTCAATTGCAACACATTTATAATGGTGTGTTTTGGTTTGAAAAATCTTACCGCATTTAATTACAATACCATAAGTCCCCCTATTAAGGGAAGGAGCTGACGTCAGCCAGTTTGCTACTCATAAAAACTAAACCAGAACCTTTTTGCAACATGTTTGGCAAATGCGGCGCTGAATCCGCCTGGAATTGGCGCAAGGGTAGCTGGAAAATAATATATTAAAGCTTATAATTATTGAAGATTCAGAGCAAAGAGAGCTTATTGTAGTGTAACGTCATGTTTTGTTATTTGGTTTTCATGTGTATGTTTATAAAAAAAAATGTACACGAGTAAGTGGCATCCGATGACATCAGACAACATCTCATACCCAAATCGATACATAGGTTGAGGCGGGCGTAACTATTACATAGATAATAGTGAATTTACATCCTACATCATAGGGGACAATATCGCAATTTTGATCCATATCCTAAGCTTTGGCGGCCCAGGTATTCATGTAAATCATTCATCAGTATATTTGTCGCTTAGATATGTCTCACAAGCGTCGATATAATCTAAAAACAATTTTAAATTAGATACTTATTTACATACCATAACTAACGTAGCCTGGTTTTACTTAACAACGTCCAGTAATAGTTAAATGTCCCGAAATAGTTTTATATCCTCGTTCGTCCGCCGCAAGACTAAATAAAGTTTAGTAACAGCTATCCTCCCATGTTGACACAAACAGTAAGTTACCATAAATAGGTATAAATGTGTTCATATGTATATATAAATAATTTTACCAAAAACTGCAGCACAAGTTTATTTATTAATAGTTTCAGTAAAAAGTAGACAAAGAAATATGGGATGGATAACTATAGATTAGTGTTATTAGTTGATAGAGCTTTTGCATGGAAGTCTGTCTAGGTATCTACTTCAATGCCTATTTTTGCCGCCAAGTAGCATCGTGCAAGCACTGTAATGTTGTGTTCGGTTTAACACTGTATCTTGTACATTATCTGAACATCTATCTAAATGTTTAAAGGTGACGAGCGCAGTACTCTGCAACACAATGCTTTCTAATTCGAAGTTCATTTGGTGTTGCTATTGTTTATGTTGTATATTATAATTTCGGAATCATAACATTCTTGTATATTATGTATAAATTCTTATAACACTAACAACGTAGCAACACTTACTTATATTTCCCAAAAAGCTAGTTTCATCGCTGTTGCTAACGCGTCGGCGGCAGATCAAAAGAAATATTTTATTATTGTTTCCTGATAGGCGGGCCTTTCTTCTAATATATAATAAAGTGTTTTATTAATAGGATATTGATGGTGCATCTTATGTTAAAATATGTTAGCTAAACATAAGCTTAAGTATTTTATCATTAAGGAGTGGGCAGTAGTTCAATCAGTCTATCCTCATTTTGCCGAGATTACCTAATAAGTCCTATTATATGATAAGCGGCAAGCCTGTCATCGTAATATCTGGCTCAAACTCCAACGAACAAAGCACGGTTCACAACAAAAGATTACACAAATATTCGCCTAAACTGAAATAAACCCTAAACCACACAGTTCACTGCTCAAGTTATTATTAGTTACTTATTTATTTAAGTTACCTAAATAAAATACACCGATAAAACAGTGAATTGAGTAGACAAAACCGACTCTAGCCCATAATATTAATTAATAAGTAGATAGTGCGGACGGCAGGTGGTGATCGATCGACCGCGCCCGTGCCTTCCCCGCGCCTTGCGGAGTGACCACTCGACACTCGGACAGTGTGTTGAACGATAACAGCGCGGCTTGACACGCGATGTTTAGTTTGCGGATGGCCTTACGCGATCGTGTTGATAAGGGGAGCTATGTCCGAACTCTTGAATTCCCACGGGTATTGCTAATTTAAAATGTTCTTTGCATATTAAATTTACCTCACGGGATTTTTCCCGCGGCTCCACCCACTTAAAAGCCTATTCCCGCGAAAAAAGGAGCGTATATCTAGCGTTCAGTGGTAATGTGGCTTCCTAATAGGGAAAGAATTTAAAAATCAGTTAAGTAGTTTTCGAGTTTACCCGTTACAAACAAACAAACTTGTTTTTATTCTTATAATATTAGTTTAGATACTTAATATGTGGCACGTAAAGGAGCCCTTAGCCGCTTACTGGCTGAATATATCAGGCTTTTACCTATGAAATTGCCGTTAAGTATACAGAAAGTTAGTCACCTTTTTATAAATATTTTTATTTCAATCAATCAAAATATGCACCGAATATGCTATCGATGCATCTGCCAGCGCAGTGGTAATTTTTCAATGCCTTTCTTGAAGAAGTCATGTGTACGGGAGTCTACAAACTCTTCAAAGGCATTTGGACTTTTTTTTTATTGCATTGAATGACGAGACGAGCATGCCGTTCGCCTGATGGTAAGCGATACGACCACCCATAAACAGTAGCAACACCATCCATCACCTTGATTTACAATGTACTGTGTGGCATTCCACTGCGCTCGTCATCCTGAGACATAAGGAGTTTTTTTTTTTTTGTTTTTTGGGTAGGCGACCCTGCAGTCAACACCGGGGGAAACCTGCGAATGGGATACTGGAGTCCCCCGGCTTAGTGACTGCAGGGGCCTGGGAGGGAAGTGGAGGAGGAACACGGAAGGGAAGGTGGGGGAAGGGAGGAAGGCTTCCAGGATGGGCGGAAAGAGAGGGTGTCAGGAAATGTTCGCGGGCCCTTTTAGGCCTCAATGTGATTTACAACCAAGAGGTATACACACTGACTGTGTGCCTCGGCCCGCGACTAATATCCCCCCGCGCATGGGCGTGCATTGGGTGTGAAGACCCAGCGCACAAGAATTGCTTCGGGGGGCGACATAAGGTGTTAAGTCTCCCTATATCCTGTAGTTACACTGGCTACAATGTCCTTCAAACCGAAACACAACAGTGCTTGGCGATAGAAATAGACATTGCGTTGGTATCCACCCAGACGGACTCTCACATATGAGAGACCTACCACCAGTAATTTGTAAATTATGTTTAAATCTGAAGAGATTTTTTTTGCGAGCAATATTCTCTTGATCTACCTATATTTGAAAAGTCAATAGGTAGTGTAGTAAGTGAAGGTAAATGATCAGTAATGTAAGCTACTATTTTTATCCCAAAAACAGACTCTTACGCGGGTAGAGTCGCCAGTAAAAGTTAGTATAGGTATTTATATAACAGAAGTCGCGCAAAAGATTATAGGTATGTCGTAGCTACTGACTATGAACCCTCAAAAGTCTACAGAAGTCAGTGAGTGCGATGCAAGTATGAACAAAGAGAAGGGAGGTCGGGGGAAAGTACAGACAACAAGCCTTCCGCAATCACTGACCGTGCAAGACACGGCTGTTGTAATATGCCTTTAGTTCTTTATCTAAAAGAGTTGGGGGAGGTAGGGATATGTGAGTGTCGCCTTTGGTTATTCGACCTTACACACCGATAAGATAAGTTGTTATTTTTATGGACAATGAATTGTTCACCACAATAATATTTATTATTTTCTAGTCATTTACTGGTGGTAGATCTCTCTGTATGCGAGACGCCGTTTGGGTAGGTTAACTGTGATAGTGTGAAGGCAATGTCTACTCCTAGTTTATTGAAGTTTTAGTTGCTACCAAGCATTTTATTTCTACTATCCACACTAAAATTAACTAGGGAATCCAGTATTATAGCAATGTAAAAACCAAATCGGGTTGGTTTGTCGTATTCTTCCCTCCAATAAAGTAGTTTTCCTATGATTGATTTGGACATTCAAATTTCAAAGCAATAGGTATAACTTACTTATTATTGCGCCAAGTTTGAAAATTCTTTTAATTTTGGATGACATATATTTTTGATAAATGTATTAAAAAACGTACTCAACTACCCTATTGGGATCTTAAATATCAAAATTTAACATTAAGGCAACTTTTCCACTATGTAGTAGCTGACAATACGTGAATTCAATTCCCCATTAAGTCCCTGTGGTTGCATTTACATTTATTTAATAACCTACACGTAATAAAAATATCTTGATTTGTTCGCGCATCACGTAACCGCGGCTGAACTGATTTCGATATAGGCATACCTATTAAGAGAAATTCCAGTGTATTTATAATATAAACCTTACGAATAAAACAATTATCAGTGAAACCTAACGATTGTTAACTCCTTTCTCTTCTCTTCTCTTTCTCTCTATCTCTTTGACTCCATAATTATTTAGAGAAATAATGACTCTGACTGACTCAATATTATTAAAGGAAGAAAGTTTTTAAGCATTGACTAGTGACGGGAATCAAAGTGTTAATGTCAGGACACTTAAAAAACCAGACGACGCAGTAACAGGCATAATTAAATAAAATATTCCACCCTGCTACATATTATAATAACGGCATGTCTGTCGCATAGGCTTTAAAAGCATGAGTACTGAATAGGCCCGGCTGGGGCAATGCCACTGTTTCATTAAAACAGACGCGGCGTGGAGTGCCTAACTTTGTTATTGAGTTTTGCGCGGGTAATGTCGGAGGGCCTCCATGCGATGCACGGCTGTATTCAGGAGGGCTTTGTGTTTTGTCATCATTATCACTCTGCTGAACTGGATAGTATATAATATTATGTAGTAGCTTGTCTAACTAGATTTTAAGTACATTTACCATGCTATTTGTTCATTCCAACCGTTCTTGGCAGTTTTAAAAAAATAATAACAATGGTTTGTGCTAGACAATTCAATGAATTGTTGAAATCCTGTTTGGATCGATTATAATACAACCCTTGTAAGATGCAGGTAGTCGTCACAAGCAGGTAAAGACAGGTGATCAAACAAAAAAAAACAGCACACAAGTATACAAAAAGGACTTAATTGGTACGTATTGTTTAAACCATCTGTTCATATTTGTAAAGTTGATTAAAATAAAAGATATGTATTAAGCAGCGACCATATTAAGATATAGCACTACAGTACTGAGACGTGATAAACAATAAATTTATAGATTTTTATAGTCACAACGTAATCCTCTTAGCAAGTTTCGGCCACGGTGGCCAATCTCAACGGAGATCAGCCAGGTACGCAGGAGATATTATAGTGCACAAGGGTGTGCGCAATACACAAGTGCACTCGCTATTCCTTCACTCTCACAGTCCGGTGAGACGGCAATCTGACATGACCAGAGAGAGATCAGGCGCAGGACCAACGGCTTTACGTGCTTAAGTGCATAGTCACAACTTACAACGCGTCATCAACCAATGCTTCTTACGAACTTAAATGTAAGCTGCTTTATATTTTAGCACCACCTTAGCACGGCAATATGTGTACCTACCGGACTTACACACAAGTCAAATTAACATCTGTGGCAATATCTCATGTATTTGTGTTCTGTGGTAAATATAGTGTAGACCGAATCCAGTATCGAGTAGTGAGGTACGTTTTGGCACAAACAGTAGATCGAATTAGGCTCCACAGAATTATAGAAGTACACTGGTTGACTCAGGAACCAAGGGTCCCGCAAATAGCATTTATGACCTATTGTCACTATTTACTCAGGTACAGAGTATACCCGATTCCCTCCCAGCAAGTGAACATTAAAACAATTCCTATTAAATGTGTAAGTAATAATAGTAATAAAAATAAACTCGGTGATGTAAGAGAATTGTTTATCGCCCGGTGTGGCGTCGACTGATAATTGATAGCCTTTGTGTTGTGTCTCGTGCTGATGCGGTCAAGTCTATGGCCAACTAAGTATCTCCCTACCACATCTAAAATACGATCAGTTGTAGACCCTTCAAGTGATAAACTAACTTTTCCTCACAGATTCGACTGCGTGGAAGTCCTCTTCAGGAATAATAGCCCCAGAAACCATTAAACAACCAGGAAAACAAGTTGCTTCCCTAATAGTCCGGTAATTAAGTCGTGTTGGTGACATGATCAAAAATAGAAACAACGCCACCCAATACTTTAACTGTTAACCCTTTTTCTTTTGGTGTCAACTGTCAATCGATGTAACGACTACAATAATTATTATTAAGTCGGTAAAATAAGCTATTGTGCTATTGTTATTTCATCCATTTATATTCTATAGGTTGTTTATCTTAAAAGTAATCTTAGAAACAATAGTTTATTTTCTGGTTTTAATCCCTCAATTGTTTTAAGGGTTCAACCGTTTTTGGTGAAATTTACTGTTATACTTTAAAAATCAATGGCGTGGTCATTTTATACAATTACAGCTTATACAATTTTGTTGAGCGTTTATGTCCCATCAGAATAACTAGACTCTATCCTGCACTCATTTCCTTTTTGCAAATGAAAATAAAATATATTATGATAATGAGATGAATATGATCATCATCATCCTCCACACAGCCACATGACGTCCACTGCTGATCATAGGCCTCCCCTAAAGATTTCCAGACGGACCTGTCAAAAGCGGCCTGCATCCAGCGTGTTCCTGCGACCTTTATCAAGTCGTCTGTCCACCTTGCAGGTGGACGGCCGACGCTGCGCTTGCCAGTACGTGGTCTCCAGTCGAGAACTTTTTTGCCCGTCTGCCATCAGTTCTTCGAACTATGTGCCCTGCCCACTGCCACTTCAGCTTGCTAGTCCCCTGGGCTATGTCAGTGACTTTCGTTCTTCTACGGATCTCCTCATTTCTGATTCGATCACGTAGAGAAAAACCTAGCATAGCTCTCTCCATAGCTCGTTGAGTGACCGTGAACTGTCTTAGGCGGCCTATAGTCAGAGGCCACGTCTCAGTGAATATGATACATAAATCCAATTCCCATTTCTAACCTTTACAATGCAGTCATAATTGGTCATCATGCCGCTGCTGGCGGTGCCGGTGGCCAGCACTAATCTCTTGGCTAAAGCGGCTTTGACCCGAGTGATTAGGACCATTAATGAGGTGCATGTCAAAACAGATGTTTTGGCATGCAAGTCGAGTGATTTGGCAAGGAATTTGTTATTTATTCCATGTTATACCTAATAATTAGTATTTATTCATTTTATGTTTTATTTTGTTCTATGTTTTAATAATGTGATTTATTTTTTATAATTGTTTTTTAATTTTAAAAACGCCTTGGAAAATGACTGTGTGAGATAATAAATAAATAAAATCATACTGGAGACCCACCTGCTCGATTGAATACTTTATGCTATTAAAACGCAGTAAGGACCCAAAACTTACACTCAGTCGTTAATACAACTGACAGAATGAATTAACAATGGAGCGTTGACATACATTAATCACACTGAACACGCCAGTCATTTACCCGGCGTGTGTTACTTTTATTTTATTTTTATTTTTTACGATACCTATTATTTTTATAATTTATTAAAAATACATTAAAATAATTATATTTATTAAGGGAATATTTGTTTATATAAATACATAAAATGCTACAGTTAATGCATAAACTTCATAATCATAATTAATTATTATACAATTATCATGTAGGTACTTTTATTACTTATTATATTCAACGATGCGCGTACGCATAAAATACGAACAAATTTGATACGAAATGAATGTATTTTAATGATTTCTTATGTTTACACGAATGTTAGACATTTAAATAAAACTGTTTTTACGGATTCAAGACACTGGGAGCTCATTCTGCGTAGATCGGACCGTCAACAACTAATAAATAAAAAATAATAATCTTTTATAATTGTTAAATGTAGGTAGATATTGTAACTTTTACATTTCAGACTACCAACACCTCAGTCCGCCCCGTGACCATCAAGGCTGCAAAGCCTACGAAACGTCGGGAGAAAATATATATTAAAAAACCGCGATAAAACCCGTAACAATAGTTTTATTTAAATGAATGTATTTTAATACAACCCTAACATATCAAAAACTGATGCAAATACCAACAATCGTTCGATGTTTTATATAGATCAGCTGATTTACGAACGAACAAACAAGTTTGCGAGGTTTTCTGTGTCGAAGAGCTCGTCGACCGCACAGACTACGCAGCGTCGCGTCGCGTCGTCGGTTAACCGCAGGACAGCTGGCGGGCTATATTACTACACCGAGCTAATACAGTGTAGAGTTTTCTAAGAAATATTACGAACATTTTGAGTTTGTGGAGTCATGCTGTAGTCATTGTTTTTAACATAAAAGTGTAGGGGTACCAGAAAAAAAAATTGTCTCCCAGAAAACTGAAGTGAAGTTACAGGCTTGCTGTTGTGTGTTTCGTATGATAGGTGATACTTACGGAGCACCAAACACTGGTAACCACATAATCTCTATTTGGTCAACATCGAAATACATAACTTTTTCCTTTCGTCATCATTATACTTAACACATTATATTTTTGGGTTTTTCTATCTTAAAATTACTCATTCGCAGCTCGGAGTCAGGAAGTTGGCGGTGTGATACCCCCGTGCCTCGGAAAGCACGTAAAGCCGTTGGTCCTGCGCCTGATCTCTCTCTAGTCTCCGGTAATGTCGGATTGCCGTCGCACCGGACTATGAGAGTGAAGGAATAGCGAGTGCACCTGTGTATTGCGCACACACTTGTGCACTATAATATCTCCTGCGTACCTGGCTGATCTCCGTTGAGATTGGCCGCTGTGGCCGAAATTGGCTAATTTATTTATTTATTTATTTTACGCAGTTAAAACAATTATTAAATTGCTTAATATCTGGGCTCTTGTAGTAATTTTGAGAGCCTGGATGGAAATGTACGTGTAAAACGAAATGCGTTTGTAAAGTGGTGGGTATGAGAGCCTGTTTAAATTATTTGTGGGATGCCAAGTATAATGTTATTGAAACATATAAAAAATACTGTTAATTATCCTGTTAAAATATATTTCGTACGTGCTATGAGGCCTCGAAGTCTGTGCTGCCATTTTCAGTGATGCTCTAGGAGTTGTCCGCTTTTTGTATGGATGCCAAATATATTATTTTATATTAAGTATCTTATACTATATTCTATAAGTATCTTGGTTAGAATTTTTAGCCCGTTTTTGGACATGTCCTTTATGGGCTCCAGAGTCCATAATACATATTTATGAGTTAGGATATCACTAGCTTTAACCTCGGCAAAGTCCTGCTGCGCGGAATAAATGCCCGATTGTTAAGTTTTCAGGAAAAGATAGCCTATACATGGTGCATTTTTCAAGTGGGTGTGGATAGCAAAATACGAAATTATGAGGAATAGCAAAAAATGCTCAAAGAAGTCTCGGGGCCGATTTTGATGAAAGCTAAACTGCATCATTGGATTTTTGAAAAATCTAATTTCCTAGACAGGAACCGAACTCGTTCATTTCGACAAACAAAACACACACTGTATCCTTATATCATTCGATAGTGTTGCTACTAAGGATCAAATTCTGGACAGTAATGCAGTTTCACTGCAATCAAGATTCAGTATAGATTCCTCAGATTTGATAAACAATAGTGCGTGTCATCGTAGCGTACAGGCGTACACTGCTCGATTGAGCGATAACTGATAACGCGAAGGAAAGTGGTCAGTCGTATCGCGGATCTCCGCACGGTAACACCCGCTTTCGTTGAGCGTCGTACGCGTCTCGCAGTCGTCCTCGCGCTCGCCCACGTGTGGTTAGTGTTTTGTAAATGACTCGGATTTACCAGGTAATTATTTGTTTATCAGGTATATCTTATTTTAGTTACGGTAATGCCCCTGAACAGTCGAGTTTAAAGATGGTGGGATTTATTGCTATTATAAAAATAATTGTTTAGAAATTTGTGAGTGATTAATCCTCTCCTCTGTGGATTAATCTATAAAACATTATAATTTCTTCGGTTGTTGAAAAATTTAGTGACACGGTAATTAGGTGAATCGAGTGCTAGGTAATAATTACACTTTTATAACTTTTTTAGTGGTAAGGTGTGAATCTGCACTTGTGATCAAAGATTTCTAGATTTTACAATACAATTAGTAATAGAACAAACTTTAACAAATTGCTTGAAAACTAATCAATTATTTTCTTCAATCGTTATTTATCTAAAAGCGACAATTTTAGAAACACATATTATGTTATTTTTACTTCCATCCTTATGAGTTAACGTCGTTTTTCGCAAATTAAATATGCAAAACAACTGAAAGCTTAAACTTATACTAAGTTACCTAAAGCTCAGTTGAACGTAACTTTATATCTTCTTAGACTTAAACAATAGATAATTTAGACGTTTTAGTCCTTAACATATTCAATTTCCTTTCTCTGATTATTTTTATAGTGTAATTGAGAAATAACTTAGATAGTTTATTATAACATCGTCATACAAATACTGTTTATGGATATGCAGAGGTTGGAAAAACATGCAGGTACCTGATGAAATGAAATGAAATTGTACATAAAGATATTAGCATATGAATAAAATAAACAATAATCAGTGTCATACGATATGTAATTAATTTAGTACGTGCAAATAAATGATAGTAATATTACTATTGTCCACAAATACTTACACTCTTTAATAAAAAGTGTAAGTTGGTAGATAGCTTAACAAAGAGACTAACCATGAGGCCAATGTGTCTTAACCTCCTTTGGGGATAAATTTAGATAAATCCTTAAATAATACCTACGTAGGAAACTAAACGAAAATTAATGCTTTTTGAGTGCTTTGCATCTATTTGGTTGATTGTATGTTTGATATCAGCGGGTGGTCCCGCGGCCTTGGGTCGTGACTTTACACATAACAAACCGATAAACACGCTTCATTACATCATATTTTTGGATTATTAAGATGTTTTGAGGGTTGAGAATCTGAAATTTTTCGCAAGATCAACGCAAATTTTACTGTATAGGTGTTAATGCTTTATTTTTTAAAGACAAGACAAGTAAGACAGTTGTTCTACCACGGTCGTGCCGGGCATTTGAGGCTGTAGACAAACATGACTGAAACGCGCCTCTACCATCTATAAATGTGTTTATAACTACCGCTAAGTAGCATGCAGACACTGTTGTGAGTCTTAGGTCATCATTAACATCAGTCACAGGATGTCCACGGCTACATTTAACCCTCCACTATGATCGGGCCGAGCCAATGGAAAAGAAATGGGCCCCGCCAAAAAAGTCCCCGATTAAAGTTTTTGGTAGGATAGTGAGAGTTTCACAGGGTGGTGACCTAAATAAAAAATGGTCGTTGGTCAGGTACCGGGGGGCCCCGGCGCACAACACCACCTAGCTCTGCGGTAGGTCCGCCCCTGGTTTTAATGATCGCAGTCAATAAACATCTCAATTCCAAAATAATCATACACACGAGTAGTAAGGGATTCACCGACACTGGAGCAGGTTCGACGGCCGGTCCGCGGCGCTCCGGCGGCTGCTCGCCGACGTTTTCGATTGCTCCAGATTCGGCCCGCGGCACCCGCGAATTAATCCGCGGATTACTTTAATACCTACCGCGAATTAATTTGATACCTACCGCGGATTAATTTGATACCTACCGCGGATTAATTTGATACCTACCGCGGATTAACTTGATACCTACCGCGGATCAACTTGATACCTACCGCGGATTAATTTGATATCGCCCGCGGATTATTTTGATAACACCCGCGAATAAAATTTATATCGTCCGCGGAATCCATTTCATATCACCCGCGAGGTAGGTATGAACCACGAATTTGTTCATGGTCTACGGTTCCCTTAAGCTTGTACCTTTTCCCTGTTCGTTGTGCTTTTAACTTTCTACTTTCTATCGGCGATCCTTTTTTTATTTGAAGGATGCAAAGGTCTTTGTCGCGTATTTCTATTAACTCGTGTTTCTATGCAAAAGCCGTTTAAAATTACTTAATAGTTGCCCTTTACGCATTACGAGCATTGTTTATGATAGATAAAGCAACATTTTCCCTGTTTCGTTGTGTTTTAGACTTTCTACTTTCTATCGGCGACCCTTTTTTATTTGAAGGATGCAAAGGTCTTTGTCTCGTATTTCTATTAACTCGTGTTTCTACGTGAAAGCCGTTTAAAATTACTTAATAGTCACCCTTTACGCATTACGGGCATTGTTTATTATAGATAAAGCAATCGTTACAATACACCATACCTTTCTCAAATTCTAGGTAAAACCCTTTAGGTCTTCTCATTGTCATAATAATTACGGTTCCCATTATTCACATTACCTGATATTACGTATTCAACGGAACATTTAAGGTGAAAGTCGAAACATGTTGGATCTTGTCTGCAAGGAAACAATACTCCCTCTCCATATAAAAGACCGACGCAAAATCACATGGTATCGTATTCCACTCTGTGCTCTGCTCGAAGTGTGATCTCCAGTTGTTTGTAACAGTGAAGTGATAGTAAAATTGTGAAATAGTTAAATAGTGAAAGTGTTATAAAAATGAATGTAAGTACCTTTATATACTTTGATCTAAAAGTGTTGTAACCAGATGTTTCATTAATTGTTTATGCCATGTGTTGTCCACTAGGTTAATACATTTTAGCTATCTTTGATGTCTTATTAATTTATCATTGTTACTAATGTGTACATGTATACTTCGCATGCCTATAAGTATTTATCATACAGTACTTACTTAACCGATAATTAAAACAGTTTCATTTCATTTTGTTACAGTTTTCTGAAAATACTTTCAAAAACTACTATTATGCTGAAGAAATCGACGAACCTAGTGATGAAGAAGGTACACTCGCTTTTAAAGTAAAAAAAGCGATAATAGCAAATAAAAGACCGATCGAATGCAACAGCATTGATGAGTTCTTCGAAAAACCAAAAAAGAAGAAGACAACAACAAGAAAGTCATCCAGTGTTGGTCGATCGACGAGCGGGGGTGTTTCATACATCCGATCAAACAGCGATGACAACAGTTCTGCATCACATCTCATAAAAATTGAGGTGTATGAAGTGAATAAAATAAAAAACATCGCACCGACGGAACATTGGAAACACGCTGATGTGCGACTTAAATATTACGCGGAAAACGACAGTGATAAGAACTTGCAAAGTGTCAAGGACACTATATACAATATAACCAAACAGTTGGCTAGTAAGGACGATTGTGTGAAATATTTTATAGACACAGACAAATGAACAAAAGTGCCAGTGCGTGTCAATGTTTTAATATCATAACTTTAATCATATGCTTTGTACTACTATTATTGAAATAAGAAACTATTATTGTAATGCCTGTACTTAAGAATCTACCTGTTTAAATTTAACTTACATTGTATTGTATTTAAACTTTGTACTCTTTTAAGTTACATAGATTAATTTGTTTTTGATTCTAGAACTCTTTGTGAATTGTGTTATTGCTAAGTATTATTGTAAATAGTTATAAGTCTTTTTAGTGTTTTTTCATGCTCATGCTTACGATTGTAAAGTTATTGGGAACATTCATAAATTGTTTGGAAGAATTATAAGTATTGTATGGGGTTATTAATCTTCAATAAAGAAAAATCATTCATTCATTTTCATATTTCATTTATTCACCTCAAAACATGATTTAAATAAACCATTTAAAAACACATCATTGCATATCGTATTATCACTAAATAATACTTGAAAATCTTTGAGACTCTTACCATAGTATTTATAATACAGATACATTAAACAGTACTCTCCACAAACTATAGTAAAGTCATTTTGAATTCGACTTGTATTGTAATTCCACATTCTAGAATTTCTCGCTAAAAACATTCGGTGGTATCCTTGAGGTGGTCGACCGTATGAATCAAAGTACTGTCCAAAACCATTCTTATCTATGTGTATGGCGACCCAGTGAGATCCTGGTTTGTTATCAGAGTCTAAGTTGCTAACTACGTATGTAGGAGTTACCACATATAATGGTAGACGATTGGCTGCATATACATTATATTCAATACTTGGATCAATTTTCTTTAAGTAATTCTGTATTTCTATTGTATTCATTTTTATTCACCGTATCGCTGCAGAATCTTATCAGGTCGAATGATAAAGTGGTAATGTCTTATATAAGGTTAACAAGACACTATTATGGTACTTATCAGCCAAGTTGACTCTTGTTGTGGGGTTGCAAGGATTATAGTAAAACAAAGAACTTAATATTTTATGAATTCGTTTTATTGGTAACTTAAATCTAACAACAAATCTGAATTACATTATTCACGCTTAATCTAATCTTAAACAGTTAATTTTGTGTCCTTAACTACTATAATCTACTGAAATATTGCGGTTTTTATCTATTTCAATAACATTATCAAACTCCGCATAAACAATGCAATTAATAGTTTGTGATAAAGCTGTTTCAAAACGCACTTCTAATCTCACACTACCATGCTTTACAAGATTCCAATGACTTGCAGAGTTTGCTGATAAATCAGGTGTCAAATCAAACGCTAACATACAATACCCTTCAGCGTATTGTTCTCGGGATATCCCATTACCTTCATTGAGAAAGTGTATACCTGTCCCAGAAAACAATGTATGATATACTGAAGTAAAAATTTTGTTCTCAAATGAGGGTTGTAAAGCCTTTGATGGTATTTGTTGACCGTCTATATATAAACTAAAAGTATTGATGTCGTAATTTTGAAAGTTAAATGGGTTCTTAGTGAGGTTTCCATTGAAAGCAGCGTTATTTACAAATCCCACTATACACCTTTTAGGTAATTGTCCTAAGAAAATGTTATCTAGAGTTTTTCCTTGAACACCTGATGGTATTGTTAAAACTTTAACTTCAGCTCGAGTAATGGGGTATTTAGCTGTGGTAGAAGCTAAGACCTTTTGATGAGCAAGTAACACGCTGGGATTGATTCGTGCTCTACGAATAATCAAAGATGCATCCGTAATAGATACCTTTAATTTAAGGTCACCTGTAGAGGCCATGAGATTGAAATTTTCTCTAGAACGAATTAACTTAACACATATATCAACACCATTGATTAAAAATTTTTCTTGATTGAATAAATCACCATGTAAGTGACCAATCATTTCCATTTCTTTACTTTCACTAGATAATTCTTGCCTCTTAGTAAATCCTTTATTAGTATCATCGGTGGAATCCATTTTTCCAGCTGTATCTTCATACCATAAACCACAGGTGAGGTGAGATTTTTTTGCTGCAGGAGCATAGTTCAATAAGTTTTCTATATACGCACGATAAGCATATGTGTTATTGGGTGGTGATACAAGTTTTTGATTTAAGTAGACATCAAGTTGACTGAAGAGTGAGTGCAACCAATTATTCACCGGAGCAACGACTGTAGATGCGGTTAGTTTGGTGTTATCTTGATTTACTATTTTCGCTTTCAAGTGAAGTAACGTATGAGATAAATCTATGTAGTCATCTCCTGCTCCAGGAATTTGAAATTCTATAGGACCATCATCGGCAAGAGATGAAATTGGTTTATAATGGATCCAAATTCCACTTTCAATGCTAGTTTGAGTTGACGGCAATGCAAACAAATCCAATTCGGACTTTATACATTCACAGGAATGACTATGTAAAAAAGACATTTTGATTAATTGTTAGAAAATATGTCCTTGATTTGTTTTTGAGTAATTTTTGATTTTTTTAGAGCTTTCACTTTCGCGGTCAACGACGGACTGACTCCAGGTAGACGTTTTCGTTTTGTTATATATCCGGATCCAGACATATTGATTTTATCTATTTTTTCATCAGCCTTGCGTTTTAAGTTGGAACCAACTTCTTTAAGACGTGCTTTTATTGAATCTTCCATTGGTCGCGCACTAACCATATCTGTCAATAGACCAACACCAGCGCTCAATGCCTCTTTACCAACAGATCGAACACCGCTACATAATAATGGTAAAACTGACCTAAACAATCCCCCAAGAAAACTACCAATTCCATGTCCTTTTTGATAAGGCGCCCCTTTATATACCACCCCTATACCTGAACCAGCCTGATGAGAATAATAGCGTTGATAAGGACATATCATGTTGGAGCGTTCAAAATGCATTATAATTTTTTAAAATGTAGTTTAACACACACCGTTCCAAATTGAAATGGTATCTTTTGTCCGGTGCTTGACCTTATATCTATTTCAATGGTATCGAATTCTCTTCGCATTACCGATAAGTAATGAGGAGGTGAAAATACATGCATTTTATTGGCACCATAGATGTATTTTGAAGGATCTAATGGTATTACTCTCAGAAGAGGTGTCATTACATCACCTACAATTTGAGGTTCAACTATATCACAGTAAACGAATAGTTGAGATGGTAACCCTAAATGTAAATTAGCTGGACATTTAGCTAAATTCTTTTCAACAAGGTTTCTGTTTGGTTCAAATCCCAACTGTAAGCCTAGTTTAGGAGATAATGTTACAGATTTTATTGATTCGTCTAACACAGAAACAGAAACGAATTTAGATATATTATCGTAGCGGAATTTGATTTTTTCTCTTATATTATTTAATGCTGATAAAATATGGTTAATATTATCATAGTTTGTGGCAGGTATGTGAGTCTTATAATAAACTGTAGATAGTTTGTCTTCATTGGGCATTTTCATGATTTTTGTTATGTAAATAACATTCTCATGATCTTGAACAGTAAACATGGTGCATGGATATTGGAATTCAACGATTCCTACACACCATTCTCCTTCCAATATTATGGGTTTGGGTAATTTTGTTGAAAAAATTGATGTTTTGTTCTCAGGAAAATATTCCATTGAACTATTGCTAAGTAAAGTTAAATAAAAATCTTTAATCATATTTTTTTTAAACTGGAAGCTAAAATCCAACTATTAAATTTGTTTGGATAACCTTTCCACTTAACTAACACTTGTTGTCTGCTGCCAGAGTAACGAGAGCGAATTATTTTATCAATCTTGTGTTCAATGGTGGGGTCATAAATGACCTTTTGTAATTCTCGTTCATAAAACGTTCCTACTATCTCCTCACCATCTAAATCTTTTATAGTATAAACGGGCCACGGAGTACGTTCTATTATAGAAGAAATCACAAATATTTCATCGCTCCAATTAGATTCATAACCTTTTTGGAATACATGTTTATATTTAGTTATTCTGACATGGTCACCGACATGAAACATAGGTAGTATAGTTTTTGATGATTTTTCAGATTTTTCATATAAATTACTCCAAACTGTCATTATATTATTAGAATTAACATCTGAAGGACACATTTTAATACTAGAATGGAAACTATGATTGTAAGAGTGTATCAAATTCTGCAAAATATCAATATATTTATGTGTATTCTTGTGTGTAAAATAGCGCCACATCTTCATTTTTAGCGTTCTTTGAAATCTTTCTACAATGCTTGCTTTGATGTCTGGATTATTTGTCGTATAGTAATTTATGTTTTTTGTTTTAAAGTATCTTTGAACATCTTTCGATACAAATTCAGTGCCTTTATCAGATTGAATGTGAGTGGGTGTAGTATTAGCTTCATTAAATATACTGTCGAAACACTTTTTTACGGTTTCTGAATTTTTCTTTTTCAAGGGTCTAGCATATGCATATTTGCTAAAAACATCAATAACACAAAGAATGTAGTTGAAACCTTTATTATCTTTAGAATAAGTCCGCATGTCGCTTAAGTCAGCTTGCCAAAGTTCATTGAGATTAGAGAGAACGTATTTGTTCCGAGCGAATTTTCTATGTACTGGTTTGTGGAGTGTATACGTAGATTGGGATTGCAACCAGTTTTTAACTTCTTCCTTTTTCATTTTACCTTTCATAGCTTTTGATAATTTGTCGATATTGCTATATCCAGCTGGGTGTGATACATCATAATAAATTTGATCTATTTCTAATATGGGGTCCATTTTTCCCAATCAATCTTTTTCTTAATTTTATTTGCGTGTTTATCTTCGCTCGTTGGCGTCAAATATACCTCTGTGTTTTGTGGCGGTTGTGCTTCGATGGCTTTTTGAAGTTGAGCTATGTACTCACGTCTTTTTGGATTGCCAATATATGTTAAAGGTACTTTTAAATCGTTTAACGCTTTAGCAAATTTTTCCCAACCAGGTGGGTCGTTGTTTTTTAATGGTCGCAGTGTATCGCTTACTAAATCGATAATGTTACTGTTAGGAATCACTTCATTATCTACAATCACTGTGCCAGCATCATTCCAATAAATTTTGTTTTTATTTATTGACACCGAATTCAATAACAACTCACCTTTTTTTACATATGTTTTTGGTATTAAATTTAAAATTTGTTTTGTTGAGTAGGAAGGTTTTTTTTCGAGTGTAAAACTTTCTTGTTGCTTCTCTTCATCACTCAGTGTCTGACTGACAACTACATCTTTATTCTTGATATCATTATTTATATTAAAAAATTTCCAGCTTTCAGATGTGGGTTTAATGTTATCGTCATTTGAAGTTATTATAGGGAGTTCAATGGGACGACGATCTTCTTCCATAAAGTGAAGATATCTTTGTAAAATTTGTAAGTATAATTTACACTTTTTTCGATCATCCATATTACTGTCGAGTATTTTTTCCATTTCACTATCTAAACGAGAGGTAGGATTTTCATTTCTTTTTTGATTTAACTTATCTATTAAGCTTGGATCAACTAACAGCATTTTTTTGGCGTGTTCCATTTTTAAACTAGTCCACTTATCAATCCACTCAAAATAGAACCCAATATAATCGGAAGAAATGCACCACCTTTTTGAACTATAATATTCTTTCTTATTTTATTTGTACTTTTACGTACCAATTTTCGTAGTAGATTTTTATACTTTTGTAGTTTACTCTTTGATTTTTCTTCAAGTTTTATATTTCCTTGTAAAACGTTATGAATACATTCACATATAAAATTAATTTCGTTTTCGTTACAGACTTTTAAAAGAGCTTGTTGATGTTTTGGTTTAAGTTTATAAAGAGCATTTAATAAGTGTTCATGCGTCTTTAAGCGTCGATCCATCATTTGTAAATGACGGGTATTGGTTGGTTCTTGACATATTTAAACTCTTTTGTGGGAATGTACACTGTAGAATGACCATCAGATGGAAATATCTTTGATTTAATTCGACACATGTCAAAAGTGTCTTGTTTTAGATCTATCATCAAATAGCCATGTGCTTCTTTTGTAGCATCTCTGTAAGCATCTTCTATGAATTTGCTATTTTCTGGTGATACTTGTCGTGCTAAGTAACGTATTTGAGTTTTATCACGTGGGTTTTTAAAATAAATTATGTAGTTTGAATTCAAAGAAATGTCTCTTTGTCCTTTACCTTGATGAAATAAATTTTGAGTAATGTAAAATACACTCAAGTTCCTATGATGACTACCTTTGGTAAATATGTCAACAATGCGACCATCAGATTCCCTCATGAGATCATCGATAATAATAAGGTTAGCTTCCTTTCCATCAAACATATGCAAATCTGGTATACCCTGATAATAGTTTACATTTGGTAAATTATATAAGGGCTGCATTTCATCAAAACACCAAGTAATTTGATGAAAATTTGTGTTGCACACCTCATTAATATGTTTAATAAAGTTTGTTACAAAATTAGACTTTCCACATCCACTTGGACCTGCAACTATGGCAGTAAAAGGATGATAAAAATGAAACATTTTTAAATGCACGTGTGAACTCGAAAAGCGTTTCGGAATGAATAAAACTAGAAGTTACGATTGAATGTATTATATTTGATTTTGTTTTATATACAAAGATTACATACACAAATACTTTGAAAAATGATCACATACAGTTCATAGCTGTTTTGAAAAATATTACAGTAAGAAAATTATTATAAAATAAAGTTAAATCAGGTATAACAAATAACTAACTACATACATTAAAATTTACATCTAATTTTTCATGATATTATACAAAACAGTTGTCATAGTAAAACAATAAAAAAAAAGATAGTACATAATAAAGACAGAACTTTATGTTATTAAAAACCACAATTAAAACACACACACACACATTAACATACATATTTTCGTTGTACAGAAATCGTTGATAAAATCAAATGTCCTTTATTTTATAATGACCCCATGCAAGAGTATCTGTTGAATTTTCTATTAAATAACGTTTTGTGTCATTGTGTGATAAAGATATTTTATTAATTTTTTGTGTATATATAGCATGTTTAATTGATTTAAATCTTATCATTTCATTGTATTGCGTTTTCTTTTCATATAAACATGATTTATAATCGGTAAGACAAAATTTTTTTGTTACACTTTTGTTAATCCCTTTTGCTTTACATATACATTTATTCTGCACATCCATTGCATACATTTTAGAGCGAAGACCTACAAACTCTTTAAGAATTTTACCGTTATTTTCGTCTTTAAAAAAACCTAACCGTTTTTTATTCAATAATGGTAAACCATATTGATTATTTGGTGGATAGTCGGACGTATCAAAGTAGTTGACTAAATCAAGTTTTATATCAGCATAATAATTTTGCGTAAATATTTGATATATTAAGCTATCGGTATCAGTATATAGTAACTTAATATTATCTTGATATTTCATTTTCATATAATCGTAATGGAAATCGTATAGTAATGTTTTAGATATATCTAAAATACAAAAACCGAGGTAAATTGGTTTATTATATAAAACGTTAGTTTTATTTAATTGTATTGCAACTAAGCTCTCTGAGAATATAGATAAACTATGGAATTCTGGTCTTGCTATCAAAGATTGAGCACCTTGAGTTTTGCCACGATTTAACCAATGATTAATTAATTTGACATTAACTCGTTTTCTTACATTTTCCATTGTTTTACCAAAAACAGAATTATTCATAAGTTTAAAAAAATCTTTCTCAAAATCTGAAGTGGCTAATGAACGCATATGAGTATTCAAGTCTATGTAACTTTTCAACCAAGCGGATTGTTCAAATTTTAAAATTCTATGTACTTTAACCAATCGGAGACCATTTTTTAAACATTGCTTAAGGTTTCTATAATGAATGACGTAATTTTTTTTATTTTTTAAATTTGAGATCAGTTTCCTGTCTTTGCTGTTTCCTAAACATACGTTTTCTGGACAAAATGGAAAATCTGAATGAAAGTCATGTAAATTTTTTGAATATTCTAAATCTACTTCCAAAATTAAACCATGTTTGGCATCATCGGCTATATTAAAATCTGTATTTATATCGACCCATTCAAATTTGCCTGTTGGGAGACATTGGGACATAGCCCAACCATAAAGGTTATTTGCGTCTAAGTACATCAAAAATGAAGATGGTTTATCTGAATCGTATTCCGACATAAACATGTTATTTGCCACTGCATGTCTATTGCTGCATTGTGATATACCCCCCCGAATATTATTCGCTATAAACGTAACCTTGTCGATATCTGTTAAAAGTTCCAAATTTATTTTGGTAAAATTTAACATAGCATCCCAACTTAAACCAGGTGCTGTATAATAGTGGGCAGGATCTAAACCGTATGTTTTAAGACAGACATCCCTAAAGTTTTCAAATATATCTGCTAACAACAATACATCTGTTTTTAAATACAGGTCTGAATATTCACCCATGTTTTTACAATTAAAATGATTCCACACGTCTTGAGCATGATGGTATTCACTTTCTGTAATGTGACTATCATTTAAAGAACTATAAAATGAATCGCGAGTGGGAAGAGAAGTTATTTTTAAAGAATCAAATGTCGTCATGTATTCGTATGGATAAACACCTTTTCTTATTAAACGTTTAAAATCGTCTTCACATGGATATTTTAATTTGAGTTCACGAAATTGTTCAAGTAATAAGTTCTGAGCTAATTTGTTAAGGCTACTTGACATAAATTTAAAAGAATCAAGAAATCGTAATTTTATAACTCTGTTATTGATTTGTAAAACTTTAGAAAAAGAAATATATTTTTCCTTGTTCTCAGGAATAAGTTCAATGTCACCTTTCTCGAAATCAAGACCATGCACTATGAAATGAGCGTCATAATTACTTAAATTATGTAAAAACACTGGCACAAAATTAGGAGCTTTGTATTTCTGAGAGCATACTCTATGAGCTACACCTTCATATGCACCAGTATGCCAATTATAAGATATTGTTCTATCCACGTTTAATTTAGTAGCACAAATGTAACAAGACTCACTTTGATTGATATTTATTTTATTTTCTTCAGTTAACGGTAATGGTGATTTGACAAAAGAATTCTTTTTACAAATATTTTCTAAATCTGCATAAATGAATTGCATAAATTTTAGCGCACAATCTTGCCCTGTATAAGACCTATATACTGAAAGATTATCATCATAAGAACATTTAACATAATACCCAAAACTATACGTTTCATGTTTTTGAATATTAACAGTTGATGATTGATTTGGATTGTTAGAACAACTCTCTATTGGTTTTAAAAATGCTTCAAAGTCAGCATACACAACGAATGGAACTCTTAATTTACGTTCATAGTTGTTAAATGAAATTTGGTTTGATGGTATTAATTCATTAAACCAGTTTCTTTTTCTATCGTTTTCCGATGGTAAATTTGTGCACACATTGAAACAGTCATTTTCTTGGTGTCGTTTTAAATTATCTAATGACGTGAAATTTAATAAACACCCATCACAAATATGAACTGCATGTTCAGAAGTCGATAACTGTTTAGATAATAATCTCGAGAGGTTTTTAATAAAACAGTAATGACCTTTAGAACCTTGAGATATATACAATAAATTTAAGTGAGTAGTTTTACGGAGTTTCGTAAAGTGTAATGGACCCACAACTTTATTTGATTTGCTTATTGAATCATATTGTAATCCAAAAACATTAATACTTATACTATTTAATTTTTCAAACTTATGGATGTCATTAATTTTTATAGGAAACGATAGGTTATCAAATTTTAGTTTGTTTTTGTGTATTACATAAGATGATACCCTATTGGAACTATGAGTAGCTGGAAATAATCCTGACAAAACTGCCCAACGAAAGCATTCGTGATCGTTATTTTGAACATTGATTACAGCTTTCTTATGTTTTATATGTAACGGTAGGTCTATGTATGAAGATCCACGCAATGGGTTAAATTTGTTGACATTCATATCCAAGTGATTTATTTTAACTAAACTCCATCCACTACCTTTTTTTTGGAAATTGGTCATTTTGTTTGTTATTTCGGTAATTATAGATGAGAAAATAATATCTTTGTCATCACCTTGACAAACAAGATAGTTTGAAATTTGAAAATCAAAAACATTGTGTAGATTTTTTGTTTCTTGTGTGAAATCCGCATTGAGAATAAAATTAACTTTTACAACAGAATATTCTAAGATAGATCGTTCTAGTAATGTATAAATTATTTTTTTAATATTTTGTAAAAATAATTCAGGTGATTCAAGCTGTGTATCAGAAACTAAACTAGATTTCACTCGATATGTAATAATTCTATTACCGAAAGCACTATCAATGAATTGAACATTAGGTAGATTATTATCTCTTCTAATTAAATTATTTTTATGTTTATTGCTCTTATAGTGACTGGTTATATATTTTTTTGACACATATATGTGACACTCAGGACATTCAATTTTATCATTATGCTGTTCTGTACTTACATTTAAAATGTTATCCAGCGACGATGTAGATGTCGAAGGAGCTTCAAGACGAATATTTTTTCTTCTCTTTAATGGATCCTCTTCAAACAATTCAGTTGGCGCTAATCTTTTCCTGCTACCTTCTCCATTCTGCATAGATCTAATGGATAAGAAAACTGTTAAAAAAATGTTATCTCACGAAATAAATATGCTATGTTTCTATTATTTAAATAGATACTAACATTATTTGTTATTTACACTGCAAACAATATGCTTTCATTGATAATACACCATCAATATCATCCTCATCGGAATGAGTTTGTTTTGAGATTTTATGTCCACTACATGGTGTATAATAAGGAGAAATATCAGGATCTCCCAACATTGATTCTGGCAAAACATTTAATATATACCAAAACCGTATGAAACGATGATATTTATGTAAAATTATCTTTTTATCGAAACTCGCAATCTCACTCTGAGATAAACTAGAAATATCAAGTGAGTGGTACATTTTGGTTGCACTTCAATGTTAAAAATATAAACGGAAGAAACCAGTTGAATGATTGTGCAAGATCTTCGAACCATTATAAATACTTTAAGTGTATCCCCTCTTCATGGATTCCCAAAACATGTTGCAACTAGTCTTAACATAATAAAAAATGTTTTACTCACGTTTCAACTTGTCTTTGTTCCATTTTATCACAGAGCTCGTACAGTTCTTTGTCGTATTGCGATGACATCAGATCCATTGATTCGATGTTTTCGAGAAGTGCGACGAGTTCCATGTTGTATAAATCACAGCTTGTATCCATGGTAAGGAATGTCTCAGTATTTCAACGCTTATATACTACGCAAAACAATGTAATTACATTCTAAGCTATCCCCTTTTTTCCAAACAATTTATGAATGTTCCCAATAACTTTACAATCGTAAGCATGAGCATGAAAAAACACTAAAAAGACTTATAACTATTTACAATAATACTTAGCAATAACACAATTCACAAAGAGTTCTAGAATCAAAAACAAATTAATCTATGTAACTTAAAAGAGTACAAAGTTTAAATACAATACAATGTAAGTTAAATTTAAACAGGTAGATTCTTAAGTACAGGCATTACAATAATAGTTTCTTATTTCAATAATAGTAGTACAAAGCATATGATTAAAGTTATGATATTAAAACATTGACACGCACTGGCACTTTTGTTCATTTGTCTGTGTCTATAAAATATTTCACACAATCGTCCTTACTAGCCAACTGTTTGGTTATATTGTATATAGTGTCCTTGACACTTTGCAAGTTCTTATCACTGTCGTTTTCCGCGTAATATTTAAGTCGCACATCAGCGTGTTTCCAATGTTCCGTCGGTGCGATGTTTTTTATTTTATTCACTTCATACACCTCAATTTTTATGAGATGTGATGCAGAACTGTTGTCATCGCTGTTTGATCGGATGTATGAAACACCCCCGCTCGTCGATCGACCAACACTGGATGACTTTCTTGTTGTTGTCTTCTTCTTTTTTGGTTTTTCGAAGAACTCATCAATGCTGTTGCATTCGATCGGTCTTTTATTTGCTATTATCGCTTTTTTTACTTTAAAAGCGAGTGTACCTTCTTCATCACTAGGTTCGTCGATTTCTTCAGCATAATAGTAGTTTTTGAAAGTATTTTCAGAAAACTGTAACAAAATGAAATGAAACTGTTTTAATTATCGGTTAAGTAAGTACTGTATGATAAATACTTATAGGCATGCGAAGTATACATGTACACATTAGTAACAATGATAAATTAATAAGACATCAAAGATAGCTAAAATGTATTAACCTAGTGGACAACACATGGCATAAACAATTAATGAAACATCTGGTTACAACACTTTTAGATCAAAGTATATAAAGGTACTTACATTCATTTTTATAACACTTTCACTATTTAACTATTTCACAATTTTACTATCACTTCACTGTTACAAACAACTGGAGATCACACTTCGAGCAGAGCACAGAGTGGAATACGATACCATGTGATTTTGCGTCGGTCTTTTATATGGAGAGGGAGTATTGTTTCCTTGCAGACAAGATCCAACATGTTTCGACTTTCACCTTAAATGTTCCGTTGAATACGTAATATCAGGTAATGTGAATAATGGGAACCGTAATTATTATGACAATGAGAAGACCTAAAGGGTTTTACCTAGAATTTGAGAAAGGTATGGTGTATTGTAACGATTGCTTTATCTATAATAAACAATGCCCGTAATGCGTAAAGGGTGACTATTAAGTAATTTTAAACGGCTTTCACGTAGAAACACGAGTTAATAGAAATACGAGACAAAGACCTTTGCATCCTTCAAATAAAAAAGGGTCGCCGATAGAAAGTAGAAAGTCTAAAACACAACGAAACAGGGAAAATGTTGCTTTATCTATCATAAACAATGCTCGTAATGCGTAAAGGGCAACTATTAAGTAATTTTAAACGGCTTTTGCATAGAAACACGAGTTAATAGAAATACGCGACAAAGACCTTTGCATCCTTCAAATAAAAAAAGGATCGCCGATAGAAAGTAGAAAGTTAAAAGCACAACGAACAGGGAAAAGGTACAAGCTTAAGGGAACCGTAGACCATGAACAAATTCGTGGTTCATACCTACCTCGCGGGTGATATGAAATGGATTCCGCGGACGATATAAATTTTATTCGCGGGTGTTATCAAAATAATCCGCGGGCGATATCAAATTAATCCGCGGTAGGTATCAAGTTGATCCGCGGTAGGTATCAAGTTAATCCGCGGTAGGTATCAAATTAATCCGCGGTAGGTATCAAATTAATCCGCGGTAGGTATCAAATTAATTCGCGGTAGGTATTAAAGTAATCCGCGGATTAATTCGCGGGTGCCGCGGGCCGAATCTGGAGCAATCGAAAACGTCGGCGAGCAGCCGCCGGAGCGCCGCGGACCGGCCGTCGAACCTGCTCCAGTGTCGGTGAATCCCTTACTACTCACACGTAGCTGACATTTAAAATGTTCATAATGCGTAGAAAAGAACTCGTTTTTTAAAATAATATTTGTAAAGTGGGTAAAAAATGGTGATCAAACATTTAGAAAAACGCACACATTTATGACCTAATGACGTAACGAAATAACCCGTTTATCATATACTTGTCTTTATGTTAATGTACACATAATTCTCAATAATTAAGATTTAATTACTTTGTATTAATATCATATTAATGTTATAGACAACGCGATTATGTAAGGCTTGTACAAACAAAAAGCTATCAGTGGTGAATATGTTGTCATGCAATCTTTTTGTAGTAGTAATTTTAGTCGGATTTGTCGGGAAAGATTTTTTATCTTAGCAAAATAAATTTTTACCTTGGCCCAAATACATAACACTAAAAACAATGTATACCAACGAGACATTTCTGTCAGAATTATGCCAGCCTCACTTATTGGGCTCCGGTTGACCTTGGACTTTAATTCGTCGAGAGGCTATTGTGATAAATGCTTTTAAACATCTTGTGATGGGTAGCTGATTCCAGTTTTGTATTACTTTTATGAAAGTGAATTACGCAAAATGTCGAACATAAAAAATATCAAAGTTAATCATCCGTAATAGCAGGAAACGTAATTAAATCTTTTGTGTAAGTCTATGATTTACATCATAAAATATAAATATGTAATTGAAAAATGCATAGAATTATTAGGCTTTATAAAAATATTTCTTTCCCTAAATATACGATATAGATAGACTTAATTCTAGACGACGAAGTAAAGTCGGACTATAATGTCACAGATATTAAAGTACCGGTGTGCGAGGGAGATAGCGAGTTGATCCCATTACACTGGAAACGTGTATTTTTGGTAGTATGTTTATATTATGTGATATATTTGTATATCATTTCCTGTTCCGTATAAAATAAAATACAATCCCAAACATCGGAATCTATGTGCAAACCGCAATCCAGACTCCTTACGTAAAAACCAATTATATATAGAGCAGGATCAGGTGTATATTGACATCACAGATTACAAAACCACAACATTAATTACAGCGGTAATATCCCAGGAGATAATTGTTTCCCTATAAATTTATTTGGGTCCAGCGTCAGTTCCCCGTACGCACTACAGATTCCTGTTAATTAATTAATTTTATCTTTAACCTGAGCGGTATGTACAGAGGTAATGACGTCGTATCCTTAAACTGGAATTACGTGCGGGGCTTTGTTTTGTTTGTAAATACGCGACTGTGCTAGTAGGCTCCCTGATAGATAAGGGGATATACCCTAACAATTCCAAATAATCGTGGTTGTGCTGCCCGCGTTCAAGGGAAGCAATAGAATTTAGGTGTATGTATCTTTGCAATACCTGGTTAATCTAACACCACTCATTTACAGATTTATAACCTTTTCAATAAATGGTCCCAATTATTAATCTTCGATTTGATCCTGATAATAAAAAAATCTAAATAAGTCCTTTGTAAGCATGTAAAAAAAAATCATCTGATTGATCTATTTTTGCAATCCATCGAAAAATAGCAAATTGGAACATTTATTGAAATTGAACCTTAAAGATCAAACGGAAGTAAAAATTATTGATTAAGTTATTGAAATGCTATTTTATGTAGCTAAGAAACAATTCGCATAGCTTTGTATGTGTAACGAGGTTTAAATGTTTACATTATCAGCTGTTTCTGCTTATCGTCTGGCTGATAAGGGATTGATAACTCCTAGTACATGCGCGTTTGAAGAAAAAGGAATTTAATGTGGCAGATGTTCGTTGTAAGGAATAATTATTGTTTCTTTAATACATAGCTTGTTTATAATAATATGATTTATGGTAACACGCGAGTAGACCTAACATAATTTTTAGTTCATCAACTACCATCACTATTTGTAGAGTTAAGACGAGCAAGTAAGTAGCCCGATGCGTGTTACAACTTTATAAATAATACTTATGCCATACAGCACTCCATTTTTTACTGCTGGTAGGTTTCTCGTATGCGAGGGGCCGTCTGGTCGGGTACCACCGCAATGTCTATTTCTACCGCCAAGCAGCAGTGTGTTTGTACTGTTGTGTTCCGGTTTGAGGGACATTGTAGCCTTAAGCCTCTTGCTTAGTAGTTACACTGGCCTTACAGTCCTACGTTTGAACCAAGCTTGAAGCAATACCCACTAGTGCTTGGTAGTCACATCGATGTAACGCAATGCCTTAGTACTTGATATGTTATTTGTACTACACCTACTTACCAAATATTCAGGCCATTGACCTTATGCCTAATTATGGCAGTATGTTAAGTAATTAACTAACTAGATAGGGCGTGCGAGACGTCGCAGTGGCCTACATAATGACAGTTGGCAATCGTTGTACAGGACATACTGCGGCTCCTTTATACGAATTATACCCTTAATTATGCGATTCGAATGTACACGCTTATGTCACCGCAAATCAAGTCGACTCTAGGAAAAATGAAGGAAACAAAGATTTTTTAGAATTTTAAGCTTTCCTGTTTGTTATTTGGGCATACCAATTCTCGCATCTGATTTGATTTCAATATTAGTCCATCTATTAACAACGTAAATATTGACGCAATTATAATTTCGTAGAAGCATAATATTATTCGTATGATATACATAGTAAATATAAAGTTAAGTATTATTAAGTTTATGTTTTTATATTGACTAGTACTGCCGTGCTTCTGTTTCTGGTTCGATCCCGGAGTGGAGAAAGTTATTTCAGAATCAGAATTTTTCATTTGCATTGATTTAATGTAGGTACAAACATAGGATGGTAATTCATAAATTCCGATACATACTGACAGATGGCGTGCAAAAATTAAGCTTAGTAAATTTATTATAAGATAACGGAACCATTGATCAATTTACAAAAATCAATAGCTTCTTATTATTATCTAAAATAACTTCTTATTATATTTATTGGAAACAAGGTTTTCCGGAATAAAGCTATGATAGGTTCATACTAATCTAAGATATGGTCTGTCTGCATATTTAATTTCATGTATAAATCTAATCAGGTAGGAAATTTAAACTGTGTTCAAAAAACGGAGCAAAATGTGCTGATTCCAAATATGTAAAAAACTCACCTCGCAAAAAAAATGTCGTTTAAGTCAATTAGCCCGCGAACCATCGGCATACTTTTAAAGTGTCTTTATTATAACAATTCAATCATTCCTCATGAGCTGGTTATCTCAAAAAATCTTTTTAAATTCTTGTCTAATCATTTTTTTTGTATGGCCAGTAGCCTGACGCGAGTCGGCTTTTCAGGCCACACCGGACTTTAGGGTGAGCGCTTTAGGCACTCGCAACCCTTTTAATTTAAGTGACTATGCTGAGGGCAACCCACTAACGGGTTACGAACCACGGCTCAGGACGGCCACTAGGAGAGGATGAGACATCAGTGATTAGTGGGGAAGATTGGTGTTTAACCTAATCCTATCCATTTATTTCGTCGGCACGCGGGCTGGAACTGTTAAGGGGGGTCGGGGAGGCGACGGGGGACGCGGCGAGGTCCTCGGCGGCGAGGACGGAACTGCCGTCATGTGGAGTGTATGAGTTTTAGAAAATCGTTAGTTCGTTCTTATCTAATCAAGTCAACCCTGATCTTATGAAAAGGTCGACCGGTACCGGACCTTTGTGTTGTGATTGCTCTAATGACGAGGAAAAATAATGTAATTAATACATTAGGTATTGTGGCATGTGAGTTCATTTTTGTTGGCAACAATAACCTATAATAGACACCTTTGTTTTACACATAATTGCGTCAAACGGTGCCATATTATGGCAGGGCGCATGAAGTGCCTATATTATTATATTACCTACCAAACACGCCAATTACCGCCTTGTTGTTATTGTGTGACGAGAGGTTTCGATTTGCAGATATTTGTTTCGATTTTAGGTGCTTGGCATCAAAATTTGGAAAATTTTGGGAATACCTCATCATACAAGATTGGTATTTTAGTTACTTATATCTCACACTTTGTTTATCAATTATCGTTCGCTTTAACGGTGAAGGAAAACATCGTGAGGAAACCTGCATACCTGAGAAGTTCTCTATAAGAATTTCGAAGATGTGTGAAGTCTGCCAACCCGCACTAGGCCAGCGTGGTGGACTAAGGCCTAACCCCTCTCAGTAGTAAAGGAGGCCCGTGCTCAGCAGTGGGCAGTATATAATACAGGGCTGATTGCATTGCATTGCATATCTCACACAACTTGTATGGTAAATTTAGGTCCGCGGAGGCTTTTTTATCCAGAAATTAATTTACTTTTCTTTTAAATAATAAATATTTTAAATTAAATCACCTAGTTATATCAAAAGTTCTATGATGTATCAAAATAAGAGCCACAAACATCCTAAATATTCACCGTAATATCAAAAAGGCGGAAAAACGAACAAAAAATTATCCTCGAATGTCAGTTATCATGGACACCGCGGGACATCGCAGCGCATCAAGTGTCGCGTGTCCGCGTGACGCACGGGTCAACAACACACCCTGTTAACGAGACACAGCGTGGGCACTGCCCCCAGTCCGGCCCCACCACCCCACTTAACCTGTTGTTTGATAACGAGATATCAATGACGTGTGGTATGTGCTTTTTTCTTTTTAAGGTTATATTTCTAACAGACATTATTCCTTACCTAATAAATAGAAAAGCAACGAAAATGCAGCAATAAACGTCTACCTGTGTATAAACTGTAGTAACATCTCTGGGTACAAAGCACTGCCTATTGCACTGGGCTCGTCGAACATGCAGGGCCGTAGCGAAGGGGGGGCAATGGGCAACATTACAATACTAATGCCCCACCTTTGTAATTAACTAATAACAAGCAAAGGACTGTAAAGCAGATTATGACGGAAAAAAATATGAATTGACGGATTTAAGGGATTTTTGATACATTCTGTATATCACCCAAACAATTACATAAGTATTAACCTCACTCACACATGTCCACTAGTCAAGAAAGGCAAAAATCGATTGACCAGAACAGATCAAGTAACTATTTTACTTCCGCCGTACCTGTAACCACAGCTGCCCTACCTTAAATTCAAGTCTAGCTAAGGCCCTGCGAACATGTGATAAATAATTTCCAGAAATTACACGGCCCGTAATGTCTTCAAACTCTTGCCACCTACCACTTACGTAGTACCTGTTACACGACTGAAACAACACTAGTGTGCGGATTATATGCGATTATGTTTTTTTTTACGAAATTTTACTCCCGTCATTTTGATGGCTATTCAGTTTTATGATTATGTGGCGGACTGTTGGTCGTCCAAAATGTTAGTGATACATTAGCTACATACATTTTATGATTTTACAAAATTAAAAAAGTTTGTCATTGACGGTCCATTCTACGAAGAAAGAGCCAAAAGAGAGGGAGTAATAATTAAACAAAAAAAATCGAAAAAATCCGCAAGCTAGTTTTACATTAATGTAACATCCACGTAAGCTTAGAAACTATTTTATATAGTCTAGCTTTTGCCAGCGGTTCCGCCCGAGTGAATAAAAACAAAAGGCCCGCTTTAAGTATATTTTCCCAGGATAAAAAGCCTATAGCACTCAGGAGTAATGTAGCTTTGTATTAGTGAAAGTTCAAATTGTTTATTTTTAATGATATTAAATACAGTTAATCCCTAGTTACATGAAGATTAATTTTATCGGGGAAAATTAATTTGTTACTGAGGCAATTTATATTAAATATAGTTGATTGTAGGTAACGAAATTAAATTAATTTTTCTGAAAAATGGTTTAGTAACTAAGGTATTAAGGAGTGCCTATTGTTGTCAATTCCACTCGCATGATCAGACAGGAATATGATTTTGACTTTGAGTTATCAAACTGGTTAGGTGTGCTAGCAATCTTTGTTAACATATGTTATGAAAAGAAATATATGTTTGTTGTGCACTAGTCTCGTCTCTGCCTATTCCTTCATGGATAAAAGGCGTGACTGTATGTATAATATTTTATAGCAATATTTGAATCTTTATTCGATTTTTCCTAAAATAATATTTTTAGATTTATTCATATAATTTTAAACGCTCACTGCCTCGGTGGCGTAGTTGTATTACGGTACGACTGCAACGCTGAAGTCTTGGGTTCGAACCCCAGGTCGGGCAAAGTGATATTGGATTTTTCTATTCTGTATCAGTCCGGAGTCTGGAATTTGTGCCCGATATGGCGATAGGCTCGCCCCCTATCACATCATGGGACGGAATACGCACGGCGAAAATTGGGTGCACTAGTTGCGCCTCTGTCTACCCCTTTGGGGATAAAAGGCGTGAATATGCGTAATTTTAAACGAGCGATACGCCTATTTTTTTTTCAAATCGGTTTTATAACCTAATCGGGCCATAAGAGTTGAGCAACAAACATTCTTCAGTGGTCCTAATATACACATGGAATGTTAAATCTCAAACACAAAAGGAATGCAGAACAACTAAGAATGCACCAAATGTGATGTTATATGGAAGTTGCGACGCGCGCTCCTTTGTCTCCAGAAATAGCATCCCATCTTCCAGTTAATAGAGTCTGTTAACTTACTAAGATTATAAATCCGAAAGTTGGAGAAGATTTTTGTATATTCAATTAGGATGTTTGTTATGTTTGCGGCAAACGGACAGGCGATTTTTTTTTCACATAACAAAAAAGCCCCTTAAGAACCATGAATTTATCCTTATAAAATATTATAATATATTAGTTTTTTTTTTTTTTTTTTTTTTTTATAGCATAGAATGACGAGACGAGCATGCCGTTCGCCTGATGGTAAGCGATACGACCACCCATAAACAGTAGCAACACCATCCAGCAACTTGTCTTACAAAGTACTGTGTGGCATTCCACTGCGCTCGTCATCCTGAGACATAAGATGTTAAGTCTCATTATGTCCAGTAGTTATACTGGCTACAATGTCCTTCAAACCGAAACACAACAGTGCATGCACTGTTGCTTCGCGGTAGAAATAGACATTGCGGTGGTACCCACCCAGACGGCCTCTTACATAATGAGAGACCTACCACCAGTAAAAGACACGTTGGATTTATACGCAAATCTAATGCTTCCATTCACAATAGATACTAAGATAGTACCTTTCGCAGTTCATTTTTTAATACCATCGTAACACTATAGCCCCATAAACATTTTATTATGTAAAGCCGAACTCGTTACTAGCCTTGTGAGAGCACCCGTCGGGCAGGAATGCTAAATGGATCAAAAATCCCAAGGTCAAGGTCAGGACAGCTGTAGCCATACACTGTTTATGCCCCACTTAGCGAACCAAACGCTTATATTTATAGCTCCTCAATTCAATGGTTTACAAACGAAACACTGTTTATGATAGGCCAGTAAATGGCCGAGTAGATGATGGTAGGCAGTTGTTGACTCTAGTTGGATAGAAAATATAAACACACATATAAATTCAATATACATCCCGAACATGGTAAAAATGCGACACAAAGGCAAATTAATCCGAAGTCAGCAGTTGTGCTTGCAAAGAGACGCTAGGATGTACCTAGAGAGACACTACACCGCGTCGTGATACACATTATTTGAACTTACCAAACTTTCCACCTCATGCAGAGGAATTTGTTTACCGTGCTATAATTTAATAAGAAATAGTACTTATGTTGTATTTCATTTGCTCAATAACTGTAGGTAATTGAATAATATAAAGAATATACGGGCTGCAGTTTACTAACAATTTATAGGTAAAATATTTATAGTTCTCTATACTTACTGGTGGCACGTGTTAAATTTTTCTACATTTAATTTATGGTCATTATGTCTCTGTTGCCAACCGTGATGGTACTAGCAAAAGCATTTATGAGCACTGGTTTTCCGCGTTTAAAATAGAATGAATACTATAAATTAATCATAATTTACTAAGTATTTCACTATTAACCGCAATGCAATAGTTTCCCTTTAAGCAAGTATGTTTTGTATTTATAGATCAGGTATAAAATGCAGTAGGTTTAGGTCTCTCGTTTGTGGGAATCTGGGAAATATCACAACTATGTCTATGTTTTTTAACTTCAAAGTCTCTTGTGTTTTAATTTGTATGGATAAATTAGAATTTTATAACCTCCGTCGATTATGATAAATTGATATAGGAGAGCTATTAACGTTTAATGGCATAAATTATCATAGTACTTGACACAAAGCGTTGGTCTAGCCAAGACATCACGATATGTCTTAATAATTTGACGACAGTAGATAGCCGGTATAATTACTGGGTATTGCAATTTAACATGTAATGCCTCACGGTGACGAGCTTAATGCATTCAGTGCTTTGAAATCGAATTCGTGCGCGGTTTTTCAAACTATACGGTTTATCAAAGAATGGTCTCGACGTTCAATAATATTAAGTTAATGACGTAAAACTGTCTGACTTTAATGACTGCCTCGGTGGCGTAGTTGTATTACGGTATGACTGCAGTGCTGAGGTCTCGAGTTCGATCTCCGGGTCGGGCAAAGTGATATTGGGTTTTAAATTCAGTATCAGCCCGGAGTCTGAAATTTGTGCCCGATATGGCGATGGGCTCACCCCCTATCACATCATGGGACGGAATACGTACGGCGAAAAGTGGGTGCACTAGTTGTGCTTCTGCCTACCCCTTCGGGGATAAAAGGTGTGGGTGTGTGTGTGTTAATGACGCAAAAATTTCCCTCGATTTGGGATTGGACTCGGCCTCGTTTCACAGATTAATCGCTCCCCCTCTCCCAGTAATGGGAGCATCGATGTTATAAAATTGCCGTCATACTATTAAAAATTAGCCAGTCATTAAAAAAATCAGGTCAGTTATATAGTTTGTGCCGAAAATAGAAATAGTGAGTGCGTGTGGCGCGTGCGTGCTTCGCGCTTGCTGCCCGGCCCTACGGCGGCGCGGCGCGGTAATGTCCGCACGAGAGATTTATTGCACTTTATGTTTATTTATTTATATTTTTATTACAACGTATTCATATTTGGTATGAGAGGTTTGCTATGCTTTATATTTTTTTATGATACAATGCATAATACCTACACTCTACAGTCAATCACATAATCACGGTCGGAGTTGTATTTACCATCTAGATTGCAGTCCAAAATTTCTACCCAAGTATTTCTTCGGAAGATGTCATAAGGGCCTATCGCCGTAATGGGTGCAAGTTATAATAATAGGCAATGTGTATCCTTCTAATCTGAAGCATTTATTTTAGTTGATATAATCAATTGGAAATAGTATCTAATAGTAAACTGCACCTCATAAACTACAACGCAAGTTCGTACGCTGCTCCCAGACTGCGGCAATAATTATTTCAAAAACATTCATTTTATTTTATGATTTACATTTAATGATTCATACAACATATTTACAAACATGCTGACCTTGGCACAACGCTCTAACCGAGTTTCCCTAAAAGGGTCCAGATGAGTAACACCCCCAAGGTCCTCGGATGCACACCACCCCAAAAAATAATTCAAATCCTGTTGAATGATTGGCACTGTCGTATCGCGATCATCTCGCTGTCAGACGGCGAGACGACATCGCCCGTATATAGCGACCCACCACCGCGCATAATAAGCGGTGCGTGGGCTAATTACTGATTAATATCCTGGGACGGAAGAATACCGTTACGTTACATCATTACACGCTATTTATTCGCGTTATGAATAATGATGTGTGTGTGCCAGACAGTTGGACGTTTGTATATAAGTGCTGAGGGTTCTACCGCTGTTCTAGGGCGGTTGGTTCCGTACATTATATCCATACTATCTATACTAATATATAAAGCTGAAGAGTTTTTTTGTTTGTTTTTACGCGCTAATCTCAGGAACTACTGGACCGATTTTGAAAATTCTTTCACTAATAGGAAGCTACATTACTCCTGAGTGCTATAGGCTACTTTTTATCCCTGAAAAACTTTTCACACGGGTGGAGCCGCGAGCAATATAAGGTAAAAATAATATTTCATTTCAACCTCCATTAATAGGTGCTATAATTATTAGGAGGAGGAAAATGTTGTAAGATGGTAAATTCCTCTATACGTAAAAACCTATAGAACTCTTAACGCGATCCAAAAAAATCTGTACAAAACACAGATTCCAAACCCGGACAATTCACGAGTTGTTTTTTAAATTAAAAAAAAACGATTATTTAGTACTATCTGTCCTAGAAATCACACTAAACTCACAGCATTAATAAACCACTAGAGTCTACGCTCTATGTACTATATAAGGCGTCGTAACAAAATAAAATCAAAGCTATTTATGACAAACATTTGTGAGTGGAAACAGACAATGTTCTGACCTTGTGGGTTCATATTACTTATGGTTGCGGAACTCCAAAATGTGTGTTTTTGGGTCGGCTAATAGTCATGTTTGTGGGTTCATTGACTAATTAATATGTCACGAAGTGTTAAATAAACGTAAATAGTATGCGAATCGGTTTGTTTGTTTAGTCTACGCGAAACAATGAACCGTGTCTATATAAGTTTTCATATACCTAGTCCGGAATACGAAATGTGCAAGCGAAGTCTGTATAATATTGTCAGTATCGGTCATGACTATTTATTGCAAATACCATCTCATGATTTACTTAATTTTAAATATATTTTTGGTGAAACAAAACTTAATATTTGGAAAATCGCGCGATAAAGCACATGACGTCAGCGGTGTTGGTGTTTTGGATTGACCAATGACCGACGTTCTGTCGTGTGGTGTATACAGTGACGTCACACATCGGGGCGGAAAATAGCCGCTATTTAAACCAATCGGTATATAATTTTTCATATTTCAGTAGTCGATAGTTACGTCACGTGAAACTTTACATTATTTCTGTACAATGTAAATAATAAACAATGGAGATCCATTGTAATAAATATTGTTTACTTTTAGTTTTAGACTTAGGTAATTGGTAACAGTAAAAAAAATATTACACTATAAATTGGTTTAGCGACGTAAATACAATCATAAAATCCGTCATATAGCTATACTTACTGAAGGAACTGTAGGTAGTAGTAGTACTTGCTGTACCCATGCTCCTCAATCTGGGAAGAGAACCTGCGACCATCCGCCCATTTAACTACTGAACCGCTACGTTCCGAAGTTGGTCAGAATTCAGAAGCGATAGTCATAGACAATGGGTGCATTGATAGTTGATTGATAAGCATCATTTAACACTTTCAAAAGGCGCATGCGATGAATAGTGTGACGTATTGGCACCTGGGTGGTGGTAGTATTACCATATAATGTAGGTGTTATGTGACCAATTAGACTGGGGTACTATCAGTGTCTTACAGAAATCTTACCCGGAAAGCTTTAGCAAATTAGCACGATATGTGAAAGTTCATATTCCCTTGTCTCTCTTTGCTAAAAGTCGGCTATGCACTTACGATTTCTCCATTCATGAGTAGGTACTCCTTCTGAGGCCGTAGCCAAGAAACCTTTCTACAATCATAAACATAAACAGACACACACACTCACGCTTTTTATCCCTGAAGGGGTAGGCAGAGGTGCAACTAGTGCACCCACTTTTCGCCGTGCATATTCCTTCCCATGATGTGACAGGGGGCGAGCATATCGCCATATTAGGCACAAATTCAAGACAATCGTTAACACTAATGGAAAATAGAAATAAAATATGGTAATGACATATCTTATCAATATATCTATCTCTAGGATATGTCATTTGCATATTACGTTATTGTTAACGATTATAGAAAGGAATCTTGGCTACAGCCCTAGATATTATAGACACACTGAGGCATTTTATCCCCGCCGTGGAAGGTAGAGACGCATCCATCAAAATCCTCTTGTGAATTGTCTCATTCTCATAAGCTCACGTGCATATTACTTTCTGACGAGGATCTAATGATTTGACACGTATCCCACCCGCGTGATGGGTTATGGTCTAAAAACACGCGTTAGAAGAAACCTATGCTCAAATAGTTTTAGGATAATAAATCTCTAGATAGATAACAGATATTACAAATTCATCAAAGTTATTTAGATTATTGGTTTAAGTGTAGTTACAGCATTCACTTATCCTCATTACGTCGTCGGAAAATCAATGCATTTTTTTTAATTTCACATAACTAACTTTTCGGAGATAAAGTCGTAGCTGTCTATAAAGTTTCTCATTACTATTATGGCTATTTTCAAGCTAAGAAAATCTTAATAAGTACGCGCTACAAAACCAAAACAGAAAAAAAAATTGAGAGTAAGTAATTATTGAAGGTAAATTTTAAATCGAAATATAGATTTCGGGCACATAAAAATATAAAACCTACTCTATTTACCTATAATAGTATATAACCACATTAAGTAGTTATAAATAAATACAGTAGGTTTGTCTGTTCTATAATTATTACAAACTAGAACATCTATTTTTATGGGGTTTCCCAGATGTACTATGTCAATAAAATTAAGGATAATACTTGTATATATAATGTTATTGTCAAGGGAGGATATTTAGCCAACCCGCGGAATGACTAAAGTATCCTATGTTTAAAGTACGAATTTCAACAAACTCAAAAATTAAATTAATAACTGTTCTAACAACGACTTTTTGTTTAAGTTTTATTAAATAACTTTGAGACTAGGCTGGTATAATAGAAAAATACATGTACCTTCCTATCCACGTCCTTTACAACCACAATGGAAAACATTAGATCATTGTATCTAATAGTAAGGTCAGAAATAATAAATATAGTAGATTATTTAATTTAACTGCAACAGTACAGCAGATGAGCCGCTAATAAGGACAGATAATGCACGCTATATATAATAAACATCCAATTAAATACAAATGTAACTGACAAACAAACATATACTGCGGAGCGAGATGATCCGGCACGTGCGGCCTTACATAATACAGTTTACCGCATCCTATAATTACATCATTTATAATGGCCATCGTACTTTTGGTCGCGATCACCTTAATTGCGACTGGCTAGGGAAAACCATTTCTCGTCAGTCGACGCTATTTGGACCCCACTGCACTTACAGCAGGGTGCACTTTGCCCTGCACGTATAAAAAATGCAATTTTAGGGGAAAATACTAATTCCACTATCCGCCGTTTGCAATAAGCGAGCTTAATCTCTTTTTTCGATCCATCGAGAAAATGAAACAACAGAACAATGTTTTTAATGACATGCTTGTAAATGGCTTGATTGGTTTATTCCCGGGATCGGATCGAAGATTGAGATTGAGACCGTTTTTTGAATGCCGCCGTTAATCGCTCCCCGCCTATCCTCAACCCACTTTAATGTAGGTAATGTTTACTTGTGGTAGGTCTCTCATTTGTAAGAATCCGTCTGGGTGGGTACTATCGCAATTTCTATTTCTACCGCCAAGCAGCAGTGTGCATGCACTGTTGTGTTTCGGTTTGAAGGACATTGTAGCCTTTGTAACTACTGGACACAATGAGACTTAACATCTTACGTCTCAGGATGACGAGCGCAGTGGAATGCCATACAGCACTTTGGTGCACTTTGGTTTAACTCAAGGTGCTGGATGGTGTTGCTATTGTTTATGGGTGGTCGTATCGGTTACCATCAGGCGAACGGCATGCCCTTCTCGTCATTAAATACAATAAAAAAAAATGTCGAGTCGGTGCATTACTTTAAGCTTTAAGAAACGATTTTGGCTTAGTTTGCATACGTCAATAGAGAATATTTCAAAGAAACAGTTTAGTAGGTCGGCATCACTGAGGCGACTATCGCGAGTTAGAAGTGTCTCTGGCTGGCAGACATCATTGGTACACGTCACTGCACTCTTCATTAGGTGTTGGAGTTACTTTCCGTGCCCAAATAAAAGAACCACGGCGAGCTCTGCTCTCTCTCTCTCTCTCTCTATCCAAATAAAAAACAAATAAATTAATCATAAGTAAATAATTTAATTTTACGCACAATATTGTTATAAACCGCAGACAACAATCAAACTTCCTTTAATACTGGAATTCCTAATTAAACTATAGAGGTAAAATAAATTAATATCTTTTCCCGTTGATTTACTATAAAACGGGACACAACATAATATTTCGTGTCACAGTTACAGAAACCATGAGGATGGATAGGCGATGACAGTGGTCCAACAGCATGGCACCTGACGCTGAAGATTGCGAGGCTGCCCTCAACCCTAAAATCCCCAATGTCCCGGTCCACGGCGGAAGGATCCTGCCTCAAAGTCCACCCCCTGCTTACGGGTGGACTGAGAATGAGGCTGAACCGAGTAGTCCTGGGGAGAACCGAAGGTTACTCCCGACGGTAGAGACCAAAACCAAGCCGCGACTCCAAGATGGATTGACGCTGGGTGTACACGGACATAAGAAGCATACTAAATGTCCTCAAATACAAAAGAATGTTAAGAAGAAGAAATCTAATTTCCAAAAGAGGAAGGAGAAGTTAGTGGCGTTGCTGAAACCACCGCGCTTTATAACATCCATGATTTTTGTTATGGTAAATAACTTAATCACTTCATTTTCATCCCGATTTTACGGGCATTGAAGCTAGCGTAGATTGGGCTTGCTTACTCTTATTTAATATCTCAGGGTACCAAGCCTATTGTAGTGCCATGCAATGCATTTTTTATTCAAAAGTATTAGGATTTTACATCCTTAATAATTTTGTAACTTTATTTTATTTATTAGGATTTTCTTTGGCGCAGATATCGATCCATTTCTTGGCGTCTGCGGAGTTCCGTCGGCTGCTGGAGTGGTCTCCGGGCTCGTGGTGGAGCGAACCCTGGCGGCTCCTCACGTACGGGTTCGTGCATGCTAACAACGGTCACCTGGCGCTCAATGCACTAGTTGCTCTTGCTGTAAGTATTTTTTAATAGAATTTTTAAGCTTGCGTGCACTAGTTTTTCCTTTCGTACCACTTCGGAAATAGAGGGCGGGAGTGTGTATGTATGTTTTTAAACTTAATCCACATCCCATAAGTCGAAGAGACGGCATCATTTTATTACAGCGACCATATAGCCTCTATTAGTTTAAAGGCATATGATGCGACTTGTGTTTTAAAAGATCTCTTCGTTATTATAATATTTAGACTGTATTATGCTACTAATTAGCGGTGTAGATACTTTGCCATGTCCGAATAGAAAGTTATACTTACACATCTTCCACAGCGTACGTAAGCCTGTGAACTGACAGTGAACCCTCTTTCCATATCTGGAAGTTATTTGTACATGAGAGCTTTCCATTTACACGGGAATGGACTCCTTGAGTTCAGGGTAGTTAGTGTCTTATAGAACTTACCCAGTGTTTATCCGCAATATATTGGGTAAAAGATGTTTTGTGGCGACCTCACGTCAAACGGAAATAGCACGGGACTATAACGTAGTGTCTACTCCATCTTAATTATCAAGAATGTTATCTATGATCTGGTTGCAGGTTGGCTGGCGGCTGGAGACCGAGCAAGGCTGGTGGCGCGTATTGTGCGTGTGGTACGGCGGCGTGGCGGCGGGCGCACTCGGCGCGGGCGCGCTGCAGTCCAGCGTGCGCGTCGTCGGCGCCTCGGCTGCCGTATACGCTCTGCTCACCGCTCATTTACCGAATGTGTGTCTAAGGTATGTTCAAATACTCTGTTATTTTTTATTTTATTCAGTAACTATATTATGTAAGCCATACACGCTACGGTTCACCGGATAGGTTACCTGTGCAGGTCTACCTGCGCAGGCCAACCGCTCGTATAAAACTACACAGGTTAATTCCCACACACGTTCCGATCTACCTGTGCAGTCATACATGCGCAGGTATACCTCTCCGGTGGACCGTAGCGTGTATAGCAAGCATTACGCCGGTTCTTTATGTAAAGGCTTTGTCCAGAAAAAAACGTGCTGTATATTTTTCTGCGATGTGTAAGAACTAAGAATGTAAACTATGTTACTCCATGATACTCAAGTAAATCTTTGTGCCATATTATATCCCAATCTATTTGAGTAATATATTATAAGAAATAGTTATCCCGTATATGTTACAGTCTACAAAAACTAATGAAAACACAACGTTCAACTTTTTCGATATTATCTCTATGTTCATTGTAATTGTCTCGTTCGCATAAAGTTGTACTATTTGTTATTTAGTGTTGGTTGTTTGTTTACTTTAATTTTTTCCTTCCCTGAATTAGCATGATGTGTATTTGGTGAAATAAATAGGTATTATTGATTTACGGTCATCGGGTTTTTATACGAAGCGACCAGCAAATTACACTGAACATTTTGTAATCAACCACAGAAGTAGAATAAATATTTTTCTTTGTAACCGTAATATATAACCGACATCAAGGAGTACATAACATTCATCATATTATAAGCACAACTTCACAGTAAAAATCGAAACGAAGAAAGAACTAACAATTTTATTTTTCTAGGTTTGGCCACATTCCACTCTGGTGGTTCCGCCCCCTCTCGGTGCTGGTGCTTGGTGCGTCCGAGGGCTGCTGGGCCCTCCTGCGCTCTTCGGAGACCTTCGACAATCCACTCATCGGAACACCTGCACGCTCATACGACCATGTCGCGTGGTCAGCGCACTCGCTGGGAGCCGCCGTGGGCATACCGCTTGCGTTCCTCGTTTTCACTGGTAAGTTTGTATTTAACGCCATCTGTTATTGATAACTAAGAATGTTCATAGCGATAATTTAGCCCCTTCACTTTTTATATAAAAACAATTATGTTAATGTTATGTGTATTCATCTATTATATAGATTTTTTATGGTGGTCGTATTACCCAATTTTTATAATATATAGTAAGAAGGGTTTTAAAAATCTAATCAAAATGTTTTTTCTAGGTGAAAACGACGGAAAACGCCACATACTCTGCTGCAAGGTAGGCTCCGTAGTCTTGCTGGCGTCTGGCACGGTGCTGGCACTGGTGTATTATACATATCTGTATAACATGATGAAGTATTGACAGTCCCAAATACAAAGTCTGAAATTTGAAAGAAACGCTTACGAGTAAATATGCACAATTCAAATATAAGTTGATAAACTAAAAGCTGACGACATGAAAAACTTATTAAAAAACACGAAACAAGAAAATATTAATGAGTGGTCGTAGCCTATCGTATGATTTTGGTTTTTTAACTTATATTTTTATTAGCTCTTTTATATTACAATCGTAATTTTCACGTCACCGCTATAAAAGACAAAAGTAAGAATTACTAGGCGCAAATCAATATTGAACACAATATTAATACCAAAGAGATTCATTCCACTTAGCAAAATTGGCATTGTACTAGTGAATTTCTCCCCTCAAAGGACTAGTTTTTGAAGCTGTAAAGAATTATGTGAAATATTGAATGCTTATATAAAATTTTAATATTTAAACTTCCATCAAAATTTACAACGATTACTATCAAAATATAAGTAATGAAATAAATCTTTTATGTACTAGTTTGCGCATAATTTGAAGTTTTTTGTTGAATAATTATTCATAAATACTACAACATTCTATGGGTCAAAACCAATTTAACGTTATCTAGATTCAGTAAATTTGGCAATCCGATTTAATCAGCTTAACATCGGAAGGATATCCCTTCTTTAATACCGTAGGAAAGAAATAGTTTTTCTTGATTTAAATTCAGTAATTGTGAAGAAATTTGTCACTGTAAATGATTTCAATGTTTCTTAGCATGACGTAGCGTTCAGGAAGCAGTCAGAAAGCCTATTATCTAAGTCTTATATAAACCAAAAGTGCAATTGATCGTTTCCGTCCGGCGATCGCGAACGAGTAGCGTATCTTTTGATGGTTTTACACTTTACATCTAGCACTTTATAAGTACAAATGTGATTCACTGTTTTGTACAATAGTACAGGTTTTTGAGAGATACCACATTATGAGATGACATTTAACGTCGAAGCACATTTTGGGCCACAGGTCCTATATTCTCACTTTTATTATTAAAACTAACGATTACGTAATCTAAATAAGAACGGCACTAATACGTACATACGTAACAAAGACTAGGTTAATATTTCAACTCAAATTTAGATTAATTTGATTTCTGTGAAATCGTTTCTTAATGTTTTGTATCAAAACGATTTATTGGCTAGTGACTTATTTTTAACAATGTGTTGTCAATATGCATAATTAGACAATTAGTGACTCAATTCATAGACACATGTTTTAATTATCAAATTGTTATTTATAAATATACCTAATCAAAATACACGAAAAAAGCCTTAATGAATAAAATCCTTCTTCCCATCAAACATTTCTGATTTTGTTTTTTTTACTATAAATGGCAGCAGAACGTCAATTTCAGAAAACGATTTTATTTTTAAAACCTTGTGACTACTAACGAGGCTGACTTAAGGTGCCTAGATATTTAGATTAAAATGCTGCAAAATCTAGCAATCTAGTCATTTTTATGACAAAAGAACTAGGTTAATGCTAATAGATATCGCTTCCCAACTAGATATAAGTTTATAAATAGTTAGATAAACTCGTGTACCTAATTGTGTGCCATATGAGTTCTTATAGCAGTGTATTTTTCAATGAAGATTGTAGATATCAAAAAATATTCTACACAATTTACAAATCATTTAAGTTTTGTATAAATTTTGGAGTAAATGTGCAAGGGTAGAAAATTGAAAGCGATATGGATGATAACCATTATTCATGAAATATGGATATTGATGGAAAATAAAAATTTAAGTCTGCAAGTTTCATTGAAAAATACGATTTTCAAACAATAAGTTTCAATTTTGTAACGCATATCAGTATAATGTTATTAAAAGCGCCCTCTATGAATTGGTTCTTGAATGACATGATTTCTAATTTCAAAACATGGAATTAAAATGTTGTTGTACTATATTTTGTTTTTTTACGACCTACCTACATATTTACTGAGTCGAATGGTGGACAATAAAAACAAAGGTATAATATTCCTTACAGTTTATTTTAGAAAACTAATACTAAAATACGAAATAATGCATATCTTATTAATTACGGGTAAGTTCTATTATGATAAGTAGAAATGAAATTATTCAAATAAAATCACAAATCTAGTTTGTTCGTGTTGGGTAGTGAGCCTATAGTTATTTACGTATGAGATCATATACTTGCTCTTCGGGATTTCAGCAGCCGACAGACTTTAATTCTGTTATACACTAGATCCCTACACAGTTGTCTTTTCAAGTCATAACGTCCTCAACTAAATATCCAAATTTAGATACATTAGTACTCCATGTTGCCTCCATTTTCCTATGTCTTTTATATTATAATTGTAAATATACTTTTTCATAACTTAAGGGACACACGCACACTCACGCCCCCTTATCCCCAAAGGGGTAGGCAGAGGCACAGCTAAGTGCACCCACCTTTCGCCGTGCGTATTCCTACTTAAAGAACAACTTTATAAAAAATAATAAAGATAATAAAAAGCAAATGTTTGGAAATTTTAAGTATTTAGGGTTATATTGTTATTGTTAGTAAGAAATATCAATCGAGCGCTTTAACAAATAAATCGTCGTATGCTGAACCCCTTGATAAATATAATAATATTAGTTTGCGTCGGTAAGTTAATCAATCTAAAAATAATGCTATCTCGCGAAAAACCTTCGCATAACCTAAAACATTATTTATTCTCTTACATAACTTTACAATGCAATCTCTATGACAATTAAGATTCCTAGATTCTACGCGGACCTTTGTAGCGCACTCGTCTCGTCTATTTATGCAGTAAATTACTGCATAATTGTCGTAATTAAACAATTCCAAGTTCATTAAATCTTCAGCTCTTCCTTATTTCATACTCTAGGCAATGAATAATTTTTATCATAGAGAAATGCCAGATGAGTTTATTGGATATCCTCTACATTCTACAAGAAATGCTTTATGTTCACGTTTAACGACATACGATCACACATTCTAGCCTGGCTTGGAAGCATCTCGGCCTTCTAAACCTATTCTATCATACACAATGTACATAAATGCATTGTTTCTATATTATCTTGGAATACTAAGAATGGATGGCGAACTGTTTGCGTCATGACATTTAAACCACAAAAAAGTTGTCATAATATAAAAAGCAGATATGATTTAATCTATGATTAAATAACAAAAATAGGGCATTAGAAGATGTCAATTTGTGTTTGTCTAATTGCATTCTTTATTTTTAGTTCGCCATTCCAGTCCTAGGGTTCCACTGGCCTAAAGCCTCGTCAACTACAACGTAATTTATGCCGCCAAATATCCGTCGCGTACCGCTGATCACCTTATTTCACACAAAAACTCATTTACACGTTACTGAAAGCTGCTTTCAAAATCATAGATTTGTAGAATTTTAAATTTGCGGGTAAATTACGTCTAGTTTCATAGCGACTCCATCAATATTGTTTGTTCCTCTTAAAATTCTTGCTACTTTCAGCACTTCAAAGGTTTGCATTGCACTCCTAATTCCGTACACCAACACTCCTGACATGGAGTCGAGAGCTCAGCTATAATCCGTCCAACTCGATACATCCTTCCATATATATTGCACCCTGCTAATTTCAGAAGTCCAGCCCCGATACCGAGATTGGGCTGTCTAGGAGCCTCCTTCACTTGGTCTATTTGTACCTTTACTTCTGGGATTTTGGTGGGTGGTTGTGTAGTTTTAACAACCGGCCTCATGGTGATTGGTTGCTGAGTAGTTTTGATGGCAGTTGTCTCACCAAGAAGTAGATGGTCAATCCTATTGATAGGTACCTTGTTGAGAGGAATTGACGGCACTGGGGGCAGAGGTATGAATGGAACCAATGTTGGTTTCGACGGCCTTCTAGTTGAAGTGGCGACTGGTTTTGTTGGTACCGGTTTTACTGTTAATTTCTGCGTAGCTACGGTAGTTGTTTCGTAGTTGTCGCTTAGAAGTAATTTTAAAACGCTTCCGAAAGAAAATCCTTCATCGTCCTCATCTTCGTCATATTCTTGAGAGTGATTAAGCGTTTGATTGGACTTTTCAGATATTGCTTCTGTAGTTAGTGTCGGATTAGTTACTGATTTAATAGTTGTAGCAAAAATCGATACGTTTGAAGTTTTGTGAACGCTGTTGTGAGCATTAGTAGCGTTCTTAGAATCTACTTGTACTTTATTTTCCACTTTAATACTAGGCAGTGTCATATTTTTGATCGTTGTGTTATAACTGGGTGTATCCACTTTTAGTGTCAAGGAAATATTTGCGGTCTTCACAACAGTGTTGTTATTCTTGCTTTTCTCTGTTGTAGTTGTCGGTAGTGGTGTTATTTTCGTTACTGAAATGAGACATTTGTAAAATTGTATTATATTTAATAAAGAGCACATTTTTAATCCTAGTGTATTTTTTTAAGATACGATGTTGTATTCCTCGTAACTTATTTGATTCCAAATGCTAAAATTATAATATAATCTTGTCTCTCTCAAATAATTACCTTCCTCACAAACCAGTTCTCCGCAGCACTCATCATTAGCCTGACGGACAGGAGCTCTGCGACATCCCTCAGGAGTGGGACAGTCTATGGGCACGCAGAGGAGTCTGCCCCAAGTACAGTCACAGCGAGTACATCCCACCATTGCGTTGTCACCCTCTGCTACGCGCTGGCCGTCGGGAGATACGCACTCACCTGTGTAAGAATCAGCTGGAAACGTGAATGACAGAAATATATGAAAAATAAAAAATCTTTGAGATTGTGGCTTTCTACACGTTACCTATAAAATGATAGTGTTAACAGGACTCAATAAAATTTTATAAGCCAAACCGATGCTTTCGAAAAAAACTATCAACAGTGAATTTAAACAGGCTACGAAAAGAGAGTGTATTCCCACGTAAAAGGCCGGCAACGCATCTCTATGCCCCCCTATATCATAAAAAATAAACGAAAAATATTTAAGCTTTTGTCATGCACTTAGATTATTAATTGTACTCGTGCACCTTATTATTATGAAGTCTCTAATAATGATAAATTTTTCAAATTAAAATTATTATAGTCGAATGAATTTTAGTTTAGTGTAGTTTAAGTACCTTTGACAATATCCAACTGCATGGAAGTAGTCAAATGCGGTACCGCTGGTCCTGGAGGTGTACTCGGATATACTGCGTAGTAATCATCGATTATCCCCGGGTCTTTGGGCACGAAGCCGCCTGAAATATAAATACAACATTTTTATTTAGTTTTCTCCAGCGTTACTTAAAACTTTGAATAATTTATGCATACACATTTAAGCAAAACTAATATAAGCTGTATAATTTAACTGTAGGTTTTTTTTTAATATCATTGAATGACGAGACGAGCATGCCATTTGCCTGATGGTAAGCGATACGACCACCCATAAATAGTAGCAACATCATCAAGCACCATGAGTTACAAAGTACTGTTTGGCATTCCACTGCGCTCGTCATCCTGAGACATAAGATGTTAAGTCTCGTTACGTTTGGACATACATAACTATTGGCGTTACACTGGCTACAATGGCCTTCAAACCGAAACACAACAGTACATGCACACTGCTGCTTGGCGCTAGAAATAGACATTGCGGTGGTACCCACCCAGACGGACTCTTACATTACAAGAGAGACCTACCACCAGTAGGTGATACTAAAAAGCAAAATTACCTTCAGTTTCAACAGGTGGTGAAAATAAATTAACAGCCGGCGTCTCCACCCTAAACGTAGTGCTCGTTGTTGGAGGCTTGGTCACCTCTTTCACTTCAAAAACACGGTTCCCTAAGGAAGCAGCTACTGTATACTCCAAATCATTGTGACTGGCGTATCCAGACCCCATGTCGTGAGTCAAACTGGGGTACTGAGGGTTCTTATTAGAAATGAATACTGGATATTGAGTGGGGTCGTAGACACTTTCCCTTCTAGAGGCGTATTGGCTTTCTTTTTGGTTTACATTGGGATAGTATACTGGGAATTTGTCCTCTCTTTCTAGTAGAGGATAAGTTAGAGTTTCTTTTACAGGTTCTTCGTCGACCACTGCATCAGCTGCCACGAATGGTATGATTCTGAAACGTAATAATTGATATTTAATTACTTAAAATAGAATCATATATTTTGTCTGGTTAGTTTAATTAAGTCTGATACATATTAGACTCGAAATCAAAAATTTTAGTCCAGAATTTAGCAACTTAATTTCCTTACAATTAACTGTAAGTTAAATTTAGGAAATTACAGATCATTACTTACTTTAAATTAGGCAGGGACGGTGGCAAAGTTGGCTCAGTGTAATCATAGTCGTAATCGCCCTTGGTCTTCTTAGAAGTATTAAGAACATCAGCCACAATACCAGGTTTTGAAACAGTGACCAAAGGCGGCTTAGTCGACAGACTTGTATTAGTCATCAAAGAACTCGTAACGTTTATAGTAAACGATTCATTTTCGTCAAACACATTGATGTTCCTGTCAGTAATAATATCATTGGGAGAATACGTGTGATCTAAATTTTCTATATTAACTATCGGTACTCTTGGGTGCACATCCATTGCTGCTTTAATAGCGTCGTCAAAGCTTATATTCCTTGGCAAGGAAGTGGAGGATATCTCCGCAGTACAATTTATCGTACCATTTATAATCACTTTCATTGTTTCGTCTTCTGTGGCCATTTCTGTTGTAGTTTCTTGGGTTGTAGTGAATTTAGTAGTTAGAACCTGTGTTGTATTATTTTCCACCGGATTTTGGCTGGAGCTAGGCGGTGGATCGTTTGTCTTTCTTTTGACTTTAGTAGTGGCCACAAGACTATTGGTTAGTGATGTTGTTGGAGTGTTTTTAGCTGCTAAAATGTGGGTGGTTGTTGTTTCTTGTTTCGTTGGTTTTGAGGACTGGAACGCGTGGTTTTCGACTTTTGTAGTATACACATGGTTACGTTTGTGATGGCCAGGACCTGAAATATTTCACGCAAACTTTGATTACACACAGTAAAATACTTTTAGATATTTAGTTCCTCAAATGCAATTACAAGAGTATGTTTTTAAGATATATTACAGTCATACTTCTTCTATCTGTACTATAACATATTACATTAAACTAAATATATTATATAATAACAATAATAATATGTTTCAGAAAAACATATAAAAGTTTATATTCTAAGCTCCAAGACTAAAGCATAGATGCCTTCCAATACCTTCATCATGCTGACAGCGGTACTGGTGCGGACAGCACTCTCCCGGTCGCAGCAGAGGCTCGCAGCCCAGCAGCGGAGGAGCACAGGCCAGTGGCTGACACCGCACGGATCCTCGCAGGCAGAAGCAACTAGTGCAGTTGGCAGTAGTAGCCTGTGTCACCACTCTATCTCCCTCTGCTACCCATTTGCCAGCTACTTCGCAATCTGGAATGATTTCAATAGTTTCTTGTGTTAGTACAATATTTTATAGAATAAAGCCGACGAATCAGTATCTCACACACCTGACAGTAACTGCTACCAGCATCTACGACTATCCACCATAGCAATATTGCCTAGGGCATTGTTTGAGACATAGGTTCTACCTTAGTAGTATTACATAATTACGAACCTTTGATAATATTGAACTTCCACGCTGTAAGTAACTATAAAACGATCGTCTTACCATGCCGTCGATCGTGTTGCTTCTCATCATCATGTCGGCAGTAATATCGCGTGGGGCAGCACGCGCCCGGCGCCGCTCGAGCAGTGCACCCATGAGGCGGCGGCAAGCACTTGGGCGTCACGCACCGCCTTGCCCCTTGCAGACAGAAGCACGCCTCGCAAGCCGACGCGGCCCTCATCGCGGAACCGGCTGCGAACACCGACCCCCCCTCCACGCACGCTGGGAACACTCCAATGCCATCAGCCGTCAGATACAACTCCTCCTTCCAACGACTCTTCAAAAGTAACTTACCATGAGCGATGGATGCTGGTGTCGCGATGTCTGATAGATCTTCCGCAAAACGTACCTTTGCGACGCCTTCCAGGGAATTAATGCCATCTGCAAATAAGGCTCACGATAACGCATATTGAAGTATATAAACCTCTGAAATGGCCTATCGTGAACACATTGCCTGGGCATAAAGTACGTCACTACTGCCGAATGAGTTGAATTATGAAGTATTCCACGACACCTCACTACTCTCGTTGTCTTGAGACGTAAGATGCTTAAGGCGGTATTAATAAATCAATCTCAAGTTTGAGTTATATCTCAAGTAGACATAATGTATTAACAGTTCAATACATTATGTCTGCTTGAGATGTAACTCAAACTTGAGATGGATTTATTAATACCACCCTTAGTCTCATTACTCATAGTTAAAGCGGTGATACCTAAACAGTTTTTTTTTTATTGAGATCGTAAATGAGATCTTCCTTATAATTAGCCTACTAGCTGTACAAATAAGTGTAGCACGTTGTATTCACCTGCAACGCCCATACAACTACTCTACTTTTATCCTTCTACTGCAATATACTTATAATTTATTAAAACAGGGATCAAACAGACGATTGGGTCATCTTATGTTAACTCATCACTTATTCTAATTATCCCCATCATCTGACTAATCGCTGATGTGTGCCGGTCTTCAGTATAAGTTATTATCTTGTTGCAACCGTCTGGAAACACCGTCATATCAACTCACCAGGACATTGCAATTCTGGACAGCATCCGTCCTTCCTGTGCACCACTTGACACCGATCAGGTGGGGGGTCTGGCAGCGGGGCGCAGGCCCGCCGTCGGCAGGATAAGGCGCCGCGCACACACGCGCACAACAAACACGCCGACCGCGAGCTGGATACCATCTCGCCTTCCGTGTACCACTGGCCATCGTACAAGCAGCCTGGTGGTAGTGCTGAGGAGTAAATTTAAGTTTAGAGTTCAATAGCGCATGAATGGTACTTAAAGGATTAGCAACAGATAAACAATTTAAGGCAAGATTTAAAAAGAAGTTTATTTTGTAAGTTTTCTTCAAAAAAAGAGTTTTTGTCTTCATCCATGCTAAAATTATATTTAAATGTTGTTAGAAGTTGAATACAGTGGTTTCTATATTAAACAAATACGCGTTTGATACCAAGTACTTCAAGCACATAGACTGCTTCTCATTCAGTAGTTTATTATTCTTTGGTATCTAATCTTATCTAATATATATTAGCTTCCTATTAACTATACAGCTTACCTAATGCTCTGACGCTTCTTGCATGATGTGCAGTTTTCAACGTCACACCATTGGATACTCCTATAAATGCATAGTTGGTTAGGATACAGGCTCAAAGAAAAAAAATATAAAGTCGACGTTAAACATGAAGGATCACTATAAGCCCATTTTTATAAAGACATTATATCAAATTATTAACAAGTGATCTTTTGCGTAAATAAAACATCCGAGAAGTTTGTTTGTATTGTCATAGCTTTACCTATACTTATATCTTTAACCACAATATTATAGACTATTAATAAAAGTAACAAATTATGACTGTCACAAACCTACTTTACAAATAAAAAATTGTCCTCAAAAAATTACTGAAAAAATCGAGGACAATGTTTAAATAAACGCCAAATAAACTAAAATCTTCATACTCTACGGGAACCCGCTACCCGTTAGGGACAAAATCACGCGTAGTATCTAGAGTCTAGACAAACGGCTAACCGTCGCACTGTGACGTCACCCAACCGGCTACCGACAGATCATCTCAAAGTTCACTCGCGCGGTCACTCAATAACCGACAATGATATGAAAATCTTGTTACAACAGCGGGTGATGCGTCATGGGTATGTAACATCTTATAACATCAAAAACTTCTTTACTGTTTGCCGCGTGATAAGCTTCTATTCATCTTATAACATGACACAATGCAAGCTCACCGCCATATAGAAAACTATTTCAAACAAAAGAAATACTTAATTTTGCTAGTCAATAACATTATGTTCCCAATCTGAAAATCTAATGCCGAAGTCAAGGTTCACAAGTATCTACAATGTTGCAAGTTCAGTGCGCGCGCCGGTAGAAGGTCTAACATCTTCATAAGCTACTTCTAAATTAGGAGATTATAAGAATAATAATAATGAAATAAATAAAAGCTTATCGCAAAAACATAACGTAAGAATGTTGATAAAAACAAACGCGTATCAAATAATTGTTGAATGATTAAAAACGGTTAGTGTATAAAAAATCTACACGTTATTTCATACCTGTTTAACGGGCTTGGAAATATTTTAGTAAATATATTTTTTAAACTCCTCCTTTTTTTCATTAAAATGTGAATCACGACACGAACAACGCCTAGAACTTAGTTTAAAACACTCCAATGCGTACATAACATAGATAAAAATGATAATTTCATATGTAGAGTTTTACTTACAAAAATATTAAAGAAATTAACCAAACTATAGCGATTTATTAAAACCATGAATAAGACTAAACAATACCGTCACAAATTAATCAATACTCCCTCGATAGAAAAAAATATTCTTCTACAAATCAGTTGCGTAAGTATTCTCATTTCACAATGTCTATAGTTCATATGACCACATCTCTTTTACACTTTTCTGTAGTCTATATGTATTCACTTGATAGCAGGATAGGAACGCATAGTCATCACACTGATAAATAACGTTTTTAATGTTAATAATTATCATTGTAAACGCTGCCATGACTCTATATGAATCAACCATTAAAATACATGAGTATTTAAAACCAACTTCGTATTACAAATCACGTGTTTGTAAACCGAAGTACAATCTCGAGCGGGATCTCAGGCGAGACAATAGCGGTTCAGTTCCCGGCGGGGTCATCGCTTGCGCTCCGGAAGTCCATCTGTTCCCAGGGCGCCTATTGTCTTCGCCTAACTGGACCTTTCGAGTAATTGCTGTTCAAGTTTTAAGTCGTTTAATGTGTACTCAGATTGTTCATAACTGAGTATTTCTATGTATAAGGTCTTATATTTTATTCCTGGCAGGATAAATTGCCTACAAAGCTCAACAGCTTTATGATCAGCGTAAAATACCTTACAATTAATATAGTGTGATCCAAGTATAATGTTAATTTTATTTTTTAGATACGTGATACAATTTACTATTGCTTCCATCAACTCAAGATGCGACCTATGTTTGAAGCTTGTGTCCGCATCCTTACAAATTGACATTGACCAACATTGGAAAGATCAATGAAAAAAAAAAAAAAAAAAAATGGGGTGTTGTGTCCAGCGTCCCCTCACAATAAACAGAACTATTTGGGCCTGTCATTTTGGTATTAATTTATACTATTAGGAGAGCTCCTTACTCTTAAAAATAAAATAAAAAATTGGCTCATTTAATTCAAGGTACCTAACACAGCTGGCGAAAAGCCTTTGTATTCTACCTACCCCTGAAAAAATAGCGTGATGTGCGGCTATATATGTATCCATAGCTCATCAGTCGCGTTACGGCATTCGTACGGATTAGACGAGTGGGTACTAATTAACGTATTATTTTACTGCCTTGAACGAGCGGTGACCTTGGTGCCGGCCGACCGGCCGCCGCGCCGCATCTAGTAAACAAGTCTGTATTGTGCTGGCGTATAATTTATAATACTATGAATTATGGATAATAATGATTTATTTAATGAACAAGATATAAGTAAGAATATTAATATGGAAGATTACGTGGAAGAAGATAGTATACAGGCCGAAATAAGTGATTATACATTAGCAGTGAAAAGATCAAGAGAGGAGAATGATACTGATTGGACCTTGGTTCAAAGAAAGGAAAAAAGAATAAAGGAAAGAGATAATATTGAAATATATATATCCTGTAAAGAGAAGTTGCCAAAACAATTTGCGCTGGCAAAATTGCTAAAAATAGAAGGGATAAAAGATATTGCGAATGTGAAGTACATAAATCAATACAAAGTACGAATTGATTTTATAAGTGCGAACAGTGCAACAAAGTTAGAGATGTGCAAATCATTTATTGACAAGGGGTGGAAATTCCATAGGGCTATGGAAGTGACTAACTCCTATGGGGTAATTAAAAATGTAGACATTGATATGTCTGATGAAGAAATTCATACGACCATATCTTGCCCGAACGACATAGAAATTATGTCTGTAAATCGTCTTAAAAAAAGGAATTTTGATAAAACTGACAGTGAAAAATCATGGATTCCGAGTGAAGCTGTCAAAGTATGCTTTAAAGGTTCAAGTATTCCGGCATACGTGTATGTGGACGAGTTACGAATAAAAGTGGACCCATATGTATTTCCCGTGACGCAATGCATTAAATGCTGGAAATTTGGGCATACAATGAAGACGTGCAGTGCAAAAAATCAAATATGCCGAAATGTGGAGGTGAGCATGAAAATTGTGATAGTCAAACTTTTAAATGTGTCAACTGTCGCGGAAGTCATATGGCAATAGTAAAGTCATGCCCTGTCTACCTCAAAGAAAAAAAACTTAGAGATTTGATGGCAGAGTTTAACTGCACGTATCGAAAGGCTTTGATGTTGTTCGTACCCTGCGATAGTCCAACGCAAGACCAAAAGGAATCAGCCAACTCCCCCAAATTTCCAACGACAGAAGTTGATAACACTCCTTCAGAACCTAGCAGCACCTTCGCCGAAGCCACTAAAACGCGAGCTGTCATACACCAAGAGAGATCTCAGAAGCATGTTTTGAATTTCAAAAAAAAGCGATCTCAAAGACCTGATACACCCGGAGCTGAGATAGTGTTTAATATGGAGCCAAACCTAAATGACAATAATTTCATTCCTAATAATCCTCCCAATGCAATACCATCCCATAATAAAAACAGGGATGTTAATTTTAATGAATTATTATCAAGATTAAAGGAAATAATATTTTTGAAGCATGATAATATACAAACTAAATTCTATGACGTGATTAAATGTTGTGTAGAATGGTTAATTTTGGTGGTAGTTGACAATATTGCGGACTGGCCTATTTTAAAAAAGTTTTTAGAATTAATTAATGGATAAGAAATTAATAACATATAGGCTTAATATTATACAATGGAATGCTCAAAGTGTACGCCCAAAACTAGCATCATTAGAAAGTTTATTATCACGCGAGAAGATCCATGTTGCCATCTTAAATGAAACGTGGCTGGAACCAGGTAGCCTACTAAAAATAAGCGACTATGACATTTACCGCAATGACCGAAACGACAGTTATGGAGGTGTAGCTATAATTACTCACTCTTCAATAAAATCACAATTACTGCCTTACGTTAAAACCAATTCATCAATTGAGATTATAGGCGTTAAAGTATTTAATTGCCAGGATGTTGAACATATCATCTCTATTTACTGTCCACCATCTATTCAAACAAGCCAAAAGGATTGGGACGAAGTTTTTTCGTTATGCAATAAAAATACTCTACTATTGGGGGACTTTAACGGACATCACGGGAACTGGTCATCTAAAACGGATCGTAGAGGTCTCCAAATTTTTAGTGCATCAGTTGATAATCGATTTGTCATATTAAATAATTACTCATCAACACGTATTAAATTATGTGATGGTATACTTCAGCAAACATCTCCAGACATATCTTTGGCATCTTCAGACATAGCATTAAAGTTTGAGTGGATACTATTAAATGAAACCTTGGGTAGTGATCACTGCGTTATCAAAATCTCTTCAAATATTCACCCCAAGTGTGAAAATATTTGTCGTAGAAACTTCAAAAAAGCAGACTGGGCTGCATATGAAGATTTCTTAACTAATTTATACTCACAATATGAGTTTTCCGAAAATCCTCAATCTAGTTACGATTTATTTATTGAATATATATACATGGCTGCAGACTTATCTATACCATACGTTGTAACTAACCAAAACCCAAGTAGATATTTCACTCCGAAACCTTACTGGAATACTAAACTATCGAAATGCGTCGCGGAGCGGAGACTTGCCCTAACCAACTTTAGGCGTAATCCTGTCCCTCAGAATTTCGATATTTTGAAAAACAAAATTAGTATTGCGCAAAAGGCAATCCGTGATGCCAAACGCGAAACCTGGCAATCGTTTTGTTCATCTTTAGACGCAAAAACTTCTCCAAGTGAAGTATGGCAAAAGATGCGGTGGATTAAAGGGCTTAGTAATGCACGTAAATGTCATGTAGATCAAAATAGAGCATATAAGTTATTACGAAGCCTAACGCCAGATTTTGTACTTCCTGCTGACTTATCGTTTTCTTCTTATAACCCCAAACTAAATGTTCCTATTACGAGCCATGAATTGGAACGATCTATCCGGTCTAAAGATACTTCACCTGGTCATGATAATATATCTTACACTATGTTAAAAAATTGCCTAAAATCGGAAAAAAAATACTATTAGCATTGTATAATAAATTTTATTATATGGGTTATGTACCATACCAGTGGCGAAACATCACTGTTGTGCCAATCCCTAAACCGGGCCGCGATCCAAATAGTTTATCTTCATTGAGACCGATATCAATGATATCCTGTGTCTGTAAAGTTTTTCATACCATCCTAATGAATAGATTAGAATGGTTTATTGAAAAAAATAGGTTTCTTTCTAATGATACGACGGGTTTTAGGAAATGTCATTCGACTTTGGATAATTTAGCGAATTTAATTTTAACAATACAAATAGGCTTTGCCAAAAAACATCCAACGATTGCGTGTTTTATTGATATAAATGACGCTTATAATAATATAGATATAGTGAGCTTAATGCAAATACTGGATAAACTTGGAATAGGCAATATAATGTGCACTTATATGTGGAATTACTTAAAATTGAGAAACCTAAAAATTACTTCGATTAACTACTCCATGTGTCGCAGTACTAGTCGAGGGTTGGCACAGGGTGATCCATTATCTCCACTTCTATTTAATATTGCTACTATGTCGGTATGCAAAAAAAATACGTAAGGTATGCGTTTCGCAATATGCAGATGATTTTGTTTTGTACACAACCGGCAATGTCATGACAAATTCAACTCAAAATTTACAAATTTCATTAAACATATTATATGACATCTTCTTTAACTTGGGCTTAGAAATTTCAGGATCTAAAAGTAAAGTATGCATCTTCAAAAGACATTTTAAAAGGCAAAGTATTGATCTTAAAATTAATAATACGTCATTGCCGGTTGTGGACAATGTTAAATATTTGGGTTTATGGTTTGATCAAGGTTTAAGATGGTCTAAGCATATAAATGAGGTTAAAGACAAAATTGTTAAATTTGTTAATATTTTTAATATTCTTGGTGGGCCGAAATGGGGTGTGCATCCTATACATTTGAGGCGGCTATATATTTCGTTGGTTCGTAGCAGGATGGACTATGCTAGTTTCTTTTATGACAACGCGTCTCAAACTCAACTTAACAAACTTGATAAGATCCAAAATATATTTATGAGACTTATAGGAGGATTTATTAAAAGCACAAGCGTACACTCCATGGAGAATGAGCTCTATCTACAACCTCTTTATATTCGAAGACATTTCTTGGCAGGAAAGTTTTGGCTTACATCTAAATCTTATACCAAAAACAATATTATGTCTTTGTTAGATGAATTACAGACTCTTTCATATAATGCTAGATCGAAAAAACCGTTGTTGCTTACAATCCATAAATATCTAAAATTAACGAATGTACATATTAGCTCTCAATTAGAAATGTTTAGTTTAGACACCTGGGTTACTAATATAGATCTTTCGGAAATAATAAGACCAAAATTACCCGACGTTATACAACCCAAACGAGTATATAGCTCAACAGAACTTAGAGCAATGTGTGTACAGAACATTAATGATAATTATAAAAACTTCTATAAAATATTTACAGACGGCTCTAAGGATAAGTGTAATGTTGGTGCAGCGCTCTTTGACATACAGACTAGCACATCTGTGAAATTACATATAAAGCAAAACATAAGTGTAATGTACGCTGAACTTATTGCTATTGCTGAAGCGCTGTCGTATATTGATTCGTTTGAAAGTGGTAATTATGTTATTTTCACGGATTCAAGGAGCGCTCTTCAACATGTGACACGTTGTACTTCTAAAACTCGAGGGACACCAATAGCATACAATATATTAAATTGCATCATAGAACTTAGTAATAAAAATAAAAATGTGGTTCTACAATGGATACCTGCGCACATTGGTTTGATTGCAAATGAAACAGTGGACATGTTAGCTAAAGAGGCTTTATACGATGGTTTAGACTTTTCTTGTTCTCCTTATTTTAGAGATATTTTGTATGTAGTAAGAAACAAATGCATAAAGTTGTGGACAGAATACTTTGACTTTCGGTCTTTAACCAAAGGTATCTGGTACAGGACAATCCAACCGAATATACATCGATTTCCGTGGATTGACCAAGCCAATATAAGTAGGTCAGATACAATTTTAGCTTTACGTCTTCGTACGGGACACATTCCATTAAACAGATTTGCATTTCTTATGGGGAAAGTAGACTCACCGAACTGCACCATATGCAATATAGTGGAAGATGTACATCACATTCTAATGGAGTGTGTGCGCAACGAGGAAAAAAGAAAGATACTATTTCCTAAATTAGATTGTAACATTGATATATGTAACAGTATTCTCGCTTCACCTTCTTCGAAGGAGGCGAGTACCCTGTACGATGTAGCTAATGCTGTTTTTGTAAATAGAGTGTAAGCTTATTTTGTATATACAATGAGGGTGACATAATCACTGCGTGATAAAACCCTCCTATTGAATAAAGAATAAAAAAAAAAAAAAAAAAAAAAAAAATCCATAGCTCATAATAAGGCTCGTTTTATGTTAATAGGTTTTAAAGGCTTTATTGCGTGCGCTATTTTATGTTTAACTGTTTGGTGACCTAGGCGTGAATTCCATCGGTATTCGATCACGTTTAAAGAATAAAATATGGACTCTGTATGTGCTTTGTAATATTAAGTGGTTCCAAAATACGTTCCAAAACTATGGTACAGGAATTAGAACGCATTGATTATAATTGTATTACATATTTGAAGCTTTATTGATTGGTCTATAGTAGTACAATTTCGAAATAGTTATGTCCGACATTGTTGTATTATTGCATGAGAACGTAGTCAGTGTCATTACTGGGTATTATGAGAATTAAGATAATTCTAAGTCAGTGTAGTGTCATGTTTGGAGGGATCAACAAAGAATTAAAAATAAGTTGATATTGTTTAGATATTTTGTGCTATGGTGGGGCTTACCACCACCAGTCTGTTGATTAAATCACTAATTAAGATATAATTTTAATAAATAAGGCATATTTATTATAAACCAGCATTGTATCTGCGTATTCACCATTAGCCAACTTCCCACTAACCGAGCACAAATTAAACTTGGTCAGGGCAAATCGTTACTTTTTAATTTCGCATTTCACTGCCAAGTACATGTGAAAGTAGGTAATTAACTTTTTAATGTATGTGGGAAGCGGTCAAGTAAACAATGAATTTATGGCTCGCTTGGGAAAATATAAGGAGTTCACCCGGTCACTCGTGTTACACTAAATGCAGATATGTTAAAGAACTGCGAAAGTCGCTGGTAAATGGATAAGACGTAAATTGGATCAGTGAAGTGCCCTTTGTAAGAAAATTATGTTTAGTAGAGATGGCAATGAAAGAATGAATGTTTGTATTATTCGATAACGACTTACAGTACAGATTTTTCTAAGGTTACTACTCTCCAGAAAAATATTTCGAAAAATCTATTGCGACGGTTTCAATTTCAATTTTTATTTGTATAAATAATTTTTAACCCATACTTATCAATGTAATTTTGAAGTATGAAGATTTGATGTTGGTCATTAGTTAAAAATCCGATCATTTTTTTTCTGATCGTGGTGAAACCCCACGACTTTTGCATCATGGTAAATTCGGTGTCATCGATGACCTCTCATTATATTCTACATGTATTTATTCAAACGTCCGGCTCCATTAGTTCCGAGAGGTATTCTGCATATATTCAGTCCACGTACATTAGCGCGAGAGTAGAGGTCAGGGACCACCCACGCGCTTTTAGAACACGACTGTTAACTAATTATTATTCTCATTTAATAAAAGTAGCAACAAAAAGATGCTAAGGTATGAGAGTAGTGCTAAATTCTTTATACTGCTATTAAGGTACTAATGCTAAATGTAAATAAGTATCTACTCAATTAGATAAGTGACGAGTACCTTAAGCCGATACCTGAATGTACAAGGAGGTTAATAGAAGTAGATGACGCGAAAGCACTATGTGGCAATCCATAGTCTCTCCTTATCCTTATCAGATGCGTGATATTATGTATGAATTTCAAAATTGTTTTCGAATTTTCACAAAGATTCAATTTAATTTTGATTTTCTTAACAACCGTTTTTAGAACGTGTGTTTCTGAGAAGAGACAATACTAAGAAAATCATATAAGGAAAATTCACATAAAATATGCCCGACCTGGGAATCTAACCCTAACCTCTATAATCCAGATCAACGTGAATCGTCATTAGAGTAATCATCGTGCAAGTTGCGAATTCCTCCCCGTCGAGGTGTATCTAATCTATACCACATTAGCTGCCACATTCCCCGTCATCTGACCGTGAGAAACGCAACTAGAATATCGAATGACACGATGCTCTCGCGTTTTCTACCGAGTGATACTATGTGATTAGATATTTCATTAATATTGTCAGTATTAAATTACTTGAAAGAAAGGAGTACTAAATTTAATTTTTCAGTCAGTAGGTACTATAAATCAATACAAATATTTTAAGTGTTTGACTCTGACTCTCATATCATTTGGCTGTTCGCGCACGGTACACGTTTTAATTTTGTTTTTCTTTTTGCGTAGCTTATTTACCATGCCGGAGATATTACTTTTATTGGCATATGGACTTTTCATAGAGTAACTCGGGCTACATTTTATGTCGAGGAAAGACTATTATTGCGTATTATATATTGCGCATATTAGTATTGCGAACTTCTGTAAAACCATGAGGACCTGTTTCACAACTTTTGATTAAAGGCTACTGGCTACATAAATGTATAAGCCGATAAAATACAAACGTCACATTAATGTATAATCCCAAATAAATGGTAATAAAATGAGTACCATCTACATAAGCTGTTTAAAACGATAACTGACAAATAGAAAATATTTGTGAAACAGGCTATTAAAGTCCAATATTGCTCAATAAATCCACCGCCTAAAATATCATTTACACACAAAAGTGGCAACGCTATTGGCAAAAGAATTAAACAAAACGCTTGTACGTTTGTACCAACAATCGACAAATGGAATCTCCCGTATGATTAACGGCCGTATAAAAATGACTCTACAACCGTCATTTATTGATTTAAGATTGGAATTCACGTCACGCGCGTAAAAACTGTCAACATTAAAAACCATTGAAAGTTTTTCTCCGAGTGTAGAGGCTTTATACTTGGAACAAACGGCACTCGGCGCGCATTAGCATTCACGATTCCGGTTCCACGAGTAAACACGAGTCTCTCATTCACCTCCGTACACAGCGCGGCCAATATGCCTGCGAACATTTTACTACAACACCTTGTTTGCCGGGTGTATAGCTTTACATTAGCATAGATTATATTTTAACATTATGGCGCTAAAGGTTCGAAACCATTGACTTTTTACTTAACTACTAACGAAGATTTTACGTTTTGATGATAGATTCCCGTAAACAACGACCCGTCTGAAATACAAAACCATTGTACATTTCTGCAGGCAACTACGAACAACTAACATGTTTCGGTTTGAATGAGTTATAGCTCCACACTGAGCATTATGAGATGTACCATCTGAAGTCTCCGGGTGATGGCAATCTACAGCTGCACACAATGCATCGTTTGGTCTTCTAAATGGAATGGTAGTTTTACTACTTTTAATGAGTAGTTACGGCGCGTACACACTCACACATCTAACAAAACTTAGATAACCCTAGACTCTAACCACCTGTTATATCTTTACTGCAGGAAAAAACAGGCATAATTCGAAATTTAAATCAAATGTTAATTCCGGATCAGAATTTCAAAGCTGATCTGTAGGCGTGCATCTTGAGTTACGAGGAGCCTTTGTCATGGAAATGTCCTGTGTACTGTCGCCGCTCCGGTGACACAGTGCTGGTGGAAAGTGGCGCTAATGTGGCCTTATTACTTAATGAGGACTGCGTGTGGGCAGGTCTGTGAAACAACCATCAACTGAAGGCTATGTTATAGTCAAAAAAGAAAATAATAATTTGATTTAATCACCATTATTCCACTGGCGAATAAAACAAATTATTCTGTAATAACCTATAGTTAGGCTGGAAACAGCGTGGTTCTGAATTAGGCTCCCAGGTCGGACGACTAATAGTTGTGTAAGCTTTTCGGTCCGAATAAAGATACATCAGTGTCCCGTTGTCGGAATAAATGGCTAAAGAATGGTGCGACAAGTTTGTCTCTATTACATCATAAAAGGGAAATAGCTGTACGAAATGTGGATGAAGTAGTCGCTCCTTTGGTTAACCTTCTGATGATAAATACGCGATTTTATATTATAAAAAAAAATTGTAAGGACCGTAAGAAAAAAAAACACGAATTACGAATATTAAGCCACCATTCAACCGTCTTAAATAAAAATGATTCAAAACTTGAATCCGAAACATAATTAATATACCTGTCCTGATAATAACTCAAAGATTTTTTTAAAACCAAACCTGCTCTTGGAACAAAGATGGTGATTTGCACATAATAGACCTAAAGAAGTGGTAATTACACATGATGTACAATCATACGCTATGCATTTATAGAACTATTGCTATAGTATTCTTACTAGCAATTACTCAAGGCTTCAGCCGAGTGGAATTTGGTTTATAAAAAAGTATCCTTGGGGTTTAAGCTTACTGCGTAGTTAATTTTATTATAATCGGATCAGTGGTTTATCCACAAATGTACCAGACAGACGAGTTATTTGTATTAATAATATTAATGTGAATTATGCAGGAAAACAAAAAAAGATAATGTAATAACATGTCTCACCACATTTAAATTCATTCCTTTTTATAGCATGAACATATTTTTTCGAACAAAAGAATTATTATAGAAGGACGTACCTTAAATCTCCTTAGTTCAGTTTGTAATTATAGATTGATTTCGTTATATACAGAGCTCAGATAAGAATAGACTACACGAATCAGCCATTAATAATATTGACATAATATTAGCAACTGTTAAGCAAAAGGCGATGTCGCTATGATATGGTGCCGATCATTGTGTTGCGCTTGCCTTTAAAATTATAAATTATTTAAATTGTGCGTATTGCTCGAAAACAAAATAAAATTGAAAAATTATGTTTGTAAATGGAGGCGTATGAACTCTGTACACCGTTTAATTATAATTATTTATTTGTGATCTCTTCTCTAATTATGATTTTTTTAGGTGTAGAGTTTAGTGTTTTTTAAATTCCTTCAATTGGATTTTATCTCAATTTAACGGTGATGTGTGTGCGTTAGCTTATATAACTAATCTGACTTTGTATGCAAAAGACTTGAAAAAAAATATATTATAAAGATTCAATGGACAAATGATGACAAAAAAGTAAGCCCGGAGTTTCTTTCTGCCTTTCTTCTTCGGGTAGTCATCGCTTAGGTAGCTAGTGAAAGGCTGGTAGGTTAGCTAGGTTAGGGCCTGTAGTGTCCTCACCGGTGAGGATCGCGACGCGTTCCTTCCATTATTTTATTATTATAAAAATGATTCAGTTTTTTAATTTTTTATTTTTATCATCTCTTTCCTGCCAGCCCGAGCTTGGCTTCTTTATTTATTTTACATTGATTTTACTCCCTATATAAAGTTGTATCTGTAGTTATATAAGTGACTTTTTGTAATAATAATTATTATTAATTTAATGTATCTTGACTTATCATAAGTGCAACTATGTTCGCCTACGTGATGAATAAACGATTTTATTTTATTTATTTCATTTATTTATGACATACAATACTGCTACTTACAACAAAAAGTATAACAGTAATTTTAAGAAAACATAATACTGACATCATGGTTCCACATAAAAAAGCGGCGATAGCGTAGTTGGTAGTGGAACGGACTGCCGAGATGAATGTGGCGCAGGTTCAAAACCCAAGGGCATACACCTCTGACTTTTCTAAAAAGTTATGTGTGTATTCTTTGTGAATTATCGCTCGCTTTAACGGTGAAGGAAAACATAGTGAGATAACCTGCATACCTGAGAAGTTCTCTGAATTTCGAAGGTATGTGAAGTCTGCTAACCCGTACTAGGCCAGCGTGGTGATCTAAGACCTTAACCCTCTCAGTTGTAGAGGAGGCCCGTGCTCAGCAGTCGGCAGTATATAATACAGGGCTGGTATGGTATGGCATGGTTCCACTTTTCTGTTATGTGTCTCGTAGAATTTGAACACTTCTGCGATTCGCATAAGATTTGCGACAATTTTCAATTAACATTTTTGTACAAGTGGTATTTCAGTGCCTTACAGTTTATTATTATGTCGTTCAGAGACCCCGTATTTAAGTCATTACTAGAGATGGGTCTGTTGGTAGGCGGTTTTTGACAGATATGGACACGTAGCATGAGTTATTATGCGCCATTTTAATGACACGTCATTATTTCTTTATGCTATTATTCAAAAAAGGAACTAATTTATATTGCATATGTATTTTAAAGTAAAACTAAATTAAAGTATCGATGATTATGCAATAATGGTTTGACTTTTTTTATATCTTACTAAGTTAATATCCAAAATGTTAATCTAGGCATTCATAAGGCATTTTTATATAAACACTTTAATTGAGACATTTTAAATTTAAATAGAATCTTTTTTTTTTCAACATAGTTATTTTTTTACAATTGAAGTGCAGAATTAAGGTCCGTGACACGTACGAATTAAATTAATATCCCATTTTCTTCTTCCGAGTGATATCATCCACTTAAATGCGGAGCACAAACATCGTGCAAAAATTATTTAGCTTAGTTTTTATAGCCGGGCGACGCACTGACTTTATCACCTTCTTCTGGAGTATCCAATACAAAAAGGAATACGTTTTATTTACTATTATTTTTGTAATTGTTCCTTTTTTCCGTTTCTCCGATATATGAGTAACATATCTTTAATTACATAGTTTCATATTTCGATTTGTTTGAAACCAACAATGACTACTACATGAGCAACACTCTGAGAAAAAGCTCATGTTAGTACATTCATCACGTACTGCATTTAACTTGACGAACATACGGACCGTTGTTGAGGGCAGATGTCAAGATGCATAAGTGCGCGCGTTAAACTCTTTTGTTCAAAACTCTACATGACTGCAGAAATTAACGTCTGTGACACAAAAAAGTTAAGTGTTACTGGTTTCAGACTACCTGCGCGCCAGACGATGAAAAAAAGAAACGGTTAAGTGTTAACTCCTTTTGTACTACGAACTGAGTCACTTGGTAGTTAGTTACTTTGCAGCCAATAGGAAATGTAACCTTTCAGTGAACATCGCAATATTTATGATAAATAATTAATGGTCATTATAGTTTTAATAATATTAACCTTGAACTTGTCTTAAACAACAAGTATTAGAGATAGATCATCAATCATCAATATCATCAAGAATTGCGACAAATATTATTTATAAAAAGATACAAGTTAATACTTTTGCCTAACCCAACAAAAAGAAATAAATTAAATAATATAAATAGCTTCATAGGATTTTCTTGCAAAAGACTATAAATACTTACTAACGCCCTTATTTAATCGCATAGTAAAATTAATGAGTTGTTACATAAAATGCAAATTTCTGTTGCCGGTGACTTTGATTACTAAAATCTAAATTATTATTTGATGCGTAATTTTACCTTGAAATTGTTATACTAACTTGCTGTATTATATTTTAATTACTTTTTTACTTAATAATATTTTACATATTTCTGTGTGTTTCCTACTTAACTACACATAGTTCTCGATTATCCACAGATAGTCGAGTACATTTGTATGGCTCTATTTATTAGGTTTTTTTTTTTTTAATTTTGATAATGTTGTTTCACTATACTTTAGTTTTAACATAATGTTTTATGAACCCCGGTCCATACCGCGTAAGTATAAATGTTTAGGTAACATTGTTTTCAGTATAATTAGTTTTAAAATAAAAACCTTTGTTACAAATTATCTAAACGTATTAATTATTACGTAATATTTTAAGATTTGCATCTAGGGTTAGTTGTGAAAACCCATCGTAAACGTTTGTAAAGCCTGTCATAAATACTAGGCTTTATACGACATTCATATACAAGTAACGAATTATTGACTATAAATAACGTTCTTGTAAAATTGTTAAATATTTTAAAGCCAGCGTAGTGTATGTTATTAGTAAAAACAATATTACAATATACCTACGTGCTTAGTAAACTGTATATTTTTTCTATACTGTAATGCGAACTTACTATGACAATATGCGTGATACTCGTGAACGGGTGCTGCTTGTGCGGACTAGTCTGCCCTTTTCGCTTACTATATCTAAGTATTAGGGGTATATCTTGAACTTAGATTAATTTATAACATCTTGAAAAATTTCAGATCAAATTATTACATGATTCCTGAGACAGTTATGCACTCGTGTTGGAATTTAAAATTACAATTTAATTAAATTAAATAGGTAATACCTATTTTGCGAGTATATAAATGAACTGCTCTAAACAAATACTGAAATGTATTTTTTTTCTCTACATAATGCATTGTATTTTATACCTTGAACTGATTTTGAAAAGAGCAACACTAGAGTTTCTTGCCCGTTCTTCTCTAGTGAGAACTGCTTTCCGAACTGGTGGTAGAGCTAATATTGATGTAATCTAAATAATGTATAACATTTTATGGGTTCGAATAAATTATTTCATATTTCATGTCAATAGGTATTAATATTTTTTATAAATCGTTTACGTAATAAAATTCTTAACACAATATTATGATAAATATCACACAGCTTTATTCGTCGAGTCTGAGAGCCTAAAATTTTGAACATGAATTTATTACATATCGTAGGAACGCACTAAAAAGGTTTTTTTTAATTCATACCGATGAATAAAATCTCATCCAATATACAGTTTTATTTTTGTTTATGTTTGTTATGTCAGATTCTTTTAATTGTATTGGAAATTTTGATTTGATTTTATTGCATTTCTTTTAATTTTATTCCTTTTATTTTTATATAAATGCTGTCTCGCACTTGTAATTAGTGAGTAGACTCGTCCGTAAGTATGTACATTTAATTAAGCTTGCTTAGTCTATTAACTGTTGGTGTGTCATTAAATCAATAAATACAGTGAAATGAAGTCAATATCATAAGTCATTAAACAATCATATTTTAAAAACCTCGAAACCTTGAAACCAAAACCCAAAAACAATACAAACAAAATCGCACGAATATATCTTCCACAACGAACCAATAAATTCGGTGTTCGGTTTAACAATCCGAAAAGGCAATAAAAATATAATGGGCTGTTCGGTGATCCTTCACGAGCAGGCACGGAGCGAAGAACCCATTCGGACTTTAGGCTTAAATAAAGGCAAACCGGTGCCTTAAAATTGTCTGAACAAAAAGTTTAGACTTTTGTGAATTATTTACATCATTTTATATAGTTACAACTACTGAAGATATGGCCTTATTGGATGCAAAGAACTAATTCAGAAAAAACCTATTAAAATTAGTTATGTCTATACCATTACGTCTCTACTTAGCAATTTAAACGCTTATTAGACTCTAAATTATCAATTTGACAACATAAAACTCCGTTAACACTACACAATTTGAGCTCTATATAATAGTATATAGAGCGAATTTACAAAATCACAATTTGACGCATAGTCCTAGCTTCGTGCCCGCGGGGTCGTCGACCGAGATTTGCATGGAGGCAGGACCTGCGCGCGCGGCGAGGAGGCACACCGGCAACACGAGCCAAGCGGGCGCGGGCGACATGTCACGGCGACGCGCAGCGCTACACTGACGGCACAGCCTGCGTCAGCGACTACATAGAGCTTTGAGAGTGTTTCAGTACGTGAAAATTTGAGTCAAGTTTAAAAACTTTGAGTATGCACTTAATCATATAGAGCGGCTAAAGTTCATACTTAATGAAATTAATACCCTAAGTATTAATTCCTTTTATAAGTAAAGGGATTAAACTTTTTCATCAGTATTATCGTAGTTTGGTACAGTTTTATTTTGCAGTTCATACTGAGATCTGCCAAACTCTTCCATTATGAGAGTATTTTTCGACTTCTCATTGTGTCGCAAGATAGAGTTTTTAAAAACATAAAACGCACTCAAATATTAGCTTTTGGACTTTACTCCAGACCCTGCATCAATGCCAAAATACGCTACTACTATACCAATGTGATATTTATAAAAAATATTCCATACAATTTTAAAAACATATTGTCTTTTCTATCGATTCCATAGTCACGGTAACACCCAAATCGCTCATCGACAAACTTGACAAACGAGGTTCCTCGGCGAGCTTTTAGCACGATTTATCGCTCACGTGCGTCGGTATCGTGATTATCGTTCCGACATCGAGCATAAATCCGATGCGGATATGATAACCCTCACCCGCAGAGGTGGTAGATGGAGTGACGTGTTATGCAATGTACAGGAATCAAACGAATGGGTATATATTATACCGTACTACCATACCCTACGACTATATATAGAGAACCCGCCATAGTGACTCCTTAAGATTGAGTTCCGGGGTCCGTTCGGGTACATACAGTAAAGGTAGGCATTTACGTGACCGGCATAATCGTTGAGAGATATTGTATTAGGAGATAGTAATTCTCATTGTCATAGATAAAACCTTAGATAAAAATGTTACATTCTTCCATTTTATATTATGGATTCATCAGTATAGTAGATTGCCTCGGTGGTGTAAATATATTACTGTAAGACTGCAGTGCTGAGGTTTCGGGTTCGATTGCCGCGCCAGGTCAGGCAAAGTGATATTGGGTTTTTCTACTCAGTATCAGCTCGAAATCTGGAACTTTGCCCGCTATAGCGATGGGCTCGCCCCCTGGCACATCATAAGACGGAATACGCACGGCCAAAAGTGGGTGGACTAGTTGCGCCTTTGCCTACCCCTTCGGGGATAAAAAGCGTGGATGTGTGTATCAGTATAGCATTATTTATCTAAATGTATCGGTTTCTCGGCAATTTATTATACTCATATCATACATTTTAAGGGCATAATATCACGCATTTTAGCAATTGCAGCAACAATGCATTTGAATATTAGTTTACATAATATGTCAAAACGGAGTGTCGCTGAGTCAAACAGAAAGAAGCTAAATCGCAGTCCGCCGGTGTCAAAGTATCGTGTTCTATGGCCCTTGCTATATTTTATATTTCAAACTGGTTTAAACTGGTTTGGTTATTATAAGAAGTAATATTTTTTTATTATATATTACAGCTATCTATATTATTTTATCTACATTTACACTAATATTATAAAGAGGAAAGATTTGTATTTTTGTATGTCTGCAATGAATAAACTCAAAAACTACAGGACCGATTTTAATAATTCTTTCACCAATATAAAGCTACATTATATATCAGCGAGTAACATAGGTTACTTTTTATCCCGGGAAAATACAAAAACATTTTTACGCGAGCGGGGCCGCGAGCAAAAGTCTAGTCATCTATATTTAAATCATCTACGGGACTCTTAGCTAAATCTAAACTAATATTAGAAAGAGATACGTTTATATTGTTTGTATGTTTTTTTGGACTGGGAAAACTCAAAAACAAATTAACGAATTGTTTTAGTTTATTCCACAATTAGGAAGCTACATTACGCCTGGGCCTGTAGCCAAGATGCTTTCCTACAAGCGTTAAGACCAATAGAATAGAAAAAAATGTATGGGAATGAAGTATCCTTGCGATAGACTTGTCTATTAGATGTCATTCTCATACATTTTTTCTATTCTATTGGTGTTAACCTTTTTAAAAAAATAGCTTGGTTATTGGCCCAGAGTGCTATAGGATAGTTTAAGCTCCGGGAATAGGCGTTAACTTAGGCGGAGGCATGAGCAAAAGATAATGTTAAAGAGATAGTTTATTCATAGTTTTTTAGACTTCGCTCTGCGGCAGCTTTTCATTCACCTATGTATCCGTATTTACCTACATTTTTCATAAAACCTTTGTCAACTCAAAAACGTCCTCGTTAAGTATTGAACGCGTGGTATTTCCGATGCCCTGAGCGTACTGAACGAGTAGCACTTAGTACCAGAGCCGACAGCGCGTCTGCCGCGCGCCAATAAAACAGCGTAATATAAACGACGTTATTTTGCCTTTTTTTTGCATATTAGTCCGGTGGAGTTTGCATTTTCCTTTTTACTGACTAACCGTTCCTACATTCCATGTGCGAATTCATGCAGAAGTCGCTTTTGTTAGTAGCTCCGCCTGCGTCAGTTTTTTCTTGGAAAAAGTAATCAAATAAATATAAAATGGAGTTTATTGTTTTTTAACGAGAGTGCGGTTTTAAATTTTTGAACGGTTCTTTTTGTTTGAGATTACCTCGTAGCCACAAATCCATTTCTAATCGAAAATAAATCATACCTATTATCTATAAATACTATTAGTTACCATAATATTTTCCAGTGGTGGTTCATTCCAGTGGTCAGCTGATAATTACTATATCTTGGGCCAATTTAAGGTCTGAGTTGCCCAGTGCTGTAGTAATTCGTTTCCCCACAAAATAAAAAAGTCTACGGAAAAGCTGTCTTTTATGTACTGTAAGGTCTGCCCTTTACACACAAGTCACAGTACCTTCCTTATAGATTTCAGGTGATTGCTTAGTACTTAAGTACTGGTTTATCCTCCTCAGGCTCGAAGAGTCATAGAGATACTACAGATGTTCTGTTGCATAATTTTTACGAGAGACTCTATAACTCGATTCAAATTTCGAATCCCACTACACATAATAGAGCAGGAATCATACTGAACACAAAATAAGTAAACTTAATACTGGGATTTGCACAGTCAATATTTATTAAAAGTAAAGCAAGTAATGACAACTGGCACGGTAGCGACGACGGCGCGTTACATTGTTGTGGAGTGAATGACCAGAGCCCGGCAGCTGTGCCGAACCATGCTCGATACTTATCCTCCATTTTTGCCCCGCCATCGGTATGTAACAAGCGCGTGCTTAATGCAGACCGCGCCGACTATGGACCTATAGTAAAAACATACATAAATTACTTAATATTGACTTTATTGATGGGTTGGAAGATATGAGCGTGAGATGTGAGTGTCTTGGGTTCGTGTCAGGTTAGGCAACTGTGTCAGTTTTGAGTCTAAAAATTAAGTTGCCAGTGATTGGAATTTATGCATTGCTAACATCATTAATGTCTGTTATACAATGGAGCGGAAAAGATCTGTGAAATATAAGTGCACACATTGTGCTTATGCCTAGTTCCTTACCTTTCAGGAGTAATGGTGCGAGTTTTTGTTATGTAAATGCGATACAAGATAAATATCCACGGCTTTAGGAATTAAGTCCATATTAGGCATGTTAAAGTCTTTGACTGCCTCGGTGGCGTAGTTGTATTACGGTACGACTGCAAGGCTGAGGTCTCGGGTTCGATCCCCGGGTCGGGCAAAGTGATATTGGATTTTTCTATTCAGTATCAGCCCGGAGTCTGGAATTTGTGCCCGGTATGGCGATAGTCTCGCCCCCTATCACATCATGGGACGGAATACGCTTAGCGAAAAGTGGGTGCACTAGTTGCGCCTCTGCCTACCCCTTCGGGGATAAAAGGCGTGAGCATGCGTAAAGTCTTTCTAGATAGGAACAACGGCTTTGTTTCTTCCGCCAACAGCAACGTTTCATCTTATGTTCCAGTTTGTAACTTTTGCAACCAGATTAATTGAGTATTAAAGTAATTTAAGTACATCGGAGTGAGGCTTAACATATAAAGTATCAAGGTGACGAACGCAGTAACAATTTAATAATTGGTATTTAATGCAGGCGCAGCCCTTACCATCAGATAATCTTCCCAACATTGTTTACAAATGCCTCACTTTTATCAACTAAACAATAGGATATTTTCTAAAGCTCCCATTACTCGCAGCAGAATCATTCGGAAATGACGTCACCGAACTCATCCGCCTTTCACATCCGTTTAGATTCCCCGAAACTACAGTTTATTGACGTGTTTATCGGAGTAAATGAGTACGCGTGCTTTGATGTTGGATTATAATACTGATTATAACTTTATTTCGAAGTTACTGTCGTTTTACCATACTTTATAGGACTTCTCTAACCTTTACACATGTAATTACACCCACACTACAATCTTGTGACGTTGCTATCAATTAAAAGGATCGTCCCACAACATCCAAACTCTAAAGAAATAATAATTGTCGATTGCTTAACTTTTTCAATATGGATATTGAGCCTGTGGCAATCGTTACACATCATCTTTTAGCACGTTGTAGAGGTTGTTAGGCTACGAAAAATAATTAATTAATTAATAAAAATATTTTTTTTGTATTTATAATTAATACCCTAATTTTTAATACCTGTAACCAATCATATTATTTTTGTATATTTTGCCTGTAACTGTAAATATAAAAAATCCAAAAACATAGTTGGTATAAAAAGGTGAAAATAAATCAGTAGTGGTTGTGTGTAATTAAGTATGTGTCGATAATTAACTCTGTTCCAAGGAGGAGACGTGGACGCGCGCAACGGCGCTCTCGAGTCTCGACGCGGCAAAAAGCGCGCGCTCCCAGGCACCGGACGGCGCGGCGTAGCACGACTGCGAATATAAGCGACATCAGTTTAGATTTTTGCGCATATATGAATATAGCCAGTATTTTATAACATAATTATTGGACATATTTAAGAAAGTAGTGATTACCAATATTTATCGACTGAAGTCACTGTTTTCTTTATATTAAATTGTGATAGATATCTAGGCCAAATGGTACGTAATAACATATACAAAACAATACAGTTAGCTCATTTTTTTACCTAATTATATAACATTTTATAACACTGCTGGACAAACATCTCTATTTTAATTAGGAATTAGACCATAATATTTATTACCTTTGTGCCTTTCTGATGCAATCTGGGGTAGCACCATTAGCTCTTATGTTAATGTAAAGCCGACTCGGAACTAAAAACTACCAATAGTTAAGCATTACTTACATCGTGTACATACTATACTGGTCTGACTTTGCAGCATAAGAATAGCTAGTTTCTGACTGTATCTCGCAATAATTTTCTCCAAGTAACATCTGCATCGCACCTCACTCTCCGTCAACAATGTAGCAGCGTCAAAATAGTCGAATGCCACGGCGTGTAACCAAACACAATTATATAATTTATAGCAATCAATTCTATTTCAAGACAACGTGGCATACCGCGCTACAATGTTGGGAGGCTGACGGAATTTCAGCCCTGCGCGAGGCGTTGGCGAGAATGTACAATGTAAATACATTTGCAAAACTTTTAGACATAGTTTTTTGTTGGTGAGAAGGGTTGGCATTGTGCTTGCAATAGTGGTGCGAGAACCCGATATTGGAAGAGATCTAAGAGAAGGTTGGTAGTATTGTTTCAACCCATTCTAAAAATGTAAATAAATATTAGAGCATAATTATGAATTTGAGTAGTCAGTCGTCACTCTATGTTTAATACTTTTTAAAGATTCATCTTTGTAATCATATTCTATGTAAGACCGTTTATTTCATCATTTCAAATTTTACTTGGTATTTAGATATTATAGTATGAGACATTGTTTTAAGTAACTCACATTTGGATTGCATAAGCATGCTTATATCCAATGTATTTATAGTTAGTTGTATAAAAAGTAGTCTATAAAACAATATTTTTCCGATTAATAAGCAGTGTAACATTTGCACGGAAATTACAATTTAATGGTACCTTATTATTATTAGACTACGTTTATGTTGCCTGTATTCAGAGATTTGAAACAAAAAAATTATAAATAGCTTACAATATAACCACTCTAGCTGCGTAAATGTATTTAAAATTTCCAAAAATATATTTTTCCTTATATTTGACTAGTTTTTGTTGAAGAATCTGCTTATATGAAAGTCCTTTCTTAGGTTAAACTGAGATTATACAATTTACCACGATGAAAAGTAACTCTTCTGCGTTTATATTATTTTAAAAATACCCATACATCGACCCATGTAAATATAATAACCAACGTTCTCATTTTAAATATTATCCTTACACATTATAAAATAAAGTGCCCCACCGCGTCTGTCTGTCTGTCTGTCTGTCCGTCTGTCCGTCTGTCTGAACGCGATAAACTCAAAAACTACAGAACAGATTTCGATGAAATTTGGTATGGAGATAGCTTCGAACCCAGGAAAGGTACTTTTATTACTACTTTTATCCCAGAAAAATACAAAGTGGGGCTTTTATCCCGGAAAATCGTTTCACACTTGCAGAGCCGTCACGGCCGATCCATTGAACCGATTTGAATGAAATTTGGTATTGAGATAGTTTGAAATCCTAGATAGGACATAGGCTACTTTTTATCCCGGAAAATTATAAACCGGGACATTTATCCTGGAAAATCATTCTCTGTGGGTGGAACCGCGAGCAAATAAGTATGGAGATAGTTTGAGACCCAGGAAATGACACGTCATTTCCTTGTAGGTCATTTCATTTAAAGTCTCGCTATATACTTTCCCGGGATAAAAAGATTTTTATTCCGGGAAAGTATATAGCGAGACTTTTATACTTTGCGTTCCGTGAGAAAAGGATTCAAAAGTAATTAATTTTCATGTTCTTTTTTTTCCTCATTACTTTTATCGCGTACACTTCTGTGAGAAAAAGCTTCTTCATTTGTAACGTGAATTAGAAAAATGAATTTTATAATTTAATATCTCATGACTTTAAACTTTTAGGCCTCTAGACATATTGTTTATGAATTATCGAGGGCATCAGGGCTATATACACGAGTGAAAGCGTTACCAGTTACGCTAACAGATTAGCATGTAGTTTGCCATGCGGGTTGTTATGCAGTCTCGTTTACTTACTGAGCAGGTTATTGATTTCCTACTATCGATATTGCAGTCTATCGCCTACTATCTATCTGCATTACGGCTGTGTTGAGACGTTATGGATATGATACTAAAAATAAATCTAGAATTATATAAATAAATATAGATAATAACTTTTGACCTGATTGCATACAAATAAAGTTTTATCAGGGTATCTGAAGCTATGCAAGACGAACAAGGGCCCCAGACCGTCCCACAACTATCAGGCCTGAATCAAACTATACAAATTTGTTTGTCCATTGTGCCATTTTTAATTTCTCTCGGCTGAAAGACCGTTCATCCTCAAAGGCTACCCCGTTTCAAGGTTACCACAAAGTTTTTTTTATGGCTCGACAATTTAATCCCACTGCACCTGATTGTAAGCAGAGAGGGGTCCAGATAGTGCCGACTGACTCTCGTCAGTCGGCACGATTATCCCTCGTCAGCCGTAACAATTATGCCGGCCTGTTTGAACCGGATATATACAGTCTGATCCCGGAACACGGCTCACTTGCGTGGGCCACTATGGCGGGTTTTAAGTTTTTAGTTAACATCTTGACGGCATGTCGTGCCCTAATATTTACACAAACAATGTACACAATATTTACAAATCTCGAATTATTGACCGACCTACCAGAAATTTCTCTACTGCCCACTCTCTTAAATACAAATGCTTAAGCTTGAGTTATATTTTTCATTCCATACATCAAATAGTTTGTTACAGATCAGGTTAATTTACCGGCTGTTACGGAAATACTAGGCATTTTAAAACGCCATAAAATGTTAACCGTTGACTTTAACTACGACTGCGTTCATGAGTTTACTGTAAAATCCGGTTTATGGTTTTATGTAATTTAGAGAGATTTAGTAAAAATTAGCGGAAAAGCTTGACTTTAAACACATTCAGCGACAAATAGACGACCTGGCCAAAAAAACTGATTTTGGCAAGTCCTCTGCCTTACTCAGATTTATAAAAATATCAAACGCGTTTATTATAATATGCTGTCCTGTTATAATATATTGTAAAGTCATGCTGGGCACGGGCTTTTTCTACAACTGAGTAGATTTAGACCTTTGCATATTCTCTTACTCATATTGTTTAATAAAAAATATTTAACAATCTATCTTTCTCGAACCCCTCTCGATCTACATCTCCCGAATGCGATAGCTTTGTCTATTTTAAGCTATGTGCAAACGTTGTCGTAGCCAGATTTTAACTACCTTATAGCTGCCATGTACTTTATGGATAGACACAACACTAACCACCAGGAACGACCTCGTCTCATTCGGTTTCACAGAAAATAGCTTGCATGACCATACCATCCTATTACGCTCTAATCTATCCAGATGAGTATCAATAGTCAGACATACCTCGAGGTTTTTCCGTATATATTTGGACGTAAGACGTGACAATTAATACCGTGCGTTTTTATACAAGTTTTTCTATAAATTTAGCTCATTACCGGGAGCGTCGGCGAGACCGTTAGTTCCTAGACCGCGACACTGGCGCGAGAATAAGCATTCTAACTGTCAATTAACCAATTAAATGAGGGGCAAGAAACGCGCGCCGGTCGCCCATCCGTGGTAGGGTTGTCAAAAAGAAATAAACTCTTTACTTAACATGAAAGTCCTATCTCTTATTCGGGGGCTTTATCATAACACGCACATCCGAAGATATTTTGATGAAAATGCAAATGTAATTGTTATCTCTCAGTGTAGGAATCAAATGCCATATCACGGTTTGATCCCCGAAGGGGTAGGCAGAGGCGCAACTAGTGCACCCACTTTTCGCCAAGCGTATTCCGTCCCATGATGTGATAGGGGGCAAGCCTATCGCCATATCGGGCACAAATTCCAGACTCCGGGCTGATACTGAATAGAAAAATCCAATATTACTTTGCCCGACCCGGGAATCGAACCCGAGACCTCAGCCTTGCAGTCGTACCGTAATACAACTACGCCACCGAGGCAGTTAAGTTAAGTACTTAAGTATGGTAATATTTTTTTAATCGTAATACCAACGTATTTTTTATCACAGGGGCAGCGGGCAACCGTAAGCAAAAGTCCGCTTTCGTAGGCATAACCACTTTGTTGAATTTTGCATACACAGTAAATTTACTGGTCTTATACGACTCTAGATCTAATGTTTCAGGTTGCATTAGATATTATCTTAATAATGCTACTATATATTACAGTTATGAGAAGGAAAATCATGAGTCGTCATTGAGTTATCTGGCAACCCTACCGCGGTGCGACGTAATTAAACGTCATTTAACATTGCCTCGGATAGCGATACGCTTACGTAAATTCTCATAGTTCACTAAACCGTTTGTTTACGTTAAAATTGAGTGTTTTGGTTTTATAATAACACCGCCTCTTTGTTCTAGTGGTAGTAAATAGGCTCTGAAAAGGTTTCGATGCCTAGGTCGACCAAGTAATATTTGTTCAAATTTAGCTCAGAAGGGAATCGTAAAATTTGTCAAAATAAGTAGGTACATTTTACAGTTATGATATACCGTGACATTAACCGCTTAAGTTGCATTAACCGTGTTTTAAAACACCAGTCAATGTAAGAACTCAAGACGGATTTACATAAAATTTACGTAACTATATAAATTAATGACCCCGTCTTTTTAACTAACTTTGTCTCGCGACTCCGCACGCATCTTCTCCCAGATAAAATTATCTGCATTTTTTCGGGAAAAAATGTAGCCTGTATGTAATTTTAAACTAGGACTTATCTTTGTGTCAAATTTTATCCTATCGATTTTTAGATATTGAGGGTTTTTTGCTAATAAACATTCTAATAAGTAAATTTCTTCATGTTGTTTGACATTAATAATATTTAATATTATTTCTCAGAATTATAACTAAATATTATTTGTTATTCTAAGCATTACATTAGTAGGATAAAAGAACGGAATAAAAAATACGAATAAAACATATTCATAATATATATACATACACAAATTATTATGTAAAATCGAAATGATAAATATCTCAATAATATTGTACTACTTCATAAAACACTAATATAACACACATATTTTTAAAAGACTCGCAAACTCACTCTACCAGCATAATATACTTAATTAATTTCTACTACATTGCCCTGGAGTTAATAATAATTATAATCAGACCTGCTTCCTTGGATCTGGTATTTTGTCAAACTCAACTTACAGTCCTTACCGATACTACTTACCTCTGGTATTATTGAGATACCTAATTATTTCTGTATTTTCTAACAATACATCGATGCTATTGCCATCTTACAAACATACTAATATTGTATGTGATTACAGTATTGCTTTACAATGTTATTCGGATCTAAAGAAGCTTGCAGTTCACATAGTTTGGGTAACGATTAACAGATGGCGCTAGTAAACTAATCTAATAAAATTGATGTTTATTTATTCAGAATCACTTTAGTAATTCATTTTTATTTTATTTTTTTAAGCCATAATATGTGTAATAGCGAAGAATAGTCATTAATTATTATAATTATTAGTAAATTTGTTGTATAAACCACGCACTCTTTACACTCATAATATAATAATGTGCCTACGTCTTCAGTAATCTAGATGTGGCTAAGTTAATATTATTGTTCACGTAACAAACAATATTTTTTAAACTATGAATTTTTATACATTCCTAATGCAATTTTTGATGAAATTGCACGACCTCTAGCAAAACGAATTTGATTCACAATACGTTACAAAATTGCTGCAATAGTGGTTTCTTTAAGTGTCACATCGCGAGGCAAAAATTCTTAAAATTTTGAAACCTTCATCCTTTCAGGGTGAGAAAACCTCGGCACATTCTTTGATGTATAAAATAAAGTACTAGATTCTATTTTAATTCACAGGAAATAATTTAAAGTTGATTAAGCTCGTGTGAACCTGTGAGACAGGTATTATAAAATATACTTATTAACCGCATGTCGTAAACCTTACTGACCAGAGTAATGCATTTTCATGAAAATGCATACGTCATGACGTGTATGAAAAGATGTGGACTTTGAGTGTGAACTAGATCTCAGAGACGGTAACTGTTGAGTAGACCGCCGGTTGGTAAAACTATGTCAAGTCTTTTCTGCACTAAGATATGTTGTACCGACCCCACATTAAAGCGTAAGAGCATGTGGAAGACCGAAGAATTACCTACATTAATAATGCATTTTGTGTAAAACTGGTATAACCAGTAAAATCCAGATGTTATCCTAGTATTTAACTGCAAGTGATGTCTTTGTGCAAATCAAGAATGCAGTTTTATGATACCGGATAACATTCGGAACCGAGACAGTATTTGCTGATTTTTTTTTATCAATGTATAGTTTCGCCGATTTGTTTCAGAATTCTAAATCTTTTCTAAAGATAGGTCTGTAATTATTATAAGTCGGCACTATTCGGAGTAAAAAAGAATTGCAAGGCAAGTCCTTGCATAAAGAGATAAACTAAACTAAATTATGTAAGAGGACTACAAAAGTTTAATAATTTGTTATTAAACGTTCGAAATTTATCACTAAAAATATTTATTTATTTCTTTTCATACATTTCCGCCGGTTAAGGGTACTACTGACCTGCTCTTTTCGGAGATGATCATTTATTTGATCAGGGAACGTTCTCCTCGGGCGTCCCCTTTCAGCCGTACCATCCACATTCGCTCGATATATACCTTTTGTGATCCGTCTTTCATCCATCCTCTCCAAACCATATCAGCATACTTCTTTCAATCTTAGTCACTAGATCATCTTTCAACTTACATCGATCTCTTATCATACTATTCCTCATGCGATCAACAATGGTGACTCCACATATACTCCGTAAGGAGCGCATTTCCACCGCATTTATTCTACTTTTGTGCTTCTTTTGTCAAACCCAACATTCACTTCCATACAGAAGCGTCGGCACCAATGCACCATTGTGAATAGCCATTCTTGCCTTTTCAGACACTGCCTAGCTACTCAATATTACACTACTACTACTGTTGCATTTACTTTTCATGAAACATTAATTTACTAACTCGATATAGGGGGCCTATTGTGCTCTACCTCGGTTTTACTACTTATAGGAATCTTATAACCATCAAGAAAATCTGTATCTGTACATTATAAAAGCCAAATAGCATTCTATAAGGCAAACGATAAGTATTTCGCCACATATTTTGACACAATCCACTCTTAGAACGATTATGAAACATTTTACTTATAAATAAGATATGCACTTTACTGCGAATGTAGCAAATAATAATTTTTCCTCAAGGTGTCATTTGCGTTTGTAAATTATGTTGAATTCTATTTTAGTGCTACCTCTTAGTGATTAACACCATCGCTTTAAAGTACATAAAATTTAATTTTTTACATTAATTTTAATCTATTTATTGTTGGTCAGCTTATTTTTATTCGACATAATATTTTTAGGTTCCACGTATATACTTTAACAGATAATGAAAATTCCACTATAGCGTCTCGTTCCTTGAATTTCGTAATTACTCTGGATACCTACCAGTCTGCTAAGCCGGCATAATTCTGACAGTCTTCAAGGAACCATATATCGTGTTTCAACATCATATTTAAGCGTAGCAGAATAAACCAAAACAATATCATTCACGTAATTTCTTAATTTATAACAGATGATATTCATTCTGAATTTTTAAATATTGCGTATACCTATCCTTGAATCATAATGAGTTGACTTTAGGTCATCTATCCGCACTTAATATTCCTCCTGTGTTCAAGTTCAAATGATTCATAATTTAATTAATTTATTACTTAAGGAATAATGTCAACACACTGCGGAGGCATTTATTATAGTTTCAAACTCAGACATATAAGAGGGCTCTAGGGGCACCCGCTCAGGTGTAATTTTTTGCTTATGTTGCTAAGGGCCTTGCTCACTATCAGGTGCAGTGGGATGACATTGCCGTAGATTAAAGAAAATATACGCAAATATTCCAATAAAGTTATAATTACTAAGGCTTCTTTGGTACAGAAGTTGCAATGTGATAGAGTATTGTTTGGATACCCGCAGGGCCGCACTCGTTTCTGACTCTCTCCATATATCTTGTAGGTATAGGATTCTAATCAGCTGTAGGATCAAAGTTGTAGGTGGTGTTGCTACAGTACGCAAGTACGCGTCCTTACCATCACGCGAGTGACACACTCGGCTGGTCATTCAATATAAAAAAAAAAAACAAAAAAACAAACAATCACACATCACGCCTTTATCCTAATCAAAGCATCGCCTTTTCACCATGTGTGTTCCATCCCATGATGTAATTGGGGGTGAGCCTAGCGTCATACCAGCCACAAATTCCAGATTCCGGGCTGATAAGTACTGAGCAGAAACGCCAATATCAGTTTGCCCGACCCAGGATTCGAACACGGGACCTTTAAACAGTGCCGTACCACGCACGATATAGAACTACGCCACCGAGGCAGTCATTCAATATACCAGTAAAAAAACTCGCCTGACTCTCTTCCCATTTCGATACATCGGCATATCGTTTGGTCACAGTGACAGTTGACCATGACAGAGTGGGTGTCCCTGATCGAGTAGCGTACTTTCTCCCTCGTAATATGCTATAAATTGATTATTCAGGCGTCACTGCGCCTGCGCAATGATCGCGTAACACTTGGCCCGCTCTATCACACGTCTCGTAGGAGGACGGATTTAGGTTGGGGGATATGGGCCCCATAAGCGGCGATAACGTAGTTGGGAGTGGAAAGGACTGCCAAGACGAATATCCGCAGGTTCAAAACCCAAGGGCACGTACTTCTGAATTTTCTACAGAGTTATGTGTGTATTCTTTGGGAATTAGCATTCGCTTTAACGGTGAAGGAAAATATCGGGAGGAAACCTGCATACCTGAGAAGTTCTCCATAAGAATTTTAAAGGTATGTGAAGTCTGCCAACCCGCACTAGGCCAGCGTGGTGGACTAAGAACCCTCAGTTGTAGAGGAAGCACGGGCTCAGCAGTGGGCAGTATATAATACAGAGCTGGTATGGTATGGATAAGGGCCCCAAAAAGTGAAAGAATTTTCATGAAATTTTATAGTCCGTGCTTTTTATCATATTATATTAAGGGCCTGTTTCTATCTTATCATTTCATTGTTAGACATAAATCTCTACACGACTACACCCTAATCTTTTGAGTTTAAGTTTTTAACCTTTGATTTATCACACCATAAATCAATGGTGATTCTTACTTCAATTGTAATACAACATACATAAGTATACAACACATTTTGTTGGATTTTCTGTCTTAAATAACGCAAAAACACAAATAAAGTACTAAATTTACAAAAATATTTAAAAACTGTTTACAAAAGGTTTTGTGCCAATAAGACAATATGTTTTTTTCAAATATGACCATAAAATTAGCTCTGAGTTCGTCTGCGGGATCGTGCCAGCCCTAAATTTTCGTGAAGTCGATATGTCGATTGTAAACAGCCGATTTTAAAACACTTTATTGCGTGCTAAGAATATATGCATACACAACTGTGAAAAATGTTTTTATGGTAGGTATAAATGTTTTTTATTTGTTCGAGAAAGGGCTTTCACAAATGACTTTCTGATTGCAAAATACACATGATAAAAACATAATAAATGGGAAAATGTGTTTATTGGTTTGTACTTTCACGCAACCACGGATCAACATAATAATTATAAAAATATCATACAGGCCGTAGTGGTTTTTTTAGAGTTATTTGGAAAATTAATTTTTTTGTATTATAATAAGCAGAAAAGAACATCGTTAAAATTCGTTGATAAAAATAACTTGTATCATTTTGTTTTAATTTACATTAATAAACAATACTCTTCTAATTCAAATTTCTATGTCCAAATCTTTTCCATATCTTAAAAATATATTGTTGAAAACCCAAACTAAACAAGTTTCAAATAAAGATAGAGTCGTAATAAATTGGTCATAAATATTTATGGGAATATAACGACTGTAACTTTTATGTGCGAATTCATTGCTTCTCGTTCAAGGAATTTTTTGTCGTTAAATTGGCAATTAATGGCGATGTAAATTGATGAACTCCGTGTAATGTCATTAAATAGATTGTCTGATCAGCCTCACCTAGATTATGCTGGTGATTGCAAAATATTTCCACACTGCATTAATAGGGTGGAAACCCCTTCAAAAATATCTAGTCAATCAGTGTACACCCCCCCCCCCCCCGAGGCAATTCTTGTGCTTTGGGTCTTCACACCCAATGCACGCCCATGCGCGGGGGAACATTAGTCGCGGGCCGAGGCACACAGTCAGTGTGTATACCTCTTGGTTGCATAACACATTGAGGCCTAAAAGGGCCCGCGAACATTTCCTGGCACCCTTTTCCTTTCCGCCCATCCTGAGAACCTTTCTCCACTCCCCACCTTTCCTTCCATCATCCTTTTCCGCTTCCTTCCCAGGCCTCTGCAGTCGTCAAGCCGGGGGACTCCAGTATCCCATTCGCAGGTTTCCCCCGGTGTTGACTGCAGGATCGCCTACCGAAAAAAAAAATCAGTGTACACCACGGCAAAGAACAAACAGGTGTATACTTAGCTATCGCACAATCGCTTTTAACTTGTCGAAAAACATAACACTACTGTAGAACTTTTATGGAAACTATATATATTATATTCGATTAGACAACATTAATTACTTACTGCAAATAATAGACCTACCTTTTTTTGAATCTAGATCCTTCTACAATTTAATAAAAATATCAAGGGGTCAATTAACAACAAAACTTCAATGGAGTGTTTATCAACCAAAAATTGCTTAATACAATGTATTGTTTCGAGATTTTTGAACACAAGAGCGTTCATCTTGACACAGTTGTGCGTGACGAAATATTTTAAAATCGACGGCCGAATATGGCGGCTTGAGAGCGCTACTGGGCACTTAAGCGAGGGCAGACCGGCAGAGGGCTTGTTTGTTAACGTAATTATGACTACTCCTCTGAGTAAATACATTTATCTTAAACTGAGATAGCGTGTAATGATATCGTAAGACTATAATTTGGATGTTTGTGTGTGGCACATATACTGCAGCTAATTTTGTAGACTGAGGCAGCTTTGTCCCGTGTTTCCCTGGTATGGTGAAGTAACTATAATAGTCAAGGGGCCGTAGCCAAAATGCTTTTCTACAAGCGTTAACACCAATAAAAAAGAATAAATGTATGGGAATGACGTAATTTGCCTGAAATTTACTGTTACATTTATTTAGAAGAAAATCGGATATAAAACGGTTAGTCTAAAGCTGTCGTGGCTCCACCACAATCATTATTATTATCTAAAGAACATAATATTACTATTTTTTATCGTGGAAAACAGGGTAAGAATACTTTTATTCCAGGAAGGAATTATCACGCAGTTATAAAGCTGTAGCAAAAAACCTTATCTACAAATACTCAAGGTCCCATCTTATAAAAGAACTCATCCAAAACACATTCAATACGAAAATATTCGTTATGTTGACATAGTGTCGATGCCGACAGGTGAACCGGACGCTGCCGATCGGCTGTTGACCCGCCAACGACAGTTTGGCAGTCTTATTCCAATATGGAAATAACGATATTAATCCTAACGAGGCAAGATGATTATAACACAGTGTGACTGCCTCGGTGGCGTAGTTGTATTACGGTATGACTGCAATGCTGAGGTCTTGGGTTCGATTCCCGGGTCGGGCAGTAATATTGGGTTTTTTAAAAATTCAGTGTCAGCCCGGAGTCTGGAATTTGTGCCCGATATGGCGATAGGCTCGCCCCCTATCACATCATGGGACGGAATAACGGCGAAAAGTGGGTGCACTAGTTGCGCCTCTGCCTACCCCTTCGGGGATTAAAGGCGTGAGTGTATATGTATGTATATTATATTAACCCACGTCACGTAGTGTTACGGCATGTTGACTCGTATTTTATAATAAAGCCGGTGAGCCAAGAAACTTGATTTAACGAAATTTTGATTTGTCTTAAATTACTTGAAAATTATTATAGAGAAGAGGCGAGTATTTTTCGAATCTCTAATTATGCAGATCTATTAAAAACTTTCTATAGTCTTAACTAGGTGTTGCTTGTGGCTTTTCTCGCGTGAAAGACCTTACGCGGAAGTAAATTCACGCTGTGAAGGATTACGGGATAGAAAGCCATTCTGGATTGACACAGGTATATCCAGAATTTCATATATCTATGTATCAAACTTCCAAGTTGCGTTGCTACGTTTACTTTGTCCGTATATGGAAACATCAGAATAATATTATATTGGGAATATTTTATAATATAAGTAGGAATTAGAATAATTATAATTTAAAAAAATATAAACCGTACCGCCTCCGCACTGAGCCACAATTATTTAAATTGTGATCTACTGATGGGTATTTAGATCCTAGTATAGTAGTATCATAACACATCTAAGTACTGATGATGATATCCTCCTATCCAATTACGGCCACGGCGGCTAATCTCAACGGAGATTAACCAGGTAGTCAGGAGATATTATAGTGCACAAGTGTGTGCGCAATACACAGGTGCACTCGCTATTCCTTCATTCTCATAGTCCGGTGAGACGCAATTAGACATGATCGGAGAGAGATCAGGCGCAGGACCAACGGTTTTACGTGCTTTCCAAGGCACGGGGGTATCACACCGCCAAATTCATGATTCCGAGCTGCGACTGAGTATTTTGTTAAGATGGAAAAACCCAGTCACAATGTTTTTGGCTCGACCCGAGATTCGAACCCAGGACCTCAGCGCGCAAATCGTACTCGTAACGCGTACGCAATACAACTACGCCACCGAGGTAGTTCTACTAGGTACTATAACAGGAATCAAGCTACCCCACTATCCGAGCCTACATATGTCCACGTTACTGCAACGTAATATATTCCTAACTGCGACCAATTTAATAACGGGAAATAGAAACAAAAAGCCACATGAATAAAATATGTATTACCAAACGGAGCACGTGCGTAGTTCCTACGACAGTTTTTGCACAAACCACTTTCATACCCCAGTTCTATGACCTCGGCTTTGTAGGAAGTAAAAGGCGATGAACCCGCCGCTATCGCCCTTCTGAGTTTCAGAATATCCATACTTATGTAACAAATCTTGCGGTTTTAGTGGTACGATTTGTTGAATCTCCGAGAGAAAAGTATGTTGTTGCAAAAACCCAGCTTCGATGATTATTTTGGATTACTAAGCAAAAGGTGACCAATTAAATTTTCCTGATAGCCTCTAACAATGCTTTGTCTGTTTCTGCCGCCAAACAGCATTTTGCTAGCACTAATTGTTTAGCTAATGTACAATTTTGGGTGTTGTTGGTACTGTTTATGGTTAGTTGTGATGCTTCATCATCATCATCAGCCACATAAAGTCCACGGCTGAACATACGCCTCCCGTAAAGATATCCTGATGGGCCTGTCAAAAGCGACCTAAACTGTTGTGACGCTTACTTGGTGCTATATATACAAAAAAACAAACGCGACGAAAAGCATTTACCATATTTTAAGAATGTGCTTTTAAAAATACTTTCTGTGTGATAATCGGATTACATACAATCCACGCGTTGCCTCGTAATAATAGAAAGTACGTAACACTGTTTCTTTTATTTGATGACCTAGTTAGCTTGTTGAAGATTCCCAATCTAGACATGAAACAGTTTTTTTAGTTAAATAAAGTGATTACACCTTATGTGCCGACTCTCAAGGGATGTCAATGATTGAGACAGAGAGCATCTTTCGATTATTAATATTATGCAAATGTGGTGGTTTATTTAAATAGCACGTAATGTTTATGAATTCAAAATAATTATTTTAATATGAAACACATAATATAAATGTTCCTCGGGGATCGGGTAGCTTTCAAATAATAATTGATTTAATAAGTATTAGAGATACTTAAGAACTCCCTAAAAACCTTTCAAAATTGAACTCTATTATATTAGTTAAGATATGACGTACATATCCTCTAAGATAATACAGATAGATTTTAATTATTGACGAGACTGAAGCTCTACACCTTATTTAATGACGTCACTCCTGTCTGTTAATTTAAATCTACATTTCTATACGCGAGAAGGAAATAGAAGATTCCCTACCCAAAGCTATAAATGCCTTTACCTCAATTACTGTATCGAATTCAATTCTGTTCTCAGTATTTACATTTAATTTGTAGTATTTTTCCGCAAATGTTAAAATGCAATTTATATAAGTAAAGATCTTTGTTGTGTTTGTTGTAATGTTACACGTAACCCACAATGCAAGAATCACAGATGTCTCGCAATGATAAGCAGCACGTTGTACCAGTTGTAATGATCCAAAATTCAGATTGCTGTTGATAGAATTTGTGTGCGTGACGCTTACCATCATACGAACGACTGTTTGTGTCGTCGCTCATTTATAAAGGGGGTAATTTACTTGCCATCGTTTAATAAACATACAATACTTTAGGTACCGGAAAATTCACTATGATACGATTCGTAACCGCTTAATTGACTCATCATTGGGAAGGAAAAATATACCTTACTAAGTAATTTGATAAGAAAGTGGTCTGCCGACTATTTCTTTGTTTATTTGTGGCAAAATTTTACCTTCACATACCTTCCAAACTAGAGGAGGGATGATCATATTAGACTTAGTGGTGTTTTGAATCAGTTGAAGAACTACTAATTCAGGTCCCTATACCAAACTTTCATCGTTATATTAAAACAAATCGTATAATTAAATGCATAGCTGACGATCGCAATCATTTTAATAGAGCTGAATTGCTGCCAAAAGTCACGTTTGGGACCATAGCCCCCTAAATTTCGTCACACATTAACTTATGTCAACGTAATATGAAAGTGTATGAATATTCAGATCTAATACACGTAACGCATCTAATGTATCATGTTGCAACTCTTACGCAACAAATCCACTTCCCATACAATTCGGTGACGCAACATACACACAAACAACCGACTTTATAAAACTGGTATAATTTTAAATAATATTTTATTTACAAAAGTATCAAAATGTTCATTATCACATTCAACTTATTGTACTGTATTAACAATAACTTAACGAATTAGAGCTTGTGACGCTCAGATCTACAAAGTCAACTTTGATCTAGTTCCAATAAAAAAAAATTACAAATTTCTATCTGCTTCACCTTCTTTGGTTTTCGAAAGCGAGTTTTTGTAGTAATTCCTTAAATTATATTTTTTTCCATTTTCGAAAATGAACTTCGTAAGACAAATACAATTCGTTGCTGTTTTTGGGTTGGAACTTAGAAACTAAATTAACTTTCTAAAACTCAGCCTTAAAGTTAGCAAGGACACCAGGTCAAATTTTGTACAAATTTCGATAACAGAAGACACAAGAACTATACAACAGATAACTAATATAGCTTCCATTGAATTTAGCTTCTACATTATCTAATCCATCTCCTGTTCACATCTTTGCCTCTGCTAACCCTTCACGAAGCTTCTCCTCTTGAGCTTTATTTAGTTCTTTCCGATGTGGTCGATTTGGCCCTGAAGGTTGTTAATGACCTCTGAGGGGAACTGGTCTCCGAGGATCTCGTACAGGTTGATCCTTTGGTTGGCGGGGATGGACTCGTAGGCGGCTAGCTCAATACCTTCTTGTACCTGGTGGAAGATGACATTGTTAGATAACATTATTACCTATAACAATTGATAAAGATTTTGATTTTTGGAGAGGTGTACTTTTGATAAATTTTATATTTGAAATTAATTTAGGTGGTTTAATAAATCATTTAGAACTTACGAATGTTCCGCTAATTGCTAAGAACGAATTTGAATTTTTACAACTGTTGCCGATTACTTTTTTTATTAAAAGCTTTTATTTTATTTTACTTTCTGATTTAATAGATATGCCTAATGAACTCATTACGCATACCAAAAACAAGTGATTTTTCTCTCTCGCTTACTCATAACAATAATGAAGACAATCTAATTATAACCATTCCCATCGTTATTAAATCAAGCCCTGTGTTGAGTTGATAAGGTTATAAATAAAAAAATACTGCAATGTCAGAGATTCTATGAATGATTGTGAAGAACCAACCTTCTGGATGACAGCATCCTTGGGAATGAGGTGTGTGTTCTGTGCCTGTTTGATGGCTTCGTTGGTGTAGGCAGCGCCCTCGCGACCCTGAGGAGCCGCGGCCACCGCAGCCACCACCACCAAGAAGCACAGTACTGAGGTCTGCATTGTGGTTTATGAGATTCCTAGGAAGAAAACATAACATTAGTATCAGTATCTTATAGGTTTCCTGGGCGGAACAGTCTATTTATTTAACTTAAATATCGGATTCTTGGGGGGAATGTCTTTTTTTATTTAATAGATTATTTGATCGGTCCGCCTAATCACAAGCCCCATGCCAATCATGATATCATCAATGATAGGCAGTATGTCTAACAAAAAAAGGTAGAGCGATAATCATCCTGGGACAATAACGAATAGATTTTATCCTTTGCAAAATATATTGTGAAAATAGTTATCATATTTCTGCTCATCAACTACATCTTTAGACCAATAGTGACAAGCACGTGTAGAGTGTAGTATCAGATATTGCAATTTGGTAATAAATGAGTCTAGATTCGTGGATAATGCTTTTCGCGTTGTTGACTTTAGGTATGCAGTTAGTTATACAGATAAAAATATTTTTTCCAGCTCAAACAATAAACATAGTTCAATGTAAGTGGTCTAAGATTCATAAATTCAACTCTGTTTAAATGCGACCAAATCCGTTGAAGAATTGTTTATCATGCACATTTTCCGAAAATAGCTAATTTTGTCCCCTTACGGACTAGTATTAAACAGATAATTCTGAGGATCGTATAACTTGTACTTTAGACTGAATTTTATTTTTAATAAATCTTTAAATACTAACACTCACTGAAAATATCTTATTTGATCACAAGTCTAGGCACAACTAATAAATTAAACAAATATAATATTATAAGTCTATTTTCTCTCAGTATTTCAGACCCGTGCCCTACAGTGCGACTGTATAAAATACAATCCTGATATTATTTTACTTATTTTAATCCTAATTAAGTAAAACTAAGAATTAGAATGCCCATTCACATTGATACAAGCAAATTAAATTAGATACAATGTCCCAACTGCGTAAACGTGTAGTTACGCAAACACGAGATGCGTATCGCTTCCTATTAGACTCGAAAGTGCGCTAACGAGATATCACACAAACTCACACATTTCACTTGCAAGGATGTGGATTTTTTACGCAAACAAAACTTGCCCTCACCGGCAACAAATATACATTCCCGAAAAATATTCCATTCTAATCTCAAACACTAGCAACCTGTTTGGAACTATCTTTACGTGAGTGTTCGTAAAAATTGATTCACGAAATTAAGTTTTCGTTCTTACCACTTGAGAGCAGCGTTGAGAGTTACACCCTTAAAAATTAGATTTAGCGAATTTCTTACGAACACTTACGTTACGGCTTGAACCCTTAAAATCGGATTGATTTCGTTGTGTGAATCACGTATCACTTTACCGTAAAATCTATAAAATTCACTAAAGCAGTACTTACAAGTACTTGCACACACAATCACTCACGCGAAGTCACGGGACTCAGGCCGTACCTCACCTGTTAGTATGCGCAGGAGTGTGGCGCGCGGAGCCGAGTGCGCTGATATAGCTACGCCCCCGCCCCGCACCGCGCCACTTTCACCCATGCGCCTGCGCAACCATCCTGACGATCTACGGGCCATGAAACTCACTTATCATTAATTGTTAGCTTTCGTAACTAAGCTTTTGTTAATGTTTTGACCTATGACCGTAAGGTTAAAGTAATATAGTTAAATTTTAGTATTATAGAAATGTTACTAAGACTTGATGGTTGTTGGCAAATAAGATGTCATTGAACAAATTTTATTACAATTCAATGAATATTGAAAAACATCAATATTTAAGAAGAAACCAAAACATATTCAATAATAATATTTAGCTCCCAGGGAACACTCATTTTAAACCGGCAAAGAGAATCGAGAAACCCTGCGGGCCTATGTGATAATTCCAGCTTACTTAAAAAACACACACAATTGTTGCATACCTCTGACCTATCCAAACAAGAATTATGTCATTGGATATCAGGAATCATAAAAGACTCGTGACTGTATTATGTGGTTCGGTTAAACTGAAATTCAGTACTAATATTTCCGAATGTAACAATTGTCCCCATGTGTCAATTAGAACATAAATGTATTCATAATTAGGCATATAATGAAATGGTATTGATGAAACAACGCCCTTCTTTTACAAAAAGCTGTTTCTTTGGCCTCAATTATGAAGTTCTTGTGAATATGAAATATGTTTTAATAATCTGTCTTCTGATTGCTATGAAATTATGTAATATAATGGTTACATACTAGGTTAGAGCGATATTAATATACATTGGATAGTTAGAAATACACAGGCTAAACAAAAAAATATAATATTTAGGCCGCTTCACTGATAATTTTTCTACTGAAAATTCCAGAAGGGATAGATACCAAGCACGAAAGTATAATTTTCATATTTAAGTAATTCCTACACTGCAATTATTTAAAAAGCTCACAAAAATCTTTATTGCAATTATATTCACATCTTTGTTGATTTTATAATATTATTATGATTTAGTATTGGCTTCAGCCGCATTGTTGCCCGTTTCCGGGATAACATGTTTAATTCATTGCACATTTGGCATGAGCTTTAGTATAGATTACAGGCCACTCACTCATATTGTAACGAAATCATAAAAAATCAAGGAGCGTGAGCATTCAATACATTACACTCCAAATTACGTGTGTAAGTCTCGACATTTTAAGCGTCTAATTTCCCTTCTCTCATCGTCGCTAATTCCGTGGCCGCACCAGCAATAGGATTAATTGCCATTCGAAATGACGAGCCAACGTAAAAAAAAACCATAGCACACATTCGCGAATGCTACTTCCAATTCAATAATTGGACATCTACTTTTCATATTGATGAAAGTCCAAGTCACTCGCTCAATGTTATCGCTACAGCTTATAAATAATATTAAAGTCACCTAGAATTTTGAATTACAAAGTATTTTTTGTTTTGCATTCGACACACCAAATTGTTAGCTGATAAGTTTCATGTAATGATTATGAATTACAAAGATCTTCCTCAGCTCCTATCTTAAAGATTTAAAACCATACTAGTCGACCACTCTGTAGTCTGGACAATGCTCTTTGATCGCTGTCAACCATGTTATATTACTAAGTAGGTTGCAAGTAGCACAATGAGCTTGAGCCTCAAAGATACTATTAGAATTATCATATTTAGTATACTTCACTATGCATAAATAGTATATTTAAAACTATTTATACATAGACATCAAAATCAAGATTCGTACCTAAGTTATAAAATGAATGAGAATATCTCACGAACTTTATTAAACCAGCGATATTTTAGCGCGATTCCTGTAGGTCTGTATCAAAAACAATAGGCATAACACGTGTTCCCAAAAATATTTCTAATAAATAAATCTCTATAATTAGCAAGGCGCGAAATGTGACTGAGGAAAAATTTCTTGCGGTTGATAGATGGAACAAGCGTGAGGTATCGAGTGATAATAGTGTAATTTGATTTGCGATATCACGGTGAAAGGGATAATCATAAAATATTATAATTGATTTGCAAGAACATTTGCAGCTAGGACAGGTAATATAGCATAAATAATAAGGAAACGATGAAATAAAAAATATAGAGATGCTAAAAGTTATGACGCCTACTTTTTGATACGTCAATTAAAATTAGGAATCGAGTAAATTAAATACAACAAATCAAAGAAAAATATTGTGTATAGTAGGGTTAAAAAAACTGGAACCAATAAAAATAAAATATCTAATTCAAGATAAAATTAATTTTAAAAAACAGAAAAATTAAAACTATTGTATTTGTGAAAGCTCCTAAGGAAACAATGGGCAAAATGTTTATATCCCTGTCTGGAAGGGAAAGTACTCTACAAACGATGGCCTGCAGTTCCTCCATCCAGAACATTCTAGAGTGTCAGTCGGTTCCCACGTTATCTAACCGATTATGCAAGTGACCCTTATATCATCCTTACGTTGGAACTACAATCTCTTGGCCCGGCGAGCCGCTTCAATATTACTTTCATGACGTAAGCTCAACCGAAAATTAGGTAGTCTAAAATCATTACTAGCTGCAACGCATCTATTATAATTGAAATAAGCACCGGCCAGATTACCATCGCCGCTTTATCCGTAGAGATTCCGAGGGAATAGCCATCCCACTTTTGTTACCAAGTTACCCCAATTTATTAATATTGTTATCTTAGTTTGCTAACGATAGTCCTCGATTCAGGGTGAGGGCAAAGGATGCAGTTGTTTTAAGTGCCAAAATATATTAATTCCGCCAAATAAGAGGCAAATTGTCAAGAAAATTGAAAAGAAAAAGTCTGCCTATCCCACCCCCATTGCCGCCAAATCACGCCTCCTTCAGCGAAATTCTAGATCCAATTTTAGTTTTGCTCCGAAAGAATCGTAAATCGTTGGTCGGGTTTATTAAGCAATATATAAAAAAGATTAAAATAGGGATTTTGAAATACCTCTTGAAGACCAGCTCTTGGTGTTAGCCATGTTAAATCCGATTTCTCTAGAAATGTGATTTTGCGGTCATTCATTAGCTTTAAAATGCGGGGCGCGTCGATGAAACTTGAATATTTAGCTTCATTCATGAATTTGAGGAAATCAAGACGACATGCGACACACAGACGCCTATATATTTATAGCTCTTTTATCTGAGTCTTTATTAGCCTTTTAAAGTCCCACTGCTGGGCAATTCCAACTTCTCATGATAAGGTACAGACCATACGTCCATACCATACACGTATGCATTCTTTTATTTTGGTATGGAAAAGTGACAAAAGTATAGACCGGGCGGGAAAGATCCTCGCATCGACAAGAAATCAATGTAATAAAAATAAATCAAGCGATTATCAATTAGGATTCTAACGGGTAAGCTGTAGTATTAAAAAATGATTTAGATTGCATCAACCATACATTTTTAGAAAACTCAGAGGCGCGTGCCCTTGTGTTTTGAACCTGCGGTCATTTCGGCAATCCCTTCCACTCCCATCTAAGCTATCGCCGCTTTTTTTCATGCATCAAGTTAAGTCAGCAACTGGCTGTCTTCAATATTATGTTCATAAAATATTGCCTATCTTTTGTTGATGTGAGCAACAGCTACACTATGCGCGAACAATACGTTGGGTTCACGACCCGCCTCCTGGAGATTGAGGTAGACATTACTTCCACGACAACACGCCATAAATATTTACACATAATGTTCATTTCACATTGGCAATACTTAGCGTACACAATAATTGCAACATTGAGCCTTTCTGAATTCTCTTCAATATGTACACATATTGAAGAATGAGGAAACATGTTTTCAAAAGCTTAGAGATTTCTTTTAAAGGTTATAATGGACACGATGAGACTTTTTATTTAACAAACATCGGCAATCAACCACAATACCAGAGCAAGGGAGCGCTGTCAGTGTTGAAGTAAGAGAATAGGAAAGGAAGACGAGTGTTTGAGCTTTCGTAAATAGTGAGTGAAGTGCAGTCAAAACATTATAAGTACCAACGATATTCTTACTAGATATGCACTGACCCTGGAACGATTCACTAGGTATACGGGCACTATGCAATCTTAATATTATATATAATAATATCCTCCCAATCAAAACCCATTACTTGTAAAAGTCTCCTCCGATCTCCTTCTCCACATTTTCTTAAGAAATGTAAGCACATGGGTTTACATTTAAAACATTTGCAACACATCCTTATCGAAATCGTATTATGGAGCAGCTTGACTCCTTTGTACTTTCACACAACTTTCAGACGCGACTCGCCCTGTCACCGCGGTCAGTGCAGTATAATATAGTTTACTCAATCGACGCCACTTTCAACTTTTTTGCATATTGGATAAATCTATTAGGAATTTAATAAAACTCTATTATGACTTTCATATTGTATAAATGATATGTGCTTTAGCTAGTAATGTAAATGGACAGACAGACAGACAGACACACACTCACTCACGTACTTTATCCCCGAAGGGGTAGGCATAGGTGCAAGTAGTGCACCCACTTTTCGCCGTGCGTATTCAGTCCAATGATGTGATATCTGGGCGAGCCTATCGACATATCGAGCACAAATTCCAGACTCCGGGCTGATACTGGATAGATTAACCCAATATCACTATGCCCGATCCGTGGATAGCACCAGACTTCAGCACTGCAGTCGTAACTTAATACAACTACGCCACCGAGGCAGTAATTTAAATGCATCACCACATAATCTTCGTTTCTTTTATTTAGCCCTAATGAACATTTACTATACAAGTATAATGTATATTGTACAAAAGTTCGTGTGTTTAGAGATCCACCACTTTGTCTCTTTCTGCCTCAAGCAATGTAATGATTATCGTGTTACTGCATCTTACTTAAAAAGTTAATAATAATATAATACCAAGATGACAAGCGCAACTAAATGCAACGTAAAACTTTGAAATTAAAAATTTTGATATCACTATTATTTTTTTGTAAACTTTTCATTTACCATAATGTCAGTAAGTTGATCATCCCATCAGTGAGCAGTATTAAAAACACATCATGATCCACGCTATCAAATCGAAATCCATAATTTCAGCTATACATCTAAATATGCTCGGTGTGTGTGTGTAACGTGGTGGACTAAGGCTTAAAGGCTAACCTAGTTGGACCCTAATGTAATGGAGGAGGCCGGGCCCAGAGGTGGGACAGTATAAAATACAAGGCAGATATTAAATATATCTAAATATGATGGATACTGAAATACTAGTCGTCTTCCAAAACAACACCGACCTTCGAGCAAGTTCTAAACACAAAGTAAATACTGCATCTCGGATTTATTACAGCAAGTGTGCAGGGCAGTTGCGTCATCAGACAGCGTCGCGCGACCACTGGCCCGACCCCTCCTATTTTACACTAGAAAGGAAGGAACTCTGCGAAAAATTTACACATCAATGTTTATGACCATTCGCTGAGTATCAGGTGTGCGACTTGCTAGTTATACAGTTGTAAAAAGTAGATATTGTTCCATAAGCACTAGAAATTCATTTATTTACAAATAAAAATACGTTTTTTGGTTAAGAGGTTGTGTATTGGGTTACAGGTACTGCTAATTGAAAGCTCTCCTTTTTCACAATAGGCAGAAGTAAAAGTTCGGTAAGCCGTGAGAGCAATAGATGCGCTTCTGCTCGCCTTCTCACGGATAAAGACGTGAAGTTATATGTCTATAGAAGCTACGCATAACTCTGTTGGTTTAAATTATTAATCGATATCAGCAATTAAAGGAACTAAAGAGATACCTAATTAAAGGGAACAAAGCGATAAGGGGTTGTCTTCAATATAATAAATTAACGATATTTAAGAAAAGAAGTAGTCTATTAGTTTGCTGGTACGGAATTTTCGGCAGCGTGTGTTCGCGCGAATGCAGTGTATTTCCTCATGGTATTGCATCTCGTCGGATCATTAAACAAGTGGGCCGGTGAATCCACAATGCAACGGTTTGAACTTTGAACACATTTGGATATTAGAGTGTTATTTGTAATTTTTTTGTGCATTGTAACGGAGTAGGCAAATAGAGTACTAGACCACTCATTGGACGCCGCGTTTGTGTCCGCCCATGGTGTGATAGGGTGCGAACTTATTATCATATAGGACACATTCCAAATTCAAACCCCGACAACTCCGTCGAGTCAAATCGGAATTACAATATTATGTTCAATAAATTTTACCCGACGTAGGTAACAGCTTACTACAAAAACTACTCCGTGGCGCATTGATTAATCAGCCCGCTGCGAGGCGACAGGTCACAGACTCTACCCCCGAACAGAGACATTAATTTGAAGCTGTAGCTGCTCTCCTCACGAACCGGCAATAGCTTAAAAATGTTACACATCGTATATTGATGAGCAGTTTAACCAATAATTAACTTACTATGTAGGTCAAGAAGCCCTTATAAGGTCCAGCGATTCGTTGCGACCTCCGCCGGCCTTTTAGGGGACCTAATTCGGATCTCTTGCAAAACTAATTTGATAGTAGGACTCATCGCAAAGAGAATGCTCAGTTGAATATTATTGCATCTAAATTATCTATACATATAAAACGGAAGAGGTTGTTTGTATGTTAATTTGTTGACGCATCAGAAGTAAATGAATTTTGATCCAAGTTTCACAATTATGTTAGGCAAAGCATCAGTAAACATTTAAGTACCTATGCGATATAAAGTAGGAAATAAAAAATACTTGGTGATGCTCGCGACTCCGCGCGCGTTTAAAAGTTTTTCCGTTCCGAGATAAAAATATTTTCTCAGGATAAAAGTAGCACCTGCCTCGGTGGGGTACCTGTATTACGGTACGACTGCAATGCTGAGGTCTCAGGATCTATCCCCAGATCGGGCAAAGTGATATTGGATTTTTCTAATCGGTATCAGCTCGGAGTCTGGAATTTGTGCCCGATATGGCGATAGGCTCGCCCCCTATCACATCATGCGACGGAATATGCACAGCGAAAAGTGGGTACACTAGTTGCACCTCTGCCTGCCCCTCCGGGAATAAAAGGCATGAGTATGCGTATGAGTAGAAAGTAGCCTATAGCACTCAAGAGTAATGTAGCTTCCTATTAGTCAAATAATTTTCAAAATCGGTTCAGTAGTTCCTGAGATTAGCACGTTCAACCAAACAAACAAACTCTTCAGCTTTATAATATTGAATATAGATTATCACGGCCACCCCTCCCCGAAAGTACCTAATAGGTATTCGACGTTGACAAGTCGGTGAGATTTTGATAGAATTCCCTTCCAACTGCAACTTTAATTATTAAAATCTAAAGCATTTTATTATTGTATTATTTAATATACATACATCACAATATAATATACATCTTTAATCCATCATACTACACCTCCAATCTCGATCAGGTCTACACAATATAAACATTAGCATTAACATTAACATTACTTTCCTATTGAATGATTTTTATTTTATAAAGTAACGAAAGAAACTGAGATAGTTATAACTGTGCACCTAAACACCTTCTACTGCATTAAGCGCCATCTGCTATTCATATTCTTAACTAGAACTTTATTTTTCATCGCAAACAATAGGTGACGCTATTTTAAATAACTGTTTTTTTTTAGAGTAAACAGCCTAAAAAGTTTGTTACCATTTCTCTAGATATTTTTTTTCTTATGAATACATAAATATTGCTATATAAATTTCAAAAACGAGATAGCAGTGCTATAGCCTCATAGAAAGCGCGACCCTTATGCGCAGGGGTAACATTGTAGCTAGTGTAAGAATTCGGTAATTTGAGACTTAAAACATAAAATTGGCTTTATATACGGCGGTCTATATAGACTGTTAATGATGTACCCGGGCGGAATCAAATCAATCTCGCATACAAAATCCTAGTAATCTAGAAGGATAGTGGTGTGCGTTTATTGTCGAAGTTTTTTGCTTGATAATTGTCTCCAATTAATCAATTGCAATAAATATAGTAATTTATAGAATGAATTTAAACTTTAATTATTATAATTATACAACAGGCGTTATACAAAAACGTTACTACGATATACGAATGACGTGTTCATTAAATGTCTGTGAATTGTGTTGGTAATATAAGTTTAGTATTATTACCCGACTGCGAAAGAAGGAGGATTATGTTTTTCGAGTGTATGTATGTATATTTCTTTGGCACGCCCGTTTAGGCTCTAGCCTAAACGGCTTATCGTATTTTTATGTGAGCGGTGTCAATAGATTCGTCTTAGTCGTGAGAGTGACACTGGGTACATCATAATTTAAAAAAAACAAAATTAATGACTTTCTGGCGACAAAAAGTAATTTAAAAAAAAATTATGTTTTCAAAATACACTGAGTTTGCTATCAAAATAAAGGATTTTTAACGGTGATTACGAATGGAACGAATGAATGTTTTATTGGAGTTTGGAATAGGAAATGCTAATGAAGTTGCTTGAGAATTAAAAAGATGGAAATAAAAAAAATATTTAAGAAAAACAAGAAACCTGACTGCGTCAATATCTGCCGTCTTTATTAAATTCATTGAAGAACTGAAAACATAGAAACAAGATTTTAATTTGAATGTTTTATTTTGGTTTTGAATAATCTTAGTTAACAGGGTTCACAAACGCAGAGATAACATCTCCATGTTATCTCTCCGAAACTGTTCACTGCCGTGTTGGAAGATACCTACAAGCTTTTGGATTGGAAAGGACTCGGCATCAACATCAATGGCGAATACATCACTCACCTTCGTTTAGCCGATGACATCGTTATATTGGCAGAATCGCTGGAAGATCTTAGCACAATGCTCAGTGACCTCACCGAGTTTCTCAACTAATAGGCCTCAAGATGAACATGGACAAGACCAATGTTGTGCCTACCCCGATTACCGTTGGGAGCTCAACTATCGAAGTTGTGGACTACTACATCTATTTAGGTCAAGTAGTTCAACTAGGCAAGTCCAACTTTGAGTAAGAGGTTAATCGTCGAATCCAGCTCGGTTGGGCAGCGTTTGGGAAACTAAGCAAGGTCTTCTCGTCCAAAATACCTCAGTGCCTGAAGACAAAAGTCTTCAATCAATGTGTGTTACCAGTGATGACATATGGCACTGAGACGTGGCGTCTGACTATGGGCCGCTTAAGACGGCTCACGGTCACTCAGCGAGCTATGGAGAGGGCTATGCTAGGTGTTTCTCTACGCGATCGAATGAACAGAAATGAGGAGATCCGTAGAAGAACGAAAGTCACTGACATAGCCCAGCGAATTAGCAAGCTGAAGTGGCAGTGGGCAGGGCACGTAGTTCGAAGAACTGACACCAGATGGGGCAAAAAGGTTCTCGAGTGGAGGCCACGTACTAGCAAGCGCAGCGTCGGCCGTCCACCTGCAAGGTGGACAGACGACTTGATAAAGGTCGCAGGAACACGCTAGATGCGGGCCGCTTTTGACAGATCCGTCTGGAAAACTTTAGGGGAGTCCTATGTTCAGCAGTGGACGTCATGTGGCTGATGATGATGATGATGATGAAAGCTTTTGCTTTATTCAATTAAATTTCAAAATCGTGACTTCAATTTACTTAAGTATTTATTTATTAATGATGTATATGAAACAACTTTATAATTTTTGATATTATCCAAAATGTTATTAAATTATCATATTATTATAAATTTACTGTCCAGTGAATATTGTGGTAGATGGGTATTTATAAATAATAAAACCATTTATCAGTCTAGGTTTCTTTTATTTGTAAAAAACAATAATAATAAAATAATACAGTGAGCACATGCGCTTATTGCCCGGGAAAAGAATACGGTCTTCCGGAGCAATAGGCAGCACCTTACACGAGTCACAACTCAACGAACCGACTGCAGGCAGCTCGAGGCACGGGACCGGAGACGGGACCGGAGACGGGGCCAAACGGAAACATAGCTCAACACTAAACACGTCACGTGTGCAATAAATAAACTATGTGCAATCACATATATTCTAATCCCACTATGTCTAAACGCTTCATAACGTTCACATTTCTTAATTACCAAATTCGTTTTTGTACCAAATTTTGTTGTCCCTTGCGGCTGTGCGACCACACGCTGCCGAGTTCTCTCACGGCGACTAATGGAACTAAACCTATGGAATGTCTACGGCTGCATTTGTCATGCTCTTGTTAAAAGCTAGCAGTAATGGCAACGTGGCTGAGGAACGCGAGCGGCCGCCCGCGCCGTCACATGACTAGCTTGGTTGCTTACACCGACCACTTACAAGTCTCTCACTAAAATAAATAAACTTACACTAACAAGGGTCTAACCGTAATTTGACACAATGCGACGCGTTGCGCCCTCATATTACTATAAATAATTTGTCCAGCTACTAAATTAAATTCGACCGCATTGCGTCGGACGTCTACTTACGTTACAATATACACTATTCTCGCCGCCATAACGGGACAATTGACGACGAATACGATATTCAGATAGGGTTCACTAACTAATAGTCTCTAAGTTTAACCTATAGTTTCAAGAACGAAACTTATTTTCTAAATGCTGATAGCTGAGGTTCCATCGACAACGTTGCGGGCCGCTCACTTCGTGATTTGAGTGGCGTTCGCCGCGTTGTCTGTTCTCTCTGCCTCGAGTGTAGTAACGTCGGGCGCCACCGTCTCTGCCTCGCTAGAAGGAGAGTTGCCGTCTGTCGTCATCTCGGCTGAGAACGATATCGGCGTGTCTTCAAGAGAGTCTGACATTGGTTTGTCACCGCTCTTCTTCATAACAACCTTGGTCGGTCGTCGGTTGATTGTCGGAACGTAAGACTGAGTGATAATCTCTATATCTTTTTTATCAGTCTTGTTGTTAGGCATGTCGTCAGATACGTTGTCGATTATCGGTCTACGTGTAGTTGGCTCAACCTTATCATTGGGAGGTGGAGAGTCTGTAATATTGTCGGTATCATCACCATCGCCTTCGATCTCGACAATTTTTTGCTTGTTTCCAGAATAATTCTTATTTTTTACGGGGACTTCGGTGATAGAGTTCTGGTTTGCGTTGCTGTTCTTGCTTTTGTATCCAGCGTTTACAGGTATCAACTCTTCAGAATCAGCGATGCTAGTGACGCCAGTTACATGAACTACGCTAGGCGAATCTGTATGTTCATTTATTGATGCTACGTCACTCACTAAATTGATCAAATCTTTTAGAAGATTAGTCTTGTTTTCTTCGGCAGAAGCTTCAATAATAGGAGCATGTTTCTCTGAGTCACCGGAAATTTTAATGAGCTCTACAGAATCGGTCGCTGTCTCCGAAGATCCTAATGGTGTGAGAATAAACTCTGTAGTCTCTACATTTTCGAACATGTTGTTGTCGCCTGAAACAGCTCTCGATACAGTGATCACTTCAGATCCTGTTGGTGATATTCTTGAACTAGTCATCAACGGATCTGAGGTCGATGCACTTTTATCCTTAACAACCTCGGTTTCATGAGGTTTCTGGTCACTGGTCTCAATAGGTAACGAACTGAGTTCGGTCTGAGAAGTCACTTCAGTGGCGACATTGGATTTAGCAATCGAACTAGTTGTCTGTTCCTGATCTACAGTGCTCGATCTGTAGTCGATAGTCGTAATTAATTTATGTGTAGTAGTATCAACCTCTGAGGATAATACTGTAGGTGATTGCTCTTCAGACGCTTGCGTAGGGTTTTCAGAGCCCAAAATCGTCGAAATAGATGCAGGTTCGTCTGTGGTTGTGTCTAACTCTGAATTTAAATCGTGGGCTATATAAGCGGGTACACCAAGTAATTCAGTTGGGATGGCAGATCGTAAATTAAGCATTGGATTATCCTTAAGACTTGTAGATTCAGTACTATCTACTTTCATTGTACTGACTTCAGCTGATGTTTCAGGTGTTTTTGCCGTCGTCACTGTTGTGTCGGGTAGATCTTTTTGCGTGGTTGTTAGCGGTTCTTCCACTTTTGACTCAGTTGGCATAACACTCGGGATCATCATTTCGTGTGGAGGAATGTGATCACTGTCGGCTGAAGATTCTGGAACGATATCTTCTCCATGATTGCTGAGCACGGAGAAATCATCCGGCAAAGGAGGGAAGGCTGGATTGTGGTCGAATAGCGAAGTGTCCTCTTCTTCAACCACTGGAGCTTTGGTGGTTGTAGCAACAGGCATAGGATCAGGGACCATTAATGGTCCGCCCATAGTGGCAATTATAGGCCCATTAGACGGATAAATGTCGCTGTTAATAGAATCTTGGGTAGAGAAACTTATTTTTGATGGGGGCATGTCATCCAAATCTTTGTTTGTAGAGTCTGCTTTAGATTCTTCGAAAGCAGGGGAAGTATGAACTTCAGTAATTGTTGGTGTTTCCACCTTGACTTCCTCAGATTTTACGCTTTTCTCCGATGTCGCTTCTCGCGGTATGAGAGGGGATTTGGATGATGAATATTCCGCAACGTCAATGCTGGGTGATGGAAGAATCTCTTTAATCTTGACATCGGTCATCACTGGGATTTCAGACACTGGAGTTATTTCCTTAATGGTGATTTCTTGTTTTATATGCTCCTTTGGTGAACTTGGTACAGGACTGCTCTTGACTTCCTCGGTGGTCGACGGATGTGGAGGAAGCGATGACATGCCAGGAAGGACCGTAACGCCTGAAATGAATATTATTTTAATGTAATATATAAGGGAATTTAAGAATTTAATTTTGCAATCATGCAATCAGCCCTGTATTATATACTGCCCACTGCTGAGCACGGGCCTCCTCTACTACTGAGAAGGTTTTAGGCCTTAGTCCACCACGCTGGCATAGTGCGGGTTGGCGGACTTCATATACCTTCGAAATTCAGAGAACTTCTCAGGTATGCAGGTTTTCTCACGATGTTTTCCTTCACCGTTAAAGCGAACGATAATTGATATACAATACACACGTAACTACGAAAAGTCAGAGGTGTGTGCCTTGGGTTTGAACCTCCGGATATTGTCTCGGCAGACCGTTCCATTCCCAACTAGGCTATCGTCCACTTAATTTTATTTCATTTAATTTAAGGGAATTTGTGAATTTTATTGATTTGGCGCGCAAGTAACCAAATTAACTTTGAATCTATATAACTATAAAACACAGTTACTAGCGAAAAAGACCTAAATTTATGACTTAATAACTAAATACTATATTTTGACAGCAATAAATGCACAAAGATTTTAGAGAATCCATTGTAATAACTTTAGAATTACCAAACAAATATCTCAGTATCCCGATAAAAGCTAACCTCTAACAGGGCAGTTGTCATACTCCGGACAGCACCTGCCCGGCACGAGCCTGGGAGTGCAGTCGTCTCGCACGAAGCAGGCGATGGTCCTGCAGACTACCTCCCCGCCCTGGCAGTAGCACACGCGGCAGGGGTCCGCGGGGTCCACCAGCTTCTCGCCGTTGCTGTACACTCGACCTTCTTGCTCACATTCTGGAAAATTAAAACAAAGAATTGTAATATTAAAATTCTATGTAATAGACAAAAGTTACATTACGGCTCCAAAAGTTAGTAAAAAATATATTCAGTATTATTAAAATTATACTCATCTTAAACGTTGTACTATAATACAAAGTCTAAGTTATGTAATTGGAATTTGAGTTGAAAATCTTCACCTTATATAGTGATATTTCGTAGAAAGCTTGGAAACTGATTCCATAGAAATATCCCCGTAAGGAGAGCTACTACTATACTTCGTAACAAGATCAACAATTCATTTTGTCTCGTCTTCTAAATGAGTTTATTAAACGTAATTATACCTAGTAAATCATTTTCGTAAAGACTAGAAAACAATTATATCCTACGCGGATAAAATGTATACAAATATAATTACGGCTATTATTATAATTGTTCCATTGTAGTCCTTTATCACTATGGTATATTATGGGGATTATATTTACTAACTTACTTCGAACTATGCCAAACTATATCACACGCCACGACATTAATTTGAATAGGAGAGTGTAGTGATTGTATCACAGCAGAGCTGCCGGCAGTGGATCTGTTTAACCCTATAAGCCATTTGTCATCATTCATTCCTTTTTCATTCATGACCTCTCACAATCTATCCATATTTTATTCTATCATTCCATTAAATCTGCTAGATCTTATAGTTGTGAAACTTCTTCTTACCACATTGATAAGTGGGACAGCAGTTGTCAGGTCGGTGCAGCGCCTTGCAGCCAGGTCTGGGTTCACACTGCTGCTTCTCGCACTGGACTCCGCCATTGGAACACTTGCACTTCTCGCAAGGATCCGAGCCTGGGAAGTCGTCTCCGGGGAGGTACACCACGTCGCCGAGAGCACAGCTTCCTGAAAAACCGAATGATCAGTCAGTTAATACAGGTGTACATAGAATTATTTATAATACATGTTGTAAAGATCAGTAGGTGCATAGGTCACTAGTTGTGTGAACTTTATCCTTTGTATATATTATACTGTTTTTTTGGTGTGCCTCTATATTTCACCTAACTAATGATGTGTATCATAATAGATAATTAAAACTTTACCAAAGACTCAGTGTTTCCACTAGAATGACCTTCAGCTGTAAACTATTCGAAAAAAGAAATTTTTATTCTTACAATTAATATTTTTCAGTCTTACAAATAGTTCTAGATTCCTCTTCTTCTTCAGCCTTTAGAAGTCCACTGTTGAACATAGGCCTCCCCCAAAGATTTCCAGACCTAGTTCTAGATTAGTTAGAATTTCTGAATGCGGTCGAATTTAGTTGGAGTGGATCCAAAAACTTAATTGAAAACTGTTATCGCCAATTGCAAATAAATTGCAGTAGGTACTCGGTAGACCATTTTACCTTAATGGCCCAGTACAACTTATGAATCAGTGTCTTACTAATGACTATTGGTGACTTTTGTTTTAACTTTAAACTACTTAAAGATGGAGACAAAAATAATGATTAGGTTTGTCAGTAAAAACAATACACTAATTGTTATCAGATAGCCTTTTAATTATTTGCTTCCGCATTATAATATAAAAACAGTACATATTCCATAATACAATTAATAATAACACTACTCGTCATTTCGTAATTTATAATAGACTAGTATTACTCGCGGCTCCGCCCACGTCAATAAGTTTTCGCGGGATAAAAAGTAGCTTATAGCACTCAGGAGTAATGTAGCTTTCTGTTAGTGAAAGAATCTAAATCAGTTCAGTAGTTCTTGAGATTAGCGCGTTCAACCAAACAAACAAATAAACTCTTCAGCTTTATTATAGAATAGATAATATTCGAGAAATATTATATAGGAAGAATATAAAACAGAAAGAAACTCTACGAACACGGAATCACTACCAATATAAAGGAAAGGTTACGATGATATTTTTGGTTGGTAAGTTCAAAGAAATCAATAAATGTACCGTGAGCGGTTATTGCATACTGAATGCGCCAATTTGGAGCGCATCGCGTGTTCAACTATCGTAAATTACGAACGATTTCTCCACCACCGTATCACGAGCTCCAAGTTCTGCGGTCCCCCTTAAATTTGTATCAAATTTTCCTATTTCGACACGTGACTACGATTTTAGTAACGTTTTTTAACTCGTAGTGAAGCATAAATACTAATATTTGTGTCATTAGCAAAATAATATATTTACAGTATTTTGTTAGGTTAGCGAATGTTTTTTTGTGGTATTGCGTTCCTTAAATTTAATAAACGAATAAGTATGCTGTAAGTTTGTGAGAAACATTAATATAACATGTAAATTAGTCTTTGAAAATCCACCAATTTTGTTACTGAATATCTAAAACATTAGTACCCAAATAAAATTTGCAAGCTCAGTGAACGGTCGGCTGCTTGCTTAATATTTCTATTTATCTGTATTAATGGTACCACAAAGTTAACAAAACACATTTCGCATTGAAACAACGGTTGTACCGCTGTTTCCGCAAAACATTCTGCGAAAATGTTGATTTAGAAATGCTCCCCGTTTTCCCCTCCCAACCCCCCCTTTTACCTAACTGATTCACTGAAACGGTTGTTACAGTTCCTAACAGTATTTCGCAATCTGTATTTATTATTTATCTTTCAAATGAAGGACTCGAGTACTAATATTTAAAATGCGTGTAAATCGAAAATTGTACATCATATAATTTTATTTATAAAAATAGTAAGTATGTACTGTAATTCGATAGGTATTATGCCATAGATGTTAACAATAAAATCAAGTAGAGTATGATGCTGTTCAAGCATGTAGACTGACATAATTAAAATAATTAGATCACATTTATGGCAGTTACGCTATGATTCCTTTGCTGTCTCTGCGCTATAAAAATCGGACAAATATCGACAGTGAATCGAATATTTTAAAAATGTATTGATTTAATATAAATAAATATAGGGTAAGGTTAATATTTTTTCTTTAATTTCACGAATTCTATAAAAAAATATGTTTAAGCTCTAAAATTAAGTTAATTTATAAGTAGCAATTTCTAGTTTCACGCAACACCCGAAAGGACGCACTTTACTCTATTTCAGGTCTTACGTAGAGACCGCCTGAAACCGAGCAAACTGCCTCCTGGGATCCATGACGTCTAACACATGCCAAAGTGGTGCGCCAGCCTTTTATGTAGCTGCGTCATCATACGGTTTACATAAAATGGTCTAAAGAATTCCCGTCCCAAGCAATTCGTGTTGGAAATGTCACAAAAAGTGCTGCATGGGATTTAGTTGCTTTAGTTATTGTTCTGAGGGATTTAGACCTATATTCCATATTCCATTGACACGACCATTAAAAAAAGAGGTGACAAACAAAAGTGGATGAATTAAAATATTAAAAAGGTTACCTTCTTGTAATCCCATGTCGACGCTGGTTATATTCGGGAAAGGTCCTACGGGTCCTGGAACAAACAAAAAGAGGTCAAATATCGTCTGCAAGGTCATTTATTTACACAGGGCGATTTGGAGATGAATAAACTGAAAACGTTTAATATACGAAACCCTTTTCATACAACGGAACGAGACAAGCAGGTCACTCGTCTGATACTAGATACACGTATAGTAATAGATACTAGATAAACACTATACACAATTATCATTCCGTAAAACTTTACGGACACGATACTATGCTTACCATTTTAAGATATCTCAATTAAAGATTAACATTAAAGCACGTAATAAAGCCGATAGTTCATCGCCTGATCTTTCTCCGATCATGTCGGATTGCCGTCTCACCGGACTATGAGAGTTTAGGAACAGAGAGTGCACGTAATCCTCCTAGCCAGTTTCGGCTACGGCGGCCAATCTCAACGGAGATCAGCCAGGTACGCAGGAAATATTATAGTGCACAAGTGTGTGCGCAATACACAGGTGCACTTGCTATTCCTTCACTCTCATAGACCGGTGAGACGGCAATCCGACATGACCGGAGAGAGATCAGGCGCAGGACCAACGGCTTTACATGCTTTCCGAGACACGGGGGTATCACACCGCCAACTTCCTGACTCCGAACTGCGACTGAGTAATTTTTAAGATGGTCAAACCCAGTCACAATGTGGCTCGACCTGGGATTCGAACCCAGGACCTCAGCGCGCAAATTATACTCATAACGCGTACGCAATACAACTACGCCACCGAGGCAGTCAAGAGAGTGCACCTGTGTATGCGTGTGTGATACGCACACTCAATATCTCCCGCGTACCTGGCTGATCTCCGTTGAGATTGGCCGCTGTGGCCGGAATTTGGCTAGGAGCAGATAATATCAGCAGTTTTATTTTTTCATTATATAGTCTCTAACAGTTTATCGTCTTGCCGTGTTTATTATTATTATTTTTTTTTATAAAAGCTCGGCATAGTGACTGCACCGCACCTGATGGTAAGCACGGGGCAGTCCAAACAGAGAATCGAATGGCATTGGACGATTATCCCGTGCCATTCGACACAATCATGCCGGCCTGACCAGCTGTTTCTTCACGCTACGGCGGAAGGACCCAGGATTGTAGGAAGGAGGGAACACGTGTGCCGGCAAACTATTCCACAGCCTGATGGTGCGACAGAAGAATGAATTATGGAACCTAATGGTTCGGGTCGTAATGGTTTTCACCATCAAGCTGTGGCTTCGCACGCCAGCACGCGTGGTTCTGCTAAGGAAAGGAGAGGGGGGGATCAAATTAAACAACTCCTCAGAGCATTCACCATGATACAGACGGTAGAACACGCTTAGAGAAGCGACATCTCTCCGCAACTGAAGCGACTCTAAGTTGCCCGTCATGTCTGCATCATTTACAATGCGGATGGCCCGCCGCTGTAATCCATCCAAGGCATCAAGCAAGTATTGGGCGGAACCGTCCCATAGGTGCGAGCAATATTCCATTCCCGGCCGAACCTGCGCTTTGTACAAGCGGTAAAGCTGACCGGGCGTGAAAAAGCGACGCACCTTGTTCAGGATTCCAACCCTGCGAGATGTGGCAGATATAACGCCTTCGATATGATTCCTTGGATTCAGATCACAGCGGATGTCCATACCAAGGATACACAGGTCATTCCGCAATGAGAGGGGAACGCCCTGAAGAATGGGAAATTAAAATTAAAGACAGGGAAAGCAAGATAAAACTTTATTTAGCTATTTGCAAAATTACTTAAACAGCAGTCTAAATTCGTCAATTCCGTTGAGCATTTTCAATAATCGATGACAAATCCCATTTCACAATTTTCTAAAATACGCAAAATCCACAGCACAATATCCGTTAACATCCCTCCCCATGCCGGCGTTAGTGAGGGCCACTCGAGAGGGAGCGCCGAGATGTCGAACCCTGCTAATTAATACAGAGGAGATTCGTTCGTTTTTTTGCGAGTGTGCCTTTGTAATAAACAGCGCTGTTCATGGCGCGATTCTTGTGTTTCTGAGTGTCGAATTTTTCAACTTTCGATTGGCTGCCTATTTGATGTTTTATATATAAGTCGTTTTTTTATAGTAGTTAAATGACGAGACGAGTATGCCGCTCGCATTATGGTAGGCGATAAAAACACCCACCAGACAGTAGCAACACCATACAAAGCATTAAATTAAGTACAAAGTACTTGTCAATCATGAAGGGACAGCAAAGTTCTCGTTGGTCATCAATAGGCTACACTATACTTACTATCAAGTTTAGTACTCACTTTCCCATAACACGAAACAAACGTTATCAACAGTTGCAATCGCTATGCCGGCCGATTTTATTCCCAAGCTGGTACGTGTCTAGTATTATTGACGTACTTACATAACTGCCGCAGTAATCTATAACATTTGCTACCACTCACAATTTACTTTCATTGCTTTCAAAGGCGAGTCACGTTCGACAAATTGTATTGTACGACATTCGTTACGGCGACGTCGCAATAAACGTCATTAGAAAAATTATAAATGGGGCTGGCAAGTGACATTTTTGTTATAGGTATAAATGGAAGAAAATGGTAAGCGTGGAAAGGTTAGGTTCATTACACGACGCGATAAATTTGCTTTATGTTACATGGTATTAAAGGTTTCTAGAATTTTATGTATCTTAAAAGATATACTAAGTATATCTCAGATTTTACAGACTAAAGAACCCAACACATTGATAGAGAAAGAACCGGGACTTTATTGGTGAAGAAAGGCCAAGAAAATCTAATGCGTGACTTATCAAATCAAATCAAATCAATTTATTGCACTCCACAATTGTTAAATAGGTATTGTTATCATGGTAGGAAACCCTGCAAACTTTCAAACCAGTTTATTACTCTGACTGAACCTGAATTATGTATAATGAATGCGCTAACCGGGTAATTTTAAACAGCAAACTTAGCAAATGAAGTATAACCAGGTGGTTAATTTAAGCTTTTACTCAAATTGGTCAAAATCGAGACAATTTTTTGTGTCACCCCAATTGTATGGTTTCACTTTAGACTGCCAACTAGTCCAAATTAATGAATCGCACTTGGAACAAAACATTCGTTTTATATAAACCACAACAGTCGCGGCGTGAAGTCCGCGCCTTGTTTTGAGGACCGCCCTACCCAGCATTTCTTTGATTTATGTACAGTTTCAGAACTCGTTAATACATTTCTACGTATTTTCCTTTTTCCGGAAGCATTGTGATTCTTTCTGTAACGTATAGTCCTGTTAATTGAATTGTGGATTTTTTTATTTTCAAAATACAGTTAAAGTGCCTATTTAGTCTGCGTTAGCAGCTTGTTTCCCCTGGTATACCCGATTGTCATAGGTGAAAATGACCAAACCCTATTGAGTGGATTGGACATCCTTCAGTGCCTCTGCTTCTTCCACACTATATTCGAAGGTATGGTTCGAGCAACACAAATATTTATTTATTATTTTTTTACACTTTATACATGGAGTAAAGGCGGATTTAATGCCATAGGCATTTTTTACCAGTCAACCTAAAGTGGTGCAGAGATACAAGAAGGCAGGTGCGTAAATAATGGAGCATTAGGTAAGGAATAAAATGTCTTCAAAGTATACATACTACTGAATAAACCTATGAATTAAAATGAAAAATACTAATAAAATACTAATATATACGTATAAATAGATAACAAATAACATATACATAAATATTATACAATATATACTAAATAAGTGATGATAATCACGCCAATTTTGCTGACAGTAGTTCTCGAACCTTCTTTTTGAACACATAACGATTTGAAGATGTTCTTGATATTCACAGAGAGAAAATGGACATTCGTTGACCTTACGTTTTGTGGCCTTTTCGTTCTGCATATTGTATACTATATTAAAACTATGACATCACCGTACTCCCCATGGTGGACATTTATTAAGTTTGCTCTATAATGTGTAGCCAATGAGTTACATGCTCAATCAAGCGGTGATATTGGCTTGACATAGAGGTTACGGATACATAACAAATCATTTCATACGACATAAATTTTATTATAATAATATTGCTATTTTGTCATAGTTCCCATTTTTTAAACATGCTCATAGCGACGATAGCCTAGTTGGGAATGGAACGGTCTGCCGAGACAATGTCCGGAGGTTCAAAACCCAAGGCACCTCTGACTTTTCGAAGTTACGTGTGTATTGTTATCAATTATTGAAGGAAACCATCGTGAGGAAACCTACATACCTGAGAATTCTCCATAAGAATCTCGAAGGTATGTGAATGCTGCCAACCCGCACTAGGCCAGCGTGGTGGACTAAGGCCTAATCCCTCTCAGTAGTAGAGGAGGCCCGTGCTCAGTAGTGGGCGGCCATATAATACAAGGCTGATTGCATTGCATTGCAAAGATGCTCGCCCGATGCTAAGCAATCACATCAGGGCCAGCTGATTTCATCATTTAGAAAAATAATTTTAAACTCCAGACGTAAAATATAGAATGCCAAAAAAATTAAGATGAAGGAATGATGACATCGCTAATTTTAATTTGATTAAAACTTCAAAAGTATTTACCAAAGTAGGCCAATGCTGTAGCAATATTTGTCTACAGGAAGACCGGGTCCACACGAGTACATTAGTTCCACAAAAAAACAAACATTAAGTTGAAACTTCCTTTTGCATTTCGAATAGTGAGAGATTCTCAGTAATCAAAACACCCACTCCCTTCCCTGGTCCCGGTTTCTTTCATTCAAGACCGGCAACCAAGATTCTTCAGATAGGTATAATGGGGGCTTGCTATGTTGTACACATAACATCAGGTTAGATATAAAGACAATGACAACGATTACCAAATATCAACTCATATTGAAATCGTTCATGAACGAGGAATTAGTATACAAATCTGTGTTGTGTGCTCGACGCGTAACTGAATAAACACGACACAAACCTCGCTCACAACGGTTATTACTGCTAGACTAGCTATGTCATATGTACCCGGGTTTCATTATTTATATAGATAGAAATTAATAATACAAAATAACTTTCATACAATGTTTAAAGTGTATGACGGAAAATACGATACGTAAGTAGTTCCAGGTTAGGTTTTTCAACCCGAGATCCACAAAATATAACGTGAGAAGAACTTGAGTTCTCGTTTCACCGTCGGATCGAATAAAAAAAACACATAATAACGGTTAAACTGATTTATGTTCTTAAAACTGTTATCCAATCCTTTAATTTTATACCTGAAGGGATGAACTGACAGCGTTTAATATTGCTGAAGCAAGTGGCTAAAATGTCAACCAAATAAAAAACTGAAATCAATTACAATCAATACCAAACAAACAATGCCTAGCAATAGTATCGATCATGCGAACAAACATTAACCGACCTTGCTGCCTCGCAAATATTTGCCTTATGTTTGACAAATGTCTACAGACTACAGACGCACCGGTCGGTGTTCATGCCAATATTTGCTCCAAACTTATAAAGTAGTTTGGCGTTGGCTTTGTAATTGACGCGTGGGATGTTTGTGGAGGGAATGACATTAGATGTGAAGCGGACGACTACGCGGGAGTCTACGAGTCTCTCGTACAACACCGCTTTATATTGTTCCAGTGAATAATATTGTAGTTAGGGGATTTGTATAGGCACACAAGCAAGTTGTTAAATACTTCCAACCACTATTGAGCTAAGGGGTAATCATCACAACACTAAATAAATAATATAGATACTTCATGGATTCTCTACTCGTCATTGTGACTCGAAATATTATAAATGACTAGTATTGCTCGCGGCTCCGGCGCGCCCGCGTGACGCAGCTTTTCCGGGATAAAAAGTAGCCTAAAGCACTCAGGAGTTATGTATCTTCCTATTAGTGAAAGAATTTTCATAACCGATTCTAGTTCCTGAGATAAGCGCGTTCAAACAAACAAACAGACAAACAATCAAACAAACTCTTCAGCTTTATAATTATATCAGTATAGATAAACGCAGTAAAGCACCGCTGTAATTCTTGATTTGATTATAGCAAAAACATTAAACAGTATAGTTAGTTAGATTATAGACAGTTGTGGCACGTGACATTGCCAAGTTTAAAAACATTTTTTTTATGGCATTGAATGACGAGACGAGCATGCCGTTCGCCTGATGGTAAGCGATACGACCACCCATAAACAGTAGCAACACCATCCAGCATCTTGGGTTACAAAGTACTGTGTGGCATTCCACTTCGCTCGTCATCGTGAGACATAAGATGTTGAAATGAAATGAAATGAAATGAAATGAAATGAAATGAAATGAAATGAAATGAAATGAAATGAAATAATTTATTCGAACCCATAAAATGTTATACATTATTTAGATTCCGTCAATATTAACTCTACCACCAGTTCGGAAAGCAGTTCTCACTAGAGAAGAACGGGCAAGAAACTCTAGTGTTGCTCTTTTCAAAATCAGTTCAAGGTATAAAATACATTGCATTATGTAGAGACAAAAAATATATACAATTCAGTATTTGTTTACTTATGTTTAGAGCAGTTCATTTATATACTCGCAAAATAGGTAATAAAAATTTAAATTCCAACACGAGTGCATAACTATCTCAGGAATCATGTAATAATTTGATCTGAAATCTTCAAGATGTCGTTATTAATCTAAGTTTAAGATATACCCCCAATACTTATATATATATATATATATATATATATATATATATAGTAAGCGAAAAGGGCAGACCAGTCCACACAAGCAGCACCCGTTCACGAGTATGACGCATGTGCCAGCCATCGGCCTCCTCAACCATATTACAGGGAAGTGGCCGACCCGGCACACGACGCCGCCGCAGGCACAGACAGTTAAGGAGTATGTCATACCCAAGCCGCTCACAGATGGAAACAAAGAAACTTTATTAAAACGAAAGACATGATTCCAAAGAAAATCACATGAAAAAAATTTAATCCCAGGCTTTTTTATCCTCTATGTATTCTGAAATCTTGTAATAAGCTTTATTACATAACTTTCGCTTAATAGTTGTTTGGAATTTACCAATGTTTAAACACTTAATTTCAGTGGGAACTTTATTATAAAAGTGTATACAGTAACCCTTAAAAGATTTGCTGATTTTTTGGAGCCTTGTTTTGTGATTAACTAGATTATTTTTGCTTCTAGTATTTAAGCCATGGATATCGCAAACTTTTGGAAAGTTTTCTATATTCTTATGTACGTACATTAAATTAGCGAATATAAATTGTGATGCTACTGTCATTATATTTGATTCTTTGAATTTTTCTCTTAGAGAACATCTAGAGCTTAGGGAGTAGATAGATCTTATAGCTCGCTTTTGAAGAACAAATATAGTATTAATGTCAGCAGCACCACCCCGCAGCAAAATTCCATAACTCATCAAACTATGAAAGTAAGCAAAATAGACCAATTTCGCTGTTTCAATGTCAGTTAATTGGCGTATCCTGCTCACTGCAAAAACTGCGGCGCTCAGCTTTTTAGCTAGTACAGATATATGAGGACCCCACTGAAGTTTAGAGTCCAATGTGATACCCAAGAATTTGGTTGTATCCACAAGGCTCAACTCGTCACTATTTATGAAAATGTTAGCGTTAACTTTTTTGACATTAGGTGTGACGAATTTTATACATTTAGTTTTTTCACTATTTAATAATAAATTTTTAACGCTGAACCAATGCACTATCTTTGAGAGAGTATTGCTTACATCGTCAAGAATTGTTTGATGTCGACTTATTTTAAATAATAAGGAAGTATCATCTGCAAACAACACTACTTCACAATTGTCCCTTATGAAATAAGGTAAGTCATTTATATAGATTAGAAAAAGAAAAGGTCCAAGAATTGAGCCTTGAGGAACTCCCATTGTTACTATAGAACCAGGAGATCGTGTTCCATTAACATCTACACTTTGTACCCTATTGCTTAAATATGATTTAAATAATTCAAGGGCTTTGCCATTAACCCCATAGTGGCTCAATTTCCCGATAAGAATATCATGGTGAACACAATCAAAAGCTTTGGAAAGATCACAGAACACTCCTAAAGCGTCCTGAGAATCTTCCCAAGAGGCAAAAATATTTTGTATAAGCTCCACACCAGCATCTGTAGTGGAGCGACCCCTGGTGAATCCAAATTGTTTTCCATGAAGTAAATTATTTTTAGTAAAATAATGTTGAATTTGTATAAGCATGAGTTTTTCAAAAATTTTGCTTATCGACGGTAGCACAGATATGGGTCTTAAGTTAGTGGGGTCATCTGTTCTACCGGATTTAAAAAGAGGTATTATTTTACTTAATTTCATTCTATCAGGAAATATACCACTTATAATACACAAGTTAAAAATTGTAGCTAACTGGGGTGCTAGTACAAATATTACAGACTTTAAAATTTTTGTAGAAACACCCCAGAGGTCACATGTATTTTTAATATTAATTAATTTAAATGTATTTATTATGTCTAAACTACTAATACAATGGAATAAAAATGAATCTCCACATCCAGCGACATTGTCTTGTAAAAGTTTGTTGGCAATTGTGGGAGAGGAGTTTAATTTTTTTGTTATAGAAACCGGTATGTCAGTGAAAAAATTTTCAAATGCCCTAGCTACGTCTATGTCGGAACTAATAATTTGTTTATCAATATTGAGGCTGAACTCCATTCCACCAGGTTCAGCCTTACCAGTTTCCTTTCTTATTACACTCCAAATCATTTTAATTTTATTTTTAGAGTTTTTTATCTTATTGCTCAAGTATAAAGATTTAGCCCTTTGACAAACCTGTTTAAATATTTTAGAATAGGATTTAACATACTTGACAAACTCTTCATTATAGTCGTAGGTTTTCTGATAATACAGGTCATATAATTTCTGCCTACTTCTATGGATTCCTACAGTGGCCCAAGTGTTAAAATTACTTTTTTTGCCCGCTGAAACCAATCTAGATGTGAAGACTGATTTAAACTCCTTACAAAATGTGTTAAACACAGTATTATACAGTAAGTTAGGGTCAGTTCCCTTTAGAGGTACATTAAATTTTTCCGTTAATTTTTTCCTTAATTTCTCTAACCGGTTCTGTTAAGTCTCACTATGTCCTGCAGTTACACTGGCTACAATTTCCTTCAAACCGAAACACAACAGTGCATGCACCCTGCTGCTTGGCGGTAGAAATAGACATTGCGGTGGTACCCATCCAGACGGACCCTTACATATGAGAGATCTACCACCAAAATATATTTCTTTTTTATATGTAGCGAATTTAAAATTAGTGATTATACAACTAGAAGGTTACGACAAATGAAAGGTAATATTTCGACTTATAATTGCAAATAAATTGTCCTATTTATTATTTATTTATTTAAGCACTTCATATCCAAATGTATAAAGGCGGACTTAATGCCGTAGGCATTCTCTCCCAGTCAACTTTAGGGTAGTGCAGAGAATAAGATAGATATAATTAAATATTTTTCTCCACGAATTTTGGACAAGAATTGGCGAATCCATACCTATGGAAGAAACCCAACAGTATGGTAAGAGTCCACCGTGGAGTAATAGAATGTAACGACCCGTGACCAATCGATAACCACCGGCTGCGGCTCACCGTGAAATCCTAAATCGATGGCGAGAAATAACTGAGAGTAATATCAATTTTGAACTCGGTAGCAACGCCCATTATTTACATTGGTAATATGAAAATCTATGAGCTCTACGTATTTAGTATCAATTAAATGTGCATTTGCGTATTACGTGCACACACAATGATAATCGGAATACTTCGAGTTTGGAAAACATCAAAATCTTATCCTCGCTTTTTACAATTTAACAAGACACGCAGACTCACGCCTTTTATCCCCGAAGGGGTAGGCAGAGGCGCAACTAATGCACCCACTTTTCGCCATTTTTATTCCGTCCCATGATGTGATAGGGGGCGAGCCTATCGCCATATCGGGCACAAATTCCAGACTCCGGGCTGATACTGAATAGAAAAACCCAATATCACTTTGCCCGACCCGAGGATCGAACCCGAGACCTCAGCATTGCAGTCGTACCGCAATACAACTACGCCACCGAGGCAGTCAACCGTTTTAACAAGACAAACATTTGATATATGAGTAAGATTTTATTGCAGTTAAATGTCGAGATGGTAAGTGCCTGATAAGTGATACGAGTGATACGACCGTCCATAAACAGTAGCAACACCATACAGAACTTTGAATTTCATAATACTGCGTGGCACTCCACTGCGCTCGTCACCCTGAGACATAAGATGTTAAGTCTCATAATGCCCAGTAATGACGCTAGCTACTATGTCCTTCAAACCGGAACACAAAAGTGCATGCACAGTGCTGCTTGGCGGTTGAAAAAAGGTCAGATAGAAATTATGGAGAGACTACCGGTTTAGCGATGTCTGCTGTAAACCAGCGCACAATTCTATCCCGATTTGAAGAACAAATAACATTGCATCCTGTAGAGTGTAGTGTATACGCTAAACTATACATACGCCGTCTCGTATTTTTGTTTTGTTTAATCGTCTAGCTACTGTCACAGATCTATCACGAGAACTGTGGGCGAGTGTGGTGGTGGACAGAGGATAATCTTACACGTAAGCCTGTCAAGCCGGTGCTATTATAATATATCTTAACCATTAATTAATTATTAGTCAATGGACATTATAAGGTTAGTAACTCGACGTCTCCTATTGGCAGCTGCAAACTGCAATGATATATTAAGTAAACCAAAATGTTGGTAATGTTACTGTTTCTAGGCATACGAAACGAGTACCATCAAACGAGCAAGTAGTTTGATACTCAACCTGCAATGATACAAGTCATTCAATCGTATAAAAAGTATTGTAATAAATCCTCGCAGTTGGCGTCATTCCGATTAAAATGAATGCGCAGTGTTATGTCATGTTCGTAAGTACGTACTCCTTTGGCATACAAATTGTTCCCATAAATATTTCAAAGAATACCGGGTGACCATACGTCTTGTGGGCCGAAGGACTCGCTTGATTTATTCAGACGATAAGCAGGTGTAAAAAATCATACCAGCATGGACAACTATTGGACATAATGAGACTTAACATCTTATGTCTCAGGATGACGAGCGCAGTGGAATGCTTTGTAAGTCAAGTGCACAGTACTTTGTAAGTCAAGGTGCTGAATTGGTGTTGCTACTGTTCATGGGTGGTCGTATCGCTTACTATCAGGCGAACGGCATGCTCATCTCGTAATTCTATGCAAAAAAAAAGAACGGGTTGCACTCCGGGAGTGCTGGCAGAAGTGAAAACTTGAACATTAACGTTGGGCATTTCTGAATATTTTGGAATGGTTAGGGAATAATATCGCACGAATTGCTTTATTTATCAGTATAAAATGGACATTAAGTCTTTTATGAGTGAATAAATTCTCTAAACCCTAAAAGTATTTGCATTTATGTCAATTTTGGTTAAATACAATATTTATTTATTGCGCTATCGTACACAAACATGTCAATTTCACTATTTCTTTATCAATCAAAATTTGAAAAATTAATGTTACGCTATTTTGTACTCGTGTCGTAGCAACGCTGGGGAAATAAATAAAAATGTATTCGTTTAAGAATTATAGCTTCTACGCATTTTATTTAAGGTTCATATTAGTAAGGGATGCTTTTAATGAAGTAAATAAACACGTTTAAGAATTATAGCTTCTACGCATTGTATTTAAGGTTCATATTAGTAAGGGATGGTAAAACATACTGCGCATTCGATCGGGGTCACGTAATCCTGACGCGAGTTTAACATTTTATACCCATCCCAAAAGTGCTCAACGCCGCTAAAGAAGTTTTCACTTCAAAAAATGGATTCCTAATTGAGCCTACTTTCCAAGATCTTATTCCAGAATAAATGTGTCAGAAGATATAAAATGATGCCCATGGGATTCGAACATAGGATACTCTATAGACTAAAGATCTCATTATTCTAACGACCTTATTCATAAATAGTTTATAAACCTATTTTAATAATATAATGTTTAGTCTTCTTCCTTCAAACTCAATTCAAAATTCGTTCGGAGAAGACAAAACATTCGATAACTGAGATAGGTTTATAAATTTATGACTAAGCCATTAGTATGTAAATTAGCTTCCATTAAAAATAACTGTCCAGTTCTACAAAACATCCCAACTAGGGTCAAAACCTCTAACAATCTAGTTCAAATACCTAAACAACTGTATAATTAGCTCGTAATTACGATGAGGTGAGAGGTGGCGACCCCGACCGCGAAGGCTTCGCTGGGCGGACGACCTGTATGTGGGGCGGGCGGACTTTCCATTTTATTGAACGAATAAAGGTCGTTGAACTGCGCCCAATTTACCTATCCGGGTTATCTGGTTTTACAGGTATTGGGGTTGAGAAAGGTTTTGCCTTAATATGTTTTCGACTAAATAGTAAGTTGCCATTATATAAATAGTAAACATCATATAACACATAGTTCTCAGTTGTTTCTTTTGTTGACCACCGAATAAGAAGAAAAATACAAGCAAGAAATCGCTTCTTTCTACACCGTTGACCTTATTACTTTGAAAGTAAGGTCACGATTTATTATGTTTATTCTGATTAATCAACGAAATGCGCCACCTGACACAGTTTTCAGTGAATAAATGTCGCGGCAAGAGTGTCGTCCACGAGATTTAATTAGAAGTGGCTCGGAGGCTCAGAGACTGGGAGGCTGCGCGGGTGCCGAGTGCCAGCTAATGATCACTCTCAAGACGAGCTAAAAATAAGCAGCCTCGTGTTAAGTTAGAGATGTGTGGGGTGTCAGGACATGAATAGGTCATTAGTATATAGTGGGTGAGAAACCAGCTGTAAAAATGGTCAGATTCTATTGAATAGTCGTACTTCTGCATAAAAATTATAAGTAGTTTACGTATAAGGAAATAGATGAACGTTACATAAAAAGCTTTATTAAATTAATAACATTAATTAAGGTGAACCGAAGATTATATATCAGGATCATGCAGTAGGTAATCTATAAATCTGAGTGTATGAACACCGCCTATCCCTACGAGATACAAACATGTATGCACATTACACATGTTATCTATACTAATATTATAAAGAGAAAATATTTCATTGTTTGTTTGTTTGCATTAAATAGGCTCCGAAGCTACTCGTCCGATTTGAAAAATTCTATCACCAATATAAAGCTGTATTATCAGGGAGTAACTTAGGCTACTTTTATCCCGGGGAAATATAAAACGGGGCTTTTATCCCGGAAAAACTTATTCACGCGGGCGGAGCCGCGAGCAGAAGTCTAGTACAGTATAAACAAAACCTAAATCATAACTGTTTAGCTTTGCCATACTGAAAAAAAAATTAGAATCTGCAAATCACTAAAATCTATTACGAACGAAAACGCCATTGAGCAATTCCAATCTAACTCAAAACATTTTGTCGTATCATAACACGGAACATTCCAATGGCCGATGATTAAACCGTTCGGAATGAACTGGAAAGCAAACAGACAGACAGATGCGGAAACATTGTACGTGCCGCAGAGTGTGGCACGAGTTGGAAGCAACACGACCGATAGATCTCTGTAGTCAGCTTTGACATATAATTTGTTTATTATACACCTTTATCTGACTATACAATATACATGACTCACTAAATTGATAACTGGGCAGTTATAATACAATTTAGAGTAAATAAAGACACTTTGCCTCATAGAGTTAGATATTTCAATTGATATTCAATTGTACTTTTGAAGGTTTAAAAACTTTTCGTCCCAAGTCGGTTTGAATAAGAATAATAAATTATTTTAGCGCGATTAATGAAAATTAAAATAATCGTAATAAGTAAAAATTGTTTTGGTACCTCTATAACATTAGGAGAATCACGATTACGCTGGCAACTTCGAAAGAAAGAACTAAGAATTACGGCAGAGTGAAGGGATTTTATATCTCAGCAAATCAAACTCACCGTACGAAACTACACAGTAAGCTGATATTCACTTTAATTATCTGGAACAGTTGTAGTCCTCCGATCTAAACGGGTCTTTTATAGGTACTATAGATGAAATATGTACAGCGTGGTTCTACCCCTTTAACTCAGTCAATAATCCTAAACTACAAGTCGTCCAGTGGTCAAAATTATGTCGCGAATTTAATATATTTATAACACATAAGTACATTTTATTATTTTGCACTCCTCCAAATGAACTTTAATTATGACATATCTCACACTCCTCCGTGCGCTCAATTCGCTTAAAAAGAGATATACATTTTTTTGTTCCCGTATTAATATATTAATCTAAACGTATTGTTGTTATAAACTTGCGGCACACACCGTGGTCATTGTTAACATCCAGGGAATGCAAACAATACGCGTGTACAGACAGCGACGGCCCGCCAACGTCGGCACAATGTGCGCTCGTGGCAGATTCTATTAAACAGTGTTGATACCGAACACTTTTATACCTAACAGATGTTATGAAATAGAAATGGAATATCAAATAAATGCTTAATTTACTTCACAAAAAAACAAACAATTACGTCCGTGTATAATATCGTGGATAGTCAAGAAAACTAATTAAAGACAGATTATGAGGAAAAGTTTTGTTATGCCAAGACCAACTGACAACGTTAACAAAATTATGTAAGTTTTACCATTGTCATAAGAAGCCACCAAATACATTACATACCTACATGGTATTCATTCGTCTTCTAAAATGTTTACTAAAATTTAACACTCTGTCATTGCTTATTTTGCTTTATAAAAATCGTTTTTTTCCTATTACTACTGACCATTGATGACATCACTTTTAAACGGCAGAAACTATAATATAAAAAGAAGAAGAAGAAATAAATGTAAAAAATGATGGCGATACATCTTATTATCCTAGTAATATTATCTTACTAATCTATACTAATATTATAAAGAGGAAAGATTTGTATGTAAGTATGTTTGTAACGAATAAACTCAAAAACTACTGAACGGATTTCGATGAAATTTAGCACACGGGTAGATCATGCCCTGGATTAACACATAGGCTACTTTTTAACCCGGGAAAATATTTTTATTCCGGAAAAACTTTTTCACGCGGGCGAAGCCCCGAGCAGAAGTCCAGTAATATTATAAATGCGAAAATTGGAAATGTTTAGATTTTTGTACCTTTGGTAGAAGTAACCGCTGAAACTACTAAACGGACTTGGATGAAATTTGACAAATAGGTAGATCATGTCTTGCATTAGCACATTATAAGCTACCATTTTGTCCCGGTAATTTGCTCTCATGGCAAATAATTTATATTTTTTTATCTGATTCTTTTAATAGATGGCGCTGACGCCGTACTTTATTTTAGGGAGTTTTGTAGCGCGAAAGGCTTTTTATGTGGGCGAAGCCACGAGCAACTCCTAGCGTATCTAGATCAAAAAATGTAATAGCTTGTCCTATATTGGACCCTCTGTACGATGGTACAGAGATGTCTGTACGTGACACGATTTTTTTGTCATCCGATATGATAACTGAATTATTGACACTGCTGAAAACTCGTGGAATTTTCCGCGCATAATTACCCAATAATTTTCATTACATGACAGATGCCCCAACCTTGCCGACGGAGTTTCCTTCCTCATCCAGCCTTCACCGAGTTACGTTTATAGCCGCGTCGATAATACTAATCAACGTTTCATAGCCCATTAAATTAGTTCCATATAATTATATTATTAAGGTCGATATTATTATGTTGTGTTATCTATACTTATATAATAATGCAAATTTTTTGTTCGTGCTCGCTAATCTTTAGAATTAGGTACTGCTCCAATTTTGTCACAAATGTGATCGGATTTTTTGGAAAGCTGTATCTTTGTACGAAATCGCTAGAGATTTTTTTTATCCCTGGAATTAATCGCGGACAAAATCGCAAGCAAGAGTTAGTTATAAATCCATAGAAGACAAATAATTCAATGATCACCAATTATAAGCTCTTCGAAACTATTATTTATTTATTTATTTATTTATTATAAGTTCTCCAAAAAAGATAACACAGGAATTAATTACTGGCTAACATAAAAAATATGGTAAAGAACAATGTGCATCTTAAATCAAGGAGACACAGCATGCATTACTTAAAAATAGATGTAATGTTATAAATGTACATAATAAAAAAAAATATTAATTTAAAATGAACATAAAAATAATTCTTAATAAAAAACTAAAAAATAACTTTAAATAAAAAATGACACTTAAGAAATAAACATTATACTGGGAGATATGTTTCCCATGATACATTAATACCTGTAACACAGGTTTTCTCTAAAACCTACATCAGGCACCAGTCTCTCACAAGGGCGGAATCTAGTTTAAGATACAAAATTTTTGTAACTCAAAGTTTGCCTTTGTAAAGAGAAAAATAAATGATATGATATTATTATTAATAAAGAACTGCTAAGATGTTTTACCAGAATCGACTCTCAAGAGGGTTGAGAGTCGAGGCTGTCATTCAGGGTAAAGATTAACGGCTGTTTTCAAGAAACGATCACAACCTTAATCTTCGATCCGATCCCAAAAATAAACCAATCAAAATAAGTCATTTGTAAGCGTGTCAAAAACTTTGTTGTGATTGGTCCATCTTCGCGATGGATCAAAAAGAGATTGAGATTGTTTATTGAGAACGGTGGTGCGGGCAAAGTCGCTAGCAAACGCTAGGAATATAAAGAGGTAAAGTTTGCGTATTTGAAAGTCGGAAAAAATTTATCCGATTATAAAAAATCTTTTACTACTAAGAAGCTACACTGTTATCACGTTAACTATATTTGTTTTTTATCATGGGGCAATATAGACGAGGAGTCAGGTGCTAACGTAGGAGGCCAACGTTTGGTATACCTATATTTGTATACAGCGCAAACAACACACCTCTGTAGTTACGAATATATTTTTTTAACGAAAGCGCTGCGAAATGAAGTTAAGCCCAAAGAAAATGTCGACCGGCAAGAGATATTATTATACGATTATACGATGCCTGATTGCTTTTTCACGCTCTGCTTCAAGGACCCCAAGATATCGTAAGGAGGGAAGCGTATGCCAGAAAATTATTCCACAGCGTAATGGCATTAGTGAAAGTAAGAGGCATGGTGTTAAACATGAGGCAGTATGAAGATACGGAGTAAATAGGGCTCCGCGTGCCACCGATCGATGAGACGACCTCACCCGCAGCCACGCCGTGTCGCATGCCGCCTTGTACCACTGATAACCGATTCGTCACGAAAACAATAAGTTTTTAGTTAAAGGTTAATAATTATGTTTTTGTGAATAAGGCAGGTAACATAATATGTATGTAGTTACGCCTATGTTTCAGAATAGCTTGGCAGCGCAAGTATACAGAGTCATTTTGACTTTGCGTTAATAAAATATGTATAAACACCGCTTTGGTCCGTTCCATGAAGTGGTAGAAGCAAGCGTATGCGTATCGTCATATAATATCGAACACTGCTTTAATAATATTCGTGACCCTGGATGAATGACAATATGTAGCCTTCGAAAACAGTGGCTCTAGAAACATGAATCTTTGGTAGAATGGCTGGTAGAATCTTTTAGATGATAAAAACATTGTAAAAAATGACGTGTTAAAGTGCCCTTACGGGCCTAATTACTTAATAAATGATTTGAATTTGAATTTGCACGGGGCTTTCTCAATAATGCAAACATTACTTAAAAAAATACTTTGGAAAATTCACCCCTCAAGGGGTCAATCCCATCGACATCGCAGCAAATCTCCCTATTATTATATTATACTAATCTGTAGGGGAGACCGGGGATGGGGTGGTAGGATTTTTGATTTCGCGCCATTAACGAATATCGTACAAAAAGTGGCAAATTATATGTTTATTACGTAAATGTTAACGATATTTTGTCTCAATAAGGCACATTGATAATAGTAAATAAGTACTTGTGGTGTTTTCTTTTATTTTATTGCCGTATTTTATACCAAGTACTTCGTAGGTCAATTTACCCCAAGTGAATAGTCCACCAACCCCAGATTTTCTTGTTCTACAACATTGCTTTCGTACACTATGATATAAGCGCCCAAGCTGAAATTTGGTCAGCTATCCCGGTCTCCCATATACCAGTATTTATTGAATTATATTTTTTTTTTTTGTTGACTTGGGGTAACATAAATATCATCATCATCAGCCACACGAAGTCCACTTCTGAACATAGGCCACCTCTAAAGATTAAATATAAATATATGTAGAGATTCTATAAAATCCGACACCCAGCAATTACCATAACCTCTGATAACCAACAGGATGTGACGGGTTTAACAAGAATCTTTTACGTTTCCGTACAAATTTATGATAATTATTTACTCATAAGCAATAATATTATACAAATATTTGGACCCCTGACCTCTGACACACAGAAAGGCACGTGAGGCATCTGCCGTATCCTGTAACGGTGTATAGTCGGAGTTAGAATTTGTTTTAAATTCAAACTATATTTTTTATTCTGCTCCTTTGAATCTTACCAAGATTGCTGTCAAAATAATAACAACTATCAAGAGACGTTGTGTCGCGTGAGGATCATCAAAATGATGCCGACCAGACGTACAACATTATTTCTGTCAGAAACCACATGGTTGTCAGTATTTAAAAGCTATATCTTATTTTAAAGACAATCTATGTAAACCAAGTTATCTTATTGTTGGCTTTGACACACAACCGTAGTTGAGCAATGAAACACATCTCTAGTGAAAAGGTACCCTTTAAACTCCCACTAAACCAAATACGCTACCAAACTATATATTTTTACAACTGGATAATGACACGAGCAAAATGCTCACTCTGGCACCATGCCAGCATAAACAGTAGCAACACTACCCAGAACATTTTTACCAAATATGTCACTGCTAGACATTAAGTGACCATGTCCAGTAATTACACTTCAATGTCCTTCAGACCGCAACTCAGAGACAAGGACCTCAGACGCGCTTACTATAGACCTAGAGAATTAATCATACAGCCATTACTAGACACGTACGCGTCAGATGTATCTGCGACACAGTTCTGCGAACGATGTATGTCAATACCCGGCACGAGCGACTCACAGATAGTACAAACAAGCTGAATACACGTTTTGCCCATTATGCCGTGTCAAAATACCGAAACGCTATGTTATGTATCAGGGAGGGAATGAGGCCTGATCCCGGGGGCATTCATGTCCCACCTGAATCTTCCCTTTAAATAAAAACATACTGTTATTTAGCACTTTTCAAGGCGATTTGCCATATTATGCAGTTGTTAGCTTTGAATATCGAGTTATGCTTATTTTTTTAATTTGTCCTCAACATTTATAAGGGCATTCACGGGCAAAAAAAATATTTTTTTAGGGTTAGTAATAAAATCACAAGTAAATAAAACTAAATTTAGCCACTTTTATTGAACAACATCGTCGGAATGACCCTAAAAATAAAAGTAGCTATGTAATGAATGTTACACAAATGCTATTTTAATGTGCGTTGAGTCATAGATATGATTTCGCTGTCAAACGCTCAAACCACCTTCCTTATGTGACTGGAAAATTTTATTGCAAAGTAACAAAATAGCCACGTACTAGAAAGTACTTAGTGATAGCACTTTCATTATTTTATACTCGGATACACTTTCGTTCGCTATAAGGCACGGTATTCGAGGGACAGTCACGAAACCTTGTCATGGGCCCTTATCAAAGTAGAAGTATGAACTACTACGGGAACGTGGAACGTGTTGAACTAATTACGCTTAATTATTACCTTGTTTTGTGATATCTCGTGACTGCCTCGGTGGCGTAGTTGTATTACGGTATGACTGCAATGCTGAGGTCTTGGGTTCGATTCCCGGGTCGGGCAGTGATATTGGGTTTTTTAAAATTCAGTGTCAGCCCGGAGTCTGGAATTTGTGCCCGATATGGCGATAGGCTCGCCCCCTATCACATCATGGGACGGAATAACGGCGAAAAGTGGGTGCACTAGTTGCGCCTCTGCCTACCCCTTCGGGGATTAAAGGCGTGAGTGTATATATATATATGTTTTGTGATATGTTACCTAAGCTCACAAAAATATCTCCAAATAGAAAATACCGTATGTATTTTTTGCCGACCTTCTTTTGTGTTATCGTGCGAAGGGGAAGGGGAGGGGAGGGGATGTTGGCTGTAGGCATATGGCTTATGAATAACGGAACACTAAGGTATTTAAAAAAACACGCACGCATTTAGAAGTCTAAATATATTTTTTTATTAATAGATGGATCCCAGTCTCACTACCTTAATGTACGCTACCAAACTAATGGGGAAACTAGTCAAAAGAATATAAAAAATATTATAACTTATCTGTTTTAAGTCTTTAATGACAAATTTCATTACGATTACTTTTATCTTACATCGCGTCCAGATGTCTCTGAACTATATAGCTTTTTGTCTTTATTTACTGTAAACCCTGTCCTTATGTAACAAAAAAAGTATTTTTTATGACCCCCTTTAAAAGACCTGAGTACGTCCCCGACCTGTCGCGGAACGTCGCAGAAAGCTCTCTGACAAGACGTAGCGATACAGTATTTCACATTTGTACGTTACGCCACCGGGGAATCGCTAATCACTTCCTTATGTATCAGTTTCTTCACAGCTGGTTAAAAGTAGACGATAATTTTACTAAGATATTCGAATAGCAGTGTTAAAGAAAAAAAGATTAAAGAACTGTATACGTACTGTTTAATTTCAAGGTGTTTATAAAAATTCTACAATATTTGAGATAACTTTCTATCTTTATGAGGAAAATAGAGATGCAAGTATTCCATGATAGAGTACGTGATGACAATGTTTTAGCCTATTCTTCTCTACTTAGACTGACGTGGGCAAATCCTAGATTTAATCTAAATCGGCAAACAAATCGAGTTATTGGTTCGAAAAAATACATAAGAAAAATCCGATATTATAATTTGTATTCCGTATAGAAAATATCATATATTATGTTCCTAATCATCAAATAAATACCGCAATATTTTATCAGCTTATTATGTATAGGGTCATATTATGAACATCACAATAAAATATGATCCCATTCACTTCTCAAATATTCATCCAGACCGCACCAGGCCACAAATGAAGTGGTAACTCTAGTCTATGGCTATGCAATTCCCATGGCTACTAGACACCGGTGGTATGAAGGGGAGGGAGTGAGAGGGGGGGCGCGGGGGGTCGACCGCCGGACTGACAGCATTCCGTGCGTGACTCAGCCGGACGCGCCAATGTATGTAGCGGGCAGTTTGTTCCCGCAGTTAACGCGGATTTGAGTTACGCGGTTTCAGTATACATGAATGATAAGATTACACCTGGTATGATCATCCGCCTGTCAACTGGATTCATTTACTTACAAAGTATGCCTCCTGCCTCGGTGGTAGTTGTATTACGGTACGAATACAATCCCGAGGTCTCGTGTTCGATCCTAGGGTCGGGCAAAGTGATATTGGGTTTTTCTATTCAGTATCAGCCCGGAGTCTAGAATTTGTGTCCGATATAGCGATAGGCTCGCCCCCTATCACATCATGGGACCGAATACGTACGGCAAAAATGGGTGCACTAGTTGCACCTCTGTCTACTCCTTCGGGGATAATAGGCGAGAGTGTGTGTGTGTGTGTGTGTGTATGAGCGTGTGTATTACATTTCGCATACACTTATTATAATGCCCAATATTTTACCCTGACTACGATATTTTCCTTCACAAAGGAAAGCAAAATTCCTAATTCTTAATTATGTATAAGGATATTTCATATATCATTTACTGGTGGTAGGGCTCTCATATGTAAGAGTCCGTCTGGGTGGGTACCACCGCAATGTCTATTTCTACCGCCAAGCAGCAGGGTGCATACACTGTTGTGTTTCGGTTTGAAGTAAATTGTAGCCAGTGTAACTACTGGACATAATGAGACTTAACATCTTATGTCTCAGGATGACGAGCGCAGTGGAATGCCACACAGTACTTCGTAACTCAAGGTACTGAATGGTGTTGCTACTGTTTATGGGTGATCGTATCGCTTACCATCAGGCGAACGGCATGTTCGTCTCGTCATTCAATACAATAAAAAGAATCATTATTACGTTGACGTTATTCTTTGCCAAATGTCGTTTACCTGTTATAACAATACCAGCATAATGTTATAATTTGATACCAATTCTTTGCCATTGAAATATTTTTGGGTTAGTGGGTAATCTAGTTATAGGGTTACAAAAATATTTTATCATTTATACTGATTTGTATAGTAATGTTAAAGAATAATATTTATACAAATATGTATTTTTGTATGAATTTCAAGTATGGTTGTAGTTACCATATTTATATCCGAAGTTTTTATTGTGTTGATTCAAAATACATAATCCGATACTCAGGCTTTATGTCCAGTATTGCGATAATCTCGCCCACATAACTTTAAAAGAAAGTCAAGGCTAAGTGAACCGTGGTTCACTAGTTTCTAGATGAATTTTTATCGCTAAAAATATCCCACACGCTTGCAATGCAATGAAAAGGGCACTTTACAACATATGTATAGGACGTTTATGTTGAACAACTGATAACACGACCCCAAGCTCCTAATACAAACAAAACGCACTTTAAACGCACGTGTATATCGCGTTTCATTTAGACTGTTGTCGATATTATGGATAATAAATGTTCATACGCACTGGAAACGTGCTTCAGCCGCTCATTTGTTTTATCGTGTCAGGCCATTACGTGTTACAAGTACTGCTTTACCCTACGTTACCCTGTTCATCGGCGCCTACTCTAACCTCAATCATTCAACCTGCTACCTCTTTTATGGCTCTTCTATTATCCCACTTCAATGTACGGTCGATTTAACACACTTTACGCATGCGGAACCATATGAAAGTTTTTTTTTATGGTATAGGGGGGCAATTCTCCGTAAAGCAAGGTTTTGGTATAATTTACCTGGTTCATTTTTTTTTTCTATATTTGCATGATTTGCTTTATTCATATTAAAAACGTTACTAAAAGAAATATAATGATAGTGAAGGCACTTAAATCGATTCACTAGGTGAGGAGATATAGCTCATTGTTTTTTTTTATTACCAGCTTAATGAGATGACGACAGATAAATGAAAAAAAGATACATGTAAATTAGAAAACCATGAAAAAATAAGTACAAAGCCATGTTTTAATCATCTTTAATCAATAAATTATAATTAGTTATCACAAATTATTAATATTATTAATTATAATAACTTACTTGTCTTTGTTTTAATTTTAAAATTAGCATTAAATGTAATCCTGCTTATAGAAGTCATAACTTCAACATCATTTTTCCTTCTGTTCAATAACATAACTAATAAAATCAATAAGTTTATCATAACGTTATGAAATCAAATTAAAATTTGTAATTAATAAAAATGAAGCTTAATTTATTGAGCATTATAATTCTTTTATGTTTCTATTTTAATACTTACTCATGATCACTTCTAAATATGTTTTACAAAATAAGGTATTATTAAACCTTATCATCACAATTAAATAGGAATTATTAATCAGTTCGAGGTTATTAGATAACTTTTTTAAGTAAAAATATAAAAATAATTATTAATATAATCAGTTAGAAATTCTGGCGGCAATAAAATTTTAATATTCATACAATTAAAAAATATTCAGATCATCACTGTCAGAATCGCCTCCCCAAAAACGAATATTCATTAAATTCTCAAACGTATCATCATTATAATTTTGCGACTCTGGTTCATCTGTCAAAGCATTCTCTTTTATATCAATTTTATTCTGGCTGGCTTGTTCTAATTTCAATGAATTATCTGTGAAGGTGATATTAGCAGGTTTGACCACAATATCAGACATTATTTTAACACAATTTTTATTTGATTTTGGTTCCAGTTGAGGTGCAGAATCATTAAGTGTGGTTTCTTTCAGAATATTCGGCCAATCTTCTTTTCTTAAGAAGCTAATTTCTTTTGTAGATTCCACTAATGGTACAACAGCAACGGTAGTATAACTAGGAGGCAGTGAATAAAAACCTAGATGCTTTCCATGAGGACATAAACTAGTTTCATCAACACAAGAATTTTCGCAACAGCTCAACTTTCGAACAGCAATAATATTTGAATCAAATGTCCACACGATTTGATGCATTTTCATGCATCCAGGGAAACCATTAACCTTTTGTGGAAATAACAAATCTTTTTCATACACGTCGTATTCTGATACTGGTCTTACAACTACGCTATGGACGTTCTGAGAAATAGCCTCCAGGAATTCGTCAAGCTCAGTAATATCCATTCCACGAGATACAACTCTGTCGGCAGCTTGCTTTATCGTGGCTCCAATCCCATCAGGAGCCCCTTTTCCGTGTCCTGATTCACTATAGTGCCATGTAATAGTACGCAAAGAATTAATATATTGAGGAAGTGAAGATATAACATGAAAAATTTTTTTGTTACGATATTGGCTTGATGGCGAATCAGATATAAAATGGATACATTGAAGATTTGGGCATATGTTTTCGGCTATGTAGTCTAGAATAGGAACAATATGGGCCCATACTGCTGAAACATCGTGACGGTTACACTCACTAACAGTACAAAATGATTGATGTTTAAGATCATCACCATTTGCTTTCCTGTAATAGATGACTGCAGTGTGTAAGGTAATTTGCTTGCGGCTACTGCCGAAATGGTATGGCTGTATCTCTTCATTACATTTCATGGCGTAGTTTTCACTAAAATCAATATGCACTATGCATTCCCCTTCGGAGAGATTTGTCTTTAAATATGTGATAGCTTGATATTGTGCAGATATATTGCCACAGTGTACATAAAAATCTACTAGAAGTGAGTCAAAGTCTCTAATGACATCCATTAGTGGTTTACGTATTTTTACTTTATGAGTAACTCGCATCTTTTTTTGTGTGTTTTCTAGAGCTTGTATTTTAGTTACCCACTGCCAATAACTAATTTCTTGATCACTACTAAATTCTAAGTATGGTACCACCTTGTGCTTACAAATATCACAATTTCTTTGTAAACACTTAACGTTATAAGGATCACAGCATGTTTTTTCCAACAAATCACGGGTATTGTTCACAGCCATTACATTATTTTGCCGTAGAGCTTGAATAATTAAATGTACATTAACATGTAGCTTACAGAGACAAGTTTCCCTGGAATTAATATTTGGAATCAATATCCAAAACGGTCTCAATCTACAAAAGCTTGTATAACTGATATTAATGTTCTTCTCCTTCACATACTTTTTATGTAAATTAATTAAAGAATCAGAAAGGTATCGCTTTTGTTTCTTTACTTTATTTTTAACCATACATTCTTTTTTACCTGCACAAAGGCGACTATTTCTATCCTCTTCTAAAAAGTTTTTAATATCTTCTTTGATCGTTGCTGATATTTTTCTTGTTGCACATGAACTCTTACATCCTTTAACTATTTTCTTCGACTTTTGAGCTATATTTTTCCTGGAATTATACCATTTTACCATAGTGGACGAAGTATGCTTTGAATATCTCTTAATTTGCTTACGGTAACTCTCATTAATTTTCCTCAAATTGCTTATTTTCTGTTTGAGTTCGAGGATCTCTTTGTCCTTCTTGTAACGCAAACGACGCTGTGCGGAATTTGAACAGGATGCAATTTGTCTATTTTGAGTAATGGGTGATCCAGGTTTAGGAATATATTTCTCACCAGATGTAATTGAAGGCGATGGCGACAAGACAACTTCATCCGCATGTTCTTGAACACGTTCAACATCAGATCCGTATGTGCTTTCAGGGGGAGTATTAGTTGCTAGCAACTGAGCCGTTTTCTTCTGTTCCTTTTTCCTTAAATAGTAAGCCTTGAAATTTTGCCTCCATCTTTTTCTTAGCATTCTCTGTTCTCTTGGTGACATTTCTGAAATACTAAGTTGTTTTTTATCTTCTTTACGCCTAATATATCTAAGTCGGTCTTTCTCTTGCCTTTCTTTCCATAAATTCTCGTCATTCTTGATTCGGTTATATCTTCTTTTCTCTGCCAATCGTTTCTTCAATAGTCTTTCTTCTCTAGTCTGCTTTTTTATCTTCCCCATTATCTTATAACATGAAAAGATAAAATTTCAACTGTTACAAAGTGAAAACCCTAATTTACCTGTCCCCTATCTCATTCACATGGAGTGAATTCGCCAGAGAAATGCAGATTAATTAGACCCAGATGAATGAGATATTTGCACTAAAATTAATTTTACTGCTGATTTTAACAGAATTCACAAGCAACAAAAACAACAAAAATATTTAAAACTGATTTGATTTTTGCTTATTTCAAATAGAAAATACTGAATTAATATTAGCGAAATAAAATACGACCATAAAAATGAGACCACTTACCTTACAAAAGCCAGAATCGACGATATTATCGTGTGTATTTCACTAATTACGTGACATAGAGACGTCCTCACTTCACGCTAGCACAGCGAGGACTGACATCAAAGGAATGCCGAGTCACGTAGGCCGATACACATTCACAGTTATTGTAGGTACTTGGCGAAAGCATGAGCCATAGAAATTATGCATGTACGTCTGGACATTTTTTAAACTTCTGTAAATACCATTGGTTCTTACTAATTAACCTACTGTATGTATTAAATTACGGACACATAGTTTAAGTACCGATCCAGCTACTTTAAATTAATGAAAGGGTTGTATTTATTTTTTTCTAGCGGTTTAAAGTTGTAATTTGGACTTTTGGACGCGCCACATTAATTAGATTTTGCATGTTTAATTTTTTTTTACTAGTAAATTATCATATTATACAAAAAAATATGGAAAGGCCTTAGTAGAAAACTAATATTAGGACAGTATAAAATATAGAAATAATGAAAAATTATCAATAAACATATGTTATCAGACGAAAAACCTGTTTTTTTGCAGTTCAGAGAATTGCCCAGGGGGCAAACGAGCATACGGTTCACCTGATGGTTTTTAGTTCAGTTTTTACAACATGTCAAAAAATACAAAAATGTTACCCGACCTCGGAAAACAACCCAAGCCCTCTCAGTCCTATATACACCTCTAGACCAGACACTACAACTGAACATATGAATAAACAAATACTTTAGTAGGTATTTTTTTTAATTTATTTTATATAGTTTATATACTTACGTGAAGTATTAAAACGGACTAAATGTCTGAGGCGTTCTCTCCCAGTCTGCCTTTAGATGAAGCAAAGACTAAAGAAGGAAGGTGTACACAACAAAATAAGGAATTGGACAAAACGTTAAAATAATAAAAAATATAGAATATATAATAATAAAATAAACCCACATAATATAAAATACACAGCAATAATGAATATCAAAACTATATAACGTCAATAAGAAAAATCCTTGCCAAATATAACGGTACGTGACCGCTACATACAGCCGCGCGTCCACTACTCGCGCGCATCTTGATATCTTGTGATTGCCTTATCGAAACCGATTAATGCTCGTCTCTCATCTTGTTATATCTTGGTTTTTTGTGGCGTGAAGCCAGAGTAAATGAAAAGGTATTGAGACATTATGTCTTTCTTTAAAATGAAAATTAAACAAATCCCTCAACATTACAAGCCAATTGGTAGCTACACGCAGTGCCTAGCCATATTAATATATCCAAATTTATTGACTAAACTGAGTTACTGCCACCGTCCAACAGAAAATTAACGTGTAGTAACAGTTTGCTATTAATATTTTCGCAGACGCAAACAATCCAAATTTTACATCCAGCAGTGCATCCCTAATTCTTTTTGTATTATAAGGCAGAAGCTAACGCAGTTATTCATTTGCTAGCCTATACTACAATAATACCGAAAAATCGGTAAGCAGAAAGTATGGATTTTTACTATGCACAATCTCTTCATATTACCTAGCGTCATCTATTTTCATTAATTTCCTCACGCATCCTCGTCAGTTAAGGGTAATCGTGACCTAAAATGACCTCATGGCGAATAATATACCACCGACGATATGGTCCAACGTAAACTAAGGTTATGCAAGCAACAAGTTTAAATATTAACACAAGTTGAGTAAAGTATTTCATCACTTCGCGAAACGGAAAGAATATTCCTGACTCAAAATAATATGACGTCAACACAAAGGCTTTACTATAAACATTTTTATTCACTGACATAATGAATACTCTAGATTTTTGTAATTTTGCACTTGAATGACTAGTGTAGGTTCACTTTGTATCACCATGGAACAGCTTTTATAAGCTGGTCGAAATATGAGGGAATTTATGAATGAACCTTTTTTTTTCGCTGGGAAAAAACGCGTTATCGCTACCACCACTGGGGGGTGAGTGGATGGTTATGTTGGTTTCACCGATCTTACGGCCCAATGTCGACACTCGGGAGTATAGCATCATCAGAGCGAGCATTGGACCGAGACCCTAACACTATGTACACCCTACACCGGCATACCAACCAAAACCCGCGGTGGCCTTCTTCAGCGCCTACGGGACGGCCCCGGGGTATCTTGTTGCACGAAGATAGCTGCACGGAACCGCCCCTACGCGAGCCGCATTGCGGCCCATCTCTAAATGAGGGGGATAAGGTGCCCCCGCGCTCTACACGACGCCTTTGACGTCTACGACTGCAGGAGACCGACCACCCGCATTGTCATCCACCTCGGAGTCGCTTACATTGGAGTAGTCAAGCGAGTAGATCCCCACTACTCGCCCCGCGACTCTCGCTTACCCCATTTAGTCGCCTCTTACGACAGGCAGGGAATGCCGTGGTGGAATTCTTTAGATGCCCCCGGGCCACAGGGCACAATTTATGAATGAACCTAACCTAAGGATGAAGCTGATGATAGGATACCGACCACCACCGTACACAAGGTGTCAAAACCCGCCATAGTGGCTTACGTAAGTGTGTCGCGTTCCGAGATCAGCCTGTGTATATCTGGTTCACACAGACCGGCATAATTGTGTCGACTGACGAAGGATGACCATCTCTCGTCAGCCGACACTCTATCTGGAGCCCACTTCACTTATCATCAGGTGCAGTGGAGTCACTTTGCCGAGCCAGTATAAAAAAGCATATTATGTAAGTGCAATGCAATCAACCCTGTATTATATACTGCCCACTGCTGAGCACGGGCCTCCTCTACTACTGAGAGGGGTTAGGCCTTAGTCCACCACGCGGGCCTAGTGTGGGTTGGCAGACTTCACACACCCTCGAAATTCTTATAGAGAATTCTCAGGTATGTAGGTCTCCTCACGATGTTTTCCTTCATCGTTAAAGTGAACGATAATTTATCCTACTAATATTATAAACGCGAAAGTTTGTAAGTATGGATGTATGGATGTCTGGATGTCTGAATGTATGGATGTTTGTTACACTTTCACGCAAAAACTACTGAACGGATTTCGATGAAATTTGGCGCACGGGTAGATTATGTCCTGGATTAACACATAGGCTACTTTTTATCCCGGGAAAATATAAAGCGGAACTTTTATCCCGGGAAGACTCAATCGGGCGGTCGGAGCCGCAGGCAAAAGCTCGTAAACAATACACAGGTAACTTCGAAAAGTCAGAGGTGTGTGCGTTGGGATTAGAACCTCCGGACATTTCCTCGGCAGACAGTTCCATTCCCAACTAGGCTATCGTCCACATTATGTAAGTATATTATATGTATTTGTGACCAAGGAAGTGAAGATATCTATTCAGCTCTCGCTATATACCCTCGCCATTTATATAGGACGTATGCTTTGCCCGAACTCCCTGGTTGTCAAATTAGGGAGACAAAGCAATTTATACTACGTGAACGGTGGAAGTTTTGTCGAAGTGTGTGCCGAGTGGACCTTATATTTTAGTTATTAATATACGGGATTTTAATAGCATGTTGTCAGCTCATGCGTCAGAAGGGGCTAGAGTACTAATAAAAAAAAAAATATGTGTATTAGGGCAAATGTGTAGACATATTGTATTAAAGTGGACGTTTGAAGTGACATAGTCGTAACATAGTAAGACAAAGCTCCTGAAAGTAAGATTTTAACAAACGGAGGAGATTTTTAGGGTTACTGTGTTATAGATAATTATTTTGTTAGTAAGCTCGCAAGGTAAACGTGATATAAGAAAAAACTAGCTAATCTTTAAAGTTTTTGCTGAAAGTATAAATGTAATCTAGATAAAAGTATTTTAGTTCAAATCTCTATTGACAACGCACAGAAGATTATTGAACTACTTTTCTAAACAATTCTTTAACAAAATTCGTCTTATTAAAGATATTATCTTGACATCATAAATACTTATAGATAAAAAATTACCACGATTGCCTTGAACTTGTGCTGATAAATTACACGATCTAGATTTTATCTATTTATTTATTTTGCACTTTATACACTAATGTACAGGCGGACTTAATGCCGTAGGCATTCTCTACCAGTCAACCTTAAGGTGGTGCAGAGATAATCATATATAAGAAATAAAAACAAATAAGTTTAAAACTTAATACATACTATATAATTTATTATAATTAAAGTGGTGACTCTTCCACTTCATTTAAAAGTAATTGCCGAACTCTCACTTTGAACGCAAGCCTTATGTTAGACGCCCTGATTTCGAGAGGGAGTGAATTCCATAGGAGAATAGAATGGATAGTGAAAGAGGAATGAGTGAAGTTAGAGCTAAGAGGGGGACATGTAAGAAGATGATTATTAGAAGATTTTGATAGTAATTATCTCGACATCGAAATAATTATTGAGTTTAGGGTCAATCTTCTCCACACACGGACGAGTCAGACTCCTACTTATTTTTTATTCAAATATTGTGGAGTTTACTTATCCATACTTATATTATAAATACGAAAGTAACTCTGTCTGTCCGTCTGTCTATCTGTCTGTGTGTCTGTTACGCTGTCACAGCTGAACCACTGAACCGATTATAATGCAATATGGTATGGAGATAGTTTAAAGTCTTGAGAAGCTCATAGGCTCATTTATTATCCTGGGAAAGTATACAGCCTGAACTTTTTCACACGGGCGGAATCTCGAGCAAAAGCTAATCTATAATTCAAGCTCTCTACGTTTAAAAACAGCATAATATATTGTCGTTTTTGATAAAGCAAATACAAAAAAGAAGTTTATAGCGAGGCCGCTAATTTTATTTCCTTTTGTTCTGTTTTTACATATTTCTGACGATATAGGTATTACCTACATAAATATTATTTCCCAAGTTTTGTTTTTATCAATTGTTAGCAGCTACCTATAAGGGCTCAATGCTCTAGAATCTATGGATATATTACAGACCTACTAACGTGTCGTCCGTTCCCACATTTGACGTGAAACATTACAACATTTAAACAATCCGTGCAACTTATTAGCAAAGAAATGACAATACAACGTGCAAATTGTATCACGAACTTTCTTTCACCGTAACGTTTAGTTTGGATGAGCTCATTGGCACCCCGCGCAGGAACAGAACTCACGACTTCGTTACAATGTTCGTGTTGCATTAATAACCAATCAATGCTTCACGCATTTATAATATAAAAGAATTTCTCTTTACTTAATCAGTTTTCTCACGGCATCTTATATATTGTTTAGTAGGTTTTTCGCGCGGCTCTGTTCGTGAAAGTTTTCTAGTAATTAAAGCTTCGATCTATTTTCCGGGTTAAATTAGGTTAATTCGGGGCGTAGTTTGTTCCTATGTCAATTTAAGAAACAGTTGTGTTGCTCTTGGTACTATTTTTTAACTGAACTATGTAATGAGCATGTGTCTCACCTCGTGGTAAGCGACACAAGTGTAGGTACATAAAGAGAAGAACTTTGAAAAACAAAGTACTAAATTATAATAAAGCCTCGTTATTCTGATTCATTAGATATTTATAATAATACTAGGTGTTACTCGCGGCTTCGCCTCTCCCGCGACAAAAGTCCCCAAAATACTGTGACGAAAAAATTCTATTATTTCCCATGGTAGTAAATTACCGGGATAGAAACTAGCCTATGTGTTAATCCAGGACATGGCCGTTTAGCAATTCCTTCGTTTAAATTTATCAAATATTTTCACAATGTTTAGCAATTATCATATTATATAGAAATAATTAAGGCTAATGCATAATTCTACCAACTATCCAGGAACGCAAAATTTCTTAGTATTTTGGCTCTTTATCACATCCAGTATCATTGCATGGACAAATCGGCAGTTACAATGCACTGTTAAACGATGCTACGTGCGAAACGATATGCAGCTGTGGTTTCGGGAAGGCCCGAAATAAACCGCTTAGGATTTCAGAGACGACTGCCGACGTGACGTGCATTTTGTCACTTCCGCACCGCACGATGCAGGCTTTGTGGCGATGCATTAAGGCCGTCACATACTGATATAGGCAAATATGTTCGCTTTGAAGTCGCAGAGAGTGTATGTACATTAGCTAGTACCGTTGTCGGCAGCTTCAGAGCGAGTTGCAATTTGGCTACAACTATACACTGGAAATCAATAACTGCAATGTCTAACATTCGAAACAAAAGAATTTAGAAATGTCATCCGAATCGAAAATTCATAGTATAAGTATCATTGTTATAACTTAAATGGTTGCTTGAACCATTACGTGATGCGTCGCTATAAAGTCCGTAGTGGTGTGCGTAAAACCCAAATCAGCCCCCTTATTCTCTATGACACGTTATTTTCACCGCTCGTAACAAGCGCATAACGTAACTCATCGCGTTTATCACTATGAAAATTGGCATACAGAATACCATTAATTAACGTTAATTACACGAAGTAAACGTGACGCGGTCGCGAGTACGCGCGGTACGAATTAACTCTGTCATAGAGAATAAAGGGGCTGGTATTATAAACAATGTAAGATTGTAATACGAGTTGTTTGTGGAAACGAGCGCATATCTCGCCTCCATTATTTTCCCGTGATGTGAAATAAACATTGACAGCTGGGTACATTTCACTGTTTACTTCGACGCGTCATTAGCATGAGATATTACTTTATTTATCAACATGACATAAGCTCATGCCTGTGTGAACTGGTAGACAAGAAGAACAAGTTGTAAAGATACCTAGAAAAAGGGTATATAGGAACAAATTCCAAATTCATAAAGATAACGAAAACTACAGGTACGACTGCATTTTTTTAAATCCCATAAAACATTAAACAATTTGTCGAAACTTTGGTCTGGTTTATTGACAATAATTTCCAAAATAGGTTAGCTATTTCAGAAACTTACATCGTATAAATGAGCCATATGAGCCTCATGAGCCATAAAATTAAACACAAATAGACACCATAAAAACCTTTCCCGCTAATGAAACCGCAATAAAAATAGAGCTCAAGCTAAAAACTAGATTTATCGGGTACCTGATGATCTCAGCGGCCTTCGATTAGTTTGTGAATCACGGTGGAGATGTACCACGTTTTTCCATTTACGCCCGGCCGTTACGAGCGCAGACGACCGTTTTTGTCGTAATAGAGACCGTTTTTGTCGATTTAGTCGGTGAGAACTTGTGCCGATGTTACGCGGGCTGAAAATTACCTGGACGTTCAATATTTTACCCGAATGGACGTGATGGCTATATATAAAGAAAGTGAATGTATACGAAATCTTTTGGAACCTTTTAAAACTTATTTAATATTGTAACTCATGCTTCATCTGGCACCACCAAGTTTTGATGCATTGGTGTTGATACTTTAGTGTATCCCACCTGTGCATTTTTTTACACAGTTTGACTTATATTATACAATGTAAACTTATTCTTTCATACTATTCAAAGATCGAATAAATCTGCGAATGATACATAAAGTTTCAAACCAAAAATCAATTTTTAAACCTGTAATGTGACATCCTCTTTTTTGGCTGATTCTATCCGATTACTTAGGGTCGTCTGCGTGTAACGTTAACGTTGCACGAAGCGTCAAGGAATGGACTATCTTTAGTCTGAATTGCTTGCCCGTACTTTGAATAACACATACGTTTTATATACGTATTTTAAGTGGACGATAGCCTAGTTGGGAATGGAACGGCCTGCCGAGACAATGTCCGGAGGTTCAAACCCAAGGCACACACCTCTGACTTTTCGTAGTTACGTGTGTATTGTTTATCAATTATCATTCGCTTTAACGGTGAAGGAAAACATCGTGAGGAAACCTGCATACCTGAGAAGTTCTCTGAATTTCGAAGGTATGTGAAGTCCGCCAACCCGCATTAGGCCAGCGTGGTGGACTAAGGCCTAAAACCCTCTCAGTAGTAGAGGAGGCCCGTGCTCAGCAGTGGGCAGTATATAATACAGGGCTGATTGCATTAATTGCATACGTTTTATGACCGTATTTCTCCTCTTTTGGGGTAATACAACAAGATTAGGAATTATAGCGTACCTAGTGTTTAAAAAAAGCTGAACGGTTTTAGTATTTTTTTTAAATATAGGTATGTTTCCAGACCGTCGTACCTAAAAAAATTGGAACCTAAAATATTTTTTTATCACAAAAAAAATCTGTCTGTTTTCTTAATTCAAGAAGTTTTGCTTATCTTAAATCAAGGAATTAAGGAATTAATTAATTATAGCTCAAGATGGAGTACAAGTTTCCAAAATAAACAGTTTTGCCATAATTCTATTTGGTTAGGGCCTATGTAAAGTGTCTCGCACTCAACATTTTATTTGAAATTTGCCACCCCTTCCATGTAAAGCTACGTCTATATAGATGCCAATGCCTATAATTATTATTGTATGTATAATCTTTATCAGTCAGCCATTCTATTTTATTTCCCTAATATTAATGTAGGCAGCCACGAATACAAAAGTGTACTTTACACTTTTGTATTCTTACCAAATTTTGTTTACTCTTTACAAAAATAAAAAAAAGGGATTTATTTTACATCTCACAAAGAAAAAATGTTTCAATTAAATTAAATGCGTATTTATTTATTGATACTTTATTGTACACGTATATTAGAAAAAATACAGTATATTCATTAGAAATAAAGTACAATTGGCGGTCTTATCACTCAAAGCAATTTCTTACAGACAACCGTAGCATGAAGACAGGGAAAGGAAAAGAAAGGGCAGTTGAGGTGTACACTGTACAAGACAGAATATATTGTGACAAATACATACATATAATTACAAATTGATAACAAATACACACACATACATATACTTTTTACAACACATATATATATATATATATATATATATATATGTACATATATATGTATTGTGTATGGGCGATAGAAATTTTGAATTTGTTCAGCTAAGTATTTATGTGGCTGACTGTACGTACGGACAGCAGCAGCATACATTATATTAAGTTGAGAGTTGAAATGTTTATGCAAACTACGACATTTATTACTACATCATCGATCTGAATTAATGTCTCTCTATATCGGGAAAATCCTGCCCATACTTAATCACATAACATTATGCAAACATCTTACTTAAATTTAAATATAACTGGCATAAACAATAATGACATTCTATGGCAACCATTCATATTGCATTCATTGTGTAGAGTAGCTCTACCATCGAAAGAACTTTATTTTCCACATACCGACTTTCCTTTGTCCTTTTCATTTAGTTAAGACCAGGATCTGGAACGAGCTAAGAACTGATTGGCGTGAGAAATGCCTGTCTCCTGATTCAAGTGTTTTTCTAACATATTGGAAAATAAATTGCCTTTCTTTCGTAACTACCTTTGTCGCTTTTCCTTTGCGCGTGTATCTGTAAAGGTTTGGGAAGATACGAAAAGTGTATACAAGGTTACCAATAAATTCTTCTCAGATAATCCTTACGTATTATAAAAAATTCCCCCGCTGCGTCTATCTGTCTGCACGCGATAAACTCAAAAACTACTGAACGGATTTCGATGAAATTTGGTATAAAGATAGTTTGCGACCCGGGGAAGGCCATAAGCTACTTTATATCCCGGGAAATATATAGTAGGACATTTATCAGAGAAATCTTTTTCGTGCCGGCGAAACCGCGAGCATAAGCTATTATGTGCTAAAAATGAAACACCTTTTCATTCGCGGTAAATATGCAAAAAAAACACGCGAACGACCTAGCTGGTACAAAAGGAAAACAAACTAAACCACGTTTATAGGTTAATGCATGTCATTTAGTTTTATTACTTAGTTAGCGCTTCTAAAGAAATTGAGAACAAAAGATGCATGATAATTGAGCAATACCTACACGGTCCATAAAATGTATTGAATTGTAACAATAAACGACTATTGCATTCCTCGCTCGGTCATTCCGCATACATTGTATTTTCCAATCAGTATTATTTACTGACGTATAGTGCATTACAACATCACGCTTACCTTCGAAAAGGTAAACAGAGTCGAAATAAACCTATTCACTTTTATTTTCTTTGCGTATAAAGTAGTGAGCTTGTAAACACATCAGATGCAAAAATAGAAAAAAATATGATTACATGCTTTTATGAAAATTAGTCTAAATATAGCAAGAACATAAGTGGCTTCCTACTATAAGCGAATTTTCAAAATCGAGGCAGTATTTCCTGTTTTCCCATTAGCACGTACAAACAAAAATCAGCATTATAATATTGTTATAGATTATTATATCTGAATAAAAAAATACTCACCAGCCCGACTAGCCGCGACAAAAAGCAATGTCGCGAGTAACCTCCAGAACGCACGCGACGCCATGTCGCCTCTGTACCTGCAACAAAGCAACAATACATTAGAGACACGTAGCACCATCTTCACTAAACTTACATGTTTATTTATTTTTTATTAAAGGCACAAAACAAAATAAAAAAAATATAAATTCTTAATCAGCCCGGAGTCTGGAATTTGTGCCCGATATGGCGATAGGCTCGCCCCCTATCACATAATGGGACGGAATACGCTTGGCGAAAAGTGGGTGCACTAGTTGCGCCTCTGCCTACCCCTTCGGGGATAAAAGGCGTGAGCATGCGTATAAATTCTTAATCATTCTATCATAAAATTTATTCTACTTCTTTTGTCTTAAATATGTTTATTTTGATAGTGTAAAATAGAAGTTATGTCTGCCTGTTCTGTCTGAGATTATAGGTCATGCCCACGGACGCATCCCTACGTCGAGTAATAAAAAGGGTGAATTTTAAATTTAAAAAATACAAAATGCTAATTGTTTCCTCTGTGATGATAGGCCCCTGCCAACCCATATTACTGAGATATCATCAACATATATCGCATGATTACAAGCCTACTACTATGCTAGTATCCTGCAACTTTTCACGGGCTTGAGCCAATCGCATGCAAGTTCGAGTCGCAATAAAAAAAAGAAACATGATAAATCGTGGATGCACTAATTGCACCTCAGTCTAACCTCACGTGAGTTGAAGTTGCATAACATGTTCTCTAAAATCAATAAATATATTTTCCAAAACGACTTTCAAAACATAAATTCATAATTCAAAAGCCAATCAATATAATAACTATAAAAAGTATAAAGCAATTTCAAAACATAATCATAGTAAAACAACTAAGGTTTGAACACACGTTGTAATGGCACAAACAGTAAAAAACAAGATCATCGCAGAAATAAAACGTGGAGTGCGGCCGATGACCTCAACAGCATCCCTAGATCACTCATTTTATAAAAACCAGTTTGGATTCCATCCTGAGGGAACGAGAATAAAAAATATGATGAAATGATTGATCTTTTTATGGTGAAATTACTCCATTGGTTTATAAAACAAATGAGAGTTCTAATAATAGACATCGTTGTGACAGCTTCTTATGTCGGTAGGTTTCTTGTGAGCCATCTATTTGTCTATTTTTGCAAACATTGTTGGTCAACTTTGAAGGATGTAACCAATTCTGGGCGTCATGAGACTTGACATCTTTCTAACTCCGAATTCTTTCGATTGTTTATGGACGACGTGACTTATCATCAGGCAAGTATTTTGCACGTGAATGACATTTACGATAAGTGACTATCTAGCCCTTCCACAACCTATTGCAACTCTTGTAAGCCAGTATGAAGAGTAGCAGGTATTTTATGACACCGAGCGGTGAAGCTCTAGTAACACTAATCTGTTCACCCCGCAATGAAATTAATCAAATATGAAGGAAGGAGCTGGAAATTAATTTATGAACCCCAACCTTAAATTGATTAGCCGGCTACAAACCAAAAGTAAGACACCGGGTTACGAAGCTGAAATTGGACGATAAGTGGCAGCGTCCTCGATCGCGGTCATTGAGGAATAATGCCGCAATGCCGAGTCCCTTACTCGCAACGACGGACATTTGGAGCCCGCGCCGCCGCCCGCTCCTCCGGCAGTTATTTTTCAATCGCCCACCAAACGTACTCAATAGAATAATCGGCACTTACTAGGGTCGCCAATGAGGTTGCGACACGATTGGATTATATTTTCGGATGGTACATGAGATGGGACACGTGTCTGTTTCCTAAGCTGTTGTACTGTTAGATTAGAGCTGCCAATTTAATCAGCTATTGACATCTAAAAAATTACGGCCTTTTATTGAAACAGAAAACTGGTAACACGATCAAGAATATGGTAAGGGACCTTCCACCGCCCATGAACACTTACAATACCAGAAGAAAGATTTGAGCTACCGGCAATCGTCTCCAGAAAGTTATAAGTCCCGCAATAAAAGTACAAACACCGCTAAGATATTAATGATAAAAAAGTACATTGCAAAATTCTCTGCATCGCAAAATCCGCAATAAGTACCTAAATAACCTATATTACCCCCTTGTTATATTCAAATCAAAATAAAACAGGGAAGCAGCACTTAAAACAAAGACTTAAACGAACTCTTATAAAATTTATTCATCCGCCTTTAATAACAAAATGATTCCGCGCAAATACGTAACTACCACTGTAAGCTCCTTATAGCCGTCGACAGACTTCCTCTTAACGCTCCGATGGACCGACAGACAATTCGCATTAACGAGCCTTTGTGGGTAAAGTACCAACTCATAAACTTTTCAATCAAATAAATGCAGACACAGAAAATAGACGCGAACCAAGCGCTGGATTCAAATCAAACGTTAAAGTAGGTTCGCTAATATCAAATTTTGTGTTACTTAAACTACAAAAATCTTACAACAATAAACGTACTTATATTTAGAAAAAATGTTTTATATTTAAAACGACACTCCTTTTATTGTTGAGAAATTAAAAAGAATAGAATGCAAATTATTATGCTATAGATGTAATAATACTAATTTCGAGTACTTTAATTTAAGTTAGCATAAAATATCGCGAAGGGACCGCCCTAAAATTAGAACTTTACGCATTCTCCCAATCCAACGTGTTTATAACACTGCATCCGATAGCAAATGTAATCTGGTAATTAATATCTCAACGATGAAAAGACTTACAGATGAGGGTATCTTGGTCTAGAAACCTTACTGGGACATTGACTTAAATATCCTGTTGATAATATTTCGAAGATAAGCGCCAACCCTGCTCATCAAGGAGACAGTGGGCCGTGTGAAAGTGCCCTTTGGGCTGGTTCCAAGCATTTGGTGTTGCGTGGCGTGCTACATGACTCAGATATTTTATTGTTAAGGATACATTACTAAATATATCTCATAATCCTGATAAATATTACGAGTACAGTATGCTAAGGTACAGCATTGCATATCGACGGTTCGCGGGCTAAATTGACTTAAGCGACATTTTTAGCGGACATTTTTATGCATATTTGGAAACAGCACATTATCCTCAGTTTGTTGAACACAGTTTAATTTTGTTGAAAAAAATGTCGCTTAAGTTAATTAGCCCGCCAACCGTCGATATGCAGATCTGGCTACATAGCTCCATGGAATGGTAATTATCATCAGGAAATTCCAACATATCCCACTCACTAAACATTTCTAATTCCCAACGAACAGGATTTTACGTTATTAAACACCGATTATTCAATCAACGTCAATTATGATAGATTCTGATAGTATCTAGAAAGTTGTATGACAATATTATTTCGCCGGAGAAACGATGCAAGTCAACACTTGAGTTGAGAGGAATATTTCCAATGCGCCTTTCATGCAAGATTTCCTGTTGTCAAAGCTGTCATAACTATTTACAAGGACCCGATGTAATAAACGCGACAGTTTTAATTAATATTGTTAGTGAAGAAAGTGGTTAGATCAAGTTATTCGCAATTCATAACAAGTTTGGAGCCAGTGAAACAAATATACTATTAGAGGATTTTTTTCTCCATTCAAGTGCATCTGGTATTAGTATCATGCCATCTCATAAAAGTTGTCAAGTTTCAATGTCAAACTTCCAAAACAAATTGTAAACAAAATCATTACAAGGTAACGCATGTTTTACTAAATCTGCATATTATTGTTATTTTTTAATTCCACATTATTGCATGCGTGGTCCTAGACGCTTTTTATGACCACCAGTAAATACAGATATCCATCCAACTGATAAAGCGTTTGCATTCTGCTCGTCTACGGCATTAATATAATCAAAGCAGTACTATCTATCCAGATTGCCCTTTCATACGAAAAGTCTACAACCATAAATGTATAGTACTAAACAAGAAACATTAAGCTTAGATCTTCCCTTCCAATTCCTTTAAAATCGTTCATTTGGCGAGCTTGTTAAATTATGATAACAATTGAAGGGCTACTTGTGACCAGGTGCTGAGCTCTCCAGCACGTAGCCCTACTCTGTAACTTTACAATGCTCTTCCTAAGGATACTCCACTGTGTTATTCGCATTGGATATTAGAATGTCTTTAACGTGACCTTCAAAGTTAATGATATCGAGTAACGGTATTGTCTACTGTATTTTTATATGAATACACTAGACTGGATTGGCTGCTATTGTTTTAAAGAAAACAGCCACGAATAATGCCATTTGATTATCAATGGATTTCCGATTTCTTAACCTCCTTAAGCCTTAAAAGTCTTAATCTAATATGAATGTATGTTCACAGGCGGTTGCTGGTTACTACTTAACATCAGGCGAGTCATAAGCTCGTTTGTCGTCCTTTTGCTCTTACAAACACACTCTAAGTTAAGCTGTTACTTTATTTACCGATAAGATAAGACATTGAAGACTATTGTAAGATTTAGAATACAAATTGATTGTTAGTTACACTTAAGATTAAGCGATTAAAATATACTTATTATGCGTTATATTCATTGATTTGATGATTATAATGAATTTATTCAAATTATTTAGTTTTTTGTTGCACAGATACATTCTCAGATGTCACTTCCAGCCGGATGCGAAAGTAAAATGTCGAACGGACAAAAAACGACACCTCTTGATAATATAAACATTTGAATAAATATTACATAATGACAAACAGTTCATATGTAACGTTATGGTGCAGTTTGGTGCGTGGTGGCAAGCGAGCCAACAACTCTAGGAACTATTTTAAATTCAATTTCGACATAGAAGAACATTTTCTAGTGTTACATTTAAGATTTTAGAAAAAAAAATTGATTATTATATGTTAGATTTGCGCTATACAGAATTCCAAACAGGTTGGCCTCGACGTCGAAATAAGTCGAACTTAGTGTGTGTGTCGTCTCGCCGCACTATCCTGCATGTCCAATGTTCATGCACATTATAATAACTATAAAATACCTAGAAGTCCTTATAATAACTTTCTCAGTACCCGTAGATTTATTAATAGATACCTTCGGCCCGTATCCTGCGGATGTCATAATATTCTACTAATTCCATTCTATTACCCTTCGAGTTATTTTATCACATTATAACCGGTAAATTACAAAATGCGTTATTATTCACGGTGCAATGCACTCAGTGTTGCCAGTTGTGAAATGTCCCATTTTTGGCGGGATGTCCCGTTTTTTAGTAAGTGGGGCGAGCCGCACATCCCTGAGCGGTTGCCAAAAATTCAGCGATTTCATTGGCATTTTAAATGTATAATATTTTATACTATCTATATAAAAAACAGTGGTCTCTTAATATATATTTTTTATCAATCAATGGAGAGTAGTATCCCAAGGGTTCCGTCAGTCCCACATTTTGATCTCGTATCGTATCGTATTTGAAAAAACTGAATCTTATACAAGCAAACGAGACTTGTATATACGACAGATCTCTTATTAAACAACATTTCAAATTATTCTATAAGAGTAGCCGGGCTGCATTGCTCTGAGTCATAAAAATTGCTTCGATCCTGGCTAACAGGAATCGCAAGGGAGTGGCGAAGCACGGGATATCACACACACACACACGCACACACACACACATACATACACACTCACGCCTGTTACCCCCGAATATGTTAATTCAATGATATATAAGAGGACGAGCATATCGCCATATCGGTCACAAATTTCAGATTCCGAGTAGTTACTAACCAGAAACACCCAATATCACTTTACCCGACACGGAGATCGCTCGAGACCTAAACCCTATTACAACTACCGAGACAAATACGGGATATTCTCGTATAAATCTCTGGCAACACTAAACAATGGCTACACGCTGTGTAATTTATTAGATTTATTGCCCCGCGTCACATTAACGTCAATAAAAAGCAGATATCGGTCACCTATTGTTTCAGTTTTTATGATACGGTGCTTTTGAGATTATTAAAATTGTATCGTTTTCTATTCATAATTACAGGTTTTCCTAGAAAAATTATTGCACTAACTTAATTATAAATATGATCTTATTTTTCGTAATATTCATTAATAAATTAAATAAAATTAAATCTTATTAAATGGCTGGCATAATAAATACAGTGAATTCGTAATGTGATGACAATCGACAAGACATTGTGTTTATAAATATTGATAAATCTATGAAAAAATGTATCCTCAATAGTGAAAGTGGTGCTATGCGTCCATCAGACCAAAAACACGTAAACAAACATAGCTATTCGATTACGCTTATATTTGAGATTATGCAAATCGATGCATAACTATGCTAATAGGCTCCACCACACGAATATTTTCATTTGTTACAACAAAGATATCACAAAAACGACGCCGTAAAAGTTTTTATTGACTTTTTAATTTGTAATCGATATCAGTTCGATTGTGTTAATGTCTTTGTCGATTTCAAATATTCAAATGTGTGTTATTTTTAAATATATTCCCTTTTGTAAATTTCTATATATAGAGATACAATATTATAATAATTAAAGAATTTCCTTATATTTTAAATATTCTGCTAATTAAAGGATTTTCGGAGCCAAAATGGTTATTTAAAGTGCATATTTAATGCACGTACGTGTTACAAAGCCCAGCTTCCAGGCGCGACATGTCATACGGCAGAATCTTGTCTCAAGATCAGAACAAACAAAAAATCTCAAATGCCGAAATGGTCAGCGACCATCCGAAGCGGTGCAGTGCCGGACGTTGACCCAATAACGAAAGAAAAAAATAATTCCAAAAGATAGCGGTTTTGGCGCCAGCCAATATAATGGCGGACAAAATGGCGTTTGAAAACACAATGCTGCATTAGCGCGTTATTCATGTTGGTTTTCTAATAGATTTTTTACGATTCAATGACGAGCATATCGCCTGACAGGAGCAGGCCTCCTCACATAATAGCAAAACAGCGAGACTAGAATTTTTGGCATGTAGCTCATGTGCCGTACTGCAATGGCGCTCCTCGCTTTGTCTTTTAATGCCCAGTATTTGAGATATGAACATTTCACAGAGTAGAAAAGTTTCCAAGAGAAATCCATTTCCCTAATGTGACCAATTTTGTTAGGATATTACTTTTCCCATATTTATGTGTACTATTGTAACATGTAGTTAAATTATTTCATGTATATAAATTAATTCTGGTTATATTATTTGTAATGAGATTAATTCACATCTGTTTAATAGTTTTTCTAGTACAAAATATAGATCGAATATTAAGTATGGGTTTTGAGAAATTGACTTGTAAATTCCCTCTAAACTTGACCTAGCTAATTAATATTACTAACTGTATATCGACATTTGATAAACGAGTTAAAGTGCACTCAATATTAATTATCAATTCTCAATTATCTATCAGTGGACGATAGCTTAGCTGGGAATGGAACGGTCTGCCGAGACAATGTCCGGAGGTTCAAAACCCAAGGCACACACGTCTGACTTTTCGAAGTTAAGTGTGTATTGTTTATCAATTATCATTCACTTTAACGGTGAAGGTAAACATGGTCAAGCAACATTTTGTGTTCAATTTCTAACACCTTTGATCCAAGACCGGTTCTTCAAAAGGGGTTGAAGTCAGGAAGGAGGCTATACTATACTCCCGAGTGTCGACATTGGGCCGCAAGTTAAGGCCGGTGAAACCGACATAACCGGTCCATTTAGCCCCAGTGGTGGTAGTGATAACGCGTTAGTATTTCCCCGAAAAATAAAATCTAGGCTGATCGTATATCGAGGCAAAATTCTTCTGTAATATGCTACATAGTACTGACCCGACTCTACAGACAAAACCCCAAGCAAAAACTAGTTCAGTATAATTTAAATAAAAATGCTTAACCCATTAGGTCCAACAAACGACCTAAAGAAACCATGATATACCGCACATCCGGCTGCTGATTCAGGAGTTAGTCAGACATTAGCAATCAAAGGATTTATGCATGTAGCGTGCAAGTAATTGCGATTTCATCCATTTGGTTTTTAGCGGGATGTTTATGGGAAGTAACACCTCGAGATTCGATGAGCACGATTTTTACATTAAAATTTTAAATATTTGCATAAGTAATACTACCGTATATTTTTTTATTTGCATTAATATGCGTCAGGTTAATGATATAATATGTAGTTAATATTATTAGCGTAGCTCAGTGACGTCTTTAACAGGTGATACCTTTTTTGCACATAAACTCATCCGACTTCTTTTTATAATATTGTAGAAAGGATTAGGGTAAATTTTTACCACCCGCCTGTTGCATCTCTTTTAGGAATATTTTTTTTGCAAATTGTGTTATCAAACTTAGCACAAACAGTAACTCAATCTAGGAATCAAACCCAAGGCTTTCCAGTCTATAACATACTGCACCCAGTACTCTCGGTCAAGTTGCACATTCATCATCATCATCAGCCCGTTGCAGTCCACTGCTGGACATACGCCTCTCCCAAGATACGCCACAGAGCCCGGTCTGCTGCTTTATGCATCCAGTCGCTGCCGGCCCTCTTGTGCAAATCATCCCGCCATCTGGCCAGACGGCGTCCCACGCTACGTTTGCCAAGACGCGGTCTCCACTCCAGAACACGCTTACTCCAGCGGTTATCTGTTCAGCGACATATGTGGCCAGCCCATTGCCACTTCAACCTACTAATCTAAGAGCTATGTCGGTCACTTTGGTTCTCTGACACATTCATATCCAACGGAATTGTACAAAGTTCGTTAAGTAAACTCCTTGGTGGCAATTTTCATTTTGAGGCTAGCTCTACAAAATGCACCTGCAACTAGGATAAGCAAGCATTGTGATTTCAATAATTATTTTCAATGTTATAGGAATGTTCAGCAAATGATTAAGTGTGCCTTCAGATTGTAAAATGAACACCAACGCCCACAAACATATTTATCAGAGGACTTCTCGACGTGTCGCCGGACTTTGAGGTAGAAAGATATATAATTACATATATATAGTTGTAAAGCGAGGTTTATATTAGCAAGAAAACTTGCCCAAGAAAACTTCCGCAAGAAATCTCTACCATATAAAAAATCACGGCAAGCTGACGTCTGCAAATTTTGAAGCTTGCAAAACTTGCGTCGAGTCGCATATGTATAAGATTATTGAAATATTTCCGCTAGTGTAAACAAATTTGGAGGTTCTTGTGCAAGATATTGCTGCAACAACTTACTATTCTAAACTTACAAGTTAGAAATAAACAATATATCCGATCTCCTCGGCTTTGAGCCGCCATGTTCGCATAACACCAGTTGTCCGGTCACAAGCCCTAGCGTAAGGATGCGCTCGGGTTTCTAGTTTTTTCTGAGCTAACGAGTTTAACTAGTTCTCAGATATTTGCCCGTTCACCCTACATGGCCTGCACGGGTACTATGCTTTATTAAACGTGTTTTTACGGCGGGGTTAGATGGTGTCTGTTATATTACTGTCTATGGGACTACTCAATTAAAAATACAAATGCTTTACAATTTCTCAGGTTACTTATGGCAAGTATTCTTATTGAACATTTACTATTGCGTCAAACTACAAAAAAATATAATAATTAATGGCTAATCCTGATATACTACGAGAACTCGATTCGTCTGAAATTGCTTGTCATATAGTAAGTAATCCTGAATCTTGTAAAGCATTTTTTTCGAACAAATATAATCTAAAGATTCTGACCTTAAATATTAGAAGTTTACAACATAACTTTGATATGTTTCTAACCACTCTTGTGAGACTTGGCATGTCTTTTGATATAATTATTTTAACTGAGTGTTGGATTAATGATGGTTCCATTATCCCACAAATAAAAGGATATAATAACTTTAGAACAACGAAATACATAAATAAAGCTGGTGGTGTAGTTGCATATGTCAACAACCAATGGTCAGCACAGGTCACAGAGCCTTTGATCGAAGAAGCAAATTGCCTACAAATTTCGATACAAAACGATATAGCCGTACTAGCTATATACCGGTCTCCATCATTCACTGACGCCATGCCCTTTTTAAATTCCCTGGCTTGCACTATTCAAACGATTAAATACTCTAAATGTGTAATTGTTGCTGGTGACATTAATATAAATACTTGTTTAGACAGTGACTCGGATGCATATACAAGTGCAAGCTATCTGTGTTTATTGGCTGAACTGAATCTTAAGCCGATAGTAAATAAGCCCACACGAAGTAATGCATGCTTAGATCATATTAATGTCACATCTAAGTTTGAAACGCAATCAGTTATATGTAATACAGATATAACAGACCATGACATTGTTATAGCAGGGGTGGTCACAAACATAAACAAATATACCAGTAAATGTAGACTGATAACTAAAATTGATTACGATTCTGTAAAAGTAGAATTAAACGAAGTTAATTGGAGCGATGTAATAAGTAAAAATTCTTTGGATGAAGCAGTTGCTACTTTTGAACTTACTATTACTGAAATAATAAATAAAAACACTGTAAAAAAACAAGTAAGTCGCTCAAAATTTACCATGGAACCTTGGATGACCCCTGGCCTTATAAGGTGCGCCAAACATAAAGATCACCTTCATTCTAAAGTTCGTAAGAACCCAAAAGATGATACCCTTAAACTGATTTATACCCGCTACAGAAACTTCTATGGCAACGTTATTCGTCAATTAAAACAAAATCATGAATCAAATAAACTAGAACAGAGTAAAAATTGTCCAAAACAGCTTTGGGACACCATTAAGAATATAACACATACAAAAAAAAATATACAGGTACCAATAGAGCTCACACAAACTAAAGATTCCGTTATAAATTCCTTAGATCACTGTAATAATTATTTCGCCTGTGTTGGGAAACAATTAGCAAATAAAATACTCTCAACTTCTAATGAAACCCAGGAGTCACTTACGCGTAAAATAACAATCGACAATACACCACTACAATCTTTATTTCTTGATCCCACTGATGAAGCAGAGATTAAATCGTTGATTGTAGGTTTAAAACCTTTTAGTGCACCAGGCCTCGATGGTATCTCAAACCGATTATTATACTCGATCCAAAAGCATATAATTACCCCGCTAACATTTATCTGTAACCTTAGTTTATCACAAGGTATTTTTCCGACTGCCTGGAAAATGGCAGCAGTTACTCCTATCCATAAATCAGGTGACAAATTTGAAGCTTATAACTACCGCCCGATATCACTTTTAGGGTCCTTTTCAAAAATTTTGGAGAAATTAATGCATAAACGACTCATAAAATTTCTTGATGAACACAATATAATATCAGAAAGACAATTCGGTTTTCGAGCAAATAAATCAACTGAAAATGCAGTTGATTTAATGACTAAAATAATTTCAGAAAAGCTTGACAAAAAGCAGGCTTGTATAGGCGTATTTCTCGACTTAACCAAGGCTTTCGATACGGTCTGTATCCCTATATTATTGCGAAAGCTGGAGCTCCTGGGTATTAGAGGCACTTGCTTGAATTGGTTCCGTAGTTATTTAATTAATCGTAAGCAATGTGTCAAAATCAACCAAGATAAAAGCAACTCATGTACTCTAGAATACGGCGTTCCACAGGGAAGCATATTAGGACCTATATTATTTATTTTATATATAAATGATATTAAAACCAACATTAGTAATTCTGATATCATATGTTACGCAGACGATACGGCTGTAATTTTTTACGCAAATACTTGGTCGGAAGTTTTTGAAGTAGCTGAAAGAGGAATGAAAAACATTGCCACTTGGCTACATAATAATTTATTGACTCTTAATTTATTAAAAACCACATATATATGTTTTCACAAAACTAAAGCTTCGGCACCACCTTCAAATAAAAATATTAAAATTCATACTTGTACTAAAACTTTAAACTGTAACTGTAAAATTATCAGTAAATCTTCCAGTATTAAATATCTTGGCGTACTAATTGACGAAACACTAAATTTCAAGCAGCACCTAATAATGTCAGCAAATAGAGTTAGGAAATTAATTTACATATTTAAAAACTTGCGCACTTCAGCTTCCATTGAACTACTTAAAACTGTTTATCTTGCAATCTGTCAATCTATAATATCGTATTGCATAATAGTTTGGGGTGGAGCAGCAGCGTCGTATATGATGTTCCTAGAAAGAGCACAACGATCAGTGCTCAAAGTGACCTTTAAAAAACCTTTCATGTATCCAACCACTAGTCTGTATAAAGAAATACAAGTTCTTTCAGTCCGTAGTTTGTTTATCCTGAGGGTTATGCTAAACATGCATCGAACCGTCTTAGCTTCGGATAATTATGAAAATATGTTACTCGATCGTATATACAAACTTCCGACACCATCAGTTAATACATCTTTTGCAAGAAGATTCAGCGCTTTTCTTCATCCCTATATATATAACAAAGTAAACGCAAAATGTATAATAAAACATTGTTCGGTCAGAGAAACAAAACTTAAGGTCCAGAAGTGGTTAGGTTCCCTTGAATACAGTGACACTGAAGCACTAATTAAAGTAGTCTGGTAGACAACTAGAGTCCATTCACAGCAAACACAATCATACACAAACAAATACACCCATACAGAACAATCACGCACACACACTCGTTTATATTCATGCATACGTACACATCCACCCATAACATATTATACACAAACACACACTCACCTTTCATAATGTGACTTATATATTATAAAGCTTGCATTGATGTTTTCGATTAATTTCATTATTCCAGGTAACTTGGAATGTAAATTGGTCGCCTACGATACAGGCAGTGCCTAGTGTAGGGACCAAGCAACGGTTTTTCATTCCCTATGATCTCAATTTTATTTTTATGTAACAATTTAATAGCAATATTTTTTAGTTCGTAAGGAAAACATTGTACTCAAGTTTGATAAATAAATAAAAAAAAAAAAAAAAAAAAAAAAAAAAAATATTTGCTACTTGGATTAATTTCTTGTATGATTGGTCTAAGGATTGATGTGCTGGCAAGTTTCTGAGTTGAATGAATCTAAAAAATGTGTGTGTTTTGTGTATCACATATGTATCGTCACGCATCCCTTATAGGCTGTGGTTAACCAAACAATAATCCGCTGCCCTGTTTTGTATCCCAACAAAAACGCACGAGCTGTTAGATATTCAATATAATTAAACCTAACCACTAATAGTCCAATTGTAAATCCAAAACAAGGCAGGAGACAATTATTTCGCACGTGGCCACAATTATGGATCTCTCTTCTGAATTCATTTCCCGCAAAAGAATTGGAACGCAGCCATTTCTTCGGCAGTAGGAAGATCCCTACAAAATCGCAAAACAATTGAATGTGTGGTTCTATGACCCATTCGCTCGTGTGATTATCTTCTAGCAAGCAATTAGGAGTATAACAGCAAGGACGTAATATTATTAATGTAGGACGGATTGGGCAACGCATTACGCGGGGGCTTGTCGCACTACTGGCTACAACAATTGGAGCAACACTGAAGTCGATAAATAACTTATACATACCGAGTTACTATGTTTTATTAAATGTTTATGCAACAGTATACTTTACTGGCGAAGATCATAGTTTGTTTGTACAGGTGTACGTGTTTGTAAGTGATGGTTCCGGCCAAAGCCCTGACATTGACCGGAGTTATGAAATGAAATGGAATAATTTATTCGAACCCATTAAATGTTATACCTACATTATTTAGATTCCATCAATACTCTGCGACCAGTTGGGTATAACATGTATACTTGATATTGTTGAAGCTCGATTTAATATCTCTGTACTAAACAATTAGGTCTTTTTTTATTTATTACATTGCTTCCAGAGGCAGACGAAGTAATGGTCTGCCTGATGGTAAGTAGACACCATCGACTATGAACGTCGGCAATACCGGCACATTTAAAAAGCCGCTTCCTACCGTAAAAAACTTTTTGCAAACCTCGTATGAAGAAAGACATATCATGGCTCCGAGAGCTACAGTCTACTCTATATAAAACTTTCGAAACGTCGGGAGAAAATATTAATTAAAAAACCGCGATAAAATCCGCAAAATAGTTTTATCTCAATGTCTAACATTTGCGTAAATATAAGAAGTCATTATATATATACTAGCTGACTGCCTCGGTGGCGTAGTTGTATTGCGTACGCGTTACGAGTACGATTTGCGCTCCGAGGTCCTGGGTTCGAATCCTGGGTCGGGCCAAAAACATTGTGACTGGGTTTTTCCATCTTAAAAATTACTCAGTCGCAGCTCGGAGTCAGGAAGTTGGCGGTGTGATACCCCCGTGCCTCGGAAAGCACGTAAAGCCGTTGGTCCTGCGCCTGATCTCTCTCCGGTCATGTCGGATTGCCGTCTCACCGGACTATGAGAGTGAAGGAATAGTGAGTGCACTTATGTATTGCGCACACGCTTGTGCACTATAATATCTCCTGCGCACCTGGCTGATCTCCGTTGAGATTGGCCGCCGTGGCCGAAATCGGCTAGGAAGGGATTATTATTATTATATATACTAGCTAACCCGCCATATAAATGCCATGCCATATAAATTCTTATTAGAGATTATTTTAGTAAAAAAAATGAAGATCAATTGATCAGTTACCGACCGGGGTTATTAAATTACTAATATCGCTATTAAAAAATAGGAGATGATGGAAGAAGGTAGAAAATTTAGGGTTGTATGTATTTTTTAATGCCACATCATAAAAAAATATTTTATTAAAGCTGTCCGAAATAAAAAAAAACTTGGTGTGGGCCACCCTTATCATTTAGGGGGATAAAAAATAGATAACAACCTATTCTCAGACCTAACAAGTTTGAATATAAAATTTCATCAATATCGGTTCAGCCGTTTCGGAGGAGTATGGTAAAAAGCACTGTGACACGAAATTTTTATATTATATATATAGATTTTATTATTTTATATTTACCATACACTTGACTTTCTGAGATGCAAGCCTTTTGGTTTGTCATCTTATAAGTGCCAGAAGACATTTCATTTTGAAATGCGTTCGACTATCGCAGGTCGTTGCCTTTCTCTCGTATGTATTTTTAACTGTAATAAATTACAGTAACCATTTCATAACGGATTATACAATATCTTGTAATTAACATAGTGTTTATAATACATACATACAAGCTTATACTAGTGGATCCACGCGCGTTGAAATCTTTTAACTTAATTAAAAATTAACCAATTATTATAATAATCATCTCTAAGATTTTTTCTATATATTCACATAAACAAGTTTATCCATTATGCCCAAATAGGTAGACAGAGGCGCAACTGGTGTATGCTCGCTGAGGTTCTCTCAGTCTGGACTGAGAGAACCTCGGCGAACCTCGGAGGAACCTGGGTTCCATCTAGCAATGAACCTAGTATCTCACAGTTGACTTTATTGTTATAATATGAACAAAATTTGATCAACTTTCAAAAATCCCTCTAAATTACTATAACAGCTACATATCATTTTTCCAACGAGAATACAATATTTGAACACATATAATAAGGTTAATAATAGACACGACCTATAAAAGTATTATATTATTGTACAAAAAAGGATTTTTACATTGCAGTTTTACAAAACATAAAGGAATTTTGCTCGGAGAAAGGTTGTTAACCCTTTGCTTGAAACAATGTTGTTGATTGATATGAGCTAAGTAGTTACGTGGCGCTGTGTGTGATCCAGTGAACCAAATATGAAATAACCGACCTTCAATTGATTTAATTTTTTTTTTTAATCAGTTAATTCTGTGAATTGTGAACAAAACAAATTTAAGCTATTAAAATAAATTCCCTCGAGAAAGAGGTTCAAAGTCCCGACTAGTCCTTTGATTCAGGCATAAAAACCCAGACGTTGACATTTCAAGCACATCTCTATCTCTAAATAAAAAGGACATGTAATTAAAGTACGTAAAATTAAGTATGTTAAACACGTCACTTCATCAGCATTGAAATACATTTTTTATTTGGTTTGGGGATAGGTATTATATAATTTTATTTAATTATATATAAGCTCCCTGTATTAGTTATTATATCACAAGCTGTAAAATATAGTATTTTAAATAAACGATTTTAGTTTTTTTTTAAATAAGAGAGCGTTTGAGCTATTTGGTACAACTTTTAGAGGTATTTGAAGCTCTCCAATATGGTAAAGCTAGCTTAAAACTTTTAAGATTTCCGCTTTTGACAATACACGCGGGTTCATCGTTGTGAAAATGGATCGTGAATAGGCGCGTATGAGTGAAAATCCCAACAATTTTATTCTGGGAAAAGAAATTCACACGAGAGGGAATTCGGACAAAAGCTAGTTAATATTTATTTATTTATTTATTTATTTATTCACTTCATACACAATCAATGTACAGGCGGATTTAATGCTGTAGGCATTCCCTACCAGTCAAACTTAAGATGGCGCAGAGATAAACAAGGAAGGTGCATTCAAGTTTACTTAAGCGGTATAAAAATTCAATAATGAGTACAAATGTCATACGATAGATGCACATATTAATAAGCTATAAATATATTAAATGTGGACATAACTAAAAATTAAGAAATAATATATATATATATATAATACCTACATACGTTATATTGGGAGTGAATTCCATAGAAATATAGATTGAATAGCGAAAGAAGAGTGAATAAATTTAGAGCTGTAAGGAGGACATTTTTGCAGAAGATAGCTAGATGAGCGAAGGTATCTATCATGGCTATTGCAAAGGTATGGGATTTTTGAAGATAAGTAGGTAGGAGGAGTAGGGGAGGTAAGCAAAGAGAATAGAGTGATCGTACACGCAAAGATCGGCGCTGTCGTATAGGTAGCCATTTTAATTGTTAATGATAGGTAAAATGTGATGTATTATTATAAACAGCAAATTACATAGGACTATAAATACACAGGTCGCGCTCTATGCCGTTATTGTCGGGTAATGGCGAGGAATTTCGCGCTGACGCTGCATCGCCTGCTCCCAGTCCGTGGCGGCCTAGGCGAGGCGTTGCCCTACCGGCCTTCAGCAATTAGACGCAGTATGCATTCCATTATAACAGCTATATGCTAACAATTTATACTGCTATGTTTATAGCCCTTCAGATAGTTTTCATAAGTAAGATAGACATCTACATTCTATATTTTGGCACATTCGTACGAGATTAGATAGTTACAATCGAAATAATTGTCCGAAATATCGTAGCGGCAATTTTTTTTAAACTTGTGAATATCAAGACTATCAAGTCGCTGGTGTTATGAGAAACACCGAGACTGTCCACAGTACCAACACGCCATGCAGAACTTGGAATTACCACATACTGCAAGGCACTGTGCTACTCCCATCAGTTTGACATGAGATGTTGAGTCTAACGATGCCAAGGAATTACACTGTCTTCAATATCCTTTAAAATTTGCTTCGCTGAAAAAAGAGTACTTATACAGTCCTGTTAATACAAATACAAACAGTGATAGTCGGATGGGTGGGTACCCATACGAACCCCCACATGCGAAAGAGCTACCTAGCAAACATAGCGTTGATTGAAAAGTATCGATGAAAAATAAACCCAAAAAGTACAGACCTTCGATCCAAACTGTAGGATGTTAGTACGTGGACACAGGTGTATGCCAATGACCCAGTTAGCGTATTTCAGACGAGTGTAAATAGTAGGTACAAGCAAACGTCAATACATGCACCATAAATACAGTATTGTACGCTACAATGTTATTGGATTGAGAGTCGAAATGATTCTTGCATGCAACTAGATTTTTAAACGACCCCAAAAATTTGGAGGTTCTCAGTTCGTGTGTTTATATTTTTTATTAAATAGCTATAAGTCAAGCTGTATACTAATCTGTGTACAGCATATGTGGCAGCCGGCTCCAAAGGGATTGTACGATTATTTCACAGAAAAGCAACGTCAAGTGACAATATGCTTTTACGATTCGTATTAGATTATGAGCTTAGGGAAATTTCGGGAGAGTAAAACTACCCTTTACCTTATCTCTATTTCACCCGCGTCATGATTGAAGTATTGTCAGTGCTCATGGACGATTAACACAAATAACTTAGGGTAACGTACTTGTCAAGCACTTTAATAAGCTGTATAATCTTCCAAATTAGAATACAAGTGTTCGGACAGTACTGCTAAATGAATAAACAAAGCCACACCTTTGATAGTCCTTAACGTTGTACCACAGGATTCGATTAAATCCCTCTGTCAATTATCAATTGTATAGACAATAAATTACATTGTAATTCGCTTACGCGTTGCATCCTTTCGCCACAAGGCACAGCGACCTTGCCTCTCCTCGACTCGAATGCACAATAAAGCCGTGAAGTCACCTCTCTATAAAACGTAGATGCAGATTAATGCGCGAAAAAACGCGGAATCGCGCCGATTCCCAACATTCTGCCGGTATAGCTCGCTCTCATACCAATGAGCTAGCTTAAATATTTTTTTGGGATTTGCCTGTGTTTGTCCACGTGGGTGTAGTGGTAATCTTTAGATTTTATATATTTAACCGAAGAAGGCGATGGGTGTGATTGTAGTAAAATGCTAATTACTGTAAATTTACTACACAAAACTTCGGATTAAAATTATTTTATGGGCAGGACTGTTTTCGTTACTCAATTGTTGGATGCTATAATGAAAATGGCAATTACCCATCAGTCCTGATTGGTAATTTGTAATTGTAAGTAATAATTTATTACTTACTTATTTATATCTGCAAGTGAACAATCAGATCAAATTATCGTTATAAAACAGTATTTAATATTGCAGAAAAATCAAGCACTGTACGCAGAGATTGATAATTTGAAATTGCTAGTGCCTAGTAACATACATTTTAAGAAGCAATTGTGGGGTTGTCCATCATACATAAGGCTCATTGTGTCTAATTATGTTTCAATAAAATGAAATTGGGCAGAAGGCAGCTGCCATTACAAGAGGCGACGTCGTTTTAAATCAATTGAGCACACTCTCCTTCATGAATTTATCGCTCGCTCTCAAATTTAGCGAGTTGAAAGGACAATAGCCCAGATTCTCTCCAACGAATTATTTCATTCTGTATTCAGCTACCATATATTGTCATTGAATATAATATTAGAAATTGTGATCGAGATCCTGAGTTCGATTCCCGGGTTAGACAACAGGTGTTAGATTTTCTAATACAATTCAATAAATGTCAATAAATCAAGACACTAATTAGTTTAATGAAGAGTAGAGGGCGCTTACCAACAGTTAAGGCCTGTTTTGTTCGCGTCTGCCTCGGTGGCGTAGTTGTATTACGGTACGACTGCAAGGCTGAGGTCTCGGGTTCGATTCCCGGGTCGGGCAAAGTGATATTGGATTTTTCTATTCAGTATCAGCCCGGAGTCTGGAATTTGAGCCCGATATGGCGATAGGCTCGCCCCCTATCACATCATGGGACGGAATACGCTTGGCGAAAAGTGGGTGCACTAGTTGCGCCTCTGCCTACCCCTTCGGGGATAAAAGGCGTGAGCATGCGTTGTTCGCGTCTTAATTCGATTTTCCAAGAAAAAAACTTTTTTATGGACGCTACGCCATTTAACATGCTTCATATTAATTTATTTTCAAGTATTATTACTTCTTTGTTAATATAACAAACATTGCGATTTAGTAGTTTACTTTTTTACTTAGGCGGAAATATTAGTCCATCAAACTTTTTTATGTGAGTTGCAACGCAATAACTTAGTTAGTAACTTTATTTATAATATTAAAACTTCATTTCGTCCATTAATTAGTATATAATTCTACTGGTCAAGTGTAACTAAGTTCACATTTATGTATTTGATAAATATTGTCACATTCCTCTATTTATGAATGAAATAAGGGTGGAGTTAAAAGTTACGAATTCAGTCCTTAATCATTAAACCCTTTCTCACCAACTTTTGGCTGCGTAGTCTATTATTATTTTCTGAAATTTCGCTTAATGTACTAAAACATGCCGGCATAATTGTGTTGATGAAGGATAATCAGCCATCAGTCGAATCTCTATCTGTACCTCACTTTGGTTACCATGAGGTGCCACTGCACCCTTCAAAGTGACTCCACTGGGTTACTTTGCCATGCCCCCATAAAAACACATAAATCGAGGTCTGTTCCGTTATTTTGAAAAGAAGAAATTACTCACTAATATATTATTTATAAAGTTCTATGAACTACTACACAGCTCATACAAACCTCAACACATTCGAAGACCTCAATTAAATTCCACAAGCATGTAAACAATACACAAAACAATGAAATTAAGTCATCGAGCACGGAAGAGGAAAATATATGAAACATGACAGTCGGCACAGACAGACCGACGTACGGCCTTCGTTCTAAACACTGCGTGAATTACAAATGAGACCAAATTACCGACCGCCATCGGCACATTGCCTGCGATGACACGGGCCTCAGGAATTTGGAATTTATGATTTAAACACGGAAAATACGCCATGGTTTTAAATCATCTTGTTAAAGAATTATGGTCAATTCTTAGAGGTATTACGTGGGTTTGTTTTGAAGGCAACGTACTCTGCTCTTGGTAGAGCAACACGTACGCCAGAAAGAATAAAACATAAATTCGACACATTTTAGATACACATACAAATACAAAAGCTGAACCCAAAAATATGGAGAATAAAAACAAATGTGACAGGGCACGGTGTGACTGCCTCAGTGGCGTAGTTGTATTACGGTACGACTGCAATGCTGTGGTCTCGGGTTCGATCCCCGGGTCAGGCAAAGTGATATTGGATTTTTCTAAGCACGGAGTCTGGAATTTGTGCCCGATATGGTAATAGGCTCGCCCCCTATCACATCATGGGACGGAATACGTACGGCGAAAAGTGAGTGCGTATGCGTGACAGGGCACATCGCCGAAGGGGTTCAGCGTAAATACCAGACAGCATGTACTTGGCGTCGGTTTTCAGCTAGTGTAGAAAACTTACCCAGTATATTTTGTATAACAGTTCACAGCCACTGTACACTATGAACTATTTTAGGACTTATACAACGAGAAGGGTCACACGCAGGCAGAACCGCGGGCAACTCCTAGTATATCAGTATATATTCCTTCCTATACACCTCCCATAAACCACTTTACAAAGCTGATTGCGGTGTACTAACTCGATGAACCGCAGACCGCGACAATTGTCCACCACGCCACGTACATAACACCAGGCTCGCGTTACACTCGCTTGTGTAATGCAGGAAAGCCTCCTTATATAATTGACAATCATGTTCATTCACACATATTTATATTTTTTTTTTTCAAATGGTAGAGTATGATCGGATTCCCGTTTTTGGTAGGCGGTCACAAAACTAAGCAAAATGTAAATTATTGTTTTAGTCATTTAACTTTTCTCCGTAGGTATTAGTGGGACATCAAACATCCCACCATATCTATGTATCATCCTCATTCTTTACAATATAGCACAGGCGCAACATACCTATATACCAAAAAGAGATTTTACGACCAGCCCTAAAGCTGAATAACTTATTCTAAGTTATCCCAGGCACTCTGTGGAGAATCTAGTGTTAATCAAATGAGAAATCTCACTTGGCCTTGCCTAGCAACCGAATCCAGGGTCTATGTATAAGATCAATGGTGATGCTGGGAATCCCCGTATCCTGCCTCTAACCCACCTTAATGTAGGGTCGGAGTATTTTTCCAAGTATATCGCAGAAAGCATTCAGTTAAGATTTTACTAGCCACCTACTTGATGTTTTCTCCCCGACTTTGGGGTGAACTTTGAAGGCAATTCCTTCTCAATCATTAATTGATTCATTTCGTTGCGCGCTGAAGATAGATAAGTGTACCCCGAAACTCACCGAGCTTTACCACTCGGTGTCATAAAATAAGTGCCATTGTCGATCCTGGCTTACAGAAATAGCAGTGGCGGGCATGAGGGTGGGATAACCTCGTTTGATGTCAAGCAAGAGACCTTGTTCAGGGCAAATAATTTTGTAAGATCCCCACGTAAAGTGTAGCCCAGCTTGGAATTCAATCGATAGATCATATACGTTACCGCTAGACAAACGGGGCAATTAATGAGGATACTAATAGTACCAAATATTCGGCTGGTGTGTAGCAACTAGCAACCATGTTTGACATGCCACGTGAGCCCGCACCGTGAGCCGAATACACGCCACCTTACTCCATGGCGGTTATATAACTCGATTCTATATTCGACACTCGATTCGTTTGTAATCCCTTTTTTCCCTTGCGTCTCACTAAATCCCGTTTCGAGACATCTTCGGAATGTATAATGAAAGTACTGATTCTATTAATGCCGATATGTAAGCAGGTTAGATAAATTGGTTGAAAATTTAATTAAATGAAAACATTATTTATTACACATCTAAAATATGAAGTGAACATAGATAAAAATCCAAGAAAGTAAGAAGGACTTAAAGATATTTTCACGCGAAATCACGGCCAGGGTACGAAGATATTCAAACTTTAATAATAAAATAAGGAAAACAAAATTATCTACCAATATAAGTTTCTAGGAATACGATGTACAAATGTTGTCTCTAATTCTGGGCTGCACCTCAAAACACCTACGCAAGTAGTGGCATGTCACGGCAAAACAAAACTAATACTAAGATCATGATAAATTATGATTTATTTTTCAACACCATAAATTAAATTGTCCAATTCCTTTTGTATACGTCTATAAATATGACGACTTTATATTGTATTCGAAACATTAATTTGACTAATAATGACGAGGTTCGAAATCTACTCCCACCCCAGCTTTCCTTCAAGTCCGGTAACTTAGCTAATAATATACTTGTATTTATGGACCAAGAGAACCATTTGCCAAAAGGTGACCCAACTAATAATTTTTGCTATATTCTATAAGTGACATTACACACGATGTTATGGTAATAATACAATTAAAATGTCAACCAACGGGAGATTCTAAAACGCAAGTCAAAACGATACACCGTGCCACATTATAGGCCAAAGTGACAATAGCCGGTTACCATAAGCTCTATTCATTTAGATGTAAATATCAATCCATCAAACATTACAGTTCTAATTTTTGGAGAGGAAAACCCGTTATGAGTCACCAGTGCTCCACGTGACCCACATACGAAGGCAGTTGTCAACAAATTTCGAGCGTTGCATTCGTCATCTGTGATGGGTCTCGTGATAAACAGTAATTAGCATTCTTAGTGTGTCGCCATTATTCTGAACGGACTGTCCTGATTTTTTGAGCGTCGAAGGTTGTCACATATCGTACAGGCCTTGTCCATCGCTAAGATGATCAAACGGTGTCAGTTGGTGATCTTCCCAAAAAGTATTGCCGGGATGTATGCTTACAGAAATGACATGTTTTATTTCGGATATCAACTCGAGACAAACGTTGCATACTAATCCCAAAGACTCAGATTTTAATACCAAATAAAATAATTTAACTGCCTCGGTGGCGTAGTTGTATCTGCGGTATGACTGCAATGCTGAGGTCTTGGGTTCGATTCCCGGGTTGGGCAAAGTGATATTCTGGCTCGCCCCTATCACATCATGGAACGGAGTGCGCACGGCGAAGGGTGGATGCACTTGTTGCGCCTCTGCCTACTCCTTCGGGGATAAAAGGCGTGTGTTTTTGTGTGTGTATGTGTAAAATAATTTAGATTTAGTCACTCTTGTTGAAGCCATTTTTTGGAGCGAGATCCATAGTCACATTGATATTGTTTTAATATTTACCATACCATACCATACCAGCCCTGTATTATATACTCCCCACTGCTGAGCACGGGTCTCCTCTACAACTGAGACGGTTAAGGCCTTAGTCTACCACGCTGGTCTAGTGCGGGTTGGCAGACTTCACATACCTTCGAAATTCAGAGAACTTCTCAGGTATGCAGGTTTCCTCACGATGTTTTCCTTCATCGTTAAAGCAAAGTTTTAATAGTTATTACTTATTTATTACCCAAACTAGGCTCAACAAAGTACAGGCTTTATAGCCTTCTGGCTATTTGTAAATATTGGCATTCTTATGAATGCCAATATTTACAAGCAGAAATGCAATGCAGGCGCACCCAAATACCTAATCGAACCGGCAGAATTAGTTCATTGTGTCAATCGATTGCCATTTTGTTACATCGATAAATTGTGATTTATCGGTAATATGCTGAAATTTCGAAATGCTGCCGCCATCTTGAAAAATACGTTCCATCGACCCCAATGCTCGGTTTTATAGCATTAGATATTTTTACTGATATTGCTTCGGATTACTTTTCTGAACACTATAAAATTTGTCATCCTTTGTATAAATTAAAGGATTTTTGCGACACTTAAACAAATTCTCCCTTAGCTTAATTTTCTAAACAAGCGTTTTGCTACCGCTAAACTTCCGATTTGTGGACTTAGATATAAACTAATAAAAAGTCAATAACTGTCAACACAACCAATTCGATGACGTAATAACACCTAACTGTAATCAAAATTGCCTTGTAATGGGGAGGGTCGCCTTGTCATCATAACCAACATTCATCGGTAAATCATTGGGACGGGGCTACTAATTGGCCATTGAAACAACTAACAATTAGCAACCAGTCGCAGTCGCCGTAACATTTATCTGGGCTCCGCTAAACGTCTCGTAAGAGTTAACAAGATACCGGCCTTCAATCGACGACTGTGATATAATTTTTCGTTGACACGTAATAGTGAATTTTGACCCAGGGTCAAGGTTTAATAACTTGTAGGTCTTATTATCGACAATGATGTATTTAACACCTAGAAATAGAGGTAAAATTTATTTACGTAAATTTGAATAAGATAGGTGTTGTTAATCCAACAAGTAATGGGAGAAACAGTCGGAGTTATTAGTTTCCTATACTAATGGTAGGACTTAAGTTACTTTATAGGTATCACATACTATTAAAACTCATATGAATAATTGATATATCGAAATCTACATCCCTCATAACTTTCTATTAGCGCGTTGTCAAAGGTCAACGTGAAATCCAAAACGAAGAACAAATAAGTACTCAGTTATTAAATTCTACGAAATGCCCACACAACACAAAATGACTAAATATTTACATAATGAAATAGATGCTGAGATTATTAAAAAATTTAGAATTAAGAGTTCTGAGAAATAAAGTGATGCACTTGCATATGAATATTTAAACTCATCATCAAATTAACGAAACCTTGCGGAATCAATAAAGTGTCTCGGTGAAAATACCAACAAAAAATATTTGTGATACTGAAAACAAACTTAGCTGGTTCAGTGATAACAATGGGCAATTATATTTCTTCGCATAGATATAAATACCTACATCTAAAGATCACACAAGCGGCGATAGCCTAGTTGGGAGTGGAACGGACTGCCGAGACGAATGTCCGCAGGTTTAAAACCCAAGGGCACTTCTTCTTCTTCTTCAAGGGTTCTTCTTTCATTCTTTGTGAATTATCGCTCGCTTTAACGGTACAGGAAAACATCAAACTCAAATTCAAACTCAAATTCTTTATTCAAACAGTCTTTAAAAAGCTCTTATGAATCGTCATGAATCTACCACCGCTTCGGAACGTGTTATCACTGTGAAGAAAAAGCGGCGCAGGAAACCTGAGAAGTTATCTATAAGAATTTCGAAAGTATGTGAGGTCTGCAAACCCGCACTAGGCCAGCGTGGTGGACTAAGGCCTAAACCCTCTCAGTTGTAGAAGTGGTCCGTGCTCAACAGTGGGCAATATATAATACAGGGCTGGTATGGTATGGTAAAGATCACACCTAATCTCGATCCCCACTAAGATATAAACTTTTGTCATATCAACTACGAGGGACTTTACCGCAACACCCTAACCCGAAACAAATACGAATGGTGCAAATATTTGTCTCAGGGGGGAATAAAACCCCAGCTACCCGTTCCACTTCCCTTCACTTCCCGTTTCGATTCTGAACTGTAAAAGGTATAGAATTTCATTCCCATTCTATTTTATTTTTCAAAAGAGAATTGAATGGTTTCCGAATAAAAAATACATACAGAGAAAAGCTATAACGAAAAACTCAAATATTGCAAATATTATTTTGTATTTATCCACGCCATGAACTATTCATAGCCAAAAAGAAATTTCATTACTTTTCGGCGCAAAAAAACAATATGCACGAAATTAAATAGGCTCCAGATGAAAAACCGTTTGTAGTGCAGTAGGTGACCGAGTTAGTAAAAAGTAATTGGAAAAGATGAGCGAGAGGCTGCGGGCACTTTCACGAGAGGGCAGCCGAGAGCACTGTATTTTATAACGGCATTCCGAACACAGGGTACTTCTGTTTTGTGTGCACCTTTGTAGGCTGTGTTTAAGCGAGGGTGCGTCTGTACGAGTTAGTTGTAAGTGCCTGACAGTAGCATTACAAGCCAAATGTCGGGAAAATTGTTAGTTGTCATTCTCCCCTCCTGAAGACAATAAATTTTGTCTCATAATATCCAGTTATTTTTTTAGTTTCCTTTACCTCAGCGTGTTTTACACCAATAGCTTCAAAATTTACATGCACTGAATTTGTCGACAAATCTTTCGAATATCTAAGTTACAATATCCTATCTATTTTTACCTATCATGTCTTGTACCAATCTATCATCTTTCTCATTAATAACTTCACCGACCAAATTAATCTGAATACTTCGAACTTGAATACTATCGCTTAGGTAGCTAGTGAAAGGCTGGTAGGTTAGCTAGGCTAGGGCCTGTAGTGTCATCACCGGCGCGGACCGCGACACGTTCCTGCCATTATTTTTTATACTTAATAATTATTAAATCTCTTTTTTTATATCCCCTTTCCTGCCAGCCCGAGCTGGCTTTTTTTGTTTATTTTTCATCATTGAAATGTCTGTAGTTATATTAGTGACTTTTGTATTACTAATAATTATTATAATTAATTTAATGTATCTTGACTTATCATAAGTGCAACTATGTTCGCCTACGTTATGAGTAAAGTATTTTTTTTAACTGTAATGTCACACATTTCACAAACTCCTAAGGATCGGTAGCACACTGATACTATCAAGTCAGGAGTATCAACAATGCCCCCGATTGCTAGCAGCAATATCCATGCGTCATACCGCACACGCAGTTTATTCTAATCATACGAGCAACCTGTTCAACGTTCATCTTTTTATTCGTTATAAAAAATGCTATTGCTCCAACCGACAAATGATGACTAATCAAAAGGCAAATAAAAACCAGAGACAAATCTGTTGTTTTTTGTTCCCGGTGATTTAACATACTAATTTATTTGCGTCAATCAGTGGCAACACAGCTCATCATAACGGCATTGTTCTAGATGCGCAATTGTCAATGGTTTTTTATTGTTTTTATTAGAGTTAGCTGCCCAATGCGCAGTTTAGGAACTAGTAGGTGTGGGACGATATATCGCGACGACTACGTTGCGATATATCGTCGACTACTAAGTCGGGCTCAATACTATGACGTACACGCTTGAATTTTAGAAGTTATGCGTGTTTATTGTTAATAATTCCACGCTCTAGCAATATGGAACGCGTCCAAAATTTAAAGTTACATCTAATACATCCAGAATGTTGTCACCAGCGTAGCGCTCAACAGGCAAGCCACTTAGCCTCTAGCCCTCTCAAGCTACGCATACTACTTGCCCTCTTATACGTCGTATAAATCGTACAACCCATAACGGTGCGCAACTTTTTGTTCTCCAACACCATGTCGAAATTGTGATTATTATCGAACACGTGACGCCTTGTCCGTGGCCGAGTCGATAATTTCGCTGTTTTTATTACTTGCTAATGGTTTTTATTAGGGACGATGAGACGCAGACTATCGGTATTTGTCTATGAATTCTCAGCGGTTTCAAATAAGGAATCGGCATTTTCTTACAAGCAAATGGGCCACATTGCCAGAATAATTGTAGGTGCTTTACCAAACTTCAAGGCGGAGGAATAGAGTCTATGACGGATCGATACTATTGTAATAAATATAGTGGTAAGCGGCTACATTGTATGATGTTTGTATGACTTATATGGAGTTTGCAGCAAAAAATGTCCTTATCCATTATTTATATGTTTAACAAGAGATGGGTAAAGCAGGAAATGTTAGCTTGTACATATTTAATTTGCAATTTTGTTTGAAATTCATTGCATAGTCTGATATAAGCTCCATTAAGAGCAATGTCACAGAATTTTACTCTGACTCTTTTCTCACTGACCATGTCACTACAAGGTGAGTTTTTTTAAGGCATTGAATGACGAGACGAGCATGCCGTTCGCCTGATGGTAAGCGATACGACCACCCACAAACAGTAGCAACACCATCCAGCACCTTGAGTTACAAAGTACTGTGTGGCATTCCACTGCGCTCGTCATCCTGAGACATAAGATGTTAAGTGTCATTATGTCCAGTAGTTAGATTCACAACATATTTTTTCAAGCGAAAGCCATATTATCGATAGTCACATAATTATATCCAAAACATCAATATAATTACAAATCCAAAACAATAATGTTTTGATAATTTACTAGGAGGTGGTTTAAATTTAAAACCTGAGACTTTCTAGGCAAGAACTTGGTAGGCTTATTCTATTGCCAAACTGCGCTATGCAAACACTCATATAATAAACCGGGATTTGAAGCATAAGGCTTGACATCTAAACTTCTCTCAGTGGATAGCGCAGTTTAATGCCATGTAGAACTTAGGTGCCTTAATCATTCAATGTATCGCAATAATTTATGAGAAGACGAGTCTCCATGACCTGCGTAGAGCGAGTTACTCGTCTTATTATTCATATAAAAAGCAATCGAACAATTTCGGAGGTCAAATAATAGCATACGATTGAAACTGTGTCGTCGGGTCACAGCTGCGGGCACGCTCCGCGCTGTCTGCCACTTCACTATATAATATATATACACGTCTATTGTATGGAGATTTGGTATTATTAAGTGGTTTGAGTTCTTGTTTTTTACTGACGATTCTTATAATGATAAAGACTCTTAGGTTTTGGATCCATTACTAAACTAAATATACAGACTTCGTTTTTTAATTTTTAATGAACATTCATTTTCTGCTAGCCATTTAGTTCGACAAACTTAAAAAATATATACTTTAAAGAATTATGTGTTTACATTTCACAAATTATAATTTGATCTTAAAAAGCCTTTGCTTTGATAGTACAGACAGGGAGTTAGTTCATCAGTTGGTATAGATTTGAAAACAATTTGACAGCTGTAGGTATCAATAATCTGTAACAGAGAACAGTAACCAGACAGCGCGTAATGGCGAGTAAAAGTATGCCGTGAGTAATGAGGCAGGAGTAACGGACTAGAGGCTACCGTACAATAGACATGTATAGTGTATGGTACAATGTGAATGTTCATTGCGTTGACGAAAACACTTTAATATTGGTGACGTTGCTTCTATCACGAGTAATGAACAAATGGCCAAGTCTTCATACTGTAAAGTACTGTTAAAATAATCCAAAATAACCACAGCCTTTCTTAATGCTAGTTTACAGTAGCAACTTCTTGCAACAATTTATTGCGCAAGAACATACTGATACGTTTACATTTCAATAGTTATAAACACATGCGACTTGCCGGAAGTCCTGCAAGCTTCAAAAATTTCAGAATTTAGAGCTTCATGTAAACAACGATAAAAATTACTTCCGGACTTACAACTCCTAGAAGTTTTCTTGCTAAACTTAACCTCGCTTAATACCTATACCTACCTTTTAAAGGAAGGGAAATTGTGGGTATTTTTAACAAAGATTACTTAACAATTTATTGCCAATGAGCTAGATTGCTAGCTTATACGACAAACAAAGAGTTTTGTGGTATTAAAAGTGGTCTAATTGAATATCTCATTACCTTTGAAGACATAAACGTAACCTTATGAAGTACCTCAATATTTCTCATAGTCAGTGACGTTTATATATAATACTAGCTTTTGCCCGCGGCTCCGCCCGCGTGAATGAGTTTTCCCGGTATAAAAGTCCCGCTTAAAATGTAGCTTATATGACACGTTCGTAGATTTACCATAGCAGCGCCATCTATTGATTACTTACTCAACCCAGTCGAAAGGTATCGATATCTGTTAGAATCATTCATAGCAGCGCCATCTATTGATTACTTACTCAACCCAGTCGAAAGGTATCGACATGTGTTAGAATCATTTGGAGTTAAGATAATTGTGACTGTCAAATAATAACAGACAAATAATTAGCAATAAATTAAAATTGCGACTATAATTTGAGATTTAAACTATCCTATCTCTCAAGTTGGATCGAACTGCACATGGTGTGCGAATTTTATTATAATCGGTTAAGTGGTTTAGGAGTCCATTGAGGACAAACATTGTGACACGAGATTTATATATATTAAGATAATAAGATGCTAAATAGATTTATTAATGGTAGTGATGATATTAGGATTTGTAACCTAAGTGCAGCAGATGGTTGGCTGAGAATCGAGATGTTGGTTCGATCGCGAATCCCACTAACCCAATAAACTAGTGTAACGGCCATATTGCTATGTAAGCACAATGCATCCGGAGTGCAGTCACTCGAGAGTGTCAGTAGTGTAACATGGAGTCCGGCACTGTGTACACGCATATAACCATGTAACAATGTAATAATGTTTTCACCTACCAATAATAAACTTTTATAAATAATTACCAACTATATTATTGTGGGACACTCACATGCCCTAACATTGGCATCCCCTAACATTGGTGACCCCGACGTGATAATGCATCCGCTACGACGAAGAAGGAAAAAAGTCTATACTTTTTCACTAAAAGAGGAAACTTGAGTCCAGCAGCAACTGTCTAAATTTAATTTGTACTTCGTAATATAGATACATACACATACATACACACACATACATACATACACACACACACACACACACACACGCTCACGCACACACACACACACGCTCACGCACACACACTAGAGTTCCAATATTGTTAAAATGACTGTTCTGTTTTTATTATATAGTTATTTTATATATATTTTTTTACATATCGATACCTCCCACGTAAGTTGTTGTATGCCACAAAAATGCCGTTTAGCGTTTTTACTGAAAACTATCCTAATTTCCATTATTTAATGCATTCAAAGTGAAAAAATTACGAAAACACGATTTTTTCAAGGATTTTCCAAACGTATTTTGTTGTAACTTCCGAACGAGAACGGACTACAATAGTGTATAGGCCTTTGCAATGGTTTACGTGGGGCGTGGGACGGGGAGAATCACGCGCTCGCGTCTCGTATTGGTCACATACAACAGAAAACGCCGGAGTTTCAACCGGCCGCACGCGGAAGGAAGGAAGCGGTTAAGTTCTCTCAAAATTAACTCACGTAATTTAATTACTTAAAATATATTATAACAATGAAACGTACAAGTATACAAGTACAAGAAGGCGTAGACTATGTGTTTTGATCAATAATACGAGTACACAAAATAGTAACTCCGAGAAACCCTTTCAAAATAATAATATTTCTTTAGATGTAATAGAACTAAATAGTTTTCGTGATTCAAGCCTCCGAAATATCACAGATATGTTTTATTTGTAATATTTTATTAACATTTATTAGGTTATTGTTACTTTTTGATAGTGATACCAATCTAAAATGTTGTATAGATTAGTTACAATATTATACGTCGTTGTGCATTCATTAAAAATATTATATGTAATACATACAACATTTTACGTTTACATTAAAATTAAAATATTGTTGTATGTTATAAATAAAACATTTTACTTCGGGAATGGTTATTCTAAACTGTGTTGTATAGTAAAATGCTATATTATACGTTGCTATTACTTTTTTTTTACTCAAATTCAATGTTGTATGTTAAAGATCTATTCTAAAATTGGGTCTTAAAAGTAATATATAAAATGATTTGTTCTGCCTGACTGACTTAGTGAGCGATCTATGAACGCAGAGCTTAAACCGCTGGACCTTGAGACGTGAAATTTGGTGGATTTGTCCTTATACTCTTTAAGCATTCGATAAAAAAAGATTTCCCGAAATTAAATTATTTAAAATTACTGTTTCAGAGTCTTCATTACTAATAAGTTTCAATGAATAGTTAGCAAATATAATAGATGGAGATGTCTTTGACAATAACTTCGAACTAGCAATAGATTCTGATACAGCAAATCTTGTTGATAATTGTGCTGGTTAGAACCACAATCGCATAATATTTTCGTTTTATGTGTATATTCGTTAAATAGGACAAAATAAAAGAAGTGTGGGTATGTGCAAAAGATCCTTTTACAATTTAATGTCGGTACGATTTGGCATAATAATAATCCCTTCCTAGCCGATTTCGGTCTCGGCGGCCAATCTCAACAGAGATCAGCCAATTAAGTAAGAGATATTATAGTGCACAAGTGTGTGCGCAATACACGGGTGCACTCGCTATTTCTTCACTTTCATAGTCCGGTGAGACGGCAATCCGACATGACCGGAGAGAGATCAGGCGCAGAGCCCACGTCTTTACGTAACTGAGTAATTTTTAAGATGGAAAATGCCAGGCACAATGTTTTGGCCCGACTCGGAATTCAAAACCAGGACCTCAGCGCGCAAATCGTACTCTTAACGCATACGCAATACAACTGCGCCATCGAGGCAGTCCGATTTGGCATAAACTAATGTTATGACGATTGCAATTAATATCAATACCCGAAGACGCCAAATAAATAGTATGGCTGAGCTGTGCCCTCTCTATTCTTCACTTAAGAAAGGCAAAATATGATGACTTAATGAGTCTCTGTCACAGTGGAATCATTCCAGCTACATATCACGACTTTTCCAAGAGTCTATCTTTTGTTGCTGGCTCTCATAATGATGTTAATTTTTTTAAGAATCTAGTACATAAATAAGTCTTTTCTTTTTTAACATAATTAAATATCTTGTAATTATGTATCTTCATTTTATTATAGATTCTCATAAAACTAATATTAAATTTTTATTGATTTAAGTTGTTTGCTCAAGACCGGCATGGTTAGCGCTCACTTAGGGAGGCCTACGTTTAGCAGTGGACGGCGACAAGCCAATTGATTTATTTAAGGCTCAAATTAATCCAAAAATTAGGTTTATCTGATTAAAAGTAACTCAACTTAATTATGAATTTGAAAATTCTCGACTGCTCTGTTGTATTCGACTACCTTGGTGGCGTAGTTTAATTAAGGTACGGCCGCAATGCTGAGGTTTCGGATTCAATCCCCGGGTCGGGCAGTAATATTGGGTTTTTCCAATCAGTATCAGCCCGGAGTCTGGTATTTGTGCCCAATATGGCGATAGGCTCGCTCATAGGGAAGCATCATGCGCACATCGCACATCATGGGACGGAATACGCACAGCAAAAAGTGGGTGCATTAGTTGCGTATCTGCCTACCTATTTGGGGGTAAAAGGCGTGAGTATGTGTGAGTGTGAAAATGTTTTTTTTTAACTTCGAATAAAATCAAATATACTTACAATGACAATAATAATTATAAAAGATTAGGTACCTAATTTCTTGTTATCCTGATTTTAAGTTGATCTCTTAGAAATAAGTAGGTTATTGTTGTTATTTTAAATTCTGTAATACTTTTTATTATTCTATTTTATGTAGATTTTAATAAGAATTTGTAATGGTTTTAAAATATCGTGGAGAGTGAGTTTTGTCTTTTTTATTATGTTTCTAAGTAACCTTACTATGATTGTTTTATTTTCGATTTTTTTTATTACCTAGTAATGGAAGACATTATCTGTTACCTAAATGTTTGTTATGTAGGTATATCAAAATTTTCATTATTTTATTTTTTCAATTATGTTTTATTTCTAGTATGTGTTATTTCTATTAAAAAATAAAGGAATTTATCTTTTATAATATTTCTTTCTTATTTCTTAACCTACATTTGTTCACATATAATAATAATACACACATATTTTTTAACCAATGTTTATTATTATTACCACATAATAGAATGAGGCTTATATTTTTCAGCGTATATTGTTGTAAATATTATATACAACAATTAACGACACCTAAACTCCGCGGTACAGTGTTGTAATTATGAGATACAACATCTAGCGTAGCCTGTACTCCACAGTAAAATGTTGTATGAACGATATCTCAGAAAATATACATATTTTTTTAAATTATGTTTCAACACAGTCAAGAATACTATAAGTTACATACATATACCAAATTTCACAAAGATACAACTATAAATGAAGTTTTTAGTCCAATTTGAATCTTTAAAATGCTCTACTGTAAAATTGTGATTTTGGGGATACAACAACTTACGTGGGAGGTATCGATATAGATTAATTTACTGTAACATAAAACGTTACTTGTCGCTCAGTAGGCCAACGCTATAAACTTTCCGCATAACATCTTAGGAAATAATTAGGAGAGGCTGAAAACCAGCGCTGCTCGGAACTACTGTCCCGGTCAGCTCGAGCTGAGCCGCCTCCTTTTGCCTTTATTTTAGTTTAAGCTTAAGAGTATCTTTGTTATTATTAGTGTTATAAGGCAATAAACTGATTTATTTATTATTATTATTATTAGATAACAAGTTTTTGCCCGCGGCTCCGCCCGCGTGAATGAGTATTCCCGGGATAAAAGTCCCGCTTTATATTTTCCCGGGATAAAAGTAGCCTAAGTGTTAATACAGGACATAATCTACCCATGTGCCAAATTTCATAGAAATCCGTTTAGTAGTTTTTGCGTGAAAGAGTAACAAACATCCATACATCCATACATCCACACATCCATACTTACAAACTTTCGCGTTTATAATATTATTAGGATACTACTAAGTACGAAGTATCAAAATATATATTTTCATATCCACATAGACATATGTTTTCAAACACATTCCGCCGATTTCTCACGGTTATAATACTATTTCATTCATATTTCCGAATTGTATTAACGTAATATACATATTCTATGGAAGTAGTATATTTAGACTGCTTCATTTGCTGTACGTTTTACATAAAACCGTTTTTATCGTAATAATATATTCACAATTGTAAAATTATGCGATACCGATTAATAATAAGCTGTGTGTGCCCTTTACGAATATAGTTTTTAGTCTGTGAGTTGCTTATATAATATTTATTTGACACTAGGTATTGTTCGCCCGCGTGAAAAGCCTTTTCCGCTACAAACGTCTCTAAAACAAAGTACGATACCCGCGCCATCTACTTAAAGAATCAGATTAAAAATATCCATTATTTCCCATGGGAGCAAATAATCGGGATAAAAATATGTGTTGAGCTAGGACATGACCTACCCGTGTGCCAAAATTCGTCCAAATCTGTTTAGTTGTTTCTCCTAACAAACATCCAAACATTTTCATAAACTTTTGCATTTATAATATGAGTAAGTAGTAAGACTCGCTTTATTTAGCAATTAGCCCATGTTCGAAGGTGTCGAAGTATCATTATCATCAGCCACATGACGTGCACTGCTGACGGACCTGTGAAAAGCGGCCTGCCTGCCTGCCTCTAGCATGTATGTCGAAGTATTCCGTAATTAAAAATCATTAACATGCAAACATTATGGATAGTAACAAAATAGAGACTGCTTGCGCTCCTATTTACCTTTCAGGACACAAGACGCTTGCGGCTTGACACAAGAACTATCTAAATTGATAGAATAAAAAAATGATAGTACCAAATCTACAAATATGGCAAACAATTGTAACCGGCAAAGATGTTTGTATTACCCTGATGCGTAATGTACAAACGCGTAATGAGTTACTGTAATACTTTCTCTTGTGTAACATTATTGCGAAATGCAAGATTTGCTATCTGCTCCATCTGCAGTCTACCAGACGCCACTAGCAGCCTCAATAATGATAACTGAGGAAACGATAATTTCATCCCAATATGCTAAAAGATAGAAATATGAGTGTAGGGTAAATAATAATACGTGAACGAAAATATTTGTATCCCTTTTAACATTGCACGCACGGAGCTTGAGATTTGGCGTAATTAAAATTCATATAGAGAAGGAATGCTGAAACTTCAAATTAATGAATTGCGGTCGAATTTCGATCAGTGGGTGACCACTAGCATAGAATAAATAGTTCCCAATAACGTTTTCTTTTAGGTGAACCCTGAAAGGGTCGACGTAACTGACTCTTCTCTACTCAATTAAATATAATGTATCCCTTGCGGCCATTAACAAACACTTCATACAACCCTCCAAAATTACTTTCTCAGTCACCATGACATCTTAGGCCTCGGCTTCCCTTAATTAAATATTACGGCACAAGTAGTGGTAGTGGAAGGGTACAGGATATTTTATCCGACTAGGTAGCGCTCCTTGTATACGTAAACCCCGCCATACTGGTTCGATTTACATCACTCTTCGTGGTCAACCGGTGAACAAGACAAGGCTAAGGTCTACCGGCTGAGGGACGCTACACCTATTGCTGGCTATTGTATTTCAATTTAATAATTCGTAGAACCACACTAGAGACGAACTAGCCAACAGTATGAAAACCAAACAAACCAATGCTATACAGCTTGCTATTTCGTATCGTCTAATAATTGAAATATCCCGAAACTAAAATATTTCCCACTTTTCCATAATCCTTGATTCTTTACTGATGGTAGGCAGGGCATCAAGGATCATTTTGATAATGTGGGTGTTTATAGGTGTCTTGGAGATCTCTTATCAAATTTTGAAACAGCTTATTTGGCGATACACGCAAAAAATAATTCTATTATTATTTACATTTACTATATCTCTATACATATTTATTAGACCCAACAACGGCAGATCAGATTTAAAAACAAGTAATATAAAAAGAATAAAGGTGACGCCCCATAACGGCTCGTCTGCCTAATGTTTACGTTAAACGTTAGTTAGTCGTGACGTCACGAAGTTACCGAAACTCGTCTTTGAACAGTGACGCTTGTTAAATATGTAAATTGTTCAGTTTGTTTTGGCGTAAGTTAGACTGGCAAGGAGTTGCGGAGTTTATTTTCATTTGAAATAAATGAAGCGCTGTATTTGTTTGAGATTTTGGATTTTAGTGTATAAAAGCATCAGTTGCGGATTGGTTGCACACAAAAATAGGGTAGGTGTTCGCACAACGCTATTTTTATAATAGAGCGCGCCTGTATGTGTTATAGTACCAATAATATAATACAGTGGATAGTTCCGACTCTATAGCAAATAAAATAGCTGTAGATAGTTGACAAAACTGAGTAACGTCACTCTAAAAACATTTCATGCACAGCTTTCAGTAGCCGATATTTTCTTCAGGCTGAGGCAGAATTCAAGCATTTCTAGCTCTACAAATAAAACACAAAATAGTTTACAAGTTTTGATATATATCCCTTCCATTCTTCCAAGCCGATTTCGGCCACGTCGGCCAATCTCAACGGAGATCAGCCAGGTACGCAGGAGATATTATAGTGCACAAGTGTGTGCGCAATACACAGGTGCACTCGCTATTCCTTCACTCTAATAGTCCGGTGAGACGGCAATCCGACATGACCGGAGAGAGATCAGGCGCAGGACCAACGGCTTTACGTGCTTTCCGAGGCACGGGGGTATCACACCGCCAACTTCCTGACTCCGAGCTGCGACTGAGTAATTTTTAAGATGGAAAAACCCACTCACAATCTTTTTTTGGCTCGACCCGGGATTCGAACCCAGGACCTCAGCGCGCAAATCGTACTCGTAACGCGTACGCAATACAACTACGCTACCGAGGCAGTCAAAAATAAAACAAGTTTTGATAAAATGTAGCTGTATTCCTCGTCTATATTGAGGCAGATCCTAGGCCTCGGTACCCGTCCATCCTAATAAAATACATGTATTACATTCGTAACGCATTGGTATTCGTAGATCCGAGAGGCGGGCGCGTGCTATCGCATACATTACTATAGGTTTCGTTATTCTAATGGAGTTTTCGTCGAAAGTGCACCTACGCTTTTATGAAATGAATTATGCTGGTACAGTACTAGACGGTAATAGAAAACGTAACCTTATGCCGACTTCGCTTGTGTCTGCAAGTAAGGACGGTTCCCTCGATGTGTTATACAAAAATAGCTCTTAAATGCAACTTCACTCTCGTGAAAATATTTCGATAAGTATTTGATATTAAGAATACTGTACCTTTTAATTAGTGAAAGTTTTTTTAGAGTCATTGTAATTGCTCGATCTGAGAATCGAATCGACAACCACATGTCCAAATATGCTGCCTGTCAATTAAATAATACGACAAATTAAGAAACTTCAATTATTGCAATCGGTTAAAACTAATAATGATCAATACCCAAGGTATTCGGAATATTCATTATCGGCAATGCGAGGTGTAACCAGCGATCATCAACCTCCGACCTCATCCATCAATCCATTGGCATTAGCTTGGTGTAACACGTAATAAAACACAATTACCTCTACAATTTTTACGATACAACTATACTCAATGTAATAAATGCAATTAAAATATTTGCTAGCTAGAAACTTTTTTGTTGTGTAGGACGTAAGTAGGTACCAAATATATGGGTGTCGCTCGACGGACGAGTAAAGTAACCGCTACTTCTTTTATTAAAAACAAAACAAACCTCCTGCCAACCTAGAAATCCTATTTGTTACAATTTAAAATCCACTTCCTCTACCATAAACTACCAATTACAAAAAACCAAGAAACTTAAGTCACGTGAACAAGAGCCAGAAACTCACGTAACACAAGGTCAAAGAAATCTCATCCAACGCTTCCGCATAACACCGGCGCCGAAATATGAGCCTATTAACACGCCCTTGAACTAGATGCTTCTGTGGCATCACGCAACTGTACGAAAAGGACCGTCAGAACAATACAATTAATGTATTGTAAACTGACGAGTCTTATGACTATCTCCTGCTGGTACATCCATTGCAATTTAGGACTTTGAACTCCCTTACCATCAAGTGCAGTGGGTTCACTTTGCTGTGCCCATTTATATGTCTACCTTTTTATAAAGGTAGTAGTAATGTACTATTACTTTTAGTCCAAAAATCGGTGTAAGTCCTAGAGCCATCACTGTCAGTGTCCTTAATATCTTAATCCTAGGAAAGATAATCCGTTTGAAGGATATATACTGGAAGACCTAAAAGATTTCAAGTGAGAAACACCCATAAATACCGCGTGATATTCGCGTGACACTCCCATGACAGAGAGTCGTGTCCAACACTGGATAAGTTTATATTAATCCTTGGACGCCCGCGGTGGACACCGGTGTCCATTTATATAAGGAAATTAGCTTATAGCTATATATAAGCGGGCGTTGACCGGTTAAAGGGCTGATATTATATTTTTCGGTTGTGTCAGCGGCTATAGATTCTTACCTACATGAAGTTCTTAGGTATTCATTATGCTTCTCTTTTAATATCATGGTTCTAAATCCTTTTGGAATACTTTTAGACAAACTTGTCAAATATAGAAAATCACTTTCCTTTATTCCTAAGAACATAAATGGTAAATACTAAATGTCTTTCACGTTACAATGTTAAAATGACAACATTGTTACCGAAATACATTAAATTTCTTTTTTTTCATCACATTAGAACTCAAATTAGTTCCCAATTAAAATGTATTAGCAAAATGAATTGAGATGAGCAGCTGAATAGAGTAAAACTAGGTGTCGAGTGACGCAACGTGCCTGGGCCCGGAGCCACTTTCACTAACGTGACAATAGCTCCAGATTTTAGAATTCCGCAGCCAGTACAAACGGCGGACATACGGTGGATGGCGTGTTTGTAAACACCGCCATATCGAATGTCAGCCGAGCTCGAATACCACTATTCAGTCGCTGTACAAAACGGTGACACGATTGACGGGTTCATGGTCTTGCCATTTCGGATGTAAAATGTCGGAAAACTTGCGAACTATGTATTTTAATATCGATGGCGATTGAATCATTGTTTCTATTTTCAATATACGGTTTTTTGTGTTTCTGGAGTTTAATAAAATAAAGAACAATAGACTAGTCTAGATAACTATTGAGCTTAAAGTTTTTTTTTTATTATCAATGCTTCGCACATCTTGTGCTTATTGCCGGGTAAAATAATAATTTTAAGGCAAGATATTAACCGTTTTCTTAGAAATCAACTAATATGAATAGTTACTATACTGTTGAATGTCTTTATCAATTCAAATACAAGTCTTTATCGATTCATAAAATACAGCCTAAATGTAAACAGTCATTAATCTTAATACATAAACTATAATAACTGAATACAAAACAAGAACACTAGAAAACGCTTTCCAAATTCCCTTTAATTTGCTCTGAAATTTATTTTCTGTAATAACGTCATGGTCTGTGGTAAAATAAGATAAAACCCCACAGAAAAACCATTCAAAAATGAAAATACGAACGCGAAACAATGCTAAACAACCAGAGACATTATCTAAATAGGTTGTAAATCAACAAACAAAATCTCTTTTGTAAAAAAAAACAGACGCCAAAATTATAACCGGCCAGTCCATTATCAAAACTCCAACGGACAATAAAAAAAAGATAATTGAATTTCGCATTCCATCCCCTGGAACCCGGGACAGGTAGGACTTAATATTTCGTGAATTGTTGTATTTGCCGGTGTTAATCTCCTCTGTGAGACCCAAATTGGCGTGGGCTTTTATTATTTTTCGTCCAGAAACGGGATTATGTTGTTCACACTTTGAATACCAAAATGACAATTGTAATTTGTGGAGTAAAGTCTGCTGTGTAAAATGCTTATTAAGTGCGGTTGTAATGATATACGAGGGAGAATAAAATATAATGTTTTAATAGAGAACGTTTTATGATATGATCTTATTGTAATACATAGTCAAGTTCAACTTATTTTAGTACCTTCCTAGCGTGAATCGGACGGAATGTTCTGCATTACAGATTAAGTGATAAATACGTTTTATTAAATTAATATTTATTCATTTAAGATGTTTGGGTAATATAGTCAAATTTAAAGTGAGTTAAAATACTAACATCAACACAAGGTATTATTTTGCCCTCCAATATAGAGGATATATAGGATAGGAGATAACCGTGCCCTTGTCACTTCATAGGTGGGATTTAAGTTCGGTGAAACATGATTCCGGTAGTATTGCGTCTCTGCATAACCCTTCGGAAATTAAGTGTGTATATATGAAGGTGGTACTTGTGTCTCTACACACCAAGCGGCGCGTCATCGATTCTCATTTTCATTTACCACATCGAAGCTACTGTTTTCCGTCAACGCGACAATTTTATTTATGGGTAAGTAGTATAACATGTCGTGCAAACACATAAGTACTTTTTAAGTATACGTAACCTAGGTTTTCCACGTACCTAATGGACAAACCGTTATTACAAACACAAAAAATCTCAAAAGCAAGATATTTGGGAATTTCTAAACACTGAAATGTGGTTACTCCTCCCGGAAGCTGAATAGTCACGTACACAGTTTGTGAATACTATAATATTATTATTCTAAGCAATAATTTTGGTCGTAAGTGTGTGTCTTAAAACCAGTGCCAAATCCCTAATTTAACACGGGTGAAGATTAACAATTGTGTCATTATCCACCATTGCACCCTTATTAAAACACTGAATAGTAAAGCTCAGCTAATCCGGGCAGAAGATGCTAGGAGCACTGGTGGTAGGTCTCTCATATGTAAGAGTCCGTCTGGGTGTGTACCACCGCAATGTCTATTTCTACCGCCAAGCAGCAGTGTGCATGCACTGTTGTGTTTCGGTTTGAAGGACATAGTAGCCAGTGTAACTACTGGACATAATGAGACTTAACATCTTATGTCTCAGAATGACGAGTGCAGTGGAATGCCACACAGTACTTTATAACTCAAGGTGCTGTATGGTGCTACTACTGTTAATGGGCGGTCGTATCGCTTACCATTAGGCGAATGGCATGCCGTAATTAAAAAAAAAATAGAGTTCTGACTTAAGGCTGTACATTGTACAATAATTGCTTTGCCGCTTCGAAAAACCAGACATAAAAATGTACACAATCGCACAACGAGCTGATGAAGAGGGACGATCAGAGGAGGAAACGACAGTATTTACACCTAACACGTTGCATCCGATTGGACGCGGTCAACGCTTTCACGCATACTGCTGCGGCTCGACAGCATCACCGATTCATTATTATTCAATACGTATGTACTAAATAATAATATGCCTTCCGAATATTAGGCTGAATAAAGAAACTTTGTAAATAGTATTTTTTATAAAGAATGTACAATGTACATGTATATATTGCATGCTATTTGCCGGTTTCTCTTTCCACTATATAATTCGCGTCGTAGATAAGAAATGCTTAACAGATAAAAAAAATATTACGAAAATGAAAGAGATCAATATTTTTATCGCAAAAAACCAGCACATAATTATTTTCTTGATTTTTTATCAAAATAATCCTTTTTTTTAATAAAGGAACAACGTTTTGAATTTTAAAACTCATCTCTCGTGAACTGGCCAGCAATAAATAAATTGAAAATCAATAGTCCGTCGTGGACGGCGTCTGGTGGACGTGTGCATGAATGAACACGCCGCGCCCGCGCCGCGCCCGCGCCGCGCCGACACCGCGCTGCTTAACATGCATGCGCCGTGGCCGCTCATCATAGATTATGGGGAAAATCAATGCCACACATGACTAGATCATACCCGTGTAACCGCTGACCACACAAATCGACGTGGAATACTACATGAGTGCGTTCTGAACTCAGGCGAATGGGGACGACTGAGGGCGCAGGGTCTACTATAACTTTAGTATCTCGTTTCCGGGAATCCGTTTGGAATCCGAGAATCTATTAGATACATCAATTTAACTACCGGTGTCTCCTGAATTGTATACTTCTTACGTTACGAACGTAGTGCAGTGCCATTCTTTGCAATTCCCAATTTAAGATGGCGTTGTTACTAGCGCGGCGCTTATTATCAGAAGAACAATGCTCGTCTCGTCATTCAGTTGTATAAAAACAAAAACGCTCTGAACCCAACGTTGAATCACTACTAGCTAAAATAAACGATTATACTAGAAAGTACGAAGGAATTTCAATGAGCTGGAAACGAGACAGTTATGTAAAGATGGGCGGCTCGTGGTGTTCCCCTGGCCGGGCGGCGCGCGGGCACCCCGTGCGGCGCGGCGCAGCGTCGGCACACGTACCCTCGTCCGGTGCAGCGTGTTGCTATGCGCCGGTCGCGGATGCTATCTGCGATCACAATCGGCCGGCGCAGCGCCGCAGCGAGCACCGGTCAGCTGATTGCTATTCGGCGCGCGAAGAGAGCGACAAGCACCTCACTGGTTGCGCCACCGCGCGACATCTCGCGCGGCGTCGCCGCTGCGCCGGCCGCGCATACACAACGTGCGGGACGCGGCCGAATTTATTTGGCGCGCGTCGCTCGCGATTCCGCCGGCGCGCCGCCAATTACGTTGCGCAAGTATCCACATATGTAGGTACGGTAAATTTCTTATTCGCCACGCGGCTCAATAAACACGCTAATTCAACGTTAATTGCATAAGGCGTTCATAAACGTTCGCTAGCGCTGACTCACGCAGTTATTATATTGATTGGAGTTTGAAAAATAACAAGTTTTACATGCACCGGTGGCGGTGTCGTAAACTCATCTGCATACAATTGAAAGATCAAGAACGCATGTCCGCAGCACGCGGCGCGTTGTTTTAGCAATGCGCCGAGAATGAGCGGCGACTCGTAATCGTACCCTACATACGTCGCGCCGTGACGCCGCGCGTGTCGCGGGTTGCTTCGCGCTGAACCGCTCAGTGCCTCTGTGACCTGTGTGTCACGCGATGTCGCGGGCTCGGGATGCCGTAATACAGATTGCAGAGATCATAAAGCGCCAAGGAAAACGGGTCTGAGTCACAAATCCTCGGATTTTTTCCCCCGATGATGATACTACAGGTTGTGCATTGTTTTTAGTATAAAAAAGAACGAAGCAGAGGTCATTGCGTCACTAATTAAAATTCCTCACGCAACACTGGTGCTGAGCCTTCGGCGCCGCTCGCAGCGCCACTGGCGACCGATCCGCGCGGAGATGATACCGTAATTGCCGGCACATTGACATTTAGCTTCTAAATATCTCTCTGCACAGCAATTGCACTCCTTGCATACTGGACTACGACTAGGAGGTATAATTGTAGTCAGTTTTATTGCACAATTTAGTAACGTTAATAAAATATCTGATAATATAAGAGTTAGTAGTTTTCATGGTGTATTAAGTAGGTACTTCACGCAAGACCCCAATAATTTGGCTGAACTGTCTTAGAACGAGCACATCTTCAAACGGTCCCGATGATTTGCGATAAATAACTCCACACAAACTTTAAAGCCTTAGGCTCGGCCTCGCGCTCTGAGGGTTCCTTGCCCCAAGATTTTTCTCTATAATGTGTACACACACATCACGCTTTTGAGGCAAAGGTGCGCGACCAGGGCACCCGTTTCGCCATGTGTGTTCCACCCCATGATGTGATAGTGGGCGAACTTATCGCCATATTGGACACAATTTCCAGAATCCGGCCTGATACTAAGCAAAAAAACTCGAATATTATATTTCGCGACCCAGGTATCGAACCCGTGACCTCAAAGCGGTGTCCTACCACTCGTACCACGCATGCAATACAACTAGTACGCCAATGAGGCAGTATGTGTTAATGTGTTATATCCGCCACAATAACACATTTTCTATGAAAAACCTCCCTTTTTTCTATTTCGGTTGATAGGAACCCGGAGGAGGCTGGACAGACAGACGAACACAGACTTAGTAATACGTAAGAAAAAAAAATGCATAGAATATATCGAATTTGGGTATATTTATTTCACCCTAAATCCGCAAAATAAATTATCAAATTTTACATATGCGAAATCTGTTCAGTAGTTCCTAATAAAAATTACACATATTGAATAAAGCCATTTGCATTATTCCAATAAAAAAATAACATTTCTTACAGATACTGGGTAGGTAACTGGTGGTAGGTCTCTCATATGTAAGAGTCCGTCTGGATGGGTACAACCGCAATGTCTATTTCTACCGCCAAGCAGCAGTGTGCATGCACTGTTGTGTTTCGGTTTGAAGGACATTGTAGCCAGTGTAACTACTGGACATAATGAGACTTAACATCTTATGTCTCAGGATGACAAGCGCAGTGGAATGCCACACAGTACTTTATAACTCTAGGTGCTGTATGGTGTTGCTACTGTTTATGGGCGGTCGTATCGCTTACCATCAGGTGAACGGTATGCTCGTCTCGTCATTCAACGACATAAAAAAAAAATAAAAAAAAACGAAGACACCTTTTATGTCTATTTTTTATTGCATAAAAACGAATTGAGGACAAACAATTAATTACTAGTTTCTAAAACGAGATTTATAAATACATGATATAAAACGTAAATAAACAAATACAGGATTATTAAATGATGAATAATCGTTATTAATATGCATAGGTCGGAATGCAAACATTCTTGACTTATCTCACACGATCGTTGTATCACGTTCCGAGATACCGTCACGTTGTGAAACGGCGGGCTAAGAAAAATTGCAAAAAATTTGTAATCCCGTAAATCTTGTGAAATTATTGCGACTTTATCGCAAAAACACTAAAATAGGGACAAAATATATTTCGCGCGATATGTAGAGCCTACTTATACTTGACTTTAAAATTAAGCTTTAAGTTTTGGAATTTTTAGGTAGATTTATATAATTGTTTGGGGGTTTGTTTGATTAATATATACAATCAAATATAAAATTCCCGTCATAGATTAAAGTCTCTATGGTTGATTGCAAGCTCTCCAGCACGATTTTTAACAACACAAACATGACGGAAAATGTCCAGACGCAGTTCGCTTTTCACCCAACCTCCCGTGACCCGGCGCTGGTTTCCGTAGTAAACCAGCTAGTTGTCGCGATGAGTCACAACAATGAATCACGTAGCCTTTATTTCGTGACCTTTCATTCAGCTCTTATTAAAACAAACATACTGAGGAAACGGGGACGTGCAGCAAAAAAAAAAAAAAAAAATTTAAAGTACTCACCCAGCCATGGTGCAGTTGATGTCGACGTTGAACGTGGGAGTTTCACAGCACTACGGAGCACGTAGTTTTAACACGCGATCGCCATGCCGTCCGAGCGCGGCGGGTGTTGGAACGCGAGTGGCGGCCCGAGAGCCGGCGCCCGACGTCGCCACCGCGCCGGGCCGCGCGTGTCGCCCGCGTCGGAGGCCGCGCGCCGACGCCCGCCGTGACGCGACGATGCACCCCTGACGCCTACCTTACCAGCCGTAAGGATAAAGTTGCCCGCAGAGCTTTTGAACCCTTGTCCGAACTAAATTAAACCAGTATGTAGACTTTTTACCTTCAGAGCCGGTTTCAAGTCGCAGCATTACGTTTGTTACCCTCATGACCGACCTTATCGTGCAAATGACCGGCTGAACTAGAAATCCGACTTTTCGGTTTCAAGTACTAGGCATCTCACTGAGGACTATCACAGTGCCTACTGCACGGACCTTTAGGTATCTCCATCCCAACTTCTTTGTGGACGTACAGCCTCCTTCGTGATATTAAGTTTTATAGATATGCATATTAGGATGCGAATGTACATATTGGTCCATAGAGGGAAATATTGAACTTTGATGAAGTTGTGAAAAGGATATTCTTTTCTTACTTTTTTCTCTTACAAATACTAAACATTCCATTGTAATACTAAGTATATTTTTACGAACTTTCGTTTGAAAATACCTATTCTTCAAAAATTATATTTATCAAATAAAATTCGAAAGTACGTTGTTAGTAACTCCCTTCACTATTTGCTTTCTTATTTTATTAGACTAATTAAATCCAAAATAATCTAACTGAAAACCATATTCTATAGAATTCGCAGACAGCTTAAATTAAAACTTCTCTTGGCGTTATCCTGAACTGCCTATTGTTAAAATATACGTAGAACAAAACATAAAAAAAATATATTTAAATATCGACTATAAGAACTAGACAAGTGTTAACGAAAAATACTCTACACAGCCATGAGATTACTGCAAAACCTCGCGCCACCTGAAAAAACGCGCCAAAATCCTTGCAAAACGTTGCAAATTGGCGGCATCGCCATCTTGAATAATTTCCCGCTATTTTGCGATCTTAATTCAATGTCAAGTGGCAGAACAGATCGATCGGCCGATGGCATCCGGCCGTGAAGGGACAGGGGCACCACTCGAGCGTGGACTGCCGACCCTCACCAGACAACAACCCATTCATGCATCATTATTGTTGAAGAAAGCATAATATTAGCACTCGTATTGTCATAGGCCAGTTTTAACGGAGTAGTTTATTTTTTTATTGCATTGAATGACGAGACGAGCATGCCGTTCGCCTGATGGTAAGCGATACGACCACCCATAAACAGAAGCAACACCATCCAGCACCTTGAGTTACAAAGTACTTTGTGGCATTCCACTGCGCTCGTCATCATGAGACATAAGATGTTAAGTCTCATTATGTCCAGTAGTTATACTGGCTACAATGTCCTTCAAACCGAAACACAACAGTGCATGCACACTGTTGTATGGCGGTAGAAATAGACATTGCGGTGGTACCCACCCAGACGGCCTCTTACATAATAAAAGACCTACCACCAGTGCAGTGTACCACTTTCTCACTAAAAGAAACTTGTTTAATGCGTTTCATTTTGACAGAAAAGCTACTCAAAAACTTCCAGCTCTTTAGCTATTTTTATGTTCTTCCGAAAGATCAGAAACACACCCCGAATCTGGGTGAATATTTGACACCTGATAGCTCTCATAGCTAGTCACTCATCCAGCTCATTTTTTCTAAATACGTCCTAGTAACTCAAGCTGAAATAGGATTCCGTATTTTATTGTAAAATCAACAGATGTCAGTCATAATAAGAACATTTTATGGAAATCTGATTCTCTGTAATTTCAGTTTGGAATCAGTTATTTTGCGGTTCTGACTTTTATTTTAGGTGACGATATAAAATGATTACAACCGAAAATAACGTTACCACCTACAAAGTAACACGATGGAAGAGAGATAGGGTTGCGCATCTACCCTGCCTCTCTTCCGTCATTCATCAACTATGTAAGTTTTTGGATTAAGAGGTTAATTTCATGGTTTTTTTTTAGATGAGGTAATTTATTCCCTACAAGTTTCTTTTATATCAAAATCTTCGATGTTTTAACACGTGTCATTTCCCCTCCACGAGACGTTTGTCCCCAGGTCCGTGTCACAACGTCCTTTTGCGTATAATTTGCATGGAGACACGCGCAAATTACACCGGCCAGGCGCTGCGTGGATAATCCTACCCATTGTCCTCACAAATTACCTTGTTTGTCTTAAGGCGGTACGCTTTTAATCTTTGTAAAAAACTACAAAAGTGATTGTAAACAAAATTAAGTTTTTCCTCTGTGAGTCCAAGGGCCAGTATAACAGGATTCAAGTAAATTACATTATCGTATTAAACAGCTAATAGACCAGTAGTCATTTTATTGGGAGCATAGATCAGAGTGTGAATTTTGTATTTGGTCGGTTTATACATTTATCCAGCGTGTTCCTGCAACCTTTATCAAGTCGTCTGTCCACCTTGCCGGCCCCTTTTGACAGGTTTGTCTAGAAATCTTTAAGGGAGGCCTATGTTCAACAGTGCACGTCATGTGGCTGATGATGATACGTTTATCAGCAAGCTGTTAAATTGGCTCAAAGTATTTTGTATATTACAAATTGGAACGAAGTTTCTGATGTATATTAGCAAATAGCAACGCCGCGTTGCGCGTGACCCATATATATGTTAAATGCTCTAAGATGATTTTAGATACACTTACTTCAAAAGTGTAATGGAAAAAAGAGACAGTTCCCTTCTTGTATAATAATATAGTAATAATCTAAGTATAGTCTTTTAATTTATGCGCGTTACATAAAATGGCTGAACACAATTAGATAGAGATCCTACTATTATTTTCATCGTTATTTTATTGTGTAAGAAAAAATTAATGTGAGAGGATAAAATTCAATGTGAGCGGTTTCACTGGCACAGTTTATATAAGTAAACTACGTATGACGTAATTATATTATTTAAATATTTTTTGGAATTAAATCGAGAGACAAAGTGCCTCGTTCTATTCCTACAATGCCCTTAAAGCTGGTAACACACCGTACTCCGGTGATTGTTTTATGTCACAGTAAATAAAGACAGTGATTGAGGCGAAATCACCGACAAATAATTGGTGGAAGCCATAAATTAAAAGAAGAAGAAGAAGAAGAAGACTATTGAAAAACTAAGAAAGAATGGAAAAAGTTTAGATATTGAAGAGTAAATAAACATGAATAACTGAAAGAAACAAAAATGTGGCTTAAAAGGCTCTGCCTACCTTAATAGCTAGGTATAATAAACGGTGTGACTTTATTAAGTACTAGACTTCTGCTTGCGACTCCGCCCGCGTAAATGAGTTTTTCCGGGATCAAAGTCCCGCTTTATATTTCCCCGGGATAAAACAGTAGCCTATGTTACTCGCTGATAATGTTGCTTTATATTGGTGAAAGAATTTTTCAAATCAGTCCAGTAGTTTCGGAGCCTAATCAATGCAAAAAAACAATCAAATCTCTCCTCTTTATAATATTTTAGTAAAGATGAATGTACTCTACGTACTAACAGAATAACAACGCAAACCACACTCGCGAACATAGTGTCCCGTATCCTAAAACTTTAACTCAATGTATTTGTTAGATAACGCCCTCAGTAACATTATTCTGCAAAAAATTTTGCTCTCAACCCTTTGCAGTTTTAAAAATAGAGTTCTTTAAAGGTCGGACTGACGACGACGTAGGCTCATAAAGATGCGCCTATCAAAATCCCAAAAATAATATTTTTGAATAACAAATCGGAGTTGACTTACTGCCTACACCTGACATACATTGATGGACGCGTGTAACTAGTCACTACACGCCTGTTAGTGTACGCGTGCTTTACAATGCAACAGATTAGGACATTGTACAGATGACCTAAGGTATGCCTACTGCTTACGTCACTCGATGTGTGTGTTTTGAATACTGCCTATAATCTATATTGTATACCATGAATTGTAAAGTTTACGAACAAGGTTTTTTAATATTCCAAATACACAATATATTCCCGAATAGCTGGAGTAATAGTTGCGCCTCTGCCTACACTCTAGAGGCTATTTCTCAAAATCTAAGTTACAGTATCCTCTGGTGTCCCTCAAGGATCCCATTTGGGTCCCTTACTTTTTATTATATTTATCAATGACCTCATAAACCAATTGTCATGCCCATGTTTGTTATATGCTGATGATCTAAAAGTGTTTATTACAGTTGACAGTGCTACTGATGCTTCGAATCTTCAAGATGATCTGAACACAATTTCACTTCATAATAATGCATCATTTGCTTTCATAATATCATGTATCTGAATGTCGACAAGTGCTATTGTATTTCTTTTACTGAAAAGCACAGTAAGATTAACTTTTCATATACTATCGGCAATCACAGTCTTGAGCGTAAAAAATCGGTTAAGGATCTTGGGATAATCTTTGATGATCAGTTATCTTTCCGTGAACACTATGACTACATAATTTCTAAGGCCACAAACTGTTGGGATTTATCTTCCGAACCACTGTATCCTTTAAGAACACCAAGAGTTTGCTTTTGCTATATTATAGTTTGGTTAGATCAGTTTTAGAATACGGAGCATTAATTTCGAATCCTTTTTACTCGGTTCATGTTCATCGTATTGAAGGTGTACAAAATAAATGCCTTAAGGTTATAAGTTACCGAAGTGGGTTTAACCGTAGTCTACCGACGTACAGTGACAGGTTGTCTAAATTTAAAGTTATGAGGTTAGATACCAGGCGCAGATATGCAGAGTTAATTTATCTACATAAAATCATTCACTCAACAATAGACTCTCCTGAACTACTCTCGCTTATTATGTTTAACACCAGATTCAAGATGCGTAATCCGAACATCTTTGCGCTTCGAATTTGTATTAGTAATACCTCCTATTACCAACCCTATAACTAGAATGTGTCGCTCGTACAACGATTTGGCTAAGAAACATAAAGAAATTGACATTATGCACAGCAACTCAGCAAAGTTTATAATAAGTTTACGGCAAACACTGTTTTAAAAATTAAGAACTAGACATTGAATTTTAATATTGCATTATTTCGTTCAATATTTACAGTGATCATAATTATATATTAACACATCATATGTAGCAGTCATGATTTGGGCACAAATTTTGGAGTGCAATCTAGATTAAGTACTAACCCTAGCTATAGTCATTATTATATGTTTTTGATTGTATTCTGTGTGTGTCTTAAATAAACTAAAAAAAAAAAAAATCTAGTTCTAAGATCTAGATCTTCCTGGATAAATGGCGTGTATGTGCGTGTGTGTGTATGTTACAGTCAGACTCACGTACAAGGGGATCATCTATTTAATGTGACTCTAGGCTTAAATAACTGTGTTAATCAGCACTAAGCTAGAAGTGAGGATCGCCAGCAAACGCCACGCTAACGAGAGTTTATATTCTCTACTATCGGGCGAGAAACTCTTGTGTTAAACGGGTGTAAAATAGTTGGTCGTGGTTTCTTCGTCCTCCTTACATGGATGGCTAGTATTCTTAAGCACCGAATGCTTCGATGGCGTTGTTGTATTAAAGTACGACTGAAGTGCTGAGGTCTCGGGTTCAATCCCCGATTCGGGCAAATTAATATTAAGTTTTTCTTGTCAGTCTCAGCTCGCAGTCTGGAATTTGTGCCCGATATGGCGATAGGTTCGCCCCCTATCACATCATGGGACGGAATACTTGCGGCGAAAAGTGGGTGCACTAATGGCGTAAAAGGCATGTATCACATTTCACCAGCTATGCTATCCCATATAAAAGGGTTGTATTATTCCCATAAATATAAAGTAGTGGATATTTTATCGACCATTTGGCACCTAACAGTTATAGAAGTATTAACAGTGGTGCCGGTTACATCAGGCAGCGTGTCGCATCGTTGTTACGACACACGGCTCACGAAGCTCGTATTACACCGCGCTGGCCTGGTGGCGTGACTCCTGACGAGGCATGCTGACGCTGCCAATACGGTATCTAGCACGGTTGCTAACCGTGTGTCAAGAATTTTGTCTAGTTGTCTTAGGTATGTATGTCTGTTCCGATTTTTAAGTCACTCATTAATAATTGAAGAATATTCCGCAAATGAAGATCATTGTTTCCGATTTTCTTCTTTTTCCACTTGCCCACTCCCACTGCAATGTAGGGTTGACGCAGCAAACTTTTCAAATAACTCAGAAACTGTTTAATTTAATTTCATGAACGACCTTGCTTGTCGTTTACCCTCTCTGGAGGATTTAATTGCCATTAGACTAAGTTGGCAGCAACGAAAGTGTTCATAATAAAATAATTATCTTATAGCGTTGAATAGCAAGCCACCCAGCGGGTCACCTGAATGCCTCAAAAAGAAGAACTACGGGTTAATGAAGGGTGCGGGTACTCTACCTACGACTCTACTCCCTAACGTTAGGTACTTTTCTTTTTTGTTATACATTAATATAATAAATTAATTAATCAATTAATTAAAATCAAACATACAAACCCAAGTGAAGACCTTGTATGAGTAATTTCAACAAACAGATCCGCAGGTGAACAAACTGCACTCTCAAACTGCGTCACACGCTTTTTGTAGGGCTTTTTATTATATCAGCGAATATAAATCGTATTATAACTGTTTATTGATGTTTTTTGAAATGGGAGTAAGTAATCAAATAGTAATTTATCTGCATTTGTCTCGTGAACGGGATTTTTTTTCCTTCTTTTATCCTGCTCGAAGGAATAGTCAGCACTACTTACCTAAATATTGCTTTACCTAAGAATCGAACGCAGGTCCTCTCAAACGAAAACTGAGAGAAAAGAAATCTTCTGCACACGCCTGATCAATAAGGCAATAGTGGGAAGGTTCCCAATATATTTTGTACCGTACTACGTAGTAATCATAGAACAATCGCCATATTGGCCCATCCAGATAATTCGGTTTTTGGATTCCGGCGATGTCCTGTAAGGCATGTTTATAATACTTGAGATAGGGTCGAGCATTTTGCTTTTTAAAAGGCACTACTCTAGTCTCTGGGCTGATACTGAGCAGAAAATCCCCAAATTAGTTTATCTGACCTGGGAATCAAACCTAAAACCACAACACGGTAGTCGTATCGCGTACAAAATACAACTATGTCACCAAACAACAGCAACTTTAAACAAACTCACCATCGAAGGCAGGTCGGCTTAACTATGTCGATCAAGGTATAACATCCCTAGTTGGTCGACATTTTCCATGGCCTTCATTTCAACTAACATCAAATAAGTCACTTAACTGTCCTAAAGTGAAATATACCTATAGCACGAGCTCACGTGTATATAATATTATATCTATATGTGATATATGTATCAGCAGGGGAAATTAATAACATAGACTTTAATTAGATAAAAGGGATGGGAGCATGCTCAGTGACCCGCGCTCTGAACATTAACGAGATGAGCTCACGGGCCGGGTCAAGGCTGCGCTTTCATGGAGCGGCTTTTGAAGTGATGAGGTGTGCATTGTCACGTACGGAATGGAGACAATGTTTTTTAAGATCATACATACTCTTCCCCATTGGCGGTAGGCATAGGCCGAAGTAATTCACCTATGTTATATTTTTTTTATACTAGGTGCTTGCGACTTCATCTGCTTGAATAGCCTTTATCAGTACATCAGTGCCTAAATCATTCTAGCAATCCGTAGCATCACGCCATATATTGAAATAAAGGTTAAGCAGATGTGCAACCAGAACACGAACTTTTCGCAATGTGTGCTGTTCATTTATTTGAGGGGCGCGAGCCTATCACCATATCGGGCACTAATTCCTCTCTCCGGACTGATAATGAGTAGAAAAACCCAATATCGCTTTATCCGATCCGGGATTCAAAATACCTAAACAGTCAAGGATTTAAATCTACGTTCCATATATTATTATGTCTACAAGCAAGCTTCTCTTCATTATATGGTGATTAGCTCAGCAAAGTGCAGATATACTAGCTGCGTCTCTGCCTAACCCTTCGCGTATAAAAGCATCAGCTTATAATATTTACTGTAGCAAACATAAAAAGGCTAATTATAGTCAGTATTCAAAATAAACAATCCGCAAAATAAACTAAAAAACTCCTCGCGGTTACCAAGAACGAGGTCCATTATCCTCAACCCGCGTCATCGGATTACTCAGAACGGACCCCTGAGTCCAGACAATTGGCTATTCAGAGATAGCGTCACTAGACCGCACTGAGTATCTTTGTTAGGCATATAAATAAACAATGACCCTTAGTCATTACTTGGTGGTAGGTCTCTTGTATGCGAACTTCCGGCTGAGTTGGTACCTACCAACGTGTATATCCACCACCAAACAACAATCTACCATGCAAGCAATGGTATGTAATTAAAAGATCGGATGGTGTCGCTACCGTTTACAGGCGATCATGACAGTTATCATCAGGCAAGCGGTTGGCTCATCAGTTTCATATTGTTGAATTGTTAATCCTAGCACGGCAAAGTTACCACACAAGACTTATGACTTTAACGCCAGGATAAAAATATCCTATAACAAAATAGAGAGAAAATTGCGCTCCACATTACGTGAGTAGAGTCGCAAGACGTTAGGCCGGCGCCTGACCGGGCGTGCGCGCCGCCGGACAACGGTAATCGCCGCGTTTTATGTGCTCCGTGTAACAGTAACTTTTATTTTGCTCGTGGAACGCTTAACGAGCGTGTTTTCGTCTTAGGCTGTGTACACGCTTGCGGTTGTAAGGCTGGATTATTTTGTCTCTGTTGCGTAATTATTTAATTTATTCGTTAATGATTTATGATTGTTCAGAAGTTTGCTCCCGTAAACATATGTTTTTCTTGAAATAATAGTCCCGTAGAAACCGAATATTTTCTTCATAAAAAGTAACTAATATTAGTGTAACATAAAAATTTTCAAACCCCATACCCTAATTATTTTAGTAAAACTTTAACTGATTGAAGGCTGTATGTTTTTTGTACCGTGGCCTACAAATCGTGTGTTAGACGAGTGCGCGTAGTGTTGCCAGTTTTCTAACCGCTCGTTTTGTTTTTATGCAATAATAAATCCTACACACGTACTAAAATTATGTCTGCGTGTGCAGTATTTATAATAAAAATCGTTTTATTTGATGCGTAATTTTGAGAATTGTGAATGGTCGTATTCTAATTTCGGTTATATAAAATTTTGTTCATCTCTGATTCGGATTGCAACCCTACCGGTGAACGACCTCCCCTCGACCTTTTTATCCATTCACGTTTTTCGTTATAGGGCGAACATATCAGGAATCCTCCGCGGAAGTTGACAGGAGAACACTCGCCGGCCTGCCGACCATGCGGGTTGTCTATTCCTTCCCGGGGGATTTTCCTCAGGGGTTGTTTTTCTTTTTCTTACATTTTCATTCTTCATTTCGTCTGTCGCGGGTAGACTCAAAACTGCCTGCATCACCAGAGAGGAGGCTATCTTCCCTAGTTGGTGGAAGCCTCAGTGATTCCTGACCCTGTATTGGAGGACCGAGGACACACTCTCAATGTTATTTTTGGGAAATTAGACAACTAAAGTATGTAAATTTATTATTTTGGGTCTGACACCCTATTTGTCAGTGGCGCCCTTATCTTAATTTAATTGGTGTTTTTGAATAAATTACGAGTAACAAAGTGATAAAAGAACAGCTCTCCAGTAGGCTCACGTCCCGCTCTCCGACCTTAATTTATAAGCCGGAACCCAGTTCTTTGTGTTTTACCTCAAGTGTAGTCAGTAAGTAAGTACAATATATGAATTTAAAGTCTGTGTACCGTTTTATTCCACCCACTTCTGCTACACCATACACACCATCGGGTCATACATGTAACATTAGTCACTATCTTGTTTATAATCTATTTCGATCCCTCGTTGCGTGGAAATTTCCAAACCAACAAACTCACTCCCACATTAATTTTAAGGTAAATTTTCTTGATTTTCATATTGTCAGATGGAAACAACGGCCAGTTGTTTCACAGCCAACTATTGTGCGCTGCGACACTAAAGCTGAAAAAAATACGCCGAGCTAAATATAATATGTTCTGTGAGTGTATTAATGACTAATTATTCTTACATACCATAAGACAAACGAGCAATTACGTGACGTTATCTCTACAACCCAGAAACATCTATAGCAGCAGGTAAATTATAAATGCGCTTCTTTAAAGTACAGTCATTGTGATAACATCATTGAATTAAAAATACATAACGAATTATTTCGCAATTATTTATTAATTTTTTAACGTCATACATTCGTGTAAACATAAGAAATCATCAGGGATTAGATTAATTTTAGTCACAAGCCTGCACGCGGCCCTACACGGCCTGCCAGTCTCAGCGCTATAAACCCTGGATGGTTTAATTGCTTTATTTTCGATTTTATGGAACCCTGGCACTAACAACGGTCCCGCGTTTCGCTTATCCTATTTAATAAAAAAAAAAAAAGTAATACGACATTTAAAGTACGCGGTATGTAGTTTTTATACTAGCAAAGTTACTACACTTAACTAAGTTACAACATTCATTGAACTTATTCCCGTGTTATAGTGAAGGTCAAGGCTCTCACTGTATCACTCAAATTTGTCAATCTCAAAAACGAACACATTTTTATAAACCTGCACATATTTAGATAATATTTTATGAGTTTGATTCGAACGCCGATCCATAACCCAGAAATACTGTCACTAAAACAATGCCTATTATAGGCTTAAGGATGAAAGCTGTAAGGATCTGTGCCGTACAGAGGGCAAGAGATACACTAGCATGTATCGATCGGCGCTGGCCCTCCTGTGGCGGGGCACGCATGCCCTTGTGATCAGCACACAACACTCAGCCGGGAGCCTTAATAACGGCCTCCAGGCTAGCTATTAGACTAAGGCTTCATGTTTAGCTCAGAAACCACGTCATATATAACTCACATCTGATGTAGTGCTTTAGGACGCAGGCATTAAGGTCTGTATTAGTATGTGTTATTATTTGGGACAAAAGGCAACTTCCTCCTAGTGATTTAAAAACATGTTCATCGTGTATCGATTGTTTACGCGGTTTTTAATTCTTGTGGACGCGAGTGAGTTTTATGTCAATCTACTCATACTTTTTTTTTTTTTTTTTTTTTTTTTTTTCGCGGAGAAAGTGACTTATTACTACCGCCCAGCCTTCAAGGGGGGGCGACTGAGCGGTTATGTTGGGTTCACCATGCCTTACGTCCCGGCGTTGAGCCGCCCGGAGAGATGTAACCATCGGGCGACCGCCGGGCCGAGTCCCTAACCTATGTACAACGCACGGCATACCAACCAAAACTCCGCGGTGGCCATCTTCGGCGCATTAGGGACGGCTGCGGGCTTCCTCTGACGGGAGTGTCTAAGTTTTCGTCCGCAGCCGCCCCTGCGCGTTGCCGCCTAGTGCGGCCCGTCTCCTGTTGTGGGGGGGCTCAGGAGCCCCCACGCACCGAAGGACGCCCTCGGCGTCAATGGCAGCGTGAGGCCTACCAGCCACGCTGCCGTCCATCACAGGGATCGCTACAATGTGCTAATAGATCACAAAAATTAAAGACGGACAGCCCCCTGCCGCCCGCCTGCGACCCCCGGTGAAATGAAATGAAATGAAATGAAAATTTATTTGCTAGAATGTGGTTACAATAAATAGATGGTACAATAAAATCAGAATCACACACTCTGTCATCATTGACGTGCAAATATTTAAAACTAGATATTTTTAATAAAATGTATAAATTGATAGTTTTCTTACATTGTAATATTTAATTAATTGTTTTTTCAAAGTTATATACCCGTATGATGTTATTATGTCAAAAATATATTATTATTATCTTATACCTATAGTTCTTACATGTCAATTTTATTTTATTAAATTTAATATACTATTAGGATAAAAGTTTTGTAACGGTATTTGTAGCGTGCTAACCAGATATGAAAATCAGTCGAAATGTCAAACTAATAGTGGAAGTGTCAGTTGGGTGTATAAAAAGGCTGCCGTATCGATGTGCACGCTCATTCCGGCTCATTCTGCTCATTCGTGCTGAGTCTCGTAGTCGATCTCAGTCGTAGTCTTAGTGACAGTTGAGTAAGTTGATCATTGACTTTCATGCTGGTCAGTTAAGTGCTGATATCTTTGTAAAAGTGTTTCTATTAAATGTGTTTATGTAAAACCAGTGATAAATGTGCTTATGTAAAAACAGTAATAAATCGTTTTTATTTAAATCAAAATGGCTTCTGTTTCTAACATCAGAAGTGAGATAACAATCAATGCCCACAGAAATAGATTGTGCTCACTACATATGTACGCTATGTGGAAAACATCGTACGATGGAGATATTTGACTACCCGCAATTTACGTGAAGAAAGAAATTGCGCTGAGTAATGTTGGAATAAGGATTAGACTACAACGTGAATAAAAGTGGACAAGTGTGAAACATAGCCATAGCATGTTCATTTCTGAAGTCATGTGCATACCGCTTCAAATGAACAAGGATCTGCGTGTGTACCGTGATCAAACTGTTTGTGTACCGCGATCAAACTGTTGGTGTTCAAACGTTCCTGTTGGTGTGCAAACGTTCCTATTGGTGTGCAAACGTTCCTGTTGGCGTTCAAACGTTCCTGTTGGTGTGCAAATGTTCCTATTGGTGTGCAAACGTTCCTGTTGGCGTTCAAACGTTCTTGTTGGTGTTCAAACGCTCCTATTGGTGTTCAAACGTTCCTGTTGGTGCTCAAGCGTTCCGGTAGATGTGCTGCCGTATGGTGCGTCGTAGTTGGTGTCCCGGGCAACGTGACTGCACGGTTGTGTAGTACCGGTTGATGCTAACTGCTGCATCACATATCACGTGTAGCTATCTGTGACGACAGATATGATGCTTACTGCAGCGGTAGACGAAGTCTGGTATCGTATGACCCATAACCCTTGTTTGAGGGTTCTGGTTTCTTTTATTTCTTGGTAACCTTTACAAATATTGAGATCTTGTTTAACAGGGCATGTACAGACATTGATTAACGAGCAATTCGTGGTCATTATTGGAACAGAGTCGTCCCTAAACTTAAGGACTTGGAGAAAAATACCCGTTGTGGTAAACTATGATTGTACATGGCCTTGGTTAATAAAAGCGATCTAAGTGTATAGTGTTCGGTCCGAAGGATTGCTGGCCTTCCTAGGTCAAAGTATCGGATCGTAGCACTGCACTGTTTACAACTTTGGATTAAGAGCGTGTTATGCGATACTTTTTAGGTTGTCCTCATATTAAGATGACTACTGAACTCCTGGTCCAAGTTTGATGTGACATTTGATTGAAGGCCAGGATAGAGTGAATGATTGATGCCGCTGTGTATTTTTGATTGCAGGGACTGAAGATCCTTGCGGGGGGGGTACTTAATGTTTTCAGCGTTAGAAGACCCCGTAAAGCGTGACTACTGAGGAGCCTCTGTGGGATCCTTTGGTGGATTTGACGATTGCTGCAATGATTGAGGATATTTGGTATCGTATTACCCGTAATCCCTGCTTGAGGGTTATGGTTTCCTTTATTTCTCCATAATCTTCGTAAATGTTGGGATCTCGTTTTACCACGTGGTGGTGACTGGAGATTCTGCCCAAACCACTTCGCAGGTGGATTTGCTTGTTGTAGCAATGAGATGGCTGTTCAGAAAGTTTAACGCCAGATTTTATTTAAGGTCAGAAAAGGCCGAACGGTGTTTTTGCTGTTGTGGTTCTTATGTTTGCAGGAATTGGATATTCATGCAGTGTATGCGCCCTATCTTCGCAATGCGGAGCAGCGCGCAACGACTCGCTCCAGGCTGTACGAGTGCGGATCGGCGCGCTCTGGTCCTTGCGGAGTAGCGGTTAACAGGCGTTGGCCTGGCAGATGCATTTTTAATGCATAACAGGCGTAGTCCTGGCAGATGCGTTTTATAATGCATATCAGGCTATGGCCTGGCAGACACTCTAGCCGTGGTATGTAAACTGTTTTGAAGTCTACGCGTGGTGAAAGTCATGTGTAAATTATTGTAAGTAGCGAAAGCCATGTGTAACCTTTGTAAGTGACTCTGGACTAGTCCTCTTGACCTTTTGCTATACGGACTACAAAACATGATCGGTGTATTGTGGATGATTGAAGTCCGGAATTCAAGCAGTCGGAATACACCTTTTGTTAATTTTTGTTAAAATGAATTTGTTCAAAATTATTTTTGATTAGGTGGTTGCTCGTGAAAGCTCGAGTGCACGCTTGCTTTCGTGAGTCATAAGATTTTGCCTGAATGTTACTTCAGGGTACATGTTAGGCGTGCGGAGGCATGCTCCAGGCGGCATGCAACGGTACGGTGCGCTCTATGCGCTGCGGAACGGTGCGCCATATGCGCTTCAGAACGGTGGGCCCTATGCGTTTCAGAACGGTGCGCCCTATGCGCTTCAGAACGGTGCGCCCTATGCGCTGCGGAACGGTGCCCTCTATGCGCTGCGGACGGTGCGCCCTATGCGCTTCAGAATGGTGCGCTCTACGCGCTGCGGACGATGCGCTCTGTGCGCTGCGGACGATGCGCTCTGTGCGCTGCGGTCTGTGCGCTGCGGAACGGTACGCTCTATGCGCTGCGGATCAGCGCGCTCTGGTCCTTGCGGAGTAGCGGATCTTGGTCTGATTATGGCGTTGCTTTGTAAACGTACACGGACTCTGTCCGGCAGACGCAAAGTGGTTAGGCGTGCAGACCTTGGTCCGGTAGACGCACTGTGTGCGTGTGGACTTCGGTCCGGTAGGTTGTACGTGATGCGGTGCGCTGCTGAACTGCGCGCTCCTGGCGCTGCGGCGCGGTGCGGAATGACTCGCTCCACTATGCTTACAGTGGCACGGATATCAGGCACAGGCGACTGGCAAGCTCTACTCCGGCATGCGCGGGCCTTATCGTGTGGTCAAAGCGCTTTCCCATGGCCGATATGAGCTAAAACTGCTGGCAGGCTCCTATGGCAAATCAACGCAAGCTGCGGTCGAGTTTATGGTACCGTGGCGCGGGGAGTGGACTCCTGAGACGTGCGCTGTATACTTCGAGAGTGAACATGCATGTGTATGATAAGCTAACGTCGTGCCTATGTCATACATATGTAGATTTTTCATGTTACGCTAACGTCGTGCCTATGACATGTGTGTGAGAAATAAGCTAACGTAGTGCCTATGTTTCTCGTTATTGGAGATAGCTAACGTAGTGCTTCCTCTCTGGTGTGTGGTGAACATGCATGTGTATGATAAGCTAACGTCGTGCCTATGTCATACATATGTAGATTTTTCATGTTACGCTAACGTCGTGCCTATGACATGTGTGTGAGAAATAAGCTAACGTAGTGCCTATGTTTCTCGTTAACGGAGATAGCTAACGTAGCGCTTCCTCTCTGGTGTGTGGTGAACATGCATGTGTATGATAAGCTAACGTCGTGCCTATGTCATACATATGTAGATTTTTCATGTTACGCTAACGTCGTGCCTATGACATGTGTGTGAGAAATAAGCTAACGTAGTGCCTATGTTTCTCGTTAACGGAGATAGCTAACGTAGCGCTTCCTCTCTGGTGTGTGGTGAACATGCATGTGTATGATAAGCTAACGTCGTGCCTATGTCATACATATGTAGATTTTTCATGTTACGCTAACGTCGTGCCTATGACATGTGTGTGAGAAATAAGCTAACGTAGTGCCTATGTTTCTCGTTAACGGAGATAGCTAACGTAGCGCTTCCTCTCTGGTGTGTGGTGAACATGCATGTGTATGATAAGCTAACGTCGTGCCTATGTCATACATATGTAGATTTTTCATGTTACGCTAACGTCGTGCCTATGACATGAGTGTGAGAAATAAGCTAACGTAGTGCCTATGTTTCTCGTTATTGGAGATAGCTAACGTAGTGCTTCCTCTCTGGTGTGTGGTGAACATGCATGTGTATGATAAGCTAACGTCGTGCCTATGTCATACATATGTAGATTTTTCATGTTACGCTAACGTCGTGCCTATGACATGTGTGTGAGAAATAAGCTAACGTAGTGCCTATGTTTCTCGTTAACGGAGATAGCTAACGTAGCGCTTCCTCTCTGGTGTGTGGTGAACATGCATGTGTATGATAAGCTAACGTCGTGCCTATGTCATACATATGTAGATTTTTCATGTTACGCTAACGTCGTGCCTATGACATGTGTGTGAGAAATAAGCTAACGTAGTGCCTATGTTTCTCGATTAACGGAGATAGCTAACGTAGTGCTTCCTCTCTGGTGTGTGGTGAACATGCATGTGTATGATAAGCTAACGTCGTGCCTATGTCATACATATGTAGATTTTGCATGTTACGCTAACGTCGTGCCTATGACATGTGTGTGAGAAATAAGCTAACGTAGTGCCTATGTTTCTCGTTAACGGAGATAGCTAACGTAGCGCTTCCTCTCCGGTGTTTGTGTGAACTATAGTACTTATGGTTCACTGTGTAAGATTATATAAAGCGCTGAAGATTTATTTTCAGTGTTTCTAATTAAGATGTTGTTTATGTTCTCAGGCGCAGATAGCAATGATGATAATTCGGAGTCCACGCCTGAGCGATCCGCCGTGCCCAGCGGAGAGCCTTCTGACGAGAGGATGACTGAGTCTGTACCTGGCACTTTCAGATCTGCAGAAGAGATCGAAACACGGGAGAACGAGGACGTCCTCCAGTCAGGAGAGGCCGTATTAGGATAAAAGTTTTGTAACGGTATTTGTAGCGTGCTAACCAGATATGAAAATCAGTCGAAATGTCAAACTAATAGTGGAAGTGTCAGTTGGGTGTATAAAAAGGCTGCCGTATCGATGTGCACGCTCATTCCGGCTCATTCTGCTCATTCGTGCTGAGTCTCGTAGTCGATCTCAGTCGTAGTCTTAGTGACAGTTGAGTAAGTTGATCATTGACTTTCATGCTGGTCAGTTAAGTGCTGATATCTTTGTAAAAGTGTTTCTATTAAATGTGTTTATGTAAAACCAGTGATAAATGTGCTTATGTAAAAACAGTAATAAATCGTTTTTATTTAAATCAAAATGGCTTCTGTTTCTAACAATACATATTATCCATAGCGCCATGTCACATAATATTAGCTAAATATTAAACATTTGAAATTTCAGTCTATAATTAATGTATTTATTACCTTATCGTCAATATTCTTATCATTTAAAAAGTCATTAACATTGTAGTAGAGTTTATCTAAAAGTATTTTCATTAATATATTTTTAAATTCGTTAATTTTACTTCTCTTAAGATATACTGGTAAATGATTGTATATCTTAACGCCCATACAGTAAGCATTTTTAGTAAAAACATCACGTTTTTGCAATGGTATATATAATCTATCTTTTAATCTCACACTCCTACATCCCATGTCCTTCATGGTAGGAAATAATGAGGAGTGTGTTCTGACAAACATAGATAGTTCATAAATGTAAAGGCAAGGGAGAGGCAATATTTTTAATTGTTTGAACAAAGGTTTACAGCTTTGTATATTTGGTACATTACAAAGAGCCCTCACACATTTTTTTTGCACTATGAATGCTTTTTGCATATCTCCTGAGTTTCCCCACAAAATGAGCCCGTATCTCAGTGTTGATGCAACGTATCCATGATACGATAACAGTGCTGCTTCTATGGATACTATGTTCTTTAATCTATGCAATGCAAACACAAATCTATTCAACTTGTTACATAGACGTTCTACATGTGGTTTCCAAGTAAGGTGCTCATCTATTTTTAACCCTAGAAAAATGGTTTCCTTTGTTTTTTCTATTTTTTTATTTTCAAACTGTATATTAATATCAAACGCTCTACTGTGACAATTTTTAAAATTGATAATTTTAGTTTTTTCGATATTAATCTTTAAATTATTATTTTGTAGCCAGATTGCAAGGTTGCTGAGAGTTTTATTAATTTTATCACTAATATCTTTCTTTTCCTTAGCTTTTATTATTATTGTTGTGTCGTCAGCGAATAAAATGCAATCGTTATCAGTTGCATTTGGGAGATCATTTATGTATAGTAAAAATAAAAGTGGTCCTAGCACACTTCCTTGTGGTACTCCAAAATAAATTTGTACGTAACTAGACCTGTACGCTATTTTTTGTTTATGTGCGGTTTTCGTTATTTCTACGCATTGCTTACGATTACCTAAATAACTATTTAACCAATCTAAAATTTTTCCTCTTATTCCATAATTATACAGTTTATCTAACAATATATTGTGTGAAACAAAGTCAAAAGCTTTGCTCATATCCAAAAATAGCGCTACCACAAATTCTCCCTTATTTAACGATTCTGTAACGTTTTTTACTAAAGAATAGCACGCCAGCGTCGTTGAACATTTCCGCCTAAAACCAAATTGTTCATTTTTTAGTATTTTGTTTAGTGAAACAAACGCATAAATTTTGTCATAAACTATCCTTTCAAATATTTTGGACAAAATTGGGATTAGTGTAACTGGCCTATAATTATGAATCTTATCATATTCACCCTTTTTATAAAGTGGTTTGACTATAGAGCATTTTAATCTATTAGGAAAGAGGCCTTGTTCAATACTTAAGTTTATTATGTGGGTTAAAGGTTTTGTTATATAATTTGCACACTTTTTCAAAACACTAGTAGTTATTGCATCGTAGCCTGTAGACTTTTTATTCTTTAACAATTTTATAGTTTTAAGCACTTGTGATTCATCTGTAGGTGATAGAAACATTGTCTTTTCATGAAGGGGTATATCTATTTTCTTATTAATTTTATTTTTAATAATGTTATGAACGATATTGATATAATATTTATTAAAAATGTCACAAATCTTACGTGGGTCAGTAAACAATGTATTATTAAAGTTGATTTCAGCAATTTCCGATAATATTTGGGTTTTAGTACCAGTGATTTTCTTTACAATGTCCCAGGTCGCTTTACATTTATTTTCAGATTTTAGTAAATATTTTGTGTTGTCTAATTGCTGGGCTGTAAATATGCACTTCTTTAGTATTTTACCATATTGTTTGTAAATAGCTTTATTTCGCTTCTTATTTGTTTGAGAAAGATGGTATTTGAGGTATAATGTTCGTTTTTTTATACAACACTTTTTTAGGCTTTTTGTAAGCCATTTATTCCGTACCTTTTTGCGTATTATTTTCGCAGAAATTTCAGGAAAGCATAAGTTATAAAAGAGCATCAATTCGTCATGAAACGTATTGAATGCTGTTTCGGTATCTTTTTCACCTAGGACTTCGTGGAATGATAATGCTGAGATACAATTCATAAATTTCCGCATATTATCTGCTTTAAAGTCCCGTTTCTTTTCAAACCACATTTCCTGAAATTTTGTTTTAACATTTGAAGTGTCTACATCGAATGATATGCTCTGGCAAGTTTCATGATCGGAGAGAGCCACACAGTGACGATTTACTTTAACGTTAATCATGTTGCTTGTTATTAGATCGATGCAAGATGATTTCCTTGTAGGCAGTGTTATGTGATTTGTAATATTATAATTCTTTAATATTGAGTAAAGTTCTTGTGAATATTTATTGTTTTTTATCATATCTATGTTCCAATCACCGCATAATACGATTTTCTTATTTATTTTTCGCGTCATTTTATTAAGTAGAGTATCGGTCCCATTGAAAAATAAATCTATTTTTGATGTAGGTGTTCTATATATGCATATAATTATGACATTCAATCCAACTAATTCTATACAACAACATTCAAAACAATATGGTTGAGCAAAATCTATTGGTATTAGTTTATAAGCTATACCCGATTTTATTAAAATACAAGTCCCGCCTCTACGTTCATTTAATCTAGAATAAGAAGCTGCTATTTTGTAATTCTTCAAGTTTAGATTACATTCACTACCGTGTTTAATAAAAGTTTCACAAAGACATATTATATCAATGGAACCAATTTCTTTTTCAAGTTCCAATAAAGTTATTTCTAATAAGTCTATTTTGTTTAATACTCCTGCTATATTTTGGTGAATTAAATTTAGTTTCCTTTGTTTATTTTCGAAAAAACGTATTTATATTATTATTTTGTATTATTCGATTAAATGAGGGTGTATTATCTTTGTTGTGTATCGGAAAATTAGATATATTATTTATATCATAATTATTGCGTGATTTATTATTCATATTATAATTGTTCTTATATGTCGTTCTCCTATATTGTAAATACTCAAGTTCTACTAATATTCTAAAGCACAGTCTTTTAGACAGAAACTGGTGATTTTTATTCATAAAATTAATATCTAAATAAGAAATATTTTTATAAGATACTAATAGTTCTCTTTTCAATGTTTTATTTATGTTATTTGTGTTCATGTATATATTTTTTTGTACTTTGATTATAAAAACATTAATATTTTTTTGTTGCAATTGGTTAAGAATATTATTTAGTACATTAAGTAATGTATATAGGCTCTCGTCATGCGATCCCATACCTAATATTACCACATCTTTTTTATTTAATGATGAGATTTCTTTTTTACAAGAATTATATATGTAACTACTGCTAGCGTGTGTTTTTACTAAAGCTGTCACCTCATAGTCATCAGTTCTTTTATTATATCGGCTTTTTATAATTTCCGACGCCAATCCCTTAATTTGTTCATCTCCTAGAATTAATATTTTGCGTTTTGTTTCTGATTTTATTCCAGAATTCTTCGGTTCCTGCTGACTATTGATTGTAGTTTGTGTGTCGATGTCATCTACACTAACGACATCTTCTGTACTGGGAATATTATGTTCTTGTAGCTCCGTATTAAGTTTGGCGCCTAATTGGTTATGTGTTGTTGAGTAATTGTTATTTTGCCTTAATGATAATTCATTTTGTGTCTGCAAATTTCTTGATATGACGGGTATAACTACTCGTCGAGGAGTCGTTTGATTTGCTGATATTCTCTTCAAGAAATCTATTTTTAAGGATTGCTCGGATATTATTTTCTTTAGATTGTTGATCTCATAGGTTTGATTCTCTATCTCAATATGTGCACTTACTAATTCCGCCGTCAATTCTTCCACCTGGGATTTCAATTCTTCCACTAAGGATATGTTATGTACAGCAGTATTCGTAGGCAAACTCTGTATAGAATCATCCAGAAAAGTTGAATTGTATACCGTATTATTTTGAATACTTAAGTTTATATCAGAATTAGTTTTACGCAATTTGCGTCTTATTGTTACATTATTTTCCATTATAACTTTTTTTGTCTATAGCGCCCTCTATGTTGTTCGACTTCAGTATGAGTTTAAATTTTTATTGTTGGTCGATGAGTAATTAATTAGTTTGAGATTATTGTAACAGATGTCGTGCAAAGTAAGTTATAAATCAATGTCTCTGGAGATCTATGATCAATACTTTATTTCCAAATATTCCACTAGATGGCCCTAAAACGGCATGTTACTTGGATTGATCAAAGTCCAATATTAAGATTTGAATACGACAACGGTCACTTTTGCGTTATAACTGTTTTTAAACAATTAATAGATTAACTGTCGCATACTTCCGTCCTTGAAACAAATATATATTCTTTTGTTGCACTTGAATATGTAGGGAGTCTTGTCCTTTTTATTGTTTTTAGGGGATTTAGTACGTGTTTAAGTAATCTTAGCACAGTTTAAGAGTTCACTATGTTATCACTCCAAAAACAGGTTTGTTGCGAATATTGAGTCTTGAAAACACTTTCACTTCTTAGTCTAAGTGAATACTTCACTTTTAATTCCGATTGTTTAACTATATGCTACATTTAACAATTATTTGAAAATTATAACACAGGATACGATGTTTACAGGACTTACAGCGCCCTCTGGTGGCCCCTATTAGTCGCCTTTTACGACAGGCAGGGGATACCGTGGTGGAATTCTCCAAACGCCCCCAATCCACAGGGCGGAATCTACTCATACTGCATACTGTTCAGACCTTTGAGTATTGTTTTTAATTACTCAAAAGTTCAGACAGATACTTAATATTTTATACGAGTTAAGGCTAAATGTAATTTTAAAATAAAGGACTCGATCTTATATGAAACTTGCCTTGCCAACTTAAAATGAACTAGTTCCTCTTTGGATTGCAAGCGCCATGTATGCCACTCATTTTAAGAATGTCGAATTATGAAGTGCAACCTACTTTTCGTCATGTGTGTTCCGTCCCATGATGTGATAGGGGTGACCCTATCGGCATATCGGGCACAAATTCTAGATATTGCCCAACCTAGATTTCAAATCCGGGTCGTCAGGGTGGTAGTCATAGTGCGCAACAATACAATACAACTAAGCAAGGCATTGCCGACTTATTAGCAACAGAAATAGACAAAGTGACATGAACCCAGAGGGACTCTCGTTAGTGTAACTTGCCACATCACACATATAAAGCCTTTTTCTGTGAATAGGATGCGGCGTTGGCGGTACGATCTGTAAGAGCCAACCACAGTTTTCCTTACGTAAACCTAAACGCGTTGCCGTGCAGATTACGCGCACGTGTATGATGCATTTTCATTCACTTTCCAATAGGGTTGTCACTAAGTTTAAAAATTATAATAATTTATGCATGAAAAAGTAATTAGAAGGATTCAACTTATATACCGTGGGTATCTCAACTTATCACTGTATGGAATGGAAATAATTTCGGTGAAAAGTAAGATGTAGTAATTCTCTTTAAGGTTACAGACGTGAGATGTCAATAAATGTTTTAGTATATCTCCCCAAGTGACTCTACGTCTAATTTAGTTCTAAAGTTTTTTGACTGACTGATTTGACTCTACAAATAAGGGGATTTGAATTCGTTTCATAAAGTCAAAAAAGACTACTATTAGGGTAGACAAACAGAAATAGACTAATCATAATTTGTAGAAACATACTTCGATTTTATCATAGCTATTATTATTGCTTTAATATTGTACTTTTAAGTAAAGAATAATCTTTGTAATAATACTATTATTAATCATAATATTTCAATCCCGCAGTGGCAGCCCTGGCGCAACACAGTTGCACACACAGCGCGAATGTTAACGACCTGTGCATTTGTACCATTTCTTTTGTTTACACTGACATGCGCTACTTTCGACTACGAATCTTGCATTTTAGTCTCCCACTGACACCTGCAATGCTATAGCTATCAAGGTTGTTATTAAAAAAAATATACAACTTATCTAGATATTAACATGGCGAACTGATTATAATTTCTTGTTCTTGTATTTAGAATGCAATAAACTTTGACACTCCGATTCTGAAAATCATTTTACTTTTAGGAATCTGCATTATCTTTGAGTGTTATAGGCTAGGGTCATTCGGCCTAAAAGTACGCACTTTTTTTCTATCGTCTACACAGTTAAAAAATATAGTGTCTAGGAAAACGTTTTAACACTCTGTGTACAGTAAATTTATTCTACTTTTATTATTTAATGAGTTTTTGTACATTACTACATTGTTTTTTTTTGGAATACATGTTTAAGTGCATCGGGGGAAATTCGTACTATTGACCCGTTATGTGGGTAAAACTACGCAGAGTGTTTATGGAGAATATTTTTTTTCTGTATAAGGTCTACAAATCTTTACAAATAATATTCGCCTTAAATGCAGCATAAAGAAGAAAAAACCGTGCGATCATTGTAATGAAGTTATAACATGGTGCGTACTTTTAACCTCGTACTCTTGCCCAAACAGGGAATATTTTAAACATTAACACGTTAGTTGAGACGCATTTATTTTCTAGGACAGAATTAGTAACTAAAATAAATACTATAATAATCATGTAAACTTAACATAATTAACGGACTTTTGTAAACTGATGCACCGTCTAGCCAGACACTTTATTCCCAGCACAAAATATTGGTAACTAATCAACAAAATCACGTTGATCACCGTTTTTCGCTAAACAAGTGAGGCTTGGCAATAAAGCTTGTGGCTCTGACATCGTCCCTGACGCGCCCCTAATCTAGCCGAAAAAGTGTCTGAGCCCACTCAATAGGTTCCGAGATATTGACCATGCGAACTTTTACCCACTGCGTGCTGTTGCCCCGAATGACCCTACTGTTTATTATAAACTGACTTTTCATCATCATCATCATCATCAGCCACATGAAGTCCACTGCTGGACATAGACCTCCCCCTAAAGATTGAAAGAAATAAAAAGTTGAAAGCGGCCTGCATCCAGCGTGTCCCTGCGATCTTTATCAAGTCACGGTCGCACCGCCGCCTTGCAGGTGGACGTCCGACGCGATGCTGCGCTTGCCGATACGTGGCCTCCACTCGAGAACTTTGACTTTTACCCGTGAGATATTTTTTGTGCAACTTTAAGTTATTTTAACTTTTTTATGCAACTTTAAAGTCTTTACAAGTGAATCACTTTCTCTCTAATGCCACAACCACTGAACATATGAATAAGGTTATATTATGTTATTTCCGTCTCAGAATAATTAAGGGTGGGTTATGTTCGTCCACTGCTGAACATAAGCCTCCCCTAATTATTTATGTAGCTGATGAGGATGAGGATGTTCTGAGCCTAAAACTATCCATAACAGCAACTAGTTGCACAGGTTTAACATTTAAAACTGATACCACCCCAGTTGGGGACCCTTTCATGCTGTAGGTAAAACTGTTGAAGAAGATTCTCTACCACTCGTACCTATATCTTGATTTCCCTACAACTAAAATGTATTTATTCTGCTAAATATTATGAATGCGAAAGTTTGGAAGGATGATAAGTCATTTGTTAAAGTAAAAGCATAATAGATTTGGCATAACAGTCCAGATATTATACGAAGTCTTAAATAAATGTACGGGTGAGAAGTAATAAGTCAGCCATGAAACGATAGTCCGTGTGTTCAATTCTCACACTGACAAAAAATACTTGTGTCATACGTAAGCTAATATATTCGTAACTAGCTTTTGCTATCGACTTCATCCGTATGAAAGTAATTTCCCTTTACTAGATACAATTATACAATAACTATATATTTTTCGAGATAAAAAGGGGATACGTAGTAATTGTAATAAACTTGCTCCACATTTGCAATTATATTATATTGTTACATTGATCTGCCACTTTAATAAATAGACTTCCGTGTGTAGTATATGATATACTAAAGCAAACGAATTCACATAATTTATTCAGCTTCTACTCGAGGCTCCGCCCGTGAAAAGAGAATCCGGTCCTGAAATAAAAACTAGACTTCAGAATTAAGGAATAACATAACATCATATTACTGAAAGAATTTTCAATATCAGACTATTAGTTCTAGGGCTCTCCGCGTTTCAACAAACATTCTTTTTTATCATAATATATTATACTATAGATGTAGGACAGATACATAATGAATGCCCTAATGCGCAAGCCTGTGAAACCTAGCTCAGCACCGGAATGTACGACGAAGCGATTTTCGGTTATTTCCCGCCGTGTGCCAACCTCAAAATAAATATTCTGAGGTGCCAACGCGACTATTACGACATAATATCGGATTACAGTTACAATATTATATCGTGTGTCATCATTGATGTATTAAAAAACCTGTGTCATGTATTTTTTTGTGCCTACCAAATATAATTATTATTTATATTATCGCGACTCCAAATTCCTAGGTTTTCATAATTACTTACGATTATTTAAATTTATACGCCCACATGGAATTACTACCCTGAAATCTAGGAATTCTCCATAAGAATTTGGAAAGTATGTGAAGTCTGCCAACCTTGTAGCTTGGTGGACTAAAAAATAAATCTATTCGGCAGCAGGGGAAGCCAATGCCTGCCTGTAAGAGGTGACTAAGAGGGAGCCAATGGGTTGCGGGCGCGCAGCTGGGGCCTGCGACTGTGCTCTTTATACATTCATAGATCTTACTACTCTACGTGCTACTACGCCAGCCACTAGGCTGGCGTTGTTCTGCCGTAGACTCTTAGAACGTTCTTTGAAGTGTGGAGGCTTCTGAGTCCCTGAAAATTAATTTGGAGATGGGCCGCAAACGGTAATGCGCCGGGGTGGCTACGGTCGTTATGAGGGCGCTACGCCTAAGGCATAGGCGTAGGTATATAGAGAGGAGGCAGGGTGGGCCGTGTCCTCCTAGAATTGCTTGGATCACCCCAAGGATTTTGAGGTACCCTACTAGTCCCTACTACTACTATAATTTTTTCAAAGATTTTAATTCTAGGACATCACCCCTCCCCCCCCCTGGAAAATGACTCTAGCTACGCCATTGGCCTAAGGTGCCTAATGCGTCAAAGAGGGCCACCGCGGGGTTTTGGTTGGTATGCTGGTGTAAGGTGAACATAGTGTTAGGGACTCGGTGCTGCGTGATGGCCGACGATGTGGATGTTATCTTTCCCGGTCGACTAAACACTTGGCCGTAATACCGGTGAGCCCAACATAACCGCCCATCCTTTCCACACGGACGACGATAAACGGTACAACAATAATCTCGTTTTCCAGGCGAAAAATAAAGAGAGCCAATGCCCAGCAGTGGAGCAGCACCTAATATAGCGCGGCTACACATTAGCAGTAGCAAAAACATCCAGAATTGAATTACGAAGCACTGCATAGTGCTACACTGTGGTTGTTACTCTAAGTTCTAAAACATAAAACATCACAAATTTTTAATTTGTCAACAATTACGGTTATAATATCCTGTAAACTAGAACTGCTAGCACAATTACGGTGCTTAGCAGTAAAATAGACGTTACGGTACTTAATACCCAAACGAACTCTCGCATATGAGACACCTACCACCTTTCAGAACCTGAGTATGTCGAAATTACGATTAACTCTCTACTTTTTTGTTTATCACCAATGTGTCATGTAGTACCATGTTAAGTTCGTAATCAAAACAATGACACGAACTATTCAATCATCAATGTATATAAAAGCCCCTGTGAAAACACTCATAGCAAAGGCACCCAAATACAAAACGTAGGTGTTATCCCAACAACAGTCCGCGGTAAATCCGCTTCCATACCAACTTACATACTTGAATTAATGCAAAGAGGCTTTGCTACTGAACTTTATTCGCTTTCCGTTTCATCTGATACTGAATCTGCAGCTTCCGATTTCTCGTATTGCGGAAAAATAATACGTAACCTACTTCCCGAAACATCTACAACCGATAAACAATCTTAACTTAACTGAATAAGACTTAAAATAAATCTCTCTTTTAATAAAATGTTGGGTCAAACGGAGGAGGCGTTTACAAAATTGAACTCTATTGTGTTATTTTATGGTTGATTATAAGTTTCAGTGATCCTGAAGGCACTCAAAGCTTTCAAAAAACTTCCGGGATGTGGCGCGGGTCAACAGCCCAACTTTTCAGTAAAATGAGAAATGTTCTTTGTAAGATTTCTTTTTGCATCGAAACGTTTTCTGATTATTATACCGATTTGTCGGGCAAGTACTTAAGGCCAATGGCTTGGAATAAGGAGAGAAATATGGCACAAGTTTGTTAACAACTAATTTAACTTACCTTTTTCATGAACCTTCCAGAGATGGCAATCTTTTAGTTATTATAACAGGGTTGCCAATTGATCATAATAGGAAACATTTCATTTAATGTTCAACTAATCGGCGTCGCCCAAAAAGTTAAAGTTAGAGTAATTATTTACGTTGGCATATTCTAGGTATCAACCATACCTGAAATAAAAAAATCATTCAATATTTCAGGAAATTTACATATAAGTAAGTACAATATTTCTCAAATCGAAAATTTCAATCGTAATATTTTTGTAGTACAGGCACCGACTCCAAATATACGAATATAAAGTTAAATTATTTTTTGGTTTGTAGTGGTTTTGAGGTCGGCTTTATATTTATAAAAAAAAATTGCCTTTTTGTTAGTTAATTAACGCATACTCACGCCTTTTATCCCCGAAGGGGTAGGCAGAGGCGCAACTAGTGCACCCACTTTTTGCCGTGTGTATTTCATTCCATGATATGATAGGGCGAGCCTATCGCCATATCGGGCACAAATTCCAGACTCCAGGCTGATAGGTACTGAATAGAAAAATCCAATATCACTTTGCCCGACCCGGGAATCGAACCCGAGACCTCAGCATTGCAGTCGTACCGTAATACACTACGCCAACGAGGTAGTTAATTATTTCCTGATTATTTTCTTCATAAATTAAGATGTATCAACCAAATTGCTTTATACTTTTGGGTCAAAGTCCCATTAATTGCATGGTTGTGGTCACTTCAAAGAATTGTGATTGTGGATTTCTATTCTAAGAACATTTAAAAGGAATTTTATCAATTTTCCTGTCCTAATACGCAACTCGTGTCAATTAGTTATACAAACATAGCTGTATTTTGATGACTAGACCACTGCTGACGTCATTATGGACTTGTTTTGGTAGATTTAATATTTTCTGTCAAGGTGATTGATTTTATACTGGCTTAAAACTTTCGTATGCATATAAATAACAAATCGAATAAGCCAGTCGCTCGATAGTAACGTCGATTGCAGACAAAAAACTAACTTAGTTTAGCTCGATTAGCCGAGATATTGTTTGGTTTGCGCCTTAGTCGCGAGCCTTACGATTGCTCAATATTATTTCCGGGAAGTCGCCGGCGGGAACGTGGATATATATTTGTTTGCAACCTGCAGGAATTCACAGAAGTGGCCTATAGGCGTATTGAGGCCAATTAGTAAATAACTACTTTGTCTATACAACACCGCTTTAGTATAGTTGTAATTATGTTGTATATTATATAAAGTATGTTTCACTGGTGGTAGGTTTCTCCTTATGTAAGAGGCCGTCTGGGTGGGCACCACCGCAATGTCTATTTCTACCGCCAAGCAACAGTGTGCATGCACTGTTGTGTTTCGGTTTGAAGGACATTGTAGCCAGTATAACTACTGGACATAATGAGACTTAACATCTTATGTCATGTCTCATGATGACGAGCGCAGTGGAATGCCACTCAGTACTTTGTAAGTCAAGGTGCTGGATGGTGTTGCTACTGTTTATGGGTGGTCGTATCGCTTACCATCAGGCGAACGGCATGCTCATCTCGTCATTCAATGCAATAAAAAGAAAAAAAAATGTATAAATAAATATTTTTCATATTTGTGTGCAGACTGTAAACTATATGAAATTTTCTCAGCTATTCGAAATAAGCTAAAATATCTTAACTTATTATTTTGTCGAAAACAGGATACCTAAGCACCTCGAGTAGCGACACCACCGGTCTTTGAAATTAATATAAAGCACTGCGCTTACATAGCATGCATTAAGCACATAGTATTAAGTCCGGAACATAGCAGTGCTAATATAATGCTGCTTAGCGGTAGAAATAGATATTGCAGTGGTACCTACTCATACGTGTGAAACGATTTAGTAAAATTATTTACATTCAAATTAGGAATGTCTTTTTATTAATGGTATTTTGTACATATATTATACCTGCTACAACATTAATGAAAAATATAATAAATAAATATCTTTGATCAAAAATATATTACCGATAACAACATAATATTTTGTTATAAGTCTATTTCGATCTCCACCCACTCTTTCCGGGATACACGTGTCTGCGGACATCCGCTCTGATTTCTTTCAATCTGTTCTATTTCTAAAGGCACCCTGCCTTTAGAGGGCATAATAATTTCTAAGTAAAGTCTAGACGCTTTTTGACACCGAGAAAAACATATTTATTACTAATTATAATCTTCCAAAAAAGAAGGTGACTCTGCGTACACAAAAAAAAACAAAAAGTGATGATATAATTTATTGAACATTTACTCCCCGCTATTATTTTAACTTATTATTATATATTATTAGGTTAAAATATTGAAAATGTATAAATATAAAATTTTACAAAAAGTACCGCTGAGGACAGGATTCGAACCTGCGCGGGTAGAACCCATTGGATTTCAAGTCCAACTCCTTAACCACTCGGACACCTCAGCTGTTGTATACGTTGCCGAAATTACTTATCAATTTCTCAATTATTATCTGTGCAGTAATTGTGACGTCATTAGTATACAATACTACGCAAACACAGAACAAAGACCATATTAACATTAATTACATACATTGTTACCAATGTTAGATAGTAGATGACCTGTTTATAATTTTTTATAGGTATGTTTTTCAATGCTATAAAAGGGCATGGAGATATCTAGAATGGCACAATAAAGTAAAAAATATAATTAAATAGGTGTTGCTCTCGGGTTCGCCCGCGTGAAAAACCTTTCCCGCTACAAATGTCTCTAAAACAAAGTAGGTAGGTACGACGCCAGCGCCATCTACTTAAAGAATCAGATCTAAAATATCTATTATTTGCCATTGGGGCAAATAAGCGGGATAAAAAGTAGCCTATGTTAATCCAGGGCATGGTCTACCCGTGTGCCAAATTTCATGACAATCCGTTCAGTTGTTTCTACGTTTACTTTTACAAACATCCAAACATTTACAAAAACATTAGTAAGATTAAAAAATTGTATTTAAAAAATGTATGAGAAATAAATTGCTTATCATTTTCGTTATTAATTAAAAATTTCTCGGACTACCTCGGTGGCGTAGTTGTATTACGGTATGACTGCAATGCTGAGGTCTTGGGCTCGATTACGGGGTTTTAAATTCAGTATCAGCCCGGAGTCTGGAATTTGTGCCCGATATGGCGATAGGCTAGCTCCCTATCATGTCATGTCATCGTCATGGGACGGAATACGCACGTCGAACAGTGGGTGAACTAGTTGCGCCTCTGCCTACCCCTTCGGGGATAAAAGGCGTGAGTGTGTGTGTGTTAAAAATTTCAGGAACTATAAAATTAAAATAATTGCTACGTTCGAAACTCTCACTTCACTTCTGGCATAAAGGCAGTAATAGTTTATATAAGCTATCTCCTATCTCAGGAAATATTAAATTAATTAATTATTTATAGAAATACCTTGTCTTCTATAACTATTCGTTCATATGTTGTGATACCTATTCAGAGTGGAGATGAGAATACATCTCCCTTCCTTTACCATGCGTAGGCCTAACTCTACCACATTGAATTTTAAGTGCGTCTTTTAAAATAACTATACCTACTTATATTTAAAATATCTTTGCTTATTCTCAAAAACTTGCGAGTGCCAAAGTCGACCTTAATTTACCAGTCATCTCCTTTACAAAAGAAAATACGCATTTATGTCCCAATTTTTCTTATAAAACCTTATTGACTTTGCATCAATTTGCTAGGGACTATTAATTTACCAGTACCTATCAAGTTACTCGAATCGGGGGTTGCCAGGCTGTTTAAAAATAAGTGAGACTTATATTTTGTTTTTTCCTTAAGTCGTATTACTTATTTCAATAGGATGTCATATTATAACCTATTATTGTACTACATTAATGCCAAATTTAGCTATATGGGCACTGGGCAGTCTCTTACAGCTAAATGCATGAAAGTACTAGCGTCTGACAGCCATGGAAATCCAGCTGCCATTAAATTTACATAAATGCTATAGAATATTATGTTCTAAGACCTGAAAGGAAAGCCAGGAAGGAAGGAAGCATGAATTACAAACACGAATAACTCAAATGTGTTTCTGATGATCATAGCTTAGATCTCATCTAGTGCCAATAATAGTAGAACAATGAGACGACAAAAAGAAAAAAATACGTAGAATAACATTAAGAGAATTCTTAGCATTTTGTAAGGATTCCAGTACGTAGAAATCTTCTCACACAAGCGGCGGGCGGGTAATATACCCGTTACCTGGCAACCCCGCCGAGATAACGTTTTTCTTTGTGTTCGACGGATATTTTATTACCCGCCCTTGTCTCTGTGCCCTGGAATTATGCCTGGAATAGACTTGTTACTCGATCGATGTTACTTTATGTAGGAGATTGTCTATTTACCAATAACATTGTTATTGGTCTATAAAGTTTTGTAAAAAAATACCTTGATGGAATTTTAAACTAAGTAGCATTATATTTTTTTATGATTAGGTAGTACTTAGAAGTAGCAAATGTGGTCTGACTGTACAAGTTCAAGTGAAATGTGCTTTGATAAATTATTTAGTTAATGGAAAAATATTTATTATGTACTACCCTCAAACACTTTTAACGACTAAACAACACCACAAGCTCGTATTAAATTGATTATTTACCAAATAACATTACACCATCGTAAATATGGTCGCATTTCATATATGCATAAGTATCATTTAAGTAGGACATTTACTTAATGTACTTTCAATGCACTTATAAAGTGAAATACTGCCATAAATGAATTCATATTAAATAGGTACAGCGGCTCATAGGTAATTCATTTATTGTACATATTTCCTATACTATGACTGAAGTCCCATGAGAGTACCAGCCTTGGCTGCAAGTCATCGAGTTACATTTGCAAATGGCGTCAGTCTCTGAGCTACTACACCGAATGCGCCTCGCTGGAGCGCCCTCAACCAATGCATTCGTTTGAGCGCTCCACAAAGCATGATGGCGGGTACCAAGGGCCCTCGCAGCCTCTCGCATACATAGAAGGTTCTCGAAGCACAGCATTTGTTTCGTACATTACGAACTGAACATTACGTTGTATTTTTGCGCAAAGAACATAATTTGATATCTTATGAGCCGACCAAGAACGTAACCAGGCTTGATAGGTGCCTGTTATGAGATTTAATCTCTCAGAATGTTAAGCGCAATTTAGTGCCTCGGTGGCGTAGTTGTATTACGGTACCACTGCAAGGCTGAGGTCTCGGGTTCGATCCCCGGGTCGGGCAAGGTGATATTGGATTTTTCTATTCAGTATCAGACCGGAGTCTGGAATTTGTGCCCGATATGGCGATAGGCTCGCCCCCTATCACATCATGGGACGGAATACGCACGGCGAAAAGTGGGTGCAATAGTTGCGCCTCTGCCTACCCCTTCGGGGATAAAAGGCGTGAGCATGCGTAGTGCCATCTCGAGCTTTATGAATTACTCGTAGATGCTTGCAGCTCCGCCCGCGTGAAAAAGTTTTTCCGGGATAAAAATATTTTCCCGGGATAAAAAGTAGTCTATATATAACACTCAGGAGTAATATAGCTTCCTATTAGTTAAATAATTTTCAAAATCGGTTCAGTAGTTCCTGAGGTTAGCGCGTTCAACCAAACAAACAAACAAAATCTTCAGCTTTATAATATTAGTATCAGTAGTATCAGGCGATTGATTTGCTTCACTTTTCCATATGGTTTTAGAGCTTAAGATACATGAACAAGCGGTCAGATCACCTAAAGGCTAAGGGTAAGTTATCACGACCGTCTCTTAACATCGACAACGACAAAGGTATCGTTGTCGAGCTACATGTGAAAGGAATATGAGAAACCTGTATCAAACTCACTTATCTACGAAAATAAGTTGACATTAGTCATTGGTTTTCTGTGAGATTGTTACCACTCCGATTAAACCGGCCCATTAACATTGTAGACAGACTACGTTAGTCTGTCTTCAACGTAGCTCTGGGAAAATTAATTATCGCGTAAAAGACGAGTAGTGTGGCGACGCACGATGGTAGCACTTCGAGTTACCTCCTAGTTTATTCCACATTTCCTTTAAACGGCAAATTGCCCACATTACGAGTTCTTGCTCTATTAGGATTCGCAGATGTTTCATTACAGGATACATAAATATCGATCTATCTTATCTAGGTACTCAATAACAATGCCTATAAGAGATTACTTAAATTAGCAGATAGGAATTATAGAGTACAACATAATGTACCACAGTACCATTTGTAAGTCTATGATTAACTTTCGATGTAAGAAAGAAAGAAAGAAAGAAACATTTATTCGCACAATATACTGGGACGCACACAAACAATTAACAAAAAAGGTAATACATATTACATAACGCATGTGGGCAACGTGCATCCCATGATACTGTCGAAAAGGATCCAGTTCAGCATAAAATGCCAGGCAAGCCGCAAGGTGTGCCTGGCGCTGGTTTTCAACTGGAACCCTCACTTGAAGGATAGTGACTCACGGATTGATTGTAAAATATGAATAAATATAAATAGATAAATAAAATAGTGGGAAAAGGAAGCAAATAGTTATTATAAGTGAATAAGTTGTTAATGTATACTTATAATTATAATATACACCGATTAGGCATCCAGTGCGCCTCTGCCACGCCGCAAATAGCGGCACTCGACAGTTCATCTTTTGTCGCACAACAGGCGAGACATGTGGCGCAGCGGCAACGAGCGTCCGGAAATAAATAAAAAATAAAATAAACACTAAGGAAATGCGTAACGGCTATAGACTTATCGAGTAACGGGCGGGAGAGGCGCGCGGGCAGCGCACGGTGCTCACTCCGCTTGATTAGTAGCCAGCCATCAATGTCAGCCATGCAGAAAATATTATAATAATAGTGAAAAAAGCGTAATAGTTACGTGTGCAATGTTGTAAGTACATATTTGATTTAATTTTATATAATATAGCCCTGGAAAGTACGTAAAAAACTTAACAATTTGTATTTTTTGCAGGTGTGTTTATGAATACGTTATGCCAATGTGATACTTAACGTTGAATTCAGGAAAGACATAAAAGACACAAGGTCGTAAAAAACCGACTCCGAGGAGTATTATCAGCTACAGACGCCAGCGGACTAAAAAGCAGGAAGGCCATACCAAACAGGTACGCACCATAATTATACCATGTTCATCAATCTCTTTACGCCTGCGATGTTTAAACATAAATTATAATTCTCAAGTGTATTGCGCTGCCAAAAGAATAGGAATACCTATCCGTACTATGTATGATTATCACTTATATTTAATATCCACCACTTTTCATTTCAGGTCTCCACCCAAGTGGACGAAAAAATTAAAGTATAGCCACTTCAAGCTTAGCAGAAAATAATAAATGAAAGGAAAACTGATTGCAGGTGACCACACACAAACACACACACACACACACGCGCACATATATTCAGAAACATTTATTCGCACCCACATCATATTATTATATAATTAAAAAATAATAGTATTGTAATTAGATAGTAGTATTAATTAAATTTGAAGTAGGGTTGTACAATGATACTATTAAAAATTAAATCAAGACTTATTAAATAAATGAAGTATCGTAATCAATGTTACATCCATCGCGTTGAGCATCCATTAAATGTTGCCGTAACCTGAAACGGAAAGTGCCTAATGAATTAATCTGTCTTAGAGGTGGTGGGATGTTATTCCACACCTTGGATGCCGCGTAGCGAAAACTACCCTCGAATGTTGCCGTTTTGTGGTAAGGAACAGATAACTGCCTGCTTGCACATTCCCGCCTACTCGATACCCATGATAACTTATTATATAAATATGATGGCTCTTGATGTTTAATAATGCCAAACAAAAGACACGCTAGGTGCAACTTACGTCGGGATTTCATTTTAAGAATACCACACTGGTTCAAGAAAGGGGTCACGTGTGCTCTTGGTGGCACGGTAAAACAAAACCGAGCCGTTGCATTCTGCATTCTCTGGATTAAGCGTTTGGTTCGAGCCAATAACCTGGGTTCATATACTGTATCCGCATAGTTCAATTTGGAAAGAACTAATGATTCAACTACCCGGACACGTAATTCCTGCGATAGAAAGGGTCTTATTTTATATAAGAGCCTCAATCTGTAAAAACAATTTTGTATCGACGATGTAATGTGTTTTTCGAAACGAAGATTTGCGTCCATAGTCAGCCCTAGATTTTTAGCTTCATAAACCCTTTCTATAGGCTTGCCTGCCAACAGTACATTCAAATCAGAAGGTACTTTATTCAGCTGATGGGCAGTGCCAAATACCATATATTTAGTTTTAGAGGGGTTCAAAACAAGGCAGTGTTTTTCAGACCATTCGGCTAATTTACCTAAATCTGCATTAAGTTTACTTAAGGCAGACTGGTATTGGAGCGGTTTAAAAGATATATATAGTTGGACATCGTCAGCATATATATGATATTTGCAATGCTGGATACATGAGGTGATGTCAGCGCAGTAAATTATAAATAAAATTGGGCCTAAAATGGAACCTTGCGGAACGCCTCGCTTTAACGTAGACAGGTCTGAATTTTTCACCGTACCATCATTAAGACGCAGCTCTACAAATTGTTTCCTATTACTCAAGTAGCTATGGAACCATTTAATTGTTTTGTGATCAAAACCATAATAAGCTAATTTAGTCAGCATTAGGGCAATGTTGATGCAGTCAAAGGCGCGGGAGAAGTCAAGCAGCACCAGTATAGAACACATACCCTGATCTTGTGCTGCTAGTACATTATCTACAACATCAATAAGAGCTGTAGCTGTGCCACGCCTTTTCCTGAAACCAGATTGCATATCAGGAAGTATGCAGTGCTTTTCTAAATATGAAGTCATTTGCTCACATACGACCTTTTCCAGGACTTTTGACAAGCAGGGTAATATGCTGATCGGACGAAGATCCTTAGCATCTTTCGGATTGGGCACTTTGGGTAGCGGTCTCACAGTGGCAACCTTCCAAACGTCAGGGTACTTGGATGTTGATATTGAGAAGTTAACGATTTTAGTTATTGTGTTTAAAATACAGGGGGAAGCTAGCATTAACATATCAAGATTTATTCTATCAGAACCTTCCGCATTGGACTTGAGACCCAGTAATATTCGTGATATAACGTGTTGAGACACTGTTTGGATATTAAATGTGTCACTACCATACCTATGGTATTCAAAATAAGTTAAAATCGAGATGCTGATGGAGTCTCTGCCCGGTATATTAAGAAAGTGGTCATTTAAATTACACGGGTCATTGAAATGAGACGGTAGGTCAATCTTGGCTTTAAATGGTGCTAAAGTCTTCTTAAGGTTATTCCACAGTAGTTTAGGATGTTTGATGTTATTATTTATGTGTTGCTTAAAATATGCACATTTTTCTCTATATAATGATGCTGCTACAAAAGATTTTAATTCCTTATAATACAATTTCTTAGAATCAGACTTGTTTTTACGAAATTTCCCTAATGCAGTATCACGCAGCCGCATCATAAGAATGATGGTGTCCGTTATCCATGGATATGTACGTTCTTTAACGTGGCACGTTTTAAGTGGCGCGTGAATATCGAAGATTGAGGTGATATGTAAATTGAAAGTAGTGACCATGTCATCAACAGAGTTTAGAGCTTCTAGGCTATCCCAGTCGGGAATTTTTAAGCATTCATAGAGGCTTGACTCACACACGGACTTCATAGGTCTGCAGGTGATGACATGCGGTTTAAACTTTTCCTTCTTTAATGAGAATTCACTAACGATGACAGAGTGACCGCACGTGTTTCTATAATCCTCAACCGACACTTTGCGTACTGGTAGATCTGCGCACACCAAGTCTATTAACGTTTGACTTATGTCAGTAAAATTTGTTGGAAACTTTACATATTGAGTAAAATTAAAACATTTCAGAAAATCATTAACTTTTTTTGTATTAGAATCATTTTTTTTCAAAATATTTATGTTAAAATCACCCATTAATATGATATTATCACAGTTACTTAAACAACTAAGAGTAGCCGTGAGGGCATCGAAAAAAAGGTCAATGTCGTGCCAGGGTGGACGGTATGCCGTGCCGAGGGCGATTCGTTTACCATTTATTTTATATGTCAGCCACATTTGCTCGACCGATGCATATCTGCTATCCACTGTCTCCGCCAGGACTCGTGCGGATAAACCATGCCTTATATAGAATCCGACACCTCCCCCACGGCCCGAACGCACTAAATAGGGCCGCGGCGTATGGCGCAGGTGATACCCAGGCACAACGGGTGCGCGAGCGTCTTCCCCAGGACGCAGCCAGGTTTCATTAACCGCCATAACGTCCAAGTCACGCCCGGTAAACAAAGCAATGAAGTCATCATGATTTGTGTTTAAGGAACCCACATTAAGAAAACCAATCTTTATATACTTGTCAACCATGATTATTCTGCATTGCTACTATACCTACATACGTGCATCATTGCCATATAAAAAGTAATATTATTAGAGTAGGTTATAATAATCATATTACTAGAATAGTTTTTATCTTTACCTAGGGTAGATTGTGTATAATAGATATATTTTTTATGATTATAATAGTATTTATTTTGTGTTAAACTTACTTGTACATAATAATAACATTCATAATAACAATAATTACATGAAATCGTACAAAATATATGAGATAATGAAACTAGTAAAATATTTCCGGAATAAATAATATTACATACTAAATAAAAAATCCAATCATCACGATACCCAATCACTGGGTGGGACAATATCATGGGATACACGAACCAAAGAAACCGACGCTGTATAAAAGCAGAAAAAATATTAAGAGAGAGACAGTAATAACAAGATATAATAACAAAGTCGGTAATACAACAAAAAAAACTCTTAAGAGAAACAAGACATAAATAATAATGTCCTAAACAAACAAAGGCCGCCTTACACATCCTGCCCGAAGACGCGCCGCAAGTCCGCCTCACAACGGATGGTGTAGGGTGGTTCTCCCGGCACCCTGCGAGCAAGGATACGGCCACGTTTTGCCCAAACGTATTTCCAGCCTTTCTGAGTACCAATATCACGCGCTCTCCGAAACAACAGTCTGTTTGCCTTCGTTAGGCGCTCATTAATATAGAACCGCGTCGGTGGCCCGGGCAGTTCCAGATCAGCAGTGGTGGCGCCGCGACGCGTTCGGGCACTCCGTAGCAACTCGTCGCGCAGGTCTCGGCGTGCTAGCCGCACGATAAGGTGGCGATGGCGCGGCACACGGGCGAGTTCCGATGCGGGCTCCGCGGCACTTATAATGCGCCTACTACCTACGCGCTCGGCACTAACGATGTCACGCGCTTCGATATTGACGCCAATTTTCTTGCTTATGAGTAAAGCTATGTGCATAGGGTTCTCGGATGGGCTCTCAGGCAGGTTCACGATCTCGACGTCGTTTCCGAGGAGCTCCTGGTCACGGTCGTTGAGCTCACATTTCAGCTGAGCGATGGCATCCTCAACTACCATAGACATAACTGGGGCATCTTCATCATCTTTTTTTTTTCTAAGGCAGCCACTCTGTCTTCAAGGCTCGAAATACGGGTATTCAGCGTGGCCTGAAGGTTAGCCATATCATCCCGGATCAGCTTTATTTCGTTACGCATTGATTTAAGGAATTCCTGCTTAAATAGTTTAAGCTCAGCTTTCAATTCCTGAGTAATCTGCTGCGTAACTGGGCTACTGTCGTGGAACTCATCCGAGCTGCTTTCGGTGCATGCCTTCTGGCGACTTCCCTCTACCGGTGTATCAATCCGCACATTCAGATTATTCTTGCAATCAGCGCAAAACCACGTAGTTGGCTTAGGGGCTTTAACACCAGCGCACGTCCGATGAAATATAATACTGCATTTTTCGCATTTAACGCCATCTGCTGACGATATGAATTTTCCACAAGCGCCACACTTTGCCATGTCTAAGACAGTATTATACGATCAATATAATGCACAAAGGCTGCAAGAGAGGGCGCTGATACTGACAGGGTTTTATGTGTATGTATGGTGTTATATTGCCACCATAACACTATGCACTGAAACGTATTAGAGCCTGCACACACTATAGATGTTCAACGCGGTGAATTAGTACACTTTCTTCAAATTTACTTTTTAATTGAATAGTGAAGGGTAGGTAGGTACTGTATGAAGGAAAGAGTTGTAAACTATTTGCGGATTTATAGTCTTGCACTGTACACAAACACTAATTAACAATGTATATGCTTCTTTGCCACTTGGAGATATATTGTCACTAATAAAAGCTTTACTAAGTAACTGGTGTTTAATTTTTATTTAAGGAAATATCAACGGAGCCTATGTACGTTATGACATCCGTGACGTCACTCACATATATTTGTATACATATTTATGTACATATATTTATTTATATAGCGGCAGCATACTCAATCGATTAACTCAAAAAAAATTACGAGTAGGTACGTAGAACATTTTCTGAAGTGAGCAAAGCACCAATAAGTTTCCCGATGGTTGCCAAGATTGCAATTTTCGCCCAAGATGCCGATGAACTCTTTCCAATGACATTACTAAAAGGAAATGAGCTCTTTGAACTGCGGGCGCTAGTCGCTATAGTCTAGGTACATCTGCCTTACTGATTTATATACATATACAGTTAAACTTACTTTTTTGAGTGTTTTTTTTTTTAGGTAGGCGATCCTGCAGTCTACACCGGGGGAAACCTGCGAATGGGATACTGGAGTCCCCCGGCTTGACGACTGCAGGGGCCTGGGATGGGAGTAGAGGAGGAATATGGAAGGGAAGGTGGGGGGAAGGGAGGAAGGTTCCCAGGATGGGCGGAAAGAGACGGTGCCAGGAAATGTTCGCGGGCCCTTTTAGGCCTCAATGTGAATTACAACCAAGAGGTATACACACTGACTGTGTGCCTCGGCCCGCGACTAATGTCCCCCCGCACATGGACATGCATTGGGTGTGAAGACCCAGCGCACAAGAATTGCCTGGGGGGCCTTTTCTGAGTGTTAGGTAGGTACAGAATTACATAAAAATGAAAATTCAAGTTTCCAATTATCGAGCCGTCTTTTTTTTAAAACTAGATCGTGTGTTCAATAAATATCGCACTCCTTTGTCTGTCACGTCTGGAGGGTGAGCGTAGATAAGGCTAAGGAAGATTGATGTACGGTCCGACCGTAAAACTAATAAAGGGAAACTTTGCAACAATGCGTAACGTGACGGCCCCACGTTTAGGATAATAAAATAAAGTTTTATATACTTATGTAGTAGACATGTCTGCATGGTATATACGTGCACCACCTCACGAATTTATCCCCGAATTATTATTTATTAGGCTTAGGCAGAAGCGCATCTAGCGCATCCATATATCGCCGCCGATTAAAATCCGTCCCATGGTATGAAAAGCTACGACCCTTTCATTATATCCGGTATAAATTCCAAATTCTAATGTCGGGCAAACTCAAGTATATTTTTTTATTTTATAAAAATGCGAATGTAGAAACATACGATTTACTGCCAAAGTGCTCAGACAGTATTAGGGGACGTTCTTTGGTAGAGTCACCTTTTAACCAGTATTCAGGGCCGCGGCGACCCAAGACAGCGCCTGTGTGCGAAATCTATGAAGCGCTTCTGATTTTTGTCGTCCTGTTTCAACATTAATATTTTTTATTATTCAACGTTAACCGTTCTTGGCGCATTATGGAGCGCACGTATTTTTTTTTATAAATTTTAAATAAGAAAATGACCTTTTGAAATCGTTTGTAATAAAATATGTAGTTGGCTATTGCAGCGACTGCGGCGCGGCGGCGGTTCTTTTGATTTTAAAACATAGCTTCTAAACATTAGGTTCAAAACGCAAAGCACACATCTCTGACTTTTTGAAGTTACGTGTGTATTGTTTATCAATTATCGTTCACTTTAACGGTGAAGGAAAACATCTTGAGGAAATCTTCTTACCTGAGAATTCTCCATAAGAATTTCAAGGGTGTGTGAAGTCTGCCACCCCGCACTAGGCCGGCGTGGTGGGCTAAGGCCTAACCCCTCTCAGTAGCCCCCCGAGGCAATTCTTGTGCTTTGGGTCTTCACACCCAATGCACGCCCATGCGCGGGGGAACATTAGTCGCGGGCCGAGGCACACAGTCAGTGTGTATACCTCTTGGTTGCATAACACATTGAGGCCTAAAAGGGCCCGCGAACATTTCCTGGCACCCTTTTCCTTTCCGCCTATCCTGAGAACCTTTCTCCACTCCCCACCTTTCCTTCCATCATCCTTTTCCGCTTCCTTCCCAGGCCCCTGCAGTCGTCAAGCCGGGGGACTCCAGTATCCCATTCGCAGGTTTCCCCCGGTGTTGACTGCAGGATCGCCTACCCAAAAAAAAAAACCCCTCTCAGTAGTAGAGGAGGCCCGTGCTCAGCAGTGGGCAGTATATAATAGGTAAGGCAAGGTAAGGCTGATATGGTATGGTATGGGCAGTAATCTCTAATCACTTAGGTTAATAGTTCAAACATATGAATCCTTCGCAGCCATCTGTTTATAAAAAATCTAAATGTATTATAATGATTACTATTTACTCTGCTACTATGACACCCTATCGCCATCTTCTGTCCTCTATTCCGTAGCAATGTGAAAAAGAGCTCAAAATCGTCCACTGCGCAGGAGCGCATTATGGAATTATCAGTGGTCCGTTTATATTTTTTTAATTTTTTTATTTACTCTTTATTTCAACAGTTATGAATGCCCGACGCCCGTATCCTTAATTGAGAGATGTTAAACATAATTATTGTTTAACCTAGTTTTCTTTGTTTAAGTCCAACAACTGAATAAACTCGCTAGTATGGCACGCATATTTCGTTAACAACTACATAGCTGAGGTGTCCGAGTGGTTAAGGAGTTGGACTTGAAATCCAATGGGTTCTACCCGCGCAGGTTCGAATCCTGTCCTCAGCGACTAAGCTTTTTGTATGAAATGCAAGCTACATTTTTATTTTTACGAAACAATAGGGTATTTCACTATGTTCGATTTTGACAATTATTTCATACGTTATAGCAAATATTACGAAAAAGAAGCCCTTTGGTGAAATCAGCAATAAAATTGGTTAACAAATGGGCCAGCAATTTATATTTCAAGTATTGCAATGTGCGTTTAGTGAGGACAGCGCGCCAACTCTTTCTTTCGCGCGCAACTCAATGCCTAGATATCATTGTGACTCTTTTTCGTTTTTTGACATTTAACCCTTCCATCAGATTCGAAAGGCTTATAAGTATCTTGTTAAATTTTTACCGGATTTTGATCGTGCTTTTTGTGTTAGATTTTAAATGACGCAATTTCTTGATAAACGTTATAAAAATCTATGAGTAAAATATCCTATTCTCTTGGCTACGTAGAAACTTTGAGTATTGATTTCCACCTCTTCTCCATACTTCTAAACGTTCTCAGTCCGATCTTTGGTATCAAGAATTTAATTCAAGTTCGGCAAAGACTTTTTTGCACGTGCTTACTGTCGTCGCTATTGTTTCTTAATATACAGTTTATGCATCCGAAATATATGAGCAGGGACCCAGCCAATACACCCGTCGACTACGACTTCCCAACCATATTATAATAAGTAAGTCTATTTTAACCCCAGGAAGACCACATTATGGTGTTTCTTAGATTTAAAAAATTACAAACTTTTGACTGCCAAACCATAGAGAATGAGCCAGAATTCCACTTTTTCACAACCAAAGCAAGGGTTAGGTAGACTATTATGAACGTTTTCTGTGCCTATTTGTTTAACTTGTGCATAATCTTAACAAAAAAGAAAAATCCCTTCCTGGCCGATTTCGGCCACTGCGGCCAATCTCGATGGAGACCAGCCAGGTACGCAGGAGATATTATAGTGCACAAGTGTGTGCGCAATACACATTTTTTTTTACCTGTACTTATCTTATTACAGCCATACACTGATAACCAGCTCTGACGTAAAACAATTCCTAAAATACATTTGTATTTTACGTAATCATGACGTAGGTATTTGATAAGCGGAGATACCCTTAAATAATAAGTACCATACATAATACATTATTATGTCTCTCTATTTTGGTTTTAATGTCATGTCGGTAATATATCATCAAACCACTGATTATAATGTTATTATCTTTTCATAGATGGCTAATGTATGTATCTAGGCACCATAGAAAGTTAGACCAGATACCTAAACTGCATATATATACATAGTATATTGGAGTATTGCTCGCAAGTTTGATCTCCTTTTATGAGGTTCATAGAAATAGAATCGAAGGAATACAAAAAAGGTTCCTCGGTCATCTCGCATATAGTTTGAATTTACACCATCCCTTGATGTCATACAGCTCTCGTCTTAAATATTTCAAGCTCTGATCTCTCATTGACAGACGTAAACTGCTCGATTTATTATTAGTCCACAAACTTTTTACCAATAATTTGCCTGTCCCGAACTTATGGAACGTATAAATTTATCGGTTCCAAGTAGATTGCCACGCTCGCATGTCTACAAACTGTTTAATGTACTACGTAACCACAGAAGTCAGAACCAACCAGTCTTAACTCGCCATTAATTAGAATGCCTAGATTATACAATGAGGTGTCTAGATCTGCTGACGTAGATTTGTTTTTTGTTAGGTAATCTATTGATTTAAAAATAAATTTTGTCAGCTTTATGACTCTAGATTTTTGTATTTAACACATGCTAGGTACTTAGTTTACCATTTGTTTTGTAGTGTTATTTTTTTTATTTGTTCCTCAAGGAACAGGTCTTGTGGCTTCTCTAGTGTTATTGTTTTGTTGTGTACGCTAATGTGCATTTGTTTTTATCAGCTGTATTAAAATTGATGTTTTTTTTGCTCCTTGAATCTAAATTAAGTCTGATGAAATACCTAGCGTTAGATGTGGTTGCCTGTAACTGCGTAGCATGATATAAGTGTATGTGTATTTATGTACTAACGATCTTATTTAAACAATTTCCATAAAAGTTAATCCACAATTGTTTCATTGGAAAGTCTGTTACCGAGGATTTCATTAAACAGACGCTCCACATTCGCATTTTGCAATGCTATGTTGATATTGATATTGATAAAAGAAGTGAAAATTGGGTAAAGGAAACAATGCAGACGAATCGCCATTTATTATTTTTGAAATATGGGGTGGGGTGTAAGTATTGTGCTCTTTGTAGTTTTCAGTGGTCACAACTCTGCGCAATGGGCACTTTTTTTATTTAAAATGAATAAAGTCAGATACATAGATATATAATTATATAGATTATCAGTCGGCGTGTTCACATGAAATAGCTGCTTGCTTGCTTGCTTCAATCTAAAACTTGCAACACAAAATATGAGGAACTAATGTTCCTGGCCTTAAAAAACCAACACACACTGCGCGACGGCAATAGTACCATTCTATGCCTTTCTCTCATATTTAATACCTCTATAGTGCTTTCCCTTTCTGTTGGCCTGAATAGGAGCTATACAGCTAGATCTATACTTCCTCTATCTACGGTCAGATAGGACGTAATATCAAAGAGTATGTAATCACTACGTTATAAGAGACGGGACTCCCTATAAATAAAAATAAAAACACAAATTGTATGAAACGTGCAGGATGCTCTTATACCAACCTTACAAAAATTATAACAGATTATAGACTGGTACACTGACCTCTATTATACTAGTACGCTGGACAGGGTTTACCCAAGGATCTTATACCCAAAATGGATTGATTACGAATGATTCCAACACAATAGAAAGTCAACCTTATTTCTTGAGCGTTAGGGTTTATATTTGCGTACATTATACTTAGTTGAAATTCCGTTCCGAGCGAGAGAGCTTTTAGAGGGAGCTCTGTCCCTTTCTTGTGACTGTCATACCAAAAATATACAAAACGATGGTACTTTCTTTATCTTGTTTCTTTCGCGGTTATTTTGCTTAGTTTCAAGTATTTCCAATGTCATAGCTAATTAATTATCAAAAAGCAGCATGATATTTATCGCATTACTGAAAAATATAAATAATTCATTTACAATTAATTAATATTTTTTTAATGGTAGGAATTGGTAGAAATTTACTATTTGTACATGGCAATGAAATCGAAGTTTCTACTAACAATATGGCCGAAGCTATAATGCGTGTTATTGTTATTTTCGTGTGCTCTTCTTTAATAATAAGATAAAACTTCCTTCTAAAATGGTAAGAACGTGTTGTGTAGTGGGTTTTAGCAATGAGAGATACTTTTGTTGTGAAATTTCCTTTTTTAGGTGAGTTCATGAATTTGTTTACAATTTTTTGTGTACGGTAACCATGTTTTCTTTGTAGAATTGGATGGTCCCGACTACCAAACCGATATTTATTGCTTGGACAACGTACGACACTAAGACAACGATTACACAAAACTGGTTTGTTTAGCAATGTGTTTAAAATAAATATATTTTTTAGTAGTGCAGTGTTTTATTGTTGAATTACTTTCCATAATGTTATTATTTTATCCTTTATAATTTGAATTTTTTTCTCAAGAATCATTAATTATTTTAAAATCATTTTTTTAAAAGATGCATGGTGTAAATCTACATTTTATCCTAAACTAATAGGGTAATAAATCCACATTTCGAACCTATCCACATCGGACACAAAATCTTGACTGGGCTAATATTGGATATTACGTAAAAAATTCAATACGACCCGAATTATTATTGCCTATACCACTTTTTTAAATCTTAAAATAGACTGTAACCTATTATTTGATATACCTTCAGATTAAAATTGTACGCAAAAATTAAGTATGTACACATTATACACATAAATTGTTATTCACAAATACGAATATTACGTGCAATATATAGTAACAAATAAAAATGTCCTGACAACATAATGGTTACACTACTAGAAAGAGATAGCAAGGTCCTTCGGGGGTATACTCTTCGGAACGGAATAGAGATTGTCGTAAGCATTCCATTTGGGTATAAGTTCCTTGGGTTTACCATACAAAATGACAGCTAAAGGAGATGTCCGCTTTTTGTATGGGAGCTGGGCCTCAAAATTTAAACAGGCTCAAACTTTAGGGATATTAAAGGGGCAAAATATGGATCTTGAATCCATTAAAAAAATATTTTTAGACCCCTCCATTTATTAGAAATATAATAAAGAAATGTCGTGGCAGAGTAACTTACAATAACTTCATTGATGTCTGTGCACAATTACAAAAAAAAAAAACATTCGCGCCAAAGAGACTATAATATTACAAAAAATTCGCGCTCTTTGCATTCGCGGTTATTCTGCTTCGATGTTCGATTCATGTCTCGTTGAATTTATCTGTTACCTATTTCTGTTTAAACTGACTTGGCAAACAACAGATCCTTCGATATTACACACAAGCTATGAATTAGATAGCATCGCCTTTTCATCTCGACTTCGACTTTTTTATTTCGATATTTGACTTGATTAGACTAGTAGACTAGTGATTTGATAAGCCACTATTGTAGCTGCATAATTGGCAGGAGGACAGTCGGAAGCTGCGCTCATGTTATGACCATTATTTGGTATCTTGGATGGGCTCGGCATCAAAGCAATATTATTCCACCTGCGCAGGTTTTAGATTGCATAATGATTCCAGAGGACATTGAAATAGAATAGATAATTGTACATAAACTATAAGAATGACTTTTATTTCAATTAAAAAAATTATGCTCTGAAACATATGAACCAAGAAAATATTCCCATCTGGAGTTGTTATGTACAAACTTTTCAGAATTGTATCATCTATTAAATGAATAACTAACGTATTATAATATGTTTTAAATGTATTTAATATATATTCATAATGATAGCCATGGTCATAATATGCCACTGCCCTTAATTGATTTCTTCTTACTGTTAGAATGTATAGCTTTGTTTCTGTAGGTGGCATACAACCACAGATATTACCTAAACATTACTAAATATGAATATTGTGTATTAAATACATTATAACAATATTATTTGTATTTTTTTAATTTAATAGATGATAAACATTAAATAGTTTGTACTTGCATAACAATTTTAAATGATAATATTTTGCTTGTTTCATAGTTTTTAAAGCATAATTATTAGTAGTCAGGTTTTAATTTTTGAACTCACTTATTATTGAAATAATTTGGGGGTTATAATTTCATGATAAAGTATTGGTTGAGCCCCATTTCATTTTTTATGTGTAGGTTTATTGTTTTACGTGTACCTAGGTAATATACCAAAAAAATATTCCCAATTATCAGGTGCAAAACAGATGAACATACAATACATACCCATTAAAATCATAACAATGGAATAGCTATGTATTGAATTAAACACTTTTATGATATTTTAAACTCTTTTATTGTTTTATATATATGGGTATAGTGAGCGGTGACGATCGCTTATTGGAAAAGACCAGACTGCAAAGACGAAGTTACAGGTTCCAAATGCAGACCTCGCGCGACACACCTCTCAATTTTCATAATTTATTTGTGTATTGAGAATTTATCGATCGTTTCATGGATCGGAGTCGTCAAAATGCTGAAACATCCGTGATTGCATTTGGAGACGTATCTTAGTATCTAGCATCGATATATATGGTATCTAGAGTTTTGTACACATGAACATCCTTGAAGGCGCAGTCACAAGACGTTAAAGTCCCTGATGCAAAAATAATCCATAATGTTTTCTTTGATTTATTCTGCGAATTCACTTTTAGGTATATCACAGTAATTTACATGATAAAAATATTTTTAATACTATCGAAAAGTCTCTGGAACAAAACAATCCTACGCGGGCTACGGCTACTCATGACATCAGACATGACAGTTGATCCATTGACAAGTGACAACTGTCAACTTTGCTTTTTTTTGGGTGTGCGTTCCAATATACGAAGTTTTTTTATTTTGAAAACGTTAATTACAACTAATTTTAAGTGTGATTATAGGTAAAACAAAATTACATAAATCTTAAAATCGGAGGTGTTTAAAATTAAACAATTTATTGTAAAAGGCTAGTTTTTAGGAGTTCTATCCAAATATATATAGTCTGGCTACTGAAAGTTGATACTGAAAAAGCGCGGCAAATTTAAAAAATACCAGTAGGGCAACCCCATTATTAAAAGAACATTTGGAACAACCTAATTTGATACTTTGATATTTTTATATTTAAATTAATTTATGTAAAAATATATGGTATGTAGGAAGATTTTTTAAGCTACTAGGAAATAGTTCTTTATAGGTCGGTTTAGTGGATACTACGTTTAGACTGCAAGGTGTGACACAGGAACATATATAAAAATAAATAATAGTTTAAAAACTAAAAAACACGCTTTATATAGAAAAGCAAACTAAAAAATAGAAAATAAATTTTAATAAATTTGGATTGAGAATAGTTTAATTTTTTTTAATAAATATAAATTAAGAATAGTGTAAATAAGAAAAAAATGTGTTACTGTAAAAAAAGATATTGTCGAAATGATAATCCTTCTTCTCACATTTGTCAATGAAATGTTTATAACTATTGACACCTTGCACCCCACGCTTTTTTTTACAATAAAACATTTTTTTCTTATTTACACTATTATTAACTTATATTTATTAAAAAAAATTACACTATTCTCAATCCAAATTTATTTTCTATTTTTTAGTTTGCTTTTCTTTATAAAGCGTGTTTTTTTTTAACTATTATTTACTACTTTTTAGTATGGTTTTAAACTTTTTCACGCAAGTGGAGCCGCGGGCAAATGCTAGTGGTATATAAATTAACAAATATCTCATTTTGCAAATTGAATTATGGCATAATCTTATCACATTAGTGTATTGTCATCGGTCCTCGACAAATCTACAAAGTTTGAATAAAATCTGACCGTTTAAAGTCGGTTACAAACATACAAGTGAAGCTAATATAAAGCATGTATATAACAAACATTACCCTCGTTAGGCAGGGTAGTGTAAAACATTCTAGTAATATTTATAAAATGTGATTTTAAGAGCAATCTGTATCTACAAGAAAAAAGATATATTAAAATTATCATTTATTAATTCATTCATTATAATCAAAATCAGAATCTAAAAATTCTGCTTCAAGAGATTCGTCAGAGCCACTTGTGTCATTGTCATTTCTAACATTAATTATAAATCTTTCCAAACTATTTTCGGTAATCCTATCTCTTTCTTTGTATTTGTTTTCAACATGTAAGACATGGTCAGTCATTTTCTTCCAATCATCTGCTGTTGTGCTTTCAAAGGCGTCTCTTATGATTTTCTCAAATTCTTCGGAAGTCAGATTTACATTTCTGCTTGCCACTTTGCGTTTTGCCAAACTCCATATTAATTCTATCGCATTTAAGTCACAATGATAGGGGGGAAGTCTTAATACTTCATGACCATTCTGCCTCAAAAGTTCATCAGCTTCATAGATTGGCTCTGGAGTGTTTTTTTTCACTAAACATAGAAGCTCTGCCTTTGTGTGGTAGTTTTCAAATGAAATATCATTCAAAGTAAGCCAGTATATTATTTCAGACTTGCGATTTTGTGTGGTAGGTACTTTATTTACGATGACAGAATGGTATGATGCATTATCCATAACTATTACACTTGGTTCATTTAAATTGGGCAGAAGCTTTTCTTGTAACCATTTATTGAAGTTAGTAGCATTCATGTCATGGTGGTAATCGGCCATTTTAGATTTTGTACTAAAAACTAATAAAGAGTTTGGAACAGAGCCTTTCTCTGACCCAGCATGGACAATTATATAACGCTTTCCCATTGCAATATTTTCAATAACACCACTTGTGGATGGGCCTTGCCAAGATTTTTTTGGTTTATATGATTTGTGAATATAAGTCTCGTCCAGGTAAACAATCTGCTTTCCCTCTGCACGCTTCAGAGCTATTGTTCGCAAGAAGCGATGTCGCCATGCCGAAATATCATATCTTTCATTTAAGATTGACCGTTCATTGTTGTTTTTTTTAAATTCAAATCCATTGGCTAATAGTATACGGCGAAGAGTCTCACGACATCCACTAAACTCAATGCTGTCTTTTAAAGCTGGTAACAAAGTTCTTAGTGTAGGAACTTGTTTTCTCACAATATAGAATTCATTAATTTTATTTCTAATGGCATCAATGTCAAAGCTATCTAAGTTTGACAATTTCTGTTGGTGTGGTCTTTTTTTACCTGGAGTTCTCCAGACACCTTCATTCACCACACCTTCCTTTTTAATTCTTTTTAATGTTGCAATACTGGTTCCTGTAAAAATACAATCAAATGTGTATGATAAATAATTATGATTAATAAATAAATTTATTTCATGGTTATATCAGTCACTAAACATTTTCGTATGCAGCAAACATAACATGTATCTTGTTGTCTTCCATTTATGACTACAAAAGTAACATTCTGAGTGAATTTTGTTTTTAACATGAAGAAATGACTAGCTGTGCACAAGAATGACTGAGATAGATAATTAAAGCCATTATATAACAAGTACCTACTAAATAAAACCTTACCAGTTAGTGAAGATATTTCTTCCAAGTACTCGTTCTGAGTTTTAATAGTATCTTTTTCTTCTAAATCAGTTAGTCTTTTAATTGTTTCCAATACTTCACTAACCCCCGCTACATTATCGAGATTTTCTGAAAAGAAACATATGTAAATTATAATACAACCAAAACTAATTCTCAGAACTTTGTAAACAATGGGTAGGGACGCTATGCTTTATCATGTCATAAATCATGTTAATCATGTGAAAATTAAACAAAAGACAACAAACAGTATGAAAAGACACACAAAATCAGAATCAAAGTATCAAAACATTTGAGGCATACTAACCTAAGAAATTTACGACAATATGTAAACAATCCTGTTTCTGCCGGAATTCAGAAGCTTTTTTCTCTTGTTGCTCTTTAAATTTACACATCATTCGAAACAATAATTCTCGTACTCCACTCTTAATAGTTTTGTTCATTTTAACACTCAGAAATCCAAACAAATACAACTTAACTCAATCTCAACACAACAACGTCAAGGCGCCATCTTGTAAACATTAGATTTTAGTGATGCCATTGATCGATTTTGGTTCCCCGTTTTTGGGAAAAGTCCCGGAATTTTATTTTATTATTTATTATATTCTCGAAACATTTTTTGTTTACTAGAATGAGCAATTGTATTAATATATAGTTCTATATAGATATAAAGTTTTCTTGCTTTATTGTTTAAAAAAACAATAAATTGCATGTCGTACACAAACTCATAGCTACGTTGAGTTTGTGTACGCCTAGTTGATAAATACAATAATGGTTATTATATAATCAGGTTCATGTTTATATTTCATTATTATAACATTTTATTTATTTTAACCCTTAAAAATACTGTGACATCAAGGGAAAATTCTGAACGTTGGAACACTTAAAGTATTGCCATGTGAAAAGTTTGCAAATAAGTTCAGTATCAACTTTCTGTAGCCAGACTCTATAAACTTTCTTGTTTAAATTTTCAGGCCCGTTTTTGGACAAGTCCTTTTGTGCCGATTTGAAACGCCCCTCTCGAGCGTCTACGGAACTAAATTTGACATATAATGCATATGGCCGTCGTATTGTTTTGAGTGTCTCTGTTTTGTCAGTGCATTTTAACGAAATATTACGGTGAAACGTGTTCTTTAAGTGTTATTTGTGTGTGGTTTTTAGTAATCCACAATGAGAGTTTGTGTCTATTGTAAAACCCGTTACCAAACGGGTAGTGGAGTAACATTTCACAAGTGAGTACATTTACATCATCTTTTAGCTATTTATATTAAATTTAGTTATTGTAAAGATCAAATTATCATTTAAAAGTAAATAATAACTCAAATTAAACGTATTTATACGATAATTTGTTTTCAAATAGAAAATTTATAAAGTATGTATATCTTGATAGGGTTGTCCAAGTTTCATATCGACAATGCGTATCGATAAATTTTTAGATTGGACTTTGGCTCTATTAGCATTTATTCTTTTATACTGTGCCTTTAAATACATAAACTCATTAGTTAGGATTGATAATAAAATAAGGTTAGAAATGTATTATTCTATAAAGAATTTACTCTGTCTACTCCAGGAGAGGAAAGATCAATTTATTTAAAATCATAAAAATGACATTATAAATGTTGTATTGTTACAGGTTTCCATCTGACTCAACTACACAAAAACTGAGAAACATGAAATTTGGAAATTGGTTTCCGAATATAAATAGGCATCTATGTTTTTAACATTCTACGGAAGATTGTTTTATAAGACATGCACGAACCCAGTTAAAAAAGGACAGTGTGCCCACAATATTTTCTGGTGGGTATAATACTTTATATTAATCTATTGAGCATTTTATACGTATAGTATATTTTATTTTATTATTTGAGGATTGCCAACAAAGTTTACAATATCACAAACATTATGATAACAATCAGAAAATAAAACTAATTGCAACTTACGGCTACAGGCAACCACAACGTGCATAATACAATTTTACTATATAATTACTTAATTATTATTATTACATTGTAACATGTTTTGCAAAGGTGATATTTTTTTTTATTGCAGATTTAGGTATTATGCTCGAGGAAAATAGAGAGAGAGAAGCTGATTTAATGAATTATGAATGCATAGAAAACCAAGTTGATGGCATAAACTAATATTACAGGTGTCAATATACGGAATTATTCGTCGCGTAATATAACTTGGGCATGTCAGTGACGTAATAAAATGTAACTTGGTCAACCGTCAAACTGTCTTTTTTTGTTATCCCTTCCATTAATACAATGTGTTCGTACGTATATTTGTTACCGCTTTCCGTTCTAATTGCTGAACGATTTTGAATTTGGTGTGGTGGTAACTTACAAACTGAAATAAGACACTACTTTTTTCACGATTGCATAATATATGGTACGAAGATAGCTTACAACTTTGAATAAGACATGACTACTTTTTATTCCGTGGTAATGCGGGTTAAACCGCTATTATTTTTACAATAAATAAGTAACGACGGATTTGTCTGAATATTCACTACACTGTACAGTCAGCAGCATAAATATCTGTACAAAATCAAAATTTCATATCACTATATATGCCTTAAGTTAAACTGAAACATTTTTTTTTCTTCGTTTGAAGTAAAGTAAATCTCTTTTATACTATTTTTGTGAAGAGAAAATAAACATTAGTAAGAACACAAAAGTATGTAGGCAATTTGAAATTTTGAATTTGTTCAGCTACTTATGCTGCTGACTGTACAGTCAGCAGCATAAATATCTGTACAAAATCAAAATTTCAAATCGCCTATATACGCGTTAACTTACACTGACACATTTTTTTTCTTCGTTTGAAGTACAGTGAATACCTTTTATTTTATTTTTGTGACGAGAAAAACAGATTAGTAAGAACACAAAAGTGTGTAGGCAATTTGAAGTTTTGAATTTGTTCATCTACTTATGCTGCTGACTGTACATCCAATTGCCTTTATAATAATTGTTCCGATGAAATGTTTGAGTTATATTTTCAATTATTAACATTACCGAATTTCTTGTTATTTTTTAAAATTTATAAACCATCGACTGTTTCGTATCATTTTCGATATATCAGCCGTTCCATGTCTCAGCTCTATCGTTAGTTCCATGGACGCTCGCTACTGCTATCACCGCCAATATGGCGAAAATCAAATAGGCACACTTTGACGATTCGAATGTCCAGTCCAGCGTACTAGTATAATAGAGGTCAGTGGACTGGTACCACAAACTAGAACCTAGGGCAATGCTGCCAACATAACAACCTGAATAGTGATGTGCTTACACCTGCGCAGATATTATCGATAGTAGGTTTACAGGTCCAGACTATTGGTGCGATTCTTTCAATAAAACAATGGCAATAAAAAGACAAATTGTGTATATTTGTTTTATAACCATTCTTAACAATACATAAAAATAGGTAAATAAGGTGAAACTATGCTGCAGAATATCAAGATGGACCCAGGAATATATCCTTCTGTAATAGCTGGTAATATATTCTTGTAATATAGTGTGGGGAGGCGAACGCATTTTAGTAATGAAAGTAAAGATTATAATTTTTATTCGCTGAAGAATAGGAAATATGCCCATTCTGACGTTTAATAGAAAATACGTAGATTTAGGAACTGAATTTCGTAGGTTTTCACGAAAGGCGAAAATACGTAGATCTACGTAAAAAGACGTAGAGTTGGCAACGCTGTACAGTTCGTTCACAGATATATTTATTAATATTTCACAAAACCATGTAACGGATAATGTGCACAACATTACATTCTGCTATTTTTTTTACTGCACATCTCTGAAACTGCAGAACGGATTTCGATGAAATTTGTTATGGAGATATAGCATCTATAGTAATCTGTGTGGAGATAGTTTGAGACCCTCGAAAGGACATAGGCTACTGTATTGTTTTTTAAAATATTCTTGGAGCTCTATTTTCTTTAGGGGCTCACGGTCGGCTACATATGTAACCCAGTCATTATTTATGCAAGAAAAAAAACGATGTCCAACAGAATGTTTTATTTTTATAAATAGTTCCATAGTTACAATATAATAATGAAGACTATACCTCGGCTAGCGGTACGTTCCGAAATTCGTTCCCACTGAGTTCGTGACACGTTCGACTGGTGGATCTGGCGGTTTTCTCAGATGTACCTTAAATTTAAAAAAAAAAACACTTTTACGCTAAGAAATATACTTACCAACACCCTGCGGTTTCCTGTTATGAAAGGAGGTGGTGATGCTAATGATTAAAAAAGTTCACACTTCGTGGTTGTTTACTAAGTAGTAGGCCAAGCAGCTATGTGGATACTATGAAAGCATACAGGAATACTCTGGATGCAGGCCGCTTTTGACAGGTCCGTCTGGGGAAATCTTTAGGGGAGGCCTATGTTCAGCAGTGGACGTCGAGTGGCTGATGATGATGATGATATATGTATATTATGCGTATACATTAAATTTCCGCTACCCTGAGGAAAAACATTGATAGCTGGTAATACAGTTTACATATATGTCAGAACGGGTTTTTGGCGGGAACTTGGAAGTGTTATGAGGTGCTCTTGTTTTAATTCATTATTTTGGTGATACTTAGTGTTATACTACATAATAATTATGGTGGTATATTATCCAATTTAGTTCTATTAAAGTGCTCAAATTAAATGAATTTAAATAATGGTGCTAATCAAGTGTTTTTGTTGCCGCCAAAACTCCTCTTTAGTCTTGGTAGGGTACCCACTACCCACTGCAGTAAACTGCGACATACCACTGAACTCTGAAGATAAAAAAAAAACAACCAAGTATGCGTCTAAAGGACTTGTATCCATGGACAAGAATAAAATCGTAAAAAAAAGACTGTCATGACAGCGAGCCGTTACCGAACATTTTCAAACGGAATTATTGGAACTTTATTGAGTGTTTCCTCCTCATAAAACTCACACACCGATAGCACGATTTTTCTGCCACTACTTTATATCCTTTTAGGCATGATGCAATATTTATAATCACTGATTTAACCTGAGAAAAACACACGGAGACATGACAAATTGACAAGAATTTTGACAACAAGTAATGCCAACAAACAAAAAATGTATTTACAGATATCAATGTCTATATTTAATCTAAGTATACTATTATAAAGCTGAAAAGTTTGTTTGTTTAAACGCGCTAATCTCAGGAACTACTGGACCGATTTTGAAAGTTCTTTCACTAATAGGAAGCTACATTACTCCTGAGTGCTATAGACAACTTTTTATACCGGGATTTTTTTTAACGCGGGCGGAGCCGCGAGCGATACTGGTACAATATATAAGCTGTGAACGGCCTATAGAATGATTTATATTACGTTCCATTTTTGCAGTAAAGATGAATCTAATCTTGTGACTGATTTTAAAAATATCGAGCAAAAAGGCATATATTTAATGTTTATTATAAGTAAATTATAATTGATAGTAAAAACTAAATGTGACGTTATTTCTTGCCTTAAAAATTAATAGTATATTGATATTTACATTATCATTTAGTTATCGAATTGCAGGCTGCAGCTAATTTCCGGTACTGACTACTGAGTGTAATGGAACGTCAACATTTTAATGGCAGATAATTTGTCATTCATATGTTTTGATATCAAAAATTACTTCACAAAAATATCAAATGCGTCGTAAATGTGAAAAGTTGTACAAAACAAGTACATTTTAACAGTGATATGCGTGAATGAGTAAATAGTTTTAATTGGCGGGGCGCGCAACGCGACATGCTATGATATTGCGGGGCCGTGTCCGGGACAACAAGATGCCGTGCGAGAGCTGCGCGGTGCAGTTCAGCGTGTTCAGGCGGAAACGGGTGTGCTGTGAATGTGAGCGCTACTACTGCAGCGGCTGCCTGCGGCGTGGTGGCGGTGCCATGTGTGCGCCCTGCCGGGTGCTCTCCACTCGCCCGCTCTTCAGACACACCATCGCCCACCTGAAAGCGCGCGACCTGCAGTGCTTCCTGCAGCGCCAGAATGTCTCTACCAGAGGATGTGTCGGTAGGTACTCACAGACACCTTTCTCATATAAGAAAGAATTACACAAGATAGATACAAATTCCCATTGTTCTAGAACAATCTGTATTGAACTTTGAACTATTGCTTTAACAATACAGGATTTCAGCTATATTGGTTCCATATGTTTCAGATGTAATCTCAGGATTTCTGAGAATATACTGTAAAAAGCAATATCAAAGTATTCTAATAATTTAGTGTAAAATTTCATTTCTATAGTAGTGGTGTATCCAATGAAAGTTAATTCCATTAGGGATAACATTTCCAAATAACCAATTATTTATTCTCAACTAAATTGTAATATAATGAGATACCATGGGCGTATATATGGGGGCGGGGGGTCCGGACCCCCTGCCCCTAGCTTACAACAAAAATAATCCGGGCCACAAAACATGTACACATTGTTTGATCATTGATGATCCATCCAGCCGGATCCAGCCTGATCATACCAGGATTTTCGTTTTTCGGTTAAAAATGAACTGTTAGTTAATCAAGTTTCATTGTACTTAATATAGGTAGTTTAAAAAAAATACAACATACTTATAAAATCAACTTTATTTCCAATCCAATGTTATGATTAGACAACAAGCAAACAATTAACATCTAGCAGTGTAGGTAACTAGTAAACATTTTACGATGTAACGAGTAGCTCACTATTCCTAGATTTCACTTTCACAGCTAAATCAATTATTTTAGTAAGTAACATTATAAAATCGAATATAATTATCCTTACGTAATTTACTGAGATGAAGTCACAATAATTATTAAAGTATTTGAGAATGCTAACAAACAAGTCAACATGATTTCATATACCGGATAAAACCGGTTAATGATGCCGGATCATCGTATCCGTTTTTCCGGATTGCAATCCCTAGTGCCAAGAACCCATGCTACGCCACTGACATTTTGGTATCCTAAGACCCCCCTGTGTGAAAGCTATAGCTACCCCCGTGTGAGGAACTCAGGTTTGATGTGTCATGCTTACAGGGCCACAAGGGCTAAGCATTGCATGTCAGTGTTGAGAATTTTAATAAGGGGACTTGTCTATAAACTTTTGTTGTGTGCATTACAATATATGGAGCATGTAAGGATGTAGAATGTAATTAATATTATTGGACAAGGGTCACCCACTACTCTGTAATGAATGAAGTGTGAAAATTAGCTTGCGTTACACCTATCCACAAAAAGGCTCCAAAGATGATATTGCAAACTGTTGGTTGAAATATTTGAATGACTTGTATACAACCAACTACACAGCTGTTTGCAATTAAGCTTCTATTAACCCGTCAACACCCGCAGTGGACATCGGTGTCCGAGTATATAGGAAAATACGCTTATATTTATATATAAGCGGGCGTTGACGGTATAAAAACATGGCTTTGTAAAAAACAGATCTAGAATCTCATTCTTCTTGTCTTTACTAATTTTGTCATGGGCAGTATGGACATTGATCACCAAGTCAACACTGTCTATACTGACTTTAGCCAGAGCTTTGATAGAATCAATCATGATCTCTCCTATGGAAGCTGTCGGGTCTTGGCATTTGTGGAGATTTGTTCAGTTGGTTTTCAATTTATGTTAAACATCAGACTCAAAAAGTGTTTTTCAATGATTCTACATCCTCAGTAGTATAGTTACATTAATGCCTGTAATGCTGAGGTCTCGGGCCTAATCTCTGGGTTGGGCAGAGTGATATTGTGTTTTCTACTCAGTATCAGCCCGGAGTCTGAAATTTGTGCCTGATATAGAGATAGGCTCGCCCCCTATCACATCATGGGACGGAATGCGCACGGCGAAAAGTGGTTGCAAGTCAGTTGCGCCTCTGCTTACTCCTTCAGGGATAAAAGGCGTGAGTGTGTGTGTGTGTGTGTGTGTCTACATCCTCTTAGACAACCCTTCAGGTGTACCTTTGTGGTGATTCGAAATGGCTCTTAAACCAAATAGCGTTTCACCCCTCGATATAGTTTATATATGTATTTTTTTTTATTATAATTGATATAGACAGCTAAAAGTCACCCAAATTAAATACCTAAATCTCTGGTAATATGAAATGTTAAGGACATGGAAAAAACTAACTTTTAAATTGATTAAAAACAATGTATAAATTTCAAAATATTAATTGAAATGTGTACTTCTCAAAATTACCTATTCAAGTTACACTTTGACATTAGCAGACTCATTTCTTAAGCAGCCATTTTACTTTATTTTATTTTCTTATTTTCAGAAAACTTACAGCTATATTAATTAATATTAGAGGAACATAAATAAGAGAAGGCCATTTAAAAGTTTTCACAAATAGAATACAGTACAAAACTTAAGAGGTTGGTAGGACAAATATACACTTATTGAAATATACAATAATAATCTGCCACCAAGACCAGCAAGGAAATATTATATTATTTTACATTTAAATGTACTAGCATCTCAATCCCAGATGTGGTCTCCAGAATTTAATCATAATCTCTCTAACAGTATTTGTAAAATTGGCAAATAAATATTGTAATGAGCAAGATTTATAATATTATAGCTGACCCGGCGAATTCTATTCCGCCTTAGAGGCAATAAATAAGAAGATTTTGGATTTTATTAAGTTAATTTTTTTTTAATACAAATAAAAATAAAGTATTTTAATGATTCTTTATTTTTTAAAAATATATTATGTACCAGGACATCATAAAACATAACAACTCACACAAAACGATTTTTCGGGATAAAAGTCCCGGTTTATATTTTCCTGGGATAAAAAGTATCCTATGTCCGTCTCCCGTTTCTAAGATACCTCCCCACCAATTTTCAGCCAATGTAACTAACACGACTTTCTTTTATATATATAGATAGAATATTTTAAATATATTAAGTACCAGGACATCATAAAACACAATTCTCACAGAAAACGATTTTTTGGGATAAAAGTCCCGGTTTATATTTACCCGGGATAAAAAGTATCCTATGTCCGTCTGCCGGTTCTGAGGTACCTCCCCACCAATTTTCAGTCAAATTGGTTGAGCCGTTCTTGAGTTATAAATAGTATTAGGATAAAAGTTTTGTAACGGTATTTGTAGCATGCTAACCAGTTGAAATGTCAAGCTAAAAGTGGAAGTGGCAGTTGGGAGTATAAAAAGGGTGCCGTGTCGATGTGCATGGTCAGTCGGGCTCAGTCTCGCAGTCGATCTCAGTCGTAGTCTTAGTGACAGTTGAGTAAGTTTATCTTTGACTTTCATGCTGGTCGGTTGGTTGCTAATATCTTTGTAAAAGTATTTCTGTTAAATGTGTTTATGTAAAACCGGTGATAAATGTGTTAATGTAAAAACAGAAATAAATCGTTTTTATTTAAATCAAAATGGCTTCTGTTTCTAACATCAGAAGTGAGATAAACAATCAATGCCCACAGAAATAGATTGTGCTCACTACATATGTACGCTATGTGGAATACATCGTACGATGGAGATATTTGACTACCCGCAATTTACGTGAAAAAAGAAATTGCGCTGAGTAATGTTGGAATAAGGATTAGACTACAACGTGAATTAAAGTGGACAAGTGTGAAACATAGCCATAGCATGTTCATTTCTGAAGTCATGTGCATACCGCTTCAAATGAACAAGGATCTGCGTGTGTACCGTGATCAAACTGTTTGTGTACCGCGATCAAACTGTTGGTGTTCAAACGTTCCTGTTGGTGTGCAAACGTTCCTATTGGTGTGCAAACGTTCCTGTTGGCGTTCAAACGTTCCTGTTGGTGTGCAAATGTTCCTATTGGTGTGCAAACGTTCCTGTTGGCGTTCAAACGTTCTTGTTGGTGTTCAAACGCTCCTATTGGTGTTCAAACGTTCCTGTTGGTGCTCAAGCGTTCCGGTAGATGTGCTGCCGTATGGTGCGTCGTAGTTGGTGTCCCGGGCAACGTGACTGCACGGTTGTGTAGTACCGGTTGATGCTAACTGCTGCATCACATATCACGTGTAGCTATCTGTGACGACAGATATGATGCTTACTGCAGCGGTAGACGAAGTCTGGTATCGTATGACCCATAACCCTTGTTTGAGGGTTCTGGTTTCTTTTATTTCTTGGTAACCTTTACAAATATTGAGATCTTGTTTAACAGGGCATGTACAGACATTGATTAACGAGCAATTCGTGGTCATTATTGGAACAGAGTCGTCCCTAAACTTAAGGACTTGGAGAAAAATACCCGTTGTGGTAAACTATGATTGTACATGGCCTTGGTTAATAAAAGCGATCTAAGTGTATAGTGTTCGGTCCGAAGGATTGCTGGCCTTCCTAGGTCAAAGTATCGGATCGTAGCACTGCACTGTTTACAACTTTGGATTAAGAGCGTGTTATGCGATACTTTTTAGGTTGTCCTCATATTAAGATGACTACTGAACTCCTGGTCCAAGTTTGATGTGACATTTGATTGAAGGCCAGGATAGAGTGAATGATTGATGCCGCTGTGTATTTTTGATTGCAGGGACTGAAGATCCTTGCGGGGGGGGTACTTAATGTTTTCAGCGTTAGAAGACCCCGTAAAGCGTGACTACTGAGGAGCCTCTGTGGGATCCTTTGGTGGATTTGACGATTGCTGCAATGATTGAGGATATTTGGTATCGTATTACCCGTAATCCCTGCTTGAGGGTTATGGTTTCCTTTATTTCTCCATAATCTTCGTAAATGTTGGGATCTCGTTTTACCACGTGGTGGTGACTGGAGATTCTGCCCAAACCACTTCGCAGGTGGATTTGCTTGTTGTAGCAATGAGATGGCTGTTCAGAAAGTTTAACGCCAGATTTTATTTAAGGTCAGAAAAGGCCGAACGGTGTTTTTGCTGTTGTGGTTCTTATGTTTGCAGGAATTGGATATTCATGCAGTGTATGCGCCCTATCTTCGCAATGCGGAGCAGCGCGCAACGACTCGCTCCAGGCTGTACGAGTGCGGATCGGCGCGCTCTGGTCCTTGCGGAGTAGCGGTTAACAGGCGTTGGCCTGGCAGATGCATTTTTAATGCATAACAGGCGTAGTCCTGGCAGATGCGTTTTATAATGCATATCAGGCTATGGCCTGGCAGACACTCTAGCCGTGGTATGTAAACTGTTTTGAAGTCTACGCGTGGTGAAAGTCATGTGTAAATTATTGTAAGTAGCGAAAGCCATGTGTAACCTTTGTAAGTGACTCTGGACTAGTCCTCTTGACCTTTTGCTATACGGACTACAAAACATGATCGGTGTATTGTGGATGATTGAAGTCCGGAATTCAAGCAGTCGGAATACACCTTTTGTTAATTTTTGTTAAAATGAATTTGTTCAAAATTATTTTTGATTAGGTGGTTGCTCGTGAAAGCTCGAGTGCACGCTTGCTTTCGTGAGTCATAAGATTTTGCCTGAATGTTACTTCAGGGTACATGTTAGGCGTGCGGAGGCATGCTCCAGGCGGCATGCAACGGTACGGTGCGCTCTATGCGCTGCGGAACGGTGCGCCATATGCGCTTCAGAACGGTGGGCCCTATGCGTTTCAGAACGGTGCGCTCTATGCGCTGCGGAACGGTGCGCCATATGCGCTTCAGAACGGTGGGCCATATGCGCTTCAGAACGGTGGGCCCTATGCGCTTCAGAACGGTGCGCTCTATGCGCTGCGGACGATGCGCTCTGTGCGCTGCAGACGATGCGCTCTGTGCGCTGCGGACGATGCGGTCTGTGCGCTGCGGAACGGTACGCTCTATGCACTGCGGATCAGCGCGCTCTGGTCCTTGCGGAGTAGCGGATCTTGGTCTGATTCGAGAGTTTCTTTGTAAACGTACACGGACTCTGTCTGGCAGACACAAAGTGGTTATGTGTGCAGACCTTGATCCAGCTGACACATTTTCTAATGTGTGCAGACCTTAGTCTGGTTTTGGGCCCGAGGCCTTCACGGACTCTGTCCGGCTGGCACATTTTTAATGTGCTCACGGACCTTGGTCTGATTATGGCGTTGCTTTGTTAACGTACACGGACTCTGTCCGGCAGACGCAAAGTGGTTAGGCGTGCAGACCTTGGTCCGGTAGACGCACTGTGTGCGTGTGGACTTCGGTCCGGTAGGTTGTACGTGATGCGGTGCGCTGCTGAACTGCGCGCTCCTGGCGCTGCGGCGCGGTGCGGAATGACTCTCTCCACTATGCTTACAGTGGCACGGATATCAGGCACAGGCGACTGGCAAGCTCTACTCCGGCATGCGCGGGCCTTATCGTGTGGTCAAAGCGCTTTCCCATGGCCGATATGAGCTAAAACTGCTGGCAGGCTCCTATGGCAAATCAACGCAAGCTGCGGCCGAGTTCATGGTACCGTGGCGCGGGGAGTGGACTCCTGAGACGTGCGCTGTATACTTCGAGGGTGAACATGCATGTGTATGATAAGCTAACGTCGTGCCTATGTCATACATATGTAGATTTTTCATGTTACGCTAACGTCGTGCCTATGACATGTGTGTGAGAAATAAGCTAACGTAGTGCCTATGTTTCTCGATTAACGGAGATAGCTAACGTAGTGCTTCCTCTCTGGTGTGTGGTGAACATGCATGTGTATGATAAGCTAACGTCGTGCCTATGTCATACATATGTAGATTTTTCATGTTACGCTAACGTCGTGCCTATGACATGAGTGTGAGAAATAAGCTAACGTAGTGCCTATGTTTCTCGTTAACGGAGATAGCTAACGTAGTGCTTCCTCTCTGGTGTGTGGTGAACATGCATGTGTATGATAAGCTAACGTCGTGCCTATGTCATACATATGTAGATTTTTCATGTTACGCTAACGTCGTGCCTATGACATGAGTGTGAGAAATAAGCTAACGTAGTGCCTATGTTTCTCGTTAACGGAGATAGCTAACGTAGTGCTTCCTCTCTGGTGTGTGGTGAACATGCATGTGTATGATAAGCTAACGTCGTGCCTATGTCATACATATGTAGATTTTTCATGTTACGCTAACGTCGTGCCTATGACATGTGTGTGAGAAATAAGCTAACGTAGTGCCTATGTTTCTCGTTAACGGAGATAGCTAACGTAGTGCTTCCTCTCTGGTGTGTGGTGAACATGCATGTGTATGATAAGCTAACGTCGTGCCTATGTCATACATATGTAGATTTTTCATGTTACGCTAACGTCGTGCCTATGACATGTGTGTGAGAAATAAGCTAACGTAGTGCCTATGTTTCTCGTTAACGGAGATAGCTAACGTAGTGCTTCCTCTCTGGTGTGTGGTGAACATGCATGTGTATGATAAGCTAACGTCGTGCCTATGTCATACATATGTAGATTTTTCATGTTACGCTAACGTCGTGCCTATGACATGTGTGTGAGAAATAAGCTAACGTAGTGCCTATGTTTCTCGTTAACGGAGATAGCTAACGTAGTGCTTCCTCTCTGGTGTGTGGTGAACATGCATGTGTATGATAAGCTAACGTCGTGCCTATGTCATACATATGTAGATTTTTCATGTTACGCTAACGTCGTGCCTATGACATGTGTGTGAGAAATAAGCTAACGTAGTGCCTATGTTTCTCGTTAATGGAGATAGCTAACGTAGTGCTTTCTCTCTTGTGTGTGTGACAAATAAGCTAACGTAGTGCCTATGTTTCTCGTTAACGGAGATAGCTAACATAGCGCTTCCTCTCCGGTGTTTGTGTGAACTATAGTACTTATGGTTCACTGTGTAAGATGATATAAAGCGCTGAAGATTTATTTTCAGTGTTTCTAATTAAGATGTTGTTTATGTTCTCAGGCGCAGATAGCAATGATGATAATTCGGAGTCCACGCCTGAGCGATCCGCCGTGCCCAGCGGAGAGCCTTCTGACGAGAGGATGACTGAGCCTGTACCTGGCACTTTCAGATCTGCAGAAGAGATCGAAACACGGGAGAACGAGGACGTCCTCCAGTCAGGAGAGGCCGTATTAGGATAAAAGTTTTGTAACGGTATTTGTAGCATGCTAACCAGTTGAAATGTCAAGCTAAAAGTGGAAGTGGCAGTTGGGAGTATAAAAAGGGTGCCGTGTCGATGTGCATGGTCAGTCGGGCTCAGTCTCGCAGTCGATCTCAGTCGTAGTCTTAGTGACAGTTGAGTAAGTTTATCTTTGACTTTCATGCTGGTCGGTTGGTTGCTAATATCTTTGTAAAAGTATTTCTGTTAAATGTGTTTATGTAAAACCGGTGATAAATGTGTTAATGTAAAAACAGAAATAAATCGTTTTTATTTAAATCAAAATGGCTTCTGTTTCTAACAATAGTGTAATTAACAAAACTTTCTTTTATATATATATATATATATATATAGATTATCAAAAGTTTTATAGTCAGTGCCTAGTTTAAATAGCCGGTTCAGCTAAGCAAATACACGAACAAATATACGAAAACAATATTCAATTTTAATGAGGCATTGCTCCAAATATATGTGTTACGGACAATGAGCCGGCGAGGCTTGTCCCGGCTGCACCTTTGTAGATATTTTTATATTTCCTACCTAGCCCCCACTAGCCATAGTTTGTTGTTTTTGAATTGTATTATTAAGTATTAAGTAATGTATGTAAATATCGAAAACTAGCAATTTCGTTCGTAGCACACCCGCCACCCTTTGTGAGCTTTCGATGTGAAAGCGCGGCGGGGGTGCTAATAATAATAAAATGTACTAAGCGCTGATTGGGCTAGCCAAAATGTAAGGCGCCCGCGCTCTGTGGGAGGTCCGACTCCTATAATTATGATATAAGAAGGGCCTATTAGCCCGATAATTACGCTCAGAAAAAGCTCTCAAGATTTCGCTCGACTTCATACTGCCACGTGTTACCTTCAAAATTGTAACATCAAGAGCACCGGAATTCTGGCAGTCGCCAACCAACTCCTGTTTCTTATATATTATTATAAGGTGTACCTATATGTTACGAAGAGAAAATAAACTACAGTCCACTGACCAGCAAGGCGTTTTTTATTCCACACCCAGCGTGGCTACCCTCGAAAGAGGAGACGCCCTGAACAATTGCTGGTCCTTCGTGAGCCGGATAAGACTGCCAGAAGAAAATCCAGAAGAAGCGTCATCAAGCGTCACCGTGAAGATCGTTGTGCCATTTGCGCGCACAACGTGAAAAACCAAGCGTCATCGTGAAGATCGTTGTGCCATTTGCGCGCACAACGTGAAAAATTAAGAATAGTCGTGAAGATCGTTGTGCAATCTGCGCGCACAACGTGAAAAACCAAGAATAGTCGTGAAGATCGTTGTGAAATCTGTGTCCACAACGTGAAAATAGACCGCCACACAGCCGCTATCTGTGTGCGTGGTCGCCCCTCCTTTGTTCCGGTACGAAAATCACCCAACGGTGCGGCGTGCAATCAACGGGTTTAGTGAAGACCACGAATTGTGCGACGTGCAAGCCATCGGGTACGCCGGGACGAGCAAACAAGGTACGACGTGTGATTGTGAATAAAGAAAAACGTACGGTTAGGAGTCCTCAACCACCTAACGGTGTCAAAGGTTGAGAACTCAACAAACGCTGTTTTCACAGCAGAAGTGGTGTTTTGTGCGACATCACACGGCCGTACCATAACGCCCTCCCGTGCGTTGGCCGCATCCCTGCACGACTACGCCGGTAAGAGTGTCAGTGATACGGGGGCCAGACTGCAGGCGCTGCCAAAGGGGTCGGACATTCCAGCCGACTACCGAGCGCCCCGTACTCACTGATACCCCTCTGCCGGGTAGTACCCACCTTACCCATCCCTACCTTCCATCCCTGAAGGAGCGTATCCCGGTGGATACCGGGCCCTCCTGACGGACTGATAGGGCTGTTAGGGCTGTTAGGGACGTTAGGGTGTTAGGGATATTAGGGTGTTAGGAATATTAGGATTAGGATTTGTGTAGTTAATAATTTTTGAATTTTTGAATTTATTAATTTTTTTTTGATATTGTTTAACTTTTTCTTAGGGGCTAGGTAGTCGTGTCGAAATGCCAACGACACGTAGTCAGGCAGCCGAGGACAAGTCGTTGCGGGTCTACGAGGATTACCCTGCTTCGCCATCCGGGCAAGCATCCGCGTCCGTACTCGCGCCGGGAGTACCGCGTACCATATTCCGCGAACCGGTTTCATCGGAACTCGCGCCGCCGGGCGAGCCTGCTACGGTTATACCGGGACGTAGGTCGCGACCGCCGTCGGTACACTCACATCAATCAACCGCGAGCGCGATAGCTAGGATAAGGCGGGCCGAGTTAGACGCGGAAGAGGAACTTGCCGAAGTCCGTCGGCAAGAATTACAGTTACAGGCTACGCTCATTAGGAAAAAGTTAGCAGCGAACGTCGCTACTATCCGCGAGGAAACGGATAGGGAAAGCGTAGGCGGCGACGATATTATGGACGCGAACCATCGAGTGAGCGATTGGTTGCAACATTCTCGAATACGGGGGGAGGGCGAGCATAGGATGAATAGGGAACACTCGCCGCGACGAACCGCCCCGAATTTGAATGTATCGCGTCGCGTACCGTCGCCGGAGCATACCGCGCGGGAAATTAGGGACCCTACGCCTCATAGGTCGAAGGAACGCGGCATCGAACGTTTAGCGGATACTTTAGAGCGAATGATGAGGCGACGAGCGCCGCCGAGGCAGACTCAAGACTTACCTCATTTTAGCGGAGCCGCAGGGGAATGGTTGCCATTCAAAGCGGCCATGAGGGAGTCTACGAGTCTGCACGGGTTCTCGCCGGCCGAGAACATGGCACGCCTCAGAACGTGCTTGAAAGGGGAAGCGCGACAAACGGTGTCCGCACTATTGTACACCGCCGCCGAGCCGTCCAAAGTGATGCAAACACTCGAACAGTGTTACGGGCGGCCGGAGGTGATCATAGACCAAGCTCTTGAGGATATAAGAAAATTACCGCGCGTAGGGACCTCCGCGGCGGAACTTAACAGCTTTGCCGTTAAGCTGCAAAATATCGTCACAGTGATTACGAGTCTGGACGATCGGGGTTACCTGATGAACCCCATGCTAGCGCGACAAGTTACCGAAAAACTTAGTCCGCACGTTAGATCAAAATGGTGCGATCATGCAGAGGAATTCCTAGGGAACAGGGAACCGGAGATCGTGGGATTGACGCACTTCCTGATGCGCGAAGCGGACCGCGCCGTAAAATACGCGTACTCGCCAACGACACAACCGGCAACGAGCACTCGAACCGCGACGGGCACGAAGCCCGAGAACCGACCGCGTCGGACTTTCGAGCGAAATCGCGGGGCGAATGTCTATACCACGACAGAGGCGCCGGCAAAAGAGAACGCGTGTTTTTGTTGCGGGGCCGCACATAGGACGTCACAGTGCGCCAAACTTAAGGGCATGTCGGTAACCCAGCGGTGGGAATGGGCTAAGGAGAGCCGTGTATGCTTCACGTGTCTAGACAGCAAACACCGACGTTTCCACTGCCGGGAGAAAAAATGCGGCGTAGGCGAATGCAAACGACCGCACCACGCACTTCTACACACCGACAAGGCAAAGAGCGATACAGAACCGGCTCAAGAGGAGCGCGTGGCCGCGACGCTGACGTCACCACACACCGATAAGCGCGTATTACTTAAGATATGTCCGGTCACCATTAGGGGTCCTAAGAAAACGGTGAGAACGTACGCCCTATTCGACGAGGGTTCTACGATCACGTTGCTCGATGAAGCGATAGCCGGGGAAATCGGGGCACAGGGCCCGACGCGAGCATTGAATATCCACGGAGTCACATCGAGTCAACAAGAACCCGGGAGTCAGGTCGTCGACATGTCTATTAAAGGCAACGGTAGGCGCGAATATCACACCGTTAGGGCACGCACGGTTAAGAACCTTTCGTTAGGTTGCCAGTCAGTAAAGTCCGACCTCTTAAACGCGAAACACTTAAGCAAGATATCTCCGACGGACGTATGTTATGAGAACGCGAAGCCTCGCGTCCTAATCGGAGCGGATAACTGGCACCTGATCGTAACACGAAAATTGTTAACCGGCGATAGGGGCCAACCGGCGGCCTCATTAACGCAACTCGGCTGGATCCTTCACGGGACCAGTGCGACACCGAGGAGCGTAATTAGCGCAGATAATGCGTCCGTACTTCACGTGCACACATGGCAGGAGGCGCGTCGCCTCAGTGATAATGATGAACTCCATGAGCTCGTGAAGTCGCATTTTGATATCGACGCCTTAGGCGTGAGCAAAATTAGGAAACCCGTAGCTAGGGAGGAACGCGCCAAGGAGATCGTACGGAACACGATGAGGCGCGTTGACGGCCGTTTCGAGGTGGGCCTGCCATGGGGCTCCGACGACGTCACGTTACCGCCTAGCTACAACATGGCCATGCAACGTTTGCGCGGGATAGAAAGGAAAATGGATAGATCACCGCAGTTTAGGCAAGCATATACGTTGCAAGTAGATACGTTATTAAAAAAGGGATACGCCACTCGCTGTAACGACGGTCACACTCAGGACGCGCGGGAATGGTACTTGCCGCACTTCGCAGTTACTAACCCGAACAAACCCGGGAAAGTGCGAATGGTGTTTGACGCGGCAGCGCGCACGAACGGCGTATGTCTCAACGACGTACTTTTAGATGGGCCCGATCTCCTACAGGCGCTACACGGCGTATTTTTTAGATTTAGGGAAAAGCCGGTGGCCGTAACCGCGGATATCAGAGAAATGTTTCTCCGCATTAACATCCGACAAGAAGATCGCGTCGCCCAACGATTTTTGTGGCGCGGAGACGAACGAACTCGTCCGCCGCAAAAGTACGTCATGAATTCCATGATATTCGGAGCGCGCAGTTCACCTTTTATCGCCCACAGCGTGCGTAATAGAAATGCGTCGGACCACAAGGTCTCTCATCCGCTCGCATTCGACGCAATCACGAACAACCATTACATGGACGATTGGGTGGACAGTTTCGATTCGGAGGAAACGGCCGCGCGCACGATATCGGACGTAACCGAGGTCCACAGTAAGGCAGGATTCGAACTAGCGGGGTGGAGCTGCAATCGCCCACGGCTATTAGATGGGATACCCGATGAAAATCGGGCGATCGCACCCAAGGAATTGGGCGCGAACGCGGGCGCGTGCGGTAAAACGCTGGGATTACTGTGGATCCCGGAAGCGGACCAGTTGTCATTTAATATCGCCATGCACCGAGTGCCGGAAGAGGTCAAACGAGACCTGCGAACTCCCACGAAACGCGAAGCGCTCAGTGCCGTCATGTCTGTGTTCGACCCGTTAGGCCTGATTAGTCCGTACACGATTACCGCGAAAATAATGTTACAAGGTCTGTGGAAGCTAAAGCTGGGGTGGGATGAAGATTTACCCAGCGAGGAGGCGTCTGTTTTCCACGAGTGGAAAACGGACCTCGAATGCATCGGCAACCTCCGCTTACCACGCTGTTACGGGCTAGATGGGGACGCGGTTAGGACACAGTTGCACGTATTCTGTGACGCGAGTGAACAAGCTTACGCCACGGCCGCATATTGGCGTATAGAGAGACGGGACGGTTCCGTCACGGTAATATTAGTCGCCGGCAAAGCGAAAGTCACACCGATGAAATTGCAAACAATTCCACGTCTGGAATTGCAGGCGTGTCTAATAGGAACGCGTTTAGCCGCCGACATCATAAAGGAACATCGCGTTAAGCCGGAGGTCGTGTTTTGGAGCGACTCAAGAACAGTGTTACAATGGATTAGAAAAGATTCCGCGCGATACACTCCGTACGTAGCACACAGGCTAGGCGAGATAGCAGAGACTACGCGAGTCGATCAGTGGCGGTGGGTTCCGACCGCGCACAACGTCGCGGACGACGCCACGCGATTAGGTAATACAAAATTGACCGATAGTGATCGCTGGTTCGTTGGGCCGTCATTCCTCTATCGTGAGGAAAGGCACTGGCCGACAGAGCCGTCCAACGAAACAGACACGTGCGAGGAAGTATTGACGACTCGCGTAACGGAGGAAGCGCGCCTCATAGATATCGAGCGGTTTTCGTCATATGAGCGGCTAATACGAACATTCGCGCGCGTACTGGAAGCAGTCGATAAACTGCGACGGCGCGCCCTGCGCACGCACTTAGAGTACGTAAAGGAGGCTGAGCGCCGGCTGATCCGGCAAGCTCAGCTCGATAGTTTCCCTGAAGACGTAACTCGAGTGACCGATGGTAAGGCTGTAGGGCGCGCGAGCCGATTGTTTAAGTTAGACCCCAAGCTCGGCGAGGACGGAGTAATCCGCCTCCACGGCCGTATAAATGCCGCTAGAGTCCCCGAGGCGATGAAGGAACCGCCGATATTAGACGGCGCGCACCCGCTTTCCCGACTCATCATCCGCGCGGAACACGGTAAAGTTCACGTAGGACAGGAACAAATCGTAAATAATATACGACAGAAGTATTGGGTAATAGGAGTACGTCCAGCAGTTAAAAAGGTCGTACGTAGGTGTGTAACGTGCCAAGTGCGTCGAGCAGCACCCGTTATCCCAACAAAGGGAGATTTACCGAACACTCGTTTAAGCGCCTACGTTAGGCCATTTGCAAAGTGTGGCGTCGACTGCTTCGGCCCGATGTGGGTGACGATTGGCAGGCGCCGCGAAAAACGATGGGGAATGCTGTTTACCTGCTTAGTGACACGGGCGATACACGTAGAAACAGTACCCAGCCTTAGCACCGATTCAGCCATCATGGCAATTAGGCGAATGGCCGCGCGACGCGGATGGCCTCAAGTATTCTTATCCGACAACGGAACAAATTTTCACGGTGCGGAAACGGAAGTGATAAACGCATTTAAAGAGTGGCTCCCGGCTCTACGGGACGTCGCGGTATCGAACCGCGTCGAGTGGCGCTTCATAGACCCTGGCGCGCCAAACCAGGGGGGAGCCTGGGAGCGCATGATTAGAAGCGTTAAGTCCGCACTATCAGTTACATTAAATGAACAAGCGCCTAGAGAGGAAGTGTTAGCAACGACACTCGCCGAAGTCGAACACACCGTTAACTCGCGCCCGCTCACGCACGTATCAGTGAATCCCGACGATGCGGAGGCATTGACACCTAACCACTTCTTGTTAGGCTCCGCAGTAGGCTTACCGTTCGTCGGGGATTGCAGTGTATCGGATAAACGTGCGTGGAGAGCCGCACAGGCGCTCGCAAATGTGTTCTGGGCGAGATGGGTGAGTGAATACTTACCAACGTTAACACCGCGCGGAGATAATAGGAAAAGGGCTAGGAACGTAGAAATAGGTGACATCGTCGTAATAGCAGACGGCCTTCTACCTCGAAACGTATGGCCACGGGGCCAAATAGAGAAAATCTATACAGGCCCGGATAACGTAGTACGTAGCGCAGACGTTCGAACTCGAGGGGGAGTATTCAGAAGGCCGGTACGAAGGCTCATCGTCCTGCCGATAAATAAGGGCGACGAGGATCGACGCCGGGGGGAGGCTGTTACGGACAATGAGCCGGCGAGGCTTGTCCCGGCTGCACCTTTGTAGATATTTTTATATTTCCTACCTAGCCCCCACTAGCCATAGTTTGTTGTTTTTGAATTGTATTATTAAGTATTAAGTAATGTATGTAAATATCGAAAACTAGCAATTTCGTTCGTAGCACACCCGCCACCCTTTGTGAGCTTTCGATGCGAAAGCGCGGCGGGGGTGCTAATAATAATAAAATGTACTAAGCGCTGATTGGGCTAGCCAAAATGTAAGGCGCCCGCGCTCTGTGGGAGGTCCGACTCCTATAATTATGATATAAGAAGGGCCTATTAGCCCGATAATTACGCTCAGAAAAAGCTCTCAAGATTTCGCTCGACTTCATACTGCCACGTGTTACCTTCAAAATTGTAACATCAAGAGCACCGGAATTCTGGCAGTCGCCAACCAACTCCTGTTTCTTATATATTATTATAAGGTGTACCTATATGTTACGAAGAGAAAATAAACTACAGTCCACTGACCAGCAAGGCGTTTTTTATTCCACACCCAGCGTGGCTACCCTCGAAAGAGGAGACGCCCTGAACAATATGTCTATAAAAGTTAAATAATTTTTTTGTTTGTAGTGGTTTTGAAGTAGGCTTTTAAAATACGCAATTATGTCATATCCCAAAGGTGACAAAGAGATATTTAGTAGGTATTTATAGTTTATTTTTATTTATTTAGCAAACCAACAGTATAAATTGCATTTTTTTTTACAATATGACATTCAAATAATAAAGTGCCGTGTAAGCATACAGATTACAGGCATGCATGAAGCTTATAAAATATTGCAATGCAATGGAATCAGCCCTGTATTATATACTGCCCACTGCTGAGCACGGGCCTCCTCTACAACTGAGAGGGTTTAGGCCTCAGTCCACCACGCTGGCCTATTGCTGTTTAAAATTATAAGCCCTGTTTGAAGTTATTTATGAGACATAAAAGAAATTCATTCAATATGTTTTAAAAAAAAGAATACTCAGATGAATGAGTTTAATTGCAATGTGCTTGTGGTGATAGTGGCGTAGCGTGCTTGGTGCGGTCTGCCCCGGACGGCCATTTTAGGGGGGCGGCAAGACGATTTTACAATTTTTACTTTTGATTAGTGTACTAGTGCCTAATGGGAGCACACGTGATTGTCATTTATTGAAGTTACTAATTTTTTTTTCCTACTTTTTGAACCGTCTAATGTCCGGTCCGCCCCGCGCGGCACGAGCCCATGCTATGCCACTGTGTGGTGAAGCAGAAAAATATTCTTCTAACATCTAACATGGTCTTGAATGATACATTGTGTATTTACTTGTGGAAAGGCATCCGATATATCTCATACACAACTGCATAGCTTCCACCATAGGCATATGACTTGTTCTGACATATTACATTCCAGAATCAACTTTCCCCCAAACGAGTTACTTTTAGATACCATGATTGAAAAAAATCATGGACCCTATCTGTACTATGTTAATATTTATTTCAGAGAAAGAAGAGTTGGTGAATCTGTGCGTGTCGCACGTAAATAGCACCGCGTACCGGCGGCGAGGCTCGCGCGGCGGCTCGAGCCCCTTCAGCTCGCTCAAGGGGCTCACCAACAACATAAATGACTTCATCAACTCCGCCTTCGACCTGCGCGCGCAGCCGCAGCCGGCACCGGCGCCACCTTCACGTAAGTGCAAGCTTTTCTCCTACGCCTTGCCTTCATCCCGTTCCATTGTGAGGTCGGCGGAACACAAGCTACAATCATGTTGTAAAAATAATATGAACTGGTTTTTATGACTAGCCACGGCATTTCCCTCTGTGGGATGCAATACCCAAATATCTTGATGGATAAAACTCCCTCAAAGCCTTGCATGACATGGAAATCAAACCAAGACATTCTGAGTCCACAATACATACACGCTGCCACTACACACAGAGAAGGCACAAGTCCTATCGCTAATTGTCTAAAATGACGTCTTCTGATGTTGCGAGTATGGTTGCAGACAGTTGTTACAACACGAGCCACTCGCACGAACCGCGCGCGGACGCAGGGCCAGCGCCGCAGTCTCGAACGCGACCCACAGAGCGATTCACCACCACGCCTGGTATGTTAACTATTCTAAACATACTTATCAAAATAATTAGTTTTATTTCCCTACTTTTGAGTAATAACTTTCCTCTCCGTTGTTTAAGGAAACTTATATTAAGTTCTTTAGTCTTGGCGGCCTGTGAACTGGCAACATTATCATAATACTGACCAAAACAGGCAGAACTAATTGCTTTATCTAAGAATTAGGATAAGTTCTCTCTAATCCATATGATGTCATCAGGATTAAAGTCGTTAGTTTGAGCATGCATTATGGACAGTAATGATGAGGTCCATAACGTGATTTGTCTAAGGTGGCGAGCGCGACATAATAGTCCCCCCACCGGACCCGGAGCCGACGCCGCGGCGCAGCGACTCGCTGGAGAGCGCGCACGTCGACTCCGCGGACTGCTTCGAAATCGAAGACCTGGACGATCAGGGCTGGGAGGTGGTCAACAGGCCCGCGGAGCCGCTGCCCAATGGTATTGTGCATGCGTTTTAATGACAATATTGCAATCTACATGACCTTACGGAAAGCACAGCAAAGCCGCCGCTTGACAGTGGATATCCATGTGATATTCGTATCATCGGGTAGATAGATTATAGCATATCTCTATGTTTTATTTCTTGCAATTATTGCATTGAAATCTGCTGCTTCTAGTTTCTATTATCAATATTTGTTACAGACTCAGAAGTATTAATGAGCGCAACAGAGGGCACTGTGCCACGTGTGCCGGAACATGAATTAGAACGCGAACCACACCGCTCGCTACAACGAGAGCTGCAACGTGAACTGCAACGCGAGCTGCACGTCGAGTCCCGACACGAGCCAGCTCGCTCGCTAGAAGACGACTCGTTATCGCCTGTGGCGTCGCCCGGGCCGCAGCGCGCCGCCTCCGAGCTGGAGCTGCGCCGCTCGGAATCCGTCGCCACCGACACGGCCAGTCTGCAAGACGAGCCCATCATGTCCCGGGATCCAGGTTTGTGTCTAATTCATATGCGAGTTGCGTTAATACTGACCAAGGGTCGTGAATTGTTTGGTTTCGTCTAATCTATTTGTATACGTGTAGAGACGCCGCGTCACATCTCGCTGCAGCAGTTCAAGCACATGTCGGAGCTGGAGGCGCTGAACGTGAAGCAGCTGAAGGAGCTGCTGACGCGCAACCGCGTGGAGTTCCGCGGCTGCATCGAGCGCGCCGACCTGCTCGAGCGCGCCAACACGCTGTGGCGCGACCACGCGCGGTACCGGGACGGTACGTACCCACTACCTATCCACTACCTACCCACTACCCATTGCTGTCTGCGGACAGAACGGGAACTTGAACGTGGAAAGTTGTCTAGACATCAACATAGATAGATCTAGCCAGTGACCGGGCAAGTGCGGTCCTAAGTACTCATCATTACCGTAATCAGCATAAAGTGCTGAGGTAAAGCTATGCAGTGAAAACAGTTGTCAAGATACTAATATAAACGAACATAGTCACGCATCTTGGCACTGATGCCGCCTGCTTCTAGTTGCGCCTATAAGATATAGTACACCACAGGTGGATATCTCCACAGAGCTGGAGAGCCTGCCCCTGGAGGAGTGCTGCAAGATCTGCATGGCGGCGCCGCTGGAGTGCGTGCTGCTGGAGTGCGGCCACATCGCGGCGTGCACCACCTGCGCCAAGCAGCTCGCCGAGTGTCCCATCTGCAGGCAGTACGTCGTCAGGGCCGTGCGCTTCTTCAGGTCCTGAACACCTACAGGGACTCGCTCGCTCGCACCACAAGTGGTTGAAGGACTGAACTCATGTGTCGGTGGTAATCGGCTTTACTCCATATTTAAATATTAACCACCTTATTAATAAATCTTGTATACGTCTATAATAGTTATCCATTGTTTTGTCTTACTATGTTGAGTGATATTTAACGCCAGAGTAAGCGAGACAAAACATTGTTTTATTATGGCAGACTAATACAGTGATTATTAGTAAGGGCCTATGTTTATTATCTTCAAATAATACAATGATTTCATAAACGTTTTTCGGGCTCTTAGTCAAACTCATGTCAGGATGAAACATAATTGCTCAGGGAATATATACCCTGTTGACATTGTACTGATTTAGTGTGATGATTATTCTAATACAGTGACTCGCAGGCTGTCATCGGGTTTTAGTAATTTAAATTATAACAGTTTATTAAATGATTTATTTAGTAAATATTCTGTTCAGTAAACTTTTATAGTTATTTAATATGAACTTGTCAGTGTATCAGGAGAACCCACTAGGCTAATTAATGAGCGCCACGAAACTCATTTGTAAGTCGTTTAATGTGTTTTCATTGATTAATATTAAACTTTATTATTATTATATGCAAACTTTATAAAGTATACTTGTATTTCATATTTTGTTAAGATAAATCACTGGATAATTGGGCAGAACCATTTGGGAGTAACAGAATCATAAAACATAATGTATATAGATTCAATATTTGTATCAAAAGGTAAGGTATTTATGCCTGTTGCCACTGACCTTATATATTTATTGCTAACTTGTAACCAGTTTATGGCATTAGAACTCAGCATATAGCCGATCGCAATAAACAACCCCAAGTGCTACCTCCGGATCGATAGCGAAAATGGACCAATCACAGTAAAGTTTGTTTGACATTCTTACAGATGAGTTATTTTGATTGGTTTATTATTGATCCGAAGATGGTGGTTGTAATAGTTTATTAACGCGTTGACTGCGGTTCACGTGACAGGTGTGTTAGTCCGGGGCCCGGGTGTCCGCCATGTTGGCTCGGGTTGAGACAGTACGAGCATCTACACAAGGAACACGCCCCACAGTGTCCTCCCGAACATGGACCCTGGTGTATACCGGCCCTACACGTGCGGCACTGTTGACTGAACACTGCCAGCTCATTGTTTCGGCGCCGCAGACAATGTGTTCAAATCAACCGTAAAACATTCAACCCATTATCACCAACTGGTTGTTAAGGCCACTTCAGTGCAGTATCAGATCAGACTAAAGCCATGAGCGACGTGTGTAGTGTACAGTTTTGTTGGTTAGAGGGTATCGTATATTCTTACCCTAATGGACAGCAATTGTACACTAGAAAACACGTCATAGTGTCTAGGATGAGTCGCGCTCTATCTGCCGGTGTAGTAATTTAAGCCGGCATACTTCAGACGACTGTTGAACGATGCAACGTCCAATATGAACACTACCGTACCAGGAAAAAATATCTGTACGTCTTTTCAGAAACTACTTAATGTTACATCTCGTAGTTTTATTAAATACAAACGATAGACGCCATGTTACAGGGCTCCGGGATTAACGGAGGGTACTTTTTAACACTAGCAACGTCATCTAGAACTTTGAATTACAAACTCTATGGCACTGCTCTGCGCTCACCCTAACGTATTAGATTATACACACACACACTCACGCCCGTTATCTCTAAAGGGGTAGGCAGAGGTGCAACTAGTGCACCCACTTTTCGACGTGCGTATTCCGTCCCATGATGTGATAGAGGGCGACCCTATCGCCATATCGGGCACAAATTCCAGACTCCGGGCCGATACTGAGTAGAAAAACCCAATATCACTTTGCCCGACCCGGGGATCGAACGCGAAACCTCAGCATTGCAGTCGTACCGTAACACAACTACGACACCGAGGCAGTCTTAGATTATAATTCGCAGTAATTACACTAGCTACAATATACAAGCGACAATAGACTTGCTGGTATACACTGATACATATTAGCGGACAAAATTAAACGATCTTGATCGATATGTCCGAATCTATTACCGGAATGGGCCAATCAAAATAAAGTTTTCTCGCACGTGACTTATGTCGATTGGTTTTCTTTCGAGATAAATTTACGATATTAATAAACGATCCAATATCTTGCGATCTATCTATCTAAATTATTTTAGTTTATTTCAGTTTCGGGATCGATCCATAGTTATAGTGGTCGTTTTTTTCTTATGGCCGCTAGTGATAGCCATCAAGATTGTTTGATTTTGACAATGTAAATAGCAATTACAGTGAAGCCTCCCCTCTCCCCCTATTATAGTCAATACGGCGTCTCTAGGTATATTGTTCTGTGAATACAGATTATCGTATTGCTAAGTCGCTAACGTGTAATCCGTCTGGCCGCGAACCAATTCTTTAATTAACTTGAAAGTATTCTACTTGGAAAGGAACTATGTTATGGACCATTCCTATATACTATCTTATACGCCACCGACGGGTCAATAGCGAAAATGGACCAATTAGAATAAAGGTTGTTTGACATTACAGGTGAGTAATTTTGATTGGTTTATTTTTACAATTAACGCGTAGTTAGCGTTTCGGATAGTTATTGGAACCGGCCGATCGAGTATTCAGACATTTTGTCATTAGTGTTGTCCACTATAGATCCAAAAATGGAAATTGAGGTTTTCTTGGATGCGTGGTGTAAAGGTTCGCGCACACTCAGCCGGGTTGTCACGCACCGTATTAAAAAAACATGTACAAATGTTCTTTATTCCTAAAAAACATTTGTACATGTCTTAGTAATTCTGATTTTAAAGAGAAAAATTTATTTTTTTAATTCGTATAGTATCAATGTAACTGGGTCAAAAGGAACGAAATATAGATGGAAATAATTGAAATGAAATAATTTACTCAAACCAATATAATTTTATGCATTATTTAGATTCCGTTAATATTAACTCACCATCAGTTCAGAAAGCAGTTCTCACCTGAGAAGAACGGGCAAGAAACTTTCGTGTTATTTTCTCTGTAGTATTGTTATTTTATTAATCGTTAAGCTGTTTGATGCTGGTTGCAGACTAAAAGCTAAACTAATGTAGCTTTTTTTTTCTCGCGCGGGGAAAAAAACGCGTTATCGCTACCACCCCGGGGGGGTGAGTGGACGGTTATGTTGGTTTCACCGATCTAACGGCCCAATGTCGACACTCGGGAGTATGGCATCATCCGAGCGAGCATTGGACCAAGTCCCTAATACTATGTACACCCTACACCGGCATACCAACCAAAACCCGCGGTGGCCTTCTGCGGCGCCTACGGGACGGCCCCGGGGTATCTTGTTGCACGAAGATAGCTGTACGGAACCGCCCCTGCGCGATGCCGCATTGCGGCCCATCTCTATATGAGGAGGGTAAGATGCCCCGAGCTCTACAGGACGCCTTTGACGTCTACGACTGCAGGAGACCGACCACCCGCATTGTCGTCCACCTCGGAGTCGCTATTATATTGAAGTAGTCGAGCGAGCAGGCCCCCACTGCTCGCTCCGCGATTCTCACTTTAGTCCCCATTTACTCGCCTCTTACGACAGGCCGGGAATGCCGTGGCGGAATTCTTTAGATGCCCCCGGACCGCAGGGCACGAGGCGCCGGTCAGTCGTCCACCCGACGCCTCCTTCGTCTCCTCTGGCTGCGGGCGGGATCGCTCTGCTCACGATCCCGCTCGGCGCTCTCCTTCCGCGAGATGACGCACTCACAGAAGGAGGCCATCGCTCGCATGACCTCCAGCCGCCGACCATGGCGGACACCACGGCCGGCAGTGAGAGGTCTCCTCCGACGACTGCTCTAAGAGCGCTGCGTTGTAGGTCCCAGGCTGGGCACTCCTCAAGAGTGTGTTGGACCGGCCGTTGCCACAATGATGGCACACGGCGGAAAGTAGCTTAGCTCGCACATCCGAGATATTTTTATTGCATAGTTACTTGTGTGCAGACCGCGTACGATATAAACTAAGCTGTGGACTCAATGTAGTTTTATCAGCCAAGCGACCTAAACTTAACTAACTTAGTTCTCGGTCTGCAACCGAAATTACTGTAATCTAAAACAGTTTTTTAGTATTTTTGTTTTACCTAGATTAAAGTTAATTTGCTTTATATTTTTTTTATTTCACTCATTGAGCGTACTTTTACGGTCTTAATAAATATTGGCTCAGTGCGCGAGCCTACACACATTTATCAGTGGATATATATTAAGTTGCAACGTTATCTGTCCTGTTTATACGTGCTTGCAATATAGACAATATTAACATATAATGTTAGAATTCAATTTTGTACAACCCAGTTGAATGGTAGTATGAGAGGCGGTTGTGATTATGCAATCTTTAAAGTGTAATAATAAGGTATTTGACTCATTTTTGTTGTTTACGTTTATCAAATATTTACCTCAAATAAATTCTAACACAAAAAGATTGATTGAAATCCGCGAAAATCAACAAGTTATATTTCGGTAGAAGTGGCAAGTGTCAAGAAACAAGAAAAGAGGCGCAATACGCGCCCGTGACGTCATCGGGAATAACGATGCGTGCGAAAGACTGAGATGGAGCGATATCCCCACATCCTGCCTCATTTCTTAACAAATTTTAATGCATTTGTTCACAGGACTTGGCGTCCTATTTGCTGTTACTTATAGAATAATGATTAAAATCAAATATAGGAAAATACCATGTTACTGATCGTGAGCGCGACGGTCAGAGGTCTATCTTAAAGTAACGAGTAAAATTAATATGAAGTAAGAATTAAAGGTGCTTTGGGTAAGCTAAGGAATATTCCAATGATTAGGAAACCTCTTGAATTATTTGATATGCCAAATGTAAACATTGTAGACTTATTATATTTCTCTTTTGTGACCGAATTGTGAATTAATGATCGTGGCTACGGCGGCCACCTGGCCGGTAATTATAAATATCGATATGGAATGATGTTGTCCCAGTTAGGTCATGTACCCAATAAGCTTATGACTCATCTTTCTTTGCTTCAATAACGTGATATCTTGTAATCTAAAATTTTAGAGAATGTTTTTCCCTTTATACGTGTAATTGCGTCGACAAGTTTTTTTTATATGCGTAACGACGTGTTTAGAAAAAATTGAACAGCTATTTTAATTACCAAATAGAAAAGTATGATTTTTCGGACTTATCACGCTATTGAAGCAAAGAGGCGTCATCATAATATTATCATGAGACTATCAAATGAATCGACATTATATTTAGCCTGTAGACAAGATTAGTTTTTTCCTAAAAAATAATCCTGTGGTTCATTTAACTGCTGAATTATATATCTTTCAGCTCAGGTCTTAACCCGGATCTGTATAGGGTAATTACTTATTGTACAATAATTTTACTTATCATTTTATATAAAGCACTCATCAGTGATGGATGGGTGAAGAATTCACATACATCCGCCGTGCAGGGACCGTGCACTGTCAGAATCAGATCGAAATTCTCATACCGTCCGTTTACCACCGGGTTGGTAGCGAAACGATATTGTGGGATAAATGACATTCCACACACTTTAGTTTGTAGCATTTTATTTCAAATAATAGTGACGCAGCCATGAATAAAATCTCTACTAACACCATTTTTTTGTTTACCAGTGGGAAAATTTTACGCTCTCCTATTGCCATAGCATTCTATGGCAACAGGAGAGCGTAGAATTATTTGACACGGCTCCTGTACGCGTGACCGAAGCTTACATCCTATGACTTGCAGCTTGTACTACCATTTGGGACGTTTATATGTATAATAAATGGATAAATGAAATAGATTAAATGTAGTTCTTCCCACGTGTACTTTTTAATAATGTGTCAATTTTGCGTACATTGTATTATTTAATGTTATAGCTCAAAATTGAAGACAGGGCCATAGGGATGTTACATTTCCAGGAGTTTTAAATAAACATAATCATAGTTTTCGGTTAGGAGGGTGCGATTGGCAGGTCTTGTAAAAGTAGGGGATGTTTGTTTGTAGTATTGTAACCATGTCTTTAATATTGATATCAAAATACTACTACACCTCGATATCAATGAACAGAGTGACGAAATTTTGATACCTTGAACTCTAATTGGGGACATGGGGTAGATACTGTACTCGAATCTGAATTCAATGGAAATGTAACGTTCCTTACATGTTTTTTTAGTTTAAATTCGTTTAACAACGCCATATCGGCCGACCGGTGATGATTGTATACACTAGTGTGTTATTTATTAAATTGTTTTAGAATGCTAGCTGTATCTGGCTGTGTATTGCTTGAAAATTATTTTTGTAGTATCTAATTATATTTTGTATAGAAAGGTACTGATCCTGAAGGCATTCGTTCAATTGGATATCAATAAATTATCATTGTGAAGCGATTTGTTGGTTTTATTTGACCATTTAATATGTCTATTTTTCGCTACGTGGTAATGAAGTCGCTATTTAAAAATTCCAGTGGGCTTAGAATGTGACACGAAGACGCAACTCGTAAAACGATGTCGTTTAATTTTGATGTTTGTGATTGATCGAGAGACCAATACGTCAGTCTCTCAACCAATCCCAATAAGACGAAACGGAGACGTGACGTGTTTTTTTGTCACATTCTAAGCCCACAGAGCGGTAAATCCTATATTCGTAAGATTGCTTTTGAAAATTCTTTTAATAATAGGAAGCTACATTAATCCTGAGTGCTATAGGCTAATTTCTATCGCGGAAAAATATTTTTATCCCGGAAAAACTTTTACACGCGGGCGGAGCCGCGTTATTTTTGTACAGCATTAGACATTAGGTGACTACGGCTCGAACAGGTATTATGGGCGTAACGCACGTGCGGCTTGTAAACATGTGTTGTAAAACTAAGACTGTCTCATTCACTCGTGTCGCGCAGCCAAACGCCAGCGCGGGAAAACATACTCCGTGTGCAATTAATTGTAATTCATTGTTTTAGAGCCGCAGTAAATGTGTTAAATGAATATTGCGAACATAATATTTTGATCATCTGTTGATCTCGTCATAGTTTATGCTACCTTGGTATGTATATAAGCTTGTCGATTTCAAAAAGCGATATAAATTATTTTTCTTTCTATGATTTTCTTCCCTGACGTGAAATTTAGGAACCTGTGACCAATTTCTTGTAACTACTATCGCGTTAAGCCTAAACCTTTCGTCAGACAATAAAAAACAGTTGGTAATAATATTAGGTAAAAAATATATTTACACAGCAACATCACACATGCTCATTTATACTAACTACAAGCAATAATTTGTAAGCACAAAAACTTTCTATATAAGCTAATACATTTTAATTATGTTTTACGATTAATTTATACAAAAAGTCCGCCTTTAATCTCTGCCAAAGTCGTGCGTGTCGGCGGGCGCGTCGACGCGCACGAGCGCCTCGCCGAGTACGAAGTACCCCTCGTAGTGCGCCTGCGCGGGCGTGGTGTCGTAGTGGTAGTGCCCGCCCGAGCCCTGCGCGCTGAACCCGTGGAAGTGCTGCACGCGCAGGTCCAGGCCCTGGGGGACAACTCAACTCGCTATAGTGGCTATAGTGGAGCGACTGTGACACGTGTTTTTTTTTTACAACAAATCTATGAATTGGTTCCTTTAATGGCCAAATTTCTTTGTTTTTTATTTAGGAAATACAATAATTCAGTTCTTATAAACTAGGTAAGATAATTTAAAATACAGAAATCAATACAGTTTCCACTTATAGACATTTTATTAGTTATTTGCATAAATCATTTTGAATATTTGTTGTAGGCAGTCTTAAATATTGTTACGTGCTGGGGTTCGGTAAAAACAATTAAACGCCGGTATTGCGATAAAAGTACCAATTAAGTTTTTATTAGCAAATAATTACAATTAAACTAACCAAAACACTGCACTGGATACTACGATATTCGAATACACTAATTATAGTCACTCACTATACGTTTACACAAATCACAATTCGCTTCGAAGTCGCTCGGAGTTATCGCTCGTAGTCCGCTTGTCGCTCCGCTCGCTAAGCAAAACTGAATGCCCGGCGGCGGCCGCGCGCCGCCTTTTATACTCGGTCAATGGCCTTGGTCACAAGGCCGCGGTCGCCGGCCGCGAGTACTATCGTAGTCTGTGGAACATTCTCGAAAGATCCGGAATAGTCGGGAACTCTCTCGCAAATATAGGTCAATAATCGCGTTTCCACGACATTCTGGAGACATCGAGATCTTTCGAGAATGTTCCTTCGCCGAACTTTCCACATTCGGATAGTACCACTTTTAGCCAATAGATGGCGCTACTATCCGCGAGTATTAGCGCGCGTAACACTGCCCCCTCCCAAGACATGCTCGTCCCGAGCATCGTTAGAACCATAATAGCGCGCTAACCGATCAACGTGAACAATTTTGGGTGTACCTCGCTGGCCTTTCTGTATACGGTATGTGACGTCATTTATCTTGGTCACGATTCTATAGGGTCCATCCCATTTGGCTTGTAATTTAGGTGACTTGCCTTTGCTTCGAGCCGGATTGTGCAGCCATACCAGCGTGCCCTCCTCGAAACCGCTATTGTTCGCTTTTCGGTCATAACGGGTCTTCATCCTCTCAGACATTTGTTGACCTGATAGTCGAACGTGCTCGTATACGTCATTCAATCTTTTGCGCAGATCGTCCGCATAATCCGTTACACTGCGCGGAGTGTCAGGAGGAATGCCGGTAATAAGATCAGCAGGCAGTCGCAATTCTCGTCCGAAGTTAGCAAAAGCTGGAGTCACTGCCGTGTTCTCATGGACTGAACTTCTGTATGATAGGAGAAACGGCTGAATGTGCTTGTCCCAGTCCTTTTGCCTGTTTTCTACAACCTTAGCCAGGTATCTCTCCAACGTTTGAATAAAACGTTCCACCATGCCATCAGATTGTGGGTGATACGAGGTGGTCCTTGTTTTATGAATGCCCAATACCCGACATGTTTCCTGAAATACTTGGGATTCAAAATTACGTCCTTGGTCACTGTGTACTTCCAGGGGTACTCCAAACCGGCAGAAGACTTCATGAACCAATTTGTCCGCGACTGTTGAAGCTTCCTGATTGGGGATGGCAAATACTTCCGGCCACTTTGTGAAGTAATCCATGACCACCATAAAATATTTGTTCCCACTGTCACTTACAGGGAACGGTCCTGCAACGTCCACGGCTATCCGCTCCCATGGGGCACCAACGTTATAAATTTTCAATGCCCCTCTGCTACGTGTATGGGGACCTTTCACAGCCGCGCAACTCGTGCATTTGCGACACCATTCCTCAACATCTTCTCTACAGTAGATCCAATAAAATCGCTCTCGGGTCTTCAACAATGTTCTCTTGACTCCCAGGTGACCTCCTGAGCATCCACTGTGATAAAGTTGTAGTATTTCTGGGACCTTGGCTTTTGGGACCACCATTTGTAAATGACATCGATCTCCCTTGGCATTTTCCCATTTACGGCACAGGATCCCATCTTGCATGACCAGACTGTCCCACTGGGCCCAATAGCTTTTTGTTATGGAACTTAACGGTGCGATATCACTCCACTGGGGCTTCGTAGCACCGGCTTTTAGCCACTCGAGGATTGGTTTGAGGTCCGCGTCTTTATCCTGCGCTTCCTGTAACTCTCCTTTCCACTCGCTGCTAAGGTCTGCCCTTATCATTCTAACTGGCACTGCTTCCTTACCCTCTTGCTTAGTGCAGTGCTTACAGCTATCAGGGCACGGCCTTCTTGACAAGGCGTCTGCATTACCGTGAGATTTCCCACTACGATGTTCTATAACAAAGTCAAATTCTTGTAGCAACTCAGTCCACCTCGCAACCTGACCCTCTGGGTTTTAAAATGCAATAGCCACTTCAAGGCAGCATGGTCGGTTCGCAGATGGAATTTCCGCCCAATCAAATATTTGCTAAAATGCTGCAAGGTTTTCACCACAGCCAGTAGTTCCCTTCTGGTGACGCAGTAATTTCTCTCGGGTTTGGATAACGATTTACTGAAGTAAGCTATCACAGCCTCTTTATCGCCTTTCCGTTGAGACAACACGCCGCCAATCCCAGTATTACTTGCATCTGTGTCAACAATGAACTCGTTTGCCGTGTCAGGATAACCCAGAATAGGTGTGGCACACAGACGGTCTTTTAACGCTTGGAAGGCGACGTCACAACTCTCGTCCCAGCAGAATTGTCTCTTCTCTTCAGTGAGCTTATGCAACGGTTTGGCTATATCCGCGAAGTTCTTAACGAATCGCCGGTAATAAGAGCACAAGCCTAAAAACGCACGAACTTGTGTCTTGTCTTTTGGAACTGGCCATTCCTTGACTGCTATCACTTTCTCGGGGTCTGTTTGAACGCCATCCGCTGAAATGATGTGTCCTAAGAAGCTAACCCGCTGTTTAAAGAAGGAACATTTCTTAGGACTGAGCTTGAGATTAGCCCCACGGATTTTCGATAACACATGACCAAGGTTTTTAAGATGTTCTTCAAATGTGCGGCCCACAATTATAATGTCATCCAAATAGACAAGACATGCGTCTCCAATCAATCCAGTCAGTACTAGCTCCATCAGTCTCTCAAAAGTCGCAGGAGCATTGCACAATCCGAATGGCATAACCTTGAATTGCCATAGACCTTTCCCAGTAGAAAATGCAGTTTTCTCTTTGTCTAACGGGTCTATTTCTACTTGCCAGTAGCCACTCTTCAAATCTAGCGTGCTAAACCACTTCATTCCAGCAAGCGTGTCCAGAGTTTCGTTGATCCTAGGTAGAGGGTAACTGTCCTTCTTTGTAATATCGTTTAATCGACGATAATCCACGCAAAAACGCGTACTGCCATCCTTCTTTTTCACCAAGACAACTGGAGAGCACCAAGGACTAGATGAAGGCTCTATGACGCCATCTTTCAACATCCCTCCAATCATAGTATCCACCTCCTTCTCCCTTGCCACCGGCAATCTTCTTGGTCGCTGACGGACCGGTAACTCGTTGCCTGTATTAATTTTGTGCTGGACTAAATTAGTTTTTCCCATGTCCGCATCATTGCACGAGAAGATGTCTCCGTATTGTGTTAACAATTTATTTGCTTGGCTTACCTCTTCCTTTGACAAATGATGACAGTCCTTCAAAAGTGACGTCACGTCGAACTTCGCAAGTGTGATGTTCTCAGTGGGTGGATCTTGACATGTGCGCAACCAAGCCACTTCCTCGCAAGAACCCATTAATATGCCTTTTCTAATAACATGCTGCTCATTACTGAGATTCAGTACGCGTACAGCTGACTTGTTAGTAGCTCTTACCAGAGTTCGTGCTATTTTCCATGGAAGGTCATTGTCAAGCTTCTCAATGAGAACGCACCGTTCCTTTGGGCCAGAGTTCCGTGGCAGACTAACAGGTACGATCACTTCAGATCTCGGCGGAAGAACTGTCTTCTTGAAGCAGTATACCCCTCCTGATGGTGCTCCTTCCACAAAAATTTCCTCTGAACCGCATTTTAGAACACCCTGCTTGACGTCTATCTCGCAACAATGTTCTCGCATGAAGTCGAGACCCAGAATGCAATCATCGACAATGTCAGCCACTATTACATTATGCAGATAAATTCTATTGCCTAGTTTTAATTGTACTACCTTCTCACCTCGGACGGATATGTGCTGACCGGTGGCTGTTAGAAGTTCCACGTTCTCTCGGTTACCCTTGTAATTCCAAAGAAACCGATTTGCTAGTCGAGCACTGACAACTGTGCGAGAAGCTCCAGTGTCTAAAGTCAGTTTACAGGCTGTTCCATTGATCTCGCCTCTAATGACCAATCTGTTCCCATCATGAGCTTGCGAAATCAAAATTCTTAGGGCTTCTTTGACACCGGCCAGCACCCGCCCCATGGTCCTGGCCTTTACTCGTTTGCCTGCTGCTGTTGGGTGGTGTTAACCACCCTTTCCTCATTAGTTCTTTCTTCCCCTGCAATTCGTCGCTTGGCACAATTCATGCGGAGGTGGCCCATTTCTCCGCAGTTGAAACATCGAGGGCTGTAGCCTTGTGGACGTCGGAGTACGGGTGTCGCCATAACCTCTCTAATGCGGTGAGCGCGATGATCTTGCCGCACGGCCTCCACTTCCAGCGCATGTGCCAACGCATCCTTCAAGTTCTCGTGGTGCCCAAGTCTAACAGCAACCCGCACTTCTAGGTCTCGAATCCCGTCGACAAAAGCCTGCACCAGAATTCCATTAACAAGCCCAGGTGTAGACTGATATGCCTTTCGGACCAGCTTCTCAACCTCCAGGGCCCACTGCTGTAAACTTTCCGAAATGCGTTGGACTCGGTCTTTTAGCTGAGCGCGATACACATGTTCCAAGTGAGCATCACCATACCTAGATTCCAAGGCTTCAATCAGCTGGTCGTAGGTCACATCAGTACCAAGGGCCTCCAGGATAGTTAGGGCCTGCTCGCGTAAGCCCAAGGTGAGTGCAGTCCCAGCCTGTTCTTTAGTCCATCCATTCGCCCGCATGACGGCTTCGAATTGCTTTCTATAAGCCGACCAGGAGGATATGCCGTCAAATGGTGGCACCTTAAATCCTCGAGTTGAAGATGCCGCAACCACGGTCTCGCTACCACGTGTTTCCATCTTCTTCTTGACATCGGCAATCTGAGCTTCAGCCTCTGAGATACGCTTTTCATGTCGATCGACATGATCCTTTACTGCTTTGAGTTCCTGGCCGATCGCAGCCCTCAGGTCTTTCATCAGAACCGTCTGTTCTTCTTGGCGACGAGCAGCATGCTCTTCTTGCCGCGCAGCCTGCTCTTCTTGCCAAGCAGCCTGCTCTTCTTGCCGAGCAGCCTGCTCTTTTAACAGGCGAGCCTGCTCTTCTTGGAGTCGAGCTAACTGCTCCTTATGACGTTGAGCTTGCTCCTCCTGACGGCGAGCCTGCTCTTGTTGAAGTCGAGCTAACTGCTCCTCCTGACGGCGAGCCTGCTCTTGTTGAAGTCGAGTTTGCTCCTGCAGCATTGCCATAATCGCCGTAAGGTCCGTAGGTACTAACGCGGTAGAATCTCCAGATGTTCCAGGAGTAGGCTGTCCCGTTGGTTTTCCAACCACCTGTGCTGGAGTGCCCTCGAAACGCCCTCGGTCCATCTCTTGTTGGCGTTGACTTCGAGTGCGGATACTAGCACCTTCGTCCTCCTTTGGTAATACCGGCATTGTTTATCGCACTTCTGACACCAAATGTTACGTGCTGGGGTTCGGTAAAAACAATTAAACGCCGGTATTGCGATAAAAGTACCAATTAAGTTTTTATTAGCAAATAATTACAATTAAACTAACCAAAACACTGCACTGGATACTACGATATTCGAATACACTAATTATAGTCACTCACTATACGTTTACACAAATCACAATTCGCTTCGAAGTCGCTCGGAGTTATCGCTCGTAGTCCGCTTGTCGCTCCGCTCGCTAAGCAAAACTGAATGCCCGGCGGCGGCCGCGCGCCGCCTTTTATACTCGGTCAATGGCCTTGGTCACAAGGCCGCGGTCGCCGGCCGCGAGTACTATCGTAGTCTGTGGAACATTCTCGAAAGATCCGGAATAGTCGGGAACTCTCTCGCAAATATAGGTCAATAATCGCGTTTCCACGACATTCTGGAGACATCGAGATCTTTCGAGAATGTTCCTTCGCCGAACTTTCCACATTCGGATAGTACCACTTTTAGCCAATAGATGGCGCTACTATCCGCGAGTATTAGCGCGCGTAACAATATTGATGACTTGATGAAGATCGCAAGAACACGCTAGATGCAGGCAACTTTTGACAGGACCGTCAGGAGAAATTTAGGGAAGGCCTATGTACCTACCTATGTTCAGCAGTGGACTTCGTGTGGCTGATGATAATGATGAAACTTAAATTCTATTTTAAACTTAATTATAAATAGGTAACTATCTATATGTGGTGATGATTCTGGTTAAAACGCAGGCATCGGCCCGGTCGAGCCGACCAACTGCTGGGCTTACCATGTCACCGGTGACGAGCGTGCCCAAGATGGTGATCGGCGCGGACATCTCGAAGTAGTGCAGCCACTCATCCACGTCGGAGTCCGAGCACAGAGGCTTCGTGGAGAACTCGGGCATCACGTGGAACTTAACGGAACCTTTCTTCAGAAGGAACATGCCGCCCAGACCTGTAACAGTGTAACGGACGTAGAGAAGAGATAATAAACTTATTATGAGTGAAAATTTATAACTGGGTATACACTACACTTTAATATGTTATTTTTAGCGAGCATACAGATGGTCTAATGGTATCTAAATAGTTTCAGCGCACAAGATACGATACCGGAGCGGGCTTTCGTAAGCAAGTGGCATCCATGCTCTGTGCCGCGCAATCCACGATGGAACCCTGGACGCAATGCACACTATTGAAAAAAAGGAGGAGAGGAGGCCAGAAAACGTTTCCGTTTGTTTGTAAAAGATAAGAACAGACTACAGAATTCTTATAAAACTATCCTTTAGTAACAGAAAGCTACACTGCCATTTACAGTGACATGTAACGTGAGAATTTATTTTATCCTGATTTGATTACTTTTGTTTCGGGAAAAATCATTCTAGAGGGCAAAATAAATCCTCCATAACCACTATACTATGCATAAGTAGATAAAACGCGACTGACCGACTACTTTATCTTTGTAATATTTCTTGAGGCCTTCCCTTATAGCGGTGATGTAGTTGTCCGCGCCCGTGCGGCCCTTCACTTCCACCTTGATCACCTGGAACATTCGAGAATTATATTGAACAAAAACATTACGATATCATTTTATTATTAGGTATATCGTTTTTCAGATGTTGAATTTTCATGGTTTATAGCGTATACTTACCTACGCGTTGGACTTTATATTCCGGAATTCACGCTTAAAAAAAAGTGGCGTTACTCAAAAAAGACTTTGTAGGAAATAAACAAAGTCAGTCTTGAAATCTTTAGGGGTAGTTTCCGCAGTGGTCATCCAGTGTAAGTATTCTGTGGGACATTCTATTGCTGATAGTGATGATGAAAAAGAAATCTGAGAATGCTTTTATATGATTTATGGCAAAATAACTGGTACATTTTGAGTAAGGTCACTTTAGTTGGAGGTTACAAAATAAACTATATTACCTTGCCAGGTTTCCCGTCGGTGATGACGTAGTTCCCGAGCAGTGCGGAGCGCGTCTCGGTGTCGGGGAGCTGGCGCTGCAGGTAGCTGCTGCTGCCCTTCGCCGCGCCGCGTGGCTCCACGGTCACGATGCGCGAGCCTTGAGTCACCGTGCCATTCTTCACCATCAGGTTCACTATACCCTGGATGATAGATATGAACATGTACTTGGAGTATACGAAAGATATTTGCGACAAATCGTATAGCCCAATATCAAGAAAAGTTGGCATTAAAGATGTGAACAATCATGTCTTATTATCATAACCGGAAGATTTTTTTAGAATTGTCACATATTTTTTACACCGTAATAATATATCTACCTACATTTAACAATTATTAAATATTTTTTTTTTGTTTTTTTATAATGGCATTTGTGTTCACATTTTGCCAATGTCAAGTTTGGTTTGTATATTTTATTATCTGTAGTATGTCGAAGTAAAGCAGTGGCTACCTTACCAAGACTTTATCGAGGAGTTTTGGCGGCAACAGAAAAAACACTTGATTAGCACAATTATTTCAATTCACTTCATTTGAGTTCTTTAATAGAACTATATTGGATAATATACCACCATAATTATGCAATATAACACTAAATATCACCAAAATAATGAATTAAAACAAGAGCACCTCATGACACTTCCAAGTTCGCGCCAAAACTCCAATTATAAAATATTTTTGAAAATTATTAGTTGTTGACGGTCCGATCTACGCAGAATGAGCTCACAGTTGAAGTCTGGCCGGCAAAAGACCAAAGACCGGCTGCCAGACTAATAATATTTAAAACCGTAATATTATTTATCAACTAGCAAGTAATAACAAATGAATAAGTTTATTGCTTTTTATAAAGGTAGGAGGTTGATTATATCTTATGGCTTCTGTATATACCTCGCAGTTGACGCCAGCGTAAGGCCAAGGTCCGGCGCCCGCGCCCGCCATGTACGCGCAGTCTCCGCGTCCAATGTGGTCCATCAGACCCTTCACGTCGTACACCTTGTCGCGGTTCACGAGCGGCAGCAGGTACGGCACCCCGCCCATCTCAATTAGCTTGGGGTTGCCACTTAAACCTGGATATATGTTCAAATAGATATTTAAAATAGGTACGGACGTATTTTCCTGTAATACGAGTGATTTAGCCTGTTTGTATAACTTTATCAGGGTTTATAAGTAAGTCTATAGTACTATCATTGTCGTAGACTTTTTAAATATTATAAACAAGCTTTTTGCTCACAAGTCCATCGGCGTGGAAAACCTTTCCCGGAATGTACGTAAGACCCACCGTGGACTTTTCCCAAATGAAAAGACGCATAATCTATAATATTATAAGTAGGTAGGTACATTATATTATATTAAACTATGTTTTATTCTAATTTGTCTCTGTTGAATTTCGAAATCTGGTAAAGCGAGCTGCGACATTACGCATGTTATAGACAATTACGGCGCAGTGTGTAAATAAAAATTATAACTCTTAAATCAGCAAGTTCAAGTCGTCGAGATAACACCGCTTGGGTACGATATTTGTTTATTGAGAATGATAACAGAGTTTTCACCAGTGACGGATCCAGAAATCCTTTTTAGGGGTGATGAATAACAATGCGAAAACCAATATGCGAATTAATTAATTTAATATAGGTAGGTACTTATACACGACTCCACATTAAGGGACGATAACTTTTTTTGTTTGTTACAGGATCTACAAATCATTCAGGATCAGATACTTTAGTACAAGCCTTAAGGCTAATAATGTTTTTAAAAAACTGAACATCTTTGCGATAGACTTGTCGATAAAACTTGTAGAAAAGCATCTTGGCTACGGCTCCTGAAGACAACCAAAACATTTAGATGCGAGATCATACCCTCGCTTGTATTTATTATCTCAGACTACTTAGCTTTTACTCGAGATTCTGGCAGTTTAGATCAATTGTCGGTATAGCAGCAAACACAGTATTAGCGATTGCACCCACTCTACAGTAGAATGAGGCAAGTACAGGAGAAAGAAGTATTAGTATGGATGTGCATTGGCTTAGATACGACGTGTGAGGGCTTCGACCCCCAATCTACTTCCTGGATTCGATTGCCATCATCACTCAACACTCTGCTACTGTCTGCTATCGCGAGTTTACACTTGATAACTAATTTAATTATGTAATTGTTATAACATTAAATAAAATTTATAGAACAAGGCTACGGCATAAAGTTACATATTTTTATTATTTCTTTCTCACTGATGAGACGATTCGCTTGCTAGAGCATCCATATTTTAATGTTCGTTGTTAGGAAAAATAACAAACTCTGGATTTAATAAAGTTCCTTTAAATGTCATACTTGATACTATTAGCGCCATCTCGTGAAATATATTATGCATTTATTTTCCTCGCATTCGTTGAAGGGTGTTGAAATACTTTAATGGATAATTATGTTATGGATATTCATTACTCACCCGGTGATGTGAGGTAGTAGGGGGGTTTCGTGAGGTCCGGGCACTCCACAATGGACACCTCCACATGCTCAAAATTGTTGCGCAGGGCGTTCGACAACACTGCACCATAAAAAATATGTTAATCACTAATTACCTTACAACCTTAACAACCAATTTCTTTAGAACTATACAATAAGTCACAGCCACAGCTAAAGTAAAAGCTATAAGAGTTTCTAAAACAAAAATATTTAGAAAAAGTAACAGTAAATTTGACTATTATTATCAATGAAGAAACTGGCCGTCATAAATAAGAACTAATATCCAAAGACATTAAAGTGCGCCAGTAGTTTCCAACTGCTCCAATAAAATATTTTAATTAATAGATCTTTCTTATGCGGAGTCCGTCCAAGTAGGTAGAATTTATTTTTGTCACCAAAGTGCAAGCATTATTGTTGCAGTTTGGTCTTTCTTTCCAATTACTTGCCATTGTAAGTTGTAATATTCCAGTCGCTATAATGTACCAATAACAAAGATACAGCTTTCCTAGTCAAGGTTTGAAACTTCAAAGTGTCAAAGGCTCCCAAACAACAGGAAAATAAAAGAGTCCTGTCATCTAGTAAATAAACGCTATATTATGGCCGATGCTCTAAACTATCCCAACCACTGTCCACTATCATCAGATCTATAGTGAGCTCAATCAGAATAAAGTTTATTTTATGTTTAGCAGTAGACTTCCAAAGGCTGAAGAAGAAGAAGTTTTATTTTAATCACTAACGCATAGTTATCGGTTGAAATAGTTTTTTGGTATCGTCCGATAATGGCTTGCTTGTAAAATAACCGCTTACCTTCAACGACCTCGTCTAGCGGCGGCTGGTACAGCTCCTTCTCGACGATGGGTACGCTCGCATAATCTACCGATGACATGCTGTAATAGAACAATAAAATCAATAGTTTATCAAATCATTGTGGGCTTTGATTAGAATACGAGAAGTTTTGATTATAAAACAGAATGCTAGAACGTCAAAGTTAAATCCGTTTATCGTGTAGAATAGGTATGTTTATAAATTACGTTTATATTTAAAGACGATGCAATGCGCATACATACCATTTTCTTTTTCATTGGTAGGTACGCCCGAAGGTTTCCCATTAAACCTTGATAGCTGCAATGACTTAAAAACAAAACACAAAACTATTGTACTAACCACCAATCTAAAGGTGCTCCCACACAGCAGTTATATAACGTTAGATAATGTTGCGTAACATTTGCTATCTAACGTTTTTTAACAAATTGTAACAAAAGTAATAAATTGTTAGCGATGTTGTATAACTTCATTTAACAAAATGTTATACAACTAATTACAACACGGCATAACAAATTATAATTTTTGTTGTATAACATCATCCGATCGACACAGGGACGTGAGCGGAAGGGCGTGGGGAGGAGGTTTGCAGTGTGCCTACTCTGTCACGTACACAGCCCTAGTCAGTTCACTCGATGCAGTGGTGAAGCACTACCAGCTTCCTCGAAAGGCAGACCCAAACTGATGGTTACAGAATATAATACGATGTTATACAACGAGTTGAACCAGTGTGGCAGCGCTTATAACATATAACATTCTTAACATATTGTAGCAAAATGTTACACTGTTATAAAATGTTATCGTGCTAACAATGTTTTATAACGTTATATAACTGCTGTGTGGGAGCACCTTAATACCACAATGATAATCGCCGTTTCGTGGCACCTTCATAATTAATTCTCTTGGTGATGCCGCTTAATTGTAACAGTTCATCAATCATAAGATATTAATTTATTCATGGATCATCAGATTAAATCAAATAAAAATTATATGATGTTACGATAGATGGTGACATAAGTAAATAAATAAATATTTACACATATTGTGATACTTAGTATTACAGCATTTTCTCAATATCAATGTGAATGTCACCAAGGCATAAATGAATGATTTGTGTAAGTGCACTTGTGTAATCATTTGCATTCGTGACTTTATTAAACATCAAATAAAGTAATAGTCATTGACATTGTAAGGGTAGCTTTTGTATCTATTAAATGACAATAATTATTATTGCAATGGTTTACCGCCCATTTCAACATACGATCCCAATCGCCTTTTTCGATCCCTCGCAATGATGGACCAATCAGAATTGAGTTATCGTGCTTACAAATTACTTATTTTAATTAGTTTATTCTCTGGATCGGATCGAAGGTAAGGCCGGTAGTCATCGTAATAGATCAATCCTTAGGTCGGGCAAACAAAATTGATGACTTTCGTAGTGTATACGTACAGGTACTTATATTAAATTTATACACTTTCTAAACATGAAGAATACAAACGGGGTTAATATCGAAAGCATTCTTTCCTAGTTAACCATTGTGTGATCCAGAAAACAAAAAATGACTACGTTATATTTTTATAAATAATGATACTATACCTGTACAATTTTGTCACTTTAGGCTGGTAACACCATGGGCGGTAATAGTGTGCGGTAGCCGAAGTTATTGTTGACGAGGAAAAAATAACAAAATCTATTCATTCTAGTGAGAACCCTGGCAAAAGGTGAAGCCACTACCACGAGATTAATTCACGTCTTATGTCAAAGCATATTTTTCTAACTATTCTTGGTTGAGAAAATGCCGACTATTGCTGGACAAATTAGTCTGGTGGCAGGTACTTAAAAGTCTGGAGCTGAATACCTGGGTTATGTGATTTTTTTGCGTTTTTAAGCCTAAGTTTCCGTAATTTCATTTGCTTTTGTTTTTGATATAACTGGGACCAGCAGAACATGTCTGGCATATCTTAAGTTTCGACACGGTTGATCGCATCTGAATTTTGCGTTTTCAAACAAGATTCTCGCATTATGAAGCATTATGAAGCACAGCTGCGGCCGCGCAATGAGGCGTGGTAAACTAACTTCTTATAATATGTAAAAAAGTAAAAATATTGGTCCATAACAATTTTACAAATAAGTGATAACAAACAGCCGATTCACTAATTGTGTTATTATATCTCCAATATTTTGTAGAGATTACAAATATTGTATAACATCACGGAGATGTAACCAAAGTTCTAAAAAATTACATTCTACTAAACTGCTAATTATTTTATAAATAATAAAAATTATGACACGCCTTTTGGAACATAATAACTTAGAATATATTAATAGTTCCTTATCGATGAACACTATGGTATAATTATTTCACTATAATTCTCAACTTTCTTTATTTATTACATATATTAATTTTATGAACATTTTGTCACTAAAATATCTGAAATTGGTTCTTTCATTCATTTCAAACAACATACAATGTCTATTAAACTCTACATTCGACTTTGATGAGATCGAACGACCGATGGTACGGGTGTTGTGAATGCAAACTCGACTTACCAGTGAGCGTCCCCCAAGGCCGCGCCGCGCGCCGCGGCAACACACGCCAGTAATACACATAATTTGAACATTTCGAACACGTACGTACTTTACTGAAGCTGAATATCGAGTGAGGATCGAAGTGTGGATCGATGGAATTTGGCTCGAAGGTGTAGCGGTGGCTCGGAGGTGCGCGTACGGCGTGGCGGTTGCTGGTTCCGTGCGGACGGGTCGTCGGCTCTCGACTGTGATTGCGGTTATCGAGACTCGAGTGATATCACGCCGAGAGTGTCTACTGAGGTCGTAACAGGTTACATGATGTTACCCGCTATATATGAAAAATTTACTTTGTGTAATTATTTCCGGTATTATTTATTTATTTATGGAGGATTGCTAACTTAGTTTATATAAATTAATATGTACCTATCAATACCGGCATAATATGACAGACAGGTAAATGCATAGGTACTAATCAGTAGTCGTGAAAGTGTATTTCAAACAATTTCGTCATTGTAGTAGAAATGCATTTATTTTCCATATAACCAAACAATAACCTATACCTAATCTACTATGAAAACTGAAACTAAATGTTGAAATGAAAAACTTGATTAATTCCTTGGTCATTCTTAAAAATATGTAACTATCTATAAAGTTAAAAAAAACAAAATACTACTAAACGCAGATTACTGAATTTATTTGGATGAAATTTGGCATACAGATAGACAGAGTCCTAACTTTTCCACTTAAATAAATAAGGATTAAATAGGCTTTTTATCCTAGACAATTGTACCTACAAAGAAAAGTTTACGAAAACGGACTTATACGCGGATGAATGTTCGAAAAAGAGCTAGCAATTTAATAGAATATAAGTTTAAGGATTGATATAAAATATTAGGTGCCAAAAATTTGATTGGTGTCTCTTTGTATTTTACGTTATTAAAACTAGTTACATATTAGGTTCATTTTAATCTGAGGTATGTGTGCTTGTATCCCCGAAAGTTTCGCATTTGGGTAAAAGCGAAACAGAGGATTTTGCTTTTATCATCTCAAGAGTCATTTTTTCATTGTGTTAATAAATGAAGCCACATATTCATTTTTACCTCTCCTAACGTCTTTCCAAAAATCCCGATTATAGTTCGATTTCTTTATCATTTTGTAGTTTAAGTAGTGCGACTATGGAGTGTGCAAGAGTGTATTTCTGACTGAAAGTGTGATGTTGCCGCGGCGACAAATTCCCTCAGAGCAGTAGTAGTAGCAGCATTAGGGCGTACATAAACTAAAAGTTACTTTTTTTGATTTTTATTTTGTTCGAAACTTACTTTTTATTTTATATCTATGATTAAAATAACTTAATGGAAAGCGTTATTTTCTGCTAGATAAGTAGGTATGAGGTTTAATTTATTAGCGCAATATCAAAATGTTAAGAGATTATCATTTACATTTTTCTCTCAACTAAATGAACATGGAATTACATCGTAATATTAAGTAAGTACAACGAACAATCGATAAGTGGGTAAACATTTTGGGAATATGCCAGGGAGATACACATTACCTACCTACACCTATGACCGGTATACTCTCCGGTCATGTCGGATTGCCGTCTCACCGGACTATGAGAGTGAAGGAATCGTGAGTGCACTTGTGTATTGCGCACACACTTGTGCACTATAATATCTCCTGCGTACCTGGCTGATCTCCGTTGAGATTGGCCGCCGTGGCCGAAATCGGCCAGGAAGGGATTATTGGACCTACACCTATACACTTTTATTTTACATAGCTGTTGCCCGCGGCTCCGCTCGCGTGAATGAGTTTTCCCGGGATAAAAGTCCCGCTTTATATTTTCCCGGGATAAAAAGTAGCCTAAGTTACTCTTATTACATCAGCTACCTGCCAATAAATGTCCCGTGAAAATCGGTCCAGCCATTTCAGAGATTAGCCGGAACAAACAGACAGACAGACCGACAAAAATTTAAAAAAATGTTATTTTGGTGTATGTACCGTATATACATTCATATACATGTAGTAAAAACGGTTATTTCAATATTACAAACAGACACTCCAATTTTATCTATACATATAATTTATATGTATAGATGTATAGATGTAAGACTGCCTCGGTGGCGTAGTTGTATTAAGGTGTGACTGCAATACTGAGGGATTGGGTTCGATTCTCGGGTCGGTCAAAGTGATATTGGGTTTTTTAAATTCAGTATCAGCCCGGAGTCTGGAATTTGTGCCCTATATGGCGATAGGCTCGCCCCCTATCACATCATGGGACGGAATACGCTTGGCGAAAAGTGGGTGCACTTGTTGTGCCTCTGCCTACCCCTTCGGGGATGAAAGGCGTGAGTGTGTGTGTATGTACCTAAGTATACTTTTATTATACAAAATTATTCTATTTTTTATTACGCATCTGCATGCGTTTAGCTCTGCATCACCCACAGGTTGGCGGAGAGAATGCCCACGGCATTAAGTCTGCGTGTATACCTTTTTCACTTTAAAATACATATTCGGTATTATATCAGTCTCACGATGTGATCCATTGGAGGGCGAGTAATGCACGTATATTTTTAAGTTAAAGATATTTTTTCCCGTATCTATGAATGGAACCTAAAGCCTCATAGCCAAGTACGTTGCCACTACACCATTACCGACTTATAGTAATTACACAGCATTATGATTAATGTTATTGCCAACAACAAACGCATGTGAAATATGGCATAAGATAATTTCATTTATTCACTTTAAGTACTCAGTACCAGCTGTTTAACTATTTACGTACGTGCATATAAATCTTAATTGAAATAAAACATTAATTACTGTGGTGAAACGACTCCTTATACTCTAATAACAGGAGTGATTATATGACCACCCTCTTAAGTAACACACACTTGCGCACGCCACCCCTTCATGTTTACAATTCTGTAAGCTTTGCCATCTGGTGGCGCAATCTGAATCGTTTATGTGGTTTACCCTATCGATACTTGGCGTTGACGTAAAATAATGGTAAAATCATTGATGTATTAGGGTTTTTTAATACATCAATGGGTAAAATAGTGCATGGTGTCAATAGTAATTAATATTTTATTGACAGATATCACTAGAAGGCATAGATGTATTAAAAAACCCCTAGAAGGATTATCCTTTTGACTTTAATTAATTATATACCTAGATAGAAACTGGACGTTTCAAACGCGTCGTAAAAAAAATAGAGGCGAACTGTTCCACACTAAATGAGTTCGAGTGAATTATTTTTTGTTGTTTTTCATGCATATAATTTTCTCCCCGTTTTAATAGAAACCATGTAATAACTGGTCTCATTATGTGCGCACACAAGGATACGCAGAATGATGCAGCGATAGCGTATGACACAGCTGTCACGCATACTAGCTTAAGAAAAGTTGGCCTGTTTGTTTTAGAGTCATTGCAGCGCGTCATTTTATCTAGTAACTAGTTATATAATTAAACTAGGCATTTTGATAATATCTTAAAAAACTCCCCACGCTGTTTTTACAATAAATTACATCTTTTTCTTATTTACACTACTCGTAATCCTTGGACGCCCGCGGTGGACACCGGAGTCCATTTATATAAGGAAACTAGCTTTTGCCCGCGGCTCCGCCCGCGTGAATGAGTTTTCCCGGTATAAAAGTCCCGCTTAAAATGTAGCTTATATGACACGTTCGTAGATTTACCATAGCAGCGCCATCTATTGATTACTTACTCAACCCAGTCGAAAGGTATCGACATCTGTTAGAATCATTCATAGCAGCGCCATCTATTGATTACTTACTCAACCCAGTCGAAAGGTATCGACATCTGTTAGAATCATTTGGAGTTAAGATAATTGTGACTGTCAAATAATAACAGACAAATAATTAGCAATAAATTAAAATTGCGACTATAATTTGAGATTTAAACTATCCTATCTCTCAAATTGGATCGAACTGCACATGGTGTGCGAATTTTATTATAATCGGTTAAGTGGTTTAGGAGTCCATTGAGGACAAACATTGTGACACGAGATTTATATATATTAAGATTAGCTTATAGCTATATATAAGCGGGCGTTGACGGGTTAATTCAAATTTATTAAAATTTATTTCCAATTTTTTAGTTGGATTTTCTATAAAAGTGTGTTTTTTAGTTTTTTTAAACTCTTATTTCTTTCATTAAATTTGTTAGGTATGGAGTACCTATCTATACTTTTGAAAATCATTGCATTGAGTTATACAATAAATCAAACAACAAATAACAATGTCAAATTATTTATTACAAGTGAAAGATAACAGTTAAATAATATCTGCTCCTAAAGAATAAATTATACACTCTCGCTCACACACTTTGGTTACCAGCCATCTTATAAATACGTACAAACGAACATAAATATAAATGTTTAGGCAACACGTCATAGTTTACGTAGTTAATTCATGATAAATATTTTTATTTACTGAAAGGGTAATGTAAGGAAAAGTAAAGGAAAAGTAAGAAAAGTAACACCATTCGGAATAGAAACTTGAATAAAAGCACTATTGTAGTCACCCTGAGACTAGATAACAATTTAAAGCCCTACAACATGTTCCACCCCTGAGACATCGACAATGCCCAGTAACTCCTGGCTGCAAGGATCAGTTCACTAACAGATCTACTTGGTGCTACGTATTAAATGCACGAAATTATTACTTGAATGGGACTTTTAAGAAAACACACACAGTTCAACAATATATTTTCAAAAGAAATCATCGGTAGATATTAGACATAAATCACAAACAATAAAACACAAATCCTTACAATATGAAGGAATACTTAAAATTATAAACTGCTTTGCGATATCCTCTTTTGAAAAGATATTAGCCATTTTAAAAACAGACCTCAAGAATAAATATAAAATACAAGTAAAATAGTAATTACCTACAAAATCTAATTATTACTTCGCTTTCAAACGCTAAAACAGTGAGCGACAGTTTCAAACCTAGGCCACATTAAGATCTGACTTCAAAATAAAAAACATCAATTATTTTAACTTACTTAAAAATACTAAGGCGTGTCCGTCACACAACCAAAACCAACTCCATACAAACAACTCCAATAGTTGAAAAAATTCTTGCCTTTTCAACTATTGAGGGTAGAATTAAAGGTCATGCATAGCCATGCAGATTATTGATGATGGTATGCCCATAGCAAACTGGGTCTCTGCTAACATCTCGCACGCATACAGCTGGGCCACGGTTATATTTTTATACTCACAAAGAAGTAAAAACCAACAGCAATACCACGTATACAAAACGGTTATCGATATGTGAAAATAATATAAGGACAACGTTCGTTATTTCTGGCTATCTTAGCTGTATCCAGTCAGCTATGTATGACCTTATCATTAGGGGTAAAATTATGAACACATTCTAAATTAACCCACTCTTTTCTTTATCCCTTCACCAACACAACTCTACGAATAACGACGCTATGATAAATATAACGGTTTGTGCATTTATGTGCATATAAAAATAGATAGTGTCAACAGATGGTGATGTATCGATTATAATGACAAATAATCGATTATTCCACAAAGGAATACCAACCGATCAGTTGTAAGTGTGACCAAATATATTATACACCACACTGTCTAGTCTACCTGAATTATTAATTAATTTGATATAGCTAATTAAACTTTATTCGAATTGAAATATAATCGATACCACACTATACTGTAAGATACTACATGTACAAATATACACTTTATTGCATTAAATGCCTACTTAGATATATTAATGCTGATATAAACTATGCGATGCGTGTTGGAAAAGACTTAATGCATATCGTATCTTCACGCTGTGGGTCCCCGCGTCCAGTGACATTTCATACGAGATACAAAAAGTCACTCATATTATCTTTAACAATTAACTTTATGATCTTGATGATTTATTATCTTTAACAATGAACTTTTTAAGCAGTTTAACTGCTTGTGAAACAAGTAATGTATTAAGCATTTTGGCTTTCCACTAATTTGGCAATTGAGATATATTAATAGGCGAATATAGCATAATAATTTCAATAATGAAATTTATGATACTTGCCAATAAAGACATTTTTCAATTCCAATTTATGCACTAACACAGTGAAGTGTAAATGCAAAGCAACTTATGGCCATTACATATTAACTTCTCAAGTCTCGAGAGAGTAATGCATCGTTATTCACAATCAAATCCATTCGTAATTTTATCCAATATAAATTTTGAACATAAACATCCCAAATGTCCACAAGCTGCCCTTTCCGACACCAAACAAATACACAAAAATATAAGTCACACAGACTTGTCATTTCTCTTCTCTTGTCATTGCATTCTATCACAGTCTAGGGCGTCTTCGGCACACCCATGCAATATATATATATATATCAATGTTATTTGATTCGTGACAAAATATACTTTCAAAGTATTCTGGTGTTTTGCAAATGAACAACTGCTGATTTTTGGGTAATATTAAAATAAATAACCTGATATACATATAATAAATATATCTGACACTTATGTTTATAATACATACGCAAAACAGAATAGTTACTATTACAGATACCAACATATATTTTGCAACTTACGTTGAATAAATTCAAACATTATTGCTGGTTTGAATAAATGATTTCATTTTTAAAAGATAATTATTTAACATTTCTTCAGAGCAAAATTTACATGCCGATACCTATAACTACTAAAGCTTAGATTAGAAATTTCATACTAACTCTACCAAAGAGGCGTAGAAATACCAATATACTAAACCAGCTATTCGATTTCAATAAACGATCCCAATTTTTTTTTTAACTATCGCAAAAATTTACCAATAAGAACAAAGTTTGTTTGACATGCTTCCAAACTACTTATTTTGATTGGATTCGGAATCAAATCAAATTGGGATCGTTTATTGAAATCTGCTGTAAGAAGCAATATTCGGTAGTTTTAGTTTAGTTTGCAGTGGATATCCATATCCACCAAAAACTAATCTAAGCTCCGATTCTACGCCGCATTGCTACAGTAATATGAAAGTTATTGCTATTTAATTTAGGCTAGAAATAAATAAATTATACGAATTCTCTCGATACCACAATAGGCATGTGACAGCGGCGTGCATGCAACATTTACTACATATATACATATATTATGAAAGGAATAAAATTCTACACATAGAAATCGATAAACTAGTCATTATGCCCACAATATTAAAGAATATTGTAAAAGAATCATCTCCGATATATAATTATTCAATAAAACATTTTATGTATTATCTTATCGATTAACAATAATTCGAATTTATATCGATTACTGGAAAAAGAAAATTATCGATTTCAATATTATAGAATTTATGAACAACTACCCATTAATAATTATCACTATATCACATACGTTATCTAAAAGGATACAAGTAGAAATCGAATTGTTTTTGTTTGGTCCTTAAATTTATTGATTATACGTCCCAATTGGGACTTAAACTGTGACTACAAGGGATGTATACAATTTCCAAGTTTATATAAAGTTATTAATAAAAATATTGCAAAATTGAGTGACATACAATACTTACTTCTATAGTTTGTAATTCAATACTTGTCATTGATGATAAATCATATTTACAGACGCAATTATCGACTTACCACAACTCTGTTGGCAGTTAACGGTTCTTACATCAAAAGAGTTTCGATTTACTCATTAGTTGAATACTTATGTTTAAGTAGAATGGGTCTCCAAATTGTAATATTTGACCCATTATGTGCGGAAACCTGGTGGTTCATTTGATGAATATCACGCCCGTCTATACACAGTAGCAACATTGTAGCAATACTGGGTTGCGTATTGATGCGCGGCGCATTTCGAGATCCATTCTTCATTTACAAAGTATTACATAGTGTTGTGTTCGTCTTTTATGTCGATATTTTTTCAGTCGATGCATCATGTCATTAGGATATTATGTATCTAGTTAATAAATGATGGATATTTTTAATTCGTTAAAATTTGTAGTGAAGACAACAATACAAAATAGTGTCAATTCTCGCATAGCGGTTTTTTTATCTCAGTTGAGAACCCTTAAATGTTCTGTGTTGTCTGTGAATCGATATAATATAATTGCGGTACATCAGTACATAGTATAGAGTCTATACCATTATTATTGAGTGGTGCACCGCAGAGTTTACCTGCTTGTTCTCTAGAGGTCTGTGTGGGGGAGCAGCGTGTGCGCGTGCTCGTAGTACAGCTGGCGCGCGTACGCGGCGTGACGCGCCACCCACGCCGCCAGCTCCTCGCTGTCGCACTGCACGCGCGGCCGCCGCACGGCCTCAGCGCCGCCCGTCCCCGCCCCCACCCCGGACCCCACCGCGCCGCCCGACCCACCCGACCCACCCCCGCGCACGCCCAGCTCCACGAAGTACGCACCATCCGCACACACCACCGAGCATGATACTAAGTTGCTACAAGTGTAATATTTCATTTCAATAATCAGCTGTGCAATAGAGCAACAAATGTATATAGAGTGTTTAGAGTTTAGAGTTTACCTGAGATGCGTCTCCATGACGACGTGCGGCGTGTCGTGCTTGCAGGTGAAGATGCGCAGGTAGGTGTCGGAGAGCAGCGCGCGGATGTCGTGCGGCGCGTCGCGCACGTTGCGGTGCGCCACGAAGCGCTCGGCGCCGCCCGCCAGCGCGCGCAGCAGGGCGGCGCCGTGCGCGTGCGCACCGCTGTAGCGCGGCACCAGCCCGCCTGCGCCCGCGCACCACCGCGGCCCGCGCACGCGCTCCGGCACCCACTTGTCTGACCTGGTCACGATCACATTTCGAACCAATTCTAATTTAATTCATTACACGGAAATTTCAAAACCTTCAAAATTACATTAAAAACATGATCACATCTACTCTTCAAAAAATACTACAATTTACCTGCGGCTGGTGTCTCTCAACGCTGAGGCGGTCTCAGCGGCGAGGTCCAGCACGCCGATGACGGGCTTGGTGACGGTGCCCACGAGCCCCTTGCCCACACCGGCGATGAACCCGCCCAGCCCCTCCTGCGTAGCGCCCTCGTAGCTGTGCTTCACTAAAGATGTCATGCCGCCTGCGCCACGACACACATTCAAATATGATATTTAATATTAGAAATGGTGAAGTAACAGAATCAAATATGCGAATACACTTTTTAACAATAAGATTGCTGGAGACTTTACAAATCACCTAGCACCCAATTCATGCTTTTCTAAAACCTGCGACACTACTAAAAACTAAGTTCAGTTGAGTGGAATGAACTAAACCATACCGAGTATGCCGAGCCCGAGGCCGCGGAAGCCGGCGGCGAGGTGGTGCCCGCGCGCGGCGCTGCGGATGCGGCGGCGCGTCTCCTCGTGCGCCTCGTCCCACACCACGCGCTCCAGACCGTCGCCCAGCGACTCTGCACACACAAACCCATGTTCAATGAAAAATAACAACACCCAGGACTTTGTTATCTATACTAATAAGAATATTATAAAGCTGAAGAGTTTGCTTGTTTGTTTGATTGAACGCGCTAATCTCAGGAACTACTGGACCGATTTTGAATATTCTTTCACTAATACGAAGCTACATTACTCCTGAGTGCTATAGGCTACTTTTTATCCCGGAAAAACTTATCCACGCGGGCGGAGCCGCGCGCAATGCTAGTTAATAATATGCAGTATTATAACATGGAAATAACTGCTGATGATCATACCTGAGACCTTGGCTGCGGAGTTCGAGATGCCGTGCGTGACGTTCTTCAGCAGTGCGCCCACATTACCCTCTAACAGGAGGCCACTGACGCCCTCCGACACATCCGCCACGAATCCCAGCGGGTTGCCCAGGAAGTCCACAGAGCCTAGTATCTTGGCCGCCTGCCACTTAAGCTCCTGATAACCATAGTACGAATGTATTAACGAGACTGATAAAGTTAACTGTTCTTGAAAGTATTGGTGTAATTCACAAGTAATTTCCCTCAAGTGTGTCGTACACGACTGTGCGAGTATTTAATGCTGTTTAAATGTATTCGATAATCCTAAGCCAATGAACATATTAAGAGCTATAATACTAACGTCCTTGAAATGCGCGAGCATCTGCCGGCCGAGGTACGAGGCAGTATCGAAGACGTGCATACGGACGAAGGGCTCGAGCTCGACGGCGGCGTCCTCGAACTTGATCAGCGTGAGCCCGAGCCGACGCTTCAGCGCACTCAGAGAACTCTCCAGCTTGTTCGCCGTGCACATCGACAAACGAATCTGGGGTACAAACAAGTGTTAAAAAGCTTAACATTTCCTTATGCTAATACACTTGTGTAGAATATATAAATAGTTTGAAGTGAAAATCAAAACTATAATCCTTTTGCACAAATCACATGATAGTAAGGGCGTTTACATAGCCACATTGTTTCGATGGCGTGATCGATAAATGGTTAGTGATCTTGTAAGGTCACTGATGGAGTGTTACAGATTTATTTATAGCTACTATTACAATTCTATCTATGAGAATAACAACATTCACAAAATGGTTTAAACATAGTCAAAGTATGTTGTGTGTGATATGGCTGTAGCGAAGACGATAAGACGCGGGGTACACTCATCACGAAAGCATGCAAGTCGTTCGGAACAATTATAATTATAGCATATTTGTAGCATAGTACTTATGTTGAACAAATCCTAGCAAATGTGAAAACCGATAACTTCAAACTGGTAGGCATAAAAAGTCCGATAGGCAAGGAAAATTACAATATCTTTAATCGGTCTACATCGGTGATCATATTCTAATGGCACGGTATTCACACTAGTAATCATAATATGTCATGACAGAATCAGAAAACTAATGGATAGTCAAAACGTGAGATGCTACAATCGCATTTTTTTAATTTATTCCTGGCGGTATATGTATTCATACACCATTTCTTGGTGCTTTAAAGATAGAGGCATCTAATTGCATCAAATTAGATACCATTATTCCATTATAAATAATATGGGTAATATGTATTATTAACGGCTTTATGAACAGGAATTTTGCATAAGCTGGGTACACAGAGTAATGAGTATCAGAGTAACTAGCCACACAAATAAAAAAAAAACAACGTAAATCTAACCTTTTTGCACGTCAAGAGCTGAACGCATAAAACAAAACGTGGTCGTTAACAGCGTGGCAAGTGAGCGAAACAGTAAGCCGGCAAGCAAGCACTGGCTTCACTTCGACCATAATGGGCTGGCTCAAGAGACCCAACAACAAATAAAACTCAGCCTTATACACTGTAGCGCAAGATTGATATTGGTATAAAACAATGAAATCCAGAGACTCTTAGTAGCGTTTGATTTTCTATGAGTCCTACATATGTGACCATAAGGTTGAGTTTTAAGTGTTATGGAGTAGTTTCTTGACGGCCGATCCGTGCGTTGACACTAACTAAGCAATTATGCCGCCAAATCATTGTGTGTTAGATCACATCTTATTTTGTACATAAATTGGTAAAGCTTATATGTTATTATTGCCTGCTGACTGCGTCGGTGGCGTAGTTGTATTACGGTACGACTGCAATGCTGAGGTCTCGGGTTCATTCCCCAGGTGGGGCAAATTGATATTGGATTTTTCTATTCAGTATCAGCCCGGAGTCTGGAATTTGTGCCCGATATGACGATAGACTTGCCCCCTATCACATCATGGGACGGAATACGCACGGCGAAAAGTGGGTGCACTAGCTGCGCCTCTGCCTACCCCTTCGGGGATAAAAGGCGTGAATGTGCGCGTATATGTTATTAAAATGATAGCGTATTTATTATTCCATATTATCACTTAGAAATTATATTTGGTAAATTTAGTGATCCGCGTCTTTGTTGGTTAAAATTGGTGATGTAAAAAATCGATAAAAATAAAAATATCTATAAAGTGTAAAAAAAATCGATAAAGTGTAAAAAAATATCGATAAAGCGTTCAAGTATCGATAAGGTAGCTACAATTTGGATATAGTGTAGTACCTGGCTGGGTATGATCTTGATGAGCGCGAAGTAGTATCTGGTGGCGTGCAGCGCGGTCAGCTCGTCGAGCATGCGCCGCGTCTCGTAGTCCGCCTCGTCCACCTGCTCCTGCGCGCTGTCCTCGTCCTCCACCCACGCCCACGCCCACAGCTGCAGGATCAGCCTGACAAATAGTTCGTTACTAAGTGAATGCTATGAAGTGCTTTTTGAATAGAGCAGCGTGAAGCGTACCATCAAAAAAACTTAATTTTTCTAGATACTCAAAAACATAAATATATATATATAATATATGTATGATTTTTTATAAACAGCAAATCAAAATGTTAATAGAAATGTTAGCATATATTGAATATATTTAACTATCTCGCTCGCACTCCTATAGTCAACATTGCGATATTTTACATGGTTCTGAAATAGCTGGTTTTGCTGGTGGTAGGTCTCTCATTATGCAAGAGGCCGTCTGGGTGGGTACCACCGCAATGTCTATTTCTACCGCCAAGCCACAGTGTGCATGCACTATTGTGTTTCGGTTTGAAGGACATTGTAGCCAGTATAACTACTGGACATAATGAGACTTAACATCTTAAGTCTCAGGATGACGAGCGCAGTGGAATGCCACACAGTACTTTGCAACTCTAGGTGCTGGATGGTGTTGCTACTGTTTATGGGTGGTCGTATCGCTTACCATCAGGCGAACGGCATGCTCGTCCCGTCATTCAATGCAATAAAAAAAAAAAATAGCGTGCGTAGATCACCTCTCTTCAAGTCTTATTGCAAGCGGTCGCAGCACGATGACGAGATGTCTGAAGAAGTACGCGTTGTAGCGCGACACGGGCGCCTTCTGCAGCTCCACGGCCGCGTGCAGCGCCGGCATCGACGGGCCCCCGCCGCGCTCCGGCAGGCAGTACAGCAGCACCGGGCTCGGCGTGTCCACCAGCTATAACAACAAATTCATTTCTCAATAACATCATTCATTTCAAATATACTCAATTCTAAGTAAGCGGGCATCATGGAAACTGGCAGGTTGATGAACATCAATAAACGTAATACCGACCTGATTATCCCACTGCATGTTGGTGACGGAGAGCGTGAGCGTGCGGTGCTTGGCGGCGACGGTGAGCGAGAGCGCCAGCCCCGCGAACAGCGCGTGCACCAGCTCCGCGGGCGGCGACCGCGCCACCAGCGACACCGACAGCCCCGCCACTGCCACGCGCGCCTCCCACTCGCGCCCGGACACCTCCTCGGATTGCTCCTCTTCAGAATCCTCGATCCACCCGGACTCCTGTGCACCAATGTGTTGATATAACAACATTTTTTATAGAAAGTAGTATAATTTATTTGCGCTTATGTTTCAAAAAGAGGAATACTTCAATAAATTTTTACATGCCTGCACCTACACATACGATTTTTCATGATTATTTAAGTAACTAAAGTTATTATAAAATAGCGAATATTTTAGTGTAATGCTATAGTTATAATATTATAGTGACCGGGTCCTGATGGTCGTATATGGAGACGATGCGCGTGGGTCCGTCGGCGGCGAGCGCGAGGTGCAGGCGGCCGGAGCCGGGGCGCAGCGTGTGCCACGCCACGGCCTGCTCGGGCGGGGGCTCGGCGCCTGCGCAGGCCCGCGCCGGCAGCCCCAGCACCACGCGCGCGCCGGGGGCCAGCGCCAGCAGCGACGCGCCCTCGGGCTGCACGCACAGGTTGCGGTGGGCGCACGCCATGCGGCCAGGCGCCACCACACGCCACGCCTGCGTGGAGGCCCGCCGCGGGTCCGCGCGCCGCAGCACCAGGGGGGACGCGCGGCCCGGCCGCGGCGCCGCCTCCTCTATGTCTAATACCTGCACATACCACATACCACCATCATCTTTATACTAAATTTTTCATTAAATTTACAACTGATCTTCATACAATTTCATCATTCCGTTATTTATTACCATAGCGTGCGGTGACAAAGGAGCATCTTCAGAGAGCAACGCGTCTGTCGGCTGCGGCGGAGAGCTGCCCTCGTGGATGAGCTGATTATTGGGACCTCTTCGCCATAATTGTGACCTGGTGAAATTAAATTAACTTTGATAAAGATTTCCATAATCAGTAAAATTAATAGACATTCATACCTAACGTATTTCGAACGCTGACGTCAAATTCGTAAAGAGCTTAGTACAGGATGTAATAAAGAATTTGATTCATCATCCACAGCCTGTGGAGTCCCACTGCTGGGTATAGGCCTCTCTCATATGGTGCCACCTTTCTCGATCTCGAGCCAATCGCATCCAGGTTCGACCCGCAATCCTCACAATGTCATCGACCCATCTTGCCACCAGACGACCCACGCTGCACTTGCCTTGCCTTGGCCACCACTCAATCAGCATCTTACTCCACCGTCGTGCTTCGTCTAGCTACATGGCCTGCCCAACTCCATTTGAGTCTCATAACGAATTGTCCAATATCTCGAACTTTTGTTCGTCTACGAATTTCGCGGTTATTTATTTATTAATTTATTTACAGAAAACTTACAGCTAGCATAGATATAGTTTGTATAAATATTATGTAACAGAAGGCCAATTAAAAGTTTTCACAGATATATATACATTTATGTTAGAATTAATTAGCAAACAGCTTAGAAGATTACAGAAATACTTTGTATAAATAAAACGTAAAGAGAAGTGATATATATTATAAAAAGAAAGCATCAGCCAAGATTTTCTTTAATTTCCAGACACTTGTAAAAAATAAATCTAAATCAACGTCCTCTGTCAATGAATTAAATGTTCTACTGACTCTGGATATATAAGAGTTTTGATGATAAACCAATTTCGCAGTGGGTACATGCAATAGATATGGTTTCCTTATATATCTAGTATGGGTACGTAACCCTATTTTTGTCAGTAGCTCAGGACAGTCCACCGAACCGTTCGCAATGTTAAAGAGCTACGCTAAGTCAGCTATGCGCCTTCATTCTTCTAATGGAAGAATGTGAAATCTTTTGCAGCGGCTTATATAATTTGGTAAATACTTGTGGGACCGATATTGTAAATACCTCACAAACTTTCTCTGAATGCTTTCAATTCTATCAATATAACAATTGTAATTTGGATTCCATACTTGTGAACAATATTCGAGATGGCTAGGCACAAGAGTACAGTATAATACTTTAATTGTTTTTATATTGTTGAAGTCAGACGATATTCTCATTACAAAACCCAATGCCTTAGATGCTGCCTTGATGATGTTGTTGATATGGATATCAAACTTAAGTTTTGAGTCGAACGTTACCCCTAAGTCTTTGATAGAATTGACTCTGGCTAAGGGGGTTTCGTTAATTGAGTATGTAAATTCAATGGGGCTTGGTTTTCGTGTAAAGGTACAGATGTAGCATTTAGACACATTTAAATCTATCTTGTTGACTTTGCAGTAATTTGTGAAACGATTTAGGTCCTCTTGTAGTGCGAAATTATCAGCTCCAGTAGCAATATGACGAAAAAAAATCATATCGTCTGCGTATAAAAGTATTTTTGAATTTAGAAAGTTTTTATCAATGTCGTTAACAAATATAATAAAAAGCAACGGAGCAAGTAATGATCCTTGAGGTACTCCGGATGGTACATGAGAGGCTCTGGATGAAAAACCATTTAGAACTACTGTTTGACATCTATTTTCAACGTAAGAGGTGAGCCATCTATAAAGATTTCCTCTAATGCCGACAGCTAACAGTTTGTGCAGCAATAACACATGGTCGAGCCTGTCAAACGCTTTACTGTAATCTGTGTAAATTACATCGACTTTATATCGTGATGACATGGATTGAGCTAGGTAGTTACTACATACTAGCAAATTTGACGTAGTGGATCGACCACTGAGAAAACCGTGCTGGTTTTCACTAAAGCTGTTCTTAAGCGATGCATACAGATGTTTGTAGACAATTCTTTCTAATATTTTTGCGAAAATGCACAGTTTTGAGATAGGCCTATAGTTCTCAACAACATCCTTTGGTCCTTTTTTGTGGATAGGTGTGATAAAAGCCGTCTTCCAGATTTTAGGAACTAAGCCATCGCTAAAAGATCGTCTGAATAACAGGGACAGCGGTGTCGATATGCCTTTGGCGCACTTTACGATGAGAATTGGTGGAACGTTATCAGGGCCTGCTCACTTGTTTAGATCGATAGATTTGAGTAATTTATAGACCTCGTGTTCCTTAATTTCAATAGACCCAATGTCTGCTAAAGCATGTGCGGCCTGTGACATCGTTGGTTCATCGTCAGAGATGGTGCTGGGTGTGGTATTCGATTGTCCTAGGAAATTCGAATCGAAATACGAACAAAACATGTTACAGATTTCTTCGCCATCATTAGAGCAGTTCCCGTTATATTTAAGAGTTGAAGGGTAAGTATTAGATTGCCGTTTATTTTTTACATAGGACCAGAATGTTTTGGGATTCTTGACTATGTTGTCTTCGATGGCTGCCATGTAATGGATGAATAGTTCACTTTCGAGAATTTTTGCTCTATCTCTTAGTAAAGTAAACGAAGAGTGGTCGCCTATGTTATTATACTTTTTACGTTTAGGGATTCGATATTGTAATTTGATGCCGAGCATAGATCGCTCCGTAGCCCTTTATGTCACACGCAATTTATATAAAATATCGCATGTGAGCGTCTATGTCTCGGCACTGTATTTCATGGTGGGCAGGACACATTGATCAAAAAGACGAGTTATTAGGCATTGTGGAATTTGCCGTGACTGTAATTCGTCCTTTAACCGTCCGAAAGCCGCCCAGCCGAGTTGTAAACACCTGATTTGATTAGGTACTAATTTTTAATCGTGGCATTTGTACCCCGCAATATATACGTATAGCTAACTCTACAGATTTGCGCGGTAGCTCAACATTCACGCCACTTCTATAAATATTAATATAAGACTTACCTATCTCCGTATCGTTTCCTACCAAGGACAACTCGATTGGATCCCATCGGCACCTCTAGCACGAGCGCGTTGTCGTCCGCGTGCGCTGTTTGTGACGTCTGCTTATCAGTGCTCGTCACACTTGGATCCCTGTGTACCAAAATAGTTTTTAATTCTTCCAATGAATTTAATATTAGGTGGACGGATAATTGATATAAAGTGTAAGTCAAGTGTGCAATAAAGTTATCACGCGCGTTGTACCGACCGTATATTATTGTGGTGTGATGTCGGAAAGTCGAAGAGTAGTGTATACCTGTTGATGGTGGCGGTGGCGGTGAAGACGACGTAGATGAAGTTCTGGTAGAGCAGCGTGTAGGCGGCGGGCAGCACGTCGAGCGGCAGCGTGGCGCGCGGCCCGCCCGGCGCACGCAGCGCCAGCGCCGCCGCGCCCTCCGGCTCCGGCAGCGCGCACGTCACGCGCGCGTGCGCACCCACCGCGCACTCCTCCGCGCACCCCACCTGCATCATGCATCACGGAAACCTCTGCTCACACCATTACACAAAGACACTGATCGCAGCTGTGCCGGCTGTGCGTCACTCTTCCATACCTGGTGGAACATGATGGACACGGGCGAGTAGTTGTGTATGCGCAGCGGCGGCGGCGCACACTCTGCATCCGTCAGTACTACAAACAGCGTAGCGCCTTGGCACACCACTTCCGCGCGGATCACCACATACCGACCGCCGGGCTCTCTGCAATACATAAACTCTCATTATTTTATCATGGACTGCAAGGTACAGTAAGTTGTATAGAGCAGAGTCCAAATTGCGTCAAAACATCTGCTATTGAAATGCTTAATGCAGCTACGTTGATTTTTTGGGTATTTTAGGTACCACATTCCGAATAAAAAATTAGCTATGAGCTCGATGTAAATGCGAAATGTGACCTGCAAGCGAGATGCAGCGCCCTGGGCGCGTCGATGCGGAACCCGCCGGACCAGGCGGTGAGCGGCTCGGCGCGCGCGGCCCTCAGCACGCGCACGCACAGCAGCTGCTCGCGCTCGTGCCGCGCCCAGTGCCACGGCAGGTAGCACCCCGGCACCGCGCTCACGTGCGTCGCGCTCGCGCCCGGGTCCGACTGCAACGTATAGGTATAACGTCCCAACTACCTTAGTGCGTTCAAGAAACAAACTGCGTTCTGTACACCATGCTACCTGGTGGCGGGTACCATGCAAGTGGCAACAAACCAATCATCATAGCTATTTCTACTATCATTTGATGCCGTTATTAATATACCGTCTTTTTAAGGTGTATATTTCTGTTGAATTTACTAGGTTAATATGACATAGTTTGCGATACGTACAAGCGTGGTGGCGGCGCACTTCTGCGCGAACTGCAGCGTGTGCGAGGTGTTGTTGTGCAGCTGGTAGCGCGGCGCGAGCGTGACGATGTTGGTGTGCCGGTAGCGGCCGCGGCCGGCGCGCACGCGCACGCCCAGCGCCAGCACGCGCTCGCCGCCCTGTGCCCGCGACACCACGCGCTTCACGCACACGCCTGGGCCCAGCCCGAACGGAGAACACCACTGCGACAAACATAGCTCGCATGTTACACTTCATTTATTATATATACACAATATTTAATGAGTTATGTTGGAACGAATATCCCTAAGCTCGCTCAAATTATAGAAAGTGATTTATCTAGAGTATCGCATATACTCCCAAAAATATGCTGTGAACTAAATTGAAAATGGTTGTGAAACTTAACGCGATACACCCCTGCACATATCCGTCTCTCAAGCGAAGATAACAAAGTTAAGAAAGTTGGCACAATACCTCCGGATTGTTGCAGAATCCTCTCCCGAGCCGGGCAGCCACAGTAGGCCCCCCATCAGCCTCCGCGAAGGAGAAGAGCAGCGGCGCCACCATGCGCGCCACCTCGTGCTCGGCGAACTGCCCGGCCGCCTCCTGCGCGCTGCCCTCCGCGCGGAACACCAGCGGCAGCCCCGAGCGGTTCACCAGCCAGTACGCCGCTGATATCGACACCTGGGGGCCCGAGGGGGTACTCAATTAAATGTACCAGTACAATAGAATTCACTTATAATCACATCAAATGGAAGAGACTAACGCAAGATACTAAGCAGTCGTCATATAAAGCAATCACACAAAAAACAACTTTTGACTTTTGATAGGTATTTAGTTAATACAGGAAAAATTACAAATTGATTGCCCTTTTTTAAATTTGCATAGTATAATTGCACCTTTCTATCACAATGCTAAATGTTTTGCGACGTTGCAATGTAATTGTCTATTGAAGAATCAAAACAAAAAGAGCCATGAGCCACGCACGCGCCGCACGTCGTCGCAGGGAAACGGGTGGGCTGGGGGTCTTGAAAATGAGCGGAGGTGTTAAGAATTATTTACGTCCGTCACTTTTTAAACCAGAATAGATTTTTTGAAATAGATCATACTAAGCGACATGTCATTATAAGCGAAGTCGTTGTTTTCGAGCTTTGTTGTATAGAATTTTATATGAAACTAAACTGCGCACTGCAATTAAGTCATATTAAGCGGTTGGTCAATATCTGCGGAGTCATATTAAACGGATCCTTATATACTTTCTTACTATTTCTTTCCTTTGATTCTTACTGATTTTTGTGCGGTTTGTGTTGAGTTACCTTGACTCCATCAGTCTTGTTGATGGAGACCCTGGCGTTGAGATAAAGCCTCTTGCCGCGTGTGTCGCGTAGCTTGAGCCGCGCGGTGAAGGAGGTGGCGGCCGCGCCCGCGCCGCCCACGCACAGCGCCGTCGACCACATGAACCCCTCCAGCTTCACGCTCACCTCCACACCTTCTTCCACATTCACCTATCATGTACATAATATTTGTTGTTTAAAAAAGAGATGAAATAAATGAAAATAAATGTCTGCACAAAACATAATGTTGGGCTCAATTGATTTTCAAATTACATAATCTAGATTTTCGGTTGTATCTTTTCACCTCATGGAACGGCCGAGTGTCACCAGGAGATACGTTGCCCGCAGCTCGGATGTCCCCAGAAGTGGTAGCTGCACGGTACTGCATCTCCAGAGGTAGCAGGTTTTCTAGTCGTAACTCCGGCACCAGGGTCAAAGTGTGACCTACGATGGGTGGTCCCCGATCCGGTGGGAACCGCTCGCGAATAATCACGCAGCAAAATCTATGGAAATAGTATTTGAGTTAATGTTAGTCAGGAGAATGATTTAGAAAATATTAATACCTATTTAGTCTCATTATTTTTCGTTCAAACAAGACTGATTAGGACATTAGAAAAGAATAGGACTAGGGTGGAGGGGATCATTAAACATTAAGTGACTCGCTTGCTCATGTACCGATCTATACAATAATAAAAATGATTTAGTTGTAATAACCTGTAGACGTGGTCAGGCGGCGCGGTGCACTGGTAGTGCAGCAGCGCGCGCGTGTTGGCGGCGGCGCGCCAGTCCACGGCGGCGGGGGCGGCGGGGGCGGCGGAGGCGGCGGGGGCGGGGCGCGCGAGCGGGCGCGTCCACAGCACGGGCGCGTGCGCACTCAGCGGCGCCGCCCAGCGCGCGCCCGCCGCCACGTGCGCACTGCGCGCGCCGCCGCTCCACTGCGCTGCAACCACACACACACACACACACTATATCATATCAAATAGAGACAACACACGACAACAGCTATAATGCGTTCAATTTTGTATGATCAGTTTAGTATGATTGGCGGCTCAGGCAATCCTGTTTTCCTGTTTTTATACCCACAATTTAATTGCAATGCAATGCAATGGAATCAGCCCTGTATTATATACTGCCCGCTGTTGAGCACGGGCCTCCTCTACTACTGAAAGGAGTTAGGCCTTAGTCCACCACGCTGGCCAAGTGCGAGTTGGCAGACTTCACATAGCCTTAACAATTTCTTTACGATAAACTGTTCACAAATAAGTTTGTAGATCCATAAAAAATCATGATATGACATCACCTAATAACAAATTTGTTACTAATTTGGAATTCGAATCACTCGTAGCTAGTAACAGTAATTTAAGACTTACCCTTAATATGATAAGGGTCGATAATAAAATATACAACTTTTTGGTGTTATTAAATGAACACAGCAAAATAATTACATCATGATTAATTACATTTACTAATACAAATAAATACAGGTTAGCTAAATGAAATTTACATCAATTTTGTCTCCTACAAATTAAAATATACCATACCAATCTTACTATCGTACTTATTACTAATATTATAAATGCGAAAGCTTGTGAAAATGTTTGGATGGTTGTTAAAAGTAAACTCAGGTACAACTTTTTATCCCCGTAATATGCTCTTACGGAAAGTAATGTCACGTTTTATGATTTTTAAATAGATAGCATCGTACATTGTTTTAGAGACTTTTGTAGCGGGAAAGGCTTTTCACGCTGGCGAAGCCGCGAGCAACACCTAGTATAGCAGCATTTCCGGACAGATACGAGCTGGCGACCTTTAAAAAAAGAGCGTATTCCCACCTAAAAGGCCGAAACGCATCTCAGTGCCCCCTGGTATTGCAGATGATCATGGGCGGCGGTGATCACTTACCATCAGGTGAACCTTATGCTCTTTTGCCCCCTATATCATAAAAAAAAACTCAATAAATACGACCGTTGAATTGAATTTAAATGGCACCTGCTGCCATAGTGCTTATACATCAGAAACATCGAAATATTTACATGTATACGTTAACAGCCGTATTATAAGAAGTTATGATTTGCAAAGTACATGAAATACAAATGAACCTATGCTATACAGGCGACAAGGTGACGAACGTGAGAGAGGCCAGGCGGAGCCGGCGAAGATGGCGGCGGGTCCGACGCGCGGGAGACACGGCAGCGGCCGCACGCGCCGCACGCACGCGCACGCCGCGCGCACCCGCTCCGCGCGCACGCTCGCGGGGAACCGCTCTGCATGTGTATTGCATAGCCCAAATATACTCGCGACACACACATATTGTATACTTTATTGATCTGCGTTCGAACGCCAATAGTCAAAAACTAATAATAATTATGATTTTTTGTTCCAAATCATCAGAATTTTATCATCTGCAACACACAGTAGGTATACTCATTCCAAGACAGCCTACGCCTTCGAGGATATAATAAGTGTGTATTAATGTTATGCGAAGCGGCGATAGCCTAGTTAAGAGTGGAACGGACTGCTGAGACGAATGTCCCCAGTTTCAAAATCCAAGGCCTCTGAGTTTTCTAAAAAAATATAATTATGTGTATAATTCACAAAGTGAATTATCGCTCGCTTTAACGGTGAAGAAGAAACATCGTGATGACACCTGCATACCTGAGAATTTCTCTATAAGAATTTCGAAGGTATGTGAAGTATACCCGCACTAGGCCAGTGTGGTTGACTAAGGCCTAAACCCTTCTCAGTCGTAGAGGAGGCCCGTGCTCAGCAGTGGGCAGTATATAATTCAGAGCTGCTATGGTAACGTTACATCATGAACATGAAAATTATTATGTCAACTAGCTGACCCGGCAAACGTTGTTTTGCCATATAAGATCTTTTTAGAGATAATTTTAGTAGAAAAAAATGAATAATGGATCAGTTACCGACCGGGGTTAAAAGTTATTAACCCGTCAACGCCCGCTTATATATAGCTATAAGCTAATCTATACTTAATATATAAAACTGAATAGTTTGTTTGTTTGTTTGAACGCGCTAATCTCAGGAACTACTGGACCGATTTTGAAAATTCTTTCACTAATAGGAAGCTACATTACTCCTGAGTGCTATAGGCTACTTTTTATCCCGAAAAACTCTTCCACGCGGGCGGAGCCATGCGCAAATGCTAGTCTACTATATAAAAATAAGTCGGGTTTTCCTTCCTGACGCTATAACTCCAGAACGCACGAACAGATTTCCACGGTTTTGCATTCGTTGGAAAGGTCTCGGGCTCCGTGAGGTTTATAGCAAAGAAAATTCAGGAAAAAATTTCAACAGAAAAGCGGGAAAACCTTTTTTCACATACAGCGTCATCTCTGATACATAGCATTTACTACAAACCAATATTTTAAGTAGATGGCGCCGGTGCGTGATACATTGTTTGACAGCTACTCATTGTTCTCTGCTCAGTTAATTTCATGTGACAAACCGGTATTGTGTTCACTGTGAAATTAACTGTAAAATTTAAAAGAATCAAGTCAGTTAAAAATTCGATTGACTTCTGTTCCAAAAGTCAACTGGGAAGAAAACTAAGCAATAAAACGAAAACCCTGGCTCCTCGCCGACATATACAATATAGTTATATTTATTTCTTAATTTAAATCAATCATACCATCATTATTGGAACGTTGACCTTCTGCCATTTTGTAATTTAGCTATCAACGCAATGTTGTGACAAGTTATCAAAACTTATTCTGTTTCTGTTATTGTAACAACTTATGATTTCTAGAAATCAGTATTTATTGTTTTGTATCTGCTAAAATAACTCGATATTGGATAAACCATGGAAGATGTAATATAAAAGAAGAAGTCACTGTGCGCTTCGAAGTATTTTAGTGTTTTATGTGAATAATTATTGTGACTTTTACCGACGACCCGGTGTTACGTTACGTTTTATGGATTTTGGTGACCCTGCAATACTTGGTGGACCTGTGCTTTATTATGGATTCTGATAACTGTTTTCCATTCAAGCCCGGCTACGTTCTACGGACTACGATCAGTTGGAAAGATTGCAGCAAAAATATATGTGCCTAAAAACGAAAAAATAAATGATATTGTACAATAATTCGAGCTTTTTCTTCTATTATCCTAAAAAATAAACAATTAAACCTATACAGTACACAATATATACATACGTATTATGTACGCTATAGATCAGATAGGTTTTTGTAGGTAGAAACTTTCCTAATAGATGGCGCTGATGAGTTAGATGAGCTGATGACTCTATACCCTATATTCAAGTTACTCTATGACTAAGACCGCTCCTTCAAATGGCGAGGCGCCCTATTTATACTCTCAACTGTCACTCCCACCAATAGTTTGACGTCTGGACAGACTTTTTTTTTTCAAGATTATTATTTCAAATTACCCGACGGTCCGACACGTATATACTAAGCGAATATAAAGTTAAATTATTTTTTGGTTTACAGTGGTTTTGAAGTCGGTTTTATTTTTTGTTTAAAATATTTTTAATTTATTGTTTTTTTTTTAGTTGATTATGAAATGGTGTAAACAATATATCATCGATATACGATTCCAGCATTCGCGGGTCATCTGCTGTTAGTTATTGAAGAGTTCCATTGTCTATCTCTGAAGGTCTTTATCAGATCCTAATAAATTATATACTAAAACCTTCCCTGAAAAATATACATTTGAATAACGATAACCCCACACAAATAGGATCACTAGTTTTTGAGAAACTCGCGACCATACAAACTTACATACATACATACATTACTTACATACATACATACATACGGATCGAAGACAGAACCTCCTTTTTTGAAGTCTGTTAATAATATGTATACATTATACATTATATTATTATTGTATCTTTCCTGTGGAATATCACGGCAACGAAGGCCGGTCCTTTTGGAAGGCTTGCGTGGGGATACAGATCCAACACGTAGAGGCCCCTTAAAGATACTTTAATATAGTTGGGATATGTACACCATGCAGGTACTATCTCTGTCTGCATTTATGGGAGAAATACAACCAAAGACAGCGCCTGCAAGGTGTAAGGACTATTGCAGAGTAGATGGGAATTAATTGGGTCTATGGATGGGATCTAGCTGGACTGGTTGCTGGGCTATTGATTGAGACAACGGGACGCCTGCCAAGTAAAATGTCTCAATCATTTGTATTCAAGGCAGACGGTGACTTGCCCCCCACTAGATGGGCATCCCAAAAGCGGCGCATGCCAAGGACGCAACATCGGTGTGGGTGGCTAAAGGGTGTCGAGAGGTGTGCACCGATTTCACCATCGCGGGTTGCTAACGCGTCCCGGAGCGGGTTTCCTCGCTATTACGCAGCTTGAGCACTTCCACCCTGGAGCTTCAGGTTTTAGCTCTTGCGATTTCCACCCCTAGCCGGCCAGTTAAGGCAAGCCAAGGGTGAGGGGGTCTCATTTAGCCCCCACGGAATCGGGGTACGCGGTGTCGCCACTCACCGTCGGCTCGCCACAAAGCCGCCCCTGCGGGCATATTATTATTATTATTATTAAGAATACTACTGTACACATTAACAGAGTAGGTGCCTTTTAAAACTATTATGAAATTATAGACGGTTTTTCGAACAAACTCAAATAATAATACACATACAAAACCATTATTTATTTTCTGAGGAGCAGGTGGGGATGAAGATGAAGAAAAACATAGTCACTTACCAGCGGAGGGCGCGTGATCGACTCTCACTTCGACAGGATGCGGCAGCTTGTTGACCAGCTGCAGCGCGGACCGCACCGTCACCAGCTTGCGAGCTGATCCCTCCAGCGACACCTCCAACACTATGCGCGCCTCCGCACCAGATTTCTGTGACAAAGATAATGAATCAAATTCATTAGATGGACGTCACTAAATAATACTTTCGAATGAATATAATTAATTAAATGAAATATTTATTTAATAAAATGAATTAAAAATGATCTAAACGTGGATAATACGTACAGTGTGCGTGAGATGTCTGAAAAACACGCCGACCCTATCAACACACACGGGGTCGGGCGGCGTCCAGCCATCGAGCCGGAGTGCGAGCTGGTGCAGCGCGGTGCCGTCGGGCGGCGCACGCGCACGCGCCCGTCCGCGCCGCGACCCGAACGAGAACGGCTCCGTGTCGCCACCGCGCACCACCACCCACGAGTCGTCCGGACCCGACCACGACTGCGCTCTGTGGATCCTTCACAATGCACACAACACGCACTCATTATCAACATCAACTCACTAGCTCCGAACTTAACTAATCGTATTGACAATTAAATCAATCTCTAGACCCATAATACCAAATACATATTTCTATAGCTAAATTAAAAAGCGAAAGGCACAAAAAACCACTTGTGAGAGATAATTATATTAGTTTCTTAATATTTTGCTTTTGTAATGTGTACTGACTGGTCGGCGGTGGTGAGCAGCGTGGTGAACCAGAGCGGGTGACCGGTGTGGTTGCGCAGCGCGTACGGTACGAACGGCGCGCGTCGCCGGTGTCCCGCCGGGCTGCCCTTCGGCGACGACGACCACTGCATAATCATAATAATCTTTTAACAAAATTCAAAAGTATCTAAGACACAAGTAATTGGTTGAACTTACTCTATTTTTATAGTATTTTTTTTTTCGTAACTTATTTTTTTACTTTAACTATTGAACACAGAAAAATAACAGCACTGACCTGTTGTTTCTGTGCAGGCGCGTAGTAGTCGGCAGTCCAGTTGGCGCGCACCAGCTGGCCCAGCTCGATCAGTGCAGAGGTGACAGTGGTGCTGAGTGTCTCAGATGACGTCACCTCTGCCTGTAGCCGCCCCGGTGCTAGTTTGCTGGTCAATGTCTGCTCCCAGCGGGTCTCGAACCTATCGACAAAAATCTCGTTGAGCTCTACGATTTACAATACACATAATAATATTGGAACGAAGTTCCTTATCGCGCGTTGTGAAAGGGGGCTAGACGGAAAAAATTCTCACGAAAAGTTGTCACGACACTTTTTGCTATTATCTTACTAATATGAACCTTAAATACAATGCGTCATCATCATCATCATCATCATCAGCCCTGTATTATATATTGCCCACTGCTGAGCACAGGCCTCCTCTACTAATGAGAGGGGTTAGGCCTTAGTCCACCACGCTGGCCTAGTGCGGGTTGGCAGACTTCACATACCCTCGAGATTCTTATGGAGAATTCTCAGGTATGTAGGTTTCCTCACGATGTTTTCCTTCACCGTTAAAGCGAACGATAATTGATAAATAATACACACGTAACTTCGAAAATTCAGAGGTGTGTGCCTTGGGTTTTGAACCTGCGGACATTGTCTCGGCAGACCGTTCCATTCCCAACTTGGCTATCGTCGCTTACAATGCGTAGAAGCTATAATTCTTGAAACGAGTATATTTTTATTTATTTTATTTATTAAAGTCATTAAAACCATTTCTTACTAATCTAATACGAACCTTAAATACATTGCGTAGAAGCTATTTCCCCAGCGTTGGCACGGCACGAGTACAAAAGAATCGAACGTAACATTCTTTTTTCAAATTTTGTTGATTTATTCTACTTTGGTTACTGACATTTATCAATAACAAGACTAAACGTGCTTTGCTCGCGTTAAAAATCTACTTTATGTGGTAAGCGTAAGATCGAATTTGTGTTTAGTCAATCAAAATTTGTGATAAAAATGCTATGCTATAGCTTTACCGCGGCAGTTTCCGAATGCCACACGCATTTATTTGTTTTTTCTCTAGAAACTTATGTATTGGAACGGAAATAGGAAAATATTTATATATTTATATATATACACACTCTGTTATATAAATAAAATTTTATTACAATTCCTTCACTAATTAATCGAAAGGAACTTCGTTCCATCCGGGTGTCCCTTGACACCTCTCATTTTTTTATTACTTTATAAGGATTTAAGAACAACTTGTCGAAATAATTTCTGCAGTTCAAACGAACCAAGTCACGGGCGGAGACCGCGAGTCGGCAAGCGTAGTGTAGCACCTAGCTCCAGCTAGGTGGAGTGACGATTTGCGAAAGGTCGCTGGCAGAAACTGGATGCAACAGGCCGAAGACCGGATAAAACGGCGCGTATTGGAGGAGGCCTATGTCCAGCAGTGGACTAAAATATAGGCTGATGATGATGATGATGATGAAGTCACGGGTAAAAGCCAGTTTTAATTTACATACTGTAGGATACTCACTTCCACGGCTCGATGACCGGTTCCCATCCAGAGAGCGTGCGGTTGTAGTAGTCGACGCTGAGCACGGCGCCGAGCCGCCCGCCACCAGCGGCCGCGCCCGCGCCCGCGCCCGCGCCCGCGCCCGCGCCCGCGCCCGCGCCCGCGCCCGCGCCCGCGCCCGCGCCCGCGCCCGCGCCCGCGCCCGCACCCGCGCCTAGCGCCGGCCGCCGCTCCGAGCCCGCCGGCGTGCCCGGAGTCACCACCAGCATCGGGTCCTCGAACGACTCCTCTACTTTGCGCAGGTCCTGGCAATTTCACAAAGGTACAAAATTTTATCACTTATATAAACAGTATGAATGAAAACACGTCACGGATATGTATCTATTTTGGTTTTAAATATTTTACTTCTTTCATTTTCTTATATTACGTTACTACACAGCATTTATTAATCAGATCATTTGACCGCACTACGTAAAAAGCAACATGTCTGATAAATACCTGTTCAACTTGTAGTTCGCTGAGCGACACCTCGAGCAGCGGCACGTCCGAGTCCATGCAGTCGTCGATCACGCACAGAGTGATGCACTCCGCGCTCACCTGAATACACATACATCAACTTATCCAATAAATTACGAGTTACTAAGCCAACGAATTAACATTCCTTTTTCATACATATTACAAATACCTGTGTAAATTTATCGTTAGTCAAAAATGCTACCATACAAAAACATGGTCCGCACCTGCACGGCGTGTATCGGTCCGGTGTTGGCGTGTTTGGGCGGCGCGGGAGCAGACGCCTGGTGTGCGCGGGCCCAGCGCGGCGGACGCGCCCAGCCGCCGGCGCCGCTCGCCCCCTCTGCACCCGCGCCCGCCCCCGCACCCGCCTGCGAGTGCGCACGCATGTACACACTGTTGGCGGGCGCGTCCACCTCATGGTCGGATACTATCGACTTGCCTGATACACATAAAGACAAACAATCTCACTCAAGTTTTACAAATTAAATAACAAAACAAAATATGGAAATACAAATTTCAATTTCAATTTGTCATTCACCTGAAAGAGCAACTCTAAACTGCACAGGTAATGACTGCAGCATCGATGCAAACATACGCATGTCGTGGTATGATAAACGGAGATTCAATGTACCCATTTGTACCTGCCAAAAAACAAAATATTTTCATTATAGATATAAATAATTAAATATGCCAAATCTTTTGCACGCGCGCAAAATTCTTAGCATGTACGCATACACACGTGTCAGTACATACGTGCAGCAGCCGGCTGGCGTCGAGCGAGACGTGTAACGCGGCGGGCTCGATGATGGAGAGCGCCGTCTCCTCCTCCAGCCCCAGCACGCACGAGAACACCTCCAGCTCATTGAGCGAGCACGACAACGGCACCAGCGATACCGCACGACGGTACGTTAATACCGTTGTACTCTACAACAACAAAAATACATTTATTGCTTACATCCTCAATAATATAATTATCGAACTAGAGTGCTGATAAAAAAATGCATAGCAAATAGCTGATGGTTGATAATAGGAAGTAGATTCTCAGTTTGATATTTGAATTTGCATAATTTCCAGAATGTCATAGAGGGATGCATAGCTTCTGTACCCTGAGTATGACGGCGTTGGTGTCCCAGACGGAGGCGTCCTCGACCAGCACCACCTGCGAGTCGGTGACGTTGAGCTTGAGCTCCACCTGCGGCTCGACCGGCGAGGCCGCGCTCGGCTGACTGTTCGGCGAGTGGTACGCCATACACGCTTCTTCCACGCTATAAAATAATTACATCATATCATATATCCAGATTCTTTATTGTCACTTTACTGTTACTTCATTATAAAATAGATATAGGTAGTGTAGGCGTGAACAAAGTACGGAAGAATAAACAAGGTAGAAAAGTCAAAGTTTATTCACGATACACGATATTGTTCATACACAGTACAATACCGTAGAAATAGAAGAAGCAAAGAAGAAGAGCAACAGGAACAGTACAGTGATAGTCTAGCAAAAACAGAACAGCTGATTATATCGGTTGCGGTGCGGTAGACCGTAGAGGGCGACACGGGCTTCGCGGGCGATCGTGTGTATCGACTGAGCGCGCTGTACGGGCGCGCTGTACGGGCGCGCTGTACGGGCGCGCTGTACGGGCGCGCTGTACGGGCGCGCGCGTCGGCAGGCATCGCTCGCCGCGGGACGTAGTGCCAGAGTGCGTTTTCATTACACTTAATTGTGATCAATTAATATTGTGTTTATTTTATTTATTGTTGACTTCAAATATGTGTGGAGTATTATATGTGTGTGTGTTTGTATGAATTATGTGTGTATGTAAGAATGTATATTACATGTATTACGTGTGTGTGTGTGTGTAGTGTAGGGGTATTCCGAGGAAAAATATATTAAGCGGGCGCACTTGCAAGCAAAAGCTCAGTTTATAAAAAGCTTCCACTTACAACAAAGGTTGGTCAGGATCTGTGGGCGTCGCCGGCGGCTGCATGATGAACTGGTTGGCCGCCTCCCACCAGTCCAGGATCGCCATCAGACGCATATTGTTCACTAGTATTGTATACGCTGAAGATTCGCGACGCAACCTGCAGTATGAAAATCGATAGTACCGAACATGCAATAAGACTATAGTACTTAACTCCTTGCATTCCTAACTAAATATCATCTTTCGAAGAGGCTTCATTCTTATTTCGAGGCCAGAATGTACAAAAGACACACATTTTGCATGTTATGGCATGCCATCATGATGTGACCGGGATTAGTTTCTCGAAAGAATAAACAATCGTATCAACAAATAGGTTTGTATATGTAACCTGGCATGCACCTCCGCCTGCACGCTGTGCCGCTGCTCGGCCATGGGCTGCACGATGTGGCTGAACACGTTGCCGCGCCTGTTCGCCGGCTCCTTCGCGTACCGCGTGTCGCTCACCAGGATCTCCTGCACACATAATGTCCATACACACTATCAAATACATTATTATTGTTTTATAAAATGTTACACTGATGCAGAGTGTGTGCAGTGGGTGTTTATAAAACATAAATAAGACAAAACATATACTATACATACATAAATACAAATATATTAATTCTGTAAAATATATGCTATTAAAATAAAATAACTTCCTGAAACTATGAAATTATAGTTATATGTCTACAATTACTATAGTTATGTATTCACTCAACGCACCTGCGAAACCAAGTCAATGTCCTGGCTGAAGTCCGAGTACATCTCGACCAGCAGATTCGACTTGATGAAGTTGATGCAGGCGAGCGAGGAGACGCCGTGCTCCGGCTCCAGCTTCACCGTCACGTCGTGCAGGTCCAGCTTTAGCGATAACGTCGTCCACACCTGCATACAAAACAAATTTACTGAAGGTCCCTCGATGCCCAATGTTACACCAACCTGGTTGACACAGGTCTATGACTCATCGGCACGAGGCGCTATGGCGGATTTTTAACCATGAGTAATATATATTCAACTGTTTATTATATTATACAAAAAGGTTAACGTAAGTTTATTGAGCCAGATCTTGTCAAGTTTTCAGGCTTGAAGTTAGATAAAGGACGTTGTTAAATACTGATTGACCTGGTCTGTTTTAGCAGGCTGGTGCGCCTGGTGGTGCTGGTGCTGGTGCTGGTCGTCGAGCGGCTCGGCCAGGTTGTGCGCCAACACGCCGCGCACCAGCCGGTACTGCGCCACGTCCAGCGAGCACTCCAGCGTCGTCAGCGTGCCTTGTACGGTCATTTCTGGTACTAAAACATAAATTCAGTCAATTTTTATTGTATTGCTGGTGTTTTGTATATAGTGATAGCTAAAACAGTGACTACTACTTTTTCAACAGTGGCTATTGAGTAATATTGTAGTATGTTAAATTATGCCTATTCGAGTTATGACTAGTCTGTGTTAATTTTGTCTAGGTAAGTTTTATTTTGCGATTGAAAGCATGAAAACTTTTGTAATAGATTAACATCGAAGGTGAGATTCGATTATGTACCGTTGTGTGAGTTGGAGAGGTTGTGCTCGAGGCGCAGCGCGAGGCAGGCGGGCGCGCGCAGCAGGGGCGGCCCGCGCGTGCGCACCGCCCCGCCCGCCGTCTCCGCGCCCGCCAGCGACACGCCCTCCAGCTCCACCATGCGCACCTCCAGCAGCTCGCGGGGCTCTGATACAACAACAGAACAAATGTTGGCGTTGTCGAACTCATTCACAATATTATGTACGTACAAGCGTACCTAGCGTGGGATCGGCGCGCACGCTGACGGTGCCGGCGTCTCCTGCGAGCTGGAAGCAGTTGTGCAGGCGCAGCGCACACAGCTGTGCAGCCAGCGCGGCGCGCGCGCGGCCCGCCACGGGCAGCACGATCACCGGCGCGTCGCACACCACGCTCAGCCGCCGCCGCTCCACGCGACCCGCCGACTCAAACCCGGACGACGAGGATACCTACAAGTACAACACGGTGATCTCGTTATCTATACTAATATTATAAAGCTGAAGAGTTTGTTTGTTTGGTTGAATACGCTAATCTCGACAACTACTGAACCGATTTTGAAAATTCTTTCACTAATAGAAAGCTACATTAGGTAACTTTTTGTCCGGAATAAATTTTTCACGAGGGCCGAGCCGCGAGCAATACTAGTCAGATTATAAGACACCTCTCTGAGTTGTTATTCATTGAACTACAATAATCCATAAAATAGCAATTATAAAATAAGTACTTAGTTCAATCAAGAAGAATACTAAAACAATAACTAACAATACTATATGTCTGTAGAACTCCTCCAAAACAGCCATGCTGGCCTAACGTGCTCACCTTAAGCCTGGCCTGCATGATGACACGGCGCAGTAAGCTGAACTCGGTCGCGAACGCGTACAGCTCGTGCACGAACCGCTTGGTGTGCACGTACGTCACCGGGCCCATCTCTATGCTCAGGCTCGTATCGTACCCGGCTTCCGCCGCCTCTGAACTACTCAACCTATGCATATACAATGAAAGCATTAATAAAGTCAACCCATGAATAACAATATTGCGTATTCAAATGAATGTATAGGCGTGTGCTACCTGGTGTAGGTGAAGGCGAGCGCCCTGGGCGGGCGCGTGCGCAGCCGGCGGCGCCACAGCGGCGCGCGCGGCGTGAGGTCGCACACGCGCAGCGCGCCCAGCCGCCCCTCCAGCGTGCGCGCCCTGCCCCCCACACCCCCCGCCCGCGCCACCACCCGAGCGCCCCTCACGCGCACCCGCCAGCGCTCGCGGCCGCGCGCCACGCCCACCACTGACACTGAGCGGATCGACATCTCCGTTTGACGCACGCCGCCTTCTACGCCCGACACCTCGCCTGCTAACGATCGACAAAAATATCACTCCAACTAATAACTTTATTATTGTACTCTATTTCCACGATAAAGAATATAATTAAAAAAAACCACAGCCCCGTGTATTACTGCAGTATCAAATTTAATATCAATTCGAAATAAACCTAATCACAACCGTTGTATAACTTAAACAGATCCACTCCACATTTCTACACAGCATTCACCTTTAATCAAATAAAAATGAAACATACTTGTCTCGTGTCTCTCATGTCCGTGTTCCTCGGGCAGGTCGTCACCGGCTATGCCGAAAAAGTCCAGCACCGCCACCCAGCTGTCGATACTCACTACTAAGTTTAAACTGTTGAACTCTACTTTTGTCAGCTTACACACCTATAAATAATATTCATTTAATTGTTAATAATATGTACAAAATATATTTAAGTGAACGTCGGAGCCTAATCAGTTTATGATAACAACAACTTGTCAACTACAAGTTTAATAAATTTTTTTGAAAATTATATTACAGTTCATTTTTAAGTTGAAACTTGGACCTTTAAGGAAAGCTTGATAAAACCAATAATATTAATGCCCTACCTTATTATACTTTTCGTCGAACAGCGGATGCTTGGGGTCCCTGGTGTGAACAGATATCCAGACGAGATTATCGCTGGCGCGTCGGTCGGCGTCGGCGTCCGCGTCGGCATCCCCCTCGTCCTCGGGCTCGCCCGCGGAGTCCTGCTCCACGCCCTCGGGAGAGCAGGGCGGTGTTACGCCGCAAACGCTGGCACGCTTGTTGCGCTTGTCTATGCCCTGGACATTTCGTAATTTTTTATTCTTCACAGAGACTATAAATACAATGATAAATTTGCAAAAACTAAATCGGATTTCGATACAAAGTTGTCATAAACACCTATCTACAAAAGATGATTTTTCTATAGAATAGTATGGTCTCACCTCCTTGGCCAACAAGTTGAGTTGCGCGGGTAGAGAGCCGTCGTGTTTGTTGTGAAGCAGGTCCGCGGCGCTGGGCAGCTCGACGCGGCCGCCCGCCAGTTCCGGGCATGACTTCGACAGGAAGGTGGCGCGAGGCGACACACGCGGCGCGTGCGACACCATCAGCAGGCGGTGCTTCGAATCCGGCTCCTTTGTCAGGTCTTCCATTGTGATCGAGTGCAGGGACACCTGTCAAATAACAAATACTCACATACATCCCATTCAAACACTAAATACTAATAAACGTTTTGTCACATGTACATTCAATACCATTTACATGTCCTGCTCATCATTCGAATAAAGATGGAACAGTCGGCATACCTGCAGCATGGTCTCGTGCGGATGGTCGCGCGTGTACCGCAGCAGGAACTCCCTGAAGGAGAGCTCCACCAGGCTGCGCTCGCCCTCGCCCACGTCCGCGCGCAGCTCTACGCTAAACGTGCACACCTCGAACGTCACTAAAAACAAATCTATATTAATATCTCCACTAATATTGTACGTGTTTTACTTAGTAACAGAGTAACATAATAATAGGTACCGTGCATATGGCTGGCGGGCGCGTGTTGGTGGTGGGCGGCGGCGGGCGGCGGCACGGCGAGCACGGCCGCGCGCACCGCCGGGTCCAGCCGCAGCGTCGGCACCGCCGGCTCCACCATAGAGCCCTGCAATATCAACAAGGCGTTAACAACTTAACTATCGATAATACAAACCCCAAAAAAAAATATTTCGTAAGTATCCTGCCTTCGTAACTTACCACCTGCAGCGGTGCGGCGGCATCGACCACGTCCGCCGGCGTGTCCGCGGAGCTGGCGATCCAGCTGACTGTCTCCAGCAACTGTCCGTACTGTTCGCGGCACGCGGACACGTGCAGACCACCGACAATCTTACCGCTGATCTCGCACTGTAACACAATAATTGAAAATTAAAAATTATAAAACCGTTAATGCATTGCATGACCGAAAGCGTAACGTTTAGCCAATCAGAACCAACCGATGCTGTCTGTGATTGGCGACAAGCATCACGTAGTGAGTGGCTGCAACCAATCAGATCGGCTCGCCGCGCGTGCAGATTCCGAGAGCTGTTAAGCGCGCCAATTTGAAAGTTCAGAATAATAATATATATTACAAAATAATATATCCACCACAGGCAAAGAGAACATATGCCACGAGATTGTGCATCTAATAAACTTCAATCAAATAACATAAATGTAACTTGAAGCAATACAATATTAAAAAGTACGCACTTGCTATACAAAGCACTCGGCCACCGACGATATTGAACATTCACACGCCACGTTGCTGTACCTGTCATGCTCGGTAGGCGTTAAAATATATATTTTTAAATGCTTGACTTCTACTGTAATTCGTACCTGATGCACAGTCTCGCCGTCAGTCTCGAGGTCGTTGTAGTTGACGTTGACATGCAGCGCGGTGTTGTGCAGCACGGGCTTGCCGCGCGCCACGTCGTACACGTCCTGCATGCTCTCCGACGTCAGTGGGTGCACGCGCAACTGCTCCGACACGTCCAACTGGAACAATATCATATCAATACAAATCATTATTGGCTTAATCTATATACAGCGTGAAATTTTTGTTGAACCCTGTATGATATTCAAACTTCAAACAGACAAGACTTATAATATCATGTATTTCCTCTTATTACGTGAAATTTCGAGGATTCAATCGTAATCATCGAGATTTAGTTGAAAGAAAAGTTTGTTATGTTTCTCGATTTAAAAAGACTAACACCCGTATTCACAAACAACACTGTCCTGCATAGTGCTCCCGAACGCATAGTGTCGGTTATTTCATCGTTTTCTTTGGCCTTGTTCAGCTTTGTTTATCTGACAGCCAACTAAAGCACAATTGTATTTCAATATTATCCATTGACAGCGCCCCTTTGCCTGCGCACTATGAAGTCTGTCATGCCAAAAGCACTGAGAACAGACTAATTATCATAGCATTGCGCTGTCCTTAGCTAAGTAACGTTTGTGAATACGGGTGTAAGTTACACCATTGGGGGTGTAGACCGTAGGCGTATGAGCATTGAGCGTGTGTGTACGTAGTACGTACAGTGACGAGCGAGATGTCGCGCACGCGCACGGTGTAGCGCGCCAGTCGCGGCGGGCCGGGCCGGTTGTGCAGCGACATGCGGCCGAGGTGCGCCACCACCACCTGCGTGCTGGCCGCCGAGCGCGGCACCACCACCACCGGCGACTCCAGCTCCACGCTCACGCTGCAACAACACGATATCTCACATCTTCATTTACACTATGAAATGCTTAGATACAACACTTCACTTCAAACAAATTATTACCTGAGCACGATGTTGTCCGAGCTGAGATCGGCTGGATCGTCGATGGAAGTGCCCATGCTAACGGTGCGACGTCGCGCCGTCACGCCCTCCGTGGACTGCGACAGCTTCGGGTTTGAGTATATCGACTCGCCTCTGGGGTGGACGAGTCCTATCGCCATATCAGCGGCGGCGGCGCGTATAGACCGCGCCAAGTTTGCTAAGTACTGCTTGAACTCCGTGAGGCAGGAACGCAGTTCTCGAAGTAGCGGTCCAGAGTGCGTGTACCATACACTGGCCACGTGCAACGCCACTCGCGCTTCCACCACTGACCAAAGTGAGGATTCAACATTATTATACTACTAGCTTTTGCCCGCGGCTCCGCCCGCGTTAAAAAGATTTTCCGGGATAAAAGTCCTGCTTTATATTATCCCGGGATAAAAAGTAGACTATATTTTAATCCAGGACATGATCTATCCGTGTGCCAAATTTCATCGAAATCAGTTCATTAGTTTTTGCGTGAAAGAGTAACAAACATACATCCATACATTCTCACAAACTTTCGCGTTTATAATATTAGTAGGATTTGACCTATATAACTCGGGTATCGATATTGTGTTCCCATTTTACATAAGATGACTCGGTATCGATACTCAACATCGGGTAGTGGATAAAAATATAATATGAGTTCTAACTTTTTATTCTATTCTCTTTAAATAAATAACTCGACGATTGGCGGGCTAATTGACTTAAGCTATATTTTTTTCAAAAAATTTAACCTTTGTTCAAAAAACTAATCAAAATCTACTGGTGGTAGGTCTCTCATATGTAAAAGTCCGTCTGGGTGGGTACCACCGCAAGCAGCAGTGTGCATGCACTGTTGTGTTTCAGTTTGAAGGACATTTTAGCCAGTGTAACTACAGGACATAGTGAGACTTAACATCTTGTGTCTCAGGATGACGAGCGCAGTGGAATGCCACACAGTACTTTGTAACTCAAGGTGCTGGATGGTGTTGCTACTATTTATGGGTGGTCGTATCGTTTACCATCAGGCGAACGGCATGCTCGTCTCGTCATTCAATCCCATAATTATAATTTTTTAAATAAAAAAAAATGTGCTCATTCCAAATATGTATAAAACTCAATATCGCAAAAAATGTCGCTTAAGTCAATTAGACCGTGAACCGTTGATATTTTAAAAGCTTTTATTTAACTTGCAATGTATGTATGTTTGTTCGGGCATAATCTTGCAAGTCAATTTTGAAGCAGTTACCCTCAACCGATTGTGTTGAAATTTAGCATACACGTTCAGTTTGGGTGACAATGCATTGTTAGCTAAGTGACGTCATTCTGAATCCAATATGGCGGTCGGCCCAAGATGATGGACTAGTTATTTTTTGCGTACTCCTATAATATGGGTATTAAATGAAAGAGCTTGCTGAGAATAACTCGAAAAATAACTATAAAGTAAAAAAAAATTAAGAACAAGCTTTTATAATGCTCTAAAAAGAAAAAAAATACTTTAAATTGAATGAAACTTTGTTTAATAATATGTAAAGATAAAAGCTTGTGGCGAGATTTACTTGTGTAGATAATACAATAATTATGTAACTTGATCTTGACAAAAATAAATTTCGCGACAAGCTTTTATCTCTACATAGTATTAAACAAAGTGTGATTCAATTTAAAGTAATTTTTTTTAGAGCATTTAAATAAAAGCTTGCTTCAAACAAAAATGATTTTTATGTATTTATTTCCTTAACGCTTATTATTAGAGTCAAATATCCAATATGGAAATTAAAATGATAGTAAAACATAATGCATCCTGCACTCCCACTGTACCATTAAGGCTTGAACGGATCTTTTACTATAGATAACATAATGTGACAGACCTGCTGCATTGCCGTCTGTGGGTGCGTTGACTCTCCTGTCGATGGTGAAGTGCAGCGCGCGCTCGTCGTCGGCGGCGAGCGGCGCGTGGTGCGCGTGGTGTGCGTGCGCGTGCGCGTGCGTGTGAGGCGCGTGCGCGTGCGCGTGCGTGTGGTGCGCGGCGCGGCCCGCAGACAGCACGCGCGTGTGCAGCCCGCCGCCCTCGCACAGCGACACCACCGCCACGCCGCCCAGCGACCCGCCCACCTCCACGCGCGACGCGTCTGTTAAGCGGGGTTTACATTAGCAACAAAACTTGCATAAGTTATGTTGCACAAGCAATTTTTACTGTGTAAACAGTCACGGCAAGCAGACTTCTGCAACATTTTGAAGCTTGCAGGATTTCTGGCAAGTCGTATGTGTAAACACCATTTGCACAACTTGCGCGAGAACTTGCAGTTTATTCTGCGTGCAGATAAAAGTTTTAACTTGCTGAGCTAGTAGATTACTTTTCTTTTTAATTTGTTTCATACGGAACGGGCTAAGGTCAAAGACCATGCTGCCAAGTTATAAGTTTGTAGTTTGACCGATATGTCTATTTTTGCCGTCCAGCACTAGTATACACGCACTATTGTCTTCCTGTTTGAAAGACATTGTACTTGCAAAAGCGTGTTACTAAAGAAATATTGCCGCTAGTATAAACACATCTGAAATTATTGCGCAATATATTGCTGAGAGAACTTGCTAGTCTAAACTTAGCATTACATAAATATAACTACTATATTTTATGACTGAACTAAAGCTGACGAAAATATTCTTCATAAATATAATTCAAAAAAAAATATTTTTTTTGTTACTAGTATCTCACCAACAGTTGCCTGTATCTTGGCTTCGCTGATGGTGGCGGTGGCAATCTTCCTGGCGACCACGTTACCCTCGTGCATGGCGGCGCGCAGCAGCAGCACGCCCAGTCGGTGAAAATCAAATGTAATCTCCGTACGAACTTCTTTCTGTCGATTCATTAAGAACTCTTAAATCACTAGAAATTAGTAAAACTAGATCGATAACTAATCAAAAATTTCACCGACTCTACCATAGTATTTCTCGCAATAAAATTTAACAAGGATCTAGTAGCGAAACCGCCTTGCCTTGATCTCCGATTCCTCAACAGAGGACTGCATCATGGCGGCGGTGGCGTGCTGGTCGCGGTGTGCGTCCGAGTGCTTCTTACCGGTGCTGGGGCCCAGCACTCGCTGCGTGAATCCGATCAGCTCCACTATTGTCTCTTGATTAGCTGGGTATTGGAATAGACAAATGGATATTTTAAATTGTTCATTAGACATGGGCAGTACAGTGCGGCTTTTAAACATAAATATTTCATTGGTTGATAAAGTAAATTCCACACAGACACACTTACGCCTTTTATCCCCAAAGGGGTAGGCATAGGCGCAACTAGTGCACCCACTTTTCGCCGTGCGTATTCCGTCCCATGATGTGATACGTCCGATAGGGCGAACCTATCGCCATATCGGGCACAAATTCCAGACTCCGGGCTGATTCTGATTTAAAACTCAATATCACTTTGCCCAACTAAAATAAGTAAATTACACTTTGAAATCAATCATTTGGAAGCTACTTTTTCCCTTAAAGGACTTCGAGAAGACTGAGCTCGATCAAAACCTACAAAAGAAGTAACTCACAAACACTCACCAATGATATCCAAATTGTTGAACAGTATATTAGCGATCCTCAACTCCTCGGAGTCACCATCTCCCTTCACAATGCACAGCTCCAGCGCGATGAGAGCCTCCGAGTCGACGAGCCCGGCGGCGCCCCATCCCGCGCCGTTGTTGGCCCAAGGTGCCCCATTGCCGTTGCCGTTCCACGCACTCCCCTGGCCCCACGTGGCGGTGCCCCACGTGGTGTTCCCGCCGCAGAGCGTGTTCGAGCCCGCCCAGCTTGCGCTGGTGCCTGTTAGCCAGCTCGGAGCAGGACTGGTGCGGTCAGCTTCCGATGGATCTGAGAAGAAATATATTTCTAAATAATATCGAAATAGTGCAAAGAATAATAATAAAATAAATTATCATGGGATACGGTGAGCTACATAATACCAGGCAAAATTTACATTATTGACAAATTGGCCTTATTATCGATAGACAATTATTAGTGATTTTTAAATACAATACCGTCTTTGTAAACACAATATCATCAAAATCGATACAATCGATATTATTATGACATTCCTGATACAGTGAATACTATAACTTACATTTATTATTAGTGCCGTGATGTAAAGAATACAAGGCCTGGTGTATAGCGTGTGGGTGAGGCAGCGACCCGCGACCGTCAGGCGAGGCGGGCGATGTGGGCGACGTGGGTGACGTGGGCGAGGTCGGCTCTGAACCTCGAATACTGCCCGATGCTGTGTCCATTCTGAATAATTATTATAACATTTAAAATGTTTCAATATGAATGTGATGAATCCGATAGATTACGAAAGCAGATAAGTAAATTATATTAGTGAACGTTTTTTTGTATTAACTTAGTATGTGAATAAAGTAATTTATAGAAGTAGGTAGTGGCGTCAGGCCGCAGGTGTAGTAACCTCACCCGACATGTTTGTGACTGGCCACGAGCAGCTCGAAGTCGGGCCCGTAGGTCTGCAGCGCGTCCACCAGCAGCAGCGAGTGCACCGACAGCGACAGCGACAGGTCCCGCGGCCGCGCCGTCGCCGCCGCCTTCACGCCGCACACCTGCACCTCGGCGATGCTGCGTCCGCGCGACTGCACCTGTACCATACACCATACACCATACAACATACTCCACATATCATAAACTTTTGACAACACATCATAGTTACAAAGGACCTTTTAAGCATCTTTCTCAAGCGTGCGCCATTTGTTTTTCTTCAACCCGATATTCGTTTAAAATATAAAAAAGTCGATATATCAAGTAACGATAAAGTGGCGAGAATTGATTGACACTACGTATCTAAATATCGATTGCTATTTAGGGGCAAATATCAATCGCCCCATCGATATCGCTATTGACAAATTAATAAGTGAAGGGCACAAACCTCTAGCGACATCTGATCGATGGCGAACTGCAGCATGAAAAGTGTGGAGTTGTGGTGCGCAGAGAGTTCGGAGCGCTCCGTCTCGGAACTCATGCTGCTGTCTTCCGCTTCCGATGTGCTTGCACGCGCCTGCTGCGGAGACGCGGGCGGCCTGCAGCGGCGTAACAACGGAATTTCACATCACAGATATCTATATAGACTAATCATCGACGTGGTTCTATTAGTTTTGACGAGACTTTGGAAGGGATGGGCTATTTTTCAGGGCGAAGTATTATAGCACTCACTTCTAAAAAAGTATTATTGAGTTATTTATACAAAGAAAATTCAATTTAGGTATGGAATAAGTGCCACAGCACTGACCTGTCGCCGGTGAAGAGTGGCAGGTGGTTGAGCACGGCGCGTACCGCGAACAGCTTCTGCTCGCTGAGGTGCACCACCAGCGCCGGCAGCGACCCGCACAGCGTCGCCGTCGGGTACTGCGGGTCGCTCGTCTGCACCACGCGCCGCTCCGCCTGACACACACACACATCACATCACATCACAGGTTACACACACCTCATATAAATTATACAGATACAATTCAATAAGACATAACACAGCTACAGAAGGAATACGAATAAATCTATCCACAGCTAATTGCATGCTATAATTTATACAAGGTAGTCATGTTAGCGTTGTTTATTTTAAGCTATACATCGATAAACTAGAGACTAGGAACATCATATTATCATTATCAACACTAAGTCCAATAAAATAGATGATAATAAAAAAAACAACGGGTTGACACTGACATCACAGCCGCATGTGAACAGACCTGCAGCGATATGCTGAACCTGTCGAGCAGATGCAGCGAGGAGGTGGACTTGGTGTGCGCATACTTCCAGTTGTCCCGCACACGACCGACCAGAATCTGCAGGTCGCTCAGTTCGATCATGTATCTGGAATGATCAAACTTTACATATACAAAATGAACTCAGAGTATTTACAGTAAAGAGCTCGATACATCGATACTGCTTCTCAAAATTCTGAATTATTTATATCGATAATTTGATTTATTCCATCGACTTCAAACATGTTGTTTATTCCACAATTTTGCATCAATAAAATTATAACATCAAATATTTAAATAAGTGGATCTCGGCGATAGTAATAAAGTAACAACACTCGTACCTTTCATAAAGCCTGCTGTGCAGGTTGGCTGCGTCCAGCGCCTGTTGATTATGCTTGGGCAGGTCGGGCGGCGAGCTCGGCGACAGCAAGCTGCCCGGCGGCGTCGAACACGGTGTCATGAACATTTCTAAATGAAACATATCATGCATTACTATCGATTATACACCGAAATATGTATCGATAATGATTCCGATCCTATGGCTGTTTCGGGTCATGGAAGAACAGAATAGAACGTTTGCCCTTGATTATAACTAAATGGGTAAACATGCATCTAAGGGCAGGGCATGCATTATTTAAAGTACAAAATGCATAGAAACACATTTGTATTACCTTCATCATCGAGCAAGGGCTCCGGCTGTGGATCAGGCGCTGTTGCGTTAGCCAGCCGAAGCCGGCCGAAGTCCACCACCAGCACGGAGGAGTCCCGTGACTGCACCTCCTGTACCAGCAAGATTTGCGGCGCTGAGATGTCGAGCTCCACGTGCCACGACTGACGGTCTCCCTGCAAACAAACAAGTTAATAAGCCAATTTTTTTATCAACGTAAATAATTCAGCTGGATTTTAAAAGAAAATCGATAGGAAATATAATGGCAGTTTGGTAGCAGTCGGCTGTACGTACCGGCCTGGCCCTGAGCGCGTGCTCCCAGCGGTCCATGAGGCGGGCGGCGGCGGCGGGCGCGGGCAGTGCCGACAGCGCCGGCACCGACACCTCGCCGCCGAACAACCGCATCCAGCGCAGCACCGACACCGACGGCACCACCTCCAGCGACGCTGACTTCACCCACAGCCTAGAGGCCACACAATCATCTTATACATCGCTTCTACCTGACATTGTCATATTATAGCGAACTTTGTGACCACAATAAACGCAGGCGTCACGTAATGCATTACACGCGACAAATATTAGGTTAGGGAAAAAACGTTTCTTCGCATTTTATATGAAAACTCAACACTCCTTTTTTCAAAGTTTATTTACGTTTAATTACAGTATATATGTGCCATTTTGTTCGATGACTTTCTGACATCTTGTAGGTAGTGCCATGATCCCGTTGCCGTAGAAATTATGGGGCTTCTGATAAAAAAAAACGCTACAAGTAGTTTTGGCAGTCCTCTGTTGATGTTAACCTGACACTGCCTAAAGAATTCTGAAGAGACCGAAACAGGTCGACATCTGAAAGTGCAAGGTCAGGGCTATATGGTGGATGCATTAACACCTCCCAGCCAAACTATCTTAATTTTTGCTGAGTGGCTAAAGATGTGTGTGGTCTAGCATTATCGGGATGAAAGACATTTTTTTTCGCTGTTTGCTGTAATTTTTTTCCTTTTTTAACACGTTTTTATTAGCTTCATACGTATGTTAGTATGTATGTATATAACAGAAACTTTGAACATGATTTTGATCCCCTTCAAAACGTCGGAAGAAATCGAAATTTGGCATACTTATCAAGGACTGATGCCAATTTAATATTTTAAACTAAAAAACACGCTTTTATAGAAAATCCAACTAAATAATAGAAAATACATCTTATATATAAAATTCTCGTGTCACAATGTTCGTTCCCGTACTCCTCCGAAACGGCTGAACCGATTTTGGTGAAATTTTATATTCACACTTGGTAGGTCTGAGAATAGGTTGTTATCTATTTTTCATCCCCCTAAGTGATAAGGGCTGTTCACCCTTAACATTTTATTTTTTATTTTTGGACAAAATTTTTTGTTTTTATTTTTCTATACTACGGCATTAAAAAATACATACAACCCTAAATTTTCAATCCTCTACAATCAACCCCTATTTTTTAATAGCCATTTTAGTAATTTAACTTTTCGATTTCGATGAAATTTGGCACACGGGTAGATTATGTATACTTTTTATACCGGGAAAATATAAAGCGGGACTTTTATACCGGGAAAACTCATTCACGCGGGCGGAGCCGCGGACAACAGCTAGTATTATATAAGAATAGTGTAAAAAAATATATATATAAATTAAAGTATTTTAATGTAAAAAAAAGCGTTACAAGTTTATACATACTATATACGAAAAGACTTTTCCCCGACCTATTATAAAATAATTGCATCACGAAAAATTTACAGTCTGTTCGGAGGAATCTAAGATTTTGTTTCCTTTTCTATCTTCATGTTTTAGCTATAGTCAATATTTTAATCGTCAAGTGGTGTACTAACTTGTGGTCGCAATTAAGTCCAAAGGGCTTCTTCTCGTACGTGAGCTGGAACAGCGGCTCTTGCTGCGTGGAGGCGCGGCCCCACGTCGCCGACGCCGCGCTCGACGAGCCCAAGCCCTCGCGAATCACGCCCTGACATACAACATGAGTCATAACAAATAATAAGTTCGATATTCGGGGTCGAAATATCGACATCGTGTTAGTAAAATTATTAAACTAAATTATTATGTAAATGAGTGCAGTATTGTATGCGTAGTGCGTACCTGCGGCGCGCATATGATGGGGAAGAGCGTATTGGGCGTGATGCGCTCGCGCAGCAGCACCGCGCCGAGCGACACGCCCAGCGCCAGCGACGCCGCCCGCGCGCGCCACTCCACGCCCGCGCGCACCACCCAGAACTGCAGCTCCAGCGCGCCGCCCGCCGCACCGCCCTCCGCACCGCCCTTCGCTCTGCAACGCAACATCCGGCTTGAAGGACCAGTCTTAATATGCTAAGTAATTGAACTGGCTATCACTTGCAAACTCGAACACAACAGTTCTTATTTACTGCTTGGTGGCAAAAATAAACAAACCAGTACTTTCTACCTGGTCCTACATAGAACTAGTACTTACTTTTCATCCTCATCACCCATACTCAGATTGAGTGAGCCGTTGTTCAGTGTGAACTCGAACTTGGCGAAGACTGTATCCTTCTTGATCAGCGTGTTATCATCCAGCGAGTCCGCGATCGCGTCCAGGATCTCCTCCTCCAGGTCCGCCGGTGCATGGTTGGAGGGGGCGGGTGCGGGTTCAGGGAGAGTGGCTGTAGCGGTATCCGCGTCGGCTTCATGAAAATAAAAAGACATTTTATAGGTAAGAAATTAAGGAAAGAAGAGTACACAGCTATCCACCTGACATTGTAACTCTTAAAAACCAGAATCAACAAGAGCACATGTTCTTATAATACTTAGCAGCAAAGTTAAAGGGTTCGTTTATTCCGGGATTGGACTGACCACGGAAACCAATATCAAACAAAAACTTAAAATATGATTATAGTATGTACGAGACAGGTAGAATCAATGTCTTGTATCGCTACATACCCTGTGCTGATGTGGAGTACCAGCCCCACCACTGCGGGAACCAGTGCACCAGCATACTGCGGCCCGACGACGGCTTATCGGGAGTTGTCACTGGACTAGACTTGGGAACTTTCCTCATCGCCACCTACCAATTACAAAAAGCTTTTTGAATTTAGTATTTTCTAGAAGAGTGATGCTGTCATAAAGCGGTGGCACTAAATTCTGTACTTATTGTCGTTTTAAAGCGGTGGTAATGGAGAAGGTATAACGAAAATACTCATAGATGTTTCGAACATTATTTTGTCATTCCATACTCATCCAGATTAATATTATAAAAATTTTGTAAATAAATTCTTTAAGTAAATATTTTTCTAGCTTCGATTCGCTGTTGGTCGGTACTCTAATTAGCGGTAGGTGTTGACCTCTCTAAGCGCCCTGAGCACGTGCATGGGCGTGCGCCACTCGAAGTCGTCTTTTATGGTTTTCTTGTCGGCGGGCAGCGTGGCGGCCGGGTTGCTCAGCAGCTGCAGGTAGATGTCCACGTACTGCCGCGTCTGCCGCGCCTGCTCCAGGCACGACTCCCACGTCGGCTTCGGCTCCGTCCCTTGTGAACATTACAAGATGATTAAAGACTGTTTAAGCTAATATTAAGACTATAAGTTATGGCGATACTTCGGTGAAAATTTAGGCGAGATACAACGGTGGGTTAGAGTATTGTAGTAATAATTGTTCTTTCAGGTACCGGTATAATTAAGATATGTTTCCAGTGAAGTAGAACAGAGAGATGTAGGTAGTTACAAGGGTGGTGAGGTTGGTGGCAGTCGAGCGCGTAGATCCACCAGGCGCGCGCGTGGCGACACAGCGGCGCGGCGGGGCGGCGCGCGCGCCACGCTCGCAGCTGCGACACGCGGCACAGCCCCGGCACGCACCGCACCGCCGAGCCGTACTGACGCTACGCAGTAACACAACACATCATAATATGCTCATCAATTACATCATTTTAAACCTAACATTTATATTGGAACTAGATAAACACTATAAACACTTTGGCAACATATTAAACAACCAAAATAAAACTCGCAGATTCAGACAGAATACAAATATAGTCTTTCTTTGAATTTACCATATTGGTGTATTTCAGTCAGTGCGCACACCCGGTGCAGTCGCTTTCTCCATAAAAACATGTTTGCTTCCATCGAGCAAACTACTGACAAATAATATGGCATCTTATTTTTTCATAGACAACTTAATGTTTTACTGTGAAATTGTCCGTTTCATTTCAGACTTAGTAAATAAAACGTAGAACCTTTTTGGTACACAATAAATTAAAGCCACTTAGAATTCATTTCTTTAATATTAGTGATGTACTCAAAATATTTTAAGTACTTATAACCGTTGGTACAGTCAGCAGCAGATATATAGGAGCGCACTATGTACCCAAATAATTCTACACTCCTAAGAAAACCAAAAACTTTAACACAACAAAAGTATTCGAAACGTTGATGGCATCCTATGTGTCAAATTTATCTAAACACACGTTTGTCAAATACTTCTACACAAATTTATCTTCGCAATTGACTGATCAACTGAGGTAATCAAATGTAACTAAGCATAGAAAATATGTTATAGATTATAGTCATATTATTAATATTTCGTAGCTATTTTTACTTTACATACATAATAGTATGTAAAGTAAAAATATTAGTACACCGCACACGCTTGTGTTCGCCAGAGTGTAAGGGCAGCGGTAGAATCAGTGAACCCGTATCTCGCAGAGCTGATCTCCGTGGCTTCAATTGATAAATGGTTATCCTCTCGCCATTTCGGGTACAAATTCTAACTTTAAGCAACTCCGTATGGTTTTCGAATTGAAAAACTGGATCAAAAATTACGATAGTATGAGATCGCAGATCGCAGGATTTACAGTCTAAATACGCTGCCACGAGTCCAATGAGGCGGTACGTTTGCTTTCGGGTGAGGTTTTTCAAATAATCACATAGCATCTTCTTACATAAATGAGATTTCAATACCATCAAATATTGATAAAATCGAATTTTGGTGTGAAGGTCATAACATTTTTACCACCTTCAACTATTTTACTTCTTCCTTTGAAATTATGGATCAATGATTAGAGAACTAATACTAGAACTATTGATAAAGGTGACCGCTTTGATTATAATATACTTGAAAAGTGCAGTCTTGAAACGTCTAAACAATTCATAATTTTTCACATTTATAATAATATAATATAAGAAAGAAGTAATATAACAAGATTTTCAATTTCATCCGCGCGGGTCCGCGGGATAGTTCATAGTATTACTACGAAGAACGCAATTACCGTACCATTCTATTTCGGACAGTTTTCAAATAATTGGAAACAAAAGACACGTCACTGACGTCATGCAAGAAATGAAAGAGATAGACGAAAGAATTTTTTCAATTAATTCTGAGTCTAAATGCATTGGCATAGGATAATATATTCTTTTTCAAGTTCATTATGAATATCTGCACTGCTAAAATGCCGTTGATAGTTGACTTATTTATATAGAAATCACTTTCAGTTTGCTTAGATACATGTGACAATCTGTGTGCTCAGATATAATTGCAACTTTGGATGCTCACAACTTTTAGACTACTTTAGTTGCATAGAATATTAAGGTCCCGTTAAATGTGAAGCACCATATGAACACCATAGTTGTGTAGCTACTTTTGATGCTGACTGTACCTAACCAACAAGATACATTTACTTTTAAAAAAATGAGTATTTACGTACAGAAGTGAGGTTGAGCAGCACAGTGTCTAGCGTAAGGTGGCAGGTGAAGCGCGGACGCGTGCGCGATCGCAGCGGCAAGTGCGTGCGCTCGCGACGGACACGTGCGCATGCGCGACTCGGCGCTGCCAGGTACTGGTGTGAACTCTTCCATGTCTGGGACATGCGCTCCTGTACACATATGGGTTAGTTAATTTACTGATGAGATAAAAATACAATAATAATAGTAAAAAATACTATTTTTTTATAACCGCGGTATCAATCTATAAAAAATCATTCTCGTTAAGTACAGCGTATCTAGCACAGCAGGAAATGCAAATTTAAACTATACATTTCATTTCGTCTAGCATCTTAACCCCTTACCATAATAATATTATATCTACTATACAAACGATACCGTAAGCTCAGCAACACTGCAGCCCGCGAACATGCCAGCGGGCACCGGCATGACGTCCCAGTAGACAGCGAGGTTGTGCAGCTCGAGCAGCTTGAAGGAGCAGCCGTCGGGGTCGGGCAGCAGCGTGAACCCGCGCCGCCACTCGCTGTCGCACGAGTCCGCCGCTAGCGACTCCACCGTCAGCCCGCACGCGAACGCACTCGGCGCGCACGTCAGCGCGTCTTCGTAGCGGATGTGCACGTCGTTCAGCTTCAACTGGAGAACCAATCAGTATCAGATTCAAACAAGTATAAACATCCGTAATTCACTTTTACTAATTAATAGGTTCATTTACATACTTTAAGTAATCCTATAAATCGTATAAAATCATTAATTCGTAGTAAGCAATCGTGTTTACTACTGAATGAATGTTATCTGTAATCAATTAATAACACATGTTCGCTAACTAGATAACATCAATGGATCTGTATTAGCAATACTAAATGGACAATTTGCTAACATTAAAAAGGGTGCAAGTTTAAATTGAAAACTTTTGTAATATAAATTTGCCTCTGCATCAGTTGCATGAATACTCAGATTATAAAAGAAATGACCTCAACCAGGTATCAAATTCAAGATACAGGTTATTTTAAAGGAGCATCAACTCACACCTCTTGAATCAAGGGGCAATGCTGTTGACACTGCCAGCTTTCAAACCCACAATATACTGGATCAGTCATGGGCTCAATGCTCAGTACACACACACCTGTAGGTTCTCGACGATGTTGGCGAGCAGGCCGGTGCCGTAGCTGAGCCAGGAGGAGTAGGAGGTGGCGTAGTAGCCGGCGTCGCTGGCCTCGTGCTCGGCGCGCCACTGTGCCTCCAGCGCGTCCAGTAGCGACATCTTGCGCTCGTGCGCATAGTGGGCCTCCACTGCGCTGTCCCACTGAACACACACATAACACACATACAGAATACGAACAATCTTGAGAAGAGATATCTTTACTAGTCAGACAAGCCTATGTATATGAAGGATTTTTTTTATTTGGACACTGATCCACTGATCTCGGAACGCAACACACTTACGAGGGTCACTATAATGGGTTTTAAAATCATGTGTACGGTGTTCGCTACCCGAGCTATGATAAGATATATGCTACGAGATATATCCACCAGAAGAAAAGAAAAAAATATCAATAAAATAATATTATGATGCATTAAGCGTATCTTCTTCTTTAAATAAGGGGTAGGCAAAGGTGCAACTAGTGCACCCACTTTTCGCCGTGCGTATTCCGTCCCATGATGTGATAGGGGACGAGTCTATCGCCATATCGGGCACAAATTCCAGACTCCGGGCTAATATTGAGTAGAACAACCCAATATCACTTTGCCCGACCCGGGGATCGAACCCGAATCCTCAGCATTGCAGTCGTACCGTAATACAACTACGCCACCGAGGCAGTCCTATTTATATCGAAGTATTCTCAAAAAGATTACAAATTCTCGTTTTAGTACTAACGAGTGATATAAAGTACGAATGTTTATCAACATTTTAACGCAGACAAATTCTTAAATAATCCGCACCAACATTTCTATAATCTCTAAAGATCAGAATATTGTATCTTATCAACATATAAATATGGGATTATCTAGAAAGTTATGTCAGACAGAGGTGAGGCGCGGGCAAACGAGCGTCCCCGGTGACTCAGTCGCGTCCCGTTATCACCTTATCTCTCCTGATAGTAATGTTATCTGTGAATGCTACCTAAGGACTACGGACTAAAGTCTGAATTAGCATGGTATGTCAGCGCGTTACATAACTCATGTTCCGCTGATAAGATTACGTCGTGTGCTTTACAAATTACTTTAAATATCTTTCCTGTATATTTCTTAACATCAATCTGTACTGTTACAAAATTGAAACGGATCTATATTTATTTTTATACTGCGTGATACCCGTACGTGAAATATCTAATTAGGAGCTGAAAATCCGAAATCTTATTAGGAACTGAAGTTCCATTATCTCACATTACTTATTACACCTATTCACAAATTGATTGAAATGGTACATTGGAAGTTATGAAGCAAAAAATGGTTCTTTAAATATATATGATCTTCATAATGGAAGTATGTCCATTTTGCTCATAGAGCTACTATTCGACTTTCAAATATTTTAAATGGCAAAGCACTCACTGCGCCGCTGCGTGCAACAAATTTAGCAAAACAGTGCCAAAAAGAAATGAACGCAATCGTTGCTAATGCGTGCTTAGTCCTATCTGTAAAATTGGGTCTTAAACAGTGTGAATAAGCGATTACTCAGACCAACATCACGGCTCTTTATGTGAGAAATATGATGTCTCGCAGTTCGTCATTTTTCACAAACTGCACTATCCTGATGCCATTTGAACTATAATCCCTCCGAGTACCGAAACAAAAATCCGTGAAAATAAAACCAAAGATTTAAATCTAACTTTATACAACATATCTCTTTATCAGTGGATTTATCAATAATACTTATACAAGGACACTCAATTTCCATACCTCATCCAAATTGACAGGCGCTGCGACGAGGTACAGCTTCTCGATAGCGATGAGCCACGGCGCCGAGCGGATCTGGCGCACGGGCACCTGCAGTTGCACCTTGCCGATGAACCCGGCGCGCACCTCCACCGGCAGACCCAGGTGCCGCAGCGCATCCTTCTTTAAGGGCAGATTCTCGAGCTCTACCTTGCCTGGTGATTAATGATACCTACAGTTAAAAGCAATAGATGCGTCATAAAATGTCCGCAAGTGGCACGCTAAAATTGAGCTCATTAGCACAATCGGCCTCAGTTTCGTGTCAGAATCTGTTGGACTTTGTCGTCTAAGAATGTTCTTTAAAATGTTGTACATGATAATAATGAAAATTATGATAAGCCACGTGTCATATTATAGTTTATTATTATAATATTGTATGCGGTAATGCGTCGTTTTTGAAAGCCGAGTGCAGTACCTATAGGTGCCGCATCTACAATCATTAGTTCAAAGAATAATATAAGACTCTTGAAATTAATATATTAATAACCGGTTTGGGTATTCCGGCTAAAGTAGAGCTGATAGTTTCTGATAGAGTCGGGGATTTATAACTAAGGCGTCTGACGTATAATTATATGAGTTACGCTGTCACGGCTAAATCACTGAACCGATTTTGATGACGTTTTGTTCGAAGTTAGTGTGAACTATAAGAAAAAACATAAGATAGTATCCCGCAAAATTACATAGTGGGATTTTAAACACGGAATACTTTTTTCATGTGGATGGGTCCACGAACAACTATCAGTTAGTCATAAACATGGTTAATCAATGATTAATGTAAGGATTATTTCATGCTTTGTTTTTTTTTACTCTCGAAATATTTTATGTAGTAATGAAGATTAGTTACTTAAATCTGTGATTTGTACCTAATTTTAGCGAGTATTGTCGTATATTTTTTTCATGACCTACAATGAAGGACAACATACTAATCTTTACTTATCATGTCAAAGTCCAATTGAGAATCTAATATAACCACTCGACAGCCTTGTATAAACACGTCATTGTTTACCCAACATTAAAACAATAGCACTATGCATTACACAATGAGAAGGTACTTCCATGTCTGCAATACACTGTTATAAAAAATATATAATTGAATTGAATTGGGTATATCCTGTAATGACTGTGGGTGTTGAATAAAGAATATAGAGAATAAATGAATAAATAAAAATAAAATTAATCAATCGGATTTTACAACATAATATTTTTAGTAAATTTCTTGATCGACACTAATTTCTTACCTTAAACAGTAGCAATACTACCCAGAATTTAGATTAATGTAATATTCATTGGCATTATAAACTGAGACGTTGGACATTGCATTCCAAATTTCCCAGAAAACACACTGGCCACATTTATCTAACATTACAGTTTTGGCACTATAGAAATAAAATACTACTTGCAACCTTCCAATTGGCAGTCAAATTACAAAAAGCAATGGTATCGTAAGTAACAAGGTTTTAAGGCTAGGTTTATGAAACCAAAAAGTAATTCTTAATATGTAGTCATTAAATATTCATATTGTTGCTTAGCTAACAATACAGCATTAGTCTAAATTTAAAATTTAATGAAGAAACTTTGCTTGCCTTAATTGCTTGAGCACTACCCTACTCAGGTAATTATAACAAAATATAATCTATCTATACATATAATAAAACAGTAGAGGTGCGTCTGTAAACTTTAAAAAAAAAATATAAAAAAGAAAGGGGGTGACTAAAGAAGACTAATGGAAAACAAATCAGTGATTTTTATAATTCTTTTCTGTCTGTCTATCTCTTTTTTGTTTATTTGTTACTGGACATCTCGGAAACTACTAAACGGATTTCGATGAAATTTAGTATGGAGATAGTTTGCGACCCCGGAAAGGATTCTTTTTATCCCGAGAAAATATAAAGAGGGACTTTTATCCCAGAAAAACTTTTTCAAGGGGGCGGAGCCGCAAGCAGAAGCAAGTATGTCATTAAAATCCTACATTCTTTAAATTTTACATTTAAAAGTGTTGTCCTTCCCTCCCATTTTGTAAAAGATACAAAGGAGATGTCCACTTTTTGTATGGTTGCTGGGCCTCAAAAACTAACCAGAATCAAACTTTATTATTAAAAAGGCTAAAACATTGATTATTATTAAAAATACATTTTTAGACCCCTCCATTTACTAAAAACTTTTTAAAAAACGTTCATAATAAGTCAATGTAAAGTGTAGTTTTTAAGTGAAATAAAATTACATAAATCTCAAATCAGAGGACTTGAAGCTTATACGATTTATTGAAAAGACCTAGTTTTTGGGAGTACTATCTAAATATATATAAAGTTTCTTGGTTAGAATTTTAACATGTTTTGGACATGTCCTTTTAACTTGTATAAAAATTCACAAAAAAATCTTATGCAGTGACGTTAGCTAAGCAACAATTTAAAATGAGTTTTAATTGCCTTTGTAGTAATGAATGCAATAATTATTATCATCATAAATAACAAACAGCATGAATGATATTACATGTGACCTTAAAATTAGTACTTTTATGGATTAAAACTCGTAATTCGTAAATAAGCTTTAAAGAAACAAGACATTCTCTTTTCATACATATTATGTATTTCACGTTATGTCACATCCTTTAGTTGTTGGGACTTATACATAAATATAAGAACCATTAAAAATACAGAACTTTAATTATATCATAATAGTGTAGTACTTGATTTAACAAATTTTCAAATAATTATGCAACATTAGTCTAACAACCGCTATTATAACAAGATGCATGGTTACAATCAGCTATTATCAGATAAGTCTACCTGCTTTGGTACTCAATCTCAACTAGCACTTTAAGAAAAAAAGAATATGTCAATATAGTTTTGTTAAAATGTTATGTTAAAGACCATAAACCCAAATAATAAAATAAACAAAGCATTGAAAAATCTCCACAGTTTACAATCATGTAACATATTCACGTTCCATTAATAGTACCTGTATTATATGAACAAATATTTGAGTTGACATCGCAATTGAATATCAATTGAACTGTAATTGAACACATTGTTTTAGATGGCATTGTTACTAATGTGAGGCATTTAGAAATAACAGTTGAATGACGTATCACATACGTGAAAGCAAATCTTGGATTTTATAAAAATTATCTCACCAATAATATAAAATGTATATTGATAGTTTAAAGATTTGTGTAGATCTTTGGATGTTTGTTAGCCAAAGTCATGTAAACTGTTTGGTGGATTTGAATGAAGTTTGCACACATTTATAAATTAAATTCTAGATTATTAATATCTGAATCATAGTGAAATTCTGACTTTGTGGATTCAAAAACTACTACCTTAAAGATAAAACCACAAACAAAAAAGAAATATATAGTTGAAAGTCAAAAAAAATTACACAATGTAAAACTAAAAAGACAAAACTTTAACAACTCATATGACGGCATTCCAATCTCAAATACCAGTTAAAAACATGCTGTTATTTTCATACTAAGAAAAACTACAGAAGGACCACCAGATTGAGAAAAGCTTTATTTTAATAGAGCCATATGCTAGATGTAGTATTAAATTTGTACACATATTCTTGACTAAGTTTACTACTGGTTCAGCAGAATATAATTATTATATTGGTAGATGTTTGTTAACCTTATTGAGACAAGGCTGATGAATCCACTTCATCTTAATGATAGGTTAATATTATGTACTTATTACTGCACATATTTATTTATTAATTCCCTAGAAAAAATTTCTTAACCCGTCAACGCCCACAGTGGACACCGGTGTCCATTTATATAAGGAAATTAGCTTATAGCTATATATAAGTGGGTGTTGATGGATTACAATATGGTTGAAATTATAATATTGATAGAACTCTTCAATTAATGATGGCTTACATTACCTCTAAGTAGCTTTTGTGTTCCCTGGCTAGCCCAATAATGTTGTAAATGTCTGTAAAATGTTTAGAGTCTCAAGAATATTTCATATGGAGCAAATAAAAAAAATGGTTACATATATCTATCAAGTAACATAAGACAAATCATTTTTATGGGGTCAATATAATTTTAAACTCCAATTAGAGTGCTATAATAATATGAGACATGACAAATTAGAATCTAGCTGAAAAAAAAATTTCAGATATAATAAAGCAGCCAAATACATAGTTAGTGACAAACTATATTATGTTATAGGTCATTAAAATTGTGTTACAAAAATACTGAAATAATGTTTTAAAATCAAGAAAACAAAATATAAAAGTATTCTAAAATATAACATACAAATTGTTTACTACTTAAAACAACAAAGATATCCTAAAGATGTTGAAAATTACCTGTACCCATCATAACTATAATAAACTATGTTTTATTTCTACATCCATCAGAATCCAAAATAGAATCTACGACCGTAATATAGATATTGCACGGCGCACTGCGCGTTATTTTCGTGCACGTATGCATTTGGCACGCGTGATGGTCGGTAGAGCTGACTGCGGCCACTCACTCACCAGACAGCAGCGCCACGCTCAGCTGATCCGTATTCAAGTTCTCCACATATTTCCCAAGGTAATTGTTCAAAACCCAAGCCACCAGCCCCTCCAACATGGTGCATGGTGCTCAGAAGTCCCGCTATAGTCTCACCACTTCCCGCCGGACACTTTTGCCTGCAAAACAGATCACAACACTGACACTCTCACTCCGTCAAAACAATACACATTTCAAGTTTTCACATAATAATTTGAAAATTATGTTGTCGCGGACTTTGTACCGTTATATTATAATAAATTGCGCAACCTACTCACACATTTAGTGAGTAATATTTGAAATTCGCGTTCCCTTGCGAGCTGGTGATCTCACGGGAATTCGGCAGATAACAAACATGACAGCTGACGCTTGACACTTGACACTAGACAGTACAACTGTCATATGAAAATATTAGTTGACGCAGACTAGTGTTGTACATACTTTTCGACCTAAATAGTCCCAAAGTTGATTAAAAATCTACCACTACATATAATTTATAATATACAATCTATTGTTAGAAACTGAAGCGATTATGATTTAAATAAAAATATTTACCACTGATTTTACAGTAATACTTTAACAAAGATATAGAACACTACGACTGAGCCAAGACTGAGACCACAGATTACTATAGATGCTACGCATACTGAGACCGAAGTCCAGCGGTAATGAGAGTGCACATCGATACGGCGCGGCACCCTCTTTATACACGCAACTGTTACTTCCACTACTAGTTTGATATCACAAATACCCTCACAAAACGTTTTATCCTAACACTATGTATACTAGAATATTATTAAGAGGAAAAGTTTGTGAGTTTGTTTGTAGTTTCTTATGGGTTAATCTCTGGAACTACAGAACTGATTTTGAAAATCCTTTCACTAATAGGAAGCTACATTTCTTCTAAGTATATATAGCTAAAGGCTAAAAATATAAAGTGGGACTTTTATCCCGGAAAATATAAACAAATAAAAAAATCATAAAACGCACAAGCTAAATACTACGCATTGTATACAGATATTAATGAAATGAAAATAAAAATATATATTCCCTGATCTAAAACATAATAAAAAAAAAAAAAAACATATTATAGTAGGGACAATATTAGCTGACCGGTATGACAATTCATATTTTTCGCGACGCGATAACTTTGTGAGAACGTCTACCCAAAAAAATTATAAGTCAAATTCAAATAGTATTTATTGTGGTACACAGGTAGAATAGTGGTGTTACACATTTATAATAGCAGTACAGCTATGACCCGCCATAATGGCATACAATAATTTAATATTTTAGAGAAAGACTAAATACATTCAACATTTTAACATCATTAAGATAATCATTTAAAGTGTAATAACATTTATCATGCAAAAATCGAAACAATTTACTTTTATATTCATTAAGTTCATTTAATTCTCTAATAAATTTTGGCAGTTTATTATATATCTCAGGAATTAAATTAGATACTTTTATGAAATAATGCAGTTTTATGGAATATAAATGTCATTTTATCATTACGTCTAATACGGTTACTAAATTAAAAAAAGTGAGCATTTATTTTGGCAAAAATGGCACACTCGACAACACAATTACAATTACTTATCATGTTGTCCATACATTATAACAAAGAGTATCATACTTATGTACCATATTTGAATTAACCGGTCAATATTCGTTTTTCAGGCAACACTGCAATTTATTTTTTTAACTAGAACCCACAGAACAATAACTAAAGCACTCAGTTATTGTTCTGTGCTAGAACCTCATGCGCCGCTGCATAAAAACTATGTCCGCTTAATGGACAGGTGACGTCATGGCTGAATCTGGCCAAGCGAATATTGACGGATATTGTTAAAATATAGTTGAAATTAAGAATTTAATCCTGACTCTTATATCAACGCGACGCTTTTACAATGTTGTATACTGCGGTTCATGAGCGTAGTGTTGGGAAAGTTTTAAATCATTTTGTTAACAAACGTAATCGATTACTGAAACAAAAATCGAATCTTTGGATATAAATCAAAACACTGCAGTTAATTTCAAAAAAATGTTCGAAGTACTTTATGCAAAAAGTTTCGAGCAATGCGTTAGGTAATAATATAGTAAAAACAATATAAGACAGTAAAAACATTACACATTTCATACACGAAGCAAGAAAACGAAGATTTTCAATGTAAATAATTTAAACCGTAGTACTATACTTGTTATTTTATGTTCAGTACACACTCGTAATTATTTATTTGTAATGACTCATAACCAATTTACAAGGTGGGGGGGGGGGGGTTGATTTTAAGGGGGGCGGCAAAATGCAGGCGTGTCTCATTTTATTTATTGAAATGAGCTTTTTTTGGTACCTCGAGACGGCAAGAACCCACGCTGCGCCACTGGGTACATTACTGGGTATTACCTTTTAGTAGCATTCTGACTTACTATTGACTTAAATAGAATGGTTGTAATCGACTACGGCATGATCATCACTATTACAAAATTGGAACGCTCGACTCTTGAACTGAGAACATCACAAGTTCTAAGTTCTGACAAGTGACAATTCATAAGTGTCAGATTAAAATGAAACGGAACGTTACAGTCATCAAAATTCGGGAATACTGAAGTGATTTTGTTTATTTTATTTGATTGCATTGTTGTACATACTAAAATATGAAAGCAGTAAGGGTTGTTAGACAATTTTGTGGACCTTCCACCATTAATATAGGCATACGTTGCTGTCAAAACATAGAAAAAATACAAGTAAGACACAGTGCCACTGTAGGACGTGCGAAATATCAGGTATTCGCGCCAGTTGCAGTGAATGTTCGGAACTTAGGACTGGGACCGACTTCTAAGGACTTCGAAGAACCAACACAGATATCTGGACCACTTACTAAGGCTTACGCGACAGAGCTCGTTTTACATCTCAACGATGAAGAAAGAAAAATGTTGTTCAGTGCTTTACAGGAGTATGAATCTAACAGAATTAAGGAAGAATTTGAGGGTAAGTTCATTGTTTAGTCTCTGAAAATGTTTTATAAAATTACAATATAATAAAATAACAATAAATTATAGATAAGTTAGCTGGTCAAAGATGGAGGAGCAAATTGGGAAGGCCCAGCAAAGTGCCAACATTGGGTGACGTCGACCCCACCGGCAGCTACTGCCCTGTGCCGGAGGACTGGTTCAAGAAAAAGTATGGTGAGAGAATCTTTTAATTATAGCAGTAACTGGTTGGATCTGGTTCAAGCCAGTGTTTACACAGTGATGTCATTAGTACAGTGAACTGTGATTAAAGTCTGCTTTTTGATGCAAATTTCAAACTACTGCAATTGAGATGTGAGTCATGACCACAGATTGTGATTTCTAGGAATTTGTAACATTTAAAGGAAGGTTATTGAACTGTGTATCCTTTCTGTTTTAGTACTAATGATCTGGTTTTATTCTGAGTACAGAGAATGCTCATAAATGTTAAGTATTTAATTTATGTAAACAATAATATTTTTATAATATAATTAATCATATTGAGTACATTCTGACCTCTTTAATTAAAGAGCATTATAAGGAAAATTAACATTTATAGACCGAATGATATCAGTAATACTCTTAAAGTCATTACTTATATTAATTTCTGTTGCAATGTATTAGTTTCCTGAAAATGTATAATTTTACTGCATATCCCCAGCAAAAAAGAAATTGTTAATTAAAAATAACTATGTTTTTGTGTCTCATTTTATTTATAGTTTTTAATTCTTGATGTAAACCTTTTTGTACCTTGTACATAAAATAACCTATCAATATGGTATTTCTTTTGCAGCTGCAACAGTCCCAAAGCCCACAACCCGGGAGCTGCTACACTGTGAGTTATCATTTATCATCATTATTTTTTTATTGCATTAAATGATGAGACGAGCATGCCGTTCACCTGATAGTAAGCGATACGACCACCCATAAACAGTAGCAAAACCACCCAGCACCTTGAGTTACAAAATACTGTGTAGCATTCCACTGACATAAGATGTTAAGTCTCATTATGTCCAGTAGTTACACTGGCTACAATGTTCTTCAAACCGAAACACAACAGTGCATACACACTGCTGCTTGGTGGTAGAAATAGACATTGCAAATAAATAGAAATATCTAATAATATAATCATTATTATCTGTTTGTTACAATACACAGATTTATTACAAGAATTATCTACAGTGCCTAGCTAAATAAATTATCCTTGGTAAAGTCTTCATTGAAATAAAACTATTGAATTGATTTTATAGCGTTTTTTTATTTATATTTTATCCTGACGTTTGTAGAAAAATGTATTGAGAAATGTAGGAACCTGCGTAAAAGAACATATAGCTGACGTGAAACAGCGACGCCCTACGAAGTCTACAGTTGCTGAACATGCAGAACAAGACTCCAAACATTACAAGATTTGACAAACCACAAATCCTTGCCAAAGAACACCGATTCCTACCTAGGATGATTCACGAGGCTATTGAAATTAAAAAACACCCAAAGAATGATGGCAAGTTTCCATACAACGTTTTACCTGATATCGATTTGACGCGTCTTGGAATGAAAAAATGTAAGAACCATAGAATATACTTATCCTGAACCAAATCAAAAAGATTTTTTCTATTAGGAGGCCACAAAAAAATCTTATTCGTTATTTAACATTTTCATACTTAGAGGTTATCTGTCAATGAGATATGACAGCAGATATAGACTGTATTTAATTAATACCATATAATATATCTTAAAAATGAATACTTAACTACTTAATGATTTTTCTAATCAAAACAATATGTAGGTGTATATTTTATTAAACTATTTTGAGGGTGGGCTACTCTACTCCCACTGCTAGGTCACCGACTTTGAACACTCAAACATACTATGATTCTGTTACTAATTAGAAATGGGATGTTTATTAGAACACAGCTTTAATTGTTACTAAAATAGAATAAGTTTTCATGTGTACTAATTATTTGAATGATGGTTACTTGACATACAAATACTAATAATATTTAATAGCTGAGTTCTACAATGTTAAACTACACCCAGACCTTAATTTCTGCAATAGTGATCTACATCACAATAAATCATAAATATCTATGTATGTATTATATTTATTTGTCATAGTCCATCTCAGGTAAAAAAAATGGAATTCCATTGATAGATAGGCTTTCGGTTAAATAAAACAAGCTTTAGATTTATTGACAATTTATTTATTCCTCATCATTTTCAAAATCTAATGTAGGGTTGAATGCATTCACAAATTAAAAAATGTGTTGCACTTGATCAACAATAAATACATTAATGCTATTTTCTGATTAATATAATTCATCCCATGAACTCCTAAACAAATGTACTCCACAGACACGGGCCAATTGTGGCACATAAAACATATTATTACGTAATTTGATGGCTCATAGTTTACTCTGTAAAGTACCAACAGTTGGGCAGTCAGGAAAAAGACAGTGGTTACCGGTGTTGGCCGCTCTCCTGTAGTTAGGTAATAATATTGTTCTGGACTCCATATTCTGTGATCCTTATGCCCTGGCATCATCAACAACATGAGAGTCCTCACTGGGTTGGTTCTATTTTATTGAACTCCCTGCATTCAGCCCGGAGATATGTTCCTCATCGTCAACATCTTCATGTTGATCTATTGCTCCATCGCGTAATCTTAATTCGGTAGCCTGAATATTACGGACAGCTTCACTTTTGGTATGCAACCAACAACATGGCATACTTAGTCTGTAGATGTTATCTGTGTGACAGAAATAAGATGTATAATTCTGATACAAAATCCAGTCCTAGATAAAGGAAATATTTTAAAACAAACGTCCATAGTAATAAACAAAATTACAGTTATGTAATGTAACCCATTGTACAAAACATACCAGGTTAAATAAAAATGGAAATCCTAAAAGCCCAATAACTACTACACATAATATTATATCATAAAGTAATCTTTTAGACTTTTAAATTAAATGGAACTACACACCTGTTGTGGTTCTTTCTGGCTTTGAATAATCAGAATAATAGTCTGCTGCAAGTCAGTGGGATTATCCTTCAATACTTTATCACTTTGCCGTCGTGCAAGTGAACAGCCACACAAAATACAAACATTAGTTTAGCCTAGTTGGCCTGTTCCAGCTTGTGGAGTATTAGTATTTGCTGAAGATTTTGATTTACTGCAGCCATTGCGATTTCCAAACATGTTTCGTAAACACAAACAGTAATAAACAGTATAAACGTCATAATGTTACGCTCGCTGTCATCGGCTGGGTTGCTATTACTTTTTTTATAATTACCTTAGTAGGTTGGGTAATGGAACAATCTTTTATGCGAACTTGACACTTAATAGCAAAAAGGCGATTGGTGTTTATTTTATTACATTATTAGTATTTAAAAATAACTATTACATATTATTACCACTTCTTTACTATTAAAGTAAAACATAAATATATCTACCGCGTTCAGCCGCTTTTATTCTCAAGTGGCAACATTTTTTATATATCACTACAAATCACAAATAACGTAACCGGAAGTACAAATGATTAACTTTTAATTATAAACATCACTTTGTGGCCTTTAACAGAAAAACTAAAACTGTGATAAATATTAGCTATTTAAATTATATTTGTTTTTACATATCTTAATCTTAGACGCTTACTGAAACAATCAGGTATAAACTTGCCATCATTCTTTCAATAGAGATGATGGTTGGAAGCTTGCACAGGCCTGGGATCCAATTATACAACTTATTAAATCGGACCCCAAAAGACTAACTGCCAGACCTCAACCCACTGTGAGCTCTTTCTGCATATATTGAACAGCCAATTAAAAATATTTTTTTAAAAATTGTAAAATTTAAAAATGAAGGTTGTAACATTGACTTTTCGGACAACCAAGACCTCAGTCCGCCCCGTGACTAAGAAGGCTGTAAAGTCTTCGAAACGTCAAGAGAAAATATAAATTAAAAAACAGCGATAAAATCCGTTTAATAGTTTAATTCCATTGTCTAACATTCGCGTAAATATAAGAAACCATTCTTGTAGCCATATTTTATTTGTTTAGGCTATCTTGATTCAATATGGTCTGTATGTCTGTAAGAAATTTTACACTGAAATAGTCATTAGATATAGTACGAACATTTTGAATAGCACTAATAAAACCATGGTGCCAACTTAGCTACATTGATTGCGCCTAACTCCTTAAAAAATTATATATTTTCTTTAAATAACGACTTTGGACTATGCTTTAACAACTAAAAAGTAGGCTATCAATAATTATCATTAACAATATTATATCCTATAAGTGCATAATATGTAGTTATCAGAGAAAATTTGCTATCAGTCTAGATGTGCAGATAATATATAACAAGGTGTTTCCTTATTGACACAGTAACTGTGATTGTAAATTAATAGCAGAGATTATGTTTATCTGGATGCGGCTTTTTGATGTGAAACATCTATAGCCGCACGTAAAACCGATTTCTGGCGTGGCGACGCATGCCGTGGCGACGCGTCGCCACGCTATATGATGGTATTGTTACGTGCTGGGGTTCGGTAAAAACAATTAAACGCCGGTATTGCGATAAAAGTACCAATTAAGTTTTTATTAGCAAATAATTACAATTAAACTAATTAAAACACTGCACTGAATACTACGATATTCGAATACAATAATTATAGTCACTCACTATACGTTCACACAAATCACAATTCGCTTCGAAGTCGCTCGGAGTTATCGCTCGTAGTCCGCTTGTCGCTCTGCTCGCTAAGCAAAACTGAATCCCCGGCGGCGGCCGCGCGCCGACTTTTATACTCGGTCAATGGCCTTGGTCACAAGGCCGCGGTCGCCGGCCGCGAGTACTATCGTAGTCTGTGGAACATTCTCGAAAGATCCGGAATAGTCGGGAACTCTCTCGCAAATATAGGTCAATAATCGCGTTTCCACGACATTCTGGAGACATCGAGATCTTTCGAGAATGTTCCATCGCCGAACTTTCCACATTCGGATAGTACCACTTTTAGCCAATAGATGGCGCTACTATCCGCGAGTATTAGCGCGCGTAACACTGCCCCCTCCCAAGACATGCTCGTCCCGAGCATCGTTAGAACCATAATAGCGCGCTAACCGATCAACGTGAACAATTTTGGGTGTACCTCGCTGGCCTTTCTGTATACGGTATGTGACGTCATTTATCTTGGTCACGATTCTATAGGGTCCATCCCATTTGGCTTGTAATTTAGGTGACTTGCCTTTGCTTCGAGCCGGATTGTGCAGCCATACCAGCGTGCCCTCCTCGAAACCGCTATTGTTCGCTTTTCGGTCATAACGGGTCTTCATCCTCTCAGACATTTGTTGACCTGATAGTCGAACGTGCTCGTATACGTCATTCAATCTTTTGCGCAGATCGTCCGCATAATCCGTTACACTGCGCGGAGTGTCAGGAGGAATGCCGGTAATAAGATCAGCAGGCAGTCGCAATTCTCGTCCGAAGTTAGCAAAAGCTGGAGTCACTGCCGTGTTCTCATGGACTGAACTTCTGTATGATAGGAGAAACGGCTGAATGTGCTTGTCCCAGTCCTTTTGCCTGTTTTCTACAACCTTAGCCAGGTATCTCTCCAACGTTTGAATAAAACGTTCCACCATGCCATCAGATTGTGGGTGATACGAGGTGGTCCTTGTTTTATGAATGCCCAATACCCGACATGTTTCCTGAAATACTTGGGATTCAAAATTACGTCCTTGGTCACTGTGTACTTCCAGGGGTACTCCAAACCGGCAGAAGACTTCATGAACCAATTTGTCCGCGACTGTTAAAGCTTCCTGATTGGGGATGGCAAATACTTCTGGCCACTTTGTGAAATAATCCATGACCACCATAAAATATTTGTTCCCACTGTCACTTACAGGGAACGGTCCTGCAACGTCCACGGCTATCCGCTCCCATGGGGCACCAACGTTATAAATTTTCAATGCCCCTCTGCTACGTGTATGGGGACCTTTTACAGCCGCGCAACTCGTGCATTTGCGACACCATTCCTCAACATCTTCTCTACAGTAGATCCAATAAAATCGCTCTCGGGTCTTCAACAATGTTCTCTTGACTCCCAGGTGACCACCTGAGCATCCACTGTGATAAAATTGTAGTATTTCTGGGACCTTGGCTTTTGGGACCACCATTTGTAAATGACATCGATCTCCCTTGGCATTTTCCCATTTACGGCACAGGATCCCATCTTGCATTACCAGACTGTCCCACTGGGCCCAATAGCTTTTCGTTATGGAACTAAACGGTGCGATATCACTCCACTGGGGCTTCGTAGCACCGGCTTTTAGCCACTCGAGGATTGGTTTGAGGTCCGCGTCTTTATCCTGCGCTTCCTGTAACTCCTCTTTCCACTCGCTGCTAAGGTCTGCCCTTATCGTTCTAACTGGCACTGTTTCCTTACCCTCTTGCCTGGTGCAGTGCTTACAGCTATCAGGGCACGGCCTTCTTGACAAGGCGTCTGCATTACCGTGAGATTTCCCACTACGATGTTCTATAACGAAGTCAAATTCTTGTAGCAACTCAATCCACCTCGCAACCTGACCCTCTGGGTTTTTAAAATGTAATAGCCACTTCAAGGCAGCATGGTCGGTTCGCAGATGGAATTTCCGCCCAATCAAATATTTGCTAAAATGCTGCAAGGTTTTCACCACAGCCAGTAGTTCCCTTCTGGTGACGCAGTAATTTCTCTCGGGTTTGGATAACGATTTACTGAAGTAAGCTATCACAGCCTCTTTATCGCCTTTCCGTTGAGACAACACGCCGCCAATCCCAGTATTACTTGCATCTGTGTCAACAATGAACTCGTTTGCCGTGTCAGGATAACCCAGAATAGGTGTGGCACACAGACGGTCTTTTAACGCTTGGAAGGCGACGTCACAACTCTCGTCCCAGCAGAATTGTCTCTTCTCTTCAGTGAGCTTATGCAACGGTTTGGCTATATCCGCGAAGTTCTTAACGAATCGCCGGTAATAAGAGCACAAGCCTAAAAACGCACGAACTTGTGTCTTGTCTTTTGGAACTGGCCATTCCTTGACTGCTATCACTTTCTCGGGGTCTGTTTGAACTCCATCCGCTGAAATGATGTGTCCTAAGAAGCTAACCCGCTGTTTAAAGAAGGAACATTTCTTAGGACTGAGCTTGAGATTAGCCCCACGGATTTTCGATAACACATGACCAAGGTTTTTAAGATGTTCTTCAAATGTGCGGCCCACAATTATAATGTCATCCAAGTAGACAAGACATGCGTCTCCAATCAATCCAGTCAGTACTAGCTCCATCAGTCTCTCAAAAGTCGCAGGAGCATTGCACAATCCGAATGGCATAACCTTGAATTGCCATAGACCTTTACCAGTAGAAAATGCAGTTTTCTCTTTGTCTAACGGGTCTATTTCTACTTGCCAGTAGCCACTCTTCAAATCTAGCGTGCTAAACCACTTCATTCCAGCAAGCGTGTCCAGAGTGTCGTCGATCCTAGGTAGAGGGTAACTGTCCTTTTTTGTAATATCGTTTAATCGACGATAATCCACGCAAAAACGCGTACTGCCATCCTTCTTTTTCACCAAGACAACTGGAGAGCACCAAGGACTAGATGAAGGCTCTATGACACCATCTTTCAACATCCCTTCAATCATAGTATCCACCTCCTTCTCCCTTGCCACCGGCAATCTTCTTGGCCGCTGACGGACCGGTAACTCGTTGCCTGTATTAATTTTGTGCTGGACTAAATTAGTTTTTCCCATGTCCGCATCATTGCACGAGAAGATGTCTCCGTATTGTGTTAACAATTTATTTGCTTGGCTTACCTCTTCCTTTGACAAATGATGACAGTCCTTCAAAAGTGACGTCACGTCGAACTTCGCAAGTGTGATGTTCTCAGTGGGTGGATCTTGACATGTGCGCAACCAAGCCACTTCCTCGCAAGAACCCATTAACATGCCTTTTCTAATAACATGCTGCTCATTACTGAGATTCAGTACGCGTACAGCTGACTTGTTAGTAGCTCTTACCAGGGTTCGCGCTATTTTCCATGGAAGGTCATTGTCAAGCTTCTCAATGAGAACGCACCGTTCCTTTGGGCCAGAGTTCCGTGGCAGACTAACAGGTACGATCACTTCAGATCTCGGCGGAAGAACTGTCTTCTTGAAGCAGTATACCCCTCCTGATGGTGCTCCTTCCACAAAAATTTCCTCTGAACCGCATTTTAGAACACCCTGCTTGACATCTATTTCGCAACAATGTTCTCGCATGAAGTCGAGACCCAGAATGCAATCATCGACAATGTCAGCCACTATTACATTATGCAGATAAATTCTATTGCCTAGTTTTAATTGTACTACCTTCTCACCTCGGACGGATATGTGCTGACCGGTGGCTGTTAGAAGTTCCACGTTCTCTCGGTTACCCTTGTAATTCCAAAGAAACCGATTTGCTAGTCGAGCACTGACAACTGTGCGAGAGGCTCCAGTGTCTAAAGTCAGTTTACAGGCTGTTCCATTGATCTCGCCTCTAATGACCAAGCTGTTCCCATCATGAGCTTGCGAAATCAAAATTCTTAGGGCTTCTTTGACACCGGCCAGCACCCGCCCCATAGTCCTGGCCTTTACTCGTTTCCCTGCTGCTGTTGGGTGGTGTTAACCACCCTTTCCTCATCAGTTCTTTCTTCCCCTGCAATTCGTCGCTTGGCACAATTCATGCGGAGGTGGCCTATTTCTCCGCAGTTGAAACATCGAGGGCTGTAGCCCTGCGGACGTCGGCGTACGGGTGTCGCCATAACCTCTCTAATGCGGTGAGCGCGATGATCTTGCCGCACGGCCTCCACTTCCAGTGCATGTGCCAACGCATCTTTCAAGTTCTCGTGGTGCCCAAGTCTAACAGCAGCCCGCACTTCTAGGTCTCGAATCCCGTCGACAAAAGCCTGCACCAGAATCCCATTAACAAGCCCAGGTGTAGACTGATATGCCTTTCGGACCAGCTTCTCAACCTCCAGGGCCCACTGCTGTAAACTTTCAGGATTGCGTTGGACTCTGTCTTTTAGCTGGGCACGAAACACATGTTCCAGGTGAGAATCACCATATCTCGACTCCAACGCTTCGACCAATTCATCATAGGTTACATCTTTTCTGAGAGCCTCTAGAATGGTAAGAGCCTGTTCGCGCAAACCCAGGGTGAGCGCAGTCTTAGCCTGTTCCTTGGTCCATCCATTCGCCTGCATGACGGCTTCAAATTGCATCTTGTAGGCTGACCACGAAGATGTTCCGTCAAATGGTGGCACCTTAAATCCTCGTGCTCCTGAAGGCGCTATAGCTATGGCTGCGCTGCCGCGTGTTTCCACCAATTTCTTGACATCGGCAATCTGAGCTTCAGCCTCTGAGATACGCTTTTCATGTCGATCGACATGATCCTTTACTGCTTTGAGTTCCTGGCCGATCGCAGACCTCAGGTCTTTCATCAGAACCGTCTGTTCTTCTTGGCGACGAGCAGCCTGCTCTTCTTGCCGAGCAGCCTGCTCTTTTAACAGACGAGCCTGCTCTTCTTGGAGTCGAGCCTGCTCTTCTTGGAGTCGAGCCAACTGCTCCTCCTGACGGTGAGCCTGCTCCTCCTGACGGCGAGCCTGCTCCTCCTGACGGCGAGCCTGCTCTTGTTGAAGTCGAGTTTGCTCCTGCAGCATTGCCATAATCGCCGTAAGGTCCGTAGGTGCCAACGCTGGAGAGACTCCAGATGGTCCAGGGGTAGGCTGCCTTGTCGGTTGTCCAACTACCTGCGCTGGGGAATCCTCGAAACGGCCCCGGTCCATCTCTTGCTGGCGCTGACTTCGGGTGCGGATACTAGCACCTTCTTCCTCCTTTGGTAATACCAGCATTGTTTATCGCACTTCTGACACCAAATGTTACGTGCTGGGGTTCGGTAAAAACAATTAAACGCCGGTATTGCGATAAAAGTACCAATTAAGTTTTTATTAGCAAATAATTACAATTAAACTAATTAAAACACTGCACTGAATACTACGATATTCGAATACAATAATTATAGTCACTCACTATACGTTCACACAAATCACAATTCGCTTCGAAGTCGCTCGGAGTTATCGCTCGTAGTCCGCTTGTCGCTCTGCTCGCTAAGCAAAACTGAATCCCCGGCGGCGGCCGCGCGCCGACTTTTATACTCGGTCAATGGCCTTGGTCACAAGGCCGCGGTCGCCGGCCGCGAGTACTATCGTAGTCTGTGGAACATTCTCGAAAGATCCGGAATAGTCGGGAACTCTCTCGCAAATATAGGTCAATAATCGCGTTTCCACGACATTCTGGAGACATCGAGATCTTTCGAGAATGTTCCATCGCCGAACTTTCCACATTCGGATAGTACCACTTTTAGCCAATAGATGGCGCTACTATCCGCGAGTATTAGCGCGCGTAACAGTATTTTATCTTACTAATATGAACCTTAAATACAATGCGTAGAAGCTATAATTCTTGAAACGAGTATATTTTTAAAACGAGTATATTTTATTTTATTTATTAAAGTCATTAAAACCATTTCTTACTAATCTAATATGAACCTTAAATACATTGCGTAGAAGCTATTTCCCCAGCGTTGGCACGGCACGAGTACAAAAGAATCGAACGTAACATTCTTTTTTCAAATTTTGATTTATTCTACTTTGGTTGTGATGACCATTGCATTTCTAACATTTATCAATAACAAGACTAAACGTGCGTTGCTCGCGTTTAAAAATCTACTTTATGTGGTAACCGTAAGATCGAATTTGTGTTTAGTCAATCAAAATTTGTGATAAAAAATGCTATGCAATAGCTTTACCGCGGCAGTCTCCGTGTCGTAATCTGTTCTTTTATGCATATTAATTTTACAAAATAATTTCGATGTTTCACACCTGCCAGGCGTCCCGTGACGGCTCACAATTTTTTTTTAATTGTTCGTGTTTGTGTAACAAATGTCTAGATACAGTACAGACAATTTGTCCAATAAAATCAGGTTTACTCGTATCATAAAAATAATTTACATGCAAGAAAGATGTGGAGAGATTCATTACACCAAGATAATTGGTCATTTGTCTGATTTCACGAAACGACCACCCATAAACAATAGCAACACCATCCATTACCTTGAGTTACGAAGTACTGTATGGCATCCCACTGCGCTTGTCACCCTGAGACATAAGATGTTAAGTCTCATTATGTCCAGTAGTTACACTGGCTACAATGTCCTTCAAACCGAAACACAACAGTGCATGCACACTGCTGCTTGGCGGTAGAAATAGACATTGCGGTGGTACCCACCCAGACGGACTCTTACATATGAGAAACCTACCACCAGTACTTAGTATATAAAAAAAGTTAGTTCCATGTCCAATTATTGTGTAATTTCTGTTTCAGTATCCTTGGCAAACTCCATACCTTTCATCGGGTTTGGATTCCTTGACAATTTCATCATGATAATAGCTGTAAGTGTATATACCAAATTTACATCAAATAAGTGAATCTGATATATTCTGGTGACTATCGGAACACAACATCTCTTATACCACACTGTACTTGCAATGGATGTAATGCATCCACATTGAACTTAAAACCAATAAAGCTTGAGCAGGTTACATGTTCGTTCCCAGGGCGACAGTATCGAGAGCAGCATGAGCGCGTACATCACGTTGTCGACGATGGCGGCGGCGGCGCTGGGCAACACGTTCAGCGACGTGATTGGCATCGGCTCGTCGTACTACGTGGAGCGCGCGGCCGCCATGCTGGGCCTCGGCGCGCCCGCACTCTCGCCCGTGCAGCTCGACATGCCCATCAGCAGGCGCTTCTCCAACGTCGTGAGTACCACTTTGTTATCACTACTTTGTTATATACCCTGTGTGCCTACAATCTACACAACATGAAACAACCAGGGTGAATAGTTCAGGATTTCCAGACCCTCAATTCAAATATATCAGGCAGATTCCTTACTTAATAAAGTTTGTGAAAGTTGTTTAGTTTCTACAATTTAATTATTTATGTATTAAAATTACTTTGATTGCCTTGCTAGAAAAAAATATTGAAGTTCTGAATTTTTTCCAGGGTCGTGTGCTCGGCATCACACTGGGCTGCTTCTTGGGCATGATCCCGCTGCTCTTCAAAGATGACGAAAAGAAACCTGATAAGTAGAACCACCGACCATATTAATATGTATTATTTGCAATTACAACTAAACACCTCGTACTGATATTTTATATCGATATCCTATTCGATTCGAAACGATTACTTTGATTTAGTTTTAAGATTGTTTTTATTTTTTTATCTATTGACTTATGTTTTATCCTTAAAATGTTGAATTGTTTGCTTGATTATGAAAATGTTGTTCGTAAACCACATTTAAAAGATACTCTATTTTAAGGCGTGTATACATAATTTAAAAAAATCAGGCACATAAAAGTTGTCAGAACCCCCACAGAATGTTCCTGAATCCGCTTCTGGTATTTTTTTATTTCCTGTTTACTAATTACCTCTTTGTTAAATTTAGTGATGTTACGAATATGATTGATTGCTATTTTTATTTATATTTGAAATAATAGAAATACCAACATAGAACATACGTAAGAAATCGTATAAAGAAGAAACTGCAAGAACAGTATATAGTTATAACGTAAATTGATATGAAATGAAAATATTAAAATTTATAAAACAAAAACTATATACATCTACACCACACCTAATAGTATTTTATTAATAATTTTCTACACCTGACCGAGTAAGATAGACCGTCATGATTTTCCCGATCGTAGGATGCAACCTGTTTCGTTAGTTGACGATATATTTCGTAAGCACTGCAACTTACAATCCACTTTGACTACACTGCCAGGATAAAAAGATATACTAAGCCACGATAACGCTAGCCAAGAAAAACATAGTGCCGATATTTAAAGAAATTCAATATTTAACTAGAGGAATAAATATAAATTCTATTAGAAATATTATAAAATCTTATGAAGTATTCGTGCCATCACTGTTTAGTGTACATTTGTAGATATCTATGGTACTTAGTTATAACTATTGCACAAATCTATGGCACAATATTACACTATAGTTCATATTTTCTACAATTTACGATAAGATTAATGAATTAGAAGCACTATAGAAACAATTATAGTAATCAATAACTCGAAATACTGTATAATGAATATTGCATAAGCTTACGTGTAGAGCTGTGAATAGAATTGGCGTGCAACTGATGCAGCAACGGTTTGTCGAACGTATCTCTGTTCTATAATGTGATAATCGAATTTAATTAACACGTAATGTGCCCACAATTGCAGTTTTATGACTGCTATAACGCGCAGCTCGACGTTTAGTTTCACAGAAATTAGAACGGAAAAACATGTAACATCAGTTGCACCTCTGTCCTCTCATATGAGAATAACGCCGTGAGCCTATGCAACATAAATATTTAATGTAACTGATATTAAACGCACACTACCTTTTTAAAGCACTACCTTCAGACTTGATACAAAGTTCTCAATAAGTAGTATCTTCTACAAATATATTAGGTAGCCATCTTTGAAAGCTTTTAAGTTTCATAATTTTATGAACGTTTTTTTTATAAAGTACAAAGAGGCATATAGAATAGTCCTGCATGCTGGAGTCACAATTACCAATCAATGTTTTAAACAAACCATGTTTTATTACTATCTTTTTGTGAACTAATTTAAGAATCAGTGACTAAACATTTATTAAGATTTTTTATTGGTAATGCTAATATTAATAAGTTTTATTCTAAAATTTATGTATTTGTTTGATCAAATATCATAGTCTACTATTAATCGAATAATGATTTATTTGCACTTATTTATTTGGTGGTGACAAAATTACGAACATAGAAAATATTAAATGTAGGGCTGTATAAATACCCACGAAGATTATGAGGCTTAAAATACATTTGAAAACCAAAAAAATATATTTTATCTAATAGGGGATAGTAGCCCACCTAGGCTTTCATTAAGCACGCGTATGGGTTGGGTTTGCTCTAAAAAGGTACTTACGAACTCTAATAAATGTAAAAACTCAGATAATATATTTCTTAATAGTAAATATACTAATACGACTAATTTATTCGCAAAAAAAACAATGGATTGGGTACATCGTGTTTATAACAATTATTTAGTGCCTCATGAAAACCGTATCTTGCCATGCAGCTCTCTGCGTTACTAAGTACTAACCCGGTATACTCAAGCGCAGTACACTGTCTATGCTATAGACGACTATAAAGTTATGATTCAGACCATTTAAAAATGATGTGCCATGTGCATATTGCCGCGAACAAAAAAATCTGTAACTACATAGAAAGTCCAACACAGATTCGTGTCGTTATTTCGCACACATAAATTAATCTTAAACATGTCTTGTCTGTTTTACGCACAACAATATAAATACAACAGCTTTTATACATGTGTGCATGAGCATTTGACCCACAGATTTGACCTTATACTTTGGCAGAAAGGAAAGATCAAACAAGCCGCGTCTTTAATGTATTTTCTAAGATTAGAACTCGTTTAACATATTTGTTTATTTTTATATAGAACCCTTGAATTTACCGAGTTATTCATCTAACCTAACTATTAAATAATGTAATCAAGCCCTAGTAAAATAATCTGACTCTGAGGGTGAAGTGCAAATAATAGTACTTTAAAATTTAAAGTTTAGTGTGCTGTGCTACTCTTCATGAGCAGGAGTTTGGGGCAAGCGACGTGTCATCTGGTTAAACGTCAGTCAGTTGTGTAAAAAACTGATAAAACCAGATTAAAAATAGTATTAAAGGGCTTCAAATCAGAGTATTAATTGGTCATGTTAAAATATTAAGATACCCCGTTATATACAATTTTAATTTATATTAATTTCCTCTCTGCTCTACATTAAATTACTGAAGGGTGAAGGGGATATAAAATGTAAAAAAGGCTGCTGCGAATTTGTTTGATGTTGATCTAATATGCGCGATATTCAGACTCCTGTTATGAACTCCTAGTGTTGAATCCCTCGCTTCACGCCCGGAGGCTGTCAAATAACGCGTATATTGGATCTATATAGGATAAGTCCAAAGTACTATTTATGAGCAAAAATATATATTTTAAATGGAATAATCGGCTGTCCTGTTTAATGTTCATTGTAACAATCGTTTGTATATAAATGTATTTATAATCATTGTAATGACTTGTGATTGATGTTTAGAATATAGATTTTATGAAGAGCTGTTTTGTAGTTTTAATTCCTAATACTTCATATATTTATTTACACTTTATACATGGAGTAAAGGTGGACTTAATGCCATAGGCATTCTCTACCAGTCAACCTAAAGTGGTGCAGAGATACAAGAAGGCAGGTGCGTAAATAATGGAGCATTAGGTAAGGAATAAAATGTCTTCAAAGTATACATACTACTGAATAAACCTATGAATTAAAATGAAAAAGACTAATAAAACAATACAATAAAATACTAATATATACGTATAAATAGATAATAAATAACATATACATAAGTGATGATAATCACGCCAATTTTGCTGACAGTAGTTCTCTAACCTTCTTTTTGAACACATAACGATTTGTAGATGTTCTTATTGCCAGGGGGAGTGCATTTCAGAGTAGGACACTTGGAACAGGAAAAGAAGAATGAACGAAGCCAGAGGTGTGAGAGGGACAGAGTAGTAAAAGATTATTTGAAGAACGTAGATTTCTCTCATGATTTGAGTTAAGGTATTGAAAGTATGCGGTTAAGTAGGAAGGCGTAGTGGTAGACATAAGTAAAGAATAGAGAGTAGTAAGAGCACGCAAATTACGCCACTCGCGAATGGGCAACGATTTAAGATCAGAACGACAAGCAGAGACATGATCATATTTACGAAGGTTAAAGACGAAACGAATGCACTTATTGAGAAGTCGGTCTAATTTGTTGAAAAGATCTGCATTCAGGTCAAAATAGCACACATCAGCATAGTCGATGATAGGGAGGATAAGGCATTGCACAAGCATTGTCTTGGTTTTGACCGGGAGGAAGTTCTTCAGACGATAAAGAGAGTATAATAGAGTTTGTGAGTTTGGGAGTACCACCCATCTTCCTAGGGTGGAGGGGGATGTCAACTTTTGATCCAGGGTAGGGCAGCTGGCCTTACGCTCATACTTGTAAGCGCTGGATTTGGATTGACCAAGCATGAGATAATTCCTAAAGGCCGCTGCTGTATGTTTCGTTCAGGTCTGCCGTCGATGCAGCGTATCGCATCGTCTATCACGTAATAATAAAGAGATTTTTAATAGATAAAATAACGTATCTTCAAACAAACTGCCTCGGTGGCGTAGTTGTATTACGGTACGACTGCAATGCTGAGGTCTCGGGTTCGATCACCGGGTCGGGCAAAGTGATATTTGATTTTTCTAATCAGTATCAGCTAGGAGTCTGGAATTTGTGCCCGATATGGCGATAGGCTCGCCCCCTATCATATCAAGGGACGGAATACGCACGGCGAAAAGTGGGTGCACTAGTTGCGCCTCTGCCTACCTATTCGGGGATAAAAAGCGTGACTATGCGTATGCGTATCTTCAAACACTTTAGGACCTAATGCGTTTGTTAGAAGTAAACTCAAAAACAGTGCAACAGATTTGAATGAAATTTGGCACTCACATAGATCATGTCCTGGACTAACTTTTTATTCCGGTAACTTGCTCGCGTAGAAATAAAAACTTATCAGATTTTGTAAATAGATGGCGCTGGCATCCTACAGGTCACCCTATGGCTTAGTACAGTAATTTAAGAACTTATATAGAGAACGCGAGCACCTAGTAGGGTCGTCATGCACGTATCTTCGTTGTTTGTGGTCGGGAGCCCCTTAGTTCGACGCCCTCCACACATGAAACATATCCTTATTTGCTTGTATCTATCACTACATATCTACCCACATATGTTGTCAAGCTTGCACACCACCTATGCTTCTAACTAAAAGATTTCAAGGACAATGAAAATCTCAAGATAGTCCGTTGGTTATTCGCGGTATCTAACGACTTGTAAGTATGCATTAACCTCCTTCTTGTCTGGAGTTTCTTACATCCTCTGGTAATCTGATCAACACTAGTAGGGTAGACCTACGCTTCACGTACAGACAGAAAATGTAATGAGAAACAATGTTTTAAAATTAAGCACTTTGTAAAAAGTGATGAAGTGACTGCACGACCAACATGTCGTATTGTCTTTTTTTCTATAAGTCTATATTTCGTACAGGCAAGCCCCTGATGTGGAATAAATGGGATTATACGGCAAACATTTACTGGCCGCACTATCGCTGTATCTATCACATTTTTCTGACTATATTCACATGATTTCACAATCCATTGTCTAATGGAAGAATATATGATGGTACAATAATTAGGCCGGTTTTTCTAACGTCACTGATAGGAATAGTAACATGACACGGGCGCATGACGACTGACGGCGTGCAGCGCTCGCATCAAACTACACAGAAACTCCACAACTACCCTCTCGATTTTTATAATGGTAGAATTAAAAGAACTATCTTGCATTATCTTGATATCTATATTAATCTATACTAATATATAAAGCTGAAGAGTTTGTTTGTTTGAACGCGCTAATCTCAGGAACTACTGGACCGATTTTGAAAATTCTTTCACTAATAAGAAGCTACATTACTCCTGAGTGCTATAGGCTACTTTTTATCCCGGAAAGACTTATCCACGCGGGCAGAGCCGTGCGCAAAGGCTAGTTTGTCATAAAACATGAAGAAAATGCAATACCCAGTCGGGTGGTCAAAGCGTATACCATTTTTTTTTAATAATTGCACAATATAATTATTTTTTTGTGTGTTTGTTTATTAAATAAATTACCATTGTTGAGCGCCTCTACATAACTAAACGATACAGCACACACATATTACATGAAAATATATGAACATGTTTTAAATGATTTTGCCTTACAAGATGAAAAGGCGCGACGAGCATAGACCATGATAAATAAAAACACTGGATGCGTATTCATAATCACCGTTTAATAGAATTCTCACTTGTTAAGGATATGCGTATTTAAAAGCTGCGTTACATTGTAAATGCGCTGTAGACGCGTCCAGCGCCCTCCGTTCCTACTTACAAAGTACATTTGTCCAAAATTCATTGTATATAACAGTGAAACACTGAACAAAATCAGCTTTACCAGACTAAATGAGACGCGCACACTCACTTAAATAATTATACTTTTCAATTATTTTAAAGCATTGTCTTTTAATTATATTTGTGGATTTCAAATTAAGGTTCGCGCGCTTGTACGATAAATAAAATAGCGCCATCTATGCATAACATGATATAGAGCAAACTGCGGCACAGGAATTGACATTACAATTATGTAGTAGCCGTAAGAATTTAATTCAAAATGATTTATTTGCTCGTTATTTTTTCATTCCCCTTTTCTAAGTTATACAAAATAAAAGAAATTTACACAAAATTGCACCACAAAAACATTGATGGTAAATAAAACAAATATTTCTGCGCATAATATAAATAAATAATATTTGAGTTATTTTTAATGAGATTAATATTACTAGGCACCGGGTTATACAAATGATGAAGTAACCAATCTCGTGATTATAAACAAATATATAGGGGAAATAATATTACAATCTATGGAACTTTTGTAACGTATTACAATAAAAAATCAGTATCTCGTTCTTACACATGAAATATTCGACGTTATCCTATTGTACATGCATTCTAAACATACCACGTCAAAGAAAAGCCTTTAAGATTACAAATATTATCATATCGCCGCTTGCCAAACAAGAAACAAATAACTAAAAAAACAGCATTTTTAACATTACATTTATAATCTTACGTCACCAATTTTAACTTTATTCGAGTATTTTTCAAAATATTATATTATTTATAAACATCTGTGAATATTTTTTCGCATCACAATTTTTGGAAACATCACAAAGATTTTTTTAAATAAAATTTTTTTTTATCAATTTCGTTTGTTAGTGCTATTGCTGCATTTATATAATTTTGGACACCTTATAGACCCCAAAGACAAGTTATTGTATACAGACAGTACAATCTGCATCAGCGTCAGATCATATTATATCTGCCAGTAGAATAACTCAGCAACCCAAAGAGCCCTGAGACCCCTGAGAGCGTTACTCAGTTGTTATAACTGAGTAATGCTCTCAGTTGTAGAGGAGGTCCGTGTTCACCAGTGGGCAGTATACATATAGGGCTGGTATGGTATAACTACTCAGCACCATGAGACTTTATGATAATGTCATGCAGTACTTTGGGGTTTATAGTTCTGGTTGATGTTGGTATTCCTTATTACAGGCGTTTAGCATCAAGTCATTCTCGTTTCAGCATTAAATAATATTTGGAACCCAAAATTAATTAAATGCAACTACTTATATACACATTGCCCCTTTCAGATGCTGATTAATCACTTTAGATTCAAAACTCCAACACAACGATTCAATACTCGAAGTACAATCTACGTTTTTATTCTCATAGGTCTTTAGATTAATCAATGACTAGATTTTAAAATTATTATAATAATTTAAATGGGCAAAATAAAATCTATTTCAATATGACAGAAAAACTATTTTGCCAAATGACATTCCGAATGCCAACATAACTTGAATGAATAAAAGACACGAATGCCTAGTATATGACGTGCTATGACGTCACGCCCCAAACTAACGACACGGAGACGCGAACATATTTGTCAATTATTTCTATAATTTAGTACACTACACGAATTTACAATACCAAAAAAATTCTACGCTTATTTCCAAAACTCGCTAAGTAACAATGAGATCCGCTTGAAAACATTGACCGTGCCACTTGAAATATAACTACAAAGTACACAATTATGGCAGTAAATATATTCTAAATTTGTTATCGAATAGTTTTGGCTGACACATCAGTGCAGGAACCGAGCGATACCACAACCTTTCACGTTCGATTTCGTATGGACGTGATTACACGCCAGTCAGCTTCGATGCTAACAACCAGTTAATGGTAATGGTGATTTAAAATGACAGACGAATACTACCGATTGGACCCTGCACTATTATGTGACGCCCAAAACTAATTTAGCTATATAGCAATTGGTTCTAACTTTAATTATACATATTATGATACTATGGCCATTATTTTTCGTATGTCCATGTTTTAGCTTCTGACGGCATCAGTGCACATGCGAGTAGTCTAGTCAGAGTCGTGGGTAGCTGTTCCGAAAATAGAAGCATAAGCAAAGTATAAAACAAACAGAATAGGTAACTTCATCGTGCTACGTAAAATTCCGTACATATAACCATAATAAATAATTTATATTATATTTGTTTTGCTCTAGTTTCCTTGTATCTTCGAAGTAATTATAATTTTAGTAAAATATTAAGTTGCGTTGGCTATAATCTTCTACCTTTTAAAACTTCATTGGTTTGTATCTGTTTTCGGTAGAACCACCCCGCTGTTACCTGCATGTGCACGACAAGAAGCATCGGTAAATGCATTCTGCTATACATTTACAACATTATTGCATAGAATATTTCATCGACAGTTAAGAACTGTCTTGCAGGGAGCAGACTTTATAGCTTATATACATTGCAGGAAAATGGTGTAGCATATGCGTGTTAACCTATGTACAGATGCGGCTAGATTTGTGTTTATAAAAGTGTAAAGCGTTCGGTGACACGACAATAGCACATATTTTGGAAAATGGTCATTCGTGCTTAGAGTTGCTTGTGACTTACTTATCAGATATCTTACAATTAATTTGAAAATATCTAAATAAATTTTTGTACTATATTTTATAATAAATAATAACTTTAAATACGGACGAAGGAATTTTGTCAGATACATATCAAAGAGCCTGAGTACAGTTATTAATAAAAAAACATTATATTTTCTTGTCCATTTTATACCATAGGTACTCGTCAAAACCGTAGCGTTGGCGTTATAATGTATAAGCAAAGACAAAGACGTGTGTTGACGTCGTATAAAACTCAATCACCAACAAAGCCCCGCACGAGCACGCGCGGACGCGCACACACGCGCATACGCACACACGCACAAACTAACATAATACTTAAGTATATCACATTTTACTAAACATAACGTAACTAATTGTATAAATCCGAAAACAAATATAAAACGGTCATTGTTCAATGATATTCGATTCACAACCTTTCGGTACAAGCGTGGTACAGAACAGACTACCCGAGGTAATACCTGTGGACCAGTATATGATGCGCACTGTTACTCTCACCTATGAGGTTGCATTGCCAACGTACTTGTGTGACGTCATTTTGGCCACAGATATTTCCGATGGGCAGCAACATAGCTAACACTAAACTCAAGACAAATATTTTTCAAAGAACTTGTAGACTATGTCAGCATACTATTTACAAATTATAGGAACTGCCAAATTATTTGTAAATTCTAGATGCAGCGCAAGATAAAAGAGAATCAAAAATCGCATGTATTAAAACATTCATTGTAAATATTGACTAAAATATCAGTTTGCAGCCCACAAGTTTTACTGAAAAATACTGTAAACCAAATCTGTCGCAGTCAATAGTCAGTAGGACGTATCTTCACGTTCAACATACTTTGACAGAGTTGGCCGAATTATAACGTGTTAGAGGAAACAAACAGGTCACATAGCAAAAAGATCGATGTACTGACGTCTATATGTATATAATAATTTTATTCTATAGATGTTCACAATACTAACGGCAATACGGTAGATTCCTATGTGTGATTTCGTACATTCTTTTATATGTAACAGAAATGAATACGAAAAAGAAATTCTTCTGTGAAATCAACATCAAAATTGGTTGAAAAATAACAAAGTTATTCATATTTGAAATATTGTTGTAAACTAAAGTGACTTGGACGTGGACGTGGTGGGGTTGTCGCGCTATCTTTTTTCACGCACACAGCGTTATGACTTATGGCAACGACACTAGGCGACGTCACATTCTGCTGTTTCCGTTATCTGACAGATACCCCTTCCACCAAACTTCAAAGCTTTAAAATTCATTTATTATTGCTTGTATTTTGTAAATTCTTTTTCAATTAGATTTAGAAAGACATACATTTTAGATAAAAGTATTTTTTAGAAGAAAATAGTCATCTGTCCTATTAAGAAATCTTAATTTCGATAAATTAAGTTTCAATGTTTTAATGTAACACAATAAAACCGAACGAATTCATAGTGTAACAATACATTATGTGAATACTTTTAAAAACATCTATTCGCTGATGTGACCAAATTAAAGTGTTTAACAAGGGTACAAGTTCCATTAAAAAAATATACGATATGAAACGCCGCCTCTATTCCAAACAGAAGCTATCAAAATTATTACAAGGTCTTTTTAATTCCAATATCACACAAACACAAGCTGCGTTCAACATAAACTATTGAATATTCCATACAATAGGGATGTTGACTATATGATAACAAGAAAAATGCTCGTCATCTCCGAAAATCTTATTTTAATAATTTTCGGTGCCTTTTTTCTGTGGATTGTTAAAAAAAAATAGTTTCAAATTAAGTAGATTCATTTCTATTCAACATCCCTTTGCCAAGATCGATTCGAATCGTAAATATATATTAAATAATAATAACTTTAAAATAAATTAACAATACTACCTACATTCATATGTTGAACATAAAAAAATGCTAATAAAGCTTGCAAAAATTAATTTGCCGTTTAAGAGACCCGTCACTTGACTTTTTGCCAGTAGGCAACATTTAATAGGCAACACGAGTTTGCCTAAGTTGCTCTGTAACGCACAATGTTGCCAGATTATACGCGTTATGCACTGTTTAGTACAAGAGGTAAACTATTGTGCGAACATGTTGCTCGCAAATGTCGCGCCACAGTAGTTGTCAGGTGAGTCAAGTCTCGGGCGGGCATCGAAGGCAAACACATTTTAGTTTTACATAATACGAAATTGACGACAATTTAATTAGAAAATATGCAGTTGTCAAGCCTCGTGTACACTGGTGAATCATCTCGAAATTCAAAAACGAGTATACTTTAGAAAATCTCATATTCCAGAGCGCATATTCAAGATTTTTGTATCCCTACAGGACAATAATGGCTGCCTGCTATTCTGTTGATAAGCGCTGAGCCATCCATGAAAAGCAGCAATACCACAGAAAACTATATAAATAACGAAGTATCGCTTAGCATTGCGCTTATCAATATGAGATAATAGTCTAAGATCCGGCTGCAAAATCTATACGTTCATCACGTAGATACTCAAACTCAAATTTCTACATTCATTTTTGAATAGGACAATACATTGATAACAGGTTGCCAGTCAAAAAGTGCCCGCAAATATTTTTAATTAAAAAAATGGTAATTAATTTTCCAAAAAAAATTTCGTTCATGTTGTTGTTAAATAAAATATCGTTCCTATTACAGCAATGTATGTAGGAAATTTGAAAAGCCATGGGTGCTGTTGCCTACTCGGCCGCAACTACTCATCAGCCAGGTGTAAGCAGGTAATACTTTGTTGTATTTATACGTTCATGACGTATAGTCATGTTTTATACATCAAATTAAAGCTTAATTTTTTTGAATTATGATGATATACCGCTGCCTGTGAAAAAATCGCCGCAAATTAGGGTTGCTAGCCGTTCAAAATGCTAGGTATCAAAGATAAAATGAAAGAGACTTATCGCGCAACGCTATTCGTTAGACGAGGATGGCGAGTGTCAGCTGTGAAAAATTCACTTACGGTCAGAGTTTTACAAAAATCCTCAAATTCTTGTTTATCTTTTATTTTTAAAACAGTTATTTTCTTCAAACATTCTGTATGGTATCCAAAATCATCAGTAGATTCCACAGTTAAAATAATATCATGGTATTTATATTTTTTTTTGCGCCGAAACATTAACATAGAAAGACACTTCTTAAAAGATATATTATCAAAATGTAGCACATTTTTAGTTTTACTACACAGAAAACACATTTTCATTTTTTCAAAATGCAACTTTACTTTTATCAACGTAATAGTCGAATAAATAAATAATAATATCAACAACGTTGTGTATAACGAGCTCCAAACAGTGGTTAGAATATAACACGCACACAAACGTGCTGACACTCGCCATCCTCGTCTAACGAATAGCGTTGCGCGATAAGTCTCTTTCATTTTATCTTTGATACCTAGCATTTTGAACGGCTAGCAACCCTAATTTGCGGCGATTTTTTCACAGGCAGCGGTATATCATCATAATTCAAAAAAATTAAGCTTTAATTTGATGTATAAAACATGACTATACGTCATGAACGTATAAATACAACAAAGTATTACCTGCTTACACCTGGCTGATGAGTAGTTGCGGCCGAGTAGGCAACAGCACCCATGGCTTTTCAAATTTCCTACATACATTGCTGTAATAGGAACGATATTTTATTTAACAACAACATGAACGAAATTTTTTTTGGAAAATTAATTACCATTTTTTTAATTAAAAATATTTGCGGGCACTTTTTGACTGGCAACCTGTTATCAATGTATTGTCCTATTCAAAAATGAATGTAGAAATTTGAGTTTGAGTATCTACGTGATGAACGTATAGATTTTGCAGCCGGATCTCGTACTATAAGATGGCTTTAATGACCGATAATTCCAAGACACCATCTCAGAAACGAGATTTTTTGTTAATATCCCGCATCTCTTGTGCGAGAAACACTTCGTAATTATGCTTTATAGTAATTATATTAGGTCAAGCTGTGATATTTTTTTTTACATATTTTTACATAACTCGTATTAATTTTCACCAAACTTTCTTATAAATATTACATTTAAATAAGTTAGATAGTGGCGGTTCTTGGTGTTGAGAATAGTACTAACCATCGATCACTATAATATTAAATAGAGTATACACTGGTATGTGTAAGCGCAAAATCTTTGTAAATGATTTTATTCTTTAATAGACTATCCACCCGGTTTGTATATAGACCTTAAGTGAAATTGCGGCAAGTATATTAAATATTTCGTTGTTTACAAAGAGTGGTTAGTTTTGTTGACTTGTGAGTCAGAAATCAGAACCGCCACTGAATCTATAGCTGCCTCGTTCAATTGACTTACTGATCCCAAACATGGTGTTTTATTCAAACATGTGTACAAAAGTTTAAATAGTTTGCAATATGCGAATTAATATATTTTTTGTCAACTTTGATATTGACTATGAGTAAATACACCAACAGTCGCGGGCGCTGCTTCCGTTGAGCTTGTGTGGGTCTTAACTATGATGGATTTAGGGGTCAAACTCGAAACAAATATTTGCGAACTACACAAATATTTGTCACAGTTTGGAATTCAAACCCACAGCCCTGCGTCGCAGCCTAATCTTCCGCTACGCCGCGATGGCTGTCTTACATGAAGCATTTATTTGCCATTTTATTACGGTACACGTCATATACGTACATATATAATAATTACAATAAATATTCTTCTCATACTAGCATGTTATTGTGTTAAATAAATCATTGTGGGAGTTACTTTAATGTATACCATACCTACAGGTCCAAAATTACAAAATAAGTCAGGAATTTATCACGGATCGAATATCAATAAGAAAAATGTTACCTCATTATTAGCTACTAACCGCTATCGGCTAAATGTATATTCAACGACTATCCAGTATGGGGCGTGGTGGTGGTGCGGTCAGCCCCCGGTGCGCGTGTGTTCGCTGGTGTGGTTGGCGGGCGTGGTGGTGGGCGTGGTGGCGGCCGCGTCGGGCTCGCGGCGCCAGCGGGCCGGGCCTCGCTCCGCGTACTGCGCCTCCTCGAACCCGGACCGCAGCCCCAGCACGATGCTCAGCGCCGACGCGTCCTGCCCGTGGCACCCCGAGTACCGATACTGCGGCTTCTTGTCGAACTTGCAGCCGGCTGACTGCGCACCTATAACAAAATATTCATTGTTTTGAGATTGTTCATAATTCTTAAACGCTTGTTAGGATTTCTTTCTGACTTTGAATGGCATAGAAACAGTGCACAAGTTTTGTTAAATAGACATTTGCCAGATGACGTACCGATAGGCATGATGCAATCCTGTGTGAGCGCGCACTGTATCCAGAGCCGCATGACATCCCCGACGGCGCTGGAGTTGGCGACGATGAGGTGTTCGGCGTCGATCATCTGCACGAAGAGGAAGTCGTCGATGGCGGCGTGCAGGTAGTGGAACATGCGCGGGTGCGTGAGCGAGGTGACGGCGGCGCGGCGCGGCCAGGCGCGCACGCCCAGCGGCGAGGCGGCCGCGCGCGCCCACACGCGGCCCAGCGCGCGCGCCGGGCCCGCCCAGCGCTGCGACACCTCGCAGAATATCACGCCGCCCACGCGGCTCAGTGCGTGCTGCAATGCACATTACCACAGTACCACTAAATCATAGTAACACCCAAAAATAAATCACTAATGCCTTAATAACAAACACTTTTCATGAACAAATTTAAAATCAAGTTTTCTCGCCTGACAATTTATAAGAATTAGAGATTTAACGCCTCATGTGTCAGAACGACCAAAGCTATGGAAAATAAATATGTCGTCAAACAACTTGACCCCATAGGCGGGGCCTGAGGGGTTTGCGGGAGGCTAAAGTTGCCTGATCCACCAATCGGTAGGTCTATACACCGTGGACCCGCACGTGCTTTCCCACAGATATCCACAAGCGATGGGTCAAGTTGTTTGGCAATAGCTATAGTAACTTTATGTATTCTATGGAATGAATTTTCAGAATAAGAGCGATTGTATAGCACGTAAAAAACAATCTTTCCAGTTTTAGTATTATAGATTTTATACTATACGACACACATTTTTAATCCTCTTATAAGTAACACAAAAAAAACTACATGAGACGGCGAACAGCTGTTCCATAACATTATGAAAACGAAACATATCATGAAAAACAAATTACGAAGATTAAACGTCACCACACAGTTCCAATTCTGAATTCCTTAGATGATCGAGAATAATTGCGGAAATGAGGTCAGCAAACGAAAAAATATTCTGGCACCGGCGCCGTTTGCGGCACTAGGCATGCGACGGGGCGACAAACTGTAGCCTAGTGTTTAACTGAAAACTACATTACTTAAATTAATATTATAATATATAACACACTGATTAGTGCAATCTCCGAAACTCATTATTAACGAAACAATGGTTAGAGTACATTGATTAAAACTAATAAGATTAATTAATCTTCGATCGATACCTACAAACCCCACACCGAGGGTTTGTGTAGTCTAAACTAGCTCGATCGTAACGATAGGTGGAGCGTACACCGCCTATGGTTTAGGAAGTTAATATCGGCTGAGCGCACGCTGACAACCGAGAGTTTCGTACTTATATATTATTGTAGTCGTATTTACGCAATAGTTATAATTAATAATTATGTGATAAAGCTAAAATTAACTTTTAAATCTATTGGCTTCGAAGCTTAATTTTTTAATAACTCCAAAAGACTCCTGAATTTATATTAATTTAAACTTAATACAGAAGCAGAACCACTCTACACTATACAGTCTACAATACATATAGAAATTACTGAAAAATGGCCTTGACAGACAGAAACAAGACAAAGTGTTGCTGTAATTATTTCGCTTAATCATGTAAGGAACGGGAACCTAAAAAACGATACGTGTAAACATCACGTAAAAAAGACTTTTCATGTATAAGCAATCAGCTAGTATCAATAACAATTATAATTAACGCTCTCAAAAAGGGGTCATAGCCAATCGTGCTGTACCAACATTTCGCAAGACAAGTGTGCAAAGATATAGGGCGGTGTCGATCGATTGGTTTGTAGGTCGCCACTCGCCACCCAGACGTGTCGACACACCCAGACACACAATTTGACAAGCCGACACTCCCGTCAAACATACAGTTTGTGACTCACCGTGTCAGGGGACTCTTGCGGAAAACTACGCGATAATTATCGATTGTGTATTTTCGGAAGTATTCATCTTCTACTTCCATCTCACCTTACATTGCTCCTTTGTCGGGTTGACATGATACACTTGCCAAGCATGTTGCAGAAACGACATGTCTTAGATTATAAAACCGGTCGCTTGCTTTACATAAACTCGCACTATAGGTATGCTATTCCAAGCAAATCTTAATAGAAACACCCAAACAGCCCAACTGGGAAATCAAATCTCGATCACCCTGTCATGTAATTGAAGGTTCGTTATGGTGCTTATATTGTTTCTAGAGGCGCTTTAATCATTATTTCAAGAGCTGATTAGATAACGAGACAACGAATGAATGATATGGCGATAGGCTCGCCCCCTATCACATCATGGGACGGAATACGCTCGGCGAAAAGTGGGTGCACTAGTTGCGCCTCTGCCCACCCCTTCGGGATGAAAGGCGTGAGTATGCGTACAACGAATAAACAAAAATATTTCCTAGAAAGGCTTCAGGGCTTGGAATCTTGGAAAGCTATCCTTGTGTGCGCACATAATGATACCAGTTATTACATGGTTTCTATTAAAATGGGGAGAAAATTATATCCATGAAAAACAACAAAAAATAATTCGCTCGAACTCATTTAGTGGACAACTGTTGGCCTCTATTTTTTTCGACGCGTTTGAAACGTTCAGTGTCTATCTAGGTATATAATTAATCAAAGCAATCATTGTTAAAAACGTTATTAAGTATAAAGTTATCATCTATTACATATGTGTAATGTGTTTATCAGTTGTATATATTACGAGAAACAGGCGTTAGTTCCGATAAGGTGTTAATTGACAGGCCGGTGTTCACGGCATGGAGTGCTGTATTTTATCTGGAGTGGCGGCAGACAGATGGCGCGCCCAGGCCGGTACCACGAGTGCACGATGCCAACACGAATCAAACATTGGCGGGTTAAGTACGCAAACATAACATGATGCCTCTAATCTCTATGTAAAGTCAACTTACAAATTACATCATAAAGAGACACAAAAAGGTACGGTTTTTTTGAATGGGCACGGCAATGTGACCCCACTGCACCTTATGGCACTTATGGTAAGCGGAGAGGTCCAGATAGTGTCGAGCGATGATGATTCCTCGTCAGGCAACAAGATGATGTCTATTTGACTATCTGAAATCTGAATAGGGTGCGACTACGAAAACCAATAATGACGCCGCAAATCAACGTTGTATCATGATTCACATCGTATCGTAAGTGGCTCTCGAGTCTCGACGCAGATAAATATGTTTGCAGTGAAGCGAGCTTAAGTCTGTGTCAACAGCGTGTGTGCAGAGATTACAGAGCTTCCTTATGTTTGCCGTTTGCTCCAGTATACATCATATTTGCAATATGTATTACTATTCACTACATGTAAAATATTGGGCAACTGTTTTTATAGCAGCTTGAGAAGCAAGCAAATGAATCACCAGATCACGAATCGTTTTTAACACTTTGTTACGGTGGAGGGATCGAACCCGTTGTTTCTTATTTTACAAGTTACAACTCATCGCATCACGGCCTGTCAAATTATTGTAAAGGGAGATCGAAATCGCGTAGTTCCCTTTCACATCCGGCTCAAAGACCACTTGTGCCACTACTACTGTCAAATTGTAAGGAAATCCTACCACTTCCTTGCGCCAGTAACTCGACCCGACTCGCCTGATCGCATGTCAACGTGCGCTACGCTTCCGGCGCGCGCAAATTGCACTCACTTGACCCACGGTTATTTTAATCGACTATATAATTCAATTAGGTGTCATTAGCATTAATTAGCATGGCGATTAACGCGCTAATTACTGACACGCTGTTACTAAATGCTATGCGAATTGTAATAGTTCTCTCATGACATTGGGGGTCATTTTCCGTTGTGTAATTGACATATAAATACTAAACTCTTAAATTACAGACAGGGGACAAAAGATATAAGAGGGAAATACCATAAACCATACGAGTTGATTTGAAATATAAGTTCAAGAAATGCTATAAAAAGCGGACTATTTAGGTGACTGTTAAGCGAATAATAAAAATAAAATTGTTTGCACAATATCTATGAGTACAAACTTCACAGCATAATTAAGCCATGAAGTTCAAATGATAAACACAATTCCGCATGGCAGGCCCTAAATTCGTTGATATTACATTGTTTTGACCAAATCCCCCTAGCTGTGGATTTACGACCAAGCCTAGGGCGCGCGATAGCTCCGAATGCGTCTTTGGAGTAAATATTTGCGTTAAAAACAAACGTTTTGTTTGTAAATTCCAATAAAAACGTTTTTCAAATGACGCCACGTACCCCATACATTGCAAGCGTGCTAGGGCTGCATGTCTAGTTTAAAAATCATAATTTTAGTTATAGTTTATTTCAAATCAGAATATGTACTATTTCCATGAATTCCAGATTAGAGACACCTAAGCCAAATGCATTCCAGAAAGCTGCTGCCTTCCACCTCCGTATTTGCCCATCTCCAGAATCCCTCTAATCACCTTCTAAGTATTTTGTTTTTAATGTGGCCCTACTTAACCTAGCGAAACCTCTGCCCTTGGCTCTTGCATCTCTTGCGTATCACGAACGAATATCGCATATTATACGTTGGTGATTCGTCAGTCGGCAGGCAGCGCACGCGCAGAGTTCCGACCTCGCACACTCGGCAAACAGGAAGCTACACGTTCGCGCTGTATTTGGCAGAACGCGTCACTTATTTGTGAACTGGGCTTGTATTTTTAATGATTATAATTTACAGAAACTTGTATAAAAACCTCAAGTGATCCACGAGAGCGAACACGCTGATGTCATGTTTAAGTATTGTATTTGGATTAATGAGAAAATATTTCGTCACTTTTTCTTCAAACAAACTGCACACAATTCCAGCGCTATTGCTGACAAACGCCAAAACCTTTTAGTATTTTATAAAGTCGGTGTGAATTATTAACATTCATTCCTTTCCTGCGAAAGACTTTATACGTAACTGTCCATGGCAAATAATAATTTATCATCAAGTGATCCACAACTCATTCACTAGCAGGCCTATGAATACTGCTGCATTACGATGACTTACCATTAGATTTTAGTGCTCTTTTAAGGAGTGGAGAGTGGTACCTGTATGATGAGAGGCCTGAACGCGTGGATGCTCTCGTCGGCCACGTGCGACGGGAACGCCTCCAGGTCGAAGTCGATGATAGCGCACTTGGACGAGTTGCAGTAGTTCGATACCTGCAAACATTCATAAGTCATGTCACTAGCAGGTAATTCTTTGTCTTTCGTTTTTCGTATATGACTAATAACCAACTGCTAAGCAATTTGGTAGTAGGTAACAAGCAGCAATTCAAGACACGGGAACACCAAGCAGTTTTTAAATACGGAGCGAAGTAAATATTATATTGAACGGAATTGGAAGGTCGGAAACTTATCTATACTTATTATATAAAGCTGAAGAGTGTTTGTTTGTTTGAACGCGCTAATCTCAGGAACTACTGGACCGATTTTGAAAATTCTTTCACTAATAGGAAGCTACATTACTCCTGAGTGCTATAGGCTACTTTTATCCCGGAAAAACTTTGCCACGCGGGCAGAGCCGCGCGCAATGCTAGTTATAGATAAAATGCAACTATCGCTTTCAACTATTGTCTTTGATTTTATGTCCCGATATAATTTACAGTTATTTCGGGTAATAATCAAATCCGGAGCAAATTACATGTATATAGAAGTAAGTCTCTATAAGTGGGAATAGATCTCAAGGACTTAAATGTTTACACAGCCGAAACATGCCGCTGTAAGTAACAATTTGGCAGTCAGTTGTTTAAAAATCAGTTACAAGTTACAACCTGTCCATATACTGTCCAATAACCAGACCATGTCAGAACTTTTCAAGGTAAATAACAATGATATTCGTTAGCAGTCTTCCCTCACTTAAAAACTACCTATCATTGCATCTTTTTTGTGATTGAATCATTAAGTGGTTAGTAATACTAACTTAGTATGACTCAATTGATACTACTACGTTCTATGACTACCACCGTGTGTAAAAACTTCACTGCTGTGGTGCTGCTGCTTCTTCAATAAAACTATGGGTGTTTTATTGAAGAAGTAGAAATGAGGATGGGACGGAGAGGAGATTCGTGGAGCCTCTGGCAACGAAAGCATTATTAAAGCTACTACATCAGGCTGGTATTCCGTAAGATAACGGTATAACGCCAGTCGTACGCCCATTTATGCTACAGTATAGACTAAAATGAGGACCCTGGGAGCTTAAAACCGCCATACCAGACAGCTTTAAGATGCAACTGGATAGCGTGATTCTTTTTCTGCGATGCGCTAAATGCGGCTCCATTCATGTTAATTGTCTAAAAAACTGTAAACTCACCACAGCCAAGGAATACGGTTTTAATCCTATGTTATATAGCAGAAGCGTGTAGGGTAGATGTGCGGCGGCGCGCACAAAGCCGACGGCGGGCGCATGCGCGTCGCCGCGCGCGTACGTCACGAGCGCTGGCACGGTGGTGTTGCGCCACGGCTCCGCGCCCGCCAGCCCCACCAGCCGCTCGTACCGCTCCTCTTGCACCAGATTGCTCTCCTCCACATCACGCAGATTCTCCTGCGCCAGAGACACCTGTTTTGTTTTTATGCATGTTACCATATCTTTAAATCAATTTAAGTATAGTTGTGGAATTGGTATTAGGCAGTCGGAAGTTTGTTTCTCCACGTCATTCTTAGTCTCCGATGTTGAGGGCCACCCAAAAGTGATTTTTTAACGCCTATTATCGCTTGATTAACTTCTGAATAGCCAAGTTAAAGTATGCATAATGTAAGCGACGATTAGGTACCTAGTTGAAAGAGGGGTCTAAACCGCTTCACTATCCCTACCACACTAAAATATTTCAAATAATAATATATTGATTTCTCAATTTGTATGTTAAAATCAATTAGTGTGTCATAAACCAATTTTAGAAATAAACTGCATTTTTTTAAGTCATGAATTATTGTTAGTGCCAACGAGAAATCTTAACTATGGATATGACCAGTACCGGCTTTAGGTTGGGGCAGTCCGGGCGATCGCCCAGGACGCTAGATCATTAGAAAGGCGCCAGGGGCCCTAGATTACGCCACAGGCATCGACTCAAACATGACCATCGACATAAGGTTTTGCTAACAAAAATACTATGGTGACCGGAAAAGGGTCTTTTTTACCAGGCCGTCCGAGTGACCTAAGTCCGGCTCTGGATATGACATGATTGTATATTCCTGTATTTTTTATTGATTAATTAAATGTCAATTTACTAGCGATATGGGTGGTTACTGGTTACCCCTCTCCCACGCATAGGGTTGCCAGGTCGTCAAACCTAATAGCCGGACAGACGAGACAGTTTGGCCGGACATTTGGATAAAATGGCCGGACACCCTGAATTATTAAGGATTTTGTGTCTTAGTATAAATACGATTTCTTAGCTCCCAAGTGTATTTCCATGGTCGTTTAATTTTACGCATTTTGCAGCCTCTCTAAAGTCACTGGTCAAATGTAAAAAGCCTAGCAAAAGCCGGACAAGCCGTAGTTTGGCCGGACATGCATTCAAAAAGCCTAACTATGTCCGGCTTTATCCGGACACTTGGCAACCCTACCCACGCAACCTTCGTGCCTACTCAAACGAACTGAGTTCCGTGAGTTACTGAAATGAACTCTACAGTTTACGTCCTTAACCGACGGGTTGAGGTCGGTGATTGGTGACTACCAATCACCATGCGCTCTTGTTATATGAAATAGTTTTTACGCGTCTCTGCGGCCTTGATGTAACGAACACGATTTATGCGTTGGTACACATTTTTTGTCAACAACACGGCATGTCCGACGTCGAACGAGACGTATTTTACGATAACCATCAGCGGCCTTGTTCTCACGGTAATAAGTATTTGATTATAATAATGTTAGGGCATTGGTAAACTTGCCTGTCCACAAAAAGTTGTATTGCCTGGGACATTATTAAAATGTAGGCTTGGCCGAATATAATTATTATTAGATAGCAGGTAAAATACACACGAAAGACTATTATTGCGTGCGGAGCCATAACATAGCTCTCGTCTAACGGCCGATTTCAGTTTTCCAGATTTTCGTCATTCATGTCTAAAAGGGTAGACGAACGGCTGTAGTTATAAATGGATATCATAATACCTCAGTTGCCTTATACGTTAGCTCGTTACGACACCAAAGGGAACTATTTATTCTGTCTAGCCTCTGTAGCTCAGTACGTGTAATGCTCATCTGGGACGTATTCGGCACCTATCAAGGACTGGACTGGACTACACCACAGCTCTGCCTATAGTAACGAAACTTTAGACACCAGTCCTAATCTTTCCCTTCACATTTGTACAATTCCAGCCAGTTTCAGGTGTGTACGGTCGTTACATCGATAGGCCGTCAACCTCTGTCATGTAGCTGGTCATTACGAAATCTACCTTTGTAAAATAATAATAAAAAAACTGGCGGAAATAATCATTATTTAAAAAACTAGTTTTATAAATTAATTAATTTATTGACCATGACATTTACTCTGTTTGGTAAAAACAAATATAGTATTAACATGTTATTGCACACCTTTGTGTATATAATAGTACAATATGAATTTAATTTGCCATTCAGATAATTTTGTGAACAAAAAATATTGTTTAAAAGTCTAAGTTGTATAGTCCAAATAGTTTTTGCTAACTATGACAAGATTTAGGTATTATATTGATGACAAGGTAGGTGTGGCAGTTGGGTGTTTATTTATATTCAGCAGTAATAGCTACCTATAGCATCACCATCAAACAGCTGGTCAAATATAAGTCAAATAATTTTTTCAACATGCTTGAAAGTCACCCTGACCTAAGTTTACCATTTATAAATTAATGAATGCCTGTTAGGGCCTTAAATGCCAAATTTTCCAGAAAAACGCCTGTCTAAAGTAAAAAGCTGTAGATAATAAGTATAGGATAACATATAATTTGTATGTATGTTTGTAATGAATAAACTCAAAAACTTCTGAACGGAAGTCGATGAAATTTGGCACCCGAGTAGATTATACGAGTTGATATGCAGTTAAATATAAACAAATGCAATATAATCACGTTTTCAAAAAATATTAATATTTATCTTAATAATTATGATGTAAATGGAGTAATTTTAAAACGAGTCAACACTATACGAGATCTTGGAGTGCTGTTTGACTCAAAGCTATCTTTCATCGATCACTATGACAAAATATGTAGTAAAGCCAATAATATGTTATCGTTTATTCTTCGTGTCGGTAAACCATTTAAAAACATTTCGTCACTTTTAACCCTATACAGCTGTTTAGTGAGATGCACTTTGGAGTATTGTTCGCCTATTTGGTCCCCGATATACCACACACATAACGATAGAATTGAATCTATTCAACGCCGATTCGTTCGATCATTGTGCACAAAATGTGGTCTTCGACGTAAAATACCTGAATACACCGATAGGCTACAGGAATTTCATATGGTTTCCTTAGCAAAACGTAGGGAGGTAATTGATCTCTGTACTCTTCATAAAATTGTTAATGGAGCGCTTGACTGTAATTTGGTTGAGCCGTTGTACTTTAAGTTGCCGACTCGGTCAGTGCGTGTTCAGCAATTGTTCAGTGTACCACCATTCAGCAACAATGTATCACAAAATAATCCCTTTACCAGAATGAGCAAGTCAAATAATGATGTTTGTACGAACCTAGACATTTTTAACATTAGTTTTGCTTCCTTCAAAAAATCCCTACTTAAAAACCTGTAACTAATAATTAATATATAATTTTTCCCGTAAACTAGACTAATCATTCCGAATTTTGCGTAATGTTACCAATTAACTGAATTGTTGTGTATAGTTGTAATAGGGCTTCAGACTCATTCAGCTTTTTAATGTATTATAGATCTATCATTTGTTTAGTTTGTAGTCTGTAACTGTACCTAATAAATAAAATAAAATAAAAATAAAATAAATTATGTCCTGGATTAACACATAGGCTACTTTTTATCCCGGGAAAATATTTTTATCCCAGAAAAACTTTTTCACGCGGGCGAAGCCGCAAACAGAAGTCTAGTTCAAGATAAAGACTGATATTTTTCAGCAGCTAATTTTCAAACAATGCCTGTCACAGACCAATGCTGGCTGCACTCCTATTGTAAACCTTAAAATGCTTGTCAAACGTGGCAAATGTCTGTTATATGGTAATCCCACCCTGTCCATACATTGGAGTATAATCAGTGCAGGTAGAAAAAGTAGCAGGGTGCAAATTTATAATTCCTATAAACATATTGGCAAAAATCTGATAAAGCTAAAAACAACTATCAATGAAACTGAGTGCACATAACAAACATTGCGAGTCATTAACTGTTGTTATAGAATGGAAACAACAACTTGATAACTGATTCACATTTCACACCATCCTATTGTTGCATTCACTGAGATGACACTTACTGCTTTTGACTTATTATACTGTTTTACTTTATTATGTATCTTTCAAGAGCTTTGTTGTTACAAATATATTGCTGCGGAATATGTGTTGATCTATTTTATATTTTGTTTATAGTAATCACATAATTTATTGTTATGCTGTTTATGATTTTTTTTAAACATTACCTGAGAAATTATAGAGTACTTTTTTAATTTAACCCGTCAACGCCCGCTTATATATAGCTATAAGCTAATTTCCTTATATAAATGGACACCGGTGTCCACCGCGGGGGTCCAAGGATTAAAATGAAAATTAATACATGCTCAATAGACACAAATAGTCCAGGCCTCAAAAAATAATACTCCTAATACACACACATAGTGAATATTAGCTAGGAAGGAGCTTCAACAGCAAAGGAATATTCTTCTTCTTCTCTTAGGTTAATGGCCCCACCGTTACAGCGGTGATTTTGCCAATGTCTTCATGTAGATAGTGGTCCTCAAAAGTAAAAAAGCATAACTTCAGATTGGACTATTTCCTATCAGGATCAAAAAACAAGATCCGGCCGAAGGAATATTAAAAATACATCCAAACATTATCTGTCAAGCTATATGGAAATAACCCACATCTTGTTATAAAATCAGCACATTTATTTTATATATTTAAGTAAACATCATACTACATGTTTCAGGTGAACTGCTCCTTAACTCAACAACCAATATGCATTTGGAGTGCATTGTATTGGATTATTATAATATCCTTTCCTTATATAGTTCTATTTACTATTGTAACACATATTATGCTATACATAGTTAGAATTCAATGCTAAAACTAAAAATACGCATACTCACACCTTTTATCCCCGGAAGGATAGGCAGAGGCGCAACTAGTGCAGCCACTTTTCGCATTGCATATTCGCCATATCGGGCAAAAATTCCAGATTCCGAGCTGATACTGATTAGAAAAATCCAATATCACAATCCCTGACCCGGGGATCGAACCCGAGACCTCAGCATTGCAGTCGTACTGTAATACAACTACGCCACGGAGGCAGTCTAAAACTAAAAATAATGTATGAAATATATACAATCAATTGATAAATAAATATAATATTTTATTGTATTGGTAGAATATTGATAGAGAATAGTGTCAATGTCCCCCCACTCACAATATATTTAAAATGCCACGGCGCATTATTTGGCGCCACTTCTCTGACTGGTGCCAATCCTATTCAACAATAGTAAATATTTAAAATTCAGATATCAAAATACCTGGAAGTCCTTTATATGCTGATGGGTTTGCGAGACGATGCTCTGGATCGACTGCGGCGGCTGAGAGTGGAACACTATCAGGAATATACTTATTGCAAATACAGATGTTGAGAACACAAGAAAACTTTTTGTTTTCATTTTGTACACATTATCGTAATATCGCACTCACTCCTGACATTATACCACTGCTACAGTACTAATCCAAGTGTTACCGAGTCACACTGTTACGCCTACATCATATTTTAATTGTTCTTTCATAAAATAAAAGAAATCAATATCAATGACACGAACATCGCAAGCAACACGCATCCGTCTTTATATAGGCATCATGCCGAGCCGGTAGCCTATATAATTGTTATTAGTATGAAACAAATTGTATTAATACATCGGCAAATAGTTAAAAAATACTATAATTTATTTCGTAACTTTATTATTTCAAAATTTATTAACTCAAAACTAAGAACGCGTCCACTTAACTCCACTTCGATCGTTAATCGTTTTGGCTTTTGCGGCTGCTTGACATCTGTCTGCTGTCAAATGCTAGGCGACAGTATGTTTTGCTGTCAGTTTTACCACAGTCACGTCTGTGAGTGACGAATAACCTATCGTCTATTGTGATGATTGATGGTTGAATGGCGGTGATTGACGAATATCTGGATTTTTTGATTTGCGCGTCACGCAACCATCAATCATGACTTTTCTTCTTCTTCTTCTTCTCTTAGGTTAATGGCTCCACCGTTACAGCGGTGATTTTGCCAATGTCTTCATGTAGATAGTGGTCCTCAAAAGTAAAAAAGCATAACTTCAGATTGGACTATTTCCTATCAGGATCAAAAAACAAGATCCGGCCTGAAGTGTCCCATGAAAAGTTATACTCAGATTATGAAAATTATTGATATATATCTTTTAAATCTATAAGTTGATAAATTAAGCAGAATAATTATAGCAAGAGCATAATATATTAATAGCAGAAATAAAGGAGTCAAAAATTATTGATGTTCTTTTGGATAGGAGGTTTTAACTACAGAGACTATAACGGCCATAGATAAAAATTAAAATAATTCTAAGTTACCGGAACCGGATTTAGTGGAAGGTGACTCATGTTAAATGAAGGCATGTGAAATTGTTTGATAAAAGGACGGGATTAGTGACAAAAGTATTAAATGTTTATTTTCCACACGACGGGAAACATCTAAATTCTTGAAATTGAAAATGACAGAAAGAGGGAATTCTAAGGAACCTATTGAGAGAAAGCTAGATGGATTTATTAGTTAATAAGCATCGATCCGCAAGAGGGAATAGTGAAAAATAGAGGGTAAGTGATATGTTTTTTATACCTCGGAAATCTTAAAGAAACAGGTTATTCTTTTCGATAAATTTGGCCAAATGCTTTACATGATTAGAAAAAACTGTTGTCAACAGAACCTTGACATTCACAGGTCTGGGGAAGTCGGCAGGGAGGACTTCATGCATTGAGTAAGGGACTTTGGGACAATTGAAAAATAGGTGTTCTAAGGAACCTTCATCCAAACCACATTCGCATAGAGAATTGTCTCGGACTCTAATCTTGGCGAGGAATACTGGGGAACAGACGTGACCCAGGCGTAAACGGATAATTGTTGAGGTAATTTTTTTGTTTATCTTTCGGTATTTAAAAAACCATGGCTTTGAGGGGATAGAAGGTTGAATGGAGCCATAGAAAGAACCTTTGGACAGTTTTGAAATCTGCCATTGGGTGTTCCAAATAGACTGTAAATCTGTTTTTGTCCTACTTAATAAGTCACGAGCAAAGCATAAATTATAGGATTCTACTCCAGAGGAAATAGCCAAACGAGCACATTGGTCCACAGTTTCATTCCCTGGTATACCTGTGTGACTAGGAATCCATGATAAAACTACTTCTAATCCAGAAGAATGGCAATGAAATAGTTTCTCTTTAATTTTCAGAGATAGGTAGAAAGGATGTTTATGGAAGGAGGCTTTTAGGATGTCTTGCAGAAGACTCTTGGAGTCTGAGAAAATCAAAGATTTGTTGATTCTATGAGCAAGGACAAATTGAATAGCTTCCAGAACGGCCACAGCTTCACCCGAGAAGATGGAAAATTGGGGAGGGCATTTAAAATTCAGAATAAAAAATCATGACTTTTGTGCGATCGTCTAATGACATTTCGTTCAGCAAACGTCAGTCAGCGCGCGGACAGCGATGGAGTCGGATATATTATATTGCTTTGACGAGGCGCCCGCGCACGTGCGCAGCCAATCACACTCTCTCCGAACTAATATTATGCTATAGTCGGAGAAAGAGTTTTTTGTTTTAAGTTTTGGAACAATCCCTGAATTGTGGTATATGCCACGAATCTTTAATAGTTAGTAAGATAATAAAGAAAATAGTTTTCACGGTTCTTCTCTTCTTTGGTATCTCGTATTTCAGACTAAATTAATCTATACTAATATTATAAATGCGAAAACTTTGATGTTTTTTACTCAATCACACCAAAACGGCTGAACATCTAGATCGGATGTTTGGCTCAGAGATAGATTATAGTATAGAATAACACATAGGCTACTTAATCCCGGGAAAATATATAGCTGGACTTTTATCCCGGACAAACTTTTTTAAGCTGGCGTAACCGCTATAAAAAGCTGGGTAAAACAAAAGTATGACTATAAAACTTTCTTTTATACAGCGAATATTTTACCTAACGCTTTCTTGACGTTTTTTGCTCTAATTTCCAATTTATTTTATAACTATTCATACTAAGACGATTGAAAACGTATGTTCTCCGTGAAACCTTGAGTATGACTGAAGGTGATTTTGAGTGATTGTGTAATGCCAATGTGCTTACATTATTCACTCGTCAATCATGAGTAATGGAATTGAATGCCGGTTGTGTGAGCGTGTAAAGGAGGCCTTAGGGGTCCATTACCATTAAGCGTCCATTACACGCTCACAAAACCGGCATTCAATTCCACCACTCGTGATTGACGAGTGAATAATGGTGACTGATGAAAACAAATTGGCATTACACAATCATTTGAGTATTTGGTAAATACTCAAAGGTTATATAGCAAGCGCTTTCGACATGATTTCAACAACTTTGATTGCTATATACTCAAAGTTCAACAATTACTGTGCCATAGACTACAGTTTAGAGTTATTACGGGCGGGAGGTCTCAATGAGGTATATTACACAGTTAATAATATCTCGTGATACTCGTATCATATGATAATACTGATGCAATATTGATGCGTATCGCAGAATCGCGATAATATCACAATTTATCCGGATATTTTGAAATCTACGATACTAAGGGGGCGTGGCTTCAATATTATTGACAGTGTAAGTGCATCGTGATATTTTCTGTCAGTACACACTCGCAGTCATGGCGGAAGGAAGTGAGCAGCCTATCGAATTGAGCCCCGACGATGCCGAGTCACAACAAAGTGACGAACTTAAAAATTATTTAAAAGAGTTTCTTCTTTTGTACGATACATGCTTGTGTTTATGGAACCCTAAAGACAAAAAATATTTAAACCAAATTAAAAAAAATGAAGACCTCAACATACAGCTTATAGCTTGTGTCATATGTGTGTTTTGTTTAGTAATATAAGGTGAAACCAAGTTTAAAAGCTTTTCAAACAAGTCTTCACAAATTCTAAAATAATTGTCGTAACTTTTTTTTATTTTATAGCATTGAATGACGAGACGAGCATGCCGTTCGCCTGATGGTAAGCGATACGACCACCCATAAACAGTAGCAACACCATCCAGCACCTTGACTTACAAAGTACTGTGTGGCATTCCACTGCGCTCGTCATCCTGAGACATAAGATGTTAAGTCTCATTATGTCTAGTAGTTATACTAGCTACAATGTCCTTCAAACCGAAACACAACAGTGCATGCACACTGTTGCTTTGCGGTAAAACTAGACATTGCGGTGGTACCCACCCAGACGGCCTCTTACATAATGAGAGACCTACCGCCAGTAATCGTTCAAATAGCATCCAAGAGCATTTCTTGAGTGATGTTCAAATGAGTGTATTGGTTTCGTTTTAAAATCCAGTCTTCTGTCTGTCACCCAACGCTTTCTACGACGTTTACTTTCAACGCAAAAAAAAACTGCCTTTCATCTATTATCCATGATTTCAGAAACACAACCATACTCCAGTAAAGTCAACGGCATACTGAAGTGGAAATATTGATCATAATATTGATAAGTGTAATAGCCCACTTCAGTATTTGAGATCTTGTGATAATATCGCGATTCCAGTATCACGATATTATTGACTGTGTAATATACCCCATAACTTTTTTTTTTGGAACGAAGTTCCTTATCGCGCGTTGTGAAAGGGGGCTGGACGGAAAAGTTGTCACGACACTTTTTGCTATTATCTTACTAATATGAACCTTAAATACAATGCGTAGAAGCTATAATTCTTGAAACGAGTATATTTTTATTTATTTTATTTATTAAAGTCATTAAAACCATTTCTTACTAATCTAATATGAACCTTAAATACATTGCGTAGAAGCTATTTCCCCAGCGTTGGCACGGCACAAGTACAAAAGAATCGAACGTAACATTCTTTTTTCAAATTTTGTTGATTTATTCTACTTTGGTTACTGACATTTATCAATAACAAGACTAAACGTGCTTTGCTCGCGTTTAAAAATCTACTTTATGTGGTAAGCGTAAGATCGAATTTGTGTTTAGTCAATCAAAATTTGTGATAAAAATGCTATGCAATAGCTTTACCGCGGTAGTCTCCGAGTGCCACACGTATTTATTTGTTTTTTTCTCTAGAAACTTATGTATTGGAACGGAAATAGGAAAATATTTATATATATACACACTCTGTTATATAAATAAAATTTTATTACAATTCCTTCACTAATTAATCGAAAGGAACTTCGTTCCATCCGGGTGTCCCTTGACACCTCTCATTGCTTTTTTTTATCGTAGGAAGGGAGTAGGGACATGTGAACAGTTTTAGTCAAACAGTATTATAATACTACCACTGATCTGTACTATTTACCACGGTCAATGAATACTACTGAAAGTTTTAGTGCTGTTCGTATCGCGATGTCTTCAAGAGACAAGATGGGAAGATGCAAATGTTTATTTTTGCTTTCATTTGAATGAATTTCACGTAGAATAGATCACGAGTATATAAAAAAAATTAAATACTTTATTGCTAAAAATTGCGGTTTGAAATTGACAGTTTACATTTTCGCGCGTAAACGGAGCTACACGCCCAGTGACGTCCTTCTAGTCATATTTGTGCGCCGGAGGCATTCATAAATGCATAAGTTTGGATTTTCGATATGTTTTTTGAATAAATAAGTACATCAATGTTACTATGAACACACACACACACTTTTTATCCCCGAAGGGGTAGGCAGAGGCGCAACTAAGTGCAGCCACTTTTCGCCGTACATTAGGTTAGATTTGGATATAACCGATTGCGTTGTCGCCATAAGACCTGAAATTACTGCTATGTGTAGTTTTGCTGCTGAATGAAATAGAAATAAAAGTCCCACTATGATTAGTTCGTAGTAGTTTAGTTCCTTTTTATTTCTACACATGAAAACTCTGTACTTTCAACAACAAAAAATTACAACCATGTGAGCATTAACTTTTGGTAGATTTCTGGATTCTTCTTTTATGAACCCAACTTCCATTTTGATTCGAAAACCTATTAATTTTCGCAATTAAAGAACGTTTACCTTTACAACTTTAAACCTTAAACAAGTTGCAGGTGTGATGTTACTAGAGGTAGATTGATTATAACACGTTCCTTTCAATTCGTATTTATTGTTAAAAATCGATATTAATAAAAATAAAAACACTGCAGTGGGCTTAGAATATGACAAAAAAACACGTCACGTCTCCGTTTCGTCTTATTGGGATTGGTTGAGAGACTAACACGTGACGGACGTATTGGTCTCGCGATCAATCACAAACATCAAAATTAAACGACATCGTTTTACGAGTTGCGTCTTTGTGTCACATTCTAAGCCCACAGTTCTTTTATGCTTTCCATTTTAGCCACAAAATATTGATAAATATTTTTTTTGCATCTGTATAAACTGTCAAGTGTCAGTTGTCAATTTCTCATTTTTGACAATCTATGTTTTTGAGAAAAAAAAAAATGTTTTTGACATGTTGTGTTCCAAAATCTAAATAGTGAATTAATGTAAATTGCTGCATTGATTTGTTTTCTTTCACGCACGCAAATTCTGTAATTAAGTTTTGCGCTAACTTATTAACTAATGTTAAAAATGTGGTATTCGAAGTGACTGACATACAATAATATTAGATTCTTTTCAACTTGGTTCTGGGAGCAAAATTGGCTCCGGTAATGGTGTAAATTGTCGTTACTATTTTATCAATACATTAACATACTAGAAACATTAATAAACCGGTGCAAATGATGTCCAGTATATCGAAGAGACGGAGGGAAGGTTCGCGGTCTAAGATCAAGGTAAAAAGGGGTCAAGTCGTGGCACAGCTTGGAAACTATGTCAGCGTGAACATAAAAAATGCAATTATAACGGCTTAATATAATAATAAGATAAAACTGCAGTGCGTGCGTCACATAGTTTTATATAACAATGCTTATGCGTCGACCTCAGAGTAAGTACTTACTCTGAGGCGTCGACAGTCAACACCTGTTGATAGCGGCGCGGGCACGGTTCGAGCGAGGCGCGAACACGGCGCGGCTATGTAGCCCACACGAAGCCCTCGACACATCAATATTACTCATCAATATTTAATTCCATTATATACCTGTTAAACGACATTCAGGATTTAAAAAAATTTATGAGTAAAAATTCAAAATTGAAAAGAATCATACAGACTAATGTGTCAAGGTCGTGTTATCAAAACAAATCCACTACTAATACAATGCACTAATTATTGTACTTATACAGATAACAATATGTAAGGAGTATTATAGTTATATACATAATGACTTCATACATAAAGTTGTTATTGACTTGTTACAAACAATATTCTCAAGTTAAAAGATCTTGAAACAAAGGTTCATAGCCTGCCTTCACAATTTATAAAACCAACCGTGTTACAGCTAGACCAATAATGAAGAATCGTGCATTAATTATACTGTGCTTACACCTAGATAAATACATTTATACTATATGAGCATAGTTATGAGGCATTTATCCTTATTTACATGTAAGGATAATCCACAGCTTGTTTACCACAAGGATGTTTCAATCATTTGCTTCAATAATATTAACATGTTGTATGTGGCTCACTCAACAGTATATCAAATAGTATACAAAATAATAGTTTACAACAACTAAAAAACATGCTTTATAGAAAATCCAACTAAAAAATAGAAAATAAATTTGAATTAAGAATAGTGTAAATAAGAAATAAATGTATTTTATTGTACAAAAAAGCGTGGGGTGCATGGTGTCAATAGTTATAAATATTTTGTTGACAGATAATATGAGTAGAAGTATTATATATCATTTTGATAATATCTTAAAAAGCACCCCACACTTTTTTTTACAATAACACTAGCTTTTGCCCGCGGCTCCGCCCGCGTGAATGAGTTTTCCCGGGATAATAGTCCCGCTTTATATTTTCCTGGGATAAAAAGTAGTCTATGTGTTAATCCAGGACATAATCTACCTGTGTGCCAAATTTCATTGAAATCCGTTCCGTAGTTTTGCGTGAAAGGATATTAAATTACTAATATGGTTATTAAAAAATAGGGGTTGATCGTAGAGGGTTGGGTTGGGTTGTTTGGTATGTATTTTTTAACGCTGATCATAAAAAAATAAAAACAAAAAATTTTATCTAAAAAATAAATAATAAATTTAAGGGGAACAACCCTTATCACTTAGGGGTATGAAAAATAGATAGTAGCCGATTCTCAGACCTACTGAATATAAATATAAAATTTCATCAAAATCGGTTCAGCTGTTTTGGAGGAGTAAGGTAACTAACATTGTGACATGAGAATTTTATATATAAGATACATATTTTTCTTATTTACACCATTCTTAATTCAAATTTATTTTCTATTTTTTAGTTGGATTTTCTATAAAGCGTGTTTTTTAGTTGTTTTAAACTATTATTTATTTTTAATTTTTTAGTTCTGTTCTACTATTGTTCAACAGATGTCACTAAAAATAAACGAAAGCGCCATCTTGTGACAAGTAGGATTTTTTTACGCATAAGAGTAGCCAGTTTAGTTGTAATTCTACTATGGTCCAACAGAGGTCACTAAAAAATATATAAATTGACAAAAATCTAATTTTGCAAATTGAATAATGGCATAATTTTATCAAATTAGTGTATTGTCATCGGTTCTCGAAAAATCTACAAAGTTTGAATAAAATCTGACCGTTTAAAGTGGGTCAAAATCGCGCCCAAAGGAGTCGGTTACAAACATACAAGTGAAGCTAATATAAAGCGTGTAAAAATAAAACATAGTAAACTACCCTATTGGTGTTTACAAGAAAACCTATCAAAGACTATCTCACTGACTCCCATTGGGCAGCCAAATGCCAGTATGGTAGTACACATTCCGTGTGTATTTTGTGTAAAGATTATACTGGATCCCATAGGGGCAGGTAGATTGACCTTATTTACCATTTGCACAATCATGGCATTTAGGTACTACTTAATTTTCTTTGTTTATTTGGGTCTGTTTAGGATACTCTTGCCTTGAGGTACCCTTAGCCTCTTTTTATTGATTTGTATGATCAAATTAAAAACAATATTACAACAGCAATGTCTGTTAATTGTCTCAGCTTACATGGAAACTGTCTATACAAACAGCAACAAACATTTTATTTAATTCCAGAGCATGGGCGACCACAAAGAGTTTCTAAGAAGAATTACCAAGACATTGTACTATGGACAGCTGCCAAGTTTGCCATGCCTGAGCCTACCGGTTACTGGTATGTTAAATGTAATGTAATAATAACAGCAAAAATCGTAGCCCTCCAGTTAGATCTAAACAGTTGAAACGCAACCGATACAAATGACATTGATATCAACTGCACATTTTGTGCTCTAGACAAAAATGATTCCACTAGATAAGGTTTTTAAATATGTGGCCAATAGCCTGTATGTGTCATGTATGGCAGAGATATCTTGCGCGGCGTGGTCGTCGGCGCAGCGCGGGCGGTCGCTGCGGCGGCTGCGTGCGGACGCGGCGGCAGGCATCGCGCGCTCAGCGTGCGTGTCGCCGTGCGCGCTGGTGCTGGCGCTGCTGTACCTCGAGCGGCTCAACAACTGCAATCCCGACTACATCGCCGCCGCCGAGCCCGCTGACCTCTTCCTCGTCTCCTTGGTAAGATATTTTACCTAATATATTTAAATGAGAAATTCTTATATATATAATTGGTTTCTCAGAAACGGCTAGAACGATTTGGATAAAATTTTGGATTTGGATAGTTTGAGCTCTAAAAATAAAATTGGGGTATTCAGTTTTTTTATTAACCCCAAACTTGTAGGGTTCGAAGGGGTGAGATGCTAAACCGTAGAACCGATTGTAATGAAATTCGGTATTGGGATATCTTGAATGTTGAAAACAAATATGAGATATATTTTTTCACTAACCCCAAAATGAGAGGGGTAAAAGGCGAGAGAAATTAAACCGCTTAACCAATTGTATTTAAACTTGGTTTGGGGATCTCTTGAAAGCTTTTTATTAATCCCTAAATAAGAAGGTTAAAAGGGGACGAAAATAAACCGTTGAACCGATTATTGTGAGAAATGATATTGATGTAGCTCGAGTATAAATATGGGATATTCATATTTATTAACCACTAACTTAGGGTAGCTAAAGGTGGGAGAAACTTAACCACGGAACATATTATTAAGACCAAATTTGATGCGGATATAATTATCTTAAACCATGATAATAAATATAGGACATTCGTCTTTTATCAACTCGTAACTAAGTGAGACAAGGGATCAGAACTGAACCATGTATCTGCTCGTGATGTAATTCAATATGGAAAAATTATGAAACCTGAGATTTCTATATCCTTTTTCTAAATCTAAACCGCTGAAGAACCGTTTCATTTTTTAATTAGTAAGGTAACTGTAGGTATCGACTCATTTGACTTCAGTCGTGAATATTTTCTTAAAATGGAAAATATTATTAGGACCTACTTTAAAGTAATAAATACCATGTATAGTAGGTATTAAAAAATCACCCGAGCAAGGCTCGGTCACCCGGGTACTGTAGACGTAAATCGTGATCAGTCGTCACGACTATTTATCGTATCACTTTAAGATGTGAAATGCATTTATATTTCCGGAAGGTCTCAGCCGGTAATTAAATCAATACAAATTAGTCGCATACATAATAATGACGTATTGAATCGCAAGCAATCATTTTATCATACTTTCGCCCCTGAACACTTACATGTGTAGCAAAAAACTGCCACCCGTGTGGGTATTGGGGCTTTCCATTACACAGACAACTCATGGCCTGTCTCGAAAAAAAACATTTAATTCAATTTTTTTCATCAAGATGGTTGGCAACAAATTCTTGCAAGACGACGGCGAAGACGACGACGTGGTCTGCTCCGAGTGGGCCACGTCAGGTGGGATCGAACTCAAACAGCTCAAAAAACTAGAAGTGGAATTTCTTAATGCTATAGTAAGTTTTTCATAGAGTAACATAGAGCTTCTACTTCAGGGATATATATATCTCTTCAATATGGTGATTACATCATCTTTAGTACTGATTACTGAGTAATCAATACTTCAACCATTGATATGCAATATTTTACAAAGTATTGAATGTCAAGTATGCCATATTAATTTTTGTACACAGTATACTAAAATTGTTTAGATTCATGTTTAAAGACTGATTTACAAATCGAAAATGCACATCCTAATTTGAATTTATAATTGTTACAGGACTGGAATGTATTTGTGAGTGATAAATCGTTCGAAGCGGGGCTGGAGTGGCTGGAGCGGCAGGTGGCGCTGCGGCAGGCACGGCTTCGCGGCTTCTTCACGTACTCGGACCTTGCGGCCGCGAGCGACGCCGCGGGGCTCGCAGACCTCGCTGCCGCCGTGTCTCGCGCCTGGCTCGCGCTCACCGCCGGCTACCTCGGCAGCGTCGTCGCCTTCCTCACCTCCACGCTGCTCATATCGCACGCCTGGCTGCCCGCACTGCAACTCGTCACCTCCAGAACAACCACTGCCCTCCACACAAACATCCTAACCCAAGATCACCAGCCGGAGCTATTTGTGAACACTACCTTAGACCCAGGCACGGAACGACTCCTCGACGACTCGCTGGCGACTGGTGCTATCAAATGCTGCTCCAAATGGACACAGTACCAAGAAGCTACGACCACCAAGCGAAGCTGGAATGACGCGGTGATAGTGCACGAGTGGAAGCTGGAGCCGTGGTGGTCACGGACCTCGGTACTCAACTGGCTGTACCAAAGCTCGCTCATAAACCCGATGCAGCGTTGGTTGGACAAGTTAAACCAGTACGCGGATATGTTCCGAGGCGAGGTGATGCAGAACTCGTCGGGCGAGCAAGTGTGCGGCGTGCGGGGCCGTTGCCACTGGCCGCAACTCGGCCGGCTCAGTGTGCTGGCTGCCGTGTCCGACCGGTAGGCACGCACCCGCTGCTGATAACTGTACATAAGTGATGTGAAACACATGCCCTAGATGGCATAAAACAATAAAAATTACTGATAAATTGTCACCTCAGCTACAGGAAATCAACAGTTATCACATGCGTTTATCATTATTTTTTTCTTAGGAATAAATACCTGTATGCTAATATGACACCAACAGGCATGTGAATCACAAAAAAGTATATATGTTATCAGCGCAAAGCTCCAAGATAAATGTCTACATTATATTTTTCCATTGTTAACAGAAACTAATTTGATGAAACTTGTTAAAATATTTTTAAATCCCTCTTCTTCATAGTAACGAATTTTAAACATAGGCTTTTTATGACCGGTTTTAAACTACTTATGTATGTCTGAATAAATGTGTATGTGGAATTGTATTTGAATACATATCAGTATTCCTTAACAATATGGAAGTATTTATTGCAAGAATATGTATTTTCTAAAACTTCCTGCGCATTTCTGTGGAAAAATCGCCATTCTAAGCATGCTGATACATAGGAGACATTGCATAGTGTAATGTTATCGTGAACAAAATTATACACAGAGCTGTATAAATCATTTTACCGACTACATACATTATCAAACAGAACAATTTGTGGTGCATTGCGCACCCTCGCTAGCGCATCGGTATCTTGGCTGAAGAAAGAGATAGTATATGAAAACTGTTTCTGCTTGTTTTCAGTTAATACTCTACGTTTTTTGTACTTATTATGGCTGTCCATTTAGGTATAATTATTGAAATAATTTGTTATCACTATTAGTGGTGCAGTTGCGGTGGGCGGTGAGATATCGCCGCGGTAGTGTCTTCCTGCGGTTATATAAGATTATCACGTACTATACAAGACAATTTGAATGTGTAAAGGCAACAGAAGCCAGAATGGCTAACTATCATGTTGAACATATTGTTAAATATAATGTCCTTAATGTTCAGGCATCAAACGCATGTTTAAAACAGTGGCAAGTTAGATGGAATAATAGATATTTTTATAAGTTACAGTTAGGCCATTCTGGTTATTTTCATATTTTCAGTAATTCTTCAGATCTATGTGCAGTTCGTTGGTAGGTATACTTTGTCGCCAATTTCTGTCGCAAAATTGCATAGTATACCATTTAACAGACAAACTGTGCTAAGGCTCACAGTCTTTTGACTGTGTGACTGTAAAGTAATAAATGTTTCATCTATTTTTGTATGTACCCTTGATGTATTAAATGCATGCGCAGAAATAAAAAGTCTTTTCGTTATGAATTTGAAAATTTATAAAAATATATCGTTTACATATGTACTTGATTCCATCATTTAAGTTACAGCTGAATGTCATGTTACTGGGGGTCTGAAGTTAGTTATGGACGGTGCAAGGCCGGCCCACACCTCCCATTCACAATAAATAGTACATGCAGGTAATGCACTGACTTGAGATCGAAACTCGAATGTCTAGTGTTTAAACTACAATGTTTCAGTAGTATTATAATTCTCTTTGCTACAATGTGAGGCAGAGAGCGGGTCATGACTCATGGACCCCACCCCGACCCCCCACTAATTATGGGACTAACTTCAGACCAGCGTCACATAGGCGCCATCTCTAATAAGTCAATTCATTAAATAATAATCTCATAATACAAAACATAATTACTAATAAATGCAGCTATGGCTCTATAAACTTGAGCATACCATCTGAACCACTTTGGAACATTATTATTTACAGTTTTTATACATATAACAGCATATTTTATTTATTATAAAATATTAAACAATATTTATTTAAAAAGCGCATAATAAAACAAAGCAAATTATTCTGAATATTTGTATACACATCACGCCAATATCCTCCGAGAGATAGGCTGAGTGTAACTAGTGTAGCAACCGTTTCTGACGTTATTAGGTATAATATTAGTTAAATCGTAAATGATTTAGAAAATTAAACATTCAGCATTTTTATTTTCCTGACTCGAATCCAAGAAAAGTTTGCCAGCTAAAACATGCTAGAACATTGCTACTTAGAACAAACATTTCTAAAATAATACAAAGGTACTATAAAATAAATCAATAACTACAAAATTGTACTTATAATACGTATTCTTTTACTGAAACGCTATCCACCCGGAGGCATCATGGACATAATAAACGACAGGTAATATTATTATAAAATTAATCCTAATGGTTACAGTAAATAAATCGTAAGTAAATATGACACAAATAATTTAACTTTGTTCCAACTAGGTATCATTACACATTATGTACATACATATACACTCACGCCTTTTATCCCCGAAGGGATAGGCAGAGGCGCAACAAGTGCACCCATTTTTGCCGTGCGTCTTCCGTCCCATGATGTGATAGGGGGCGAGCCTATCGCCATATCGGGCACAAGTTCCAGACTTCAGGCTGATACCGATTAGAAAAACCCAATATCACTGCCCGACCCGGGGATCGAACCGGACACCTCAGCATTGCAGTCGTACCGTAATACAACTACGCCACCGAGGGAGTCACACACACACACAATATTTTGCAATGTAATGCTCCTAGCCAGTTTCGGCCACGGCTGCCAATCTCAACGGAGATCAGCCAGGTAAGCAGGAGATATTATAGTTCATAAGTGTGTGCGCAATACACAGGTGCACTCGCTATTCCTTCACTCTCATAGTCCGGTGAGACGGCCGTCCGACATGGTCGGAGAGAGATCAGGCGCAGGACCAACGGCTTTACCTGCTTTCCGAGGCACGGGGGTATCACACCGCCAACTTCCTGAATCCGAGCTGCGACTGAGTAATTTTTGAGATGGAAAAACCCAGTCACCATGTTTTTGGCTCGACCCGGGATTCGAACCCAGGACCTCAGCGCGCAAATCGTACTCGTAACGCGTACGCAATACAACTACGCCACAACAACTATAGTTCGGACAAACTAAGCTGGCCGGTATGACAATTCAATTTTTTTCCCGACGCGATAACTCTGTGTGAACGTCTACCCAAAAAATTCAAAACCGTGTCATGTCATACCGGCCATATTAGTTTGTCCCTACTATAGGCAGTGTTGAGCTTTCTTTTGCTATCACAACAGCACATATCGGTCCAGTGACCCCTCACAAACGGACCATCACGTCGTCTGGCACACAATTAATATTCGAAGGCATTTTTACAAATCAGAAAATTTTACTAATATTATCCTTCCTTACATAGTATAGTTATAAAACAAAGTCGCTCGGCGCCTCTATACGCGATGAACTCAAAAACTACTGAATGGATTTCAATTAAATTTGGTATGGGTATAATATAGTTCGAGACGCTGGGAAGGTACTTTTATCCCGGGAAAATAATGGCGTGAGTTTTATACCGGAAAAACTCTTATCGCACAGACGAAGCAGCGAGCAAAAGCTAGTAATTTATAAATGCAGAGGTTTATTATAAATGCGTCAGTTTAGTGCTTGGAAATCAACGCGGAAACCTGTCAACGGATTTGGATTAAAGGCACATAGGTAGACTATGTCCTGGATTAAATATAATGGCCCACGTAAGTGTGTCAGGTTTCGGGATCAGCCTGTGTATATCCGGTTTAACCAGGCCAGCAGAATAATGATTATAATCTTACTAATATTATAAATGCCAAAGCTTGTGAAAATGTTTGGATGTTTGATAGAAGTAAATGCAGAAAATACTAGGCCCTTTGGCACACGGGTAGGTCATGTCCTGGATTAACACATAGGCTACTTTTTATCTCGGTTTGCCCCCATGGCAAATAATGGATATTTTTATCTGTTTTTTAAGTAGATGGCGCTGGCATCGCATACTGTGTTTTAGAGACTTTTGTAGCGGGAAAGGCTTCTCACGCGGGCGAATCCGCCAGTAACAGCTAGTAACCTATAAAGACATGATCCGTGACCTCGGAATCAGCCACACTGTGGCTACACAGTGTAACAATTAATATAATTGCACAATATTATATTACTTTTCGACTCATTCCTATTTGGTACTTCCTACTACTCTAGATTATTCTATGTCTTTAAATAAAATCGTTGTCTGTACTTTCGTTATCGATTGTATCCACTTATATTGTTCGTAAACAACACGAACCGGAAACCCATAAGGATGACAGATTTTAAATAAGTAATAAGGAAAAAATATACAATGAACATCAACATTTTATGGTATATCGCTTAGCAGTTGAGGCCTTCTTGGCACTTTCAATTTGACCTGATTTGGATATACTATACAGAAACTTTATTCCATTCTATCAAAAATATTTGTATGTTTTGTTTGCAAACAATCTTATATTTAAAGACATATTATTGTGCGTTCAATAAATCAACAAGTATCCAAGACTATGCAACTATTAATCGTCATCGCAAATGTTCTGGAAGATACGGTATTCTGGTATCAATGCAAGTTCAGATAGTACTAAATAACATCGATAATTATTACTTACCAGACTGCCTCCAATGGATGCCACATAAGACGATTAAGTAAGATCATGACTCCATATCAACACTGTAGTCGATTATCCTACGGGCTTACTGTTAAGCATTTTTTGCAATAAAACGACATCTGTTGGAAGCATCGGTACAACTTACAAACTAAGTAGAATACAATTCAAAAAAGGATGTCGATTTTTAAAATATGATATCTGGTAATCGTCATGAAGTATGAAATGTAATGTTTTCAAGCGAATTTCTTAGAATGATCTCCTAAAAACTGAGTTTAACTGTTACTTCATAACTCAGTATTGTATTTCCTTTTATGTCATTTTTTATTTTCCATCAAAATTAATACTTAAATAATTTAACGACTTAACGGGCGCCGAATACTAAGAGCCAAAAATTCATAAAGGGTAGCAACAACGCCCGACAAGCTGGATTTTATTACAAGGGCTTCTCATCTTAAGCTATCTGATGCAAAATCTCTAAGTCTAAGTAATTTATTTACAATATCATTTAAATCGGAACACAACAGTTCTGTCTTTGTAGAAAAAGATATAACAGTGGTACCAGGATGGTCCCCCGTATAAGAGGTAGAGTAGTGACGGGTACATGGGTACCTCTAAGATGCCACATTACATGTATTTGTCTATATGTTTATTGGGTTGATATACCCAATTTTACTATAGTAATATTTAGTAACACAAAACTTTCAAGCATTAACATTAGGTGGTAGGTGATTTGTATGATTTTCACCAATGCTACTATTTTTCAATTCTGTACAAATATTGACTTACTATTACAACCTGCCCCATCATTCTATATGACAGTGTTAACTCGTAACGCGACCGCGTTACGGCAACTTCGTATAATTAGCGTTAAATAGTATTCTGTATGCTTAACTTAAATTAAGCTCCACAGTCATACAAATAGGTACTAAAAGAAATAATAATTAAAAATTGAATTAAAATTTTGTCTCACTTTATAATTGTTTTCTTTTTACTTTTTTTTATTATTGTTTTTTGATTTGTATACATTAAGTTCTTATATTGTTTTGGTATTCTGTTACTTGTATTTTCTTCCTTTCACCCTAATACTCAGCTGAAGCTAACTCTGTCATGGGTAGCAGTAGATACAGGCTATGCCTAGTTCGGGTACCTCTAGAAATTCTAATTTTAAGGATCCCATAGTGTCTGTTCATTTTAGATAACATTGATTCTCTGTAAGTCTATTTTTTTCAATAAACGATTTTCATTTCATTTCATTTATGCCGACTTTCATAGTGATAAACGCGATGAGTTACGTTAGGTGCTTGTTACGAGCGGTGAAAATAACTTGTCATAGAGAATAATGGGGCTGGAGTATTTTGTTTTTACGTTAATCCAACGATTCCTATATTGAATTATAATCATTGAGACATCTTTCGACGATTGGACGATAGAACCTCGCCAAAACACAATTTTCAATTTGTGTTAAAGACTAGCATTTATGCCTTATATCATAAGGCATAGCTTGAGCAAAGTCATTGATCTGCGTTGCGTCACTCGTCGGCGCAGTGGCGCAGGTCAGCGATCAGGGGCCCTCGGTCATTCGTAGAGCCCCGGGTGCAGGTACAGCTTCTTGTTGAACCCGCGACTATCCACCGACGACGTCTGGATGCCGTACTTCTGCTGCATCCGCTCGTCCACCAGCTTGAACAGCTTTTCCACGTGGCAGTCGTGCGCCGACTCCGCGAACACTTCGCACAGCACCTGGATGTACCACGAGCCGTCGAACTTGTCGCGGTGCGACACGAAACCTGTAGGATATGTGACGTGAGTTACGCTCCGATCACAGTGCCAGTCATATAGGTAGTTGTTGCGCGTGGTGAGTGGTGGTGTGGTGGTGTGGTGGTGGTACATACCTGGCACGGTGGAGTGCACGACCAGCGTGTCGGAGTAGAGCGGGCGCAGGTCGGCGGGGGGCGTGGAGGGCGAGGGGGGCGAGGGGGGCGCGGGGCTGGGCGGCGCGGCGCCCGCGTCCACCGCCACGCGCTGGGGCCGCGGCGCCGACAGAGCGCGCACGTTCAGGTGCGGGTTCGCGTTCGCGTTCATGTTCACGAAGTCGTCCACGTCGCCTCTGCACACGATGCGTCATATTATGTGTTATTCATGTTTTGGAATACATATTCTATGGGCACCAAAATAACATTGTGCTAATCCACTGCCATTTGCCTTCCTGTCTCTCTGAATTACCAAGTCAGACAAATGCCGCGTAATAAAAGTACATATTATTATTATCAATGTGTTGGAGACCGACCTGCAAACCTGGAATATGAACACCTTGGGCACGCCGAGCAGCTTGGGCATGTTCCTGTGGTTGAAGAACTCGATGATCTCGCCGTCGGTGGTGAGGCGCCCGTCGCTGCAGCGGATGGAGGTGTCGGCCTTGTGCCGCTGCGCGTACCCGTGCGACGACACCACCGTGAACACCATCTCCGCGCCCACCAGCACGCTCTCCAGCGACTGCAGCATGTGCTTCGTCTCCTGCACACATCATAAAACATTGTGCAACCACACTTGTAATCCAGTTTAAAGGACAGTGTAGCCCGTGGTATTACCATCTCAGGGTTACAAGAGCAATAATACACAGTGGTTTGTAATTCAAAGTTCGGATGTTGTGGCTACTGTTAATGGGCAGTCATGTTGTTTACCATCAGGCGAGGGTTATGCTTGTTTCGCCATTTATTTGCAAAAAAAAATTAAGGATGCCCGAGCGCATCGAATACGAACATACACACAAAATTATTTTTTATATACAGTATAGGATGGAAACTTACATCCAGCGTAAGGTTCGTGTATGTGAGAACTTGGAAGCCCATCTCATCAAACAAGTACTTGAGGTTCTTGGTGTCAACCTCGACGCCGTGCCGGAACTCGTCGGTGCCATACGCGAAGTCAACATACGACAGCAGCAGAAGCTTCCCGCGGTACTTCCCGCGCGTACGGTACAGCCTGATACCTGACCATGATTGGATTTATTTCTTTAGGATAATGTGATCGATAAACTGTTTAAACCAATTTAGTACTTTATACAAAAGACTCCACTTTGTCAGATATGAATGCTAACCTTTGCTTTCGTCTTCTTGGAAGAAGCTAGTACTCTTCTTTATGTGGAAGTCCGGTATGTCGAGGGAGAGGTCGGTAGCGTCGTTGCTGGCGAGGGGCGGGGCCACCGACACGACCGTCTCCACCGCGGCAGGCCACGAGTGCGGGCTCGGCAGCGACGGAGAGTCCCCCGGTTGCCGCATATCTGTTTAGACATGCCTCATTTTAAGTAAAACGCACATCACATTTTTATCCCCGAAGGGAGAGGTTCGACCAGGGCGCCCAGTATTCGCAAAATGTATTCCGTCCCATGATGTTATAGGGGGCGAGCCTTTTGAGTCGGTATATTCCAATCTATGTTTAATTAAGAATGAGAAGACAACTAAGAAGTTGTGTACACACTACACATTTCTCTTAAATATGTTATTAATCAAAGACGATCGCCAAAGACATTTGCTACTGAAATAGATATCAGGCAACCTTGTTGTTGGGAAAGTGCGTAAAACGTTTTCTTTTTTACTTACTTTTTGCTTCCTGTTTCTTGTTCTTAAGGCTGACGAAATTATTCTCGTCGGTTTCCTCTTGGGGACCTGATGAAAAAACAACTCGTCAACATGGCGGGGCTTACATGTATCCGAATGCGCTAAATATTTCACAGCTAAGCAAGCAACGCTTAGTTTTGGATGTTTGATACACACAAAACACATAGATCAAGTCAATTAACACGTAGAATCCAGCGATTGTTTTATTGGAAAAGACTGAGCCTTCAGTAAAATCTATTCTAACATTAAATAGTAACTGTGTGGTCATTATGTAAGCTTACGGGGCATATTCAGACGAAGCTCGGGTCTGCTCGGGCGCACGTGCAGGGGACTGTTGGGGTCCAGATCCCGCACGAGGTCCCAATGGCCCATCTCCATCAGAGCCTCCGTCAGTTTCGCAAAGGCTTCAGGCCCGCGGCGAGTTATGGCGTTGAACAGGTGCCGCTTACGGTCCAACTGAGATATGTTTTCATTCTGGAATGATAATGATAAATGTACAGTCTGCCTCAAATACTGCATATGCGGTTTAATGCCAAAGTATGTAATACAAAGTTAATTAATATGAAATGTCTTCCCACCTGGCTTGGTAACTATTACATTGTTTTATCTATATCCAGTAGTAACTTATGTGTTCTTGTTTTAAGTCATTGTTGCCAATCTAATTAATGGGCACTGTAATAATAGAACTATTAATTACAAAGTACTGTGTGGCACTCCGCTGCACTCATCACCCTGAGACATAAGATGTTAAGTCTCATAATGCCCAGTAATTACGCTGGCTACAATGTCCTTCAAACCGGACCACAACAGTGTATGCACACTGCTGCTTGGCGGTAAAAATTGATTTTGCGGTGGTACCTACCCAGAGGCCCCTCGCATGCGAGAGACTACCACCAGAAAAAATCCAATCACATCAAATTGGCGCAATGTAATTCATGTTTTTACTTTCATAAAGCCTAACTTATTTCCTTAAATTTTGTTGCAAGGTGACATAATGATATTTAATACTACGATTGGCTAGTCAAAAAAAAGAAAGAAACAAGCATATCATGGCCTTCTTTGAATATCTACATTTTTTTTTTTTATTTTATTTGGAAAACCACAGAAAAAAACATAACACTTATAAATTAAAAACAATTAAACAACACATTATCCACAACAGTTTCCACAGATTACAATATCATGTAAACAAAAAACAAAAAAACACAAAGGTAGCGCGGTGCACTATAAGTACGCACCCAGAAACCAATAACAAAAATTCTAAAAGTTGCTCATATACACTTAAATTTACTCATAATATTTCTTTTGTACTGGGATAGAGAAAGGTGAAAGATGTTGATGCAGTCAGTATCAGTATTTAAAGTAAATATAAGAGGGTGTTACATAACAATGATATAACAAATTGTTAAGTTTACACTTCAGTCAAAAATACTTTGTTTAGATACCAGACTAAGTTTATATATTTAAGACCATCACATATCAATGAAAATTAGTGACAGAGGTGGATTTAAGGGTTGTTTGTACCAACTGTATAGTAATATGCTCAAGGTTCTAAAAGGTCCAAGAAATCAATATTATGTGTCCAAAATGCTTTAATATACGATAAAAAAAAGGGTTAGAATTACCTCCAACTTACAAATATAACTTGATTGATGATTGTGTATTAACACATTGCATTAGCAAATTAGGGTTATTCTTGTAGTTATATAAAGTAATTCTGTACATTATGAAAGATTGATAATGTTGCATTGTTTATCATTATTTAACCCGTTAACACCTGCGGTGGACATCGGTGACCATTTATATAAGGAAATTAGCTTATAGCTATATATAAGCAGACGTTGACGGATTAATACTCAATTTAGGAAAAATCCTCAAATATTTTTAAGCCATTTGAACATAAAATTTATATTGTTTATATATAATTGGATAATAAGGCAAAAAATATAATAAACAGGTATTTTTCTATAAAAATACTTTCTAGTCTCTATCAACTCTTCATATTGTTACCAGTGTTTACCACATCACCAGGACATCTCCAACTGACACAAGCTTAGTAACAAGCCTGCCTTAATGTATTATGTAGCAAACATTTGCAATTTGCAACAAGTTTAGTATGACTCATAAAAGCCCTGTGTTTTTAATATGTTATTCCTTTGGTATGGAGGATGTTTATGGGACACAGTGATCACTTATCAATGTATTTAAAAACAAATAAAAAAAATATATACTTCAAAAAACTTACTACAGCTTATATGAATATATAAACGGTTAAAGTTAGGTAATGAAACAATTTTTAGTTATTTTCAATTAATTCTATTAACAATAATGAATTTATAGTTTTATACAAGTATATTTAATTTTAAATTATCTTATTAATAGCAATAGATTTATATTTTTTTATACTTAGTTATTAGAATAGCCGACACCCTGACAGGGTATTTAGGGCTTTATTGTAAATAAATAAATAAATAAATCACCAATGCTCATACTGGTTTGCTCCACCCTAAAAAAAACTTTATCCATGTGTACTTTGTCTTATAAAAAAGACAAAGTACTTATGCCTTTGTCTTACAAACCATATTGTAGCTTAACATATGCATAAGCAGTGTGGAGCTAAGCAGTATTTTATTACTGTATTATTCAGAGTTTTAGGTGGTCTTGTACATGCTCAAGTTTGGCATTTATACCCAGACAATGCTACTGAATTAAAGTAAAAATTCCACTTACTGCATAATGCTCCAACATGGCTTCAGAGAAGACCCCTTTCTCGTAGAGCGCTGACACCATCATCTTTAAATCTGTGCGGTCCACCAGAGAACTGAAGTTAACTTGTATCGCTCTTTTATGTTCTTGTTGCATATTGAAAATCTATTCTCAGAATCACATTCGAACCAAAAATTTAAACACTTTTTTAAATAAAATACTGCAATTTCGTAGGACGGCCAAGCACACTACACAAAGTTCCGAGTTACTACGGCGAGAACTGAATCTTTGCACATAAAGTTGTTTTCAAAACATGAAAAGATTGGAAAGAGCACTTATAATGTTCGGATGAAAAGCACCTGGAGTATAATAAAACAATGAAACACTTAATTATCTTTTGTCTCAGAACACGTGGAAACTATAAAAAATTGCAGCATTCTGCAACAATTTGCACGGAAACAAACACAAGTTAAAACTTAAAAAATTTACAGATTTCTACTGTCATTTTGTCAAATGTCAAGTACGGAGTAGGGATCACAGAATAAATAACTTCATTTATTCTGTGGTAGGGATCAGAGACGTAGGGATGTGGTAGTGATCTGTGATATATGTAGGCTGTAGGTATCACAATAGCGTTCACTCAATTAACGTAACGGTTATATTCTTTTCGCTCGATTTATGTACAGGAATATTAGACAGTACATTCAAATGCAGCCCCTTAGTGGAATTTTATCCGTCATGCCACCCTATAGTTACGCCACTCGCTAGTGGCGTAGCGTGTGTTTTTATCACCCCATGGCAACAAAAAAGGCCATTTCAACAAATAATAGTCACGCGTGTACCCCCCCCCCCCCCTTTCCTAGGCAAAAAGGTTGTATTTTTCCAGGGATGCCAGATAGTGTCTCACTAATACTGGTACAGGTGTGAAAGTTGGTATTTGACCAAAAAAAATGGTACACACACAATAATATGAACTAATTGCAACTGTAACATAATGAACCTATACATAAAATTTCCGGCGACCTTTTTTTTTAGGTCCCAAAACTACAATTTGTAACTAGTACTGCCTGTTACCTATACAGTTTCTTCGGTGATCTTTTATTTTTGTAGGTCCCTGTACTGCTATTTTAATTTTCAAAGCATGAAATCATGCAACAAGAATTGATATATTCTTAGATATCAAATGGTGTGAAATTATATAATGTTCCCAAAAATAGTACGTAAGTTTTTTTTGGTCCTACCGGCCAGTAGCCTGACGCGAGTCGGCTTTTCTGGCCACACCGGACTTTCGGGTGAACGCTTTAGGCGCTCGCAACCCTTGATTTAAGTAACCATGCTGAGGGCAACCCACTAACGGGTTGCGAACCTCGGCTCAGGACGGTCACTAGGAGAGGATGAGACATCAACGATTAGTGGGGAAGGTTGGTGTTTAACCTGATCCTATCCATTTATTTCGTCGGCACGCGGGCCGGCACTGTTAGGAGGGTCGGGAGGGCGACTGGGAACGCGGCGAGGTCCTCGGCGGCGAGGCTGGAACTGCGGTCGTGTGGAGTGTAGGAGTTTTAGGAACTCGTTCTTTCTGCGAATGGCCAGAGTGATATCGTCCTCTGGATCGGTTAGGACTGAACGCGGCCGTCTCCATTTGGCGCGGTCGAATGGAGTGTATATTGACGCTTTGCGGAGTAACGTATTTGGGTGATTTACTGCCCGATCGAAGTAGCGTTTGCTGGTCATTTGCATGAAATGCCTGATAGTCGGCATGTTGGTATCCACGTGGAGGTTGCGATTGCGAACGTACCACGGGGCACCAAGAGCGTGTCGAAGAAAAATGTTTTGCAATACCTGCATTCGCTTAAGACGAGCAGGCGGTATATGGGCGAACATGGGCGACGCGTATGTCATGATCGGTCTAATACACGTGGTAAAGATCCTAATCTTGTTGCGGATGGACATTTTACTTTTCCTATTTATGAGCCAATGCAGTTGGCCCATCGCGAATGCAACTCGCGCGCGTACCGCATTTACATGTGGGATGAAGGTCAACCTCTGATCAAGGGTCACTCCTAAATATTTGGCTTTGTCCGTCCAGGGGATAACCTGGTTGGACATGCGGACTGAGTTGTGAGGCACATGGACTCTCCTTTTCCGAGTGAACAGGATAGCCTGGCTCTTTGTGGGATTGACGGTGATTCGCCATTTAGGAAACCACTCGCCGAGCTTGTCGGCGGCGGCCTGCAAAGTGCGCAACACATTGTCGGGGTCTCTACGTGAGGCGTAGATTGCGGTGTCATCCGCGAAGAGCGTCAGATTGGCCTATAAGAGGACGGTTCGGATGCGGGTTTCCCCGGCTTATGGATACCTATCACAACTGTCTCCTTCCAGACCTCTGGGAAGAGGCAGTTTCAAAAAGCTGCATCGTATATCGCGGTAAGGATTTGAACTAGATGCTCCGGAAGCATCTTAATCATTCGGGTAGGAATCCTATCGCCCCCGGGAGCTTTACGTCGTTTGAGTGCCTTGATCAGAGCGATAACTTCTTCGATAGTCACCGGTGCAAGGGGATCGGGTGGCGGCGGGTCGACGTCCGGGTCGACATTAATCGGTTGCGAATTAGTAGGGATCGGTGGTGGCCGGACCGCGTTCCTACTTTCGACTAACGAATTAACCGCAACAAGATGGTCGTCGTCTACGGGTATGGTTGTGAGGGAACATTGAGACTCCAGACTGTCGGCCAGCAGTTCCGCTTTCTCGTCGTCATCAAACGCCGGGCGTTGATTCGGGCGATTGAGCGGAGGCATGGAGGTCACATCGTTTCTCATGAAGGAACGACACAGCTGCCAGAAGGCCTGGTGTGTCAGGTCGAGTTCGGCTAAGCGAGTTTCCCATCTTGAATCGACGACCTCTTTTATGCGACGTCTAACCTCACGTTGGAGGAAGCACGCAAGACGTCGTCGTTCCGAGGTGGGACTCGTCGCGCAGGCTCTTAGCGTAGCGTTACGCCTCCTCACCACCCACCGCACGTCGTCGGGAATTTGCCAATGACTGTGAACAGTCTCCGGCACATTCTCGGAGCTTTCGCTCAAGACGTTTTGAAGGTGGTTTGTGAAGGACCGTATCGCGCTGGTTGTTTCCTCAGGAGTCACGATGTTGGTCGGGATCGCGGAAAGATCTGTGGATGAGGTGTCCGCGAGCTTGGTGCCTAGGAGGCGCCAATTCGTTTTCACCTTCGTCGATACGTTAGAACCTGTGTCTATTGGGCCGTGTTGGGGGACTAGGTCTAAGATCACAGGTCTGTGGTCAGAGTCTAACTCTTGAAGCACTTGCATGGAACGCACACGAAGGCTTACGTTCCTTACTAGCGCTATGTTGAGTATGTCGGGTCGGTGGTTGTCGGTGAAACTATAGTGAGTTGGTTCAGAAGGAACCAGGACACTCATGTCTATTATGTCAAGACAACTCTCCAGGGCGGCTCCTCTCCCGTTGGTCAAGTTGCAGCCCCAGAGAGTGTTCTTGGCATTGGGGTCTCCCGCCAGGATGACGGAATCCCCCATTTCGACTAATAATGATCTAAGCTCTTTGGAGTGAAGCTCCTTTGACGGCGAGAGATAGGCCGATATGATAGTGATCGGCGGATGTCCTGTCATAGCTAGCCTACAAACTGAAGCCTCAATGTTCCTCAAGCTTATTGGTGGGTCTAAGGGTATGCAATGCAGGGACCTTTTATAATAAATGAGAGTGCCTTTTAACGGGTCACTGGTGCGATCGTTGCGCACCAGATTGAAGTTGGGGATGTTGGGATTGCGGTGTGAGGGTTTGAGGAACGTTTCCTGGATGAGGTAAACGTCTAAATTGTTATCGCGGACAAAAGAAGAGAGTTCGGCTCGTTGGCCTCTAATACCATTAATATTGAAAAACCCCACTCTGAGGGAGTGAGGTTTGGTCCGCTTAGGGGGATGCGCTGTGTTGTTCGCCATTTAAAATGACGAGTACGTAAGTACCTACATTCCATGATTATGTGAAAATCGACAAAAATAATAAAAGTTGTATAAAACATACATAATTATGAGTTCCAAAAGAATTTAGAAATTTTTCGTTGCGTAATTTATAAAAATAAGTAAGTTTTAAAGGTAATATTAAATACAAAAAATCTGTAATGAAGGGAACATACCCTCCTAATTTTGCTAAAATAACTGGCTCCCATCTAAAAAAAAGCATATTCTGGACACGCTAGGTATCAATAAAATTGAGTTATATATATAAATTGAGTTATCGTCATAAAATTACTTAAAACTGAATTTTCAATACAACAATAGTTCAAACACCGCCATATTCAAGCAGGAAAAGGACAAAACTATTATGTCGGTCCCTTTTTTATCATATTTTCATAAAAAGGGACCAGTTTTATGTCATTTTATAACGATAAACCATTTTTTTTTTAATTGCATCGTTTTCGTCCTAAAGGTGCGATATATTTATAACATTGTTTAGCGGAATCTAGTCCTTTTTAGAAGCTAGATTTTCACAAGATATAGCGCATTTTTAATAAGGGTCTAGTGCATTTCATTTTCGTCAAACGGCAACACTGTTTGAGACCACTAGACCACTGCGCAACGTTGCCAACTTAACGGATTTCCCGTCATATCTAGCGGATTGCCACTGCAGCTTCAAGCTTGTCATAGTTTAACGTAGTGCAGAGACAAATAAGTGGTTATATTATCATTGGATCATTTGTATTTTGTCTCCAAAGAGAATTATAATTTTGTCTCGTTCGAAAGCAAACGTAAACTTCAATCCTGTCGTAATTGCTTAGTGATTACCACTGTGTTCTCACTGTTAATCATTATCAATCATTATGAAGTTAATAAGTTTGTTTTGTGCGGCTCTTTCCGTTTGCCTAGCCTACGAAAACTCCGACATTATATCTGCAAGAATTGAGGTTAGTTTTCATGTAATGAATGTATTTATCCTAACTAAATATCATTCAGATATTGCTGTACATGAGCCTAGTATTGAGATTTGGTTGCGCATATACTCCAGAAATTTCTTGTTTTATTGAAACTATTAAGGCGACTTAATATTGTGTAGTAAATAAATAACCCCTTTACCTTTCCGCTAACACTATATGTTATAAAAAGTATTTTGTAGCCGTTATAAACTGTGTATAACTATCATCAATCATTATCGCCCACTTAAGTTATCTCATCCGCCCACTGGGTACGCCCCTTGCGAGTGTTGTGAGCTCTAATCCCGAGGGCCGAGACTAACTTCAAGCCAGTCATCAAGGTTGAGTGTGTAAAGCATCAATATTAGACCCAACGAAGCCCAAAGGACATGCCAAAAATGGCCCTAAAATTCTAACCAAGACAGTTTTATATATATTTGGATAGAACTCTTAAAAACTAGCCTTTTACAATAAATCATTTAATTTTAAAGACTTCCAATTTCGAGATTTATGTAATTTTATTTTGCTTAAAAACTACACTTAATATGAACGTTTTTATAAAAGTTAGTTGTAAATCAAAAATATTTTGCCCCTTTAATGTCCATAAAGTTTGAGCCTGGGTAGATTTTGAGGCCCAGCGCCCATACAAACAGTGGATATCTCCTTTAGAATTATTACATGATTCCTGAGATAGTTATGCACTAGTGTTGGAATTTAAAAATTTATTACCTATTTTGCGAGTATACAAATGAACTGCTCTAAACAAAAGTTAACAAATACTGAATTGTATTTTTTTTTCTCTAGATAATGCATTGTATTTTATACCTTGAACTGATTTTGAAAAGAGCAACACTAGAGTTTCTTGCCCGTTCTTCTCTAGTGAGAACTGCTTTCCGAACTGGTGGTAGAGTTAATATTGACGGAATCTAAATAATGTATAACATTTTATGGGTCCGAATAAATTATTTCATTTCATTTCATTTCAGAAAAAAAGCAATATTTTGTCTCAGTCCAACAATTGAATATGCGCCCCGAGGCAATTCTTGTGCGCTGGGTCTTCACACCCAATGCACGGGGGACATTAGTTGCAGGCCGAGGTACACAGTCAGTGTGTATACCTCTTGGTTGTAAATCACATTGAGGCTTAAAAGGGCCCGCAAACATTTCCTGGCACCCTCTCTTTCCGCCCATCCTGGGAACCTTCCTCCCTTCCCCCACCTTCCCTTCCATATTCCTCCTCCACTCCCCTCCCAGGCCCCTGCAGTCGCTAAGCCGGGGAATCCAGTATCCCATTCGCAGGTTTCCCCCGGTGTTGACTGCTGGGTCGCCTACCCAAAAAAAAAACAATTAAATATGTGATGATTTAAAGATAACCTATTACTTATTTCTCCAATGTCAAATATCTAAAATAAAATGCTTATATTACAGAGTTGCAGGGGATGTTCATTAAACCGCTTGCCACAAGTTAAGCAATTCATTATGGACGATGCCCCAAAATTCGACAGGCTAGAGGTTAAGTTCATCTCTGGGGCACCGCCTGAGCTGGTGCTACTCGGAGATAAAGACCAGGAGCTAGAGCGCCTGCCACTCTCGCAGCTTAACCGGGAGGAGTGCAATGAGCTCCTGCAAGAGAGGGGTTTCACCAAGAAACCTAAATCTGATTTATAAGTACTTACTCTTAATAACTATATAATGTACATTCCTGTCACATTTAGTTCTAAGTGCTTTAGATATAATTGCTGAACAAATTACTTAATTTAATTTAATATGATGTGTATAATATAAAATCCTTCTTTGATAATGTTTTTTATTTACTTGGATACAAGTAAACATTATTGTGGATACTAAGAATTGGTTTGGAGTTTGAATAATTTTTTGGAGATAGGATTGTTGATTGTTATTGTTGGGTTATGGATATATTGTAAAGTGTGATGCCTCAGTCATATCTCTGCCTACTTTTCAAGGAGACAAAATATTTATAATCTTATGAATGTCAGTAAGGTACACATGAAGCATGTAAAGATGTCCGCTTTTTGTATGGGTGCTGGGCCTCAAAATCTAACCAGGCTCAAACTTCATGGATACTAAAGGGGCAACAATATGGATCTTGGATCCATTCCAAATTATTTTTAGACCCTTCCATTTATAAAACAGATCTGCAGTATATAGAGAAATACCAAATACTAGTTTAAGTTTTTAATATTATACTATTAGTGTAAGTTGATCTGAATAAAAGGCTATATTATTATATTTATAAATAACTTATTTGAAAAAAGTTTATTTGGTGTAGTTTTTAGGCAAAATTAAAATTAAATAAATTTTAAAATCGTAGGACTTTAAAATTATATGATTTATTGCAAAGGCCTAGTTTTTGGGAGTACTATCCAAATATACAGGGTGTCCAGGAAATTAAGGATATCCCTGTAACTGTGCATAGGTCACATCATATTCTGCTATAAATTATGTCAAAATTTTACCCCAGTCAAAGAGACTGTTGAATGTCTTTGACCGCAGTAAAACTCCCACCATATTAGAGATATTAGATCATATCAGAGATATTATAATTGATATTTTTTCGAAAAAATTGACTTTGTTCAGTTTAATTCATGCCATATCTACAAATGGGTTTTTGAGGCTTTTTTTAAATTTACACAGATGTGCGAGAAATCTATTTTTTTAAAGGCCTGGAAAAAAAAATTATACAAATTTATTCAAATGCCTGACTGCTAACGGTGTAAAAAAAATGTACTAGGCGGAAGTATATTGGTTAGAATTTTAAGCCCGTTTTTAAACATGTCCTTTTGTATCCACTGCCTATTCTTGCAAATATGTACATTCGCTGGTTCAGTTATCAAGATAAGTGATAAATGATAAGGTTATCAGCTATTACAATTGATATCACAATTTCACTTACTCTGATCTTGAATTTAAACAGTCATATATGTGGGATTTAGTTCAATGTGGGCCAAAATAATAAAAAGATTTCTTGGATAATAATTAGTTATATTTTCTTTACGTCTTGCCGTCTTAATCGTGTGTCGTCTTACTCCCTCGTTCCTTCCTTCCACACTCACTCATTCTTAACATTCATTCTCTCTCTCTTTCCTCCCTGCTTATTACACTTCTTTATCCCTTTCACTCATCTCTGTTCCATATATTCTATCAGTCTTACATTCCATTCCACTCATCTGCCATAAATCATACTGCATTCCGATCCTACAACTCGGCCATTCTGATATTTGACTGTCCGCAGTCAAATCTAAACTCAGGCACAATTTTCATTCTAATCTAATACAATACTACTAAAATTTAGACCTTTCATTCTTTCTAACATGCTTAACTATTTAATTCACAATAGCTTAGATAAAATTTTAAATACAAATTTTCTTTTCTAAACATCTTATTTTATGCAACTTATACAGAATTACGTGTGTATCGGTTAACAAAAACTCATTAGATTCAATTTCTATACCTTAGTACTAGTACAAACATTTTATTTATTAGACATGTTTTAACCTAACACACTCAAAACAATAAAATACATCATAACGGAATATTAGGCCAAGATTAACCAAAGATATATTTAAAGGTTAACCAAAGATTTACCCTAAGATAAAGCTACTCACCTAGCTCAAGAGCATCAGTATACAATGGCCATGGCTTCATATTGTCTGCAGAGGAAGATGTCAATCGAGATCCCTCTGTCATATGATCTATCTTCTCAAGATCATATCGATCATTCCATTTAACTTTAGTAATCCTATATGGTCCTAAATATTTAGGCTTGAGCTTCAACCCACTGCCAAACTGTGTCCGCTTGATGGCTACAATATCTCCTACAACATATTTTCGACTTACTTTTCTTTTCCTGTTATAAGTCTTAATATTTTCATCTTGAATTTTTTTTATTTGCTCTTTCGCCTGTATCTTTAAGTTCTCTCTGTTTTGAACAAAATTACTCTTATGCTCTTGCTGCAACAAATCAAAAATTATAACGTCTTCTTTTGTGTTCATCTTAGTACCCAACATGAGTTCAAATGGAGTGGTATCAATGCTTCTTTGATATGTGCTATTTAGGGCTCTTTGTACACGGCTTATCTGTTTGTACCATTGAGATGGTTCTTCGATACACAGCTTGGTCAATACTGCTATGATGGTTCTATGTATGCGCTCCACCTGTCCATTTCCTCTGGGTACTCCTGTTGTTATGGTTATGTGCTGGATATTCTCAGTCTCACAATAATCTTTGAATTCGTTACTTGTAAATGCAGTACCACGATCTGAAATTAATCTTACTGGATTACCAAATGTTTGTTGATGGATTATTAACTTAGCTATGGTCTCTTTACTCGTAGTCCCCTTTACCGGGAATAACCATACAAACTTTGTGAATGCATCTACAACGGTTAGAATATAATTATACATTTTCCTTGTCTCTGAAAGAGGTCCTATGTGATCGCAATGTATAGTATGCAATGGAATGCCTTCTTTATCAATACAATTTAGAAATCCTTCCTGCTTGCCTTCTTTTTTCGTTGCTAGTAAACATGGTATACATGATAATAAAAGTTCTTCAATTTTCTTGTCAACATTTCTTATGTAATAATCTTGTTCTATCAATTCTTTCATCTTCCTTTTCCCAAAGTGTCCTCTTTTATGTATTCTTCTTAATAGCTCTAACTCTAATTTTTTTGGTATCACCAACCTTCTTTCCTGACCCTTAAATAACAAACCATCGCTGTAGGAATAATCTCCATATGGTTGAAGTTTAAGGATTTCGATAACCGCCTTTACACTGTCATCCAATAACTGTGCTTGCTTGATCTGTTCATGTAAGCTAAGCTCAATAGCTCCAACAAACGGGTTCCTGCTCAAAGCATCAACATGTTGCATCTTACCCCCTGGTCGATGTTCAATAACATAATCGTATTCTTCTAACAACAATACCCATCTGGCAACTCTGGTTGATAAGTCTTTCTTGTTTAAGGTTTTTTGGAAGGCTTGACAGTCTGTTACAATTTTAAAATGCTTACCAAACAAGTAATGTCTGAACTTCTTTACTCCTTCAATAATAGCTAGCGCTTCCAATTCATAGCTGCTATATTTTTTCTCAGCCTCGCTGGTTTTTCTGCTGTAGTAGTGTACAGGATGTAACTCACCCGCACAGTCTCTTTGAAGCAATATAGCGCTGTATGCTATGGCAGAGGCATCCGTGTGCAATTCAGTTAACAACTGAGGATCATAAATTCTTAGCACGGGGCCATTACCTAAGGCATTCTTCAACACATTAAATGCATTTTTATGGATATCATTAAATTCAAAGTGTACATCTTTTCTTAATAAATCTGTTAAGGGTTTAGCTATTAATGCAAAATCTTTGATGTATTTTCTGAAATATGATGTTAAGCCTATGAAACTGTGAAGTTGCTTTAAAGTCTTTGGTTCAGGGTACCTGGTTACGGCATCTGTTTTCTCCTGTGATGGTTGAACTCGTCCACCATCTATAATGTGTCCTAGATATTCTATCCGTCGGCATAGTAGTTGAGCTTTTTTCCAATTGATTTGTAGGCCATACTCTGACGCAACAGATAATACTTCCTTTAATCGTTGCAATGCTTGGTACTCGTCAACAGCAGGTATCAACAAATCATCCATGAATATGACTATAATCCCTTTTGCTATAAGGTCCTGAAATACCATAGTTACAAATCGCATGAAATATTTTGGACACACTGACAATCCAAAAGGAGCCCTTAGGAATTCATACTGCCCATTGTGTGTAACAAACGCAGTATATTTTATACTTTCCTCACTGACACGCAGGTGAAAAAAACCATTTTTTAAATCTAATACGCTGAATACAACTGCATCTTTTAGCTTATCAATTAAATCGTCTATAATGGGCAAAGGAAATTCATCCTTAACTATTTTTTTATTAATTGGCCTGTAGTCTATGCAGACCCTTGTACTACCATCTTTTTTTCTCACTAACACTATAGGAGAGGAATATTCCGAATAACTTACCCTAATGATATCATCTTTGAGCCATTCGTCTACCTGTTTTTCAACTATTTGTTGCTCAGCTAGAGATATTCGTCTTGAACGTTGAGCCACTGGTATGTCATCCTTGAGGACAATGCGTAACTTTATCGGCGCTTCCTTTAATTGCACAGGTTTATAACTCTTCACGCAGTCAATGATTTCTCGCTGCACCTGCTTATCCCTAATGCTACCTAGAACAAATTGGTCCTGTCTAACTACACCGGCAAATTTCGACATCCAATTGTTTATATTTGGCGCAATCAATATGGACCCATTAGAAATGAGCGTAAATACATCTTTAAGGAAGTCTTGGCCCAATATAACGCTACATGGCATAGCCTGGCTAGGAACAACAAAAAAGGTAACACTATAATCGTTTCCATCTACCGATACTACAGTAGTACATTTTTTCGTCGAAACTATACTGCCTCCTAATCCTACAAGATTCGTGGCAGTATTTAGACACTTCGGCGACCCGATATTGACGTAAAGTTCGTCACACATTAGGTTAAGTTCACTTCCAGAGTCTATTAACGCGATCGCTTTACACTTATTGACACAAACACTTTTACAGGCGTTTTCGAAACGCATTTGAGATTGAGTAGTTGACTTTTCCTCGTAAACATCCGTGAAGTTGGCGTCGTACTCCACCGCGTTCGCCATCTTGTCACCACTGTTGCCGCTGATGTTGGTACAACTGTCAGATGAGCTGTCATGGATGTCGTAGTCGTCGTGGTTGGCACTGCCTGCGCTCGGAGTGAAGTCAGCTACGCACATCGTTCGTTTAACTTCGTGAGAGTTCGGCTTTTCTATAGCACTCCGATGTTCTCGCTCCTTATTGGTTTTTCCATACGTTCTTGACCGAATGTTTCCGTTATCACCGCATTGCGTAGAAATATGCCCAAACTCGTTACATTTGAAACATTTTAAGCCTTTATCTTTATTAGGACACTGCGATGAGTGATGATTCATTTCTCCACAGCTATAACACCTTATTTTACTCATAGTAACATGTTCACTACACTCTGACTTCGTAGCTCTTTTATAGTTAGCAGCCATCTTTTCTTTTATTGTTTCATAAATTTTAAATTTTTCCTTGAGTTCCGAATATGTCGTAGCGCCGTATAACACCATCTTATTTACTTCAGAGTCGACTATGCCGTCTATGACGTATTTTATGGCGACATAGTCAGGAATTTTGCCGCGTTTTCCCATTTCTTTCATGACTAGCATATAATCTAGGCACCTTTCGTCTTTCTTCTTTTTCCTAGCGGCCATCATCTCATGTATAGTTTTGCTGTCGATTGCATCGGGAAATTCTCTCAGCAACGCCGCTTTCAGGTCATCCCAACTTTTAAATGGTTTTTCCGATTTTAACCACAAACCTGCGGTTCCCGTTAAAGACCTTCTCGCTACAATTAGAGTCTGTAGGGGCGTCCATTGAAATATTTCGGCGTTATCGTCGATATCTTGGGCCCATCTAGCCACTGACGACGTCTTGTCGTGGCCATTAAATTTCGAAATCAGGTTCTCCGCGTACCATATTGCTTGATCCCTGATTTTCACCGATGAAGCTGGCGCGGCGTCGTCCTCTTCGTAGTTGCCCTGGCGGCTTTGTCGGCGATCCTTGCCATGTCCACCCATATTTCTTCTTTATAAATTAGTCTTAGTATAAATGCCGGCAACTCCTCGTTGTTGGCTGGTGCCGGTTTACGTCTTGATTTTCTGTCTTTTATTTTGGCCTGAAGATAGAAAATATTGAACTATCCCGGACGAGCCCCCAAAATTATGTGGGATTTAGTTCAATGTGGGCCAAAATAATAAAAAGATTTCTTGGATAATAATTAGTTATATTTTCTTTACGTCTTGCCGTCTTAATCGTGTGTCGTCTTACTCCCTCGTTCCTTCCTTCCACACTCACTCATTCTTAACATTCATTCTCTCTCTCTTTCCTCCCTGCTTATTACACTTCTTTATCCCTTTCACTCATCTCTGTTCCATATATTCTATCAGTCTTACATTCCATTCCACTCATCTGCCATAAATCATACTGCATTCCGATCCTACATATATTATGATGAATTATTAGTTTGAACTAATTTTCTCATGGTACCATCTAGCTTTATAATAAATACTTTTTTCGGCTCTACTAGCATTAACTCCTGTAACACTGGATAGGCAAAGGCACGCTATTTAATGGTAGCTTTAGCAGTGGGCTTAGAATGTGACAAAAAATACGACACGATTCTGTTTTGTTTTATTGGGATTGGTTGAAAATCTAACACGTGACTGACGTATTGGTGTCTCGATCAATCGCAAACATAAAAATTTTACGACATGGTCTTACGAGTTGCGTATTTTTTGCCACATTCTAAGTCCACTGGCCACTTTTCATACGTCTGTTTGGGAATCTGGGCAAACGCCCGCGGCCTCGCGCTTAGGGCGGCTTCGCCATATCCAACTGAGGACCTTTTTTAGGTCACCAGTCAAAAGAGGGTTCTTATGCAACGCAAGCATTTTACTTACGAAATTTTTGAAATCAGGCGTCTCCTTTGAAGCAAAAAATAAATAGGCCGGCCGCGGCCCAAAAAAAGGCCTCGCAACGATCTGCCGCCTGAAGATCACAATGGTTATGGCCGCAACTAACTGAATTAATTACACAGAAACACCGGAAGGAGTCAGTGTATATATGTGTGGTTATACCACTTACCAAGATATGCAATACAATATGTAATAAAGGTTGAGTTCTGATCGTCGCGACTGGTTTCAAACGCCCATCCAGTATTCTCGTTAGGTCAATGGCAAAATAATACACAGGCAGTTCCATAAAATTAAATATATATTGTTAAGGAGTAGAGTGGCGCTCAGGTGAGCAGGGTGCAGTCGAGGTCCTCGTCGCGTCCGTCGGAGTGAGCGCGCCGCAGCACGCGCGCCACCACGTCCGCCAGCGCCTCGCGCGCGCCCTCGTCCAGCAGCGACATGCATTGCTGAACAACAACACACATATTATGGGCCTTACTAACACGCTGTATACGTCTGTCATACTTTTATAACGTTTGTCTTCCTTCTCTGAAATAAAACACTAAATAACTGTCATAGATGAATACAACGTACACTCGTAAGGTGATTGATTTTAATAGTAAATAGCCCATCAGGTAGTAAACAATGCACTTGCATGTTTACAGTGATACAATTACTTATTACCTAAAGAACAATCTCGTGACACTACCATAAATATCTTTTATACTTCAAACTGCTGTTTTATAACGATTATTGACTAAAAAATGATACCTACCCATACAGACTTGCATACATGAGATCGGTCAGGTAGTAAATTACAATATAACATTTCCATGAATAACAATGATACAATTAATGTATGACTTCAATTTTATTATCAGTAAATATGAAGTTACCTAGAATGGTGAGTAGATTTGAATCATTATTGTGATAAGGATTGTACAATAGTGAGTTATTACTAGTATTCATGGTAATTTGATTTGCCGCACGATATAGAATCGGATTATAAATGAGCCTGAACCAAGCGTTGCATATCTCACACTAGCTTTTGCGCGCGGCTCCGCCCGCGTGGAAAAGTTTTTCCGGGATAAAAGTAGCCTATAGCACCCAGGAATAATGTAGCTTCCTATTAGTGAAATAATTTTCAAAATCGGTCCAGTAGTTCCTGAGATTAGCGCGTTCAAACAAACACAAACTCTTCAGCTTTATATAATAGTATAGATAACGAATTGATTGAAAAGACATGTCCGCTTTTTGTATGGGTGCTGGGCCTCGAAATCTTACCAGGTTCAAACTTTATAGATATTAAAGAGGCAAAATTATGGATCTTAGACCCATTAAAAATAATTTTTTAGGCCCCTTCATTTATAACATATTTTTTAAAAAACGGTTATTTTAAGTGTAGTTTTAAAGCAAAATAAAATTACATATATCTCAAAATCGGAGATCTTTAAAATTATACGATTTATTGTAATTTTTTTTTTTTTTTATTGCACTGAATGACGAGACGAGCATGCCGTTCGCCTGATGGTAAGCGATACGACCACCCATAAACAGTAGCAACACCATCCAGCACCTTGACTTACAAAGTACTGTGTGGCATTCCACTGCGCTCGTCATCCTGAGACATAAGATGTTAAGTCTCATTATGTCCAGTAGTTATACTGGCTACAATGTCCTTCAAACCGAAACACAACAGTGCATGCACACTGTTGCTTGGCGGTAGAAATAGAAAATGCCTGGTTTTTGGGAGTACTATCAAAATATATATATAAAGTATCTTGGTTAAAATTTTAAGCCCGTTTATGGACATGTCATTTCATTTTGAACAAACAGTGGTCAAGAGAATATGCCGTTCCTATAAAATTAATGTATTACTTATGCGGTGCTCTGAACGTATCGACCTTGTCGACATTAGCGCTTTATTACATGCTCATCCCAGGTATTTAGTTTACAACATGCTATTATAGTGTTGAGACAAGTACAATATTAATTGTCAGTTACACTGTATATTTATGTCATTTTGAATACACTATGGATACCGGCTGTGACCATCGATCTTTATGGTAGATGGCTGTGACGTAAACTCTTGTACATATTCTCAGAAGGAAATGTTAAGGTTTATCCATTAATAGCACTTACTCTAAATCAAAATGTTAAAGTCAATAATGCTATTATTAGATATTGCATGATGTTACTTGCAATTACAAAATACAACAGAGATCATGAAAGGTGTATGTTTCATCACTTTTAACGTTCATGCAATTACTGTGGTGTACAATAAACGTTTATGTTTGACAAGCTTTTGCCCGCGGCGCCGTCTGCGTTAAAAAGTTTTTCTGGAAAAAAGTCCCGCTTTATATTTTCCCGGGATAAAAGTAGCGTATGTGTTAATCCCGAATATGATCTACCCGTGTGCCAAATTTCATCGAAATCCGTTCAGTAGTTTTTTTTTTGCGTGAAAGAGTAATAAACATCCATACATCCATAGTGACTGCCTCGGTGGCGTAGTTGTATTACGGTATGAATGCAATGCTGATGTCTCGGGTTCGATCCCCGGGTCGGGCAGTGATATTGGATTTTTCTATTCAGTATCAGCCCGGAGTCTGGAATTTGTGCCCGATATGGCGATAGGCTCGCCCCCTATCACATCATGGGACGGAATACGCTTGGCGAAAAGTGGGTGCACTAGTTGCGCATCTGCCTACCCCTTCGGGGATAAAAGGCGTGAGCATGCGTACATCCATAGTCCATACTTACAAACTTTCGCGTTTATAGGTAGGTAGAGACTATCCCGCCCTCACACCCGCCACTGTAACTCCTGTAAGCCAGGATCAGCAGTGGCACGCATTTTATGACACCGAGCGGTGAAGCTCGGCGAGTCTCAGGGAACACTAATCTGTCTTTAACCCGCAACGAAATTAATCAAATAGAAAGATAGGGAGGAGTTGGAAATATTAATTGTCCACTTCCCTCCATAGCAAAACGGGCGACAAAAATAATGAACGAAGGAGGTATTTTAACCTCAATTTTAGAGACGCTTACAACTAGAAAAGCCAGTTGTAAAGCACCACGGATAAAAATTGAATGAAAGGGTCCTATCATATGAGCTGTCAAATTTGATTCCAATAATAGGTATGGCAAAAACGCCAGAAAGCACGGAAATTCCGTCTAGACTCTACAAGGTCCATGTAGTATACAACCCCAGATGTTATTTGCATACTATCCAACATGATGTTGCGCTCATCATGCCAAAGACCACACTCCCAAAGTACGTGATGTGCAGATTGTTCATATACGTAACCAGGTGTAGAGCATGGGCACACAGGAGAGTCAACCAGCCTAAATGAAAATAGTTTGCCCTTAAAATTATTACTACTACTTAATTATAGGTAGGTAGGTATATATTAGTAGGATGATATAATTTCAAAATTCTAAAAGTTTAGATGCATTTTACCATCGTCAAGGTTGCATTGATTGCGCCCCTGTGGTGTATGCGTATTATGAGCATGTAGTGATGGGCTATGTATGATATAGTACCTGGTGGAACTGTTCGTCGTGCGGCAGACGCAGCACGGCGCGCAGGGCGAGCTCTGCGTTGGCGCGCACGTAGGTGTTCTTCTCCTTGGTGCCGTTGACGAGCGCGGGCAGCAGCGCACGCAGCACGTCCCCGCCCCCACCCGCGCCCCCCTCCAGCCGCGCCTCGCAACCCACCACCGCGCTTGCGCGAGCCATCAGCTGCTTCACCTCGTTACTCGTGTGGTTCATGCTCTGTTCAAATATAATATAGTTGTAGAAAAAAACACACAGCAAAAGCTAGGCATCCGCCACCATTCACTTACCCTGACAAACTGTGAGAGGATATTTTGCGGTACAGGCTTGTCGTTCTCGAGTAGGTAGCGCATCAGATACCCGATACCGCGGATGCCGTTGCACACTATGGGAGTTTTATCACTGGCGAGGTACGATAGCAGCGTCTTCTCAACTTTATCTTCATAGGGATCTCTGTACACGTGATCCGGAGTTTCCTTTAGCGCGACGAAGAGCGCACACGACCGACCGTGAAGTAACAGCCAGTCTTCGGGCGGGTGTGTGGACGGATGCGCGGCGGCGAGCACGTGGTGCAGCAGCGCGGCGTCACGGTGTGCGGCGGGCAGGCAGTGCAGCAGCGCGCCCAGGCAGCCGCCCACGGCGCCGCGCGTGGGGTCCTCCGGGTGCGCCAGCAGCGCCGGCGTGGTCAGTGTCGACAGGATGGCCAGCGTCAACTGCTCCGACATCTTATCACCGCCCACTGTGATGATACTCCGCAGTGCTTGCAGCATCGTCTCCCGGATGGCGGGGTCCTCTGTGTTCTTGATGCCGTTGTGCATTTCCACAAACAGTGGGTCAGCACGGGTGTGGATCACCACGAGCTGTGACAGCGCCACGCCCGCCTTTATGCGCACCGGCCGGCTGGTGTCGTTTAATGCCTTCAAGAATGTCGTTTGGAGTTGTGGTAAGAACTGCTTCAGCATCACGCCAACCTGTAGATCATATTGTTTATCACTACACAATCCTTATAGAGATGCGATACGATTACATGATATCGATATTTGTATTTATAGTTATCGTATCGATAAATGCGTTTTTTAGTCGCACGTCCAACAAGGTTTGGATTCAGCAGCAATATAATAAAGGCAGAGTAATAAATACCTTAGCCAGCAGCAGTGCGAGCGTCTCTAGAACGGCTGCCTTGACGCTAGAGTTGAACCGGTCGCCGAGGATGCGGATGAGCGGGCCGGTGATGTGCACCACCGACGGCTGGATGGACTCGGGGCTCGTCAGCTTGATGATGTCTCCCAACATCATAGCCGCGTTCTCCTTCTCCTCTGGCAGACCGTTCAGGATCGACTCGCGGAACAGCGGCAGGATCGGTGTTAAGCCCTATAAACGAATTTTGTGTATAAATTAATAATTAGTAATAATTATTAAGACGATAAGAGCAAAATGTTTGTTTCATATCTAATTACACCAGGATTGCTCATAAACAGTAAAGTTACTATAATTTAAAAAGCATTCTGTGGTGCTGCACTGGGTCTCGGAATCAACTTGTAATAACACGGTTTATAAAATAGAAAAGAAAAATAGTTACTTTAGGCAGACAGAACCCTGGCAGCAGATCGCCCTTGAGATCCGCTGTGGCGTACCGCACGGCCTGGCGCACGTCGGACACGTGCGCGATCTGTCGCTCGGCGTCGAGTGTGCGAGTGAGTGCGGAGAGCGCGTCCCACGCCATCATCAGCACGTCGGGGTCCTCGTCCGCGAACAGCAGCAGCAGGCCGCGCATGAGCTGCGGCACGTGCGGCGCCAGGTCGGCGCGCGTGTGCCCCACGTACGCGCACAGCAGCGCCGCCGCCGCGCGACGCTTGGACCCCGTGCCCGTGCGCACCGCCTCTAGCAAGCTGTCCACGATGCTGACAGTTGACACACAAAAACTCATGTTAATATTGTAATTCAATTAAAAACGTATAACGGCGCGGAGTCATAACATTGTTCTATAAATAATTTATACAACTGTTTCGGTGGCGTAGTTGTAGTAGTATTACGGTACGACTACAATGCTGGGGTCTCGGGTTTGATTTCCGGGTCGGGTAAAGTGATATTGGGTTTTTCTACTCAGTATCAGCCCGGGGTCTGGAATTTGTGCCCGATATGGCGATTGGCTTGCCCTTTATCACATCATGGGACGGAATATGCACGGCGAAAAGTTGGTGTAACTAGTTATGCCTCTGCCTACCCCTTTGGGGATACAAGGTGTATGTGTGTGTGTGTGTGTGTGTGTGTGTGTGTGTGTGTGTGTGTGTGTGTGTGTGTGTGTGAATAAATAACTTATTTATATGCCAGATAAATATGGCCTGCAATATGTTTTTTTCAGGATTTTGTGATTTAAATAGTTGATTGTGGTTGAAACATAAGTGTTGATATAGTGCATAGATAGTATTCCTCGCACAAGTGCACATGTATGATGAGTGGTGGGTGGTGAGTGGTGAGTGGTACCATCTGACGCCGGGCGCGTCGGCGACGGGCAGCAGCGCGTCGCGGCAGTGGTCGAGCTCCAGGCGCTCGTGGTCGGTGCCGCGCGCGGCGGCGAGCGCGGCCAGCAGCGCGGGCAGCACGCGCGGCAGGTGCCGGCCCAGCGCGCCGCCCGCCGCCGCCGCCAGCGCCGACAGCGCGCGCGTGTCCACGCCGCCGGGGCCGCCCGCGTTCGTCAGCACCGGGATCAGGTACGGCAGCACTGCGCGGGACTTTATGGCCATCACCTGGACACAAAGGATCTTATTATTAGTTCATGTCAAATACAACGCAAAAACACGCTATAAACATATTTACCAACCTATACAATATAAAAATAACATTTAAAATAGCCCTTTTGGAACTTGTGACAATTATATTTATTTCCACATACATACATTATATTTAATTCATACAGTTGAAATATACTACAATATAAAATAATTAAGGTGTCTGTACCTGCTTGAGCCCATCAAGTGTAGCATCGGCAATAGCAGGGTCTGGGTCGTGGAGCTGGTCCAGCATGGGCGGCAGGATGTCGTCCAGCGCCTTGTTGCCAATAGTGGCGTGCAACGAGTCGAATGTCCTGGCCGCCGCCAGCCGCACTTCCGGCAGAGGGTCGCATAACGCCGTGCGTACCGTTGGCACCTATACACGTTATAAAAAAATCAATTTGCATAATAATAATCATAGAGCTTAAATACTTTTTAGACGTATCGAACAGAGTTCGCTAAAGAGCGTGGTTCCACAGAACACATTTGAAAAATCTTTCAAGAACATTATTTTTCATACTAGGAACACAACTATCAAAAAAAAGATACTGCGCCACAACACTTTGTTATTTTGATTGTTGTCTGAGTGGTATATTTACCAGTCCATCTGCGAAGCTGAGCACGGCGTCCCTGGAGGTGGAGGCGAGGATCTCCCCGAGGCCGATGCAGACGCCCTGGCGCTGGTCGGCGCGCGGGGACCGCAGCCCGCGCTCCAGGATGGGCACGATCTCCGGCAGCACGCGCTCGCCCAGCTGTACCACAACACACACTTTAAGCTAACTTTAGACTAACACGTTCTCGCACTAAAATATTGCGTACGAACTTCCAAAAGCGTATACACATGCGACTCGCCGCAAGTCCTGTAAGCTTCAAAATTTGCAGAAGACAGCTTGCCTTGATTGTTAAACGGGTATAAACTGCTTACGAAAGTCAACCTGTGCAAGCGATGTATACCGTGACAGTAATGTGATTAATGATACTTTAAAATTCTATAACAATTTTGTAAGATCTATGTCAAATGTTGACCAAATGTCAATCAGCACGTAGTGTTAATCTATAAAATCAATAAAATGTAACGGCCTTATTCATAAACAGTTATAAACCTAGTTTAGCTATCGAATGTTTTGTCTTCTTCGAACGGATTTTGAATTGAGTTTGAAGGAAGAAGACAAAACATTCTATAACTATAATAGGTTTATAAACTGTTTATGAATAAGGTCGTTAATATATGTATGTCATATAATAATTGTAGTAGATCTGACCTTCCGCACGAGGTCTCCGAGGGTTCGCGCGGCGACCTGCCGCTTGTCGTAGCTGGTGGAGGCGAGGCAGCCCAGCAACAGTCCGAACAGAGTCGGCAGGATCTCGCGCAGGGTCTTCGGTGTGTTGGTCACCACCACCTGTGGACAAATGATGGTAACTAATGGAGTTTTATTGGTGACACGTAAAAATTAATATATTTCAAGTGTATGATAGTTTATCACCTTGAAATCAGTAAAAATGCGCTGGTTTATTGATAATGAAAAGGTAGCAATAATGTATAGTGTCTTATGGGAAAATCAATTTGTTTTAATAGTTAAGTGTACCGAGAGTGTTTCACAGCGACAAATCATAAAAATGGGTGTTGTATAACACCCATTCTAGGTCAGGAACTGCATCAATGTGTACGAAGATGGGAATAAATAGTGTTATATTCTGAGTTGTGTAAGTACTAAGTAGTAGAAAGTACCTTCCAGACGTGCAGCGCGGCCTGCCGCACCATGAGCGCGACGTCGCTGCGGCCCATGTACAGGCCGGCCAGCACGCGGTTGCGCCGCTCCGGCCCGAGCGCGTTGATGATCGCCTTGTGCGACTGCTCCGTGCCGAAGTTGTCGTCCTCGCACGCCGTCTCCGTCGTCATCTTGCCGGACACGCCCGATACGCGGTACAGCAGGTCACCTGACAGCGAATTAAGCATTAGCAACGTAGTTGATAGGGGTCTTTGTCTGGAGGCAAACGAGCCGGAGGATGAGGAATGCGACTAAAAAGTAAGGCGATACGCGCGCTAGTTTTATGCGAAAACGTGATGACATCAATCACGCATAGGAATACTCCTATTTTAACACTTTTGCTGTAGGGCCAAAACAACTATCCACTGGTGCGGCCGCCTCGCACGATGTGTGTTGTCCTGCATTGGCGTTTGGCGGCGCGACGCGAGTGAGCGAGACAGTTATAATTTTTTTATCAACACAACAGGCGTGTGTTCGGCGCACCTGTGGCGTGAGCTGCAGTTAACATGTTAATTCAACAATGAAAACATAATCTTAGTCTATCTATTACTTTTATTTGCACCTATTACATTTTTTTGCTTAATATTGAATGATCAAAAATCTAGTTCATGTCATACAAATCAACATCAAATACCATTCTCGTCCCCACTACATACTCATTACTCACCGAGCAACTGCACGGAGCTGTACCGGATCCTCCAGTTATCATCGAACAGGCCCTTCTCCAGCTCCGGCAGTAGGAGCGTGATCGCCGACTCTGCGTACAAGTTGACGATCCTCTGGCCTGCCTTCAGCGCGGTCTCTCGCACGTACTCGTTCTCATCCGCCAGCGCCTTGAGGATGGGGTTGATGATCTGCCCGATGTACGGCAAGAACTCGTCCGTGAACGCGCCTGGCATGTAGATGAACATCATGATGTACCCGTCCTTCACGTGCGGCGCGATGTCCGTGCGCTCCGCTGTTGCGATAATGTCTGTAACAATTTGAGTGTTATTATTGATGAATAATCTTTAACTTCGAAAGTTTTAACATTCTTCAGATCTAAATGAATATCATAACGATTGTAGTAATCACGCGAATTATCGATTAATCAGTATAAATTACCTGGCATAATCTTATGCAGCTTGTGCACTCCGAGTCCGGCGACCACTTCGGACAGACCCTGCGCGGCGCCGGAGCGGTCCACCGAGCTGGACTCCGAGGTGAGGGTGTGCATGAGCCACGGCAGCAGCTCCTCGAAGCTGCTCTCGCCCATGCCCTTCACCATGGCGCCGAGAGCACGCGCCGATACGCTGCGCACCTGTGTACGTAAAATGCTTTTAATACAGACAGTCGTCATTTGGGTCAGCAGCAATGGACTGAAAATCTTATCATAGCGCTTTAAGGTTGAGTTTCCAGCAAATAGCCTCAGGGCTCTCATTACATCGATAAATAAACTAGAGAAATTCAAAGATTAATTTTACCTCTGGCACTGGATCGAGCAGCGAACTCTTCAAGCCCGGTATAATATTGGGCAGGTACGGCAGCAAGTCCTTCTGGTCGGTGAGCGAGTACATGTTGCCGATGATCTGCGCGGCCATCTTGCGGGTCTCTGTGCTGCGGTCGAGGAACGCGCGCTGCACCACCGGCATGATCAGCGCCAGCGACGGCGCATCGATGAAATGCACGAACTTCGTATCTAACAGGGTCTGGAGACACGCTGACGTCTTGTTCGACGGGTCTTGCAGCGCTTGGAGCAGCACCGGTACGATGGCTGTGAGATATGAGTTAGTCAGTGAGATTGATGAACACCCAATAAAACCTTGCTTACTTGTTACTTAGTCTACAAGAAAAACACACAGAATCTTCACAATTCACATACCTTGAATCTCAGGGTTCCTGATGACGGAGCCGATGACCTTCAGAGCCTCAGCGCCGGCCTCTTGTACGCGCATGTGTGAGTCGCTCAGCACCTCAATAAGTTTGGGCACAATAGACGGCAGGCACGACGACAGCTGCTTCGGCGCACAGTACGCCATCGCACCGAGCAACTCAATGGAACCTGACATAATTAGTGTGTTTTAATGCAATGAAAAGTCCAAGCCTGGTAGACTGCATTATAAAATTTCGATAACTAGGTATTTATATCTGAAGTCATGACTCCTGGGTGGTCGGTGAGTGGGATAAAGGTAGGTGAGGAGTATAAAAGCCACCAACCGGCCTTAGTCCGCCAGTTGTCGTCCTGCAGCGCCTGCAGCAGCGAGGGCAGCACGAGCTTGACGCCGTGCGCGCTGAGGCGGCTCATGATGAGCTTGGCGGTCTCGTCCGCCGCCGACCGCACGTACTGCGAGCTGTCGCCGAAGCACATCAGCAGGTGCGGCAGCACGTGCACGATGTACGGCTCGAACAGGCGGCCCAGCTTGTAGCACAGCAGCTCGAAACCGAACAGCGCGCCTAAGAGTAAACAACGAGACAAACTATTGTTACATATCAAATTACTAGGTTCAAAACATCACAACGCCACCAGCATACAGATAGAGACGGTAAAAATGAAAACCTAAAATCTTTTAGCGACTTAATAAACCAAGGAAAAAGCTATGACTATTATATTTTGAAACTCTTAGCTATTGCAAAAAGCTAGACAAATTTGGCAAAAGTACAACAAGCCCTCATAGGAAATAATCTAATCTAATATATTTAAACGAGCAATTCTTGTATATATATATATATATATATATATATATATATATATATATATATATATACTAGCTTTTGCCCGCGGCTCCGCCCGCGTGAATGAGTTTTCCCGGTATAAAAGTCCCGCTTAAAATGTAGCTTATATGACACGTTCGTAGATTTACCATAGCAGCGCCATCTATTGATTACTTACTCAACCCAGTCGAAAGGTATCGACATCTGTTAGAATCATTCATAGCAGCGCCATCTATTGATTACTTACTCAACCCAGTCGAAAGGTATCGACATCTGTTAGAATCATTTGGAGTTAACAGATAATTGTGACTGTCAAATAATAACAGACAAATAATTAGCAATAAATTAAAATTGCGACTATAATTTGAGATTTAAACTATCCTATCTCTCAAGTTGGATCGAACTGCACATGGTGTGCGAATTTTATTATAATCGGTTAAGTGGTTTAGGAGTCCATTGAGGACAAACATTGTGACACGAGATTTATATATATTAAGATTATTGTGACACGAGATTTATATATATTAAGATATATAATCTCCGAAACGGCTCCAACGATTTTCATGAAATTTTGTATGCAGGGTTTTCGGAAGCGATAAATAGGGTAGTTTCCTATGTTTGATTTAGGACATTATTTTATATGTAACATAAATTAATACGAAAAATAAAATATTCTGTGAAATTAGCATCGAAATTGGTTATTTTATTTTATTATTTGAGGATTGCCAACAAAGTTTACAATATTACAACATTATGATAACAATCAGAAAATAAAACTAATTGCAACTTAGACTACAGGCAACCACAACGTGCGTATTACAATTTTACCATATAATTACTTAATTAAATTTAAACATTATAAGGAACTATACAAAAAAAAGGAATAAAAAAAAAAAGGATAGATTTATCAGAATGTTAGGGCCCCAGTTAATCAGTCGCACCTAAAAGAGTTTTCCTAAATGTGGACAGCGAATCGTGAAATATGTCAAGCTTAGTAATTTTGTTCGATATATGATTATATAATGTAGACAGTCGAGGTATGGGAGAGTGCCTACCTATGTTGGTTCTACATCGGCGGACATGAAGAGTAGGGGGAGGTTTGCGAGGCGGACGCAAAGGGACATTAAGGGCAAATTTGCTTAACGCGATTGAACTGTCAATTTGACTATTTAATATTTTGTGTAGATACACCATGCTTAGTATTTCTCTTCTTGAACTCAGAGACCGCATTTTGAAAAAAGTCAATTTATCCCTATAAGCATGTATATTCTTAGAAACAATTTTTCGATAAGCTAGGTGTTTAAGCAATTTCTTTTGAACACTTTCTATTCTATTGATATGTATCCTATAACTTGGTGACCATATAGCGCAGCAGTATTCCAGTTTGCTTCTTACATAACAGTTATACAGTAATATTGTGGTAGAGACATTTTTAAATTCTTTGCTACTTCGAAGAACAAACCCCAGAGACTTATTAGCTGCATTGAGGATATTGTCTATATGCGTAGTAAATTTTAATTTTGAGTCTACGTATACCCCCAGGTCACGAATACACGGTACTTCCTTCAAGATACTACCAGACATGGTATAGTTGGTGCGAAGTATATGGCGTTTCAAAGTGAATTTTATGTGGTAGCATTTTAAAGGATTTAAATACATATAGTTCTCTCGACACCAGTCCACAAGCACATTTAAATCTTTTTGTAATAGAAAGGAGTCATTATCATTTTTTATAACACGCATTAATTTAAGATCGTCCGCAAATAAGTAAAAACTGGAATATTGAAATCGATTGACAACATCATTAATGTATACGTTGAAAAAAAGTGGACCTAAATTGGAACCTTGGGGTACTCCAGATGTAGCTATAAAGGGCTTAGAAGTGCATCCATCAATAACGACAGTTGAAAGCCTGTTTTTTAAGTATGAATTACACCAGTAAAGTAGAGGACCGTTAATACCCAATGCATGTAGTTTTCTAATTAGAATCGTATGATTTACTTTGTCAAAAGCTTTTGTAAAATCTGTATATATGGCATCCACTTGATATCCACTGTCAACGGCTGAAGCTACGTCGTCTATGTAATCTAACAGGTTAGATATAGTGGAGCGCTTTGTCATAAATCCATGTTGGTAAGGTGATATCTGACTTCTGGCTATGCTGTAAATATGCGTGTAAACCAACGATTCGAATATCTTCGCGAAGGTAGACAATATGGAGATTGGACGATAATTTACGATTAAGTCTTTTTTTCCGCTTTTAAAAACTGGTACAATTCTAACTTCCTTCCATTGATTTGGGAAAATGCCAGATATTAGTGACTTGTTAAATATTGTATGTAACGGCTGTATGAGATGCTCAACAGTTTTTACGATAAAAATTGGCGGGATATTGTCAGGACCAACACCTTTAGTTATGTCGAGTCTACTTATGGCGTTTTTAATTTTTTGCGTATCTATATAATATAAATCGCACTCTGGTATTGGTATAATGTTTGTGATGGTTTCGGCACAATCGTTAACTTCGTATACCGAGGAAAAGTGTTTTGCAAACAAATCACATGTATCACTCACTGTGACGCTTGTCAAGTCGTTAAAAAACATTGTCGGAGGATAATTAGAACTGTTCTTGCGTAAGTTTTTTATGTGTGTCCAAAAACATTTTGGGTTGTTAATTATTTGACTTTCTATTGACGCAATGTAACTATTGTAATTTTCTTTCATTAGTCTCTCGCAGTCTTTACGTAGGTATTCGAATTCCAATTTATCTAACGGATTATTGTATTTTTTAACTTTTTGGTGATATTTAAATTTACGTTTTAACATTTTTTTGAGTAGTGGCGTGAACCAAATGGGATGGTAATTGTTTTTGTATTTAGTAGTGGAAGGAACATGAATGCCAATTATATGTCTCAAAACACTATAAAACCTCTCTAACATTTCATCGACGCTTAGACAGTTCATAAACTCCTCATTCCAATTAATTTTACTTAACTCAAGATTTATTATTTCAAAGTTAGCTTTATAAAAATTTGGCTTACGACAAGAATTTGGTACAGCTTGACGATGAGTTACATGCGTTTCAATAGTTATGTCTAAAGGCGGATGCAGTTTGTCAATAGTTCTCAATGGACTATTACATTCATTTATTTTAACCATATTATTTACATCACTCAATACCAAATCTAATATTCTATTTTTACAATTAGTTATAGTGTTAAGTTGGACTATATTACTGAGTGACATAAAGTCCACCAAGTTACACTTTATTACGCAGTTATTGTAGTTGTTTGGAATAGTGTAAGTGTTGTCTATGCTAGCATCCCAAGTAATTCCGCTCATGTTAAAATCTCCAATTATAATTACATTTTTTCCTGCGGACTGTAAAGCTACACTAGCTTTGTCGAGATACATATCTAGAGAACGTTGAGTGACTGGTGGAGGTAAGTATACTGCGCCTAACACGAGGGTGTCATTCTTATTAGAGTTATATGATTTAATCGTAACCCAAATGTCCTCACAGTCACTCTCCCAGTCAAAAATCCTTTGCGATAAGTATGATTTTTTAACTGCAATTAATACTCCACCACCACGCTCCTTTGTATTACATAAAGGTGAGGTCTCTCTGTCTCGTCTATATACTACATACCGGCTATCAAATATTTCAGAATCAAAGATACTTGAGTTTAACCAGGTCTCTGTGAATATTATGACATCATAGTAATTTTTTAGTACTTGCTGACGAACATGTAAGGTATTTAGTCTAAGACCTCTAACATTCTGATAATAACAATGAATAGGTAATTTAAATGAGATCATATAAATTATACAAATTAAAAACAATAAATAAATAATTTACTAACTAGCTAACAAGTGCGAACAGCATGTTTAAAAAAATATTTGAAAAATATTTGAAAAATCAAAGACACCAAAGTACATAAAAATATTAAAATAAAAACAAATAACATAATAACATTGTGCAATCGCGCCATATACATATTGCATAGTTAGAGTTCATTTCATTTCAAATCAGCCAGTGAATCTATAGACTTTATCAATATATACTCAGATGTCTCAGTTTTCCGCATATATATTTTTCCGTTTTTAATCCATACGAATCTGTAGCCTAGGTCTTTGGCTCGAGCTCTAGTTGCCGCATGTAGACTCTTCATTACCGGTGAGAGGTGTTCTCCAATGTACACAGGACGTCGCTCCCCTCCAATTCCGAGATGACTGCTGTTGAGCTTGTCTGCATTGGTGGTAGCTTTCTTATTGAATGTTATAGCTGCAGCCAAAAACTCGTCACGAACTCGGGGGCAGCTAAACTTCACGACAACAGAACGCGGCCGTTTATTTTCTTTGTTTAGTTTAGAGATCCTGGTACAGAGGTGAATATCAGCTTCGTTTAAATTGTAATTGATGGTAGTGGATATTTGTTTGACTGTGCTGTACAGGTTTTCCTTGTTGAATTCCGGTATACATTGAATTTCTAAATTTGTGGCCCTGGAGTGCTGCTCAAGCTGCGTTACTCGAGCATTGAGATTCACAATAGTCTGCTTGAGGTCTTGGTTTTCGGACTTCAATTGGTCCACAGATTTAACATTTTCTTCAATGTTCTCTCTTAATGTTTCATATCTGCATTCCAAGTCGCAGATGGACTCGTCAACTTTAGTGAGTCTGCTTAATATTTCGGTGGTTTTAATATCAAACTCACGAATTATGCTGGCTTTAAAATCATCTAACAACTCCAACATCTCTTCACGGATGATTTGACGAATATCTTCTGGCGACTTGTTGTGCGACATGTCTCTTTTCCTGTATGTTACGTTACTAGATTCTCTTTCGTTATGAATAGGTGTGATTTTAGTAGTTTTAGAATGTTGCTTTGGCAAAGTAGGATTCATATTGCTATAAAGTTAGCGACAGCGACCTCTGTTGAGTAATGCTTGAACTTCTTTCGACTGCGAGATAATGGTTATTGGCTTTATCACGTGGTTTCACTAATTAATAACAGATGGCGCCTCATACAATATAGGTTTATTACAGTTTTCTTATTTACTGATCTTTGATTCAAATGAATTTGTAGTTAATTGGTCACCAAATTATAACTGACTAACTTTAAAACACATACACTTTAAGGCAAAGCTTACTTTTCATAGTTTACTATGCACTATTTTGAATTAATCTTCAGTTGAGACGGTTGGCATCGATTCAAACTGTCCGCACTTGTATCGCTAATAACTTGCAAATACGATCACTTCATACTTGGATAACACTTGACAAAACTCAAAATGCCTGCAGTAAACGATTGACCAAGTTTCATCAGCAATAAACAACTATAAATAATTTTACGAATTTAAAAAATAAAGCAGCTATTCATATTTGAAATATTGTTGTGAGCTAATGTGGGGGCGTGGTGGGGATATCGCGCTGTCCTTTTTTCACGCACGCAGCATTAAGGCTGCCGTCACTGAGTGTCAAAAAAAAGTACCGAGCAAAGCTCGGTCATCCAGGTACTATCTGTATAATTTACAAAATGTAACATTACCTTCCCTGTACTTGTAGTTCTTCTTCTCCTGTATGGCCTCGGTGAGCTTGCCCATCACGTCGAGCTGCTTGAGTGACAGGATGCCGAGCCCCTTGATGATGCCTGCGATTCCGTACGCGGCGCCCTACACACACGTCTTTTACTATTAATATTAAATCAGTGTTTTGAAATAACAGTGCATGCACACGGCTGCTTGGCGGTAGAAATAGACATTGCGGTGGTACCCACCCAGGCTGACCCACCCTCTTACATATGAGAGACCTACCACCATTATATTATAGAACATATTATAGTCAATATATTATACAACTTCACCAACGAGAATAGTAATTTAGATGCAGTTGTCAAAGCCTTTATATGCTATTTTAGATCCAGGATTTTGTATGATCATCAACTATTTGGCATATTCTTGGCCCTATAAACAAGTTCCTTTGTTTATTTTCAATAACATAATTAGTAAATGGGTCAAAAGTCGATTTATTACGGTAAAAACACGTTATACATTTTCTTATGGCGGGAGTAACCGACCATTTTTATCGACTTATTTTTCACGATGAAGAAGCATTGCGTTTTAGAATTTATTGAGGGTGGGCGTTGGTGAATGGTTGTGGAAACATATTTAGATAAAAAAACTGCAAACATTAGCTCTTTAATAATACAGCTTAATATTTTCAGCTGTACATGAAAGATATTGGTGTACAGCTGAAAAGGTGGACGATAGCCTAGTTGGGAATGGAACGGTCTGCCGAGACAATGTCCGGCGGTTCAAAACCCAAGGCACACACCTCTGATTTTTCGAAGTTATGTGTGTATTGTTTATCAATTATCGTTCGCTTTAACGGTGAAGGAAAACATCGTGAGGAAACCTACATACCTGAGAATTCTCGATAAGAATTTCGAGGGTATGTGAAGTCTGCCAATCCGCACTAGGCCAGCGTGGTGGACTAAGGCCTAACCCCTCTCAGTAGTAGAGGAGGCCCGTGCTCAGCAGTGGGCAGTATTTAATACAGGGCTGGTATTATTATTATTTATTATTATTATGAAAGATATTATGGTAAAATCTTAACTATATACTTTAAAATATCGGATTTAGTCTCTTTGTCGCTAACCTTTATAGTGCGTTAGTCAAATTATAGTATTTATATGCTTTTGATGAATGTACTTAAATTAAACGTTTTTACGTAATTTAAATGTTTTAAATTAAATATAACTGTTTACAATCGATTGAAAGTAAAATGTAAAGGATACGTTATATTCAACGCACCTTTCGACTGCCGTACCTCCCGCGCTAGTAACGCGTTTCGTGCAAAACATACAATTTTAGCAGCGTCAGTCAATTTATAGGTGATACGTGTTATTAATTTTAACTAAGTATTTCAGAAAAAGATCTGTGCTTCAAGGAAACTTATGAAAATATTTTTATTTAAATAAACTATAAACAATTATAAAATTTTGATATAAATATTGTATAAAACAAAGTTGCTAACCTAGTCTGTCTGTTTCTCTGCTTACTTGTGCACAATCGTTTCGTCATTTAGAGAATTTAATGGTACATTTTAACAATATATTGTAATTGCATTTTTGTATAGTAGAATAAAAGGTTCCTCCACTGCCTCGGTGGCGTAGTTTGTATTACGGTATGACTGCAATGCTGAGGTCTTGGGTTCGATTCCCGGGTCGGGCAGTGATATTGGGTTTTTTAAAATTCAGTGTCAGCCCGGAGTCTGGAATTTGTGCCCGATATGGCGATAGGCTCGCCCCCTATCACATCATGGGACGGAATAACGGCGAAAAGTGGGTGCACTAGTTGCGCCTCTGCCTACCCCTTCGGGGATTAAAGGCGTGAGTGTATATGTATATGTATGAATAAAAGGTTTGATGACATCTGCCTGAAATCCAATTTAAGCCTTACGTTAAACGTGTATTGATTTCTAGAGGCTACTATAAAGTGACAGACTATTTAAATGATAAGGATATTTGGAATCAGTCCTGCCGGCACAGCACCAAGGCACTGACCATTCACATTGAACGCCTATGAAAAAAAATATATTATAATATGACATTTATATGGCTATGTCCATAATATAATATTTTTACTTTTTTTTTTTTTGACATTTAAGTTCGATTTTTTTAGACATTTTGACATTGTTTAATTATAGTGACGACCGATCTATAGGTATCTATTACTATTAATGATTTGTAAACGTGGGTTAATGCATCATGAACGCCAATATATTTTTATTTGGTTGCTTCCAAATAGTATTTTATTTATATCTTAGGGCTACATCCATGCATACATTAACCTGTGTAATAATAATACTGTCAAATATACATTTGAAAAACAATGAAGAAAATCATGACAATTGATGACGAAAAAATTAAGCCTGGAGTTTCTTTCTGCCTTTCTTCTTCGGGTCGTCATCGCTTAGGTGGCTAGTGAAAGGCTGGTAGGTTAGCTAGGCTAGGACCTTTTTATCCTCGCCGGCGAGGACCGTGGCGTTTCCTTTCCTCGTAATGTAAAGATACTCCTTCCCTTTCTTTTATATCAGCTCCACTTCTCCTTACCTAGCCCTATTCCCGTCCCCAATGTCCGTGTCCTCTGTACCTATCAGCCCGTGCTGGTTGTTCATTATTTAATCTAGGTACTTTAAATTATTTAATTGGTATATGTACCTTTGTTATTGTCTCTACCTTGTCATGACTTGTCATAAGTGCTTTTTTATAAGCCTACTTGATCAATAAATGATTTTATTTTATTTTATGATGCGTGTCAGATTTTCGAGGGCAGTTTAATCATTAGGAATGATAAGTACTTATGGTACTGTTATAAGCAAGTGGCTGAACTTATAGGTGTACTACTCACGAGTCACGACCAAAAGCTAATTATAATTATTTGTATCTTTGACAGGACTTCTCAAAGCACATACCTCATGAATCATAGCGGTTTATATTTGTGGTTTACAGTGCGCACGTACCCTTCTGTCACCGTATTTTTCGGCAGTGAGGAGTTGCTTCATGAGCTTGTTCATGATGTTGGGGATCTCGTCTTCGAGCGCCGGCGAACTCACCAGGTGCGGCAGGCAGTTGCTCACCGCTTCTTGGACCTGGTGGACATACATACATACATAATATGCTTTTATATATGTTTATCATACTAGAAGTTAATGCACGAATGCCAGGTTACAGTTATTAAGTATTGCAAACGTACCTGCTGGCTGGGCGTGGAGAGCGCGGCGACGAGTCGCAGCGTGATGGGTCGGACGCGCGGGTCGGCGGGCTCCAAGTGGCGCGCCAGCGAACCCATGAGCAGCACGACGGCCTGCCGCACGGCGTCGTAGCCGCCCGACTTGGGCGCCTTGTCGAGGAACTCCTCGAACACGGGCAGCTGGCTGCTGATGGTCTCCTTGCCGTGCAGCTCCACGAGCGCCATGGCGGCGTCCAGCATGCGCGCGCGCACGGGCTCGCTGCGGTCGGCGAGCGCGTGGTGCACGAAGAACCGAGCCGCCGCCGGCGCCGCGCCCGTCGGCAGCAGCGGCGCCAGCGACACCAGCGCCAGCGCCACGCCGCGCCGGCACTGCCACGCGTCCAGCGCCGGCGCCACCACGTGACCGAACTGGTCCAGCTTCTCCGGAATCAGCTATGGACAAATATTTATGGTACCAAGTGCGATTGATTTTCCTATTAGTGAACATGAAATGAAACAGGAGCTTTTTGAACTAGTTTTAAGGCCTAAGGGTAAAGTAAACTATAGGTACTGACCGGCAGCTTCTCTTTATAGATGTCTTGCAGCCGTTGCAACACATCGTTAGGATCAGCGCCGACGCCCTCTACAAGGTGTGCGAGCGCATGCGCAGCGGCGCGCTGTACCGGCTCCGCTGGGTGCTGGATTTCTTGCAGCATCAGCTCCACCAGCACCGGCTCACGACTCCACTGCTGACATACTGGCAGCTTTGACCAGAGCTCTTCAGCTAATTTCCTGGGCATCAAATACAGTGACGTATAAAGTCAAGGTAGTAATTTTGACTGATAATGTATGCATTGCAGAAATCAATTATATTAAAAATTGACTACGGGTATTCAGGTTGAGCAGTTGGTAAACGCATCGTCAAAATTCATTTTATATTAATCAATAACACTAACTTGTTATCTTCCTGTACGTCGAAGGTGGCGACGAGCAGTCGCTTGGTGAGCGTGAGAGCGTAGTCCGCGTCCTCGAACAGCGCCGGCAACCCCTCGGTGAGGCACAACAACGCGCGTAACGACGCGTCTCGCACCGCCTACAAAGCGAACGCGTGAATAGACAAGCTTACGGTTTGTACACAAACCAACAATCTACTCTTTATTTAATACGCATCGGCGTATTACTTGACCGCTGAAATTAAATCCATTGACGCTTTAGAATCCAATATCGAGTAGAGCGCTATACGACGTTAGAAAAGTGATATATTCAGAACACGGTTAACAGCGATGTCAATCAATATCATTTACCAGATCTGGGCGCTGCAAGCCGGCGAGCAGACGGTCGACGTCGGCGACGGCTAGCGGCGCACGCGCAGCACACGCGGCCGTCTCCAGCAGCGCCACCGTGCACGCCACCTGCACCCGCCCAGTAGATTCACCTGTACACATACAACACGCACTGATACACTCTACAATCTACATGAAGTCACCTAGTAAGCGGACTAAGCGGGTACCATACTATGTGGTGAATAGGGTGCACAACATACAAGGCGAATGACTTGATCTAAGGTTATTTATTTTTATTAGGTCTACCAACGGTTTCCACAGTATTACGTCATATTGGATTTCTTAATACATAGTTAATCTAAAAGTGACAAACCAACTTATAGGTAAACACAGCTTGCATTAATAAGGTTGTAACTTAAAACTAATTGACGATTACAAAGGTTGTGCAAAAACATAAATTAAAACGTTAGTCCTGTGTATACAATTAACAATAATAAAAAAATCCTTTGTATGAATGCAGTTATCTCACCAATGAGTTCGATGAGCATGGTGTACATGTGGTCTATGGGGAAAAGTGCAGGGTGCAGCAGGTCCCGGCGGGCGGTGGGGTCCCCGCGCAGCGCCGCGTGCTGCTGGATCACCGCCAGACCGTTCAGCACCGACTGTTCGTCTTCCTCGGCCAGCGCCGGCGTCAACCCTGACACAAACATCGAAATACACTTATTATCGATTCGATTGTATTTAGATGTAGTACAATCATTCACACAGGTAAGTTAGCCCTTACTAACTTAACCATGTTGCATGTTGGTAGTCTTTCCTCCCAGCCTGTTCATATTAAGCATAGGGTCATGAATCCATTCGGACTTACCGAGGCTAAGCAGTGGGAACACGTAGCAGAACCCTGGCGCGGTGAAGTGGTTGACCTTGGTCGGGTGCTCTTTATCCGGGTCGGTCTTCATGCCGGCGGTGGCGGCGTGCAGCATGTTGATGGCGCGCACCGTGCCTGACTCCAGTGGCTCGTCCTCCCAGCCCGGCTCCAGGTCGCACTGCGGCTTGTGCAGTCTAGGGTATACAATTTTAAAGTTTTGGTGAATTGCATCATACATAGTCTAATGTATCATGGTTAGGTGTGAGTTAATAATTTTGCCACTTATACTGTGTATTTATTGTAATATAATATGTTCAAGTACACAACGCATCGGGCTTGAAGTAGTGTGTACCTGATGGTGAGCCTGCCCACGGTGCCGCCGAGCAGTCGGTGGGCGGGCAGCAGCGCGGCGCGCAGGCGCATGTAGGCGGCGGCGGCGCGCGGCGCGGCCAGCGGGCTCCGCAGCGCGCCCAGCAGCGTCGGCACCACGCGCCGCGCCGCCGCCGCGCCCCCACACCCGCCCCCACCCCCACGCAGCACCGCCGACAGCAGCTCCACGCCCACCACCACGCGAGAGTTCAACTGCACACAATATATTACCACTATTTATATTAAATCACAGGTTAAACGTCAAACAATACTAGTTTCTACAACTATAATCACCTTAACAACGTACATTTTCTTAATTTCTTATGTTAACGCAAACTCTTATGTTAGACATTGAAATAAAACTATTCCGCGGATTTTATAGCGGTTTTTTAATTTATGATTGCCTCGGTATGGCTGCAATGCTGAGCTTTCAGATTCGATTCCCGGGTCGGGCAAAGTGATATTGGATTTTAAATTCAGTATCAGCCCGGAGTCTGTTATTTGTGCCCGATATAGCGATAGGCTCGCCCCCTATCACATCATGGGACGGAATACGCACGGCGAAAGGTGGGTGCACTAGTTGCGCCTCTGCCTACCCCTTTGGGGATAAAGGGCGTGAGTGCGTGTGTGTGTGTGTGTATGTTTTAATTTATATTTTCTCCCGACATTTCGAAGACTTTGCAGCCTTAATGGTCACGGGGCGGACTGAGGTGTAGGTTGTCCGAGAGTAAAACTTATAATATCTACCTACATTTAACAATTATAAAAGATATTAAAATAATTTGTCGTGGACGGTCCGATCTTGGTACATTATCGTTTGAGAACACTCACCGCACTAAGCCTCTGTCTGATGGCGCTTTCCTTAGCTAGCTGTGCTTTGATAGCATCCTTTTGTTTCGCCGACAATTGAACCTGAAACAACGCCATAACTTCATTAAAAAAAAAATGAGAGGTGTCAAGGGACACCTGGATGGAACGAAGTTCTTTTCGATTAATTAGTGAAGGAATTGTAAAAAAAAAATTATTTATATAACAGAGTGTGTATATATATAAATATATAAATATTTTCCTATTTCCGTTCCAATACACAAGTTTCTAGAGAAAAAAACAAATAAATACGTGTGGCACTCGGAGACTACCGCGGTAAAGCTATTGCATAGCATTTTTATCACAAATTTTGATTGACTAAACACAAATTCGATCTTACGCTTACCACATAAAGTAGATTTTTAAACGCGAGCAAAGCACGTTTAGTTTTGTTATTGATAAATGTCAGTAGTAGTAAAGTAGAATAAATCAACAAAATTTGAAAAAAGAATGTTACGTTCAATTCTTTTGTACTCGTGCCGTGCCAACGCTGGGGAAAAAGCTTCTACGCAATGTATTTAAGGTTCATATTAGATTAGTAAGAAATGGTTTTAATGACTTTAATAAATAAAATAAATAAAAATATACTCGTTTCAAGAATTATAGCTTCTACGCATTGTATTTAAGGTTCATATTAGTAAGATAATAGCAAAAAGTGTCGTGACAACTTTCCGTCCAGCCCCCTTTCACAACGCGCGATAAGGAACTTCGTTCCAATACACTTCAGTAACATTCTACATTTAATAGCAAAATTGTGATTGCTCAAAAGACCAACTTTTAAGGTCACATGGTCCCCTCTGGAGTCTGGACCAATCACAATTAAACTCCTAGAACATTTTTGTTAGAAGCCACATACTATCAAATCTGGACTGCATTGCGTTGATCGTCACCTAAATTATTTGGTTACCTCTTTAAGCTTTCCCTCACGGCGCCTCTTCTCCTCTAACTCCCGACGCAGCTGCAGCTCCTCTAACTGGTCCTTGTAGCTGTATGCCTTGCTCTCGCGCTTCAGGTTCATCTCTTTGCTGTCGTCATTGCTGCCATAATAAATCAACAATCAGTATTCAGTTTGTCGAATATGTATAAAATTTCTTTATTTTTGTATTAGTACAAAAATATGCCACTATGTTGCACCAGGAGAATGAAATAGCTCATGTGTTAAATTTTGTTTATGTATAAAAAAAAAAAAAACTTTTATTTTTTGGTCTATAAGTTCCTATAATTTTTAAGTATTCTGTAACACTAATTTTGTTTATCTAAAGTGTTGTTGTTTGTTAGTTTTATTATACCATATTTTTTTTGTGAATGTTGTGTATGCCTGTAAGTGGCATGCATATCAGGTAATTGTTTAATTGAATGTATGTATTCTAGACTTAAGGATATGTATGCTGTTGGTGTACCTTATTAAATAAATAAACAAAGAGTATTTCCCGTATGCACTGACCCCGGCACGGTGGTCTTGTCGTAGAGCTCGCCCTCCGGCGTGAGGTAGGTGAAGTACTCGTCGCGCGTGACGCGCAGCAGCTCGTCGTCGCAGAGCGCGAGGAGCGCGTGCTGCACGGCGCCACCCACCATCACCTCCGCGTTCACGCGCACCAGCGTCGACACCACGTTCGACATCGTCTACAAAATACACTTCAAATTTGTTACCTTATTTTTAGAACATCCTGTATGCTGGTGTCAGTACTGCTGTACAGGTGGTGGCTAATAGATTAATAAAAAATCAGGTTTTAACCTTCTATACTTTTATATAAAGACCGAAAATTTGAGCCATTTTGAGCCAATTGAAAATTTGAAAATTTGAGCCAGTTATGCGACGCGGTTTGTTCCTATTTATTTATTTTATTTTATTTATTTATTTAGATCCACTAGCGACAGTTCACAAAAATATTACAATCAAACATAATATGAAATAAAACTAAGGACTATGAGTACCATCATTATAAGTGGATACAGCATTACAAAAATTTGGATATAAAATAAATAATAATATAAATCTGATTAAAATAAACTAAAACATGAAGTCAAAATCATAATAATAAAATGTCTGAAAATAAGAATTAAAAATATATAAATTACAAAGAAAATCAATTAAAAATTTAAAATAAAAAAAAAAACAGTAAAATCCATTAAAAATTATTAACAATTATATAAAAAAAAAAAAAAATTTAACATTTAAAAAGAGAATCGTTGCCGAAATCAAATCCATCAACACAATATTATAAAAAGAAACAAACTTATTAATACATATATATCTAACTAATCTGATATCAAAGACCTTAAGTACATAGACCTAAAAGATGTAATGGGCAACTGGAAAATGTCAATGTCATTATTGTTTTTGTATGTTTCAACTATGCTATTAAGAGGGCATGAAATTTTAGTCCTGAAAGGAGCTCTTCTAAATGTGCAATCCAAGGGACATCTAGGAATTTTCCGTGGCACAAACAGGCAAAGTTGGGCAAGCAAATCTGGTGTATCAATGGAGCCGTTAACGAGTTTGTGCAAAAACAGCAAGTCATACAGCTTTCGTCGGTCCTCAAGAGAGTTCATTTTAAAATACTTTAAACGTGCTCCATAATCGGCTCGATATGGACAGTGAGGGTCTTTGAATGCCAAAAACCTGGTAAACGCTTTTTGCACGCGTTCTAGTCGCGCAATGTGATTCCGGAAGTGAGGATACCATACCACAGCAGCATACTCCAAATGACTGCGAACCAAAGCATTATACAAGCACATGAGTGCTTGAATACTGTTAAAATCACGGCACGTTCTCTTTATGAAACCGAGCATTCTTCGTGCTTTAGAAATTGTTTTATCAATATGTTCAATGAAGTTCAACTTATTATCGACAGTGACACCCAAATCTCTTCTATTGAATATCATAAGGTTGAATTTTATTTGTGGAATTAGATTTAACTATAAAGTTTTAAAATTTTAATTCACCATCACCAAATAGCGAAAGATTGCGGCTTTACCTTATTAGGGGCGAAGTCACTGATGTACATATTTCTAAGGTTGTTAGCATACATCCCCACCAGCTTCTTAGGTTGTAGGCCGAGGTATACCACCACTTTGGTCCAGGCGTGCTTGTTCACCGCCATGGCCAGTGGATGATGGCAGCAGCGGAGGGCTTCAATAGCCAATGCCTCTAGATCTTCAGGAGGATACTCTGTTGGATTAAATGGTGAAGTTTATTTGTAAGGCTGATAAATCAGATATAAGTAACTATAGTTGCACATATCAAGGAGGAATAAGAATTTTACTGTTGTGTTGGGTACATTTAGTAAGAAGTTTGATAGCCATACATATTTATTAATATATCTATGAATATTCTGAAACTATTGACGTTCATAATAAGCAAGTTTTTACTATAAACAAAATAAGCGTAACTCACGTTTATAAGAGCACAGCGCATGCACGCAATCCAGTATCATCTTGCCGGTGACTTCCGCCTTCTCCTCCGGCGGCGTCTTCTCCTTCACGTTGAACACTTTGCCCTCCTCCAGCACCTCGTTGAGCTTCATCACCAGGTTCTTTGCGATACTGGCTCCCGGACCCTTGCCCATCATCGCCTTAGTCTCCTCGAGCGCGAGGGACCTCACACTCTTGGCGGTGGACAGCAGCACCAACACCAGCGCTCTGTAAACCGGCGAGTTTTGCTCGCTGGCCACACTTTGGTAGTTTTCCAACACAGTCGTGCATAGCAACACCACCTGCATTAGGACTATAAAGGGGTAAATGTTATAGTGTACCTCGGCTTTTGGCTTGAACACATCGATGAAGCGAACGGTGCGGAAAATTATAAGAATAGGCGACATTACCAGTGGAATGAATATCTGTGGTCAGGGAAAACAAACGAACATGATGTACAATGAAGTACATGAGAGTTAAAGGAATATTATGGGGTCAAAGAAATGGAAATTAGGGCGGGACAATGTTGTGCGGGTTATATTTATCATGATCAATGAAAAACAAAAAAGTGTGACTAAAATAAAAAAACAAACCTACTTTTTGTATCCCTGTCACAATTTGCTTGATATTGACAGAAAAAAGCGCGACTTCTACTTTGTATAATTCATGCGACCATGCTATGTGCTTTACGATATTTAACTAAATAGTGGCGTGACTGTATGAGGGTAGTTGTAAAATAAGCGTGTTAAGATATACCAGGGATTTTTTCCGTCCATATTTGCGGAGCATTGTCACATCTAAACTACTATGTTGTATCGTACGCCCTCATTGATATCGGCCCAAGTCACTTTCTCTCACACAGGTTTTTTTTTTTCATAATCGTAATGTATGGCCTTCGATCAACAATACCACTAGATACCCGGTTAGAGTCTCAAAAACGTCCGAACAAATAACGCCTCACTTCAAACTTGGGGTCTTATTTCAATGTAGTTCACTTTCGATTTCGCCAACGTGCTAACGTGCCACAACGCCTCATCGTGTGTTCAAAAACTGTAGAAATAACTATCGAAAAATAAATGTATCTGACGGAGTATCATACTTACGGCAAGTAAATGCTGTGTTTTAATATAAATAATAAAATACCCAACTATTTAAAAAAAAACAACAATTATTTAGTTTTTAGCCAACCAACGCGCCAACATTCGCCTATGTTTGGCCAACAAATGGTTGCTTTAGAACAGTGAATCTATGGAGTAGGTTAATAGTTTATATATTTTTATTTATTCGTTTTCTTGTTTGGCTGCACCTTTGGTCTAGTGTTCCGAGTACCTGACAGCGACGCCGAGTGTGGTGGTTGGTTCGATTCCCGCGGAAGGCAAATATTTGTGTAATGAACATTAATTGTATTTGCCTTCAGTCTGGGTGTTTTCCATGTACTATATATGTGTATATACAAAAAAAAGTATTTTATATATATATTAGGTCTCAATCAGTGGGGTTACTCCTGACACGTTCGAATCCTAAATCAAATCGAGTTTGATTCGATCTCAAGCGTTTTGGTACTCCCGAAATCTACACTAGCGCACGATCGAGCCGTGCCTCAAATGGGAACTTACTTGGATCAAAAAAATCCGTTAGGATCGAGAAATGCTTACTCTCCACTCGTTCGTACGATCGTGAATCGAGTTGTCAATTCGACTTTATCTGTCAAATTCTACGATTGCTAAATAGGTGCCGTGTACGGTTCAAGTGAAGTTGTGTTGTGTTTTGGTGAGAATTTTTAAAAATAACTGAGCAATTATGGCTAGACTTCAATCATTTTTTAATGTTCTTAAAGAAGCTAACCGTATTGACAATCGAAGAAGAAGAAATTTGCTTAGGATGGGCCGTTTTACTAATCGGGCAATTAATATGGATTGCGATGAGTTTCGAAGTTTGCATAACTGCCCATCCCTTATTATTATTGCTGAAGACGTGGAGACAGGCATTGAAGACAATGTCATACATGCCTCATCATCATCTCGAAATGATGAGCTACGACGTAGGCAAAATGCACGGCAACGTCTTGTTCAAAGTCTGTGACTTATTGTTTAATTTTTTTAAATTTAGTTGCTTCTTAGTTTGTTATAAAATAATAATATACATGTTAAAACAAAAATCTACTTTTTCCTTTTATCTCATTAAGCCCTGTTACATATTTTTTATGAAATGCAGTCTAATCTCGACCACTGGGTGAAGTCTAGTTCTTATTATATTCATATCATAACCATTATAATCATTCTGATTTACAAATCATATTATGTTCAAACTTTAATTAAGGGCTGATACTGAAAAAAATACATTTTTTTGTTTTTGTTTTCACTTATAATAAAACCATTTTTGAGCCTAGAACTTGCCTGTAACTTTTTTTGGAAACTGATTTCAATTTATTTTTATCTTTACACACACACATACTCACGCCTTTTATCTCCGAAGTGGTAGGCAGAGGCGCTACTACTAATGCACCCACTTTTCATCGTGCGTATTCCGTCACATGATGTGACAGGGGGCGAGCCTATCGCCATATCGGGCACAAATTCCAGACTCCAGGCTATAAACAATATCAATACTATCCAGCACTTTGAGTTATAAAGTACTGTGTGGCATTCCACTGCACTCGTCATCCTGAGACACAAGATGTTTTATAAGTCTTATTATGTCCAGTAGTTACGCTGGCTACAATGTCCTTGAAACCGAAACACAACAGTGCACGCACACTGCCGCTTGCCGGTAGAAATAGACATTGCGGTGGTACCTACCCAGACGGACTCTTACATATGAGAGACCAGTAAATTATAACTTTACTTATTTAAACCATATAAAAATAAAAATAATTCGATATTAGTTTCCAAAAAAATATATTTTCTAAGCTTGAAAATGGTTTTGTTATATGTGAAAACAATAAATAATCCAATTAATGCCAGTTTTGACCTCAAACTCCTGTTACAAGATTCTAAATCTTAACCAAAAACTGTATTTTGAGTTTCCCGCTACGACGTATATAGTTGTGACGTGACGCTGACAATGTCAGATATTTTGATAGTTCATAGCATAGACTAAATAGATTTGGGCAACTCAATTTATCTTTGGTTGCTGAATTATTACAAAAAACTCAATAAACAACGTAATAATTTCTTATATTTATATAAATATGTATGTAACAACAACTGGAGCATCGTTTTATAAGTAAAATAAATTAAATATAAATTATTGTAATGAAGTTCTCCATAGAACATAGCCACATAAATATGACGTGATCTACAGGATACAGCTATAATCTGTGAACGAATACTCGATCGACGAGTTGATAACGGCCGTTTTTGATCAGCTAGTCGATCGACGTCGGGAGTGCGCATTTCAAGTTCGAAACGAGATCGAATCGAGTTCAAATCCAGGAACAATCGAACAATCGAATCAGTTTCAGGAGTTACCCCACAGAGTGCAGACATGTGTGCGAATGCGAAAAACATTGGTGAATCGTCCTTCATACGAATTTAACCACCTTAAATGTTAATTAATTTGTTTTGCTTAAACATTAGCAATAATATATTATAAAAGAATTTTATTAGGATTATGCTGTTGTGATTTAAAAAGCTCTTACCCATTTTCCTCACCCATGCACAAGGTACAATATAGGTAAGTCCGGTATAAAATTTTGTATAGTTATACAATATTTGTTAAACATTAGAAATGAATCTGTATTATTATTAAAACATACTAAAAACACATTACTCAAATTATTCTTACAAAAAAAAATACGAAGCGCGACTCCGTCAACCGTAATACCCTGTTCAGAGCAGTAAAGTCATATCATTTTAAAATGGCGTAAGTAAATTGCTGCGTCTGTAATTCTCTTCTTTATTGCTAATGAAATTAGGTTGAATTTGGAACAAAAGTTACTGTAAATTTCTTATTTCTTTCTGTCATTCATGGCGTAAGGTCATAAGTGAATGGTAATACAATCTAAACCGCGCTTTATTGCTTGGAAACAAGGTATAGTTTAGGTTGAAATTATTAGACTTTTACATCGTTTTTCTCCGTTTGATGGTATAGTCAGTAGATGCCATATTTGAGTTTTGTTTTGTTCGTGAGGCGTTATCTAGTGGTATTGTTGATCGAAGTGTATGGCATAAAAAATACTGTGCGTTAAAAAGCAGTTTGCAAGCGCCTGCTGCTACCCGCTGTCTTGCTACTTGCACATTAATATACCACCACAAGACATTAAAGGCTACAAATTGGTATTAAACTTAAAAGTATAGCTTAAGTTTAATTCGTTATAATACTAAATTAAATTTTAGGTCCTCCGAGCTGGATACACTCCAGTTAATGTTACTATGCAACCGTTATAATTAAGACCATGGCTATGCCAACATCCAGCCACGCCACTGCACTCCTACTATATGACATCGGTATTCCCTCACCGTCATCGCTGGCGGCGCCGAGCAGGCGGTCCTGCAGCAGCACGTGCTTGTCGGGGTGCACGAGCGCCGCCCACAGCGCGCCGCGGGTCGGCAGCTCGCGCCCCGAGTCCAGCAGCACCAGCCCCAGCATCGCGCACACGCCTTCGCTTACTACCAGGTGCTGTAGTTAAAATGATTTTGTTAGCTGTTAGCTGTAGGAATTACTAGATATTGAACACATTATTTTCTGCTGTCAAAAATAATTTTAGCGATATGCGCTTTACGTAGAGGTATTGCTTTTTGTTTGACGTATCGAAGGTTTCTTTATGAGTCTATATGAAAAAAAATACAAAAACGAATTTCAGTTTAACTACTTATAATTTACAAACACTTTTTTGCTTATTAAATTTTTGTTTTATTATATTGTTTGTTCACCTGTGCCATGTTAGATATTTTTCTGCCGAAATAAACTTTATTTAAATAGATTTATAGCTTGTACCTGCGTGGGCTGCTGCGCCGCTTTCTCGACGGGCTTGGTGAGCAGAGGCGTGAGCGCGGCGGCGTGCGCGGGCGCAGGCTCGCACGCCCGCAGCGCGCAGCTCAGCACGCTCATGTACGCCGTGCGCACTGCCTGCGTCGTGCTCTTCGCCGACAAGTTTTTCTGGGCAACAATAGGTAATTCTTGTATTAATTTAAAACTTAAATTATTAATATTACAGCTGCAAATATTGTGCATAAATATAGGAAATTAGGCAATAACGTAAATATATTACTGTTGTACGACAAAACTGATTGGAATAATAAAAAAAGTCACATGTTGTGAACCCATAATCTTGTACCTTGAATATATCAAGCAGGTGTTCCGGCAGCGGTCCACCGAGCGTGTTGGTCCACTGCTTGAGCACGTCGAGCGCGGCCACGAGCGTGCGCTCGTGCGACTCCGCGTCCAGCACGCGCGACACCTGCGTCGCCGCCTCCGCGTACAGCGACACGCGCTCCTCCGCCGTCACTGCGAACTCCTTCAGCGTGCTTAGAGCCTGGGGTGGATACAAATCTTATAAATTAGTACCTCTCTCACTTGTCTTGTATCACGGACTGCAAATAAATTGGTGTCATGGACATTTTGTTAATCAACACTATGTTTCTGAATGTACTAAAGTGAAAAAGGCTGATTAGTTCTGTAGCTTGTAGTGTCAACACGTGAGCTATGTGATGGTCCTGACCTGCAGCACGGCGATCTTGTCCTCGCTGGAGGTGAGCTTGCCGGCGGCGCCGTGGTAGTGCGCGGCGGCGCCCCGCAGCAGGTCCCGCGCGGCGGCGGCGTCCCGCGTGCGAGGCGCCAGCCGGCCCAGCGCCGCCGCCGCCTGCGCGCGCACCCACACGTCCTTCGAGTGCACGTTTACTGTAACAACAGCACCATTGACAATATTTCTTTGGCACTAGTATATTAGGAAAAATATTTACCACTGTCTATGAAAAATTCCCTATCCCGTGACCTCAGAAAAAAATAAATGAACACAGCAAATACTGGATACTAAATTGTATCCTCACACAAATAAAATAACTCACCAATAAGACTCTTCCCTATTTCCACGGCGATGCCATCCAGGTATATGTCCAGGATGGCCACCACCTCTCCTACGGCCTGGATGATGGTCTCCGGGCTGCGCAGCATAGCCTTGTGCAGGGCGGGCAGTAACGTCTCCTGCACCTCTGCCTTGTCTAGCATGTGCAGTAAGGACGCACAGCCATTGATGTAGTTAGCGTTCGGACGACTCTTCACGCTGATCAGGCTCTTAGTGAAGCTCTCGAGCATCTTCGCCTGTAGGATATTAATAAAACAACACGTTAACTAAATGAATGGGTTTAACATGAATGAAATTTAAAAGAAAAACACAGCTACTATAGTAATTTTGATATTTGCCTTTTAAAATGTGTTCTAAGGTATCAATTGTAAGTAATTTTTATAGCAGAAGGTTTGAAACGAACAGATCAGTTAATAGTAAGCGATTTACTGTCGCACATGAAAACAATCACCGCCAGAGGAATAATTGCGTTGGTGTTGAACTCAAAGGAAATACATTATTTTAATAAATATAATTTATGAGTCAAATCACACATACATACACACTCACGCTTTTTATCCCCGAAGGGGCAAGCAGAGGCGCAGTTAAATGCACCCACTTTTCGCCGTGCGTATTCCGTCCCATGATGTGATAGGGGCGAGCCTATCGCCATATCGGGCACAAATTCCAGACTCCGGGCTGATACTGAATAGAAAAATCCAATATCACTTTGCCCGTCCCGGGGATCGAACCCGAGACCTCAACATTGCAGTCGTACCGTAATACAACTCTACGCTACCGAGGCAGTCTTACTAGTCTATTTCATTTACAATTTTATATATTTGATTTTTTTGTATGATACATGGTATTCTGAAGCACAGAAACTGTATAAGATTTGGATTTATAGATAGTGGGACGCAATACATTAAAATGTATGCATCAAAAGGCAAAGTTTCCTGGGAGTCAAGGACAAGCACAAATAGCTTTTGCTAAATGAAACTGTACTACTCTCAGCCTTGAGAACCCATTAAAAAGGTAGTTTCAACATTCTTGTGTGTTTAAAATTAGGTAATGATGCGGCAATATCTGCATTTGCATTATGAACATCTTTATTAGTGATTACGCCTGATCCAGCACATATACACAGAGATAAATCAAGGCTTGATTGTATTATCTCCTTAATCCAAAAATAATGTTTATTAATATGAATATGGTCAAAATGTTCAATGATTGGTATTTATTATTAAAATCGGTTCAATAATCCGAATTAGCAAACTTTTTTTAATCACAATAACAATTAGCACTATTGCTAAAAAAAGTTGTTGTAAGTAAAAGGCAACAGCCACATTTATTAAATCTTAGGCACTCAAATCTGTCAGCTCAAGGTTAGGGACCTTATCAGTCTATGTCCATTTCGTCTTCATGAGGTGGTAAATAACGAGGATTCGCCAAATGAACCATCATGGCTTTGCGATGAGTTATTCAGGGGAATTACAATTTTATTGATGGTATTACTATTTAATCTTAAATACTAGAACTATATTTGCGTGGAGGTATTGTATTTTGCTAACATATTATACCCTATTAATGAAAGAGAGCTGGTATTCAGCTGTACATTACGACGGACCCAAAAAGACCTCAATGTAATTGGCTATTGCTCGAATGAACATGTCTAAGGAAATTATATAATTCATTTTAATTGTGTTTATTTCAATTGCATTACATAATGTTAAAGTATGACTATCATTCAAAACTAAGTCTGATGATATAAGTTCAATATAAACTATGGCTTAAGCATTTTGAAAACAATCAGCACTATACCCCTTACTATGTATTTTGTTTTAAACATACATATGTTTGACCACCTCCGTTCTTACCTTATGTTTAATAATGTCATCCTCCTGCCCGATCTGTTTGTAATGCCTGCAGAGCGCGGAGAAGGCGACGCACACGTGCGGGCCCGAGTCTGGGGCCTGTGCGAGCAACACTTCCATCCATTTCGTGACTTTCTCCTTGCCAATGGTGTTCCATGAGGAATGCAGCTAGGAGGCAAAATTTTATTGCTTATTGTTATGTATAATAGGCTTTTCTACAATAAATAAAGTTCCATTGCATAACATATTTCTCTTTGTCTTTTATTGTATGTTAAACAGGGGATTACTGGGACCTTACTGTGCTGTGTGTACTGTATAAGTAAGAAGTTATTTCATGCTATGTGTGCTCCATACTATACATATTTTTAAACATAGTCTAATTTTATTGATATTTTTATCATTGTCCGATTTTACATACTTCGATGAATCAATACTTAGACATATGGATATTTCAATTGATAGATAGTTGGCTTTATTGATACTTACAGTAATTGATACTTTGATTTTTCAATATTCTAATTTATCAATACTTGGATTTATTTTTATTGCAATTTACCCATACATGGAATTATGGATTAATTAATACTAACTTATTTTAAAATTTGTAGATATTCCATTTCTGCACACAATAAAAATGGATGACTTTTCATCACAAATAATCAATACTCACCATAGAGTATGCCTTTTCATTTTTCTTTTTATTTCCATAAGCGGTAACCACTGCAAGTAGATTGGCCTGAGACAACACAAGTGTATTGTACTCATCTGTGGTCTGTTCAGGTGCCTTTAAAGTGCACTCCACAAGGACCGTCGACCAGCGCAGGGCATATAGACCACTTTGGCATGTGCTCTTCCTAAAAAAAGAAATCCTAACTTTAATAACATTTACAAAATGTACATGTTGACTGGTATATTACTGTAATTTTGAGTGGCTATGATGCTGATTTTATATTGTTTTGTAAGCAGCAAAAAAAATATTCACATTGATACTTCTACAAGCATGTTTAAACACTTAATACTTACGAAGTAGCAGTACTTTTCAGCTGTTCAGATATCTCGAGCAGCACTGGTAACAGATTCTTCAGTGTCCATTCTCGGTGGTAGGTTGCGAGACATGCGATGAGATCCTTGATGTACGACTGTGAGGTGGCATCTCTATATCGGTGCAGTGTCAGAGCCAGCACTCGGCATACAAACCGAACAACAGGCTCTGTGATACCTGGGTGGGAGAAGTTTTTAATTAATTTAATAATTGACCTGAGTGAAAAAATAATCATATTGCTTGCTTTACATTACATGCAACCTATATCCATAATTAAAGGACACAATACATTTAACTTTGTCCTGCCTTTACTGATCTGTATTTGTCATTATGGCACTCCTTTTTTCAAGAAGATTAACATAATTCCTTCAATTTTAGAAACTGTTACTTCCATACTGGTTAGCAGCAAAAGTAAACAAAGCCACTACTCTTCTTTAGTGGATATATAACTACTAGCTTATCAGAGGTTATAATAATAATATAACAATTAATTAGACAATCTTGCAATATTCGTAATGTAGAGTAAATGCCAAATTCAAAATGGAACAGACTCTAAATCACTAAAAGTTTCAATGAGGGACCATAACAGTAAAGTAAACAAAAACAGTAAATCTTTCATGAAAATTCTAATTTTACCCTTAAAAAATCCTAAAATAAAACTTGAAACTTGAAAGTTCAATCTTGCAACCTATCTTAGTTATGCACTGTGCATTTAAAGTAGTTGTGACCTTTTCCATGTGATCTAGAAGCAGTTTTTGATAAAGCACCACTTGTTGAGCAGCAGCGTGTGTGATTGTTTTTAATATTGTATAATTTAAAGTCAATTTAATTGAAATATATAGAGTTTAATTGAAATAATTTTTTTTCTTTGTGTGAAGCAAAGTAAATTCACTTTATTTTATTTTTGTGAGGAGAAAAAAATAATTGGTAAGAACACAAAAGTGAATATGCAATTAGACATGTTGAGTTTGTTCAGCTACTTATGTGGCTGACTGTACTTCTGTGGTTGGGACATTATTCACTTTTATGATATTAATTTAATAAGTTATTAGTTATGCTCAAAACATTTAAATAATAATATCCATTTGTCTTATTAAGTTTTGTATTCAGTAAAGAATATCAAGGAGATTTGAAATAAATTTAATTAAACTAAAGCAATTTCAAATTAAAAAAAAAAAAATTAAAAATTGACAACATAATCAAATGTAACATTCAAAGCGTAACAGGCAGGCTAGCCAGTGTGAAATTTAAGATTTAACTTTATTTCTAGACATGTCTTCAAAAATAGCATATCATGTTATTACTAAAATATGATGAGTAAACAGTAAAAAGATCTTTGTAATCATTCCATAACATAGACATATAGTCATAAACACTTGTAATATTCGTTTATTTATGAATCTATATGAAATTAATTTGAATTACTAAAAACAATGCAGGTAACCTAACAATTGTTGAATGTGAACTGAAATCAATGCATCCCAAGCTCCTGAGGTACATATAGGATGAAAATGTTTGTTTTAGGTACAGACCTAGGGCATTGACACTTGGTGCACACAGGCGCACTAGCTATCCCCTCGGCCAATCGCATGCACAACATGCAGCGGCCGGGACCGCAGATCAATACAGCTCTCCCAAACAACCTAGATAGCTCCCGGGAGGCTGACACCTAACTTGACCTAATTTTTATTGAATAATTATAGGAAATAAATCTACAACTACCTGGTGCGGATAATACTTCGCGAATTTCGTTCACAACCTCTCTTCTACCTTTCAAACTTGCGGTCTGGATTTTAAACGGTATATCCTTTAGTTTCTTCAATACCTGTGGATAGATAACTTTGTCACTTATCTGCACATAGTTTGGTGACGTGTTTTAACATACGGAGACGTAATTTACCTCGGTATCTGCCATTTTCGAAACACATTCACGAATTTCATAAAATCCGAAATGACACCACACACACGTCTTCTGAGCACAGATTAAAAAGATCTGGGACAGAAATGTCATAATAATGTGTAAAGTTGCCACTGAAGTAACATGTAAATGTGAGAAATATTATACTAAATATCGACTATCTTCAATAATAAAATATCGGAATATCTATCACGACTCATGATTATTTATTCATAATATCTCGTGAACTCGTTAAAGCATGAGATCAAATTAGTTTAAAGTGCAACTGGGCATAATGGGATATCACTTTTCGCCAAGTGTGTTCCGTCCCATGTTGTCATGGGATACGGGACTATCGCCATATCGGGCACGAACAGACTCCGGAGTACTCCGGACTGCTACTGAGAAGAAAAATTCAAAAACCGTATAACACTTTGCCCTACTCGAACCCGAGACTTTATACCCTTGTCATGCCACGCACGCAATACAATTACTCCACTGAGACAGTCTGGATACTAAAATATTCACCTATTCATAAAAAAAACTCTTAATCAATAAAACTTAAAATAGATACGTATAAATATTATGTACATGTAAGATAATAACTGAATACATAATCGACTTCTTGTTCACTAAGTACTAACATAGTAATTTGATAACTATGCAACACTATTGTGCGTATACGTCAATGTCAAAATATAGCATAATTTTACTGGATTTTATTTTTGTTTACCAATATCAAAAATGAATGAAAGAGAGAAAGACCTATCGGATATAAAATCATTTATCGAGGAAACCGATAAAGAGTTGACTTTACTTTTGCAAAGTCTCCAGTGGGACCGACAACACTTGTTGCAGGTTATTTTTTGGATACCTATTCAGTGTTGGTCTAAATGCCTAAGTTGTATTAGCCTTTAGGCTGAATTATCTCCTTTATTATTGTGTATGTCGCGTCGCCAGTAATGTGTTAAGAGATTACATATTTTTATATTGGCATTTATTTCAGGGGAAATCACTGGTACAATGCAAGTATGACCCAGGACATAGAATACCTGAGGAAATTAAACAGAAACATGAGGAACATTGCTTTTATAAGACAGAAGGTTACGAGGAAGAGGATGAACTGCTTCCGGATCCATTTGATCCCTCTGCCAAAACATTGGTTAAACTAAGTAATTATAACACATATTTAACTTTTTGGTATTACATAAGATAAGAGGCTCAACTCATGTACTTATATTTGGACTTACTTAATAGGTCCCATAATGTGATATGAAATATTATTACTGCTATATTCATAAGTCGCCTTTTATTACCTCTTAAGTACAGTAAAAAGGCTAGCCATTAACATTATTCTTACTAACATGTACTAATATTATGATGGTGATATTTTCTCTGTTTATTACTTTGAGCTGCAAACAGAAGTTAGCCCGTCAACGCCTGCTTATATATAGTTATAAGCTATTTTCCTTATCTAAATGCACACCGGTGTCCACTGCGGGCGTCGAAGGATTAATAACTTAATAAAATTGTTTCAAAGTTTGAACTCCCTTAACTAAATTCAAATATACACAATCTTTTGAAACAGTGTATTTCACCTACCATCTCATATTGCAGAAAACAGGGCACTTATTGATGAAGGGGTAAATATATTTGGTTTTAAATTTGCAGGCAACACTGAGATGCAAAAAATACTATCTGCAGCGAAAATAGCAGCTCAGTATTTTGAAAGAGGTATGTACTAGCTCAATTGTTATATATACTGTGTAATATGTCGACACACTTATTGATGGCATGTTTAATTTTCACAGTTAAGGTTTACATTTCGTGGGCCTGAAATGTGTTGCGTTGTATCCTTTACAAGTTTGAGTAATATATTTTTTAAGTCAGTTGGAGTCAATGTGTTGAAACTGTTGGGTAAAGCTTTATGTAGAATTTGTGTGTTTATTGTAGTTGTTTTTTTGTTAGTTTTTTAGTTTGAGGCAATGTTAAAAAAAATGACATATTTGGTGTCATACCTAGACAATACTACATTACTTAGTGGTATACCTATTCTAGTAGTGTTGGTATATGTCAACAACATGACTGCTTTGTATAATCTAATATGGCCAGTGAGTAACAGTATGCAAGCCCAGTTGTTGTACAATAAATAAATAAAAAATAAGTTGTTGTCCTGTTTGTAAAATGAGCCAAAATAGTGGTGATTATTAAACTTTAATATCCCAAAGACAAACACAAGTGAAGAGTATTGAAGGACTATAATTTATGGTACTAGACTAGACTACATAATTTATAGGTCTGGGTGGCATGGTATCTGTTTTTGGCAGGCATGCCACATAACTTTATGGAAGTGTCATGTTTATGTGACATTCAAATTCCAGTTATTATTAAAATTATTAAATGAACAAACCAATTTTACTTCTTAATGATAAAAAAATGTAGTTTATTAGAAGTAAACAGAGAAACTACTAAATGGATTTGGTTGAAATTTGGCATGTGGGTAGATCATGTCCTGGATTAACATATAGGCTACTCTTTATACGGGTACTTTGATCCCATGGGAAATAACAGATATTTTTATCAGATTCTTTAAGTAGAAAGGAAGAAAAAAAAGAAAAGTTTATTTGCACAATATACTGGGACACACACAAACATTTAACAAAAATAAGTAATATTACATAAAGGATGCGGGCAACGTGCATCCCATGATATTGTCGAAAAGGATCCAGTTCAGCATTATATGCCAGAAAAGATGTGCCTTGCGCTGGTTTCCAACTCTCACGGATTGTTTATATAAGACGAATAAGAATTAATAGATAAATAAAATAGTGGGAAAAGGAAGCAAATATTTAGTTTAAGTGAATAAATAGTCAGATTAAGTATATTTATATAGAGTTATTAGGCATCCAGTGCGCCTCTGCCACGCCGCTCATGGCGGCCCTCGACAGTGCATCATTTGTCGTACAACGGACGAGACATGTGGCGCAGCGGCAACGAGATATAGTAGATGGCGCTGGCATCGTACTGTGTTTTAGGGACTTTTGTAGCAGGAAAGGAATTTCACGCGGGCGAAGCCGCGAGCAACACCTAGTGATAAATAAATCCAATATCACGATACATTTTAATTTCCTTGACGCAAGGAGAGGGATGCCAGGACGAGCAGCCGATGTCGCTGGCGCGGCTGCAGGCGACGTACACGCCGGACGAGCGGCGCGCGATTCACGACGCTGTGGTCGCCGCCGCGCCCGCCTGCCACGACCTCTCCGACTTGACTTTAACCGGGTTCGTATTATAATATCAATATGGCAATAGGCTCGCTCCCTTTTATATGGGACCTAACATAACTGGCGAAATGACAGTGTGATATCACCTCTGTAGGCACGAGCCTCCTCTGCTACTATGAGGGTTGTTAATATTTTTGAAGTGAAAACTTCTTTAGCGGCATTGAGCACTTTTCTTGGGATGGGTATAAAATGTTAAACTCGCGTACTCGCGTCAGGACACGTGACCTGGTCGAAAATTCGTAAGATGGAGGTTGTCATTTTTGTGTACGATAGCATAATAAATAAATATTGTATTTAACCACATAAATGCTAGTACTTTTATACTGATAAATAAAGCAATTCGTGCGAAATTATTCCCTAACCATTCCAATATATTCAAAAATGCACAACGTTAATGTTCAAGTTTTCACTTCTGCCGGCACTCCCGAAGTGCAACCCGTTGTTTTTTGTTTTTGTTGCAGAAGTAATCTCTTTTTCCACCTCTGTTTTACAATCGAAATTTAATTTTACCTTGATTGGTAAATATAATTACTAGTATTTTATTAATTTATACAAGGAAACAGTTGAATCCACTTGAACCCTATATCCCATTGGCCATATACCGTAGCGTGGTTGGGGCGGGGGAGGGTGCTGGTCGGAGCGGTCCGCCCCGGGCGACAAAATGCGTAAAATAAAACCTTTTACAATTTTTTAATTTTATTTGTTGAAATGAATTTTTTAGGAGCCCAATTTGGGTCCGGCCCCGGACAGCACGAACCCACCAACGCTACGCCACTGTATTGACCTCTACTTAATAATTGCCTATTGAATATTTTGATATTATTTTGCAATACTCTATCTTTCTGTATGTTAAAGCTGTAATTGTTTCATAGCGGCGAGGAGAAGTCTGGCAGGACAATGCCAAAGACCAAGCTGGAGATCCTAGCGGAGCTGCGCGACATGAAGCGGCGGCGCATGAAGTACCGCGTCGCTTCCAAGACACGCAACTACTCAGATGTCCTGCGGGATGTTATTAGATCGCAGGTAATCCAACCTGGGAATTACTGGTTTATAAATAAACTTGCATCTTTTCCGATTAAAAACATAAATAAGATTTAATTTTTCACAAAATAACAATCGCTCACAAACTTTAGGCACATCAATTACATAAAAAAATAATATTTGATGTACCCTTTTTCTGTTGGTGATAAAGCTGCAAAGTAATAATTTCTTGTTAAGCTTTAATTATCTCATTTTCAAAACACAATATTTAATCATATTTAGTTGAAATAAAAATTAAGTACTTATGACAGACACGGTTTTTTTTGCTTGATCATATGAGTTACCTTTGTAAAAGGATTTGAATATTGATTTAATTTCCAGTTGGAGTTGTACACGGGAGTGAAGACTCAACCGATTCCGGTGAAGCCGAATTTTGTGCTAAACGAAAGTAAAATGCAACCTACAGATTTAAGAATAAAAGATTCATACGGTCAAACGCAACAAACTGGAAAGAGGACAATAGAATTTAGAGTTCCAGACCAAAAAGGAAAAGAAAGAAAAACTATAAGAGGAGTAAATGTGAATTATAAATTTGACGATCAAACGAATCACAACGACAGATACAGAAACGGTAAAAGTTTCGGAGATAGAGTACCGAGATCTAGTACTATCAAAGAATATGGATACCAAAGGGAAGGGAGACACAATCCAGTATCAAGAGACAGTGGGAACTCGTTTAGAGAAAGAGAGCATGTTACAACCGGAAAACATCGACAAGAAAGAGAAAAAATACATGCAGGGTTAAAAAAAAATGGAAATTCATCTACGGGTGTTGAGAGAAGGTACAATACAACCGAATATCGATACGAAAAAGAAATAAAAGATAGAGGGAAATTGTCTAGAGAAGCAGACAAAAAAAGACACAGTACACACGAAGAACATAAAAATGAAAAAGAACGGAGATATGAAGGTGAAATGAGAGATAGTGGCGATACATCTAGACAAGGAGAGAGAAAGAGACATAATACAAATGAAGAATATCGACACGAAAAAGAAAAGAGATACGATGGAAAATCAAAAAACACTGGCAATTCGTCTAGAGAAGACGATAAAAGAAAACATAATACAAGCGAAATATATCGCCATGATAAAGAAAGAAAATATGAAAGGGAATCAAGAGATAAAACGAAAGAGGAAAGAAGTGATAGAAATAAAATTTGTGAGTCTCACAGTCACCATGACGGTAAAGATAAAGAAGAAAAACGCAAACGACGCGACAGTCGTGATGATCAGTCGCACAGTAAAAAACATAAACGCTAGGTTTGTTACTGATGCTCATGTATTGAGCTATATTTACTACAGTAACAATTCAATTATCCTTTTTGTTTTGATGAATAAAACAGCATTAGTGGATTGTATTGCCTGGAATGTGTTAGGAGTTAGATGTTCTGCCTGAACCTTAGGGCGCTATCTGAAGCAATGACAAATTGATTTGTGGAGTTGTATCGATGGTAAAACTTAACTCTTGTTTAATTTATGTACCGGTGTAGTTTTCCTTATATTAATGCTAAGAATATAACATTAACTTCGTAATGTCCAAGGTGTGTGCGTTGGGTTTTGAACCTGCGGATCGTCTCGGCAGTTCGTTTGATTCCCATGTAGGCTATCGCCGTCTCTGTTCTGTGTCAATTTACGCTTACTTTAACGATTAAAGAAAACATCGTGGAACCTACGTATCTCAAAATTACCTATGAATTTTGAGATACGTACGTTTTGAGCAACAGTGTGCATGCACTGTTGTGTTTCGGTTTGAAGGGCATTGTAGCCAGTATAACTACTGGACATAACGAGACTTAACATATTATGTCTCAGGATGACGAGCACAGTGGAATGCCACACAGTGCTTTGTACGTCAAGGTGCTGGATGGTGTTGGTACTGTTTATGGGTGGTCGTATCGCTTACTATTAGGCGAACGGCGAGCCCGTCTCGTCATTCAATGCAAAAAAAAACTTTCTAACAGATAACAAACTGTTAAAATGCTTACTTTTGGTGGTTATCTGTGTTTCTATAAACTAATATAGATAAGAGTAGCTTATCCTATCTATCGGAAGGTTGCATATGATTCCTGTCATTGGTGCGTTTCAACATTGTTATGATAATCTATGTAGTATGTTTTATTAATTGCTTTACACAAAATCGAATGTAAATTATTGAAAAAATTATCGTTAAAAACACAAAAAGTACTCGATAACATTGTTTTAACATAACATTACTACTACTTGTGCAAAAATAAGACGCTTCGGCGGGCGCACTCACTAGAGTTACGTCAAAGTTTTTGATATTGAAACCGCAGTTATAGTTAGCCTAACTCTTTCTGTCGAGTTAGATAGCAAACTCCAGTTAAATGTTAGTAAGTTATTGAGACTGGCCGTAATTTTCTACTTTGTCTCGGTAAGAATGAGCAAGGTGCTATTCTATTCTGCCGGAAATTCTGCAGTCTATATTTTATAATACTGTATGTAAATACTGTAGAAATAAGGAACAAGTCAATAAATATAAGGAACCATTTTGTGTTTTAATGTGTAAAAATCTAACTACGTAAAGGAATATCTAAATCAGAGTAAAACTAAAGTGCCAACTGTAGTTCGTTACTACAGTATTAGAAAATTATATTACCCGAACGGATATTCTCAAAGCTATCGGAAATGTATATTAATACGTGAAGAACAAATTTTGTACTTTTAAAGCACATTGCGCAAAGAGTTCCTATAATAGAGAGTAGTGAAAGAAATAAAATATACTTATGTATAATATGTGTTACAAATATATTAAATTTGATGGTGGGATTTCGACCACTGCATGGCCCATAATATTTTTTTATATCTCAGACGACACAATGTATTACATTCTCGTACTGTAATGCCCATAGACCGTAGCCATGGTTAAAGCTTACACAGCTAACCGTGTACATGAGTCGCGTGTGAACGTGTATAAGGGTGGGTGCATAATGCACCTGTCTATCACGGTCTCGTCACCGTGTCTCACGACTTTATTAAAACGTATTGTTTTGTGGGGATTTACTGCTAATCATATATACTAAATTTCTTAGTGGCGGCCTTGAGGGGGCGAACTGCGCAACCGCCCGGGGCATCGCGCGTCGAACTGAGGACCTTTTTTAGCCTATTTACTTACCAATGCATTACAAGCATCACCTAGGATTGGTTTAAAATGGGGTCTTTCTATTAACTCCCGCCCGGGGTCTGCACTGGCGAGGGGCACCAAGAAAAAAGGACTCGCAGATCTGCCACCCGGAGTCTCGCTTTGGAAAGGTCACCGCTGAAATTACACAATATATCATGTAACCGAACCTTTGTCATGCTTATTTTGATTCTATGATGTAACCTAGATGAGGCGTGTCGTAAATTAAGATCCCGGGAAACAAGTGTTGTAGATACAAAAACTAAAGTGCATTTTGATCATTGATATGTAAGGTTTTTTTTATACATCATTGATTTTGATATTATTGAATCGCCAGCGAAAACTATAAAAGATAGTGTCTTTTGGGCTATACCGTGTGTAACCAGCCTAGCCGGTAATCAGACCGTTGATAAAATGTAAACTAGAATGTGAGGTGACAGAGAGTGTTTCGCGTCATTTGATACATTACACGCGATACGAGGCGTCATGTGAGCAGGCGCAGGTACGGCTACCATCATTATTTCTAATGACGGACAATGTTAAGACTGAGATGTATAGATTTGTTGTTCCAGGCATAATTTTGATTATACCTTTAAAAATAATCACATTATTAAAATTAACATACCGAACAAGTTCGCGTCCTTGTGTTAGTACACACAGAACTAGTTAAACTAAGTGTTCCCATCTGCTATGATCATTGGCGATCCCCATGTAGGAAACTCGAATATAATCCTAGATAACTCACCCATTTTCCGAAATGAAACATATGAACTTTGATTGACCGAATTCTGAGGTTTAAATTTAGAACCTCAATGCTCACGAAGAAGAGGCAGACTTACTAGTCACCATATTTTCTTTTGAATATTTTAAAACTTTCCCGGACCTAAAAACTGGTGGTAATTCAGGCAGTTGGTCCCCCTACACATAGAGGGCATGTGAAAAGCGCATCACGGCTCAGTAGCTGCGGTCGCGGTTCGACGCCGGCGTGCCCTCACGGACCAGCGCTTATAATTACTATTCCGTCTGTGGTTTGACTTCCCTTTACCTAACATTTAACATACTATAGTCATAAGTTTTGCTCATTACAAAAAAATGAGCTCATGTCTTCTTCGCGAGTGGGTTAGCCAGAGCCATAATTAGTCCACCCGCACTTCGCGGAAAAAAAGGAAACAAAGAAAAACATTTAAGTATTTGATTTTCTTACAGAGCCTTAGATGCCTTTCTGCAATTGTTAACGCTAAGGTTATGTATGCAAATGGCATATCCTAGCGATAGACTTATCATCAGGATATGTCATTGCCATATTTTTTTTTGTTTTCTTTTAGCTTTAACGATTGTCAAAGGCATCTTGGCTACAGCCTCTTGATATCGTAACTAGAACCTCTTAATTCCAACACGCATTTCAACAGGCAAAGTTCGTCGCCACTAGAGCAATCGAATGAAGCGAATCAGACCCATCAGAACATAATATTTTCCATACTACTTTTGTCAGCCTGAAATATTGTACGCCAAATCTATGTTGCCCACTAATTACACTGGCTAAAATATGTCCTTTAAACTAGAACATCAATCATTTCCCCACAGAATGAACTTCAGAGGATGCCTGTGGAAAGCCTTTCATCTGAATGAGGTTTTATGTTACATTGTACCGCAGAATTGAGTAATTAAAGATATACAATTGGATTGATTTAGAATATCAAGTGCAACGAACTAAGAATAATGTGCACATGAATTGATAAACATAGGTTTCTAGAGTGGATTTGTGCGCGGTATATCCACGTCATTTCTAGAGTCATAGTATTATCAAACTTGGTGAATTAGTGGAAAATAACACTTTTTAAAACAAAACAAATAGGACTAATGAAGCTTTTAAATCAAAATAAATCCTATTCAAGTGCCTATAAACCGTAACAACGCTAACTAGCCCTTATAATTATAAACTCATCTTAGGCTAAAAAATAACTGACTAACCTTTTGAAAACCAGCGCGGCCACCCTTCAGAAAACCTGTTTGTCTTGAGACTTAGTAGCCTGGCAGCCACTCCTTCGCGCGACCTCCCAGATTAACTCACCCTGAACTTTAAAACTGCCCTGATCATCCTTATGAATACCTGTATTTGTCATATATCAGAGTAGCATCAAGCATGACGAGTAAAATGCCACAGGCCCACGATTGAAAGGGTCTGACAGGACAAAGTACTTTCAGGAGAACTCCAAAATGTGTAATATTTTGTTTTAAATATTTACTGAATTTTTAAAGTTATTTTTGTTAGTGATTATATTTTTTTTGCGGGTCTGTTTGTGTATTGTACCTATACATATGTATATTTATACAAGACTTTTTTATGCTTGGACACCATTCAGTGAATTTGCCACGGGCCTTTTATTTACGGTATAACTACCTGCATTAGTCTCTCGTGGAGTCTATTCTTGCCCCTGGTGCTATTTGGGCCTTATTAAGTGACGTGTAGTATAAAATTGATTATATAAATACATAAAACCACATTAGTATACAATGCAGAGGTAAATCACGTATATTTGGGAGTTACGAGGCGTGACGAATGCCTGAGGCACCCGTTAGTGGTTCCATGTTTGCCTTTACACACCGAATTATAGTTATTTTACGCGCCGTCGCATCGCTACTGCTCGAATATCGTGCTATTTTGAAACATATTGCAAATTATGTACTCTATTATCTGGTCTTAAAATGTCTAGGGACTTTTATACAGAACGAAAATTGTGTAGATAATGTTATATTGTATGTGTGCAATCTGTATGTAAACTCATATTGATAAAAATCAAAATTTTCGCTTAATTTTATGAAATTAAAAAGATTATTTGTAGAATTAGGTAAATTAACAAGAAGTTTCCAAAGAGGAAGGGCCGTCAATAATCGTAAACTAACTACAGATATAATTGATTCCGGCAGTGATGGGGAGGAAGCCAATAAGTACCTACACGCAATAAGTTTCATTACAGGAAATCTACATTTATTGCCGATAATAATAAGTCTATAGTGAACAATATTGATAACTTACTGTGTGAAGTAAAACTGTATTAAAATTAATAATATGTCGGAGACAAATAGATGGCGCTTCACTAAAATAAAATAAGTTTGTAACAATTGACAACAGATGGCACCACATTCAAATGATTATTAACGGAAACGTCAACCGAGAAGCTTGAGTGAGGTCGCCACTGGACTAGCCAAACTAGTTTGACAATTGAAATGTCACCTGAGGCCTATATAAGGTCTAGCTCTCAAGAAAAATGAGCAGTGATCGAGCGGGAGCGCAAGAGAGAACATTGGATTGGCCTGTCTCGTGACGAACTCGCTGCGTTATCCGTCCTACGTCATGGAAGAAATTATCGTAGTACCAGCTTGTAATGGATGTATTGATGTACACGTGTTGTTGGTTTAAGGTTCTTTATTAGAGTGATCACAACTCACTTACAATTCGTCTTACATCTACTTATATACTACACCACACCTTCCCCCTTTGGGAAAAAAAAATATAATGTTACGTACATTCTTATTTTTTTTTAACTTATATAAAATTAAAACCTTATGCTATATAATATTTATCTATACTTAAAAAACACTATCATTAAATCATACACATAATCTTTTTTTATACCCGCTATACATATTTTATTCTTAATCTACGTTATACCTACAGATCTTCTATCATATACTTCACACATTTCTACAAAATATTGAAATTCCTTGTTTTCAATGGAATATTCGCTGCCTACCTCATCATTACTTAGCGCTACATTTTCATAATTATCATTTCGAAGGTTTACACTATTTGACCATTTAACTATACTTTTCAATATTTTTCTCTTATTAGGCATCTCACCATTTAACATTTTAAAATAATTATTGTTATTTTTCACGTTATCATTTTTCCCTATATATTTACTTGTTACTTTCTTTACTTTCATAATATCTATAAACTCATTATTTATTCTTATTCTTGGATTTCCTACATTATATTTCCTTATTAATCTTAAAAACTTCTTAATGTCTTTTCTACTATTCTTATTAATTTTCATTTCCTTAATATTCCTATTCCTACAAAATACTTCGAAATCTTTTATAAAATTCTTACCTATCTCTAAAAACTTCGAGTCTAAATATAATTTCTTTTCAGAAGGCACATAATTACAAAACCCTTCCTTTGATTTAACTATCTTTTTATTTTTAATACTATCCTCTATATTATTTCCTAAAATCAATTCTATATGTCTCGACTTCTTTACTATCCCTTTTTCTAATATAATAACATTTTCTGTTTGAGGTTCCTGGGTAATTAAAATGTTATCACAATTTTCAATTTGTACACAAGGCTCAACTAATTCTTTTTCACATTTAAACAGCTCTATAATATCATTACTTATATCAATTTTACTGTATGTATTTTTGAGAGTGTTGGATACTAAGTTGTTACTAAGGCATACGGAGCTAGTATTGGAATCAGATTTCATTACGCTGTTGTTAAAAATATTCAAATCGGTGCACTCCGACAAGTCGCTATGTGATAATCGCTGAGCTTGCGGAATGCACTCGCTACTCGACATCTGATCCACATTCCCTAATTTGGTGCGCGGATGATCTGTGACTAATTTGGTGTGAGGTGCTGCTTTATAGAAATAATTATAATTATTGTGTAATATGGGTTGAAATTTGGAATAGTATTTATTTTTTGTATAATGATAGGAAACACTGGTATTTTTAAAAATAATGTCCTCATCTATTGCAGTTTGAATGGCTTGTGCTAACGATCTGAACTGTCTAGCTGCTATTATAATTCCTATTCTGTAGTTGTTAAGACCACGTCTAAAACAATCTATTGCAAAGTTTTCATTTATAGGGCGAAGTATATGTAATTTTGAGTGATCTCCTTCACATTGCGCAAAAGTTAATTCTGTAAATAAATTTTCTATCTCGGAACCAAAACTCTTAATAGACCTATTTTCTTGTTTGCAATTAATTAATTGTTTTTGTAAAGAAATAAATGATTTCTTTGGCAATAAATTATTTCTCATGTCTTGTAATAATGATTCTATATTAGAATAATTTTGTTTTAAAGAAAATTTTGCGTGTTCTGTTAATCTAGTTTTTAATATGAAATTAATAAGTAGTGGTTTAGAAAGGTAATTTAGCATGTTACCGTAAAACTCAATATTATCAATTAATTGTTTTGTAATGTTTTCATCCCCTGTCATAGCTGGTAAAAATTCTAAAGCTGTCTCTAAATCAAAGTTTTCTGCCATTGTTAAATCTTAATATAAAGTTTGTATTTAATAAAAATATATTTCTACAATAAAAAATAATTACCAAATTATAATGGCCTTTAAAGGTATTCTGTCTAATATATATTAAAGCCTATCAGATGTATAATAAAATTATTTTAAAAAATGTAAAAGGATACTAAATCTATCTTCTTCATTGAGACAAGACGAGAATTCGCTTGTGGCTCGATGATGCGGCTGAGCTGCTGCCTGGTGCTGTTTACTGGGTGGGCCGGGCTATACCCTGGACTCCTGGGCCGGGAATTACCCTGGACACCGCTCGAACATTTTCATTCTTCTTTATTTTTCTTCCTTCCATAATTAATAAAAAATGTGTCTTCATTTTCATTATATTTCATTCTTCATATTTTCTTTCTTCATCTTAAATTATTTATTTTTCATATTTAATGATTTTCGCCTTCTTTCTTCGTTTTTCTATTTATCCATCTTCGTTAAAAATAATATTCTTATTCTTCGTATTTTTTTTTCTTGCTTCAATTTAGCTACTTGCAAATCTTCATTAATATGTTTTTTTTTCTTCTGAATTTCAATTTATTTCCATTATTATTATTTCCATGCGCGCCGCGCGCTAGCGCAGGGCTGCGCCGACGCGACTGGCAGGGTCGCCATGTAATGGATGTATTGATGTACACGTGTTGTTGGTTTAAGGTTCTTTATTAGAGTGATCACAACTCACTTACAATTCGTCTTACATCTACTTATATACTACACCACAAGCTATCTTCGACATCAGAAGTGGGATCAACAATCTATGCCCACAGAAATGGATTGTGCTCACTACATATGTACGCTATGTGGAATACATCGTATGATGGAGATATTTGACTACCCGCAATTTACGTGAAGAAAGAAATTGCGCTAATATCTGAATAAGAACTAGCCTACAATGTGAATAAAAGTGGACGCTATGTGTAACATGGCCATCGTCTTCTTAGCTGTGAGGATATTTTCTACCTTAGACAGGGTTGTTGGCAATGGTGTCTACATGTACGGCAATTGGGAAACTAGTGCTGAAACGTTCCTGAAGGCGTGCCGTTTATGGTGTGACAAGCACCGTGGTGTTGATAGTGACAGGACTGACAGGGACATCCGTGATTGCATCAGTAGAGGAAATCTGGTATCGTATTACCCATTACCCTTGTGTGAGGGTTCTGGTTTCTTTTTATTTCTTGGTTTGCAAATAGTGAGATCTTGTTTAACAGGGGGCATGTGCAGACATGGATTAACGAGTAATTCGTGGTTATTGTTGGTGTAGAGCCGTCCTTAAACTTAAGGCCTTGGAGAAAGAAAATACCTGTTGTAGTAAACAATGACTGTACATGGCCTTGGTTGACAAAAGTGATCTAGGTGAAGGTATAGTGTTCGGTTTGAAGGAGTGCTGGCCTTCCTTGGTCAAAGCTTCGAATCGCAATACTGCACTGTTCAAAATTTTGGATTAAGAGCGCTACGTGCGATAATTTTGAGGTTGTCATGTTAAGATGACTACTGAATTTCTGCTCAAAGATTGATGAGACTTGACTAAAGTCTAGGATAGGGTGAACGGTTTGACGCTGTTGTGATATTTTTGATTGCAGAACTGAAGATCCTTGCAGGTTAGAAAACTGCATAAACTGTGACTACTGAAGAGCCTCTGTGGGATCCGTTGGTGGATCTTAGCTGCGGTGATACAAGATGTTTGGTATCGTATCACCCGTAACCCTGGTTTGAGGGTTCTAGTTTCTATTATTTTCCTGTACCCGTTGCAAGTATTGGAATCTCATTTTACCATTTGGTAAATGACTGGTTCATGACTTGAGAATCGAGATGATGTCCAACTTACATCGCAGGTAGATTTCCCTGTTGTAGCAATGGGATGGCTGTTTAGAAAGTCTGACACGAGTCTTAATGTAAAGTCAGAATGGGCCGAGCCTTGTAATGCTGCTGTGTTTATTTTCTGATTGCAGATATTGGAAATCACTGCTGGCAGTGCCGCGTGTGACATGTCCGTTTCGGTAGGACGGTGTGCGGTGTAATGCAGCTGGTGAGCAGCTTCCGAGAGAAGATCTCCACAGATCGTCAATGACACTCACTTCACTTAAATAACTATTGAGTTGTATTCAGTTTGATCATTTACGGACGGCTGTGTTGCCGAAGAGTTAACCGTCATTTCTTCTCACCACGTGACACTGGGAGGTGATGGTGAGGGGGCATTTTGAGGGTGATGTGTTATCCTTGTTGCGTTGGTGCGCTAGCAAGATGAGCCGTTGGTGCGGCGATGTGTTATCCTTGTTGCGTTGGTGCGCTAGCAAGATGAGCCGTTGGTGCGGCGATGTGTTATCCTTGTTGCGTTGGTGCGCTAGCAAGATGAGCCGTTGGTGCGGCGATGTGTTATCCTTGTTGCGTTGGTGCGCTAGCAAGATGAGCCGTTGGTGCGGCGATGTGTTATCCTTGTTGCGTTGGTGCGCTAGCAAGATGAGCCGTTGGTGCGGCGATGTGTTATCCTTGTTGCGTTGGTGCGCTAGCAAGATGAGCCGTTGGTGCGGCGATGTGTTATCCTTGTTGCGTTGGTGCGCTAGCAAGATGAGCCGTTGTTGCGGCGATGTGTTATCCTTGTCGCGTTAGTGCGCTAGCAAGATGAGCCGTTGGTGCGGCGATGTTTGCATTGGTGTGCAAGCAAAATGAACTGTCGGTGCGGAGATGTTTGCATTGGTGTGCAAGCAAGATGAACCGTTGGTGCGAAGATGTTTGCATTGGTGTGCAAGCAAGATGAACCGTTGGTGCGGAGATCTTTGCATTGGTGTGCAGGCAAGATGAGCCGTTGATGCGGCGGTGTTTGCATTTGTGTTCAAGCAAGATGAACCGCTGGTGCGGAGATGTTTGCATTGGTGTGCAAGCAAGATGAAGCGTTGGTGCGGAGATGTTCACATTTGTGTGCAGGCAAGATCAGCCGTTGGTGCGGAGATGTCTGCATTGGTGTGCAAGCAAGATGAACAGTTGGTGCGGAGATGTTTACATGTGGGTGCAAGCAAGATAAGCCGTTGGTGTGGCGGTGTATTATTCTCATTTGCGTAGATGCATAGATGACTTGGGCCGTTCACGCGGTGATGTGTTGTTTGCGTTGGTGCGCAAGGCGAGATGACCTGTTGGTACGATGAAGTGTGTTGAGGTATGGGGGTGACGAGCCGTTGGAGCGGCGCTTAGTGCAGTTATTGTTCTTTGAGTAAATGAGACTAATCGTTGGCAGTATAGTGATCCTTGTTTGTGGAAACAAGATAAGCCATTGGAAAGATTATAATAAGTGTGGTTGTACTCATGAAAACGTGCAACTAATAAAAAATTGGGATAGTAAATTAACTTACTATGGTAACCTGTGCACACGGTCACAGAGTTGACGCGTGGCGCATGTGTCGGTCACAGGGATGACTCTGTTGGCGAGTCAATTATGCTCACAGGAATGATTGTTTTAGTGTTGATTATGGTCACTAGGATGACTATAGAAATAATTTTATATCACCGTAGTAATAAGTGTTAATTGATTTTATTCTTCATGATAAGTGTGGTGACAGTGGCGAGTTCGGTAATAGTGATGAGTGAATTTTGGTTCTGGTAGAAACTCGGGTAAGGACTCTATCAACTTTATTTCGCTCGACCGTGCTAATACTATTGTGTAGTCGTGGCCCAGTGGAAATTCGGTGTCTCTCGAGGCAACTCTAATAGTCCGTGGGTTGCGGCTTGCGTTTGGCACTGGTCGAGGCTGTGGTTTGTAGAGATCATACTATATAGTGCTCCACGAGATGGATATGCGTTTGTAAGATGCGATCCACGGGATGGACACGCAAGTGGGAGTCACGATCCACTAGAGGGTTATCGAGACAGCAATACGCTGGTTGGCTGCGAGAGTCGTGGCACGAAAATGGAAAACTCGTTGTTGCGTGTCCTAGTGGGGAACGCATGATGGAGGCATATCCCGGGAGACTTGTGCTTGGTGGCACAAGTGGGTAGTAGAACGCCCGATGAAGTCATGTCCTGAGAGGATTGTGCTTGATGAAGGAACAATGTCTGAGCGTTTAGTGACGTTTGAAATTGTCTGGTAAAGTTAGCAAGTGATGATATTGTTGACAGTAGAGTTTGATGCCTAATCGAGACTTAAGTTGAAGATGGACCTTCAGCAATTTTGACATTCTATCAACTGTATTGTAGTGTGTGCCTGGAGTATTCTTTTGAAGATGATTGTGCTTTGTGTCAATCAGAGTAACACACGGGGACGTGTGTGTCGCAGGATGGCCGTGTCGGAGACAAATAGATGGCGCTTCACTAAAATAAAATAAGTTTGTAACAACTGACAACAGATGGCACCACATTCGAATGATTATTAACGGAAACGTCAAGCGAGAAGCTTGAGTGAGGTCGCCACTGGACTAGCCAAACTAGTTTGACAATTGAAATGTCACCTGAGGCCTATATAAGGTCTAGCTCTCAAGAAAAATGAGCAGTGATCGAGCGGGAGCGCAAGAGAGAACATTGGATTGGCCTGTCTCGTGACGAACTCGCTGCGTTATCCGTCCTACGTCATGGAAGAAATTATCGTAGTACCAGCTATCTTCGACAAATATTTTTGGGCTGGCTCGGTGGCGTAGAATTGTATTGCGTGCGCGGTACCAGACCGCTCTGAGATCCCGGGTCGGGCAGTGATATTGCGTTTTTCTGCTTAGTATCACCCGGAATCTGGAAATTGTGCCCGATATGGTGATAGGCTCGCCCTCTATCAAATCGTGGGACGGAACTCACAGGCGAAAAGTGGGTGCCTTGGTTGCACCTCTTCTTACCCCTTCGGCGATAAGGGCGTCACGTGTGTGTGTATTTTTGAGAAATCGATAATCTTGAGGAACTTTTCTTGCAACTACAAAATGCAACTTTTAATTTCATTTAAGATAATAAATATCTCACACATAATCTCTCGTTAGTTATTATTATATTCCTTGCAAACCACAATCGCAAAGTTATTCGTAAGTAACTACAATAAACTTTGTCTAACGAGGGAGAAATCAGCGTACCTGTAGTAAATTAATCTTTTAACGCATTTTTTTTTTTTTTTTTTTTTTTTTTATACCTCAAGTTTTTTATTTATTTATTATTCATAGGAACATCAACAGTTTACACATAACTAACATTGCTACAGTTTTCTTATTCTATAAGTACTATTCTTATGTGCTTACCAAATAAAGATGTACCAACATTCACAGTTACACTTTTACGAACAAACAGTTATAAACTAATATTTTGTTATCTAAGGTTGACAAATTTAAACATTTATATAAACTGTAAATAAATAACACACAAATAATTTATATAGACTAAGTTTTTAAAATGGAATAAAACCTACCTAATAATACTTTAATAACATCATTTTTAACATACTATAAATATTATTATATGTATTAAAATCGAAATGTATAACTAATCCGTGTCAGTTATCGGTTCAGAGAAAAATAATTTTAACATTTTGTTTTTGCATAATTTTAAGGAATCTGAGAATATGTCTAGGTCAGGTAATTTTATGCACATCATACTATAATTACTGCATATCCTGTTTACTGGTGAATGGAGTCCTAAATTGGATCTGTACGGAGGGCCTTGAAGGATTTTGGTTAGTGGGTGTCTGGGGAGATTGTGAGGAACAATTATAGAAATTTGTTCCAATAAATTTCTGCATTCGGAAGTACCATTAAATAATTTGTGGAGAAATGTAATGTCATGTATGGAACGGCGTGTACGTAGAGATAACATGCAGAAATGTTTTAGTCGTAAAGGGTATGGGCTTCGGTAAGAGATTCCAGATGACGATAAGGCAAGGTGTCTTGTGAAAATGCGCTGGATACTCTCAACGCGTTGAGTGCTGTACATAGCAACGTATAGTACAACGTGTAGTACAACGCATTAATTAAAACAAAGACTGGAGACATTAAAACACGTCATTCCCGCTTCGATGCACTTACAAAAGTAGGCAAAATTAAAAGTCGGCCTGTAATGAGAGAGTGATTTAGAATGGCACTAATTGTAGAAACCAGATACGGAATGGACTCGCCAGAGCAATGGGGCTGTGACGAACGAGCTGCATACATTGTACACTCAAGCTATGCTTATTTTCATTAAACGACGATAGATGCATAGCTCTGCAATATTTTAGTAGTATTAATCGATATGATGCAGATTTTAACTTTAAAATCAAATAAAAACATACAAATATTTTCTACGGGAGCAAATTACCAGGATAAAAAGTAAATTACTTATACGCTAATTTAGAACATTGTCGATCTTGTTTGCGTTTAGCAAGAGTGTCGGAACACAGATTTTGTATGTCGGATGAATAATATGAGAAATTGCATATCCAATGCCTGATACCAGATTTCGCAGAACAAATATTGGAGGTTGAAGGTAAAAAAACCCAAAGGAAAAAGCCCATGTTATTAGACCCGACCCGGAGATCGAACCCGAGTACAGCACGACAGACTGTCGAGTCACTTGTATTCAACTACGCTAATACGTAGACGTAATTGCTAGTCTTATGCTCAGAAACACCGCTGTAGGAATAGGTCGACATCAAAATATCTTCTGACCTAAACACACTGCGGAATATGCTTTGTGACTGCTAGAAACACCAGTCTAAAGCTGTGCATACTTTTTTCGTTCTTGCACATTTTCTGAAGCTTTTTTTTATTTCGTACTTAAAATAGAAGCCCACTGAGCGTTTAATTCAATGTTATTTCCGATTTGAGGTAAATAAAGCAAGAGTAGCTGATTTGTGTGCACGAGCCATGAAATTACTGTGACCAACCTGTTTTAGACAAATTGTCATAATTAAAAGTAGATTAAAATCATATAATGACATTTGATACAACATACATACCATAGCATCACACTATTTCCTCTTTCAGGGGTAAGCAGATATTATGTTATTACACCTACATTTTGGCAGTTTGATAGGTTTCATATTGCAATTTACCGGGCATATAGTTCCAGGCTGTGACTGACACAAAACACCCAATAGGTACTATTTAATAATTTATTGATGAATAATCATAATTCGTAATCAGTCAGTATCCAACCCATAACCTCGTTCTCCGAGCTCTATATTGCTTTGTTTATGAAGATTTCAGTTTCAACCACTCTCAGAGTTTCACATATCTCGCAAATCAGTATCCTCGAGGCGGTGTGTTTGAGGATGAAAAAACAAGGAACGCACGCGCACCCCGCCCCTTACCGAAGGGCCCGGGGCATTTGACGTGGAACATTGCGTGCAGTATTAAAATTGTACTTTAATGTAAAAACATTAAATTTAAATGTATGATATCAACGGCTGATGAAGACAACATTATGGTTTCCTAAATGCAGCCGTTCAAGAATTTACAACAATATCAATAAAAATAATAATATAAAAAAACCAAGTATTCGGTGCTTATCAGCGACTTAGTGGCTATGTGACTAGTTAATCCTTTTAATGTTTATAGAAACTTAGCAAAAGTATTATAGATAAGTTATGGAAAAACCTATATCTCATGCTAGCTTTTTCTAGCTTTACTTTACGCAAAGCCTTAGTCCGCAGCCCGACACTGTATTTTGCTATTATGAAAGCATTTCATTAGAATCGGATGAAGTTGTAGAGATTAACCTCTAACTCTACGCGCGAAATCAACTAATACCATGTTTGAGGTAATGAAATATTTCAATTTGAAATAAACATCTTTGAATGTTCGTTTCTTACTAGTGTAGACCTAGCGAAATGCCTACGTACTTTTATTATTATTATATTCAGAAAATAGACATAATTTACCAGTGGTAGTCACAAGTTGGCCCCTTGCCCACATAGCATCACCGTCTGTCGAGTGCCGCTGCGGCGTGTGCGGTGTGCCGCCAGTATGTATATAATACTCTTTGCCGCCAGTGTGCCCGCGTACTGTGATGTGAGTGCTCGTCGCTCCTCGATACCACAGCGCTAACCTGTTGGATCGTGCGGATTGTGAGTGCGAATGTGTGATTTGTGTATGACATAGGATTGCCTTAATTTTTTTTCCTGGTAAGTTAAATATTTTTTTTATTTTTTTATCGGGATTTTTGGTGAAAAGTATTTAAGTAGAGTTGGACACCGTGAATTGCAAAATATAATAGGTACAATTTTTTTCGAAATTGTCAATTATTCATACGTAGGTACATAATCCATGTTTAGCTCATAGAAATAAAAAAGAATAATATCTATGCAGTATATATTCAACATTATTTAAAAGCCAACCGTAAACATAAGTAACAAAATTTATAAAATAAAATATGTATATCAGAGTCAAATTCAATTGCTCGTATCACGACAATAAAAAAAAATAGAAAAAAGTTACTTCGAAGACGATATTCATATTCACAACTCAGCCCATAAAAATTGTTAGAGCTGTCTGGATCGCGAATTAATTTACTGTAACTCTACATTCCTGAATGGTTTTCAATTACTTAATCACTGCTTTCATCTTAACTTTTATATTAATGATACAAAGACAACGTTACATGTAAAGTCAATGTTTTTATTCATCTATGATGTTTAGTCCCTATACGATAGCGATACTCTACATGTCCAGAACTTTAGTCAACTTATAGGAATGCTATTGAACTTGTAAGCGTTAACCAAAGTTATTTGGCAATGTTGTAGTTTTTTTTAGTTGGTACTTATAACAACTTTACCACACTATAATAATGTGAATTTTAGCTTACATAGAAGAATAACTATGTTTATTATTGTTTATAAGGATATCGTTTTTTTATTCTTGAAATTTATAATTCTTTTTTTCACTAACCCTTTACCTTTTTTATAAAATCATGCAAGGTCATGCAATTTTATTTTATCTGTTAAAACAAATTATTAAGTGTGAAGAAATGGAAGTAAGCATTGCTTGAAACTTCTTCACAATTTTTCAGTAACATTACAAGCTCTATGCAAGTTTTGTTGAAAATTACGGTAGACATTTGTAGAATCACAAAAAGAAAGGCAAACATCCATTACTCAACATTGGAAACGACTTAATTCTCTAAAGGTTTTATTTGATTTATTACCGAGAGCGAGTCACAAACGAGTGAATGTATCTGCCACTAATCTATTTCCACCGGCTCTCTATTGCTGTTGACATTGGTTTCCTGTGTTTTTATAATCGTTGATCGCTAATGAGAACATGGGGACCGGAATGTACCAAAGCCTATGAGTCGGGCATATCGAACCTACCTTGGAATTGCTGGCCTTCTCTGGATTCTAGAATTCTGCTAACCACGCACGTTTCCGTCTTCCCGCCTTTACTACTTTAACTTTAGCTACTAGATATTTATTTAAAGACAATCTCTTCACTATGACGCGAAGAACCTAACTACACAGTTACATAAAAAAATAATGACCGTCATATAAACTTCTAGACCCTGCACCGTGCGCGGCAGTTTCAAGTAAATGAGTCCGCATATCGCGACATGATAGTAAACGTACATTTTAATCCTGCGGAATTAATTAGCATTAGGATCGGGCCGACAGTATCGCAACAGGTTTGTCGTCCTCCAACAAATTGTTTGAATTACGACACTGATAGCAAAACTTTAGGGCCTCGCATCTAGTAACAAGTTTGAAATAGTTTGGTGCATTTCAATTAATATTTATTGCTTTATGAAAGTCCAACTGTGGTCTTGGAAATATCATAAATATTATGTCTAATGTGGAGGTTTCATATAGAATATTTTTCTTACTTCCCACCAAATTCACACGAAAATTTGTGGCTATCTTTGGACGTTTGTTAGAAGTAAGCAGAAACATAATATTTAGGGATGTTTGCGTTTTGTATGAAGTTGGACACTGGAATAAACCAAATACTGGTTTAAGACACATAGTTTAATCCCGGAACAATTTACGCATCTTACGGGACTTTTATATCCGATAAATATTTCGCGGGAGTAAACTAAACCCTATTGTAGTGGGCGGATATTACTTTCAAACTACGTATGGCATGATTTGACCTTAAATCTTAGTCTGTAAAGATACAAAGCTAAATGCATAACTATAAAACATTTTCGTATAAGTTATCATAGTTCATCTCCACACTATAATCATTAGCTTAAAAATAACGAACAGCCGACAGCTCTGGGTCCGTTCCATTGAATAATTGAATAGATGTTAGATATGGTGAAGATATATTTAAATGTCGGGGAAAGTGGTGCGGGCGCAGCGGACCAAGCCGATCCGTAATCATATAAACTTGCCTCGAGCTTGGGCTTATGTTTTTATTAATGAGAATTTTAAGGTGGCCGCAGTTAGAATACGTTTTTTGTGCATACAGTGAGACAAAATCTAAGTAACGTTGATTAGTGTTTTTATATTATTTTTACGGTTCCGTTTTTTATTTCACAAAAATATTTAGCCTCAGTTCAAGTGGACGATAGCCTAGTTGGGAATGGAATGGTCTGTCAAAACCCAAGGCACACACCTCTGACTTTTCGAAGTTACGTGTGTATTGTTTATCAGTTATCATTCACTTTAACGGTGAAGGAAAAAATCGTAAGGAAACCTACATACCTGAGAATTCTCACATATAATACCACAAGAGCTTCAAAATTATCGGGTATTTTCCGATAGGTTCGTTGCAAACAAATGAAGGAGTTTTCAGGTTAAGGTTAAAAACTTGACGACTTCATTTGTTTGCAGGGAACCTTGAGGGAAATGCCAGATAATTTTGAAGCTCGTGTGGTATTCGGGGGATTATTTTTCCGTCCCAAATGTCGGCCAATAGAATTGCACCATGAGATGAAATGAACAGTCAACAAATAAGAATTTCATAATATATAGTAACGACCAGAGAAAATATTCAAAAAAAATTGTTTCTTATTATATAGTAACGACCAGAGAAAATATTCAAAAAAAATTGTCAGTATAATACCATGTAGGTTGTACCACGTGACGTCGAATGGTGCAATTCTATTGGTCGATATTTGGCTCGGAAAAATAATCCATAAGAATTTCGAGGGTGTGTGAATTCTGCCAACCCGCACTAGGCCAGCGTGGTGGACTAAGGCCTAACCCCCTCTCAATAGTAGAGGAGGCCCGTGCTCAGCAGTGGGCAGTATATAATACAGGGCTGGTATTATATTAATATTATTAAAACTTACGCGAGCCATATCAAATTAATAGTTTACTAACCACTGTTTTACTCACGTATTCTTGGTCAGAATCGCCGACCAGTTTCGACCTATTAAGTAGGTCATCTTCATCGCCATCGAGCAAGAGAAGGATGGCGCTCTAGCTTTCCTTGACGTATTGGTTATGCGGAAACCCGACGGGAATCTCACGCATACGGTTTATCGTAAACCCACACACACAGACCGATACCTAAGGGCTGACTCGCACCACCATCCACCTCATTTGGCTTCTATTCCACGGACTTTGATTAATAGAGCCCTGCGTTTATGTGATCCCCATTACATAAATGAGGAGTTAATGCACGTCAAGCAAGTGTTGGAGTCAAATGGCTACAGTTGGAAACATAGTCTGCGAGCTAGTGAAAAAACAGTGGAGCGCCGCACGTCTGTGGATAGAGCGTTAGCGTTTCTACCCTTTGTCAAAGGTGTCACAGACAAAATAGGTCATTTGCTACGCCGGCAGTACAACATTAAGACCATTTTCCGGCCCTTAACAAAGATTAGGAATTTAATGCGCTCTCCTAAGGACAGTGACCCACTGAATGTGCCTGGTGTATATATGGTGCCTTGCGACTGCGGCAAAAGCTACATAGGAGAGACGGGACGCAATGTGGCTACTAGGCTGACTGAACACATTAGGTGTTTGAAGAAATTGGACAGGAATGGCTCTGCGGTCGCTGAGCACGCGTTGGATTCGGACGTTTCCCATTATATCCGCTTCGATAAGACCAAAGTATTGGCCCGTGAAAAGTCTTTCGGCCCGCGTAAAATACGGGAAGCCATTGAGATAAATAAACGCCCGAATTTCAACCGCGACGTAGGCTGGACGTTGCCGACTACTTGGAAACCGATTCTTCAAACCGTACATAAGTCCATGAACAGCCCTATACGAGGAGTCGACACAGTCAGTTCAGTTCACACAAGTGTTCTGCATGCACCGGTAGTGTCTGACGATGATGATCTAGCAGCTGCGACATCTTTGGAACCCACCGAACCACCCCCACTCCACCCTTCGAGCCGTGCTTTACGTTCCGCTAGGCGGGCGGCGGCGCGGGCGCGGGCGGCTGACAGTGATCGAGAGGCCTCCGCGACGCGACGTCCTCTCAGCACTCGCCTATGAAGATGACCTACTTAATAGGTCGAAACTGGTCGGCGATTCTGACCAAGAATACGTGAGTAAAACCGTGGTTAGTAAACTATTAACTGGTATTATATTATTATATATTATAAGTTCAAGTCTTTACGGTCTAAGAACTATTGAATCAACTAGTGCACCCTGTTTTCTTTATTCTGTGAGTGCACCCGATGGTAGTGGCGCATAAATCCACCTCAAAAAATTAAATATCGAATTCAAATAAGTGCTCAATTGGTCAACCTAAGAAAAACATAAAAAAATCTTCTTTTGTAAAAGTTAACCAGTAATCGATTTTACTTAGATTTATTTTGCTTTTTATTTATTTGTTAATACCAAAAACATAAATTAAGTTTTTATGAAAGCTTTCCCAAATTCATCATGCCGTTTTTGTGTTTACGCAAATGAGTCCGAGCAAATAGAACACTAAAACGTTAATCACATCAAATATAACGTAACCACACCTTGATGACAAGAAATCTCAGCTCATTGTGGATAGATCGTCTTTTGTATATTATTAGCACTTTGTATATTTCTGACACTGATGTGTAACTTCTATTGGGTTCTTGTTTGGTTAAGTTTGTGCGTTTGCATTTGATGTTAAAAATTGCAGCCTGCCATCAATAGTGTCTCAAAGTTAAAGCGCCTTTACAGTGCAGCTAAACAGAAAGACACACATGGTTGGATACCATACCAGCCCTGTATTATATACTTTCCACTGCTGAGCACGGGCCTCCTCTACTACTGGGAGGGGTTAGGCTTTAGTCCACCACGCTGGCCTAGTGCAGGTTGGCAGACTTCACATACCTTCGAAATTCAGAGAATTTCTCAGGTATGCAGGTTTCCTCACGATATTTTCCTGCGCCGTTAAAGCGAGCGATAATTCACAAAGAATACACACATAACTTATTAGAAAAGTCAGAGGTGTGTGCCCTTGGGGTTTGAACCTGCGGACATTCGTCTCGATAGTCCGTTCCACTCCCAACTAGGCTATCGCCGCTTCTTGGCAGGATAAACAGATGATTATAAGTCCCCATAGTATATTTGTTCTGCTATGATAACAGTGGGGTATAGCTGAAAATCAGTGCTGTTTAACACCGTATACTGAGCTGGTAACCTTTTTACCACACATATTACAACAATTCCATTGTATACCTAGTATTCTTAACTAGGTTTATATATATATATATATATATATATATATATATATATATATATATATATATATATATATGATGTTGTTTTTATGTGTGTGTAGAAAAATAAATGGTTTTTAGTACTCTATGTTAGATACAATACCCTAAAATATCGGCACATTGTTGCCATTCATTGAAATCAACACTCGAGCCTACTTATTTTAGCTGACGGCCACTTAAGTTTCGTTCCTCCTCTTGATATTGAAGTGTTATTAATTCTATTCATTCGTTTATCTAAACACCTCGAAAAAGTATTCAAGATCATAACAATGTTTGTAAACATGACAATATTTGTTGTCCAAACACTAGCGAATGTTTAGAGAATTAACCAAAGAGTATTATAATAGTAAGTAGAGTGAGCTGTCGAGTTCATGCAGGCCTACTATTTTGTTTGTGGACTTTGTAGTTGATACTTGAAATATTATTGTCTTTTTAATCGAGTGGTAATGTATATTATGGAATATGTTTTTTTTTTATATAACTAAATGAAAAAAGTGCTGTGCGCTCCACACCCTAAGACATTAGATGTTAAACATCATAATATCCAGTAGTTACTTCATTGTTGTTTATACCGAAACCTTATACGGCTTATAAGAAATAGAAGTGTTGCTACCTACTCAAAACGAGAGCAATCAAAGCTTAGCTTTCATTTAAGAAATACATAACCATCAGAGTAGCTTTACTTATTCTTACAACCGTCGTAATTAGCGAAACGCTTTATCTGATTTATAAAATTTTATAATTTCCTTATGTTAGTTATTTTATTAAACTTTGGTATAAAAACAAGTGCCGTTATTCGTAAATCACTCACCGTGTCTGTACATGAAGCGTTGTGTGATTCATTGCTATTTCGTGGGATTCAAATTTAGATGTCGGTACCGGTACATAATGAAAGGTAAAAAAGTCTGAATACATAAGGCCTATATTTCTTATTCTGATGTACCTAGAGCGTGAGCCTGTCATATTTAAGTTTTTGTATCAAATATCTCTGAAGCTGTGATCGTGCTACTGCAAAGTAGTTATTTTGTGTTTCCTTTTAACAATTTTAGGATACACAAAATAAATAGCTCTATACAAGACGTAAATAATCAGTATATCAATGCAACAATAAATACAATAGATTTATATTGTGTATTAAAATAGTGTATACCGATGCTATGCACCTCGCTTAAAATGAATCATAATCCCTGGGGAAAGTGCTAAGTCTGCTAGCCAACCAGAATCCCACGGGATCGACATCCGATAATTGCAATTGAATGTAGTCAACCAACAGAATCCTGCGGGATTAGTAATCAACCAATTGCATCTCCGAAATTCATACTATTCAAATACAGTCGCTTGAGAAGTTACACAGGAAAAATATTTCCCTACGTTAATACTTTTTGATCTCTTCAATTCATTTATATTTCGCAGGAATATTGGTGGTCGTATCTAATATTATAGCTCATATAAATAATTTTACGAAATATGAACGTCCTTGTATTTTTTTTATGGCATTGAATGACGAGACGAGCATGCCGTTCGCCTGATGGTAAGCGATACGACCACCCATAAACAGTAACAACACCATCCAGCACCTTGAGTTACAAAGTACTGTGTGGCATTGCACTGCGCTCGTTATCCTGAGACATAAAATGTTAAGTCTCGTTATGTCCAGTAGTTACACTGGCTACAATGTCCTTCAAATCGAAACACAACAGTGCATGCACACTGCCGCTTGGCGGTAGAAATAGACATTGCGGTGGTACCCACCCACACGGACTCTCACATATGGGAGACCTACAACCAGTATTTTCAAGCAAAGCACTAATAAACTGTACAGCTAATAACAGCACTTCAATTATTATATTTACTAAACAAACTAATATGTACAGGTAATTAATGTACCACAGACCACCAGCAGTCTACCCGTCTGCGCTGAATGATCTGGTGAAACATGAACGCGTAAATTGCATGTTCTAACCTCCAAGTCACCGAGGGCACGACTTATTTAGACTCAAACCATTAATCACCTTCAGTGAACACCATTGTCGAAATATTGAACCCTTTCTTCATGTTCATTATACGTCTTGTGTTAATAGCACTAAAAATAAAACTGCATGGGAATTGTGTGTTTCCTTCTTTCCTTTGTGGCAATGTTTGTAAAAAAAATATTGTATTATTTTTAAATATATATTTATGGGTACTTCTAAATCCTAGGTGATGTAACGTTTGTAGAAAGACGCTTCTCTCCTTGACTTATTTTTATCATCTTAGAAATGAAATAAAGGGAACTCTAATCTCTTGACTTATTTATTCATAGATTATCAAATGAATTTCTCGCTTTCAAACCTCACAGCGGTAATTTTTCGAACGTTATGAGCTTACGGTTGTTAGCCTGGATGTTTTAAAATGTGTAAGGATTTCGCTATTTGTGTTTATTCATAGATAAACTGCAGGGGTGTTAAGTGCATCAGGTCTCGTTAGTACCAGCCGCGCTCACGCAGGCTCTTGAGTCTTGAACCCCACATTTATACAACTTACAAACGCATCAGATGGAACCTGACAAAACTCCGTCTGACGGGCTTTCTTTTTTATCCTTTAATTAAAACGATGCACCGTGCCACGTGTGTCCCTTCTCTTTTTCATGTGTGAGATAATCTTAAGTGGGAAAGGGACGCAAGATGGAGTAAAGAGGGTTTCGTTTTCACCGCGTTCTTCCACACGGATGCACAAAAACCGTTCTATAGTATTAAGATCGGCAAGCGTGATCGTGTTTTTTTTAATATTTATTGCAAATGGCGGCGTAATCAAAATTCTTTAACTTTTTTGTATCATGTTTCGAATTTGATGTGCACACCGTGCTTTGTTTAATGCCGCTTTTGATGATAAATCAAACATTACATTTTTATCTCTTGAAATGTAAGTTCGGTGAACCGATTTTAGTAGTGTTTAGTACGAATTCATATTTTTATGTTGTGAAATATGGCTTACCTACCTATAATTGAAGTACTACAGCTCGACGTTTATCTTTATTTCGTAAATAGTTATTTATTTTATTGAATCAGATCTAACAAAACCTAATGCAAATGTTATCTAGTTAATGGTTTCTTATTGTAACACTTCCTATTATAAATATAATCACGTAGGTTCTGGAGTAGCATAGCGTAGCATTATAGAACTACATTCTCTATAATGAAGTTATTAATTTCCTGTGTCCATTAGAGACAAGCGTGTGTTGTAACTAAATAATCCCTGTAGTGTAGCGGGTGATTATTGATTCATGGACGTAGAAAACGAGGTCTCAGTTTGAATCTCCAGCAAAAATACTTGATATTTAAGTTTTGGATTCTGTGGGACATAATATGTAAATTGACCAATGCCTCTAGGAATCAACTCACCAGATTCAGATGTTGACTCAGGCTGTTTTGAATATAAAGTTATAGGTTTATTAATACTACCGTGTATATATTAATCGGAACCGGATGCCGTGATTTAAATTGCAAATGACAAGAGCATGTGCTTAATTACTCAGCAAAAAAATCATTTATTATAACAATGTAATACAAAAAGTACTGGTAAAAGTTGCTACCTGTTAATAAAAAAGTAATCGCATTTTATATGACGCCAGAAAGCGACATTATAAACCAAGCGTAGCTACGAAAATATATGCGAACGAAATGAAATATCTCAATAGTACCAAAAAGCTACTGGCTGAATTTATCTCCATTGGAAATTAAAAAGAAAATATTTTTATTCGCTCTATTCTATTCCCTAAGTGGCTGGCCACTTCAATGTAGCGATAGTAAAAAAAAAAAATATTTAAGTCCCTGGCGAAGCCCGGCTGTAAACAATGACCTCTACGGAGGAACAATAGAGGAGTTGTGCGCAGACGTAGAGCCCGCGCACCGGCAGCACGGAGCGATGCGCACGAGCAGGGCTGCCACGCGTGAGATTTGACATTTCTAATATTTATCTATTTATGATAATATATTTCATTTGAATCCCTCTTTACCTCATCACAGTCCTAATTTGCCCATTTTTTTTGTTTATTTTGTAACCTATACTTCCTCTAACAATCGATATAGATGAAAACTTTTCAAGTTTACGAAACAAGCAACTGAAAGAAAAAACACCTAGAAAAATAGCAAGGTTTAACCTCCAAGTTTTCTCTAATATCTAGGCAAAGTATCTATTATTTCCACACTGTCCCACATTTTCATGGGCTATTGTGGGCACTTGCCATCGAGTGACCCACGTGATCGTATGATGGCGTCCTATTTCAAGTATTCAAACGGTTTTAACCGCCGCGGAGCATTGAAACGAAAAAAAATATCAACAAGATAATTTTAACCTACAAGGCCTGTAGAGTTGTGTCGATAGAATTAGTTTTATTAAAACATTCAACCCTAGATAGACAATAAAGCCAACCCAATCGCCGGTAGGCGGTAAGTTGCAGATCGGAGAAGCACAATGCACAGCGTTCTGCGCACGCGCCGCCCGCTTTGTTTACACAACATCCGATCGGTTTTGTATTAAAACAATGAGCCGGATTATATTACCAATCATTGTTGCTTCGCTAACTACCATAATGGTTAGCCATGGTCAATGGAAATGCCCTATGGCAGTCCAGTCTTTGTATTATTTAAATGAGCCGATCGGTCGATGATAGTTACTACTGCCCTTAAAAAAATAAAACATCCTTCAGAGCTTAAATAACAAAGTATGGCATGGCACTAAAAAATGCTTAACGTTACAAAGTCAATGAAAACAGTTACAATGCCCCTGAAATTGAAATAATATGGCGGTACTTACCAGGCGGACTATCGCATACGAGAAACCCATCATCTACTTTCTTGGCTGCGCTATTACAGATCCTTTTTATCATCTGTTAGATTCGTCACCCACCGATGGTGCAGGGTGTGCATGTCTTCTGCTTCAAACACATAACGTAACCTTCGATTGGCCTACTGCCCTCGCTTCCTCTTACATTCTACATAATATATAATAGTAATCCAGGTCTGCCAGCCTGATTAGAAGGAGACTCAAACACGCTATTATATTCATAGACAGAACTAATGGATTAGCCAATACTTTTAATAATTTAATACTTTTTATATTTATTCAATTAGATTACTGCTTTATGTGATCTTGTCATACCACTTTCGCTTTAATTGTTGCGTCTGGCAAATTTTTCACCAAACATGCTTTAGTTGTGCTTTGTTACATTTTCGACCTTACATCACAATAACGTTGTTTAAAAGTTGCATGAATAATAACGGTTCATAAAATATCACGCCAAACATTCGACAAATGTTTGCACAAATACAGTACATTACAATAATAAAAATATTAGAAATCCCGTTGAATAAATTGTTCAACACAAAGCGTAATCACAAAACCCGTCTAACAATATTAAAATGGTTGTTCTATTGTCGAACTCTGGTTGTAGGAAGGGGAGTTTGAGTGGCTCTGTTGGCGCCCCTCTGCCAACCCCTTGAGTGTGTGAAACGCGAATGCAACATCATTCGACATCAATAACCCACAGTCGAGCCGGCATATATGGGACACTTCACATTCTGCAGTATAAGTCATAATTTACCAGCGATTGGGGCTTGCTTCGCTCTTAAAATATAGAGTGTCCATTTTCACCAGCCTGCAGTTAGTGTCGAGGGCTATTGCTATTTCACAGATTGGTAACAGGAGGCTTACAAAGCGGTAATCCCTTGAGTAAATGGGTCACGAGATATTAAGTCATCTCCACCACCATAAACACCCAAAACTAATATAAAAGCGCTGCCTGCCTTATGAGAATACATAGGGATTAGTAAGGAGAGTAGGTAATTTGGTTCGCTATCTGAATTTGAATCGGTAATATATTTAAGATATTGGAGCATAAAGGGCTGTCTTTCTAGTTTTGCAATATAATATAAAGTTATTCAAGTGGACACTCGTAACCTTTGAGTATTTACCAACTCGTAACTGTAAGCAACTCTATCGTTGTACTTTTCAACACATCGCTAAGTCTCATCGATTGAGCCAAACAAAACAACGTTGCCGTGACAATGCATTCGCTACGCATTATTTGTATGAAAGCAATAATCTGATGCGATTGTGGCCGAGAGACGCACAATGTGACACACAATATATTGGAGATCGTAAAAATAATGTAACGGTTGTCGATAATTCCACCCGATTTCCTGATTTTCCGTCGTTCAATAGGAAATGGAATGAAATTTACTGGTTCAGTTCTCGTCTCTTGTCTCACTTAGTTACGAATTGATAAAAGATGAATGTCCTATATTTATTATCATGGTTTAAGATTATTATACCCACACCGAATTTCTTCTTATTAATCTGTTTTGCGGATTAGTTTCTCTCTTCCTTTAACTGCCCTAGGTTAGGGGTTAATAAAAAACTGAATATGTCATAATTATTTTCAAGGTTCAAGAGATCCCCATATGAATAGAATAGGTTCAGTGGTTTAGTTTCTCCCTCCTTTTACCCCCCTTAAATAGGAGTTAATAAAAAAATTAATGACCCATATTTGTTTTTAACGTCCGAGATATCCCCATACCAAATTTCATTACAATAGGTTCAGCGGTTAAGTTTCTCCCTCCTTCTACCCTCCTTAAATAGGAGTTAATAAAAAAAGAATATCCCATATTTGTTTTCAACGTTCAAGACATCTCTATACCAAATTTTATTACAATCGGTTAAGCGGTTTAGCATTTCCCCCCTTCTAACCCCTTCAAGTTTGGGTTTGATAAAAAAAACTGAATAACCCAATTTCATTTTTGGAGCTCATATTATCCAAATCCAAAATTTCATCCAAATCGGACGAGCCGCTTCCGAGAAACTAATTACATATCTTCTATATCTATATAAAAATTTCGTGACACAGTGTTTGTTACCATACTCCTCCGAAACGCCTGAACCGATTTTGATTAAATTTTATATTCACACTTTTTGTTTTTATTTTTCGGACAGTTTTTTTTTTATTATGTGGCATTAAAAAATACTTACTACCCTAAATTTTCAATCTTCTTCCATTATCCCCTATTTTTTAATAGCGATATTAGTAATTTAATAACTTTTAACCCCGGTCAGTAACTGATCAATTATTCATTTTTTTCTACTAAAATAATCTCTAAAAAGAATTTATATGGCAAAAAAACGTTAGCCGGGTCAGCTTGTATATATATATATATATTATATTATATACAAGCTTAGCGCATTTAAATAAGAGAGTTATAAAATTTCTCCTCAAATACAACCTGACTTTTACGTAAAAATATCTAATAAATTTACGCATGCTCACGCCTTTTATCCCGGAAGGGGTAGGCAAAGGCGCAACTAGTGCACCCACTTTTCGCCAAGCGTATTCCGTCCCATGATGTGATAGGGGGCGAGCCGATCGCCATACCGGGCACAAATTCCAGACTCCGGGCTGATACTGAATAGAAAAATCCAATATCACTTTGCCCGACCCGGGGATCGAACCCGAGACCTCAGCCTTGCAGTCGTACCGTAATACAACTACGCCACCGAGGCAATCATCAAATTTACATATGTATAGCCTTTATTTGCTGTTTTACAGTTCAGTAGTTTCAGTCAAGTTGGTGAAATGCGGTCCGTAGAATCAGTAGAGCGGATGATGGCGGACGCAGGTGCAAACTTTAAGCCTAAATAGATCGCGATGAGCTCGACACAGACTAATTTCCCACTTTCGTTTTCGCAACGTGGAACAGTATGAAAAAATGAGGAAAATTTCACTTATTTATAAAAAAAAATGTCAAATACTAAATTTTTAATAGCTACACATTTCGTAGAAGGGGTAGGTAGAGTCATTACGCGGCATGGAACTTTTCGTCCCATGATATATCTAATAAGGACTATTATAGCCATATAGAGATTAGAGAACAAATTCAAATCACGAGTAATGCGGACCACTTGCACTTTACGAACCAAGAAATCATACAAATTTTTAGTTGCATAGCATTGCAAGCAAATTCAGAACATCGTGTATTATAGCTCAGTCCCGTTGCCAATAAATCAATAATGTGATGTATATGTGGGCGCAAATTAATATTTAGTGATTATATTATTATGAAAATGTCTAGAATATTTAAATTTGATATTTAAATATTTATTTACAACCACAATGCTGTTATTTATCAAATTTCAGTATAAGTTAGAAACTGTATTGACTATTTGAGTGTTTGGTAACGTTGGATATTTATTTAATTCATTATTTAATGATTTAAACGTCTAAAATAAAATCAATTAGAATTGTTAATAATTCTAATTGATTTCTTTGTCGTTATTTTAATCTATAAGTAAAATATTCACAACTTGTTAATAGCTCTATCTGTTGGCAAGTTATGTAAAATAACGGAGTTTGCTTACTTAAATGTTATTTATGTAAAATATTATCTGGAGTTATGAAAAATTCATTATAATATCAATTTTGAATATTCAGCTATAACCCAAGATTTATTGTACAGTAATTTCAAAGGAGGTTGCAGTTATTATAACATTTATATTCACTTTGAATGTCTATTGGATTAAAAAAGAATCCAGTCAGTTCAAGATTCGATTGACTGCTGTCCCAAAAGTCAACTGGGAAGAAAACTAAGCAATATTCAGTTTGTATTTTCATTACGATGGATTCCGAACACGAAAACCCTGGCACCTCTCCCGACATATATTATAGAAAGATTAATATTTTTTTAAAACCAGGATACACATTTCAGTGTATATTTCAGAGTATACAGTCAGTATTCAATAGCGACATCCGCTACATGCGCATGCGCACCTCAATCCGTACATAAGTCGGCGCTAACGAAGGCATTTAAATTATTGATCAACATTGCAGCGCGTTTCCGCCTCTATCTCTTAAGAATATAAACTATATGATCATTCGTATTTATATTAAATGATATTATTCTTATTTATATTGTCAATATTTTTGTGAGATTACTATAAGGCACTCCGCGGAGTGCGGACGCTGTCAATTTGTTGCGCAGAAACAACACTACTATGAAAGTTAACGTAGGAATGGTAAGGCCAATTTTATTGCTTGGTGATAAACGCTATGTGTCACATAAATGTGTAAGGATGCCTTTCCACCAGAGTTATGCTATGCAGCTATGATGCGAGGATGTGCTACGAAACTATGTGACTATTTCCATTTATGCTAAGCTACGTAGCGAAGCGAGTAAAGCGTGCTATGAAGATGCGCCGCTGCGAGGTACATAGCTGTGTATACACCACTCGCGACCAACCATAGTACGCATCCACTGCACGCATCCATAGCATGCATCCATAGCACGCATTTATAACACACATCCATCGATATAAAAAACATAGCTTACTTGAACCCGTTTTCACCAGTGCTATACTATGTGGACTAATGAGTATGATTGGTGAATATCAAACGCATTCATAGCAACGTAGCGTAGCAAATTTCTGGTGGAAAGGCACCCTAAGCCGACAAAATATGAAAGTCACATTCGAATCTTTGCACATAAATTACAGTGTGACTTTTGTGTTTGGCTGGCTTATATATTTATGTGACAAATATCGTTTATGATCAAGCGATGCAATCAACCCTCTCGTCATCAAGTTACATTATCCTAGCGTCTACGCGACGCCTAAATGCACTTATAAAATGGTTTGTCTTCTTCTAGATAGCATGTGTAAGCACTGTTATGTTTCGCATTAAAGGACATGTAGTAACATAAATACCATTTAGCAAGCGTGACGCCTAAAAAAGTAAAAGAAAGATAGCGGTTTTACCAACCCTTTTCTAATCTATTCAAATGCAAAACTTCCAAAATATTATTTGACAAGATTCCAAATGAGTTTATTAATGTTCTCTGCCAGCCCCCGTGTGCTGGCGCGTTAGATTAATGAGTCTATTTATTATTGTCGAGCGAGCGTTAGTACAACCGGTTTGTACTCTAATTTAAATGTATTGTGTCGCTTCCGTTCTGTAAATGTTAGGGGTAAGAATAATTTTGTGTTACCGTTTATTCCGTTGAGTTAGTTTGATGTGACGCCCAAATGATCAATGGTATAGGATCAGGTTATTTGGGTCATTTATTTGTTTTTTTTTCTTATCCGGTTTTTATTGAGTAGTAAAGAAGTTTTTAATAAAGTGAAGAAGAATGTGGGTCTCCTGATGTTCAGTGATCAGTATTGTCCATTATAATCTTTTAGTTGGACGGTAGGTTTTCCGTATTAGTAAGCTCATTCGAGTATAGAGCCTACTACAGCATTATGATTCCTTACGTTTACGCGAATGTTAGACATTGAAATTAGACTAGGTACTATAACGGATTTTATCGCGGTTTTTTATTAATTTTTTTCCCCAACGTTTCGAAGGCTTTGCAGCACTTCGTGGTCACGGGGCAGACTGAGGTGTTGGTGGTTCGAAAAGGTAATGTTACAAATCTACGTTCAATTTACAATTATACAATTTTAAGATGTTAGTCATTGTTTTGCGGTCTGGTCTACGCAGTAAGAGCTCACAATGTCATGAGGTCTGGCAGCAGGTCTTTTGGGTCCCGATTTAATTAGATGTATTACCGGGTCCGAAGCTTGTGCAAGTTTCAAACCATCTTTTGAACCATCTATTGAAATTTGGATGTTTTTTCATTTCAATAGCCTCGTGAATTATGGTTTTTAAATGTGGTTGTCCTAGGGGATTTATATGGACGGACAAGCTTCGAGAGATATCCTTTAAAGGCGTTAGAAAAATAGTCGAGCCGTGTGTGGCGAGTTATTTATTGCTCGGACTTGCAAGTCACTAAGCGGTGGTTGTAGGAAGAGGTGGTGTTCACTGAGCGCTATGACCCTGGCTTGTCTGTGTCCTCGGCATTGCCGAGTCCATGTGCAGCGGTGGCCGCTTACCATCAGGCGGGCCGCTAGCTCGTCTACCTATATTGCAAAAAAAAAGTGGATACTAAACATTTCTGTTGGATTTGGTAGACATTCAATCAACATCTTACTAATATATCCAAAATGCGAATATTTGAATATTTTTCTGAATTAAAGTTGCTATAGGTTATTTTGATTCCGCAAAATAGCATACGTAATGAAACTTTTTCAGGGGAAATGAATCTATAAAATCGCGGCAAGTCATTGACCTAATAGGAGGCGCTATGATTATCCATAAACAATAACAACACCAATCCAGAACTTTAGAGGACAACAGTATATCGTACTGCACTCATCATCCTGAGACGACAATGCTCTTCATACTGAATTACATGGTCTTGCTCACTGCTACTTGCTGGCTGATACGGACAAAGTGGTATCTGCTCAAATGACTCCTGCGTGCGAGAGACCTGCTTAAAGAATTTATGTGCCTATATATATGTAAACATATACCTATAGCGTGCATATAAAACATAAATATCAGTTACCATTAAAAATAATCAACGATAAATTACTGGCAGACTCGCGTTACTAGACATACAACTGGCGATAATCAATCTCTAGTAATGTAAAAATAAATACCTCCCAACGCGGACACGACATCTTCACGACCTTAATCCCGCGGAGGCGGGACTGGCAGACGATAAATTGTGGACTGTTACCGTTACCCGGCCCACTGCTTTCTTGTTGTGAGGTCCCAACTGTCAATATTGATAACTAAGTAAATATTTAGGTCTTGGAACGTAGTAAGTAGTTTTAATCAACGTAAGTTTTTTATTTTTTTAGTGTATTGAATGACGAGGCGAGCATACCGTTCGCCTGATGGTAAGCGATACGACCACCCATAAACAGTAGCAACACCATTCAGCACCTTGAGTTACAAGTACTGAGTGGCATTCCACTACGCTTGTCATCCTGAGACATAAGATATTCAGTCTCATTATGTCCAGTAGTTACACTGGCTACAATATCCTTCAAACCGAAACACAGCCGTGCATGCACACTGCTGCTTGGCGGTAGAAATAGACATTGCGGTGGTACCCACCCAGACGGACTCTTACATATGAGAGACCTGCCACCAGTGTAGGTACCAAAGGTTAGTCCTAAGACTTTCAAGATCAAAACTTTCTGTCCTTGCCTTACGCGGATTGATGTGTCCCTGAAGTATTTTTTAAAGCAGTAAGATTAACTTGACTTGTCGTTTCTTAAATAATATTGACTAGCCTCTTATCTTAAAATCTCTCAAAAATTCGCTTTGTGATGGCCTCAAGTTTTATTGCAATAACGAACTTACAAGGGTTTTTTTCTATATCAATGCTTACAGGACAATAATCTTAGCGTACCGCGTGCAGTAGTTGCGTCAATACCCCCGGGATAAAGACTTATGTACTCGTATTGAGCGCAGTTCAATGAATCATTATGGGTGTTTGAGGAGGGCGGGTCGCGGTCCGCGGATGATGCTCTCTGCCCTCGGGGCGCGTCGGCTCAGTGCGCACCTGTCTGTCACGCATCGTATGTGGGAACACGGGGAATTTCATTAATATTTAAGGATCTTTTTAATAAAATCTTCAACGTTATTCAAAAGACCTTTTAAATCGCCTTAAATCTACCCTCGTTTGGGAACGTATTATTGCTGTGAAGAAAGGCGCAAGCAGAGACCTCAACAGGAAGTTTTTAATTAGAACTTTAAATAGTACTGCCTCATAAGTATCGCTTTAGTCATAATAAATGATGCGGAGCTTAATTATAGTTTACAAGGTAGGGGGCAAAACTGTTCTTGGTAACCTAGGGAACTAGTCACATACGTTTTTTTTCAAATCCAAATACATTTATTTTTGCCCGTCCTGGGATCGACAACTCTACTAACTGAAGGAATAGATAGTAATACAAATAAAAATGCGTACTAGACATGTCTCTAAAAAAACTTAAATAATTCCATCAAGCAGTCGTCGGATTCCAGATTGTTCAATATAATAGCACGTAAACGATTGCCCAGCTTCCGAGAATAATTACACAATCTTGGAAGATGCGCCCAGCAGGGGTGCGCCGCCATTACATCTCCCGTTATTGAAATTGTTAGTAGTTCAAATTTATATTTTCATAAAAAGCAACCGGATGATCTTTTGGGTGAATAGAAATATTTAAAACTGTGCAGTCGTGTATAAAAACGAATCGTTTAGTTGTAAAGACACGCGGCAGTTTATGTGCAATAAGTATGAGTTAGACTGGGTACCTCTGTATTATAGAAACATGGCATTAATAGCTCTACTATAGTTTTTTATGTTATCAATAGATATCCGATTGCCAAATAATGTCCTACAGAAATAATATAATCACGTCTTTATCCCCTAAAGTGTAGGCCTGTGCCTACCCTTTCCGGGGTTTCGGGGAGGTGCAAACAGGGTATCCACTTTTCGGCAAGTATGCTTCGTCCCTAGGGGTCGAGCCTATTGCCATATTGGGCACAAATTCGAGACTCCAGGCTGATACAGAACAGAAAAAGTAATTAAATGCCCCTTCCGAAAACTTTTCTCCCTTTAGTTTTAATGTAATGTACCCATAATTCCTAAAGAATTATAGATGGTCATAGCCGCATTTGCATAGTGCATTACTCAGATGCCTTCCGTTAACTAAAAAAATAACTATGAATTTATTTAGTTTTTATCAGTAATACCCACCGAGCTCTACCAATCACTCTCACCTAATGCGAAGTGACAGCAGATTGATTTTACTGACACCGCGGGTTTGGAAACTTGTTTGGCCGTAAAAACAAGCTACATTAGAACACTCACCTTATCTACGAGTTAACATAACCGCTTTTTACTTTCGAACTACTGTGTCCACTATCTTTTCGAGAGATTATGTGGCGAAGTGTACGCGGTTGTGAGTTCAGTTTCGATTCACGAAGAGACGGATGTTTTGGATAGTTTCCACATGCTATCACAGCGTAGCTCTAGTAACCAATAAGAAACTGCATATCGTAATACAGATGTTTTCGGCGATAAAACAGTTTCCAAATGTAGTCCCATACTGTTTTCCCGTACAATTGTGTGATTCTTAAATATTTGTTAGAAGTAAGTTTCATTCCACGGGAAGTAAGCTTAAAAACGATATAAAATAAATTCCTATACTGAGATAAATGTTTATACTTAGGAAATCTAATCTCGATATAGATCTAAGATCTAACCGACATAAGCTTGGATTGATTACGAGAAATGTTAAGTAAAAAATAGATATGTCGTACTTTGAAACTACGATGCGTGGAATTCTAGTGGAGGCACACAAGTGAATGCTGCGTGTTTTTTTTATTTACCCGATGTTGAAGAAAAGGGGGAGTCTTGTTTTAGTAGTGGTTTTTGAATGGGTGGTGTCTTGTTATGTATGGATATAGGGAGCGTGCACGAACTATAGGGGGCAGCACAAAATCGACACAAGAGCCACAGGTGGATAAAAAAAGAAACTAGAACAATAATTTGTTTATATATTCTTTTATTGATGAATGTTATTTATACCCAGCGTGTCCAGAATACACTTTTTTTAGATGGAGCTAATTATTTAAGAAAAATTAGTTCCCATAATCGATCGAAGTATCGATGGGCTGAACCCGGTCGGATTGAGCGCCTGCAGGTTGTCCAGAATAAATTTCTACGACAAATACTCGATGCCCCGTGGTACGTGCGTAATCGCAACCTCCACGTGGACACCGACATGCTGACCATCAGGCACTTTATTCAGACGCTTAGCAGGCGCTACTTCGATCGCGCGGTTAATCATCATAATCCGCTCATCCGAAACTCATCCATTTATACTCCATTTGACCCCGCGAAATGGAGACGTCCCCGTTCAGTCCTGACCGATCCAGATGATGCCATCACTCTGGCCATCCAAAGAAAGCACGAGTTATTGAAACTCTCACACTCCTCAAGACCGCTGTACCGTCCTCGCCGTCGAGGACCTCGCCGTGTCCCCCGATGTCCCGACCCAGTTAGCAGTTCCGGCCCGCGTGCCGATGAAAACAATGGATAGATTGGTGTATTACACCGCTAAAATCCCCTAATCGCTGATGTCTCAATCATCTTCCAACGACTGCCCTGAGCCGAGGCTCGTACCCCACTTAGGGGGTGCCCTCAGCGTGGTCGTTTAAATGTAAAGGGTTGGAGCGTCTAAAGCGTTCGCCCGAAAGTCCGATGTGGTCAGAAAAGCCGACTCGCGTCAGGCTACTGACCGTAATGTCCATAAAAAAAAAAAAAAAAAAAAGATGGGCTGAAAATGAGTCAGATTGCGCCACTAGATGGCAGTGCTTACGACGTGCACGTTCCCTATAGCCAGTGTAACTACTGAGTATAATATGACTTGAAATCTAATGTCGCCGTACGACTAGTTTTTTTTTTTTTTTTTTTTTGTGGACATTACGGTTAGTAGCCTGACGCGAGTCGGCTTTTCTGACCACACCGGACTTTCGGGCGAACGCTTTAGACGCTCCAACCCTTTACATTTAAACGACCACGCTGAGGGCACCCCCTAAGTGGGGTACGAGCCTCGGCTCAGGGCAGTCGTTGGAAGATGATTGAGACATCAGCGATTAGGGGATTTTAGCGGTGTAATACACCAATCTATCCATTGTTTTCATCGGCACGCGGGCCGGAACTGCTAACTGGGTCGGGACATCGGGGGACACGGCGAGGTCCTCGACGGCGAGGACGGTACAGCGGTCTTGAGGAGTGTGAGAGTTTCAATAACTCGTGCTTTCTTTGGATGGCCAGAGTGATGGCATCATCTGGATCGGTCAGGACTGAACGGGGACGTCTCCATTTCGCGCGGTCAAATGGAGTATAAATGGATGAGTTTCGGATGAGCGGATTATGATGATTAACCGCGCGATCGAAGTAGCGCCTGCTAAGCGTCTGAATAAAGTGCCTGATGGTCGGCATGTCGGTGTCCACGTGGAGGTTGCGATTACGCACGTACCACGGGGCATCGAGTATTTGTCGTAGATGCGACTAGTTTAGCAGAGTCCAGCGCTATGGAGAGATTTCTAATGCAAAGTTTACATGTTACTATTGTTATTGGGCAGTCATGACGGTTATCAGAAAGCGAGCAACCTGCTCATCTCGTCATTTATTGAATAAAAAATGAGTATACTATGTGTGATTTCTATCCCAGTGTGGATATTCATATTATACAAAGCTTAAAAGAAAGCTCTACTATAGCCTTAGACTAAATCCCATGGACATGGAGAAAACACTAAAAGTCTCACGCAGACAGTTTAAATGCAATGGGAAAGTTAAAATAAAACGTGTACAAATTAGAAGGAACGTCGGACGCGGCAGGGGCACGCCATCCGGCGCGGGCTGCACTGGGAGAGTACCGTGGGGTTTTTAAACTCCTAAGATGAGAAGGCCATTGAGCTGATGAAACAACGCCTTACAAGTAGTAACACCACCCAAAAGTGCGAAATAAAAATTTAAAGCGCATTTAATGTAAAATATTCTGCAATCAGAAAAAAGTACAATCTCATGTAGATATAAAGTCCCAAAAGAAAATAGTGTAAAAAATACTAATTACGGCATACTAAAAACATCACGATACGTCTTACACTACGACTCCTTAAATATTAAAAGACATTGTTTTTTGTTGACGCCTTTTTAATATTCATAAATATTTTAAGTAATTAATCGTGTCTGTAGAAGATAAGCTAAGTTCATCTCTGTATTGTTAAAATGGCTAAAGTCTTTGTGTTAGGAGCGCGACCGGTTTGGCGGACCCTCCCTACAATTTCACACACCGCCAATAACGTCACTTGTTATCGTAAAAATACTATAAAAAGGAGAAAATTAAAACTCTATGGTACAAAATGAATGAAATAAGAATGTGATATTATATCCGTATCAAACTATAGACTGTAATTTACCATGAATAATGTTCTTATTGTTGTAAAAATTCTAGAGCACAGTGGTACGTAGTGAGTTCGTACATAATTATATGATGTGTACGTTAATATTTATATATTATGGCCTTAAATTTTCCTAGTAGAGGCTTATACTACTTAATCATAATTACTTACTCTATATTATTACTAGGAAATTATTCGATATTCGTTTAACTTAAGATCAATTACAGCCATTAAAGCCCTATTGGCTCACCGCTGTATCCAAGACAGCCCATGCCTTGTTCCCAAAGCGCTAAATCACCATGCATACAAGGCGCATGTCTGCATAACTTACGCATGTCCTACGGGACCAGGGATTACCCAGCATTCATATTGTGTTTAATCAACGCTTTATATTTATGTCTGGCCGTGTTGACCGTTCTCGTGACTGACCCACACCATAAACGGTTAGAAACATCTATTTTGGATGGCTTGAAATGATATTTGATTAAATAACAATGACGAAATTTGCAATTGAGTAACACACCATTTTCTTTGTTCTGTGATGAGAGTATCTAATAGAAACATCATGTTTAACAGGCAGAACTTTGAATTAAGAAGGTTTGCACACCTCAAACTCGAAGATAACATTGCTCAGATATAGAACTTCTCGCTATGCTTCAAGGATACACGCGGCATCGTATATTTCGTAAAGAAAAATGTTGTAAAAACACTTAACGAAAATATATTGCGTATTTTATACAAAAGTGCCCAAAGGAGGTAAGGCAGCGGGGCCGCGTCTATAAAACAGAGCATGTTTCCTAACATTGGCAGTTTTTGCGTACATTCGGCGCGGGCGAGTCATTGCAATTCACCACATGTTTGCAGTTTGCACCCACCACTCGATAAATCAATTGAATACAATGTAGTAAGAGTAAACAAAACGAATAAATTACAAAAATGATCCAGTTGGACAGATGATCTCGAATGCTCGAATTTCTCTAGATTGAAATAGAATTGGGTACAATCGCAGAATACAAAATAGTACCAGACGTATTACAATTGCTTATATATTTCCCCGCAATAAGAAGTTTTGTGTTTTGACAAATCTTTTAGCCAATATTATAGCAGTAAATTATGTGACACATCATCTAATTTCCTAAGGTGATGTGCGCAGTGTATTATCTAGTAGAGCTTTGTAAATAAAAGTTCTCTGTAGCCACTGTATCAACACTTGGAAACTCTCGTGTTATTTCATCGCTTTTTCTTATACCAGCAGTATTGTGCAATATGTATCACATATTATACTCATTATTTCTTAAATTATTTAGTAGGGCTGACGTAACGAACTTTCGAAATGGTCCCTGTAATGGACCATCTGATGTTTTGCTTCGCAACGCATGCTAATCGCTGTGGACATTAGGCTCATCCGTTGATTCATGGGCGAGCATTAACATTTCAAATAAACCTGTTTAACGCAGCCATATTTAGGATTTTGCATATTATTTTATTTTTGACATACAATCAACATACAATCTTTTAATCCGCGCGCGGCCCGTGCGTCGGCCGTATTGAAATGTATGTAATTGTTTTGCTAGCGTTCGAACGTCACTTGAGGTGGCCACTGAAAATCAGCGCTATGCTGTGACTTACGCCGCAGCACAGCATTATGAAATGAAATGAAATTTCATTTCATTATGCTGAGTGGCCACCTACCTGTCACAGCCGCGACATGCAACATAATATTATTACAGTCCATAGTTTATAATGTGTGATTTCTTAGTTTATAATTAATACTAATGTATGTCAGTTGTGTCTGTGACAAATAAAATACTTTTCTTTCTTTCTTCTTTCTTTCTTTCTTTCTAATAAGCTAGGTAACATAATTTAAATACAGAAATCAATAAAGTGTCCACTTATAGAAAGCTGTTGTATAGTACAGGTGATGCTATTGGTAAAACTAAAAGTGATTAAACATTAAAAAATAAATAAATTATATACATAATCGAACTCCGAGCGACGCCATCATTAACATTTACGCGGGAATATCATTAAACGAGTGTTTAACTTGTGACGTAATTTTACAATCTCGGTTATTTATTAAGAGAAAGTTATTAATAAAACATTATCGATTTTTTAGTTTCTATTTATAAAAATCCTTATAGTACACACCATATCTACTTCATCGATTTACTCAAATCCAAGTCTTTATAAATGAAATTCACAGCCAAATCTCAAATTAATCGAAAAAACTCTATAATCACACAGTTAATGGCATTCTAAATGTCGTCAAAATGCAACGCAAGATCAATTCAGCCGCAATATCCCCCTCAATGTTTCTATAAGCATTGTGTTATATAAAATAGGCATTATGTGTATTGTTACCAAACTTACCATCGTCCTCGTTTATTGCGTATACTCGCTCGCACTATCCAATACATATTACGGCGGTCGACAGTTGCTTGCGTTGTATAAGGAGGAACAGTAGGGAAACTACCAAATTTGGCGAATCTGTGCGAAACTTAAGCAATTTTTATTTAAAAATATTCTGTAGTTACTAATTGTACCCTGATACTAGTATGCACATTGAAACACGGAAAATACAGTATCTTTATTCTAATTCTCACCATTATATTATTTGCCGAGATAAGGTTTTATTGACAACACTCGGTCCATTATCATCTAAAACCTTGATGGCTGTGTTCTCAAATCCGATAACAATTGTTTTCCGGTAAACTTATCGTTACAATTTAAATAAAATTAAAATAAATTGTAGATCGACGCCAATTTTGAAATGGTTTCATGTCACGCCTGTCCTACTATGCCTCTCTAGTCTCTGTGTACTACCGGCCACTCGCTAAAGCATGTGGTGGACGCGCGGCTCGAGGGCGGACCGCCATCAATCTTGCACATGACTCGGCTAAACCACAGTTTTTGTAGACGACAGATCCATTTAGCGTCTGCTGATATCATTTAGTTTGTGTACTATGAAAATGTTAGTCAGATGTTATGGCACCACTGTAGCTAAAAGCTTTAAGGTGTTTTGGTTGTAGCTAAAAGCTTTAAGGCTTTGGTGAAATAATCGATCTATCTTAGCATAAAATTTACATTTTTTGCCGCTCATTTGTCCGGGCTAATTTCCTTGGCTGAACAGAATATCATTGGCAGCAATTCCGACTTTTATAGCTTACATTTTATCACGGAAAAGATCGTTTACACAAACGAAGCCGCGAGCAAACCATAGTCAATCAAATCATAGACAATTTACAAAGTACAGTAAACAAAGCTATAAACGCGAGCGTAATAGACATGTAATGTGCAGAATAACCTGCTGATCCCGGGGTAGGATGTACTGTCCCGGTATTTACCGGTAATTGGTAGTAATCGCGGTGCCGTTATCCCGGGCTGATTCCTCTTATCATCCACCGCTTTATTACTTCATCTGACCTCTAGGGTTGAAGCATCTTGAAGTGAACGGTGATGGTTGTATAACGCCGAGACGCGGGATCTTAGTGTTGAGATTAATATTTGTATAATGATTTCTTATATTTAAGCAATGTTCGACATTAAAATAAAACTACTTTTCACGGAGTGGTGACCATGAAGGCTGTAAATTCTTCGAAACGTCGGGACTAAAAATTAAACAAATTTATTGCGAATGAATCCGTCAAGTAGATTTATTTCAATTAATATTTGTGTAAATGACAAATATTTGTTTCAAGTCTAAGTATCTGTCAGTAAATTGTCTTTAGTTAAATCTACGTCAAAGAATTGTACCTATGTTAATGCATTGTTCAGGACTATCTACGTCACTACGTGTCAACTAGACCGTGGTGGTATCATTATCTAGGCAATTTTTAAAAATTCTTTCTTAAAGGCCAGTAAGATTCCTGTAGCATTTTAACCCCTAGTTTATTTGTCGGCTATAATGCCAATAGTATATGGTAAACGTAACAACAGATGACCAGACCCATTTCATTTCATAACGAAGTAGCCCTGCTAGCTCGAATAATGAACGTCCATTCAAATTGATATTTAGATTACCCATTTAAGTCTGTAATAGTAACTTTGCAGTTAATGTCTGCTAAACTACTGGCGACATGTAATGGACGCCGCTGATTACAAGGGCGCGGTGTTAACTGCCCGAAGGAATTGAAAAACTATGCAAAAAATATGTTGACAATGATTATGTTGGACAAAACGTGATAATTCATGTAATTTAGTCATTTAGGCGTTTACTTGTAATCTTTTTAAACACTGATGAAGTTTGATCACTTTTAAACAATGACTAACCTAATTGGGCTTTTGTTTCTAACGGTCAAATTGTTTGACAAAGCAGTGATAAGGTTTATTGTTAATTAATGTTTATTAGTAAGGGGAATGTGTTATAATTTAGGTTAAGGTCGCTTTCGTAAGGTCTGACTAGCAAACTTTAGGGGAGCTATGTTCAGTAGTGGACTTCATGTGGCTGATGATGATGATCTATAAAACACAATACCAAATTCCAAGTAAGAAATATAATAGTCTCACAACTCTATTTAATGTTAATGGAATTAAATTTATGGCATACTAGCTTTTGCCCGCGGCTCCGCCCGCGTGAATGAGTTTTCCCGGTATAAAAGTCCCGCTTTATATTTTCTCGGTATAAAAAGTATACATAATCTACCCGTAGCTTATATGACACGTTCGTAGATTTACCATAGCAGCGCCATCTATTGATTACTTACTCAACCCAGTCGAAAGGTATCGACATCTGTTATCATTACCATAGCAGCGCCATCTATTGATTACTTACTCAACCCAGTCGAAAGGTATCGACATCTGTTAGAATCATTTGGAGTTAACAGATAATTGTGACTGTCAAATAATAACAGACAAATAATTAGCAATAAATTAAAATTGCGACTATAATTTGAGATTTAAACTATCCTATCTCTCAAGTTGGATCGAACTGCACATGGTGTGCGAATTTTATTATAATCGGTTAAGTGGTTTAGGAGTCCATTGAGGACAAACATTGTGACACGAGATTTATATATATTAAGATGTATATCTATCTACTCGTTAGATTGTATTTATGACAAGTCCGACAACTAATCACATTTTCAGCTAAACAATTGAATCGTTCATAATAACTTTAGTTTCACATCCGACGCCATAATTATGATTACAATTGGAAAACAACGGCCGCCAAAATCTCATGCACAGTAATTGTGGTCGTGATTGCCGGCCGACGTAATGATAGCCGCCAGCGACGTAATAACCCGCCCCGGGACGCACTCCAGTTTAGCCCGGAATGCAGCTCAAGGAAACGTTTAATACCGCCCTAATTCTGCAAACAATTTAGATAACACGCGATGTTTGCCCTAAACGCACACCATACCGTTACTCCCACTAATATTAAATATAAAATACTAGCTCTTGCTCGCGTCTCCGAAAGAGAAAGAGTTTTTGTGGAATAAAAGTCCCGCTTTATATTTTCCATGGATATAAAGTCTGAAATGCCTCGGTGGCGTAGTTGTATTACGGTACGACTGCAATGCTGGGGTCTCGGGTTCGATTCCCGGGCTGGGCAAAGTGATATTGGATTTTTCTATTCAGTATCATACCAGAGTATGGAATTTGTACCCGATATGGCGATAGGCTCGCCCCCTATCACATAATGGGATGGAAATCGCACGGCGAAAAGTGGGTGCATTAGTTGCGCCTACCCCTTCGGGGATTAAAGGCGTGAGTGTATGTGTGTGTATAAAGTCTGTCTAGCTTATGTCCTTCCCAGGATTTCAAACTATCTTCATACCAAGTTTCACCGAAATCGGTTTATTGGTTCAGTCGTGAAAGCGTACCAGATAGGCTATAAGTATGGATATTATAAACGACTAGGAATTGCTGTCGGCTTCGCCCGCGTGAAAAGCCTTTCCGGCTACAAAAGTCCCAAAAACAAAGTCTACTTGAAGAATGAGACTAAAAATATCCATTATTTCCCATGATCTGCCCATGTGCCAAATTATGAGAAAACAAATAGAGAGAATTTTATGCCAGAAAAAGACTTTAACGCGGGCTGAGGCACGAACAAATCATGTAAATTGTATATTTTTAATAGAAATAGTATTTTGTATTTTATAACGTCGTTATTGCAAATGTTCTTATCAAAATAACCGTGAATTGTCACAGAATACATAATATCACATAAGATACGATAAGAATAGAATCTTGTAGAGACTGTACCAGCCTCACCCCAAGTCTTAACTCTTTAGTGATAAAACGCGTGAACTTGTACGTTTGGCTTTTTTATACCAGACCAAAATTACTGTATTTTCATCTTACATCGCTCAGAAGACGAGCGCTAAACCAGTTCCATAAATATCTCAACACTTTGCTCGTTTATAGACGTTCATATTGATCCGTGTTAATATGGAACTATAAAACTTTTTATAGATCACAATAAATGTTATTGTTTTTTTGAATTCACTATATTCTTTCAATGTTTTATTTGACATTTATATCGATTTAATAAGAAATTAACATATTTATTATGGCATAAAATATAAACTTTAAGAACACATTTCAAATGAATAGCTGTTAATTTATTTGTAATGTTTTTAATTAAATTACCGAAAGTAAACAGAAGCTCTAACATCGGGGTTGCAGCCAAAGTTGATTGTTCTTTAAAAAAGTTTTCAGTATATTATATTTAGAGTATAAAACTGCCTCGGTGGCGTAGTTGTATTACGGTATGACTGCAATGCTGAGGTCTTGGGTTCGATTCCCGGGTCGGGCAGTGATATTGGGTTTTTTAAATTCAGTGTCAGCACGGAGTCTGGAATTTGTGCCCAATATGGCGATAGGCTCGCCCCCTATCACATCATGGGACGGAATAACGGCGAAAAGTGGGTGCACTAGTTGCGCCTCTGCCTACCCCTTCGGGGATAAAAGGCGTGAGTGTATATATATATATATGTTATTTAAGGATACCCGGACTTCTCATCAACAATGATTTGGAACAGAACTTTTAGCACGTCTCGAACTCTCATGTCTATCTACTATAATATGATACTATATTCATGAATCTATTGTTACAGGTTTGATGGGCTGGAGGAGCGCGCGCCATGTCAGCGGTGATGAGCACGCTGTCGATGATCAGCGGCGGCCGGCGCGCGCATCGCAAGCTCGCGCCCAGGTAACACTCTTTATATGAACTAACAAAATATTATTCAGTACTGCCTAGGGCTGTACCTTGGGTTCTTAACCTGCGGACCTTTGTCTCGACAGTCCGTTCCATTCCCAACTAGGCTGTCTATATTCATATGCCTAATTAATTATATCTAAATTTGTTGAATAATTATTAAAATTCGTCGCTACATCTGAGTCAGAAGACTTTTTTACCGTATGAAGAGGGGATTATACTCATTATACGTTTAAAACGAGTCTATCTGTGTTTTCTGTGGCCTGCTAGCTCTGAAACGGATCAATCGATTTTGGTTACTTTTTTATTTTACTTATTTCTTACAATAAACACGCATAGCCTCGCATTTCACCGACATTATTTCACATCCCATCGCATCCATGTCCCCATACCATACTAAACATAAATCATGCTCTTCACTAAGCTCACCGATTATTGAGGATTTTTTAAATTCCCACGGATTAAATAGTGACAGCTAGTATTTTAGGCGACATGGGTGGCGTTTCGGAATGCTATGCGACAGATTCGCTCAATTACCATACTAGTAGCGCGTGTGGGTGGCGACCATCGGCGACTCGTCGTCGACCAGTAATCGACGCTTGTGCATCCCTTATTAGGAAGGGATAAGTGCAAACAGCGATGCGAAATGCTTGTTTTCTTTGTAGCCGGTCTTTTTAAAGGCCTGTTTGACGACGCTGCACCCAGAACTGAATTACAAAGTACTGCATAGCTCCTGCGTGTATCAAGATACATTTACGTCTCATAAAGTAAAACCATTTGCTATAATATGTTCTTCAACAAGGGATACTACTTAAGTTTAACCCACACATCCACCATTACAATGTTCTGCAAGTTAGGATCTATAGAGGGATACATTTTAAATGACAACAGGTTATGAATTTTGGCCCGGTTGGGAATGATAAAGCTGACTTTAGCTCGAAATTATTAAGATAGTGATTTTTATTTTATTTTACTTGAAATAGTTACAGCCACATCATATACATTAAATAACACAATAGTCAATCTTAATCTAATACAATTCTGACATATATGAAATTCCGGCGTACACAACATTCCCCATAACATATTTATCATTGTTTGCATACTGCTAGCACAAATAGACGAAAGAGTAACCTCGACGGAATCTGGCCAGTGATGTATCACGACATGCCTACATTATTCTACGTTGTTTAGCAAACTAAATGACACATAATTAAATTCTATTAAAACTCCAAGGTCTTTCCTAGAGACAAGTGTCGAGTTGTGTCAAATTCGTTTATCGCTGGTGCTACTTGGGTGTCGGTAACACGAGCCGCTTTGTTCAAAATAACTCACCGAGTCAGTTTCAAGGCCCTCGGTGGCTATTTTTTGTATACATTACAGTATTTGTATCAAATTCCTGTGTAACAGATACACTTCACACTTCAATATAGCATGCTACGTTCCGTATCAAGATATTAATAAAAACAACGACGATGTTCGACACAAAATCACAAATGTAGTATTTTTTATATAATTTCTTCTACACGACATCGTTTGACAGTAGCAACATCACCTTGTAATACAGTCATGAGTTACTATACTTTCCTGTATATGTAAACATACTATAATGTTCTGCAATTTGAAATGCTTAGCTTAATTAAGAAACTTTGATACCTAGTTAAGTACAACATGTCGCTAAAAGAACACCTACATTAGCGATGCAAAATGTCTATATAATATTATGTAGTTAGAAAGAATATTGATTTGTATATTGTTGTCAGCAGCCGCAAGTCAGGCCAGTACTCGGACGCGGGCGAAGACCGCTCCCGCTCGCACCATGACCTCAACAAGCAGCAGCGCTCCGCCAGCCTGGTGAGTTAACACTTTCATAACGTCACCTTACTGGCCTAGTAGTTGCGTATTTGGACTCTTAATAATGAAGTTCTTGGTTCAATCCAGTATGGCCAAAAAATTGTGTCTGAACCGAAAAATACACCAGAATTTTCCTGAGTTCATATTTGTGCTCGATACGGCGATAAGCTCACCCTTTATCACATCACAGGCCTGTTATATCTATATCCGCAAAGTGAAGATCCCCCTTAGGGAACGCTTGGCTTGAATTTTAATGTTGTACAATTAACCACAAAACATAACATAAAATATATATTTGAAAATCGACGATGTTGTACAAACGCTCGGCCTAATGTATTCACTAATGTATCTCTGATCCAAACCGCCTAGACAGTGATAAGTATCTACAAATCAGTCAGACGCCAACGTATCCTGGTGTAGGCGCGACCCAATTAGAGCCACTGTCTGCAGGCGATGCGTAATGGTCCATTGTTCGAGTCCCGGTGGGAGCTCCTGCGTCCGATCACTACAATTATATGGCATCGAATAGACTGCATCTAACTCATTGAGATTTAGAAATTTATGATCATTAATAAGAGGTGTGTTGATTTATAAATGAATAAAGTTTGTTCATTAGAATAGAAGTTAAAAGGAGAACTTCATTCGCCTCTGAATTCAACTTACAGCGAATCGAACTTAAAACGAGTTTCGTATGAATTGTATGAAATAAAAGTCCTACTGCATCTGAGTAGTGCCTGACTCGGTCGTAATATTCACAATAATCCGTAATCAGCATAACCACTTGTCCCTATATCACCTACAACTACATACTACAACATGTGATAAACAAGACGCTTGTCATAGCGCGTAATTACCGGCGTGCTTCGAGGCTGCGGGGGCGGCACCCACACGCTCTGTGGGCTGTGATATTTATCAACCATCCGAGTACCATTGATTAATAATTGGTTTGCGTCTGTAATTTTGTTTCCTGGAACAAGTGCGCGCTATTTGAATCACTTTTTACGCCAAAATGAACCATCAGTGACAGACTTTATGTCTCAGTGTTATGTCTGTCAACATTCCTCGATAGTTCCCAGAACCTTTAATGAATTTATTCGGATGCGCCCCGAAACTTGTCAAAGCAAGCCACTTTGACAGATTTTCCATTATATAATTAATTAATGTAGTAGCTAATAAGTTGTTGTTATCTTGTTAATTTGATTTTTAATATATATGGATTATGTAATCTGAATTAAATATAAAATAAAATAAGAAAATAAATATACGGTCGTTATCCAGTCGGGTGTGAAATATACCCCGTACCCTAGGTAGATAGGCCTCTAGCAATATTTTTCCGACAAACCTTACGCACTGACCTCACTGGGGTCGCTAATTAAAACAGCAGTTGGAACGTGAAGGTGGTTGTCGCGCTCTACAGCCCACCGCCTCGACACTGTCTAATAACCTAAAACACGAAGAGGATACTTAAATACTTTGCTTATTAGCGTGCCAAATGTTGCTGACTTACTATACCAGCCTTGAGCCTCGTAAAGTAACTATCATTGGAACCGTGACAAGTATTTTATAAAAAATGATATTGTGAAAATTTACCATGTATATGTTTTTTTTTCACAATCTGTGAATGCTGGTCAAAATATCTCACTCCTGTAGCTACAGCGATTAACCTACCCTTACTACCCATCTAGAAAAACATTTTAAAATAATAATTACAGTGACTCGTAATGAAGTTAGTATTGCTCGAGGTAGATAGAAAAGTACATGGAGCGTGTACGGTAACGATGTCATTACAGACATCCGCTAACTATAGTAATAACCGAAAATTTTACTATGATTCAAAACCGAGGCTCATAATTATAAAAAAAAGTTGTAAACATAACTAATTAACTATCTACATGGAGACAGATTTTATAATTATTATGTCTTTTAATGGCTAGCTATAGTATATTAGTGTCATTCGAACAACAGAGCTAATATACTTCAGCTTGACGGCACAAATTTACAAAATATTGGCAGCTAGCCAGATGGACTAAACGAGAGACCTAATAGTTATTAGATTAAGCTATCATCTCTGTGTCACCAGTCAAAACATATTCAATAGTACAATCAGTATAGAAAGCCGATGCGTGTGCGTGCGCAGCGTGTTCGCGCACGTGGTTTTTGTTGCGTCGAAAGTCGGCGCAGCGAAGCGAAAATCGGTTGATTCGTGTGATGTGAAATTAGTTCATTACCAGATATTCAGTTTCTTACGAAGCGACGGTTCACGCAACAGCAAAAGACTTACGAAGAAATGAGAGATTTAATTGAAGGTTTGATTTGTTGCTATGAAGACATGACGTTGTACATTGATGTACAGGTGTTTGAGAAATTTAAATACTTTGCTGTGTGGCTATAGTAGATAAAACTGTATCTACCCAGATAGATCTAGTTAATAGAACTGCCCAATGTAAGTTTTCTAAATTCACCTCATGCCAAACTTATTAATTTATTCCTTTAATCCCAAAGGTTAGGCCATTGAATTAGGTAGAAGCGCAATATTTTCGCAGATATTTTTCTCGAGCACCATTTTACCGTCGCATGATGTGATAGGGCAGGGTAGGTAGGCAGGGGCATATCTGTCACAAATCACAATCTCGGCAACTTTAATCGTAAAATTACCAACCTGGGACGCGAATCTTTAACTTACAATTTATAGGCCAGGTACGCAGTCACTAGACTAATGAGGTGACCAACAAAAATATGTACACAACAGTTTGTATTACACACGGCCGTTTAAAAACCTGATATTTGGCGGCATATAATTACGCGCATCAGATAGGGCGCGACTCGGCGCCGCTCTCTGTGCCCTGCGGACATGTTATATGCAAATATGCACCGTTATCTCACATTTACGACTTGCAATCAGGTCTCAGACCCTTTAGTTTTGGGACACCAATTACTTGTTAATTAATATTCATACTTATGACGGAGTTGTATAAATCATAACAAGAAACTGGTGCGGAAGTTTCTCTCGTATGCGAGGGGCCATCTGCATAGGTACTACCGTAATGTCTATTTCTACCGCCAAGTAGCAGTGTACATGCACTGTTGTGTTCCAGTTTGAACAACATTGGCATTATGATACTTAACATCTAATGTCGCAGTGTGACGAGCGCAGTGGAGTGCCACACAGTACTTTGTACTTAAAGTTCTGTAGGGTGTTGCTACTGTTCATGGTCGGTCATACCGCTTATCATCAGGAGAAAGGCGTGCTCGTATCATCATTTAATTGCAATAAAATAATAATAATAATACGGTGGTAAGTGTACCACTGTATGTATACATCGTGACGTCTTAGAATAGTAAATTGTATGAATATAAGATCAAAGCTGTACTGAATCCATGTCTACTTACAGTAGAAGGTAGGTAAATGAATAGATGAGTCCGACAGTGATATAACTCACTTGATGGTAAAGATACACCACTCATGGTTCTAGGCGCATCATTGGTCTAATAGCAATGCTATAACCCAGGACTGAGTCACCCAGATAGGGATCACACCTGTAAGTATGGGAAGGATTCGAAAGAAAGGCAAGGATTTCGCTTTACGACCGGCAGACTTCCTGGTCCTGAGAGGCCAGACTAGTAACGCATTATAGTTTGTTTTGAAATCAATTAGGTATATCATTAATAAAAGGTTCATAGTTTGCTGAACACTGACACAGCCGATCCCTCACAATATAATCAAAATATTGTCCATATTCGCAGTGTGATGTTTTGTTTCAGCAAACGCTGGAGGCTGGCGGGGGCACAGGCGGCGGCGGGGGCGGAGTCGTCAACCTCGAGAATCTGGAAGCCAAGGTCAGTGAACTGGCACGCGCCATACTGTTTACATTACCAACTTATCAAATATGTAGATCAAAGGAAGTGTTACATAATTATGTAGAACACGAATTAAAACGGATTAATATGTACCGAGAAGTTTTTAGAAGGTTGGTAAATGAGGAAATGTTATCTCATGGTATATTATATCACTGCCCACTCAAAATTCTTTGGTGATCATGGCCGTGCTGACTTTCAGCGAAAGGAGTTAGGGTATTTTTTTGTGTTTCTAGCGGCCTTACTGACCGTACAAAATACAATATCAAAGCTGCTACAAGGTGTTCAAATACAATTTATTAATTTAAAATTAAGAGAAATAAATAAAAGCTTTCAAAATTTAAAACGAGGGTCAAAATTACTACATGGAAGAGGTTGATATAAATTAAAAAGGAAAAAATTATTATCTTGTTAAGACTACAGGAAATATGTAGTAGTTACTGAATTAAAAGAATAATTGTTTTCGGTAGTAATTAATTTTATCAATGTAACGTCCAACCCAAAGAAAATAAAAGACCAGTGATAAAAAACATATAAATACGTAAATTTATAGGTGATAATGCATTGAAGTACTAAATAAATAACACACACACTAACGCCTTTTATCCCCAAAGGGGTAGACAGAGGCGCAACTAGTGCACCCAGTTTTCGCCGTGCATATTCCGTCCCATGATGTGATAGGGGGCGAGGCTATCGCGATATCGGGCACAAATTCCAGACTCCGGGATGATACTGAATAGAAAAACCCAATATCCCTTTGCCCGACCCGGGGATCGAACCAGAGACCTTGACATTGCAGTCGTACCGTAATACAACTACGCCACCACCAAGGCAGTAACTTTATAATCGTTGTCATTATAACTCTATCAAGAGCGTGACGCCTTACAAAAGATATCAACGCGCGTTTCACTATCATTCCGCTCGAATACGCGCTAATTTAAGCGACAGGTAACTATATAATGCAAGATCCATACAAGCTCATAATAGTCAAGAAAATTATCTTTATAGTTATAGAATATAATAATTTTATTACTCATACCCAGATAGGGTGAGTACGTAACTGTCAATTTAAACTACACCAAGTTCAATATAAAGCTAAGTAGCAGGTCTCTCGTATGCGCCTGACTGAATAGGTATCGATTTATTTACTTATTATAAACTACTATTGCAGTGCATCGGTAATTAAGTGTATTATAAGACTTAAAGATATATTTTGATGACTAGAGCATAAAAAGAGTCTTGCAGTATAATTCGAAGATCCAATTGGTGTTATTATTTATGGAAAATATGCTCGTCTCATCATTCATATAGAAAATCGTACTTCTTTCCTTCAAAGTATAATAGCCAAAGCTCAATAATCCCTTTTAAGGCTTCACACAGGATAACAGCCTCGTCAAGGTTCAAACCTACGTGCTAGGAATATTTTAGACTCACAACCTATAGTTTACACACTGGACGCCGTAAAATAAATTATTCATACTCGCTGTAATCACCGGGTGACTTACTACCCTCGCGAGTTTTGCTCGTTCCGAAGCTTGGGACCCCATTTGTCCCTCTTACTCTTGAAAGGATGGGGGCGATGGATAGGGACAGAGAATGGGAGAATTGTCGCAAAATGATAAGAGATCTCCGAGGTATATTATGATGTAAGTGGTATTGAGCGGGACGGTATGATAAGTTTTACTTTTATAGTTTAGTATTAACCAAGCGTGGTTTGTGTTATTACTTATGTTGCAACATAATTACCAAATTTGCCAACACATAGATTCACCTAGCAAAATTGCGACTGGAATAACGGTAAAACGCAAAATTCCTCGGTTTACCACGGTTTTTAAAATCTTTCATGTATGTTGTTACACTCAATACTGTGACTATTACTCAGACTTAAGGAAACTCATCCATAATGCCATACTGTCTCTTTCGTGCATCAAACCCATTGCGGCGTGCTCCGGCGGAGGATTTCAATAATACAATTTGTTGCAGCGATGATCAAGATCAGCGGGTTTTTGTAGCGCGATTATACGCTCACAGCGACGGATCGGACGCGCTTCTTGTGCGGCTTTTTATTAATACTTACATTAAAGGCGGTTTAAAGTAAAGAAAGCAAGAAAGGCTTTCAAGGCGTATTCTATAATTAATTGTAATTACTGGACATTAGCGTCAATGGCATACTGGGATGTAACATTTAAGATCGGGTAAAGTGTTCTACTGATTTGAAAAAGTATTGAGATGCTCGAGATTTGAATTTTTGTCGCCCCAATCACATTATACGATGGAAATAAAGTGAAATGCTTCTACATGACATTTCCACATTGCCATCAAGTGAACAACTTAGATCGTCTCGAAAATAAAGAATTATGAAACTTTTTTTTATTGCAGTTTAGTATACTTTACAATTATTGCGAATAAAAGATGTTAATTGTAATAATAGAGTCACGTACATGTTGACATAAGCTTATAAAAAATATCAAAAGTTAAAGTATTAGTATGTTTGTTAACCCTGAATAAATTTCGATTTAAATCTATCCTTTTCCTGCAGGAGCATCAGCAATAATCTGATAAAGTTAATGCCAAGTAATGTAGAGACGGGCGGAGCTGCGTGTAATTACTACTTACTATGCGCTTTCAACTAATCCACTGAATTGCTCCGGTTTAAGACGCTTCTACGAATATTATTATAAATTCATGTTGAACAAGAATGCTCAACTTCATTTATAAGGGTCTGCATACAATTACTTTAGGTTTTATTCATAGTTAATGTAATTACTGGGCATTATAACACGTTGCATCTAAAGTCTCAGAGTCACGAGCGCAGTGCAAAGCTATGTAGTGCTTCGTAACTTAAAGTTTGAGCGTGGTTGGTGTCGCTATTGTTTATGGGCAATTATGACGCTTTCCAACAGGGAAGCGACATACTCGTCTCGTCTTTCAGTTGAAAGTAAAAAAATGTATACCGAGTAAGAGAACCTAGAATCTCCAGAGGACCATGGCATTAGACAACATTAAGTCAATGTAGCAGAATTTTATTTCTGAAATTGCGTGATATGTTTTTCGTTTTATTGCATCAACAAAAACAACGTAGAGGTGTGAAAATGTATGTAGTATGTATATCTGGTGTCTGAGGCTATTCCTGGAGACGCAATGATTGGCGGAATGCAACCTGTCGGTCAGGTCGCGCGGGCAGGGTCAACGGTCGTGCCAGCGCATTATGGATATTATTCAGATGGCTCTATCATTGCTGCATATAAAAGTTAAAGGTGTTTTCATAGGTAGGTGTACCGTATTTTCAAATCTTATCAGACGTAAGCTGACTTGGTAGCACTTGATAAGTGAAATCAATATGAGAGTTATATTATTAATATGGGTACGTACAGTTTTAGAATCGAGCGAGTATTAATATCAAGTAAGAGTATAAATAAATCTATTAATTAAACTCGAGTTTATACACAATATTTGTATCTTGAGGTTGACTGGTAGAGAATGCCTCCAGCTTTAATTCCGCCTTTATAGAAATGTATAAAATAGATAAATTCTCGCTTCCACTGCTGTCACTCCCGAGTCCCAACTAATTATCTTTGCTTCAGCATTTTTTGCACGTGAAGTTTTTTCTCAAATACTCTCAACAAAGACTAATAAAAATAGAAAACCCTAATGAAACTTTTATCTTTTCTGACTGTGTATAAGTGTATAATGAGGACGAGCCGTTACTACCATTTTAAGTTCCTGAATGTTCACTCTCATAATCAGATTGTGCGTGAGAAAAAGGGCCGAGCAGTCTGATAAAAATTAGAACACAATAGTTGGGAACTCGATAATGGCGCTGATTATCCGAGTTTCCTTCGCAACACATGTGAGAACCGAGCTTGTGGTACCGCGCTTTATATCGAGAGTTGAGAATTTATTGAATTACCAACTTGTTGCTACATATTTCCCACATTACCTCATAAATGTTATTTTATTGATTATGTTTATATGGCATGCAGTAATGCATTTTTTAAAACTTAAAACGTATTTTCTGTTTTTCCCACACTTTATTAAAAAAGGAATCTATCATACTGATTGGTAGAGACGCCAACAAAATATTATGTTCTATTGTGTTATTTATATTCTCATCTGTGCGAAGTCCCTTTTCATCAGAATAGGCGCGACGCAACGATCAATGATAGTTACGGTGTATGAACGACGGTGACCACTTCATTCTTCACTTGTTCGCACCATCAATCGAAGCAGTCACTCCCCTTTAATAAAAAACTGATATAAATCTACATTACAACACTTTAGTTCTGTTATCAATAGAATTCCATACCGATAAAAGTAACACAGAGGTATAATTCGGTTGGCGTTTCGTCAAACCTAGGTACAGACACGACGGTTGAAGGCGGCGGCAACTGGTGTGGAACAGACCATGCGCAGGAGCACACATAAACTATTTCCTTTAACCAACCCACTGCCAGCGACTCTGAAGAACAAAAACATAGCCTTGTATTAATCAGTCCCACTGTTACGCTGGGGCTCTCTACGATAATGGTACGCCTGTCCGCCACCGATGGTTAAAGCAATACAAGTAATTCCAGTATCGACAAAATACTGCGGATCCACTTCGTCTAATGTACCGATGCTGATGACAGTAATTAGCCACCATTGACAATCGATTGCGCACAAAATGTCTCATGGGTTTATAGCTTGTCGGTCCCAAGTGACTGTAGCGAGACGCCGCTATGTAAGTACAGTCTACATAAATAATATCGTATCAACATATCCATCTCACATCATTAAACATCTATTTCCATTATTATTGTAAGACAACTAACACACCTCCATTACCCGCGTAATTACCTATAACACCACGCATAAACTGTAATTTTAGAACCCGTAATATCGCAACATTAATTAATCGATCAAAAGCAATATATCTAAACCATAAATAATAAAATATAAGAGGCGGGGTCCAGTGAGAAACTGAGCGACAGCTGCCGTATAAATCACCGGGCATCCTAGTCTATGGTTAAGTTTTTATTATGCGCAAGCGCAGCTCGCGAGTGCATATTATGCGGCAATAGCAGCAGGTTTTTTAATCTGTGGTAATGTGTTGACAAGTGACGTTGTGGCGGCAGATTAAATTATGTCATTAGTCATAGACTAGGATGTTAATGTTGAAACGTGTGATTTAAAAAATATGGGGAGCACTTACCTTTTTAAGGGTAGCGAATATAATATGACACACGCAAGATAATTATTATGCCCTTACTCTTCACCAAAATAAAACCATAAAACTGACCTTTCATTAAGATATTTTCAATGATGATCTATTATATATTATAATAAAAGATTTTTAAAACTGACAACTTTCAGTTTTCGTCACCGGAAACAGTTTTCAGAAGTACCAAAAATCTAATATAATAAGTTATTTAGCAAAAGTAAGAAAAGTATAAAACTAAAGCTGTACAGGAAAATTGCATTGCCAAGTTAACTATCGCTTTGCGAGTCGCAAGTTATATTCTATAACAATTATCCCGTTTTCTATAACGAAACTGTTTGTCTGATCATGGTCATCAATAATTAAGGCGCAACATTATTGCCTCACGACTTTTATTCGCCTATGGAATATTAAAATACATCAGCTACCTCATTAATCTTATCTCATAGGGCAAGGTGATGCTACGCCTGTACCTTAAGTTTAACATTAATGTAAGACAGTTATTAATTTACTATAAAACGAAAATTATAAAAAAAAAACTTGGTAGCATTCTTGTCTTTTTTCGAAAACTTTCGCGGCATCGCTAATACTAGACGCTACGTGCGTCTTACTATTATTCCTTTAATACGTGAAATTCCTAAGAGATTACTCTACTAAGAATACCTAACCCGATGATAATTCTTGAAGGACAGCACTCATTAACTCAAGCCAAGAGCTACTTAAAATTGATGAGATACAATAACTATGGAATATTGGCAATATTAGTCACTATTACCGCACAATGTTATATAGATAGTTGTCCCGGTGGCTAAGAGTTTGCAGTTGCTATATCTAGGAATGAAGCGGAAACAGTTGCCGGTGTCGCGTACCGAAAGTTGCCATATTAAATGTATGTTTGCTGTATTTGTAGATGGCGAGTATCGAGGTGTCGCTGTCAGGGTCTCGACGCCGCAGCGCGGGCGCACGCGACGTCTCCCGGGAGCTTGACGCTCTGCGCAGTGCGCTCAGCGACAAGGACACGCTCATACAGAAGTATAACTAACTCTTACCTATTAAAGAAATAGATACAACTTAAAATTATTTAAAAAACCATACTGACGGTCACCTTTACGTATAAATATAATGGATCTATATGAATAGAATGAAATGTAATCCTGAATCCTTAGGATCAACGTATTTCTTTTTTTTCTCAGAATTAAGTACTTATGAAGTCTAATTCTAAATAGAAAGCAATTTCTGAACGCCGAACACCCCAACAAACCACAATTCGAATCAAATTATTCCCTTGCACCCAGCCTCAAGAAGCAGTTGAGCGCATCCCTGAGCGCCGCGAGACTTGCAGCCCAGAGCGCGTCGCCCACCGCCTCCCGCGCCAGCTCGCACGATGAGGGCCCCACGCTGTCGGCAGACGAGCGGCGCGCGCTTGAGGAGCGAGCGGCGGGCGTGAGGAAGGACCTGGAGACGAGGCGCAATAACATACAAGAGCTGCGTCGGAGGCTGGATAATACGCATGTCACGGAGTGAGTTCTAGTCATTTCTTGTTGAATCTGCGAGTCTATGTCCCTTTTATTTAAATTTTCCTGAAACCTCCTTTAAATCAATCTTAATTAAGATCAGACTGCCTCGGTGGCGTAGTTGTATTACGGTACGACTGCAAGGCTGAGGTCTCGGGTTCGATCCCCGGGTCGGGCAAAGAGATATTGGATTTTTCTATTCAGTATCAGCCCAGAGTCTGGAATTTGTGCCCGATATGGCGATAGGCTCTCGCCCCCTATCACATCATGGGACGGAATACGCTTGGCGAAAAGTGGGTGCACTAGTTGCGCCTCTGGCTACCCCTTCGGGGATAAAAGGCGTGAGCATGCGTAATTAAGATCAGACTAGTCTTCACCTGCAAGGTAATCGTCCGTCTTTTTCATTGTAACCCTCACATCCAACCGCTTTAAATTGAATCTGTCAAAATAAAAAACTCCTAAATCATCTAAATTTATATGACTTCTGAACAAGATCCGTAATCGTCTATATGGTCGGCAGCAACATCGATACGCGCATCCAGCAAGCGGAGCTGCAGTACAAACTGGGGCGCGAGGAGCTGGAGCTTCTGACGCTGGGCGAGCAGGCGCGCGCGCTGCAACACCTCATCGACAGCGCCGCCGCCGCCGCGCACCGCACCTCTACGTACACGCTCTACAGGTACCAACTAACAATCAGACGCAGAGACCGATGCCGACATGAATCTTGACGGAAACTGATGTTAAAATTCTCGACTCTTGTAACCTATATGGAACCGGGTCCGTAAACACTACTACTAACTATATAGACATTACTGATAGTTCACTATCAAACAGACTCTACCTTCGCTATCTTTCTCTGTTCCACTTTTAGGTCCACCGCAAGATTTTGTAGAAACAAAACGAGCAGGTCACCTATCCTGAGAGTAAACGTAACGGCGGTGAAACGGTACATAGACTTCTTAGAAAATTTTGATTGTACCCACATTCTTACCCAGTGTATTGGGTCCTTTAAATTTAGTGTACAGTAGCAATTAAGCCAAAACAATTATAGCGACAAAAAAGCGATGATAGCCTAGTAAATATTGCTTGAATTGCATAACATTTACAATCAGGAATAGGACAAGTAGTTACTTTGCTGCGCCCGGCCTGAGGAAATCTTATAGAAATTAATTAAATGCCGTATATTACATAGTGTAAACAGCGTTCCTTGCGTTCAGTATAACGGTATATTTATCTACTAGTAATGTTTATAACTATTCATATAATTACACACGACTACATATTACAGACTATTACGAACTATAAACACTAACATTATAATAATGTTGGTCATTGCAACAGCACATTATTATTTATCGAAGCTATAATTCTAAGCAGGACGCAGGACGGCTGATTCGAAAATTCGTTCATTAATTTCAGGCTTTAGGAGTTTAATTTATTTATAGAAAAACGATAGTGTATATATAGGCTAAAGATACACGATAAATTCATCTTTGAAACGTCATAAATTCCGTATTTTATATATGCTGAACACAAATTTCAATCAAAAACGAATTAACGGTTTATGGCGAAGTTTTAACTTGAATAACATGTATAGACATGTAAACGGCTTTAATTTCTCGCAATAATTACTAGAATGAACCCACTGCAGTCCGCTAGATATATCTACTTATTATAATTAAAGTTTTGATTTTTTTATACTAATGTATGTTAAAAAGAGCGAGCCGTTCGCCTGGTTGGGCCATAACCCAACCAGCCATAACCAACCACAAAGTTTAACAATCAATGGCTATAAAACAAAATAAATTAATTCAAAATCTCCAATGAGTTACGCAAAACTTATTTAAAAAGAAAGTCCCGGATACCGTAGAAAACATTTGGCAACAATGGCCAGCCCTGACCAGCGCTAGCAGAGAGCTGCAGACAGCACAACAATGGGCATGGCGTAACAAACGTAACAATTGCCGGCACTCTGGCCGCCCCTTATAGCGCACCTCCGCTTTCCGCTTAAATAAGTTGTTAAATGATCTTTATCCTCTATTACAACTTAGTTTTCACAAGAAATTTGTGACTGTACTATAGTGTATACATAAGGAATCTTTGTATGGCACAGACGTCAGTTATAGCGGCCCAACAACACTATAGTTCGGACAAACTAAGCTGGCCAGTATGACAATGCAATTTTTTTCCCGACGCGATAACTTTGTGAGAACGTCTACCCAAAAAAGTCAAAACCGTGTCATGTCATACCGGCCATATTAGTTTGTCCCTACTAAATATAATAAATAAATTAATTTCCTGTACTACAATAAAATAATAAATAAAATAAATAAATAAATAAATTATAGTCACTATAATTATTAGAAATACATTTAGTTACGAACACAGTGCAATGCCATGCAATAGAAAGTTTAGGGTGGCATTTTTACTATTGGACAGTGTATGGCATGGTCTATAGGTATTGTCAGCTATTTCACCAGACAGGAAGACGTGCTCGTGGCAAAATTCCGTTATCAAAGATACATAATACTTATGTAATAATCAAATATTTACATATTCAAACCTAATTAAACCGTTCAGAAGCAATTCCTTACTTCTTAACCCCGTGTAATCCACGCAGTTTGCTATAGAATTACTGCCTAGATCTCCCGTGGCACCGATCGCACGCTCCTAATAGCTTTTACGACTAAATATCGCCTAGACCCAGACATGCTGAGCTAGGCTAATACCATATTGTCTGTATTTTTTTCGATAACCTTCCCATGTTAATGTGGTTTATGATCGATTGTTAAACGCTATGTCGGTGATAGTTGTCATTATTTTGTTTAGTATCGTTAACTGAATGCATTCCTTGATACAGCTTTAATGATTTAATTTTTATGTGAGCTTTATGTTACAAAATCTGAGGATCACAAAAAAGAAACTATAAAAAAATGGATTAATAGGCACAAAACAGGTTCGATGTGTAGTTCAGGGAACTAAACTTTGTGTAAGTGTAAATACATCTATTAAAAAAATAATTTTCAATTACCCGGGATTACATTAACTGGCATCTGCGCTGCTCTTTACTTCAAATTAGCCAACAAAAGCTTATCACAAACGAAATCATAATCTTCAACAAATCTTTGTTTCTATACGTAAAATGCTAAATAGCAAACGGCACAAACGCGTGTTCTGTAATTGTTTCTCACAACTCGAGGCGTCGTGTGGAAGCCGGAACTGTTGTAAATCACGCTAACTGTTTAATTGGATACAATTTGAGATGCGGGGAAAGCCACTACGGGAGCAATTAGGTAGAACAGCATAATTGTGGCGATCATTAAGCGTTAACGTTTATCGCTCGACGACTTTTATGGACCAAATTCATCATTGCAATATTATGAAAGGTAGGATGAGGTTCTACTGGCAACCCTGACTTACCCAAAATATAGTGTGTAAGTACTAATCTGGGTAAAATATTACCTATGATTCAGGTCGTTGTCTGTGCGAAAAATTTGATTTAAAGCCATTCAGAAATGTGTGAGTTATTCTAACAACCATCCAAATATGTCGACAAACTTGCATTTATATTTGTGAATAAATAAAAATTTGTATTCAGCGGGCATTTCTTGATCTTTTGCATCTAACAGACTAACCAACATCTAAATATATTGCTAGACATTCCGCGCTGGCCAGCTTTCCCTTCCCTGCTCGAGCTAATTTAATTAGATATGATCTTTAATTACCAATACTTTCCCCGGCGTTCATTAGGGCCCTTGTCCCCTACCACGAGTGGAACAAAAAGTCGATCGCATTTGCATAAACCGCGGCTCCCACGGACTCTCGATGGAGTGGAACAATAACATCATTAAGGCAAACAATCGTGGAACGTCGGTAGGGTCTGCGGTCTGCGGTTAGGTCCACTGTAATATACGCCGTGATATACTGACCTACTATTCTGTTCTCTTCCTAGGTTTAGAATGAATGTAATAGAACAACTTAGCACAATCTAAAAAATAAATTAGCTCTATAAAAGTTTGACAGTAGACTAGTCAACGTCAATGAGCAATGTAATAAACACTTATCCGCAGATAAACCATCAGTTCTTCTGGATTGGTAAACGAAATAAAAATCATTTTTTTGTGCCTATCCACCTGCGTAAAAATCTTACAGAACTTCTTACTGGTTAATTAAGCTAATAAACATTCTTACTGAGTTATTTACTAAAAGATGCTTATTTATAAGAATTTTTATATCTACAGCAGAAATCAGGAATGATGTAGTAATTTCTGAGACAAAAATAAGAAAAAAAAAAATCCATCTGAGGGCAACTGCTACTAGATTCCTCGGGCTCAAAAAGCAACTACCGCGCATTTTTAAAATAACACGAGACAAGCGTCATGTAACCCTGCCAAAGCATACGACATAACTTATAGAAATAATATTACTTAATTTCTACCCAGAAAGTGTTAATAAGGTAACATTTTTGCAAAAGAATAAATATATGACCTGACGGGAACTTACAGCACTGATCATGAACCCCTTTCAATCAGAGAAATCACTAAGATATAAAAGAACTTCAAATCAGCTCATCACGTGATATCTAGTCCTCACCGATAAATCCCCAGGAGTCCCTAGAAAATATAAATCATGCTTAATTTTAAGGATGAAAAATAGAGAATGGAGAGAAATATATTAGCTAGGTCTCTGGCAACGTAAGCTAAATACCGTAGAGGGTTAATACGCGCATATCAGACATCGCGCATGCGCTCGCGCTACTCTCCGCCGATAAGATGGTATCGCGTGAAATATGCCCCGCTCCTTACGCAGACTCTTCGCGCATCGCCTTTAAAGGATGAGTGGCTTGTCATAACGCCTTCTATGGTTTTTGAGGATATGTTAAATATTTAAATTATTTTATTTGGAACGGTGGTTTTTATTATATTTTTGTGCAGATAACTTTTAAAATTGTATACATATAAATTCAATTCATCAAAATATCTCTACCAATAAATTGTGCAAAGTTAAAGCATTTCATTTATGCGCGTAAAACCGTGTAAGAAATTTTATATTTACTAAACGATGCTTACAAATTTTCTGTATTGCTTAATATGTTCACATTAATAATAAACTTACAAAGCGTGGGCGTCGCCTAACGACTCTACTAATTACACTCATCATTTTAATATTTTATCACGGTCTCAATTTAAAAACATGTTTAATTTCGTAAAGCTTTACACTAAAACAAGAAAAACTCATTAAGTTCTTCAATGCCCCATCGCTAGAACAAACTAGTAACTTCAACTCGTCTAACCAAGAAACCTAAACATAAGTAAAGAAATCAATTGCTTACTTTGCCATGCCAGTAAAAATAGCAGAAAATATACGGTTCGCTGCATGAGGCGAATTAATAATTAATAATGGATTAAACGCTAAGCAGGGCATGAGACACGCATGGGAGAGGTGGGCCAGCTCCCACGATCAGCAGATGATGGATGAGGCATCGCAGGTAATTGCTTAATAGACATCAAGTGATGTGCGCTAAAACTACGCCACTGTACGAACCGGTCATGATAGAGTTTGAGGAGGTGTAGTTAATATAAAGAATAAACTGTGTACATTTGTTCGTTTGTACAAATATGTTGAAAATGCAGGTTTTATTGCGTTAGGTAGTCTGGATACATGTAAAGAAATATGATGAGGAATATATAATGTAAATAAATAACCCACAACACTAGACCTATCTTAATAATACCCATAGAATAATTCCAAACCCACGAAGATACTTCAATATCGGCAATCTACGAAATATCTCTCAAGTATCTCCCAAAATATCTGACACGTTGCAGGGATCAAACGCATTTCACACTCGGCCGATGCGCTATTACAGCTGTCCACCACTTAATGGCAACTAGATCCACGTTTAAGAATAAATTAGATTTTATTGTAAAGTGACAATTATATTGTAATTTACCATCATTCATCACTCTCCGACTGGGAGATGTTTTTTGCAACGTTCACGGGTATTATGTGACAAATTGATCAGCACATTTTATGGCTGTATAATAAAATTCCAATGTGAGGTATATGTTTATTAACGGATAAGGTATTCTATAAATAAAATGAGACTTGCGTCGCCTACAAGACAATAGCATGCAGAATATGGAACTCATATGGTGTAAAACAAAATACACCAGGAGTTAAACGCATCTAGAAATCAAGCTATAAATTGAAGTTTAGTTATTGACTCCGAGCTTAGGTGTCATTGTTTGAGGATAAATTAAAAAAAAAGTTGTTCACTCTTCAAAGTGTTGCTTATTACTACCTATCTGGTTTTTACTTTTTAAATCGTTATGTTCTTTTATGCAGTCAAAAAATAAAATTCTAAACGTATTCATGTAAAAGCACAAAATTATCACGCACCGTGTCTAAGGTAAAGTTTGAATGTATCGTGTTATAGTTACGGTTAACTCGAGTTAAAACGATTATGGATGTGCTTGTTTTTGCAATATTTTAACATTTTACCGTTTGGTCTAATGTGCCGCGTATACGCGTTGTATGGCTGAATAAATCTGCGACTTTCTCAATAATATTTCGCTTGTAGTACATGATGTGTTGTGCCGCAGTAATTGATTATAAGTAAAACACGATATTTATATGCATATCGAAAGTTGTGTAATTTGCATTTACTCAACGCACGTCTTCAAAAAAACACTCTATCAACAGTTTATTTATCTCTTATTTAATTAAGAAGCAAAATTTAGAATCTATATATAATATTATAAAGCTGAAGAGTTTGTTTGTTTGTTTGAACGCGCTAATCTCAGGAACTACTGGACCGATTTTGAAAATTCTTTCACTAATAGGAAGCTACATTACTCCTGAGTGCTATAGGCTACTAGGCTACTTTTATCCCGGAAAACTTGTCCACGCGGGCGGAGCCGCGCGCAATGCTAGTGGTATTATATGGTGTTACAGGGTAGTTCACCGAAACCACTTTCACTAATAAAAAGCTACATTATTACTGAATGCTTATAATTTACGTATTATCCTAAAGATCTTAGTTAAAAACGGACTTTAACACGGATGGAACAGACGGCCAAAGTAAATCTTTGTGCTGCCAATAACTAATATCTTTACATTTTAACTACTAATACAATCATAGCATCATTTGCCATCGTAGTTTTTATAATTATTGGGCCTTATTATACGACCATTAGTTCAAAAAGATCTAAATCGACATAGTCTTTACGCACTAGGATATCCAATTACTCACTCGCATGCTCTTTACGGGCCGCAACAGCAATAACTTGGGCGTCGCGTCGCGCACTGATTTATATCGTCCACGCACCGCGCAATTCTATACCACTTAGATTTACGACGCGATCCTCCTTCTGCGAGATATAAATACTTTTCTAACTCGGCCACTTATCACTTGCAAGGATATAAATTCTGCTGCGGATTCCAGAATGTTATTTTGTATAATGAAGTACATGTGTATAAATTTGGTTTTATATGGGCCCCAGTAAGATTTCACTGGACTGAAGTAACTACAAAGACATCCATGTATTATAATGTAAAGGATTGGTACTGCAGTAATAACAATTTTATGTCTTGTGGAATATCAACTGCGGGGGACTGTACCACAACACTCGATAACGAAACAAATATAATATGTAAATTTACCCGAGAGCGGAATCGAATCCGCGGTTTCTTATTGGTTCCTGAACGTTATGATCATTAATGTTGTAATTTGTAATACCGGATACGATCGACATTAACAAACGCCATACACTTTCTCTATAATGTTCTACACATTGTAATACTCTGATATTAATATTTCCCACAGCGAGTGAAATTTAGTAAGAACCGCATCGAAACTGCGCGAAACAATGGGATTATAAGCTCCTCTATAATATTCGGTACATCTTTCTCAGGTCCATATTCCTATTATTATAATTAACGTAATACTACTTAGTCATTATAACACGTGTATTAAGGTCAAGGCTCACAGGAAAATAAGAAAAATGTTGACGATCAAACCAAAGCGCATAGATTTAAAACTGTCAAATGGCAACCATCACACCAAATTAATGATAGGAACTAAAAGAGATACTCTAAAATGTGTCGTAACCTTACGAATGACGTATTTTATTTACACATACGAACATGGGTTTTTTTATATCAATGATATATAAAAAAAACCGTATAAATCAATATATACGCATACGAATGGCATATCCCATCGACAAGTTTAGAACGCAAAACCCATACTTTTTTTTTTGTTGTTTATTAACTTTAACACTTGTAGAAAAGCATCTTGACTACGGGCCCTGGAACACGATTTCACAGCAACAGCAGAGCCACAGCAGAGCTGTCACCACCCACAGCCACAGAATACTGAATAGTCCTACCTATAACACTTTTTAATTATATCTACTACAGTCACTTTCCAGTCACAAAATGAATTTGTATATTTTATCTGGTAGCCTCCAAGGCGCGATACACTTAGATCATTCATTTCCATTGTGATCATTGCGATTGCATTTCACATCTCATTATCGCGTTACCTCGTCACCGCTCGCGTGCTGCACTCCGATCATCATAGTTCCATTAACGTACCGCGTAATGCTGCGTAATTACTTTTTGTTGTCGACAAAGGTTTATGTATTTGTAGGTAATAGTTTAGCATTTAGGAATATGCCAGGTAGTAGTAATTCTGCATTCTTTGTCTATACAAATTACAAATCTACAATAAACTGTGTTAAGAGGCGTATAGCTGTTGCGTTTCGTACACCAGTAAAATTATCCAAATCCAATTTAATGTAATTAAATAACCCAAAATTTATCTTTTTCCAATCCATCATCCTAATAGGTCGGCCAGAAAGGTTTACATCCTTTAATAATATGGATCATGGGTAGCGATGGTCACTGACCCATTAGGAGATTCTTCCTTACTCTCTATTCTGTAAAAAATATGCCCTACGACCAAAGACTGCAAAAATAAACGTGTTGTAGATCGTCGATCAACTCTCACTTTCCCACCGGAAATACATTTTTTACTGTACCAAAGCCAAGTTTTAACTCGAGTCCCCCATCGCTAGGTAGTAGGTACAAGTCTCGGTCCGCTGCATGCACGCTCACACCGTGAGAAACAATATCTTCATGTCAAATTACGTGTATTCGTTCGTCGTCTAACGGTTTAGGGCATAGGTACTCGTGCATGAGGATTTGAATTGCTGTGCCCCGAATATTTTCTTCACCTTAACCCACCCAAGGGTGGATCCAAAGGGGGGGTCATTAGGGTTATTACCCCTCCCCCCTGGGCTGAGCCTAGGTGACTACTGATAATTTTTTAATGACTCTCATTTGTATATTTAATAATATTAATACTTTATATCATAGACATGCAAATGACGCGCATAGTATGACTATATATAGTTATTATAATTATATGATGTATCCTTTGGTTGCATCAGATCGTTTATTGTGAATAAAAATTGTTCGCACGATTCGAAGTTTAATTTTACCGTTGTCTAAGATCAAAGTTATTTTGTCTTTGAACAATGAAATACTATTTCCTTTGTAATTAAATTGATTACTGTAATCGATTTGTAGTTTGTCCTGACTAAACTTAGACTATATGACCCCCCCAACCCAACCACCCCCACCCGACTTGAAAGCTGGATCCGCCCTTGAAACCACTATCATTGTTCCTTATGTAAGCCATACACGCTGCCGTCTACCGGAGAGGGTACCTGCGCAGGCAAACCTGCACTGGTAACCTCTCCGACAGCGGTAGACTGTAGCGCGTATGGCTTACATTAAAAGACCCACACGTGCTGTCATCAGCAGCATCACAACTGGTGATACCAATCCAAAAGCTCATTATGCGGCACTATTACACTGTAGAATAGTTTACCAGAACACTTGATTCCTCATACCTATAAGTCTTTTAAAAATAATAGTGATTACCAACAATAGATACGCTGCTTCTTACTCAATGCTTCCCGTAGAAAAATCCATACCACTTTATGGAGCTTTAATGCTTTAACATTTTACAGATATTTGCAAACATAAAAACCTATTCTCACTAAGCTCACAAATAAGAAAAATATGTACCACGCTAGTATGTGAGTTAGAGGAAGCGACTGGCACTCGCAATACGAACAAAGGGCAATTGGTGCCAAGGTGCGCGCCGATGCAGGCGCAGGACGTAGGCGTCGGACGAGACCAGCGGTAGGGTGGATATGATGTGAAGCTGATACTAAATATTTTCAACTATAACCTATTTTTAGAGAAAGGAAATTGTTCTAAGGTAGAGCAAATTTTACTTATAGGGGGTTGATAATTATAGGCAACCAGCCAGTAGTAAAGTCTAAAGACTAAGCCAAAATGCTTGAAACCTGAGATGTGCTGACATCAAATTGCACATAGGATAGTTACTTATAAGAAGATGGTGGAGCAAATTCTTCGAACAATTATTGTGCGGTACCTATTTTTTATTACTAAATACACAAACAGGTAACTCGGCCAGTTTACCATAATCTTACATAATATCTTCGACATAGGTTATCCTCAGCAACTATATAACCCCTATGGTCGCTGCTTATCCTAGGTCAATGGAAATAACAGCTTTGTTTATGGCTTACAAAACCTTACAATTACTTAAAAAATATTGATATCGACCACATAAGCAGGATCCAAAATGATGTCTAAACATTAAGGTTCAAGGTTCAATAGTATGGCATATCCCGCGAAATATCGCAACATGTTCCCTACACGGTCAGTGTCCGCCCCGGCGCGGTGCGGCGTGCCCTCAGGCCACGGCCGTGACTCCACGCCTTGCCCCGGACCAGGCACTAGGCAACGGCTTCTGTTCATAAAGCCGCATTCAGCCGAGCGTGACAGCTCCGAGGGGTTATGATGTTTTTATTGGTGATACATACAAGTATTTATTATGAGTAGCGGTAATAGGAACTTTTTGTTACTATTGTGCACTAAGTATCCAAAGAGTGTAATGGGTAATTTCAAAAGTGGGCTTATTAGGTACCATGATAATAGATTTATTGATAATAGATATACAAATTAATGACGAGATGAGCTGGTCGACTAATTATATTTATAATAGAGCGCCGACTGTCCATGGACAACAAAAATGATAAGTACCTAAACTTTGTACTAAGAATGAAAATTTCTTAGTTATACTCCGTAGCACAGCATAACTATGCAATGACTGTGAAACCACCCGTTTTTGAGTTGGATCTCTGCATCAAGGCAAATATTTGTGTTGTAATCCGCAAAATTATGGCTATGAGAGGTTCGTTAGGGGCCGCCTCGTATAGGTTTAACCGTGGTATAAAACCTTTGACTATTTATCTAGTAAAAAAATACTTTTAAATATAGATATGTCTAGTCTTGTCAGACGCTATTGTATTTTTTTTTTGTTTACAGCACAGTGCGGGAGTGCGGCGGTAACGCGATGCTGGTGGCGACGGAAGCCCGCGAGGGTACCTGGGGTGCGGTGCCCAGGGGAGCCGGCATGACCGTCGAGTGGACAGGAGACAACCCTGCCATTAGGGCTTGTGACAGGTCAGTGAACATTCTACACAACACGTCACTAAACATATTTTTGGAGACCTCCTAGCCTCTTTACTTGTATAACAAATGATTGTTCTAGGTACAAAACAGTCGAACTGTTAAATTACTATAAGTTGGTGATTAATTACAACACAGTAAGAAAAGGCGTGACGTTGCATTATTATAATATTATTATAACAACTTCGCTCTTGTATTTGAAAACTCTAAATAGAGGCGTAATATAATATTGAAAAGCCTAAGAGGTATTTTGGAATGTTACCTGCTGAAGGAAGCCTGTTACGACAATGATTGATTAATATGATCAAACACTATATTGATTAATTTAATATAAATACCTTAGAGTTAATTGAAATTATCCTTACTTTACCAAAGCTTGAGATACTGCTTGATATAAATAAGAGGTATATCACGAATTTTTATACCCTGGACAAAACTTTGTTTTGTATAAGATGCTCAATCTTATACAAAACAAAGTTTTGTCACTTTCGTCCTTTCGTCTAATTAGAGTCGACGACAAAACGATGGTGGAGTTTTGTGATTAAACATTTTCACTGGTAAACTCTTACATTGATAAAGCTTACGCGTATGAACATTTTATTTCTTGGTTATTACTCTTATATTAGGTCCTTATCGACCGCACAAATCCCGTATAATTTACCTAAGCAAACGCTCACAGTTCATGAATCTCCGTAATATGCAATTATCGGTAATTATAATGATTACGGCAGTAGGTTAACGAGGAGTACGTTACGAAACCTCGCTTAGCAGTTGTAAAGGTCGCACTCGACGCATGTCGGCATTATCTGGCACATCTGACGGCCGCGGCTGGCATGCCACTGTCAACTAAGACCATCTGCCAGGGAATTAAATAAATTAATATATGATTAGAAATAAAAATATATGATTAAAAAATATATGATTAGTGCGATTATTTATCCAGCCACTACAAAATAAATAGTCGTTTGATAAACGTTTCTATGACATTGTGATGTAAGTAATTACAATATCAATATTGTGGTCAATATACGAGAGGTATCGCGACTTGCGACGCTTGATGGTCGAAAAAATTATACTAACCTGATTTATTGGATCATGGATGTGCACACGGGCTGACCCCGGAACCCAGTTCACGGAAAGAGCCGTTATGGCGCGTATAGCAGGTTTGTTGCCAAATGTACGGTCCGCATCAAGTACCCCTCAGCATATTTTGTTTGTATTACCATGGATTTTGAGTGACGTAACGTTTGTAAATAATTTAAAAATTGAATCACCTATTAAATATTGCCAGCCATAATTCTAACGCGTGCAAACTAGTAATTTGCACGATTTGAATTTATATCAAAGAACTGTCGTATCACTCCTCGCTGACTGCGATCTCGGGAAATAAACAACTTAATCACAGTCTAACATTGTTGAGATACGTTAATTGAATTCCATCCATAATAGTCACATCGCAAGTTTATATTCAAATTGTTTTAATGAAGTCGTCATATTTTTCTTATGTTATTTTTATTTGATTAATTAAAGAGCCGCACCTGTTGGTAAACCCCGCGTCTAGCCATAAACAGTTACATCGATGCAACCCAGTGCTTTTAATTACCAAGAAATAACACTACACGGAATTCATTATCCTGATATTATATGTATCTCCGCTCATGTATACCGCCTCTTCATTACGCTGGTCTTACAAGCTAGCAACAACTCGTCGCTGAAAATTGACAAAAGAAAAGACAGATGTGTCCCTCGCGATTGGAGTGATATTTGAGTGAATGAAATAGATTCAATTGGTACAATATAATCCATATACAATTACGCAGAAGAATACTAGAAAATAACCACCTGGTATCGAAATAGTTTGGAAAGACATAGGCTACTTTTTATCCCGGGAAAATATATAGCGGGACTTTTATCCCGGAAAAAACGCACCCGAACGGGTAAAGTCGCGAGCAAAAGCTAGAAATTAATATTTTGATGCAATCTCATCATAATATCAAATATCTAGTGCCTCTTACATGTGACTGCCTCGGTGGCGTAGTTGTATTACGGTACGACTGCAATGCTGAGGTCTCGGGTTCGATGCCCAGGTCGGGCAAAGTGATATTGGATTTTTCAGTATCAGCTCGGAGTCTGGAATTTGTTCCCGATATGGCGATAGGCTCGCCCCCTATCACATCATGGGACGGAATACGCACGGCGAAAAGTGGGTGCGGTAAAAGGCGTGAGTATGCGTATGCGTAGTAAATTAGGTCATTTTAATATCATGTCCAACTAACTGGTATTCAGCTTCTAATATTTCCAAGATGACGCGACCTGTCGACGATACCTTTTCCAAAGGACACGTCCAAAAACGGGCCTGAAATTCTAAACAAGACAGGTTATATATGTTTGGATAGAACTCCTAACTAAAAACTAGCCTTTTACAAGAAATCGATTAATTTTAAAGAACTCCGATTTTGAGATTTATGTAATTTTATTCTGCTTTAAAAAAGTTAGTCATGAATGACGGGGTCTAAAAATAGTTTTTTAATGGATCCAAATTCCATATTTTGCCCCTTTAATATCCCTAAAGTTTGAGCCTGGTTAGATTTTGAGGCCCAGAACCCATACAAAAAGCGGACATCTCCTTTAGCACTTCACATATTCCTAAATGCACAATACAAGAGTACACACAGTACACGCGATGATAACGTGCAAATTGCACACATAAATTATAATGTGATTATTTTTACTGATGTAAAGTTACTGAGCTATGAAGCGATCCGTAGATTTAGGTAGTAAGTACTTAGATAACATAAATTAATCAAGTGAACTTAAATTTTGAAATTTGAACTATATCATCGACACATGCATTTTTTATTTCTTTAATATGCAGCACGGTGGCAATTTTTAAAGATGTAGCGGAGCTACTTTTTATTTTATATAAGTCGTCAATTTAATTACATAAAAATGATGTCTAAAATAACTTCTAAATTTATACCTAGACTTATTCTAAATTTATGTCTAAACTTATAATTTAACTTACATCTAGACTTATACAAAAATAATAATTAAAACTGTATGTACAAATACACTAACAAAAAATAATAAATCGGAATTGTGTAAATAATATAAATTAATTAGCGTCAACAAACACTCGTACGGGTTGACGCAATTTTTGTATTAGATGGTTAGCGAGTGACGTAGTGGCCGACCGGTTCAGCGGGCGCCGAGCGACGGCCGGCGCGGCGCACGCGCAGGTAGCCACAGTGTGCAAACCAGTCAGCACTCAACCGGCCCCGACGCGAGACGCTTGACGCTTGCATTTTACACACGCTATCTCGTAGCTCGATTTTATGTTCGCTGTTTTCTTTGGCTTTAAATTCATAACTGTTACTGTATCTATCGCTCTCTTCTCCTTCTATTTGTGTTTGTGAAAAATAAACTCTTGTGTGATCGTGACTGGACTGATTTTATTCTGACGACCCGGCAAAACTCATTACGGACTCCGATCATTACTCGCATCTTTTTCCCTACATTGGTGACCCCGAGAAGAACAGCAGTATGAGCGACAGCAGTACTGACACGCCAGGCACAGCCCGTTCACAAGATGGCGGCCATGTCACGCGCCGAATCAAGCGTACGCGCCCATCTCCGGGATCTGCACGTCATGATGACGTCGATGTTGACGTACGACCGGCGCCTAGACCGAAATACAACCTCAAGGTACCGCCATTCTCCCCGGAGGACCCTGAAATCTGGTTCGCGCTATTGGAGGGTCAATTTGCGAACTATAATATCACGGATGACGTCACTAAATTTACGCAGGTTACCATTAACCTAGACTTGGTGCACGCGAAAGCGGTAAAAGACGTCATCGTGAAACCTCCAGCTCAGAACCAGTACCAGAAGATAAAGACGGAGCTGATTCGCCGGTTGTCTGCTTCGCACGAGAAGAAGGTGAGGCAGTTGCTGACTCACGAGGAGCTAGGCGACCGCAAACCGTCCCAGTTCCTGCGACACCTGCAGGACCTCGCCGGACCCTCAGTTCCGGCAGATTTCATCCGGACGATCTGGTGCCAGCGTCTGCCCAGCAACGTGCAGACGGTGTTGGCTTCTCAGCCGTCACTGTCTCCAGAGCAGCTTGCCGACCTCGCCGACAACATCCAGGAGATCGTCGCGCCGTGCAATGTTGCTGCGACGTCGCGCAATGCTCCCTCCAGTAGCCAGTCGAGCGAGATTGCCGAGCTGAGGAAGATGGTGGAGAAGCTGGCGCTGATGGTGGACGAGAACAACCGTGCGTCGCATTGCTGTGCAGGAAGTTCCCGATCTCGGCGAGGTGCTTCCCCGCGTCACCGTTCCAGGTACCGCCAGCGGGCAAGTTCAAGATCAAGGTCGCGGTCAAGGTCGAACTACCGTAAATTCCCGCTGTGCTGGTACCATTTCAAGTTCGGCGACAAGGCGACTAATTGTGTCAAGCCATGTGACTATCCCAACTCGGGAAAATAGCAGGGCAGTCTGTTATGGCGACCGACGCCTGCCCTTCTAGTGGTCGCTTATTTGTGACGGATACTCGTAGTGGAGTGCAGTTTTTAATTGATACTGGTAGTGACGTCTCTGTCTACCCCCGTACAATCGCCAAGGAATGTCGCGAAAAAACTAATTTTGATTTGTGTGCCGCCAATGGTTCCATCATTAGTACCTACGGCTACACAAACATGTTACTGAACATAGGGTTGCGTCGCGACTTTCCTTGGCAATTTATTGTAGCTGACGTAACGCGGGCGATAATAGGTGTAGATTTCTTATCTCACTACAACTTGATCGTAGACGTTAAAAACCAACGGCTCGTCGACGGTTATACTACGCTCGCCACCGCGGCTTCACTCGTACATTGTTTTGATGTGTCTTCGGTGAAGGTTATGACTGGTGACTCGGCATATCACGCTATACTAGCACAATACCCCGAGATCACCCGACCTCCTGGCACTAACAACACAGCCACTAAACACCACACACTACACTACATCCGTACCACACCTGGACCTCCCGAATCTTGCGCACCGCGTAGGCTTGCGCCTGATAGATTAAAAATTGCCAAGGCGGAGTTCGAGGCAATGTTGCAGATGGGCACGTGCAGACCGTCAGAGTCTCCGTGGGCATCTCCACTACACCTCGCGCCCAAGAAAAATGGTTGGCGACCCTGCGGAGACTATCGCAGGTTAAACGCACGTACCGTCCCGGACAAATACCCTATCCGCAACATCCAGGATTTCTCGCACAGTCTTGCCGATTGCACGGTCTTTAGCACTTTGGACCTAGCTAGGGCCTATAATCAGGTACCCGTCAATCCGTCCGATGTGGCCAAAACAGCCATAACAACACCTTTCGGCCTATACGAATTTCCGTATATGACGTTTGGTCTTCGCAACGCTGGCCAGACATTCCAGCGGTTTATCGACGAGGTGTTGCGAGGGCTAGACTTCATATACTGCTACATCGACGACATTTTAATTTTTTCACCGGACCTGGAGACCCACGAGAGACACCTTCATGAGGTATTTGGTAGGTTGCGGGACTATGGGGTGGTATTAAACCCAGGTAAGTGTGTGTTCGGCGTCCCAAACGTCAACTTTTTGGGTTTTGAGATCTCCGCGGACGGCACCAAACCTCTGCCTGAGAAGGTGGAGGCCATTAAAAAATACCCTCAGCCCAAGACCGTCAAGGAGTTGCGGAGGTTCTTGGGCATGCTAAATTTTTACCGCAGGTTCATCCCGGATGCAGCCCAACACCAGACGCCCCTGAACGCACTCCTGACGGGCTCGGTAAAGGGCTCGCAGCCGATCACCTTCGACAGGAAGGAACTCGAGGCCTTCGAAGCGTGCAAACAGGGTCTTTGCCAAGCTGCTATGTTGGCACACCCTGACAGCAACGCGCAGCTGGCCCTCGTAACGGACGCCTCCGATACGGCGATGGGGGCGGTATTACAGCAGTTGAAGTCAGGTACGTGGCAACCCCTCGCGTTCTTTTCGAGGAAGTTGAGCCCCACGCAGATGAAGTACTCGCCATATGACCGTGAACTCTTGGCTATTTATGAGTCAGTCAAGCATTTCAGGCATATGGTTGAGGCGCGTGAGTTCATCATTTACACCGACCACAAACCGCTTACGTTCGCCTTCACTTCCAGGAAGGAAAATTGTTCGCCCAGGCAGTTCCGCCATTTAGACTTCATAGCGCAGTTTTCCACTGACATCAGGCACATTTCTGGCAAGGATAACGTGGTTGCTGACCCCTTGTCCAGAATCGAAGAAATCGTGCAACCAATTCAACCTGATGCGTTAGCAACCGCCCAAATTAATGACCCAGAGTTGAAGCAGCTTCTGGAAGGTTTCACGTCACTGCGACTCTGCAAGGTGAAACTGCCTGGTACGGACACTACCTTGTATTGCGACGTAAGCGGCACATCCCCTCGACCGTATGTTGCCAAAACCTGCAGGCGACAAATTTTCGAGTCACTTCACTGTTTGGGCCACCCCGGAGCCAGAACATCGGTAAGGCTGGTAAGTGACCGTTACGTGTGGCCTGGCATCCGCAAGGACTGCCGCGAGTGGGCTCGCAGCTGCTTGGCATGCCAACGCTCGAAGGTCACGAGGCATGTTTTTGCCCCCTTAGGGACTTATGACGTACCACGGGGCAGATTTCAGGTGGTCCACATTGACCTAGTCGGCCCCTTGCCACTCTCATCAGGTTATCGGTATTGTCTCACCGCCATCGATCGTTTTACACGTTGGCCTGAGGCAATACCTATCGCTGATATCACAGCTGAGACAGTAGCGAAGGCACTTTTGAGCGGGTGGATCTCGCGTTTTGGTTGCCCAGTCAAAATAGTGACTGACAGAGGACGACAGTTTGAGTCATCTTTGTTTAAGGTGTTGTCACAGACCATTGGTTTTGCCCATAAGCGCACTACGGCGTACCACCCTGCATCTAACGGCATGGTGGAAAGATTCCACAGGCAGCTTAAAGCTGCCATAACCTGCCATGCTGATAGCAGTTGGGTGGAGTCCCTCCCGTTAGTGTTGCTTGGGATTAGGACAGCCTACAAAGATGACCTCAAAACGTCGTCCGCTGACTTGGTATATGGCGAGTCATTGCGCCTTCCAGGAGATTTTTCCTCCCTCCTGACAACGAGCCATACGATATGACGGACTATGCAGGTCGCTTACGTTCGATGGTAAGTAGGGTCACACCCCCACCAGCGTCACGTCACGGGAACAATAGATCCCCATTTGTTTTTAAGGACCTGGCTACATCTTCCCACGTCTTCCTGCGCGATGACACTGTAGCTGGTTCCCTTAAACCTGCCTACACAGGACCTCATGAAGTCCTACAGAGAGGTGATAAAGTGTTCAAGATCGTGTCAAACGGTAAGACTGTCACTGTGTCCATAGATAGGCTAAAACCCGCCTACCTGTTGCGTGATTCACAAACACATACACATGCCGAAAACACACAACCTAACACTCACACCTCACAAACAAACATCACTCACAATCATACATCACGCACACACATTCATACTCCTACATGCACCCCACATCAAAATAACCCTGGTACCGAAGATCACATCAAAACTACGAGGTCGGGACGTAGAGTAAGATTTCCCGACTATTATCGCCCGTAGGACGGTCTCAAGGGGGGGGGTGGTGTAGCGGAGCTACTTTTTATTTTATATAAGTCGTCAATTTAATTACATAAAAATGATGTCTAAAATAACTTCTAAATTTATACCTAGACTTATTCTAAATTTATGTCTAAACTTATAATTTAACTTACATCTAGACTTATACAAAAATAATAATTAAAACTGTATGTACAAATACACTAACAAAAAATAATAAATCGGAATTGTGTAAATAATATAAATTAATTAGCGTCAACAAACACTCGTACGGGTTGACGCAATTTTTGTATTAGATGGTTAGCGAGTGACGTAGTGGCCGACCGGTTCAGCGGGCGCCGAGCGACGGCCGGCGCGGCGCACGCGCAGGTAGCCACAGTGTGCAAACCAGTCAGCACTCAACCGGCCCCGACGCGAGACGCTTGACGCTTGCATTTTACACACGCTATCTCGTAGCTCGATTTTATGTTCGCTGTTTTCTTTGGCTTTAAATTCATAACTGTTACTGTATCTATCGCTCTCTTCTCCTTCTATTTGTGTTTGTGAAAAATAAACTCTTGTGTGATCGTGACTGGACTGATTTTATTCTGACGACCCGGCAAAACTCATTACGGACTCCGATCATTACTCGCATCTTTTTCCCTACAAAGACATTAAGTTTACTAAGTATGTTTTTTACCATTAAACAGGATTAAAAAACACACCTGTCATGTCTACCGGAGTCTTCTCTAAATATCGCCATAATCTTGATAATTACCAACATAAAATTTCAAACTAAGTAGCCCAGTGGACTTAGAATGTGACACGAAGACGCAACTCGTAAAACGATGTCGTTTAATTTTGATGTTTGTGATTGATCGAGAGACCAATACGTCAGTCTCTCAACCAATCCCAATAAGACGAAACGGAGACGTGACGTGTTTTTTTGTCACATTCTAAGGCCACAGGAGCGTTAAGCCTCGACATAGTACATCCTTAATATTCTGCATGCTAGGAGCGTAATCATGGTATCAGACAACACAGAGCACGCGGCCCGCCTTGATACCCGAAGCACGGCTAATGAGGCCCACATGTTCTCTCGCCTCACGTACTGCCCAGTGGACGCAGACGTGGCCAATTAATTTAGATATTTATCGATCTTATCATTACGTACGTCTTAGAGAAACCTTTTTTATAGTCAAAGACATTAAACAGTATAGTTATAGACCGGACATCAGGCCCAAATTTTTCGCAAGAAGCTCATACCCAAACTTCTTTTTTTTTTCCTATCTGGCTCTGTCCTTTAGGACAATTTTGCCAATGTCAAGTACCCAAACTTCTTGCCCATTGGTAATAAGTCGCTGTCTTATCTGACACGTCCATGTGACAAGATGTCTCGGCATGCTTATATTTTGTAAAGAAAACAATATTTTGGAAGAAAATATACCAATTTGCACATTACGATCATGTCGAAGTGTGTTTTAATGCATTTTACATAGGTTTTTTGCTATTTCACGGTATATTAAGTTACTGATAAACAGGCTCAAAATTTTTCTATAACAATTTTCCCAATGTCCGCTCTATATAATCTTAGAACTCTTTGTTTAAAGTAGTGACCACACTGTGCTAGACGGAAAGTAGGAACACCTACCTATTATAAGTCTAAAACAAATGTAATAAGTAATAGTGTACAGGGTATTAAAACTCGAGTGAATTGATTGAATTAATTTTAATTACGAAATAGTAATACTTACAATTGAATGTTCTTTGTAATTCATAAGTTAGGCCGGTGCTGCTACTGTTAATGCACAGTGGTGTCGCTGGCCATCAGGCGAGCGACATGCTAGTTTCATCATTCAATTGCATAAAAAACGATAAATTATATTTTTAAAATGCATAAGTAACTATTCTTATCATATCCACAAATTAAGAATCTATTGCATTGTATGTAATTGTTAAATACTTGGTTACTACTTATTATAAAATAGTAATATTTTTAATAAGAACCTAAACCAGATAATGAAATCTAATAAAAATGCGTCATGAAGGTTGTCAATAAGAGGTACCATTTCCGTATTAGCAGCTTATAAATTACATTTCTTATCCCGAAATAACAAATAGGGTCATTCGGGGCAACAGCACGCAGTGGGTAAAAGTTCGCATGGTCAATATCTCGGAACCTATTGAGGGGGCTCAGACACTTTTTCGGCTAGATCAGGGGCGCGTCAGGGACGATGTCAGAGCCACAAGCAATTTTACCAAGTCTCACTTGTTCAGCGAAAAACGGTGATCAACGTGATTTTGTTGATTAGTTACCAATATTTTGTGCTGGGAAAAAAGTGTATGGCTAGACGGCGCATCAGTTTACAAAAGTACGTTCATTATGTTAAGTTTACATGATTATTATAGTATTTATTTTAGTTATTAATTCTGTCCTAGAAAATAAATGCGTCTCAAGTAACGTGTGATTGTTTAAAATATTCCCAGTTTGGGTAAGAGTACGAGGTTAGAAGTACGCACCCTGTTATAACTTCATTACAATGATCGCACGGTTTTTTCTTCTTTAAGATGCAATTAAGTCGAATATTATTTGTAAAGATTTTTAGACCTTATACAGAAAAAAAATATTCTCACTAAACACTTTGCGTAGTTTTACCCACATAACGGGTCAATAGTACGAATTTCTCCCGATGCACTTAAACATGTATTGCAAAAAAAACAATGAAGCAATGTACAAAAACTCATTAAATAATGAAAGTAGAATAAATTTACTTTACATAGAGTGTTAAAACGTTTTTTAAGACACTATATTTTTGACTGTGTAGATGATAGAAGAAAAAGTGCGTACTTTTAGGCCGAATGACCCTAATGATAATTGACGTGACAGCGCGGAACATATAAACATTCTTTTCTTCCGACAAATGCAGAAAACACACAATTAAAGATCTCACGATCTCCAATTGAAGCTATTCAAGCGGAGTGCTCCAGGTAAAATCAAGTGCAATTACGTTAATAAATCGCGCATAGTGCGCATACCTTCCACGTTATTATAGGAAAGCTAAACATCCCCTTCGGACATAGCGCAATTACTGGCTGCTGTCGTATGACCTCCGGAACGGAGATTGTAAATGGCCAGTGCTTTTTAATTTAAATGATTAGATTTGTAAATAGAAATGTTGCTAACGACTTGATGTTTATAATAGGTAACTATGTAACATGAAGACCTCTACAAACCCAATATATTACATACGAACAAATATTAACGCTGTGTTTTGTGAGAAGCCGGTGCCTATTGCTGATTACTATATTTTACGTCTCCCTCTCTCTTTTTCTTTTAATAATAGGGTAGTTAATTACTTTTTTAACGTTTATCAAAAATGTACTATGTATGTATCAAAAACGGAAAAAGTATTTTCAAAATTGGCGCAATAATAAGTAGGTAAGTCATAAAGCTTAGAAATTTGATGGAAGGGGTAATTGTCAAATAACAGTAATATTAGACTTTTTTTATGATATAGGGGGCAAACGAGCATACAGTTCACCTGATGGTAAGTGATCACCGCCGCCCATGAATATCTGCAACACCAGGGGGCACAGAGATGCGTTGCCGGCCTTTTAGGTGGGAATACGCTCTTTTTTTGAAGGTCGCCAGGTCGTATCTGTAGACTGTGACGTCATCGGGTGTCACCGGCCCAGCGACTATATATATGGTCGCTGCACCGGCCATAAAGCTGCGTACGTCTGGATGAGATCCCGCGATATCCCCACCACGCCCCACTTTTGCTCACAATAATATTTCAAAGGAGATGTCCGCTTTTTGTATGAGTGCTGGGCCTCAAAATCTAACAAGGCTAAAACTTTAGGGATAGTAAAAGGGCAAAATATGGAACTTACATCCATTTAAAAATAATTTTTAGACCCCTCCATTCATAACCAACTTTTTTAAAAACGTTCATATTGAGTGTAGTTTTCAAGCCAAACATAATTACATAAATCTCAAAATCGGAGGTCTTTAAAATTAAACGATTTATTGCAAAAGGTTAGTTTTCAGGAGTTCTATCCAAATATATATAAATTGTCTTGTTTAGAATTTCAGGCCCGTTTTTGGACATGTCCTTTGAATACCTGCTTTATTTCTCGTCCATTTTTGATGCTGATTTCACAGAAGGATTTCTTTTTCGTATTATTTTCCGTTACATATAAAATAATGTACAAAATCAGTCATAGGAAACTACCCTATTCTAGACTCATACGTTAAATGACGTAGCCAGTATGCATATAAGCTAACGCTGGTAATACTTACCCCGTGTTTCTCTATTAATTCTCTATACCGAAATATTCCAGGCTGGTGGAGGTAAACGGCACGTCGGTGGTGGCGTGTCGCAGTCAGGAGGAGTTGCAGCGCGCAGTCAGCTCGGCGTCGCCGGCACGGATCGTGCTGTTGCGGATCACAACGCAAGGGCAGCATACCTTGTCAGCACCACCCTCCACTTTCACACAGGTTAGTTAAGACAGTTCAATGCTTATTATGTATCTTATGTTCAATTCTTCACTAAAGCTAATAAATCTTTTATTAAAGAAATTATTTGCCTTGGAAATTAATAACTACAAAAAAGACAACAATGATATCTTTACAAACTTAGATTCCTTTTAACTTTAGCGACGTTATTGAAAGTACCTAAAGTAGCGTACTTTTTATTTTTTACTGCTCCTGTTTACAAAGTCTACATTTATATCACGTATTCAGAACGAAGCAGCGTCACTGAGAGCAGAACTTGGAGCACTAAGGGTAGCTGCTGACGAAGCGGAAAAAGCCAAGGAAGGACTCAGGACAGACAACACCAGGCTGACGCATCGAATATCTTACTTAGAGGAGCAGGTCGCTGAATTACTCGCCAGGCATACACCGGTAAACTATAATGATTATCCTTAATACTTAGTAATAAAAATTACACTTTTGTTTTTTCTATTCAGAGTCCTTGATATTTCCAAATTTAAAGACGATTGACTTGATTCCAGAAGTTAATGTTGTTCTTGTCTGTTTCAGCTCCAGCAAGCTAGCAGCAACGACAGCTGCATTACCGTAAACAAGACCAAGAAGAACGTAACCAACATCAACATTACCACCGAACCTAGCGGCCTCAGCAAAAGTCCTAAATCAGAAGTGCAGGTGTTCCAAAAAGGGCCAGATATCACTGCGATTGTTGCTAAATTACCTGGTCTGGATGGAGCAGAATCTAACTTGCCATTGATGAGGCCAAGGTCAAATGCTTCTGGAGCTTCTTCCAGACCACCTTTGTCTCCCAGAGCTTCCCCACCACCAAACCACAGATCACATAGCTCTCACAGTCTCGAACACAGAGCGGGTAGGATACGACACTCTGTCTCGCACCATTGTATCCACGGAGGAATTGATTACAGCGCAGAGACAGACGCAGCGATTCGCATGATTGAGAGGAACCAAAGACATTTAGAAAAACAACGAATGAAAGCAGAAAGGCTTAGCAGGTCCCGAGAAGATTATTTTAGATCGGACAGCGATGTGGACGTGAGAGATACACACACCACTTGCGACCCTCGGCATTACGATATAAAGAAGGCAGCTGATAGAATAGAGGAAAGCATCAAGAAAACCAACTGGGCTGAACGAAAGACTCTATCCATAATTGAACAGTTAAAACGGTCACAACGCATGCGCAAAATGAAAAAGAACGAGAGCACTGAAGATGTACAGTTAGAATCCGAGAAGCACTGCATGTACAACCGGATAGACGGTAAAATACTTGAGAACGCGCACAAATCCAGCAGAAGAACATCAAAGTTGCACTCGAGGAGCGCCAAATCCTCGGAATTTGAGTCAGAATGTTCAGATTTTCCTAACGGAGATATTTACAGTAGTTCACCTCGAATAGACTGTGGTTCCGAAGCTTGTTCTAGATTGAGCCACTACAAAAAGAATGAGGATGGGAAGAACGACGTGAAGTCACGGCCGACACCTCCGCGAAAGCCGCTGCGCCTCTCTCTACACAAAGCTCGCAGTGCTCACTCTCTAATGAACGGGAGCGAATCGGAAACACCGAGCAGACCACCATCGGAAGCCAAGCCGGATGGTCAGGAGTGTAACAAAAGAGCTGTCAAAAGGACATACGGCAGCGATAAATGGGCGAAAGAGAGGATGCGGGATGCTGGTCGAGCGACGCCCAGGCCGACGCGGAAGATCCTCAACGGTCTGATGGCTCGCGATGCTCCCGCGGCAGATGATCTCTACCCAGAGGACACTCACATGGCCTTGAGGGTAAACGGGGTCACTCGTGGTAGTAAATGGTGCTGAAACTTGCCACTCTAGCCTTAGATCTCCATTTCAAATACTGATTCGTGTTTAAACGAAACTGACGTAACGTAATGAGGTATTATTTTTAGTATCTAACAAGTAGTTCAAATGTCCGAGGCTTTCTCCAACCAGGATCACTCATATATATGATACCCCATGCAGCAAAAGCCCAGTAACCTACATCGGACTAGCATCAGGGGCGTAGCAACCGCTGTATTAGCCGTATCAATGATACGGAGCCCCCGGGCTCTAAGGGCACCTTTTAGTCCGCACGCAAAACTTAAGCGGTCACCCAAAAGTTCGGTGACCTTTATTTGCTCCCGAATAATAGGCCTCCGGACTCGGGATATGCGGAGCGACACAAACTGAATGACTTATACTGAAGGAAACTATAAATCTGGCGCTGGAAGGGCCCCCAACAAAATGTTGATATGGGGCCCCTCTATCCCAAGCTACTCCACTGACTAGCTAGTAGTATAACGGTCCAATCCGGAGTATAAGGAGGTTGAACTGTTTTGGGACAACACAAGCGAAACAGGTCTTTTCCAGTGTCTAATATATATGAAAAAAATCTAATATCATTATACTTATGAAGCAACCTTCCATTTTCAACCCACTATCAACTAATCAAAGGTACTAGCAACTTTATTGCCGCCACTCGCGTTACAATATTACATGTCGTCTTATAACCCGCTACCTTTCTATCATTTGTTCGTCTTCAGTGTTTACCCTGTAGTTTTGTAAATACACTGCAAGCACCCACCGTACTCATCTATATATTGTAATATATAATGACGTCTGTATCACTAGGATAATGATATTTAAGTGGAATAAAAATTATAATAGATATGGATTTTGTATTCACAAAAAATGTCCCGCAATTTGCTACAACAATCAAAAAATAAATGCACTCTATAAAAAAGATTTTTTTTTTATCGTTTGACACGACGTGGTGCAACAATCTATTCTTGCATTGCAAAGCCAAAAAGCGTTCGGACAAAGTACTCGGCAGTGAATATTGCTCATTGGCTTTAGATAGAGATAATCGATAGCTTCGGCTTCATAGAGCGTCGTCACTCACACCCATGTGACCTATTATCGCTATGTTGTCGATTATTTTTATGCAGCTTAATGATGAATGGATATTTACTGCCGAGTATTATACCCTATTTTCAAGTAGTAATAATTAGTTTACACCTATCAAAATACAGTACATATTTCTATAGTATTTTTTTATATTTTATTTCCATCGGTGAATATGTTACAGGCAAACCAAAGTATTACCCACTTTACTATAAGGAAACAAACCCAAATAAAACATCATGCCATAATAAATCATTTAATTAATCACTATTGTTGCAACAAAAACAAATGACAGTATTATTTACATTAAAAAAAACACTAAATACCATTATACATTTTACGCAACACTCCTAAGGCTCACCGCACACGGGTCGGTGTTGCTGCAATACCGCAACGTGTGCGTCCAGCTTTACACAGTACGAACACTTGCAACTTTACGATAGGGTATAAACTAGTGTGATATCGACATTTATTAATATTGATGAATACACGTAACTGTTTGAATATACCGACAATTCTAATATCGTTTTAGATTAATTCAAATCTATTTTTAGATTTATTAACTCTTAACCTAGATGACAATGTGGCCAGCGCAGTGCAGTGCCATGAATTTGCGTTGTGTTGCTACTGTTTATGAACCATTATGCGATCGATATACAATCTCAATGGCTTATGACAGTTGTCAAAAAGAGTGACTTTAAAGGATCCAAAACTTTTTTATGTCAGGGATAAAGATCTTACCACATTAAGGAAAATATTCGAACATTTACATGTACTTTGGTGTGGTAAAGTTTAAAAAATCCTTAAAAGTCGAAACAAAGTGTCTCGTAAAAAGTCATCCAATATAGAACTACTTATTGTAACGATTATACTGTTATACTACGTGCTATTGAATCGCACATTACTCATGACACTTTGCGCGATGCGCATGCGCAGCAAGACATTATTGACTCCGAAAAGACCTAGTACACGAGATTTTCGACAGAAATCAAGTATAGCAGTCAATACGAAAGATAATCGTAGCCTCGAAAATTATGGTAGATGACATCAGGATCCCATATTAACCAGTCTACTTTCTGTCCAGTACTGCGTCGACGCTAGGGGACAACGACTGAAGCCCTAATATGAATAAGATTGACCCCAATCAAAGTATACTTAAGTAATGTGCAATTCAACACACAAGCTACCACTATAAATATAAAATCCCTCGCCATTAACCTTACGTCTATTAAAAATGGCACTAACGCATTACCTATATTATTGGTGTTCAATTGCAAGTGTTCATAATGAATACGATTATTTTATATAAGTTGTCGTATGTTGCAGTGTTTATTCAGATAAATAGTGGCCAATTCATAGAAGTTATAGAAAAGCAAACAAACTCACGCCTTCACTTCAACCACTATTCGCCATTGAGTATAATAAAGGTTAAAAAATGATTATAAGGTCTTCCATACGGCAGTACGACTTCGTACCTTTGTCTGTCTGAATGTACAAAGGAAAATACGCTTTTTAATTTAGAATATATAAACAGGCTCAAATTTGTCATTCGAATTTAGACTAAAACTAAAATTGATAAAACATACAGCCTCATAAGACATTTATTATTAGACGTAAAATTTTAATAATTATTAACCCGCCAATTCAGTCTATGGCGGTAAGGACGACGCGAGAGAGCATTGCAGTCCCTGCAAGAAGACAAACGTTTATGCTCCGTGAGTTTGTTTCAAGGCTGAGTAATCCTAGACAAAAACACTTTCATAGTTCCGGAGACGGCTAATGTGGGCAGAATATTGGACATAGTATGAATTTCATTTTCGTTTTAAACTGGCGCATAACAACCCCTTTTCATATCCCATCCAAACAATAACTGCAAAACACGACAACATTGGCAGTCTTAATTATAATATGACTAAACTACAGTTACAGTACATTGCCGGCCGGCGACCAGCGATCAACGACCGACGCATCGTACCATTATCTTTATATAAAAATGGTGACTATCAATATATTATCCTACACTTTTATTTACAATTTTAAGTCATTTCAAAATCGAGATCAGCTTGCCTCCTTGCAATCAGTGATCATGAAATGATGCTATAAAGAAATTTGCAAAAAATAAGATTGATTCATCTGATCCGTTCGGATTGGACGAAACATTTATAGTCAGCACTGACGGCTAAAGTGCAGTTTGTATTCCATAACATTTGAGACCTTGTATTCTTGCATAAAATATGCCGCTACTTTGAGCCTACTGGTTCATCATTTGTCATAAATTAAATCTCATAATAAAGGAGATAAAGTTTAATTTCAATTAAAATGGGATCGTCTCCACTCTATCCGTCAGCGCTGACAGCTAAACAGAAAATATCTTTACGCAATAAACTCATTGTTAAAATATAACGAGAAATCAACAAATATGCATCAATATAACAAAAATCCATTCATAATTATTAAGTGACGTAATGTGTGACGTCACAACGCTAGCAAAACATTTATAAGACTGGACATAAATATCAAGTGAAAACAAAGAATTTAAAACATGGGATGTCATGGAAAAGATGACAGTGGGGATGAGTGTGGACATCCAAGACTTTTAGGGGTAATTTATGAATCTTTGAGTACACACGTGGATATGGAGTGGGAAAGGACTAAAGGGCCTAATGTGAACAACATTCTTATAAGAAATCCGAAACCCCGCTTTCGAAGACCAAAATTTTTAAAGTATATCAATTTATTTTTTGAACCTGACAGTGTAAGAAATGCTGGTAAAATTAGGCATAAAGGTTGTGAGTAACAACCAGCCCCCTTATTCTATATTTTTTTTTTTATTTATGACAGTGTTTACTCGTAACGCGGCCGTGTCAAGTTAACTTCGTGTAATTAGCGTTAAATGGTATTTTGCTAGCCAATTTCCATAGTGATAAACGCGGTGCATTACGTTACGCGCTTGTTACGAGAGGTGAAAATAGTGTGTGTCATAGAGAATAACCGGGCAGACCTCACATTTTGCTTTAAGCTTCTGCGTTTGATAAATCGGTTTGAAGTAACTCAAATTATAGACGCATGCGCGCTTGTGACGCGGCCCTAAAACTTTATGTTGGCTTGTACTAAAATAGGGTGGATTCCGCTGCAAATTTAATCTTATCCACCCAAACACATTAACCAAATTTTGTGCGTTTCTTGTTGAAATAATATTTTTTATGAACACATATAACTTTAAATGCCATGCGAACCTGGGTAAAATGAGATGTCAGGAGTCAGGGATGGTGCCAGATCTTTCACATGTTGATCCACTGTTGGACACAGGCCTCTTGTGGAGCAAGTCGCTTTGTGGGTAGGCATAGCTATGCATACATAGGTTGGTTGGTATTTATAGGATTCGTAAGTTAATTAGGTACCTTTTTAGTACATTATGGTACATCCTTTGAATTGTGTTTCATAGCTTTGTACCATGGGTGCGTTTAGATATCGGGGTTACTTTTTAAAATGCTCGACTAATTAGATGTCTCGTTCGCGTATGGTGGCAAGTAATTCTTGCTACGTCGTTTTTTTTATGTTAATACATTTCATACAATAAGTTCGAAGTTTTGTAAAGGGAAAATATTTTGTGTGACTAAAGTGAAATAGCTAAATTTAATACATTGCGGTTAATTAACGAATCTTTATTAAGAAATCACGCGAAATTAAACCCCGAACTGAGACTACACAGCCCAAAAACCTTTCAGTTTATCATCAAAGTAATTAAAAATTAATAAATATTATAGTATGTTTCTCGTGATGACAAACTTATCTATTGTCAAAAAGAACAACATAAACGCATCCGACACGAACCTCGTGACGATTAGAAGTTTAGAACTGGAAGCAGCGTCCCAGGTTGACGTACTTCTTGAGCGCGTAGGGCAGCGGCAGTTCCTTGACGCCGCGCTTCATCATGATGGAGAGGCGCACGCGGCGCGCGTCCGGCCCGGCCGGCGGCGTGCGCGGCTGTGGGCGGGCGCGCGCGCGTGTGCGCCGCGTCTGTGCGCGCGTCTGCGCCTGCGCCTGCGCATGCGGCCGGCGACACAGCGCGCTCGGGCCCGCGCTCCCCGGCGCGCGCGCGGCCCGGGCCACCCGGCGGCGACCTGGACACAAATATACATTGCGTTACTAAATCATACCACATACTCTTCTTACCTCTGCAACCATCGTGCCAACTGTTATGCATGTATAAAGAATATTTTCACCGAAAATCTGTTTTTTTATCACTTTGTAGTTTATTACGAATATGGTGTGTGCGTGAGTGTATTTCCCACTGTAAATGTGATGTATACAATTATAAATGTTGCATATGTAAATATACATATGTAAGTATTGTTTAATAACTATCATTATATTTTATTCTCCTTTTTATTTTTCATTATTTATAATATACACCTGCTTCCGTCTCTCTGCACCACCTTAAGGTCGACTGGGAATAAATGCCCTTAGGCATTACCTGTACTTTGTTAAAGTGTTAAATAAATAAATGTCTCACCAATGACAGTGATAGTATCAGAGGTCCCTGCTTCGGCCTCAGACGGTTCACTCTTGGTCTCAGTCTTGGCCGGCGAGGAGTCCGATGAGGGTGTAGTCTCCTCACCGATGCCGCTGTCCAGCTTCTGCCTCTTCACCTCCTTGCTCTCCTCGTCGCTGGACAAAATCTTCGACTCTGTCTCCTCCCACTCCATGCCGCCGCTTTGCGAACCGCCGGCAGATTTCTTAGCAGAGCCAAGGTAGATCTCCACTTCAGCAGGCAGCGTGCGCTCAGAGTCATCATTGTCCTTAGCTTTTGTGGTTTTTGTTTTTTTTGTGTTTTTAGTATCTTTCGAAGTCCCTTCACTACTCTTTGGGGGCGCTGGCCTGATCCTTGTCCTTGACGCAGCTGTCCTGGCGCGTGTGGATCTGGTGATCGGCCTGGCCCTCAGTACAGGCATCGCGCCGTTCCTGGCTCGGATCCTGGCCCTAATAGCCCTGATGTGTGTCCTGGATCTTGTTGCATCGCTCTGAGAGCTCTGTGCGAGGGTGCTCCTGTTGCGAGTTCTCATGATCCGTGTTACAGTTTCATTCGACTGCGGCCGCTTACCGCGTGGTCTTGCCAATGCAGTTCTGCCTGTTGAATTGTATTGACTTGTTAATTATTTTATTTAGAGTGAGATGACAGAAGCTAGGTGATGATAACTAAATTAGTTCGTTCTTGCAAGATGCTGTAAATTATTTAATGCCGATATTGGGATGAGATACAAGTAGGGCAGAATACAAAGCTAGTGTCGTCGAGCAGGGTAGTGTATATTTAGTTGAATGTCTCACTGTGTCCGGGTTGCTGGTCGTCGTTCTGGTACTCGAGCGTGAGGATGCCGCGGCAGAAGCGCGCCAGCGTGCCGGTGCGCTCGCCGGCCAGCACCTGCTGGTGCGAGCGCAGTCGCGCCGCGATCATGCCGCTTTGCACGGCGACGGCGCTACCGGCATCACCGCCGCCACCGCCACCACCGCTGCCACCGCGGCCACCACCGCCACCATTGTCCCCACCACCACCTGTTGTAAAACAATTTATATTATTCTATTTGAAAATATTAGTTGACTAAAGTGCTACACTGCTAAACACGGATTTTCTCTACTATCAAGAATTTATTTTGTATATGTACATATGTTTACTTCTTTTACAAAACACACCATTAATAATCGTATGACATACCACCACCGCCGCCGCCGCCACCGCCGCCGCCGTTGCCACCATCACCGGTACCAGTCTCGTCGTCCGAAGACGAGGACTCCGAGTCAGACACCGCGGCCATGGAGTCGAACCGCAGCGCACCGGCGACGCGGTTCTGCCGCATGCTCAGCACCAGGCTTAGAAGTGCATTCATCTCATTGGCACCGGTTGAGGGGTCCAAGTCGTGCAGCTCGTCGAGGCCATCTGCTAAATAAAATTATGTATTAAGATTTATGATGACTAACATCTAGTATATGGGGGCCCGTAGTACTTCACAGCACTATCAAAATTAAAGTAATATTTAATAGAAAAATAATAAAAAAAAGTCCAATTTTGATACCTTCTTCGTGAAGCAACCTGTACATCAAGTGGAAAGTAATAGTATGTACAGTCAGCATCATAAGTAGCTGAACAAATTCAAAATTTCAAATAGCCTACATACTTTTGTGTTCTTACTAATCTTTTTTTCTCTACACAAAAATAGTATAAAAGAGATTTACTTTACTTCAAATGAAGAAAAAAAATGTTTCAGTTTAACTTAACGCATATATATATATAGCGATATGAAATTTAGATTTTGTACAGATAGTTATGGTGGTGAGTGTACTGACCGACGTCGCTGTCGTCCTCGATGGGTATGCAGATGCGGCGGGGGCAGGCGGGGCGGGGCGGCGGCGCGCGGGGCGGCGGCGCGCGCAGCGAGGGGTGCTTGTGCTGCAGCCCGCGCCGCATGGCCGCGCGCACCACCGCGCGCGACAGCACCTGCAGCCGCGGCGGCGTCAGCTCCTCTGCAGGGAAACCACTCATCTTACTTCTATGTCAGGTCCACTATAAAATCAATTGGCTAGCTTTGCGTTTTGCCTGGCTTCAGGTGGGATCGGTGATAGACAGTTAGTGTCTGTAGAGGTAGAATTGCTAGCGACCGTTATCAATAAACAATGTCAATCTTAATCTTCTATCCAACCCCGAGAATAAGGTAATTAAAATAAATCACATCAAAGCATGTCAAATAACCTTGTTCTGGTGGTCCATTTTCGCGATGGATAGAAAAAAACGATTTATTGATTGATTGATATTGAATTGATTCGTTTATTGAAATCGGTAAAATGACCTCAAACAAAGATTTCATGAGTATAAATAATAAACATATTAAAATTATACCAAAGCCCATCCTATATTAAAATCATACCAATTATTCCTTAGGATTGAAGTATCATCAATAAGAATACTTAGCAGTCTTAATTTTGTGATTTTGAGCGTAGGAGGTAACCACGGAACTAATTTTCTTTTACGTATTTTCTTTTAATGACAGAAACCCACATTTTGTCTGGGATATGTAGTACCCTACGTCCTGGTAACTAGGTCAAGAAGACCTAGCCCTAGCTGGTATTTTATATCCACTTACCAAGCTTGATGAGGTCAGCGCTCTCCTCCTTGGTGGGCACCCGCAGCGAGGCGAAGGACACGTGCAGCAGGTTGCGCGAGCTCCACATGTTGTCGCTCATGCGCCGCACTTGGATCAGGTTGTCGTTCAGCGGCATCACCAACACGCCGCCAACCTAAACACGCGGAGAAACATTTGTATATATCAGACGAGGGTGGTTAAAAATACACTAATAAACTAATAGCATAAGCTATGGAGCACTATATTGCACATCACTAGCGAAAAACGACCGGGTAGAAAAGGCGCAAAATTTTTAACCGACGAAAGAATTGAGAGGTCTTTATGAGGAACATTTTTCGTACCGGAGAAACATCTCATCCAGATGTTTATTTATTTTTTATTACCTCGAATGACAAGACGAGCATGCCGTTCGCCTGATGGTAACCCATACGACCACTCATAAACAGTAGCAACACCATCCAGCAACTTGAGTTACGAAGTACTGTGTGGCATTCCACTGCGCTCGTCATCCTGAGACAAGATGTTAAGTCTCAGTATGTCCAGTAGTTACACTGGCTACAATGTCCTTCAAACCGAAACACAACAGTGCATGCACACTGTTGCTTGGCGGTAGAAATAGACATTGCGGTGGTACCCACCCAGACGGCCTCTTACATATGAGAGACCTACCAACATACTTACCATTAACATCGTCATACTTACAATTGTACATAAAAACACATTGCAATTGAACACACCAATACGGGATTATTCCTTGTCAGTGAATTCAATTCACGCATTAATCGGCATTTCTTTTTATTTACCACACTTATTACATATACCTACCTACCTGGGTTGCGACAACACAGCCAAATGTCCTTACCACACTTGCAGCACTCATATCTCGACGACAGCCACTATAAGTGTTTTGAAATAAGTTTAAAATAATTCATGTTTCATGATATTATGTAATAATTGTCACTGGAGAATTATTAGCCATCGTAATATTGAAGTAAAACTTACTGGTATTGTATTATAATGTTTTGTTTCCATGTCTAACATTCGCATAAACATAAGACATCATTAGCAAAGGTATTATTAACAAAGCTGATGAATCGAAGGTAACAAATTACATATCTAGATTTTCTGATCCCGGCACGCGGCACACTTACGGGGCCACTGTGGCAGGTTTTAACACCTTACGGTGGTCGCTAACCGGGCGGATACGAAATATATCCTAGTATCAGCACTTGGTAAGAAACAAGTGAACCTCTGAACGGGTCATTCTTTTTTTACTCCGCTGGTTACTACATATTATAAGTAATTCATAAGGCGTTGAAGTACTGAGTCTCTATTTATGATGGATGGTCATGGTAATGTTCTTGAAGATATTCTGTTTTTATTGACTTTCAGAATTAACTGAGTATAATATGTATCTTCAAATATGTCAGTGTACAAGTATAATATGTAATAGCCACTCTTCCTAAACACATTGCCACATGCTAGCCAAGTGACCAAAAGGCAATGGACGATTTCTTGACGAGGGTATACTGTATATCCCTCATTAACCGCAGTTAAGCGTGGTTCAGACGAGAGGAAATTCAGTCTTCTATCCAAATAAGTCAAGTAAAAATATCGTAGTATAAAATATATAAAAAAAAATATCTTCGCCAAGCTGTCATCAATGTCTAAGGCCATTAATAATTATAATACGCAAAAGTTAATTTGTATTGTTTATATGGAACATAACCGTGCCCTTAGTAATTTAAAAGTAGTAGGTATAAACGGTGCACGAGTTAAATCAATAATGACCCGCATCGTGATGGAAACGCGGATCGATTACCTAGACATCGGCGGCGACGCGTAAACCCTCCAACTACGTTGTTGTGTACTTATATACACAAAACACCTATGTACAAACAGCTATTCTTATGTACACACTACACACAAACATTCATTAATTCTGCGGCGCAATTTCACATGCCAATTTCTCGTTTTTATTGTGTTTAATGTTATGGCTATTCATTCTAGGTTTAAAGAGCATCAGATTATAGTGTACCGAAATATAATTATGGTTTTTTATTGACAACTTATTATTTCAGTTACATAACGTCATAATCTCATGTCTGCTGTTGTGTTTCGTATAGACTAGTCAGTATGATAACCCAAGTGTTGGGGCTCAATCAATCTTATATTATTTATCAATTATGTATCCTATTTAAAGTCGCTAACCAACCTTATATTCTAATGACTTTGTATGTGTTAATACTTTACATCAGATGACTGATTTGCTTGTTGATCTACGTGCCTAATATTGTATGTTATCATCGAACATCCAAAATATTTATTTATTTTGCACTTTATACACAAGTTTATATAGATGGATTAATGCGGTAGGCATACTCTACCAGTCAACCTTATGTTAAAATATGTCCTGCAGTCTACTAACTTACCACACAAACAAACAAATAAACTCAAAAAGTCTAATAACCAAATAAAATACGTGTTACCTTGATGAGCTGCTTAAAATAGTTCTGATACTCCTCGGGGCAGCCGGCGCCGCAGTACACGCGGTCGTACGCGGCCTGCAGCGGCGCCAGGCACAGCCCATTACCTAATGCAATAAACAAGAGTTGAAGGGAGGGAATCTCATACAAGAACTGATTGAATAACGGCCAACACTGCAGCAGTTCTATTTTGTTCAGCGACTAGAGCCTCGTTTTGTTCTACATTGCATTTACTTAGACTGCACTGTAGTGAACACTAACTGCAGTATAATCTCTTTTTAAGGGGGATTTAAACAAAATCTATGCTATTGTATGAAAGGGGTTGTTGTTTTGTTTGAATGCCTTAAATGGTGGGACTAATGCAACAACTCTTAAAACATCTTATAGTTTAATAGGTAAATACCTAAATAATCCATGAATCCATGAATGTTCAGCAGTGGACTTCATGTGGCTGATGATGATGATAATGAATCCATGAATGCTATAGGCTATTTTTCTTTTCGCAAACTGACGTTTGCACGTACGGAACTACGATCTAAAGCTAGCATAGCTTTGAAATACTTTAATCTTGCATAAAGCTTAGTACATACACAAATAATATCTCACCGCAATAAAACCTGGGCTCGCAGAAATCAAACTCGTCCAGCGTGGGCGAGTTCTCTATAAACTGTCCCAGCTTCTTGGTAGCGTACTCCACGACCATCGGGTGGACCTCCACGCCGTGGCTGATGCCGCCGGAGCCGAGCACCAGCCCCGCCAGAGTGCTGAGGTATCCAGTACCCGCGCCTACGTTCAGGAACGAGAGCCCGGGACGCAGCTCCAGGCCTTCCATAACTTCGCTGTAGAGATTTGAATTATTCTTGAAGGATAGTCCATCAATTTGAATCTAAGTAAACTGGAAAGTGGGCTTTACATCTTACAACACACGGAACATTCCGCCTCAACTATCTATGGCAAGTTGACTTGCTCTATGCTTGCTTTTGACGCTATATAGAAACTTGAAGTTGTTATTATTGAGTAAATATGGTGTTCAAATACCTTTGTTCAAATGTACTTATTTTAAACAAAAAGTATATAACATGTGTAATATCATAATTTACAATAGGTACTACAGTTATTATGACATCTCTATCTCTAAAGGACATGTCCAAAAACGGGCCTGAAGTTCTAACCAAGACAGTTTTTATATATTTGGATAGAACTCCTAAAAAGTAGCCCTTTACAATAAATCGTTTAATTTCAAGACCTCCGAGTTTCAGTTTTATGTAATTTTATTTTGCTTAAAACTACACCAAATATGACCGTTTTTTAAAAAGTTAGTTATGAATGAAGGGGTCTAAAAATATTTTTTTAATGGATCTAAGGTCCATATTTTGCCCCTTTAATATCCCTAAAGTTTGAGCCTGGTTAGATTTTGAGGCCCAGCACCAATACAATAAGCGGACATCTCCTTTATTCCAAAATCAATACTTAACACAAAGTGAAAAAAACATATTTTATTCCTGGACAATTTCTTAACTGAGAAGTGTGTTTAATACCACCAATATGACAAATGTGAATATTAGTGAAGGAGATGTTTGGATGTTACACACAAGTAATTCAGAAAATACTGAATGGGTTTGAAGCATGGCACGCAGATGACCCATGTTCTTGATTAATCAGAAAGGAGGTATTGGTACTTATGTACTGTACATTGTTGATATTTATATCAAAGCCTTCCTATTTAGTTTCAGTCTGTCGAAAAAGATTTGACAAAAAAAGACTTTATTTCATGCATTAAGGTCACTCTTTCAGGGCTACCGGCAGCCTCTTGGTAGTTAAGCAGAAAGTAAGGAGCTAAGGAAGAATATTTGACCGACCTTTGAAAATAAATAAAAATATTTATTCAAATCCATAAAAATATTACTTAGATTCAGTCATTTTTTTACTTTACTACCAGTTTGGAAAGCAGTTTTCACCATAAACATTTTAGAAATAATAAAGAAAAACACTTCTCTAGTAAAAAGTGTGAAATGTTGGTTACTCTTGTAGGAAATATCTTCTTCATACTTATATCTTTTATAATTCGGTGGAATAAGTAAGGCTTTTTTCGTGGACTTTAATGGGTCTCATACACCTTATAAATTGCTATTTAATTAATTTTTCTTTTTAACTAATTAAACAATCATCAATCCTTCACAATATGCAGCATTCTTTGCAGGACAAATGCATGAGATAAACACATTAATCAATGTAATTTTTATTTTCATCCCATGTATGTCATTATCTGAAAATAAATATGGATATCCTGTTTTGAGTGTGAATAAAGGTCTGCAACCAGCCCTGTATTATATATTGCCCACTGTTGAGCATGGGCCTCCTCTACTATTGTCAGAGGTTAGGCCTTAAGTCCACCATGCTAGCCTAGTGTGGGTTGGCAGACTTCACATACCCTTGAAATTCTTATAGAGTATTCTCTGGTATGTAGGTTTCCTCACGATGTTTTCCTCTGGCGTTAAAGCGAACAATTATTTATAAACAATATACACGTAACATTGAAAAGTCAGAGGTGTGTGCCTAGGGTTTTGAAACTGCAGACATTGTCTCGGCAGACCGTTCCTTTACAACTAGGCTATCGTCTACTTACTAGGCTATCGTCCACTTGATAAAGGAATAAAGGTCACTTGAGATAATTTACATTAAAAAGTGTGCCTATAACATATTGTTACTTATATCTGTGAAGTCCTGCACCTAGTAAATGAAAATGACCCATTTTGTTTTTTTCTATTTATTTTGCACGCACACGCACATACTCACGACTGTTATCCCCGAAGGGGTAGGCAGAGGTGCAACTATTGCACGCACTTTTCGCCGTGCTATTTATTTTGTTTTTCCCAAATTACATATTTTAATAAAAAAATGTTTTAAGTTTTGCTTTCAACACTAGAACAGACCAAATATTGATATCTCTTGTGAAGAATTGCATTATAAATGTCACGTCCCAACAATATGTTGTAAAATCGCCACACATCTATAAAGTCGTACTACTCGTATTTGGAACATTACGAGTGGTAATCTACCCTCAAATAATATAGTACCTGTAGATGCATGGCGCAGACATATGCAGCGGGCCGTTCCGCCAGGCCATGTCTTTGTACGCCTGGTCCCGAGCCTCGGGCGTCATGTAGTCCGCACGGTCCAGCACTCGGAATACGCGCTCCACCGACCATGATCGAATGTAGTTGCCGCCCATCAGATTGTCTATCAACTCATTGTTGTCGCGGCCCGAACTCACTGCGCCACCCATTTTGTTTGTTTTCTTCTCCTATCGTCTTCTTCAACCTCCCCCTGCCGCCTTCTCAGCTGATTGCTACGTGACGTCACAGTTGTTTTTCTACATATTACTCCAAACATGCATCGACAACACCACCGTATCACTAATCCAAACTATCAATGTCTAACACACAATCACTTTTATCAAACGATTTCACGAAACAACAAAATGTTAAAATATTTTTCATTCATCTATAAAGGCGATTGTTCTCTCCGCCGTTTTCAATCGCTATCGAATATTAAAAAATTTCGATCAACCGATCACACTTCAGTTTCTCGACGTAATACAAAAAACATCCAGTCATGATGCAGTTTTGACAAACCAGATTTGTAAATGAAAACAGATTCATATTTTGTTTATTATCAAGTCTAATAAATTTTATAAAGCTAAAATAAATAATACCGTTCACATATGCTATTGTGACGGAAATATTTATTTCATGTTAATAATTGAATAAATAACTCAAAGTTTATATCTTATAGCCACGTAAGCAAGATGAAAACTATATTTATGCATATATCTATATAATCTATGGTGACAAAAATGACATTTCATCAAACCACGGGATTGGATTGGGAATGTGATTATTTATTTTCCTAATTTCTACGTGAATTTAGACTTTATCGTTAAAAATTTACGGTGTCAGATGATTTTATCGCTCATTACACATGCAAAAAAATTGAGAAACTGTTTCGCACTGAGTGGATAATTGTCGTGTCACTTCAATCAGGACGTCATTGACTATCGTGATCTGTTTAGTTTAGTGAATAGTGTTTTTGTGTAGAGAAAAGTTACAGTGAAAAGTGTATTGAGGCCCGGAGTGATGGCAGAGACGAGTGAAGCGCGACCAAACGAGCCCGCGCCCGGGGGTGACGCCGATGGCGAGGAAGACAAGCATGATGAGAGAATGCTGGAGTGTAACATCTGTCTGGACACGGCGCGCGACGCCGTCGTCAGCATGTGTGGACATCTTTTTTGGTGAGGAATCTACTCGCTTACATATCCTAGGCCAAGTATAATATTTTTTTTATTGCATTGAATGTCGAGACGAGCATGCCGTTCGCCTGATGGTATATGTTTATGGGTGGTCGTAAGCGATACGACCACCCATAAACAGAAGCAACACCATTCAGCACCTTGAGTTACAAAGTACTGTGTGGCATCCCACTGCGCTCGTCACCCTGAGACATAAGATGTTAAGTCTCATTATGTCCAGCAGTTACACTGGCTACAATGTCCTTCAAACCGAAACACAACAGTGCATGCACACTGCTGCTTGGCGGTAGAAATAGACATTGCAGTGGTACCCACCCAGACGGACTCTTACATATGAGACCTACCACCAGTGAATGGTAATATTATTCATTTATGCTAACACTATACAAAATTGCTGAAAACCGCATTACTTAGATGTCGAATCTGTATTAGTACCAGAAGACGGTCATTGTTATTAGACTACGACATTTGTTCGAGCCAAAAATATTAACATATCAATTATTTTTAAATATTTCTATTAAATACCAAAGAGTAAGTATACCTAAAGAGTAAGTTATAAAATTAAAACATATTAGCATAATTTATGTTGAATGTGTATGTATGAATTCCAAATAAAACCGAACATGCATAATTTAATCATAGCATATATTCACAGAGTGTAATAAACATCAACAGAAAAGCGTAAACACAATGAATAGATTATATAATTCTACATCATTCAGTGGTTGTATTAAATTGTCAACGCCCGCTTGTATATAGATATATACGTGGTTGCCCTATATACCCAGATACCAGTGCCCGCCGCGGGCGTTGACGGTTTAAACAATTAAGTATATAATAATATTACATTGTATTATTGATCAATGGCCTTTTAGACAATTCTGTTGTCTTTGGAATGGTAGAATTTACATATAATTTAAATTGTTATAAAATATTTTAAGGTACAATAAATGTTTGTTTATATTTTCCTTACCTTCAAAGTGATACATTATTTAAAATTAATATACACCAATATTAAAAAGTATGAAATGTATACCAGAGACTAAAAGATTATTACTTTGTTATTGCTAGTGTTACAGGCATTATTGGATTTTTTTTTGAGCTGACATTACTCCACAATTTTTATTTTATGGTAAAAGCTTTTGTAATTATATATTGCAGCATTATATGTTGACTGTGCTATGTGAACCTTCTATTTATAATATTATGCATACTTTAAAGTAAGTCTAAGTTGCAAATCTTTTATAATCTTATTATTTAAACCATCAACACCCACTTATATATAGATGTAAGTGTATTTTCCTATATACTTTATAACAGTTAATAAATTGTTGTCACAAATTTAAAATCTCCTATGACATGTCTTAGTATGTAGTGGTACATATATTTTTATTTACTGTTCTCTTCCTGACAAAACGGACACTTGTTTTATTATTTTAGACCACAATCTTAGCCTCAGTTACAATTGTAACATCTACAAGCATTCAGTAAATCAATTAATTTAATATTTTGCATACAGTTGGCCATGCCTTCACCAGTGGCTGGAGACGCGGCCCAGTAGGCAAGTGTGCCCCGTCTGCAAAGCAGCCATCAGCAGGGATAAGGTGATTCCGCTCTATGGACGAGGGAACACCAAGCAGGAGGACCCTAGGAATAAGGTATTTGAATCTTACAGTTTAAGCCATTACATATATTATACTGTATAATGTTTTTTTTATGTCTGCACAACCACACTGCACCTGATAGTAAGTGGAGTATGGTCCGGATAAAGTGTCGACTGATGAAAGATTTTCTCTCACCAGTCGTCACAATTATGCTAGTCTCTTTGATTAATTATATACCTAGCTAGACACTGAACATTTTAAACGCGTCGAAAAAAATAGAGGCGAACTGTTCCTCACTAAATGAGTTCCGAGTGAATTATTTTTTGTTGCTTTTCATGGATATATTTTTCTCCCCATTTTAATATAAACCATGTAATAACTGGTATCATTATGCGCGCACACAAGGATACGCAGAATGATGCAGCGATAGCGTATGATACAGCTGTCACGCATTCTAGCTTAAGAAAAGTTGGCCTGTTTGTTTTAGTTTCATTGCAGTGCGTCACTCTATCTAGGTATATAATTAATGAAAGGCTAGCCTGTTTGAAACCGGATAAATTGGCTTATCCCGGAACGCGACACCCTTACGTGGGCCATTATGCCGTGTATATTATGGTTGCTATCCAGGCAGATACAAATTTCCTACCACCAGAAATGAACACTGTAACTGTACACTGTAACACATCTGAAGATAGAGCTACATAGAAATCTTAGAGGTCATTGGTACTGTTTAAGTCCAAGCACCAGATATAGTATTTAACATAATATTAAGGTTTATGACTTGCTCATCTCATTGTTCAAATATGACATGTTTTTTTTTTGCCATCAATCCTTTGGAATATTTGTGAATATCTACATATTTTTTCCTCAATGCATATTAAAAGACTATTAATGCAGAGTTGTCTACCTTCAAAATAACATGTTAACCTTGCAAATTATAATTTTAGATTCGTATTTACAAAACATAGCAAAAAAAGTTTCCTTGGTTGAACAAATAAGCTGTAAGAGGACGTTGTGTCTTTGCCGTCAGGTCCCACCGCGTCCGGCGGGCCAGCGCACAGAACCCGAGAATAACAGCGGCTTCCCGGGCTTCGGGTTCGGCGAGGGGTTCCACATGTCGTTCGGCATCGGCGCCTTCCCATTCGGCGTGTTCACATCGACGTTTAACTTCGGAGACCCAAGGCCTAGCGCAGGTCAGTTTACCAAGATTCAATTACTGCTGAACTTTGTTTATATTTAACATATTAGAAATTAAGGGTCAAAAAAGTTTTATGTACAGACTCATTTCGTCGTATCAACGTATTTCCTTGTATATTATCTACATATTTATTAAATAAGTATGTTAAATATTAACTTTTATAATCGAATTACCATCCTAGCTGGATTTCATAATGGGGAAAGAGATGAGCAAGAAAGAAGGCATGCTAATAGAAGCCACTTATTGTCCTGATCAGGAAGGAATATATTGTTCATTCTTCTAACCCCGTGTCAAGCAGATTGATATAAAATGAACATGTCCACAGCGCCGCGCGGCACAGCCCAGTACGAAGAAGAGCAGTTCCTATCTAAGATTTTCCTGTGGGTGGCCATCCTGTTCGTGCTGTGGCTGATATTCGCATGACTGGTGGTGGACCTGTCGAGACCCTTGGCCGCGCCGCCGTGCCTGCCCCACCTGGCTCTGTTCGACTGCCTGTTCCTCGTGGTACTATTCAAGCTCCACGCGTTGCGACACTGACGGTGAAAATTGCATAGCCGGCTAGTCCGGACCCCTCTTTTTCTAAGTTTTCTTCTATCCTGTTAATAATTTGTTATTTAAATTACCGTGGTTCGTTTGACGTATTTGCAGTGTGTGTGCTATAGTTTTAGTATTAACATTCTATGTCCCAACAACAGTTTGTAAGCCGATCATATACGCAACGATGTAGAATCAATTAGTTCGTGTGATATGTGCAGACAAATTCGTATGACATCTAAAACGACTGATACGCAAGAAATATAGCCAATGCCTAAAAGCGCCTTATATAACTTTTAGCAATAACCACCTTATATAATTTTCATGTACCGGCCAGTCCGGTGACTCGTAGAAGACCTATTCCAACAATCCGCCCATTCCGCGTGTAAATTTTAAATGAAAATAGACATCGCGACTTAGAATTGCAATAAAATTGTATCAAATCTGTAGTTACCGTATATTTGTACTAGATTAAGGATGGCGATCAATATGACGTAGCTACGGACCCGCTTATAAACCTTAAACTAACAAGTATTACAGAAAACACTCTACTTTAAAGTTTTAAAATGTTTGCATAATATTTTTCATTTGAAATAGAGCTGCAAACTTTTTTGTAACCATTACTTGTCTCGTCACCTTTAATGTACTACAAACTATATCTTTAGTAGTGAGCCGTCTTCCTAGCTGTTGCTGGGTGAAATAAAAAACTGCTTGGATTCTTACGCAAAGTCGAATATGGAAGAAACAAACTTGTGGGTCGTCTAATTGTAAGTTATTGCCTCCGCCCACAAACATTGTGCGGTACCAATATTTGAGAGCGAAGAATTATTGAGATTGGAGAGTGGGTACTTTAGGCCTTCTGCTATCTCAGTTTTTTCTTGCTCTTTCTTAGTCGCAATACATATTAGTATTTCGCGCTACTAAGTCATTGGTAATTCTAGAATGGCCACAAAATCTTGTAATATATAAAAATGTGCTGCTCGGCGATTGAGCTTCACCGGATATTTGTAAATTGTATATATTTATTACACGCGACATAGTAAACTCTAAGCGGATATTTTTTTTGCCTCTCGATCGGACGTTATTTAGTTTCTTCTTCGTTGCCGTTAAACTTCTTTAAAAACACATTATGTTAGCGAGTTGCAAAACAACATTCTTTAAAAGCGGAATTAAATATTAGTCACGGGGCAGTGACCCCCAAAGCGAGCACATTATGCTTCACAATTTTTATTCCCTATTTAAATGTGCCTAATAAATTTTAAGACAATATCGTGCAATTATATTTTGGTTTTTATAAAATACGTAAAGCCCTTTCGCTGATAATAAATATTTTATTTAAAGCACGCACTGTTTGAATATAAATAAATCGATAGCTTTAAATCTACACTGAGTTTAGGGAAAAACTAAATGTAAAAAAATAATACACGCTCTTCTATTATCTAGTGGGTTCGATTTAATTGTAGCAGCAGTGTGCATGCACTGTTGTGTTCCGGTTTAAAAGACATTGTAGCCAGCGTAATTACTGGGCATTATGAGACTTAACATCTTGTCTCAGGGTGACGAGCGCAGTGGAGTGCCACGCAGTGCTTTGTATTTAAAAGTTCTGTATGGTATTGCAACTGGCTATGAACGGTCGTATTGCTTACCATTGGGCGAGCGGCATGCTAGTCTTGTCACTCAGAAATTTAAAAAAAAATGGATTCTAACATAGACATTATTAGAAAAGAAGGTATTATTTGCTTTCATTGAGCCTTTTCTGATAATAGTATAATAATTAACAGTAGTAAAACGTGTTTTATGAGCTACTGTAAAATATCTATAGGATAGTAAAATACTTTGTCGCTTGACCACATAAAGGTTGTAAAATAATACTATTGTTTATAGGTACCTATATTTTTTTCCTTTTTTCTTTGTAGGGGAATATTAAATCTATTTTGATGGTGTTAAAATCTATTATCAATAGATTATGCCGTACAGATTACCTACAGTGTATTTTTAAAATGAACAGTTTTCATCTCAATGTCTATAATTAAATTTGTATACCCCATGTTAGCAAATATCTTTTACGGCAAGCCGATACAAAATATTTATTAACAAGTTAAATATTAATCATATAATTAAACCATTAATACCCAGGGTACGGCATTATTTTAATTTTATACAAATATTATTCAAGGTGTTCTCATAACACATTATAAATTATGAGTGTGGTTTATAACAATTAACCAATTGATTAATAGTACCGGTAACTGTTTAGTTTATCACTTGGAAATGTACTTTTTGTCATCCAATTATAATCTATAAAATTTAAAACCATCAAAATGGAAATTAGTGTGCGATTTATATTTTTATCTTTTTGTTTTTATATTGGTATGTAAGTTTGGTGCATGGATTAATGCGGGTTCGTGTCCAATAGAGAAAATAATTTATAAATTTGTCATATAACCAAAATTTTTAGAAGGAATGACCATGAGTGAAAAGCAAAATCAATTGATATTGACAAGAAAATTATAGGATAATAATATAAACATTTATATAATAGAATCTAAATTGGTCATGGAAAAGTGTTTTCAAATTGGTTTATGACTAATTTAATATAATAAATAGTGTTTATGAATAGGAGTTAGTTAATTCCATTTTTTTTTATTTATTCTGTACCAAATATTTTTTTGGATCCCACACTTCCGCCAATATTAATTAGTATCTAAAATCAGAATGCTGTACAGGACAAATTAAATATTATCAACTAGACCTTGTCAAAATTATATGAAATTTAAATATCTGATTTAAAAGTCGCAATCGAGTGACCTTGATGTACGGAATGCTAAATTATTTCAGGAAGAAATTTATTTTGTCACTGTTATCAAGTTTTAATATAGTTGAGTAGTTACAAACGTTAATGAAAGGACCGAAACTGAACTTTGCAGGATTTGTTTGTGTTTATCAGTCTAAAGTACAAGTGACGTCAATATTTATGGCCAGTTTAAAGTTATGTACGTGCGGCGTGCACATCATATTCCGTGCCTGACGTAAGGGGTAAAGGGCTGGTACAAAAAATTAGAACGGATCTAAAACTTGGCGTTACGTGTACTCGTTCTAACATTATTTTAAATTATTCAATCATATTTATGTCACTCCTTAAATTAATGCACATTTACATTACATTTTTTTACTATTTACTGTGGTTACGTTTCTATAGTCCTTTTATTCTGTAGTTTTATAAAATAAATATTACGTAATAATAAAAAAATTAAAGTCTTATAAAAACAGCGTTATACCTGAAGTATCTATTCTGATTGTCTAGGCACGTTACATATGCATCTGTATTGACTGGTAGTAATCAATATTTTGATTTTTAATACTTTTGACCTTAAAATATTTATGAGTTATTTCCGTAGCCAAAACATACTCAGTTGGAGGAAATGGGGACACTGTCCCCCAAAACTGTGCCTTGTCTTATTCGCTGTCAAGTTGCAGGTATATTAATGTTTGTCTGTAGATGGATTATCTAATACACAAATAGCAAAGCGGAATAATGCAGATTTTTTTATTTATTCTGTAGCTACCTATTGCATCCTTATTGCTTTAAATGGAGATATTCAACATTGAGTGACCAATTAAAACTAGTTGGGTAGCGTAATAATCAGCTTATAGGTTAACTTTACTTGGAAGTGTTATGTCGACCACTGCCGCCAATTCTAAATGTATGTTAACTAGTGATACTTGTTCAAACGGCTCGGTTTTTACAGAGGTTTAGGGTTTATACAAAGACTGTAGTAGATACGTCTTATTAATACCGTTAGCTGCTTAAGACCGCTCCATCATAATGAAACAAAAGTCAATAATGTTTATGGTCATGATTTTTTGTTATTTTAGATTATCGTAGGAGAGTAAAGTTGGTTCTGCAGGCGCGAAATACATTATGGGACCTAGGGATATCTAGTCTGAAAGATCTCACTCCACAGAAAACTAATATTTCGTTCTTTACTGACTTTCTAAGTTCACCTTTGTTTTTAACAGTTTTTGAGAAAGTGCAGTGCGGTTATTTTGTGCCTACAGAATCAATACAAATAGGTATTGTGAAAACCACAAATAAAACAATTTTTGATTTCCTTATATTCTTTGAAGGCGGTAAATAATCGAAATTATTCACGCCATATTGAATAGTTTTGTTTTCTTGAAGTACACAATAGTAAAAACTTCATTGATATATGCGTTTGTAATAATTGGCACCACGTATTGTCTTATGATTCCAAATATTGCTTAACAAGATGATGTAGGTACTGGGCATGTGGGTAAGCCATCTAAATCATTTCTTAGACAGCGTCTGAGATACTTCAACTACTCATGCCCTTGAATCATCTTACACCTCAAGAGCGGCAGAGCCAATGATGTTACGCATTTAATAAAAAGTTTCCAACTCCAAACTTCGTTCATTTTCTACGGAATCAATTACTGTATAAAATATAATTTTATTTGGTCCGAATACGGCGTTGCCGTAACACTATGTCGACCTTACAATGGTACGTTAATTTTGTTAATATTAATATAAGTGTATATAATATATATTGTACGTCAGAATAAATTGTGATGGGATGGTATGATTAATTGTAAATTTAAATACATGTTACGCTGAAATCTTGTGTCTTATTTCATTGATTTATAAAATCTTTCAATAAATTTAATAATGAGGTAAAATATTATATAGACTGCAATTGACAAAAAGAGAATTTATTGATTTAACATTTTTAGAAATGAGGGATTTATCAAGTATTAAAAAGTAAAAAGTTTTACTATTTAAAATTGATCTCCGTTCCTCATTAACACTTACAACCGATTTCTATAACGAACTTACCCATTACCGTCGGTTTCATAGCGAAAATGGAGCAATCAGCATAAATTCTGCTCGATATGTTTACAGAAGAGTATTTTTGGTTAGTTTATTCTTCGTATTAACGCGTGGTTAAAAGTTATGATAATTTACTGGCACATTCTTTTGAAAAAAAAAGAGCAACCCATGTTCAATATCTTTATTCAAAGGCATTATTAATAAAATCCCAACAATTTAAAGAACTTTCATGTATTGTTGAGGTGTACATTAAAACAACTGTATCGTATGATCATGTAAAAATTGGCCAAAGATTCGTTCACGAGACTTAAAACATGTCCCAACATTTGTCCCCTAAGACCTGCTACTGAATCCGTACATGGTTTTACGCAAAAATCCGCAAAATATAATTAATTTATTCTAAAATTATTCAAGTCTCCAAATTTCCCAATGTCATGACCTACCAGTAGAAATTATGGGCCTAAAAATCTATCAAAATATACTTAATCTTTTTTTTCTATAATTATTCTCGTTACGTGTTGTAGTCATTGATATAGAAAAAACCCTTGTAGTTCAAATCGAGTTTTTTTTACATAAGTGAATTTACAAGCCGATCATCGCTGGACGGGAAATGCCAAGTCGGTTCACATCATCACTATCATCTTCATCATCAGCCATATTATGATGTCCACTGCTGAACATATACAAAATCGGTTCATATACAAAACAATTACTACAATTAAGTTAAGGATAGACTTATTCTGTGTACGCAATGTACCTGTACTTATAACGAACATATAGATATTAGCCTACAAAAGCCTAAAATTATGAAACATTCTTAGATTATATATCGTATGCAACCAATCCTATGTTTCACAGGTACGTTGCGTACGAGACATAAATTTGAGTCTACTTTTGGAGATAAAAAGCTACAATTCTATCTAAAAGTTTGTAACAAAAAAGGCAAATATATTGATACAAAAACAAGACATTTTTAGTTAGTAGTAGTATAGTAGTTAGTTTAGCAACCACTGTATACGTATCGGCTGTCGGTATAATTTGACCACCGTAATTTTTTCGAATATATTACTCAGAGACTATGTGAAACAAATTGTAGCTAAAAATAAGACGTAAACGGGTATATTGCATGTTCAGCTACTTTATTCATATTTGCTGATCAATTGCAGATGTTTATAAAAGCCATTAAATTCGCAAAACTTGATGCACTATTTTAGTCCAGTCACTTATAAAAATTGTCAGATATAATAACAACACATAAAATAACAATATCGCGGGATTTTAGTCGCCTTGGCTTATAAAAATTGACATTATAAAATTTGATTACCTCGAGTTTATGAATATCATTTTACGGATGGCACTTTCAATATGATACTGATATAATATAGAACTGATTTGGGAAAAAATCTAAATATACAAAAAGAAACTGTCACTCGCAGTTCTACTAGAAAATTCAGTAATAATTTAACTGTATATTGAGTACCTACGATTTATGGAAATGCAGCAGAGTTGCTCAGCAAACTTATAGTTTTAACCGATGCATAGAAATAGAATTAATTGAAGTTGGTATCGAACTATTTAGTAAGGAAGTATTCAATCATCAAATGAAATATTTACTCATAATTTATCTTTTATTTTTGAAAGAACGAAAAATATTTATAATTCATTTTTTCACTGCCTGAAATCAATATAAAAGGACATTCAAAGGCGAGTATGCCACTAGCCATATATTTCGTGTAAAATTCTCCGAGAGCACCTAGCAGCACCCGCGCAGTCCCTCTCACCCATCCACAAACACGAGCATCCTTAACCTAAGTACTTAGTCTATTCCTATTCTATGCCGTAGAGTTTGAGCGTCCTGTCCATGCTCGTGGAGGCGATGTACTGCGCGTTCTTGCCGAACCGGACGCCCGTCGCCGACGCCGTGTGATCGTTGAACACCTTCAGCTCCTGCCACTGGCGGCACAGGTACACTCGCACGTCAGTACCGGCGATGGCCAGGTACGTGCCGCTCTGGTCGAAGCACAGCTCTTTGATGGCATAGTTCTCCTCCAGCTGTATTGTCTTGAAGTTCTTCAGCTTCCTCAAGTCCCAGAGCTTGACGCACGCATCTTCGGCCGCTGTGGCGAGATAGTAACCGTTCTCAGAGAAGGATATCGAAGTCACAGGACCCACGTGGCCGGGGAAGTTCGCCACATTGCTTTGTTCCTTCAAATCCCAGATTTTCACTTGCGAGTTTTCTGTTCCTGTGCCGAAAATGAGACCATCGGGATGGAACTGTGCTGTGGTCAGGCTCACGCCAGAGAAGTCGCTAACCTTGGTGAGCAGCTGCCCGGTGCGGATGTCGGAAAAGGCCCAGTGTTGATCGGTGGAGGTGGACAGCACATAGTCTCCTGTAGGATGGAGTGACAGACCTGTGACCGGGCCATCGTGAGAGCGTAGGGTCACTGTTGTTTGAGAGCTGTGTAAATAGAAAAATGTGTTACAGTTTAATTACATATTATATCTCTATAGCATGTTTGAAGGCATTAGGAGGAAAATAATTGTAAGTACCTATTAAAGTTGCGTAAAGCCTGCCCAACATTCACAAAGTAATATGTTATGCATTTTTGCTGGAGAAAGTCAGCTTTTTAACAAATGTTATACTAGAAAAGCCTTTTAAGTGCCCCTATAATATCCTGAAGATATGACCCCTAAGTTCAGGCCTTATTACGGACCTGTCCTTTCATCTTACTATTTTACTTGTTACTAATATCATAAATGCGAAAGTTTGTGAAATTTTTTGTATATTTGTATGTTTGTTATAAGTAAACGCAGAAACAAATAAACGGATTTGGATGAAATTTAGCATGTGGCTAGATAAAGTCCTGGAATAGACTATTTTTTACCCCAATAATTTGCTACTATGGGAAATTATGGATATATTTAATCTGATTATTTAAGTAGGTGGCGCTAGCGTCGTGCAGAATTTTAGGGACTTTTGTATTGGGAAAGAATTTCACGCGGGCGAAGCCGCGAGCATCACCTAGTGTTTTATAAATTAAAGCTATATACACAAATGAAGTACAACACTCACGTCGGCACATTCCATACACGAATAGTGTGATCAGGCGACGCCGTGATGACGGTATCTTCGTCTGGATGGTATATGACGCGCGTGACCTTCTTGGTGTGGCCCTTCAGGATGGCCACCACTTGCTCCGTGTCCTTGTTGAAGACGGTCGCATTGCGGTCGTTGCCGCCCGTCAGCAGCTTGCTGTGGTCCGATGGGTTGATGTCCAGAGACAAGATACCAGGCACGCTGGCTGAATGAAGACCCTGGGTAGGGAGAAATGTTTTTAGATTAGCTTTAAACTGCTGTGATATGTGTGTATGAGTGACTCAAAATCCGCAAAATACCTAATCCTGTAATGCAAATTATTTCACATCACAAACACTAAGTCTTATATTACAACAGATGATTATAGTGAGATGGAACTAACAGGATGTGAGGCGAGCGTGAGGAACCCTCGTATCTGGTCGGCGGACACGAGTCCCTCGGGCACGGTGCGGCCGCGCCGCTTGCGCTCCTGTGTGAGCGCCGTGGCGCGCTCCTGCAGCCGCGCCACCACCTCCGCCGACATGCCCACCGGCGCCGCGCCGGACGACAAGCCTGACGCCGCCTCCGCCTGGAACACACACAATTATACAATAAAAAGATGACAGCATTTTACTGTATGATGACTGCCATGCTTGACAATCATTCTGCAAAATGGGCAATGTAATAGTATCAAGAATATAGGTCATAAAAAAAATCTTTGATTAAAATTATAGTAACATTCTATGAGTTTTGCTGTAGACCAAAGAAATCTATTCCATCTGAAACTACCAAAAGTCCATTTGCCCAACTTCAGCAACGGGTTGGCAGGTCAAACTGTGTTATTATACTTATAAAATTAAATATAAAAATAAGTTTCCAATACAAAATGAGTAAAATGTTGTAACCTGGTGCGTAGGTTGCGGCGCAGCGATGCCGGCCTGGGGTTTAAGCGTAGCGAGGGCTTCACGCGCGGCCGTCACCTCCTTCGTGAGACGCGCGATCACTCGACACGCCGCGTCGTGCTGGTAAAGCGCGTGACTTAGCTCCTGTACACAAGATGACAATACCAAATTTAAGTTATTCTTTGATTCTTTATGATCAAAGGCTCAATAATAACAATACAGAACATTAAGAATGTGTACAAACTTAATTTTAAATTGTAATTAAATGTAAATATATTTGATTCATTTAAAACTATGCTAGTTATATGTATAGTGCTCTAGGGTGGCAATTGCCACAAATAGCCAAGGTAAGGCAAGCAATGCTGTATCCAACTAGGGGATGCCGCCTGGGGCGTATGAGTATGTGGGCAGACAAGGTCTGGCAACTTGTGCGTTTTTCAAATCACAGGCCCAGCAGCTTGCTCCTGACAGTGACTATATAGCCCCTAGACACCTTATGCCCAATATTTTTCTTCAAATGAATTCTGTCAACTACCTGAGGTTTGAGGAAGCGGGGTACTGCATTATGATTGGGCCTGCCAACATCATTATGTTTTACATAGCCAGAGAAACACAATTTTTATTGGGTGCGTCACTTGTAATGTAATGCTAAACTAAGCAGATAGCGTAAAATGCACATCAATCAGAACGAAATGAAAATATAATTTGACAATAACATTCCTCAATGCTAAAATTTTAAATACTTAATGGCCGGTATAAGATGAATTTCGATATTTTTTAAAAATTTATTGATTAAGTCAAATTATTGACATAAATATGGAAAGTAATGCTATTTTTCTAAAAAAGTCAAAGTCTGTTTGTTTTTATAAAACCACTGTTTTGGGCAAGGGGCGATTATAATATTTATTAAATCGATAATGTGGCAGTGTTTACAGCTCACAGTTGTGGTTGTAACTGACTTGAAGATATTGAACAACAAGCTACATCTGATCTATTAGTCAGATGTATTTCTCAAAACCGATCGCCTGTTATTCGATGTCTAGAGGCTATATTGTTGCTGGCTCCTGATGAAACAATCAATCCAGATCAAAGTGGCGGGACACTCAATGGAGGACAGTGCTGGTCACATAGATCAGCAACCTGAAAGGGAACCACAATGCCTCTAAGGCCTATCTGAGCCACAGCCAAAACTCCCTATGGCGATACCTGCAAAGTGATCCGACCCAAAGTGAAAGAAGCAGTGCCACCCTAACTGGGACTAAGGGTGAAATAGTTCCAACAAGGTCAACTTATGACCTGTCTGTGCGACTGCATATGTCCCCACTGAACATACATCCTAGTTATATACAAAATATCAAAAACATAATAAAATTTTGCAAACATAAAATGTCATAATACAACATGCATGTAATTTTAATTATGCTATCTAAAACTATGTTACTTGTAGACTTGTTTTTTTTGTTAGCATGGTACTACATGTCATTTTAAGTAAAATTAAGCCCGAGTAAACTTAGACCAGCAAAGGATGTACCTGTCTAGCTGTCTGCAGCTGCTGCCTCTGTGTGAAGGTGTGCAGCATCAGAGCATCCCACTCGTCCTGCATGCTCTTCAACGTGGCTGGGATTGAGGTGGCACTTGGCGGCTTCGGCTTTACTATTGGTGGAGCTGGGTGATTCCAAATGTCATGATATCATAACTGTATACTTTCACACTATATTTTATCAGGTATAGGTGCAGCTTGGCTGAGAATGTGCCACTGGAAGTTTTTTTTACAGTTAATAAAAGAATGTGTCATATTTTATTTTAAATGCTTATGACCAATTCGAAATTTAAGTAACTATAGGACATTTTGTTATAGACATTTCCCATTACCATCAGATCAAAACAGCAACAAATTTACACAAAATATTAAAACCCTCTCATTAAAGCGAAGAAAATTTTGTTTTCTTAAGAAGAATAAAACTATTAAACATATTAATGGGGTCAATTCAGTCACCAAAACGGAATAATATAAAATACTGACTTTTTATCTCAATGAGGTCCTCAACCCGCAGCTCCTTGCCATTGATGGGGTCCACACCATTCTCAATTATATATTTTTCTATTATACGCTTTTCAAAGACTGCTCCCGACGTGGGAGACACGACGGGAACCTCCGGGACTTCGTTCGATACTACAATATACAAAGTGAGGTTATATATCAAAAATAGGAATTTATCCTGCAAAAAAACTACACATGCACTTTACCAAAATCTAAATATCATATAATTATATACGACTTCTAAAAGAATATTGTAAAAATAGGAATATACACGACAAAAAAAGCCTCTGTTGCCCGGTAGATACCCGCGTCATTTGGAATCCACAATTTAAACTAACATAGAGTTTTAAAATATGATTTATCACACTTACTTGCACAGTACAGAGCCATTTTTGAACAGTTTTAATAATATATATTGCAAGAAATACGCAAATATTAAAATTGCATTGAATATCAATCAAACTTCAAACAATTTTTTTGCACAGATGTTAAAATTGTTTCAAATCCATAGATTATGAAGGATGGAACATAGATAATCCTCAATTGTTCCATAGAGTACATAGGTTAGCTAGATGTTTACAAAGTTGAGTCTACACTGTAAGCATCAATGTGATGAGACGTTTGTCTTTTTCTGGGCACGACTATTGCAATTCTAAATACGACCAATTGGGATTTTATTTTAGACTAGGTATTGCACCCGGCTTCACCCATGTGAAAAGCCTTTTCCGCTACAAAAGTCCCTAAAACGCCAGCGCCAACTATTTAAAAAATTCAGATGGAAAATGACCATTATTTCCATGGGAGCAAATTACAGGGATGAAAAGTAGCCTATGTGGTAATCCATGACATGGTCTACCCGTATGCCAATTTTTACCCAAATCCCTTCAGCTGTTTCTGCGTTTACTTATAACAAACATTTTCACAAACTCATTCATAATATTGGGAAAATTATAATATGTACTATACTATGTGTTGCTCGCGGCTCCACTCGCGTGAAAAACCTTTCCCGCTACAAGTCCCTAAAACTCCAGCTATTTAAAATCTGTTGAAAAATGACCATTATGTACCATAGGAGCATATTACCGGGATAAAAGTAGCCTTTGTGTTAATTCAGTTTTTTTGTCAACCCCAAACTTGTGGGGTTATAAGGGGGGAGATGCTCAACCGTTGAAGTGATTGTAATGAAATTCGGTATTGGGATATCTTGAACGTTGAAAACAAATATGGTATCCTAATTTTTTTATTAGCTCCTATTTAAGGGGGGTACAAGGAGGGAGAAACTAAACCGCTGAACCGATTGTAATGAAATTTGGTATGGGGATATCTTGAACGTTGAAAACAAATATAGGGTGTAATTTTTTTAATGTACTATTTAAGGGGGGTAAAAGGAGGGAGAAACTAAACCGCTGAACCGATTGTAATGAATTTTGGTATGGGTATATCTTGAACGTTTAAAACATATATGGGATATTCATTTTTTTAGTAACTCCTGTTTAAGGGGGGTAAACGGAGGGAGAAAGTACGCCGCTGAACCGATTGTAAAGAAATTTGGTATAGGGATATCTCAAATCTAGAAAACAAACATAAGATATTATTTATTTTATTAATCCATAATTAAGTGTGTAAAAGGGGGAGAAATTAAACCGTTGAACCGATTGTAATTAAATTTGGTATTATATTAAGTCTGGAAAATAAATATGGGATGTTAATTCTTTTCTTTTACTCTTGACTAAAGGGGATAACTGACTGGAGGACTAACTCGGTGGCGTAGTTGTATTATAGTACGACTGCAATGCTGGAGTCTCGGGTTCGAGACAAAGTGATATAGGATTTATCTAGTCAGTATCAGCCCGAAGTCTGGACTTTGTGCCCAATATGGCGATAGGCTCGCTACCTATCACATCATGGGACGGAATACGTACGGCGAAAAGTGGGTGCATTAGTTGTGCCTCAGACTACCCCTTCGGGGATAAAAGGCGTGAGTGTGTGTGTGTGGTGCGTGTAAAGGGGATAAAAGAGGGGAGAAATTAAACTCCTGTATCGATTGTAATGAAATTTGGTATGGGTATATCTATAACCTTAAAGATAACTATGGGATATTATTTTTTTAACTCTTAACTAAGGGGGTTAATAGAGAGGAGAAAAATCTGTTGCTCCGATTGTATTGCACAGTATGGGGATTGGGGATATCTTGAAGTTTGAAAATTAAGTAATGAGATATTATTTTTTCACTAACCCCAAAATGAGAAGGGTAAAAGGGGAGAGAAATTAAACCGCTGAACCATGGACGTATAAAATTATTTTTTTTATACGTCCATGCGCTGAACAAATTCTATTTGGGGACCTCTTGAAACTTGAAAGTAAATACGACATATTCAGTTTTTTATCAACCCCTAAAAAGATTAAAAGGGGAAAGAAAATAAACCGTTGAACCGATTATGGTGAAATTAGTTATATATGTACCTTGAGTATAAATATGGGATATTTATATTTATTAACCACTAATTTGGGCAGCTAAAGGGGGGAGAAACTAAACCGCGAAACATATTATTAAGACCAAATTTGTTGTGGATATAATTATCATAAACCATGATAATAAATAAAGGACATTCGTCTCTTATCAATTCGTAACTAAGTGAAATAAGGGGTGAGAACTGAACCATGTATTTGTTCGTTATGTAATTCAATATGGAAAAATTATGAAACCTGAGATTTTATTCTGAACCGCTAAAGAACCGATTTTTTTTAATTAGTAAGGTAACGACTCGTTTGACTTCAGTCGTGAATATTTTCTTGAAATGGAAAACCTTATTAGGACCTACTTTAAAGTAATAAATACCATGTACAGTTAAAAACCACCCGAGAGAGGCTTGGTCACCCAGGTACTGGTTATTAAAGGGGCAAAAATATGGATCTTGGACCAATGAAAAAAAATATTTTTAGACCCCTCCATTTATACCTAACTTTTTTAATAACATTCATTTCAAGTGTAGTTTTTAAGTAAAATAAAATTAGATAAATCTCAAAGTCGGAGAACTAAAATTATAAGATTTATTGCAAAGCCCTAGTTTTTGGGAGTACTATCCACATATATAAAAAGTATCTTGGTTATAATTTTAAGCCCGTTTTTAGATATTTAGTTCAGCATAATTATGGTCTATGACCCCTAAAGCTCGGGCGCCCCGTATCATTGACGCGGCTGATACTTCGGTAGCTAAGCCCCTGGTCTTCTGCTACCACCAGCAACAAACCAACATGTATTTCGACAATAATAAACAATATTATTAGATATTTTTTTATTAAATTACCGAACAACAGTATTTGTGCCGACACAATGGCACATTTCATAGCTGGCGTTATGTAAAAACTTACTCGGTATTGCATGTACTGTACAGGGGTTCGCTGTAAAAATATATTAACAGCCTACATATACACCCTTATTTACAATGTAAGAAAATAATTCCATATTCATACAATGTCTACAAAATAATACAAAACATCAGGCACCAAGTATTTTTAATGATTGAACAGATGAGCATTACTAACTGCAAGGCACCATTTCATCCTGTTCGCCCTGAGTTATTAAAGATTATGTTATAACATTATACCCTTGGCCTTGGCGTCAATGTCCTTCCAATGGAAATAAAAGTTGCACATTGTTGTTTGGCGACAGAAATATACAAAGCAGTGGTTTATAAATTTTAACCAAACGCAATCCCGTGTAAATCACCAGCATATTACCTCGCTTCTACTTCCACTTCTGAAGAAATCCCCGGTACTGAATTATTCAGTTGAGACATTGTACATTATTCTCTATACTTGGGAGTTAAAATATCAATATACTTTGAAATATGTTACTATGCATTGTAAAAAATGAAACTTACTTTAAATACATATCTAAAATCAAAAGACGCCTGAGTTAATAAATCATAAGTAATAGACGCAAAATATTGTAAACGGATTTCTTATAAAGATTTTGGAGAATAAAATCTATTTACTTGTATTCGTCCTTTGTATGACCTTAAGCCTTTCGGAGACTGTGCCAGAAATTGCCCCTTCAAATAAATAATCATTTCGTAAATTTTGCCCGCTGTGAAAAGTGCACCACATGTTCAAAGCTTTGAATATAAATTAATTTAAAATAAACAGTTGCCGACAAATAAACAACTATACTATCGACATTTGCGTTTTCCCGCCAAAATCCATAATTGTTCTTAGACTTCGCGTAATTATTCACTGATATGCAATTTCATAAGCAAAAGTGAAGGCAATATTTTTCCAATAATACCCGACAGTGTAGTTGCGGCGTTGGAAAGGCTAAGCGATTAAAAATCATAAATTATACAAATATAGGAAGCCACTTATCCATAACTAATCTATCTTAAAATTCACCTATACTTTTAAAAAAATAACAGTCATCTGAGGAAGTATTAAAAAAGTGACTTGCAAATCCCTCAAAACTACATTGCACTAAATATTATCAGGGTCTCCATTGTAAATTAGAAAAAGCTTGTTGTGGCAGGCATATGAGTACAAAATATGTCGAAACATTGCCACAAAACTAACCATCCATTTTATAATCACCCAATATCCATAAATATATTATTCAATTTGATAGAAATAGATTGATAGAACATTTTTTGCTAAAATTAGGGCAACTATTAATTATTTATTTATTCCCCAGTAAAAACTATTTTCTACTGCAATCAAGCAAATTGGTAGCTAAAACAAGGAAAACATTCACTATTTCCATTTAAAGAGGGTAGTTATAAAGACAACTATGACGTCAGTAGCTTACTCATACACCATGCCAGAGCCACCAAAATGGACACCTGTATATTTAACTATTTGTACAAAATATATAGGTACTAAATTGTGGCATTAGCTTTTATTTAAAAATTATATGAATCTTTTCTCTGTATATAATATAAAGATTTTGTGATAATAATATTTTTGTGTGGTTTGTAACATGTTAACTGTAAAGGCACACAGGTTTAACGACAGTGCATGTTCTGCAAGGTGTGGCCAAAGCTTTATGCTGTAATCAATTTATTAAAAAAATAAAACTTTTTATCAAATTGTATTGCTGTGGTAACTATAAATAAATAGTTTTAAAAATCTCAATTGCCAAAATGTTTCATGAAAATATTATTCAGTAAATGTCTAGCCACTTCTCTTTCAATCTGCAGCTATTAGCAGATTTTTTAAAAATAAGGTGAATAACTGAAACATCACAGCATAACAGTTAACATGTTATTACAAATTTGAAAAATTTACCTAAATCAGTGTCCTTACACCATACGACATTAATTAGCGCAATTAACACAAATTGGACAACAATAATTCACAACCGCGACAATTAAAGCGTGTTTTCCAATCAATCCATTTGTGCTTTCCCAATTTATACATATAAATAACCAAAATCCACAAATAGGTCCTAAGAGATAAAGCAAAACCACATACTAACTGTTTTTTGTATGGTAGCAATTTTTATTATTTCACGGTTTTATATATTATAACATCACTGAAATTATGTGACAGAATATGTAAGGGAATTGCGTTATTTCTTTAGTATATTCTATTACATGCCAAAGACAAATTTATATTTTATGCTTTGGTCTTTTCAAAAATAATTCTGTTTTTGAGAGCATTTCATTCTACTATTGCTATATCTTACAAATAATAATAAATTTCTATCTAATAGACTGTAATAAAAGACACAAAATCTAAAACATTTATAACTATGTTATGGTCATTCATTATGAAAAAATAATGCCGTGAAGCAATTGTATTGACAAAGAAACATTTAAGTTCTAAATAATCTTTGTACAAAAACTTAAATAACAATGACTCGATCATAATAGTATTTTAAAAGAAACATAAGCAGTCTATTAATTGTTGGTAATCAAAGCAAAATCAGTTTAAAAATAAAACTGTTCAACACAAATGTGTAACACCAAAAAACCCAACAGAATCACCAAAAGAAACCGGGTAATTTCACCATAACCATCCTGGTTCACTAAATAATCCTGGTCTGTTAAAAAATAACGATTTTTCACTGAGCACTTTGTACCTTGTTTTATTGTCTTCAACATTATTTAAAATAATCCATCATATAATTTAGACAAAATAAGTTCATAAATAATTTCTTTGGAAGAAAATTAACACCACACACTTTCTCTTGCTATCCATTCACATTTATGTACACTATATGAGTTCATTTAATATTGACGATATCGACAAATGGTCATAAGCCAAGTTGCGGAACAATATAAATTGTTCATATTCGCAGGCCGTCTCGTGTAATACATTCAATTACATACACGTATTACGCCGTTAGGTGTTTAGTCAGCGGATACATTGTTGGCTTAATAGAGCAAGATCTTGTACAAAAACGAATATGCACACGCCCTAAAAACCATGTTCAACGCTTTTAGCCTCTTCATTTCACAAGCACCGGGTCACAGTCAGTCAGCGGATTTGATTTGATTCACATGATGACCTGAATGGCCCGTCAGGAGGCGGCGGGCGGCGCTGGGTGCGGCGACAAGTGTCGCAGGCGCCGCACTGCCGCGTACAGCTTCACAGCGGGCCCGAGGCGCAGGCGCAGGCACGCCACCAACTCTTCCCGCGACGCCATCAACAGCTCCCGGCCGCTGAGCCGAGCCGCCGCCGCCGCCGCGCCTGTCGTCGCGCCTCCCACGCGACTCGCCAGTGCTGTTACTTCTTCCTGTAACGGGAAATAGGGAAATTAACCGTGTAAATTTTATTTTCAATGTACATACACACCCACGCCCTTTATCCCCGAAGGGGCAGGCAACTCCGAAAATGATGATGTGTGTATTTATCACGAAAGTATATTTTATTATTTGTGTAAGCCTCTCTACAATGCGGGTATTACAAGCTATAATAAATCTGAAGTACTCATTTGGAATGATTATAATTACCTGTGTCCAAGTGGTGGGATCTTTGGGCAGGTCGAGGTCGGTTATGATGGCGTCGAGATGTGCCCGTAGCGCAGGCGCGGGCGCGGGCGCGTCGGAGACGGTGGGGGGCGGCGCGGTGGAGGGCGCGGCGACGGAGGCGCGCGAGTACGTGCGCAGCTGCGGCTCCTGCGACCCGCGCCAGCGCTTCCCGCCCGCGCTGCTGCACACCGACTCCTCGTCTGACGCCTGGACACACACACCATGATTAGACATGGATAACAAGTTGACGTACTCATTAAACAACTTCAGAAAAGAAGAAGGTTCTCATTTTTTTGTTTTTTTATTGTTTGTTACCTCAGCTATTTAGCTAGCTATATTAATCGCTTTTGCAAACAATTATTTTGTTTTTGTAACTATGTTGGTATCTACAGTAACGGAAGATTTTCGTGTGGTATATAAGAATCATTCTACAATAATGCATAGTAAAAGCCATAAATTACATACTGGATCATTTTTCACGACCTCTTCAACTCGCTTATGTTTGGGCGGCCTCCCTCGCAATGGACTGAAACAATATTACATTTTCATTATAAATACTTACATAAACAATTAGTCAGAAATTTATTTATTTTTAATAACTTACCGGTCCTTAGTAGGCGCATCACTATTCGGCGTACTGGTGTGCACAGATTTTGGTGCTTTGCTCAATACCCTGAAAACATATGGTCAATGTTATGGAATTTTCTAGGCTTTTAAATTACTTAAATTACGGACGACCCGAACATTACGTTAGCATCGATAATTATTTGTCGATCCATTTTATTTTTACGTCACGTCTCAGCACCGGTATCCTAGACTTTTTAATGCACAAAACAATTACCTCCTTTAGTACTTACGATCAGTTTTTTTTTTAATGCAATGAAGTTCAAAAGTATTTGCCCTTATTTGCTTCTTTTTGTCAAAGAATCGATTATTTTATATCGGGTATCACCTTAAATTTTGCGACACTTCTTGTAAGTAACTTTAGACCTTATTTACACGTACTTAAGTATCAACTTAACACGTAGTCAATTTCTCGGTCAACAATACAGGCGTTAAAATTTTACAATTATTGACGGTAAACTATGATTTGAACGGTTGCATGTTCAAAAGAACAATGTCAAGTGATGATAAATTTGTTTGAATATATTTGATAAGGTATGTTACCTCGGCAGCGCCTTCAAGGTAACAATTGAGTGCCTGATTAAGATACTGTCGATGTAAAATGTTTAAAGTGTTCACGTCCAAATAAGGTCGGTTTATTAGCAAGAATTTTATTATTGGGGAGACTGAACGAGACCAGAGTTTGTACATATGGGATTTCGAAACTTACTAGTACAATTATTGCAGTAATGTTTTTAGGAAAAAACTATATGAAGTACAGTGCAGTCCAAGTTATTTGGATTTCGATTAGAGACATTTTGTGTATTGTTTGCGAGGGTAATTTTTGTCTTTCTTAAGTAACCTTACACTATATGATCTCAGAATATTTATTAGGATCTCATTAGTAAGCGAATGACTGAAAAACAGCAGGCGCTGGCGGCGCCGTGCTGCTGAGAGTATGTGTAGTGTGTAGTGCGTACCTCCTCTCCCGGATCTGCGCGCGGTCGGTGGGCTGGTGCGGCGCGAGGCGGTCGCGCTGCGGGCGTGCGCGCGCGCGGTAGGGACAGGCGCTGGCGGCGCCGTGCTGCTGAGAGTATGTGTAGTGTGTAGTGTGTAGTGTGTAGTGCGTACCTCCTCTCCCGGATCTGCGCGCGGTCGGTGGGCTGGTGCGGCGCGAGGCGGTCGCGCTGCGGGCGTGCGCGCGCGCGGTAGGGACAGGCGCTGGCGGCGCCGTGCTGCTGAGAGTATGTGTAGTGTGTAGTGTGTAGTGCGTACCTCCTCTCCCGGATCTGCGCGCGGTCGGTGGGCTGGTGCGGCGCGAGGCGGTCGCGCTGCGGGCGTGCGCGCGCGCGGTAGGGACAGGCGCTGGCGGCGCCGTGCTGCTGAGAGTATGTGTAGTGTGTAGTGCGTACCTCCTCTCCCGGATCTGCGCGCGGTCGGTGGGCTGGTGCGGCGCGAGGCGGTCGCGCTGCGGGCGTGCGCGCGCGCGGTAGGGACAGGCGCTGGCGGCGCCGTGCTGCTGAGAGTATGTGTAGTGTGTAGTGTGTAGTGTGTAGTGCGTACCTCCTCTCCCGGATCTGCGCGCGGTCGGTGGGCTGGTGCGGCGCGAGGCGGTCGCGCTGCGGGCGTGCGCGCGCGCGGTAGGGACAGGCGCTGGCGGCGCCGTGCTGCTGAGAGTATGTGTAGTGTGTAGTGCGTACCTCCTCTCCCGGATCTGCGCGCGGTCGGTGGGCTGGTGCGGCGCGAGGCGGTCGCGCTGCGGGCGTGCGCGCGCGCGGTAGGGACAGGCGCTGGCGGCGCCGTGCTGCTGAGAGTATGTGTAGTGTGTAGTGTGTAGTGTGTAGTGCGTACCTCCTCTCCCGGATCTGCGCGCGGTCGGTGGGCTGGTGCGGCGCGAGGCGGTCGCGCTGCGGGCGTGCGCGCGCGCGGTAGGGACAGGCGCTGGCGGCGCCGTGCTGCTGAGAGTATGTGTAGTGTGTAGTGTGTAGTGTGTAGTGCGTACCTCCTCTCCCGGATCTGCGCGCGGTCGGTGGGCTGGTGCGGCGCGAGGCGGTCGCGCTGCGGGCGTGCGCGCGCGCGGTAGGGACAGGCGCTGGCGGCGCCGTGCTGCTGAGAGTATGTGTAGTGTGTAGTGTGTAGTGTGTAGTGCGTACCTCCTCTCCCGGATCTGCGCGCGGTCGGTGGGCTGGTGCGGCGCGAGGCGGTCGCGCTGCGGGCGTGCGCGCGCGCGGTAGGGACAGGCGCTGGCGGCGCCGTGCTGCTGAGAGTATGTGTAGTGTGTAGTGTGTAGTGTGTAGTGCGTACCTCCTCTCCCGGATCTGCGCGCGGTCGGTGGGCTGGTGCGGCGCGAGGCGGTCGCGCTGCGGGCGTGCGCGCGCGCGGTAGGGACAGGCGCTGGCGGCGCCGTGCTGCTGAGAGTATGTGTAGTGTGTAGTGTGTAGTGTGTAGTGCGTACCTCCTCTCCCGGATCTGCGCGCGGTCGGTGGGCTGGTGCGGCGCGAGGCGGTCGCGCTGCGGGCGTGCGCGCGCGCGGTAGGGACAGGCGCTGGCGGCGCCGTGCTGCTGAGAGTATGTGTAGTGTGTAGTGTGTAGTGTGTAGTGCGTACCTCCTCTCCCGGATCTGCGCGCGGTCGGTGGGCTGGTGCGGCGCGAGGCGGTCGCGCTGCGGGCGTGCGCGCGCGCGGTAGGGACAGGCGCTGGCGGCGCCGTGCTGCTGAGAGTATGTGTAGTGTGTAGTGCGTACCTCCTCTCCCGGATCTGCGCGCGGTCGGTGGGCTGGTGCGGCGCGAGGCGGTCGCGCTGCGGGCGTGCGCGCGCGCGGTAGGGACAGGCGCTGGCGGCGCCGTGCTGCTGAGAGTATGTGTAGTGTGTAGTGTGTAGTGTGTAGTGCGTACCTCCTCTCCCGGATCTGCGCGCGGTCGGTGGGCTGGTGCGGCGCGAGGCGGTCGCGCTGCGGGCGTGCGCGCGCGCGGTAGGGACAGGCGCTGGCGGCGCCGTGCTGCTGAGAGTATGTGTAGTGTGTAGTGTGTAGTGCGTACCTCCTCTCCCGGATCTGCGCGCGGTCGGTGGGCTGGTGCGGCGCGAGGCGGTCGCGCTGCGGGCGTGCGCGCGCGCGGTAGGGACAGGCGCTGGCGGCGCCGTGCTGCTGAGAGTATGTGTAGTGTGTAGTGCGTACCTCCTCTCCCGGATCTGCGCGCGGTCGGTGGGCTGGTGCGGCGCGAGGCGGTCGCGCTGCGGGCGTGCGCGCGCGCGGTAGGGACAGGCGCTGGCGGCGCCGTGCTGCTGAGAGTATGTGTAGTGTGTAGTGTGTAGTGTGTAGTGCGTACCTCCTCTCCCGGATCTGCGCGCGGTCGGTGGGCTGGTGCGGCGCGAGGCGGTCGCGCTGCGGGCGTGCGCGCGCGCGGTAGGGACAGGCGCTGGCGGCGCCGTGCTGCTGAGAGTATGTGTAGTGTGTAGTGTGTAGTGTGTAGTGCGTACCTCCTCTCCCGGATCTGCGCGCGGTCGGTGGGCTGGTGCGGCGCGAGGCGGTCGCGCTGCGGGCGTGCGCGCGCGCGGTAGGGACAGGCGCTGGCGGCGCCGTGCTGCTGAGAGTATGTGTAGTGTGTAGTGCGTACCTCCTCTCCCGGATCTGCGCGCGGTCGGTGGGCTGGTGCGGCGCGAGGCGGTCGCGCTGCGGGCGTGCGCGCGCGCGGTAGGGACAGGCGCTGGCGGCGCCGTGCTGCTGAGAGTATGTGTAGTGTGTAGTGTGTAGTGCGTACCTCCTCTCCCGGATCTGCGCGCGGTCGGTGGGCTGGTGCGGCGCGAGGCGGTCGCGCTGCGGGCGTGCGCGCGCGCGGTAGGGACAGGCGCTGGCGGCGCCGTGCTGCTGAGAGTATGTGTAGTGTGTAGTGTGTAGTGCGTACCTCCTCTCCCGGATCTGCGCGCGGTCGGTGGGCTGGTGCGGCGCGAGGCGGTCGCGCTGCGGGCGTGCGCGCGCGCGGTAGGGACAGGCGCTGGCGGCGCCGTGCTGCTGAGAGTATGTGTAGTGTGTAGTGCGTACCTCCTCTCCCGGATCTGCGCGCGGTCGGTGGGCTGGTGCGGCGCGAGGCGGTCGCGCTGCGGGCGTGCGCGCGCGCGGTAGGGACAGGCGCTGGCGGCGCCGTGCTGCTGAGAGTATGTGTAGTGTGTAGTGTGTAGTGTGTAGTGCGTACCTCCTCTCCCGGATCTGCGCGCGGTCGGTGGGCTGGTGCGGCGCGAGGCGGTCGCGCTGCGGGCGTGCGCGCGCGCGGTAGGGACAGGCGCTGGCGGCGCCGTGCTGCTGAGAGTATGTGTAGTGTGTAGTGCGTACCTCCTCTCCCGGATCTGCGCGCGGTCGGTGGGCTGGTGCGGCGCGAGGCGGTCGCGCTGCGGGCGTGCGCGCGCGCGGTAGGGACAGGCGCTGGCGGCGCCGTGCTGCTGAGAGTATGTGTAGTGTGTAGTGTGTAGTGTGTAGTGCGTACCTCCTCTCCCGGATCTGCGCGCGGTCGGTGGGCTGGTGCGGCGCGAGGCGGTCGCGCTGCGGGCGTGCGCGCGCGCGGTAGGGACAGGCGCTGGCGGCGCCGTGCTGCTGAGAGTATGTGTAGTGTGTAGTGCGTACCTCCTCTCCCGGATCTGCGCGCGGTCGGTGGGCTGGTGCGGCGCGAGGCGGTCGCGCTGCGGGCGTGCGCGCGCGCGGTAGGGACAGGCGCTGGCGGCGCCGTGCTGCTGAGAGTATGTGTAGTGTGTAGTGTGTAGTGTGTAGTGCGTACCTCCTCTCCCGGATCTGCGCGCGGTCGGTGGGCTGGTGCGGCGCGAGGCGGTCGCGCTGCGGGCGTGCGCGCGCGCGGTAGGGACAGGCGCTGGCGGCGCCGTGCTGCTGAGAGTATGTGTAGTGTGTAGTGTGTAGTGTGTAGTGCGTACCTCCTCTCCCGGATCTGCGCGCGGTCGGTGGGCTGGTGCGGCGCGAGGCGGTCGCGCTGCGGGCGTGCGCGCGCGCGGTAGGGACAGGCGCTGGCGGCGCCGTGCTGCTGAGAGTATGTGTAGTGTGTAGTGTGTAGTGTGTAGTGTGTAGTGCGTACCTCCTCTCCCGGATCTGCGCGCGGTCGGTGGGCTGGTGCGGCGCGAGGCGGTCGCGCTGCGGGCGTGCGCGCGCGCGGTAGGGACAGGCGCTGGCGGCGCCGTGCTGCTGAGAGTATGTGTAGTGTGTAGTGTGTAGTGTGTAGTGCGTACCTCCTCTCCCGGATCTGCGCGCGGTCGGTGGGCTGGTGCGGCGCGAGGCGGTCGCGCTGCGGGCGTGCGCGCGCGCGGTAGGGACAGGCGCTGGCGGCGCCGTGCTGCTGAGAGTATGTGTAGTGTGTAGTGCGTACCTCCTCTCCCGGATCTGCGCGCGGTCGGTGGGCTGGTGCGGCGCGAGGCGGTCGCGCTGCGGGCGTGCGCGCGCGCGGTAGGGACAGGCGCTGGCGGCGCCGTGCTGCTGAGAGTATGTGTAGTGTGTAGTGTGTAGTGTGTAGTGCGTACCTCCTCTCCCGGATCTGCGCGCGGTCGGTGGGCTGGTGCGGCGCGAGGCGGTCGCGCTGCGGGCGTGCGCGCGCGCGGTAGGGACAGGCGCTGGCGGCGCCGTGCTGCTGAGAGTATGTGTAGTGTGTAGTGTGTAGTGTGTAGTGCGTACCTCCTCTCCCGGATCTGCGCGCGGTCGGTGGGCTGGTGCGGCGCGAGGCGGTCGCGCTGCGGGCGTGCGCGCGCGCGGTAGGGACAGGCGCTGGCGGCGCCGTGCTGCTGAGAGTATGTGTAGTGTGTAGTGCGTACCTCCTCTCCCGGATCTGCGCGCGGTCGGTGGGCTGGTGCGGCGCGAGGCGGTCGCGCTGCGGGCGTGCGCGCGCGCGGTAGGGACAGGCGCTGGCGGCGCCGTGCTGCTGAGAGTATGTGTAGTGTGTAGTGTGTAGTGTGTAGTGCGTACCTCCTCTCCCGGATCTGCGCGCGGTCGGTGGGCTGGTGCGGCGCGAGGCGGTCGCGCTGCGGGCGTGCGCGCGCGCGGTAGGGACAGGCGCTGGCGGCGCCGTGCTGCTGAGAGTATGTGTAGTGTGTAGTGTGTAGTGTGTAGTGCGTACCTCCTCTCCCGGATCTGCGCGCGGTCGGTGGGCTGGTGCGGCGCGAGGCGGTCGCGCTGCGGGCGTGCGCGCGCGCGGTAGGGACAGGCGCTGGCGGCGCCGTGCTGCTTGTGCGCGCCGCCGTGGAGCGAGCCGAGCCCGCGACACCCGCCGACGCCGCACGGGCCGCGCACCTGCAGTTCCTCCGCCGCTACACATACACCATACTTGTGTTAGAATGAAAATATTTTTGTGACGTGACCTGCATTTTTGAAGTGAAAACTTCTTTAGCGGCGTTGAGCACTTTGCTTCGGATGGGTATAAAATTTAAACTCGCGTCAGGACACGTGACCTGATCGAAAATTCGTAAGACGGAGTTTATCATTTTTGTGTACAATAGCGCAATAAATAAATATGGTATTTAACCACATAAATGATAGTACTTTTATACTGATAAATAAAACATTCCTTCGAAATTACTCCCTAACCATTCCAAAATATTCAAAAATGCACAACGTTAATGTTCAAGTTTTCACTTTCGCCGGCACTCCCGGAGTGCAACGCTTTGTTTTTTTTTTTTGGGGGGGGTTCGTAGGGGTCATTTGGTTGGAATTTTTATTTTTGTAAAAGTATTTCCGTAAAAAAACTTATTTTCTTTTTATTTAAAACAAAACTGCTACGGTTTCTAAAGCGGGGTTTACATTAGCAAGAAAACTTGCAGAAGTTATGTTGCGCAAGCTATTTTTACCGTGTCACGGCAAGCTGACTTCTGCAACATTTTGAAGCTTACAGGACTTCTGGCAAGTCGCATGTGTAAACACCATATGTAGAAATTGCGCGAGAAATTGCAATTTATTCTGTGTGCAGATAAAAGTTTACCCTGCTAAGCTAGTAGATTACTTTTTTTTATTTGTTTCATACGGAACGGGCTAAGGTAAAAGACGATGCTGCCAAGTTATAAGTTTTTAGTTTGACCGATATGTCTATTTTTGCCGCCCAGCAGTAGTATACATTCACTGTTGTCTTCCTGTTTGAAGGACATTGTAGACAACATAATTACCGACCATCAAAATACTTAAAGTCTTATGACTTAGGATGACGAGTCCAGTAGAATGCCACGCAGTGCTTTGTAATTCATAATTCTGTTTTATGTTGGTACTTTTAAGGCTATTATTTTATTTACAATCATCGTCCAAAGAACATTATATCAGATTCATAAAATTCAGGCAAAAGCATTGCGTGCCTTGTCATTCAGTTTTATGAAAAAAAAAAACATTCAACAAAATATTCCTCGAGCAATGTAATTAGTTTTGCAAGAAGTTGCGCAAGTTAACTTGATGGTCAATTGCAAAAGCGTGTTGCTAAAGAAATATTTCCGCTAGTGTAAACGCATCTCGAAGTTCTTGCGCAATATATTATTGCTGAGAGAACTTGCTAGTCTAAACTTAGCTTAATACTTGTAAGAACCTTTATCTGCGCAAATAGGTCCGAGTTGGTACATACTATGTTGTACATTATGATTTGAAATTTAATGTCTTATTCAATGTTGGGGAGTCAAGGTATGGGTAATCATAATGTTAACGGTGAACGGTTTGACAATCTCCACATTTAATTATATACTACTAAAACACTAAGCAAACATCCTAATCTGCTGAACAAGCCTGATACAATTAATTACAACACCTAATACAAAAATCATAAACATACAGGAAACACACAATTGTGAATCACCCACGTAAGCAACATTTTGATATCAGGCAGTTTATATATAGGAACAATGATTGCCTCTAATGAATCTTTTATATATCTTGTTGATCATCATTGTATGGGACTTTTTATTAAAAATCAACAAGTGGGCGTCATTTATGAAGCTCCATTGCACCTGATGGTAATTGGAAAGTGGAGTGATTTTCAGATAAAATAAAAAAAAAGCACAGATTTTCAATAAATACCATTTTTTCTTACCAACTTCAACCAAAGGAGTTTTCATATTATTTTCTAGATCGACCGAGAAAATCGACCAATCAGAAGTGTTTATTGACATGGTTAACAGAGAGATGATTGTTTTTAAATCAGATCGAATATTGACATTGGGAACGTTTATTGAAACCAGCGGTTAACGAATCTATTCTTGAATATACTCACTCAAAGGTGGCTCCAGTGGGTGTCCGGTCTTCAGACACCAGCCGACGGGGTGCAGGTCGGGTGAGTCGTCCTCCAGCCAGTAGGACAGCTCGTCCGGCCACCCGTCAAACGAGACGCGCACCTGGTGGTCCTTCACCTCGGTGATCGTGGCCACTCTTATAAGAAATGGCACCTGGGGGATACATTAGTGTTATCAATAATGTTAATAGAATGTTAAATTAATTATATTAATAACTAGACCCGTGTTTGTTAGGTCTGCTGAAGACCCTCTTTCGATTACCTGTACCTTGATCATAATCATAATATGTATAATGCTGGTATCAGTAGTGTTTGATGAGCAATCTAGCAAGTAGGTGTCCTGATGATAAGCTGTCTTTTAGATTTTACAGCATGGACGGCATCATAGAATCTTTGCTGACGTTTATAGGCCTCTTTCTTAAAGATTTCTAAATCATTATTGATTGCAAAATATATCACAATTCAAAGTTGGTTGCACAAACACTCAGATTCTAAAACGTCAGAAGACGACCATACCCTTGAGTCAAAAATTAGAATAATTATTATTTGCATTGATTGTAGCCAGTAGGTACAAAAAAAGGATTTTGATGTCGTGTTTAATTCTGCCAACCACTTAAAACATGAATGCTACTCACCCTCCTGTCGACCACTTCAAGCTTCATGCCGGGCTTGAAGCCCATCGGCGAGCGCGGCTTGAACGCGCGCGGCGGCGCCTCCGACGCGCCCGTCTCCGCCAGGTAGTTCTCCCACGAGAACGCGTCGGGGTCTTTGTAAACTGCGGGGAAACAATTTTTGTTGGATGTGTAATTGTTATGCAATGCAAAAAACTTTACTGGCTAAAATAAATAGCAATACATACTTAATTATATCTTTTAATTGTAATTACTTGTACACACACAGACACTCCTGCCTTTTATCCCTGAATGGGATGTCTCATGATATGATAGGGGGCGAGGCGAGCCTATCGCCATATCGGGCACAAATTCCAGACTCCGGACTGATACTGATTAGAAAAACCCAATATAACTTTTGCCCGACCCGGGGATCGAACTCGAGACCTCAGCATTGCAGTCGTACCGTAATACAACTACGCCACCGAGGCAGTCCAGAGTAATTGCTTGTCTACTTAAAAAAAACCGTACAAGTGCGAGTTGAACTCGCGTACCGAGGGTTCCGACAAACTTGTAGGTAAGGTATCAAAGTATATAAGTTCAATAGTTCGCCAAAATTAATTAATCAGGTTTAAAACGTTTGTTAATTCGTTTTTTTTTTTTATTAGAGTACATATTTGCGGTTTTCAGATTTTTCCCTTTACATGTGTTGTAAGACCTAGCTTCTTGCCAAATTTCATGATTCTAGGTCAACGGGAAGTACCCTATGGGTTTTGATTCCCTTACGAAATCACAAATATGCGACATAAACGGTCACATTTTTTGATCGCGTTGACTTACAAAATTGTTTTTTTACAGCTGAAAATGACCGTAGACCCGAGTATTTGACATCAATTTCAAGTTGGTATCTCTAGATGTTACTGAGACGGTATTGACCGACAGACAGGCCAACAGACAGACAACAAAGTGATCCTATAAGGGTTTCTTTTTTCCCTTTGAGGTCCGGAACCCTAAAAATAACATAACTTATTAAATCCATAATGTTGATTGATATTACATAATTGATAATGGTTTCTGAAATATTATTTGTTGATAAAACCGTCTCTTACGTCTCCTCATGGCTGTAAACAGGGCCCAAAGAAGCGTTGCTCTTATTAAATTAAAATAGATATTTAATGTGCCCAGAAAAATCATGTTACTACAAATCTTGCACTTATATTGTAAAAACAAATTAAAAACAGCACGCTAAGCTAATTGTATTTCCTTAAATTCATAAATGCACGTAAATATTGTTACATTTTAAACGTTATTCAAATTAGATTCTTATTGCGGTGTTTTAGTGTTTGGTACGAAACAATTCGTAACTCATTTTATGATTCTTCCGTAGAATATTAATTTATATTATGTACCTCGCAACTGATAAAGTGCAGGTTTGCCGTAGCGTTTTATAACAAGTCCGGATATAATTAATATTTAATGTGATGATTCTTGTCGAGTTTTGGGTATTTTCTATTGCACTTACATGACGAGACGAGGACGCCGCTCGTCTGATGGCACATCTAAGTGATACGACCGCCCATAAACAGTAGCAATAAAATACAGAACTTTAAGTTGCGAAGTACTGCGCTCGTCACCCTGAGAGATTAGATGTTAAATCTCATTATTGACAACACAAGAACATAACAGTGTGTGTACACTGTTGCTTGACAGTAGAAATAGACATATCATATATATGCGGTAATATCTACCTGGACGGGCTCTCGCATGCGGAAGACATACCACCAGTTTCAATGGCTTTTTTATGAAGTTTTCACAATTAGTGAACCAGTTGTTTGACTAATAGTACCTACTTACCAGTGACTACAATGGATTAGTAACACCACTCACAACTTTGAATATTGAAAGAGCTACGGCCTGCGTGGGGCGGCGCTGAATTCGTTAAGGGGTTTAGCTTTAAGTCTATAATGCCACACCGAAATACAACAGTTCTTGAAAATTATTTTATTCTTTATTTATGCTTTTAGTTTGTTTACCGACTCGACATCCGTGCGACACTTGGGCTTCTCATTGAAAACCAGCGCTGCAGCTGTATTGCAGCAGCATTAAGCTGAATGAGTAGCCCATTGTTGGCACATAACTGTTTGTAAAAAAAATACTTTACTTTTATAACAGCATTTTGTGCCAATAATAAAACTCTTTTCTTTCTTTCTAACACTGCTTGGTGACAAAATAATTAAAGTGGTGATATCTACCCAGGCGGCCACTTGACCGAATTACCACGTCAAGCCGATGGGTCTTGAGCATTTATGAATGTGTACTCATGAACCTACATAGAAGACTTAATAAATATCTTGCATTTCGAATATACATACAGAGATTCCAAATTTTAGCCATTAAGCTTCATTTACTCATAAAATCTGCACAAATACTTCAATATAATAAAGCCATATATAAAATTAAACACAAAAATACATTATGGTTTCTTACGTTAAAATTTTACGCGCTGGTTAGACATTGAAATTAAACTAGTTTTACCGATTTTATCCGTAGCACACCGTTTAATTTAATCGAAAATACATTTAAACTGAAATTTACAAAAACGACGCTGTAGTCGTATATTTGTCTACATTCTACAGCATGAACAGGCCAGCCCCACTGCGATAGTACCACAGTCTCGCTGAAAACTAACATTAAATGACAGTTTCCTTGCGTTGCGTGTAAGTGTAGTACCTGGGAGCCCAAATAAACCCAACTCTTTCCTTAATCCCATTATTTTCCTAAAGCTAAGTTTAAAATAGACCTTGCTATTTTTTTTTATTCCAGGATTTTATTGAGCAAAACCTTCCAGATGCATTTACACTAGCGGCAATATTTCAACAATTCTACACATTGGACGCAAGTCTTAAAAAATTGCAGAAGTCAGTTTGTACCGTTTACCACGTTAAAAATCGCTTGCGGGAGATAGCTTTTGCAAGTTTTCTTGATAATCTAAGAATGGTAGCGCATCAATAATTATTAATTATGGGCGTCTATGGGCGATGAAAATCTTTTACCATCAGATGACCCACCAGCTCCCATGTAATGCAATAAAAAAACACGTACCGTTTAGGTGCGCCATATCGGCGCGCGCGCACCCGTCATGCTATCGACTGACGACACGACTAATTGCCAGTGCATTTATATTACAGTACAGATAACTCGCTGGCGTTATCCTGCTGTTGGCGTCGAATGAGTTCCGAACTGTTTACCTTGTTTTAATTATACAACAAATTCGTGTGCTGTCCATACACGTTACAATCGTATGAAACACGGTAAATAGGACATTAAATGTGTTGGGTAAAGTTTACAATGCGTTGTTAATTGTGATGTCTGATAAAAAATGGAATTTCTCTTTAGCGTGAGTTTCGTGGAGTGCGTTCCAATATTTTCTATCTCCACTAAAAATTGTCCAAGCAAGCTTAATTTTTGCCAAGAATTTATAGTTTACTAGCTTTTGCCCGCGGCTCCGCCCGCGTGAATGAGTTTTCCCGGTATAAAAGTCCCGCTTTATATTTTCCCGGTATAAAAAGTATACATAATCTACCCGTAGCTTATATGACACGTTCGTAGATTTACCATAGCAGCGCCATCTATTGATTACTTACTCAACCCAGTCGAAAGGTATCGACATCTGTTAGAATCATTTGGAGTTAACAGATAATTGTGACTGTCAAATAATAACAAATAATTAGCAATAAATTAAAATTGCGACTATAATTTGAGATTTAAACTATCCTATCTCTCAAGTTGGATCGAACTGCACATGGTGTGCGAATTTTATTATAATCGGTTAAGTGGTTTAGGAGTCCATTGAGGACAAACATTGTGACACGAGATTTATATATATTAAGATTTATTTATTAATGCAACTTAGTTCACTGGCACCAACTTATGAGCAAGTGCGGCTCGAACTATCAAGCGTGCATGTTACTCATCACGTAACTTAAAAATCTATTCATCAATGGATAGCTTCTAAAAAGTATTAGAAGCTATCTAAATACATCACAATAAAGTAGCTACAAACCAGACAAGCTATATAAACTGTAGCCAAAACGGCATCGCGAATGTGTACCTAAGTCTTTATAAGTGAATAATAAAACGTCCCGTTTAGGGACAAATGTGTTTTGCAGAGCTATGAAACTAGGCCGCTGTCAAATGAGGCGTTTTAAAAATAGGCTGTATACCTCCCAGCCTCGGACTGTACCACTTTCACCGCGCCCTTGTGTCACCTTTCGACGGCTAAATTTGAATGCACTCAATTAAGCTCAATTAAAATGGTACGATTTAAGCTAGTTCAAAACACGTGGATAAATGAGAATTGTAATTTACTTAAGGACGAACTTGTGAATGAATAGGTAAGAGGTTTTCCATACTGACTCAGATGTTCAAAAATAAAACCTGTAAAGATATTTCTGGTAGTGAGCGATATTATTTGATATCTAGGCTAGGCATGGCCCGCTCGGACCACCCTCTTTATACACAATGTGTTTCAGGCATTTGATATTTAAATTATAGAAGTTAATTTCTTGATTTTTATTCAATATATTTTTACATATTTATTTTACACACACACACACACACACACACACACACACACACACACACACACTCACACCTTTTATCCTCGAAGGGGTAGGCAGGGGTGCAACTAGTGCACCCACTTTTCGCCGTTATTCCGTCCCATGATGTGATAGGGGCGAGCCTATTACCATATCATATTATGATACTGAATAGAAAAATCCAATATCACTGCCCTACCCGGGGATTGAATCCGAGACCTCAACATTGCAGTCGTACCGTAATACAATTACGCCACCGAGGCAGTCAGTATTTATTTTAATAGATTGCTATTTGATATCAGACTGCTTACAAGGCACTGTGGACGAGCACCTGGCTATGAAACGAGAGGCTGTAAGTTCAGTTCCCACGCGAAACCGAGCCAAGCTTTTGTACGCAAAGATATTTTTTAATTTGGTTATTATGAAATCTATAGTTTCGTAGTTCCTGAAGCTCACAAATGTAATACAATATAATATTTAATAGTAACTTTATTTAGGGTTCATGTATGACCCGTTAGGATAAGATTTTATATTCAGAATATTCAGTTTACAAGTTTACGATAATGATCTATAAAGGCAACATTGACTTAGTTTAAGTTACGAAAACAGCTAAAAATTGTATCGTACGTCTTGCGCGGAACCATTTCGAAACATTTTTTTTAATAGCAATGGTCATAAAAAATTTACACCCTCCTTGTGTTTAATTGTTTAGTACAACCTAAGGGTACTTCCTTTGATTAATTATATACCTAGATAGAGTGACGCGCTGCAATGAAACTAAAACAAACAGGCCAACTTTTCTAAAGCTAGTATGCGTGACAGCTGTCATACGCTATCGCTGCATCATTCTGCGTATCCTTGTGTGCGCGCATAATGATACCAGTTATTACATGGTTTCTATTAAAACGGGGAGAAAATTATATCCAGGAAAAACAACAAAAATTAACTCACTCGAACTCATTTAGTGGGTAACAGTTGGCCTCTATTTTTTTCGACGCCTTTGAAACGTCCAGTGTCTATCTAGGTATATAATTAATCAAAGGGTACTTCTTACCATAACCTGTAGCACCACCACCCAAAATCTACAATTTCAAAGTACTGTGCCGCATCGCACTGCAATTGACCTGGGTAACACAAGTCTCACGCCCGAATTCACTAACATTACTTAGCTAAGTACAGAGCAATGCTATAAGTATGTTTCTTAGTGCTTACGGCAGGACAGCCTTCGCAGTGCATAGGCATAGGGGCGCTGTGATTGGATAAAATTGAGATACAATTTGACTTTAATTGACTGTCAGATAAACAAGGCTCAACAAAGCCAAAGAAAACTATAAAATAGCAGACACATTGCGCGTTCGGGCACAATGTGCGTCCTCATGGTGTTTATGAATACGGCTGTTATATCCAGTAATTACTTTATTAACTAGCCTTTGCTAGCGGCGCCGCTCACGTGAAAAGTTTTCCCGGGATTTCATCGAAATAGGTTCAGTAGTTCCAGAGATTACTTCCTACAAACAAACTCGCAAACTTTACGTCCGTATTATTAATGCAGACAGATCAATACTCACAGTTAGGCGGTGTCAGCGAGTGTCCGTTCTCCTCCGCCCAGCCCACGGGGTGTATGTACGGCGATGTGGGGTCGACCCAATAGTCGTACATCTCGTCCCAGCTGTCGAAGTTGATCAGCATTCTGTTGTCGAGGGTGTCTGAGATCGTCGCCACGCACACCAGCTCGTTGTTTCTGTCTTCAGCCTCTAGCTTCATGCCGATACGGAAGCAGATCGGCTTGAACATCTGTTGAAAATAGATATTAATTTATCTGTATACTCGGTCTATATGCACGCGGGAATGTTTGCCGTTAGGGCACAGTTTAGTGAGTATATCCCCTTGGTAGCCATTCGCACTATGAGGCTCAAATGGGCTTCATTACTAATATACTAGGGAAATCCCTTTTCTTCTTTTATCTTGGGAATGTAGTCAGTATCTAATAAATATATACGCGGGTAAGACATTTTAGTTATAGAATGTTTTGTCTTCTTCCTTCAAACTCAATTCAAAATTCGTTCGTAGAAGACAAAACATTCGATTACTAAACTAGGTTTAAAAACTGTTTATCAATAAGGCCGTAAATGTATGAAATACGAAGTTATTATAGAATGTCATCCTGTCAACTTATACATTAATTTGGGGCTAACCGAACCTTTCTCCTCTTCCTGCTTCCCATTTCTGGTCCCGGTACTTTGCAGTTATAAGCCAGGGGTAGTTTGTAAACTGTTAGCGGTGATATCTGGACACACGACAGCAGTCCACAAAGAAAAAAAATTAAGACGAGTGGGCCTCACGCTCGGTGATACCCCTGCCCGTAAACAATAGCAAATACATAAGAACTTTGAATTACAAATTACACGTCTTTGACGTAACTACTTTTCTTTTGTATTTCACACACGTCAATCCAACAATTTTTCTACAACTTTGAGTTATATGGTAACTCTTATGTTATATGGACTACTGCTAAACAAAAACCTGCAGATATTAGAGATTAAAAAAATTGCATACAATTCAAAAAAAATATGGAGAAAAAAATTTATACGAATTACTTACAGTGGTAGTTACATGCGGGAAGAGATGTTTCGGCGCGGCGATAGCCCTGATCTGCTTCAGATATAGCGGCCAGGTGAAGTTGGAGGCGGTGTAGCTGGCGGGCGGCTTCAGCGCGCGCCCGTTCTTCTCGCACCAGCCCGGCGGGAAGATGTCGATCGAGTCTGCGTTCACCCAGAAATCATAAATATCTTGGTACTCATCAAAGTGTAACCTCATTCGGTACCCCTGCACCTCCGCCACGGAAACCACGCAGAATAAGGACGGGTGCTGCGGGTCGATTGCTTCCAACCGCATGCCCAATTTGAATCCATTTTTATTGTAGGGGAACGAGTTTTTGAAGAGCTTCACTGGCGCATCCTTAGCCTTGCAGATGTCAAGATACCGCATCCACGAGAACCCGTTCTTCCCACACATCCACGGATACTTCTCGTTCTCAATCAAATCCTCGCTCATTTTAAGTAAACCGGTCTCCGTTAGTTGAGTCTCCACCGGCATTGAATCGAAATGCTTTAACAACTTCTCCTCTTTGCTATCGAGTTTGCTGTCAGAGTCGGACAGCTGTTTCCTCATGAGCAACTTCTTCATCTTATTCCGTTTCTTCATCAGTTCAGACCGTTCTCGGTCTCTCTTCTTCTGCAAAACCTTCTCCACTTCGTTCTGACACGTAAGACTGCAGAAGTTCGGCGTGATGAACTCGGCCGCCATGCCATGACATCCGCAGCCGTCGCACCGGTACATGTCTTCGGGAGAAGTTGGTTTTTTATCTCTACCCCTATCCATTCTTTGCTTCAGAGGAGTGTGATACTTAGACGATTGGGTCATCAACATCTCTGCCTCGTCGACACTGTCGATTAAGTCTATGAGTCCAAACTCATTCGTCTGAAACTGGAGTTCACTGCCTTGCAATAAGGCGACTCCATTATTCCATATCAGTCCTGGAGGATCTTCTTCGGAAGGCTCCTCTTTTTTTATTCTATTGCTTTCAATAGAAGGGATGTACCCGTCGTTCTTGCCAGAATCCAGTTTGACTTTATATTCTTCTTGGTCTGAATCACCAAGAATTTTGGCGTCCAGATCTTTTTCTAGCTTTTCATCGCAAAACAGAGAGGGCACGCGGTGATCATCATTATTCTCGATCTCCACTGCTTTTTCAGGCACCCTCTGTTGCGTGAAACCTATTTTAGAATTCTTATTGGAAAGATTCTCGGCACAGAGGGATATGCGTCTCTTTATGTTCGCGTTTGCAGTTTTCCTCTCACTGTTATCAGAATTAGAGCGTCTCAGTATAGCGGGAGCTGCAATGGTAACGGTCCCGATTTCATGTCTATCAATCATATTTCTGTTCAAAAGACTTTTGCCTTTCTCTGGAATGGCTAAGGTAAAGGACTTCTCTCTGCCTTGTCCGCCGTCTTCATTAGCTATGGACACAGTATATATGTCATCGTTCATAGAAGCGTTTGTCTCTGGTATTGACAAAGTATATTCTCCTTGCTCTCCAGTCGGTTCTGCTCTTGATCCCGGAATAGATATAGTAAATGACTTCTCATTTTTAGGGCTTTGGGGTATTGAGTTATCTTTGCCATTTATGTTGATAAGTTTGGCCAATGGCTGTAGAGGAGGCATTTCGTTGGCGTCCATCGGTCCCGTATCCCGCATCACTGTGATGTTCCCTTGGGGATCATTCTGTATCTGCCCGTTTGCAATTTGCAGATTTATTATTGGTCCTTTCGACGCCATAGTTGCCGGTAGTGTCACTGGCAGAATAAACTTCGTATTCTGAATTTTTGGCATTGGAGTTATGAATAATTTTTGATTGTTTGGATTAATGTTTGCCTGGTTATTTGATATGAGTATTGATTGGTTTTCTGATATACTTTTGTTAGGTTTTTTGACTTGGCCTAAGTACGCTATGGCCTGCTTGGACGGTGTTCCCGGTGCTATGCTTACTGGCACCATCATTTTGTCGTTGGTCTTTGGTTTCTGTATAACTATGGGTTGGCTCGTATTCACTGGAGCGAGAATGGATGATTTGTTCGGATTCGTAATTTTAGGAGCTATCGTAGGCTTATTTACATTTGATATAAGATGTATGTTGGAATTGCTTGTTACCTGAAACAAGAAGTTAATTATTTCTCCAGGTTAAGTTGGAAATTTGCGAAATTAGTTACCTGGGAACAGACAAAGATGTGACTGAAATAAGACGCAATTAAAACTAAATACTTTGCAGGAAGTAGACACGACGATTGAAAAAAACTTATATGAAGTCCATAAACGTTACAGTAGTTTTATGATTAACGCATTAAATTTTTACAGTTTTCGTTAACTTTAATTTGCATACAATAACGTAATTTTGAATCTCTCTTTTTATTAATTATCATACATATTTTATCCTGAATTAATGTTACCGTACACAGGCTAAGGATAAGGCAACGGACAATAACGCCCTCCTGAGTGGTTTCAACTTTCAGATATTGTAGGCGGCTAGTCGTAAAATCTAAACCAAATCGTTTCGGCAATATAATATTGTTAAAAAAGTGTTACTTGATAAGGCCCTAAGGTAGCGTGATATTGACACTGTCAGATTTTATTACAGTAGGTAGTTCTGGTAGTAAACATAGCTATGTAATTTTCCTATCGCAATTTCTACTATTCAAAAAAACCTGAGCGCTATCAATTTAGTCCCGTCCGCGAACATTAATATTGGTGTTTAATTTTAGCATGTATAATTTATAAAATCTACTAATTCCACTATACACTCACATATCACCACAAATTGTTAAGAGGGGTTTCCCCCGCATGGTCGAGGGGAGCATACCTATCGTAGTGAGTTAGTGTATCTTTCTAATGGATACACTAGGGGAAAACCCGTAATAGTGGATCGTTTGGAAGGGTAGCGTTCCGGGTCAGAAAGTATACATCTAATTAAAGAAGCCGGCATAATTCGTCAGGAGGTTTCTGAGACTTTAAAAAGACATTTTATATAATATAGGCTGGCCGACGACCGAACTGACTGGCGGCAAGGAATTCCATCCAAATAAACTCAGGATTCCCAGAAACTGTCACACATGTATGAAGAAGCCCAATGAGGGATTTTAATCAGTTAAAGTCCTAATGCGGTTGCACATATTGCTAACTGAAACGGAAGGTCAATAAATCCGTTATAACTGTACATCCTTCATAATGCAGTGATTTAGATTTTTCGCGCCAAAAAACATGGGAACATACTTTACTTCGGTTATACTTATTTGATAGGTATATCCTTACTTATTAAGGTAAATGCAATTGGTTTTGTTGGTTTGTTCAAACTTCTCACAGCAACAAAGCAAAGAATCGACATGATCTTTGCATAAAGATAGTATGAGGGCAGGGGCTATACCTAAACTGCTTATTATTCCAGAAACATCTACGATTCATGAGGGACTGTTGTACAGAAAAAAGTTCCCAGACGCTATTGAGTGCGGAGGCTACTGTTTTTATAAGGATATGTATTGATTACTAAAATTACAGGAATATTTATGACTAGTTTTCATATTAACATGGGGAAAATTATTTGTAACAATGAGGAAATTCAATTATAATATGCTGCTTTTTTTAAAAGGGAAACGGGTGTTTCTCGAGCACCACTGAAGCTGCCATGATTGCCCACTTCCCAATAAAAAAACGTGAACTTTTGAAAAAAAAGGATTCAATGACACTATCCTAGCGCATCATCCTGAGAAGTCTGTTAATGCCCTATAATTATAATGGTGAATATACCGTTGTTTATGAAACACACGTAAAGCACACTGCGGCTCTACCTACCCAGACGGACTGTTGAATATCAGAAACCAACCAACAAAGCAAAAAATATATATGTTCACTGTAAAATATCGATATTTAAAACAACACTGATTTATTTATCAATACATGTACTTTTCATAGTTTTACTATAAAATAAAATATATAGTTTAAAAATTTTATATTTCAGTATAGTATCCAGGTTTGTAAAAAAGTTGAGTGCTCTGGATTATTATTCGCGAAATAAAAAACAATATATAACCAGTAGGTAGAAAAGTTACTCCTAGGACAACTAATATAAATTTAAATGAACATTCACATTATGGATAATCAAGCTCTCTTGTAGTTGTTTGCCTATAGAAAGTTTTAAATTGCAGTATAACAATATTATCCATCAGTCAAGTTTATTGTCCTATTTCTCCTTTGCAATGTGATTAAAATATCATCAAAGAAGCAATATCAAAGATAAACTGACATTATCACCAATACGATTTTAGATATAAATATCTGCATATTTTTTTGCAATACCATTTGAGTAAAATATTGCATTGTTAAATATTATTATTATTAAATTTATTTAAAAAAAAAGATTTGTGCACTAATTTTATTTTGTAGAAAATGAGTAACTTAAATTAAATATACTCATCAAGACTCTCCTATAGTTTCTATCAATAATTACTAAATGTAAAATAGATTTCCTGATGCTATAATAAAATAACCTCCGAAGTTTCAAAACTATGCACACCATCAAATACTATATCTTTCATGTACTAAACTAATGCAATAAAGATGTTTGTTTAAAACATACTTATTTTCTTTTTCTGTTTTAGTTTTTCAAACTATTAAATATTGTTTTAAGTTTTTTTCATTATTCCTAATTATTGTAATATGTATTTTAACTTTACTCAATTTTATATGCAAATTATAATGAGAATGTAAATAAATAGCATAGAAGAAATTAAAATTACTTTTTATAAAATAATCTACTGCATTTTATATTTTACTGTGACATAACACATTTATTTGGTATTTTTGCCAAAACAAATGCGATAAAAATCTGAAATGTCTTAATCGTCATATAAAAAAAGTAGCATTAGCTACAGTTATTTGTTAATGTTATCATGAAAGAGACAAACTGATAATCAATAATATTAGTGATTACACACTAATATTAGGATTGTTACACTATTATTTACTCACAGGCCTTCTTACTATGATTTGTGGTGGGTTTCCACTGCTGCTGGCTTGGCTGATGACGTCCGTGCTTGTCACCGGCTTCAGCCCATTTGGAGTCTGTATGTACACCATGTGCGGCATCGCTCTCGCAGCCCCTCGCAGTTGGATTGAATTATTAGAGGAATTAGGGATTTGCACCACAGAATTAGGACCCATTTGAACTTGTGACACTGTAGGTGAATTGTTCATTTTAACTTGAATACCAGATGAATCTGACAGTTGGAGTTGGGATGAAGTGGACACTGTCAGGTCCGAAGTCCCATCTAGATTAGGCTGTCTCTGGTTAGAACCCATGTGGACATGAATTATAGAACTGTGAAGAGATTGATTATGATTTTGAATCAATGGCATAGAAGGCAATGTTGGACCAGTCAGCTGTATATTCTGACTTGCTGTGGGAATCTGGAGTGGTACATTTATTGTCTCACCAGCTGATAATTGAACAGGGACACTTGTAGTCCCTGACACTTGAAGAGGGAGGCTAACAGGTGCTATTTGGAGAGGAACTGTACTTGTAGGGCCTGACAATTGAACAGGCACATTAATATTGGATGTAGAGCCAGGAATTTGTACAGGAACATGAACAGTGGACAACTGGAGAGGCCCGTACGGCGCGTTGTTGGTGTGTATCTTGACTGGCGCGATGGAGTGCGTGACTAAGTTGTGGGTGATGGGCATGGAGCTTTGCGGCGCCTGCACCGACGACACGATCATGCTGCTCGGAATTGGCGCCTGAAACACAGCGGTGCATTACACCACCAGTCGCAGCCACACGCGACGTACGTGACAACGAATGCAACTCAACTCACGCGTAATGTATTCAACAGCACATTATGATGCGAGTTATGGTGCGTTAGGTTGGCGCCGAGCGACGTGTGCACGGATTTTAATAATCTTTTTTTCAAAATTTCAGTTTTCGGATCATCAAAGTTTTGAAGTGAATTGCATTGCTGTGCGTCCATTTCTCGACACAGTCAACGACAGCGAGCACATTACAGACGCTCGGTTATCTTTTACAATCCATAATTGATGACCTGCAATGCATTTAAAAATAAAATATCGCCAAGTGAAAAATCATCAACGCACTATTAGTGCGCAACGTCCTTGTGGTGAAAAACTTTTCGACTATTGTCATACTACGATGCTCCATTTAAAATAATGTAAACACATCCGAATTGGTTGCACGGAATTCGTCGAATACATTTTTCTTTGCGAAGACTGTCGCACTCTATCAATTGTGCAGCTACTTTTACGTATCCACAACCTTCTACTAAAAGTTCAATAAACACCTAAATCGTAACTTATTACTTACATTTCTCTAGTCCGATATGTAGAAAATGTCTGCATGTATCACTTGAACTGTTACAACATCGCTATCGTGTTGAAAACCATTAAAGAAAAATAAAATACATTCAGTAAAGCGACGATATTTACCTGCCCAGCACAACTGGTAATGAATCTGACAACATTGCCAAAACGTTGTACATATTTGTTATGTTGGTACTCACAAAATTTTCGGCCAATCATAATGCAACATTTTAATGACGAAGCTTTCGCGCCCGATAATTCAGCTAAAAAAGTCAAGTGATAAGTTTATAATTAAATTCAACTCTACGACATAGCAAAGTCAAAGTGGATAAATATGCCATAATTTGATTTGTTTAAGGTGAAGAATGTTATTTTTGTACTTTATTTCAGTATTATAGTGCAATCAGAACATAATAGAGTAATATTTTCTTGCGCTATCTTTGACATTGTTGCTATGCACACAAACAACAATACACAATTATGTAAATTGCGAATATGCTCATGCTTAAATCGTCAGCAATAAGGGCTATATTCCCTTAAATAGGTGGAAAATGTTATTGAAATGTAGTACTATTAAAAATTTATACGATATATTCATCCTTGCAAAAATAACCTAAACGATTAGTGATGCTTGTAAATTGAATAAAATTATGCGATAAAATTTACTAACTTGATAAAATTAAATATTCTCAATATAAAATAATTTCCGATTCTGTTAACGGAAACGGATGTTAAAATTTCCACGTTTCCCGCTACCAGTATCCGTTCTTTTTTTATAAATGGACGATTTGTTTAAAAAAAAGTGAGGGCATAGATTACTATAAAGATTGGTACAGACTGAAGTGTTGTACTCTGTTTGGATCAAAAATAACTTGCATTTCACAGTATTCTTTTAGTGTATACTAATATTATAGAGGAAAGATTTGTATGTAAGCATGTTTGTAATGAATAAACTCAAAAACTACTGAAATGGATTTCGATGAAATTTGGCACACGGGTAGATCATGTCCAGGATTAACACATAGGCTACTTTTTATCCCGGGAAAATATTTTTTATCCCGGAATAACTTTTTCACGCGCGCGAAGCCGCGAGCAGAAGCCTAGTAATACAATAAAATGCGCTACTTGAAGTGTAAATTAGTGCTAAATATCTGAAGTGATGAAACAATATAGCCAATTTTATCAAATATACCGTCTCTTTCAACCACATAATTTTTTCATAAGCTTAAGACATGGTAAATCACCTGCTGAAAAAAAAATTTTTTGTTTATTCATTTTTTGGGTTTTTATCTGATTAGTATTCTGTATAATGACTGCCTCGATGGCGTAGTTGTATTGCGGTACGACTGCAATGCTGAGGTCTTGGGTTCGATCCCTGGGTCGGGCAAAGTGATATTTCTATTCAGTATTTTTCTGGAGTCTGGAATTTGTGCCCCGTATGGCGATAGGCTCGCCCCCTATCACATCATGGGACGGAGTACGCACGGTAAAAAGTGGGTGCATTAATTGCGCCTTTGCCTTCCCCTTCGGTCACAAAAGGTGCGCGCGCGCGCGTGTGTGTGTGTGTGTGTGTGGTAAATATTTTTTCTCGGTCGTTTGCTCATCCTTTGATTCTAGTCTCCCATGCATGGGTTAATTGCTTAATCTATGCTAATACTATAAAAAGGAATTATTTGTATGTTTGTAACGAATAAACTCAAGCCCTACTGGATCGATTTAAAAAAACTTTCACCAATATAAAGCTAGATTATTAGCGAGGAATATAAGCTACTTTTTATCCCGGAAAAAATCAGCCGCGAGCAATTCTATCTATTAAATATAATATCATTTCTACTGTATTTAAAGCAAGGGCTTTTAATACAGTAGAACAACAGTAGTGGAGTAAGGATCCCACTGGCGTTTTACGAGCGTCGTGGACGTTTCTCCAACGTCTGCGCAGCGTCGCAGCGCGAACACTTGCCACTAGAGAGACGCCAACGCTTGTAAAATGCCAGTGCGATAGGAGCCTTAAACTGCATAATTACTGGGTTCATACCTCCTTAGCTAGTGAGAGGGTTTAGGAATCTTTTTACGTAAACTCTTAAACCTTCATTATTTTTTAAAGGTGTCAGACAAAGATTAATTTTTCAGATTCTGAACTCAGAATGCGATTCCGGATATATAGGGACAGCCTTAGTTACGACCATAGAGTTACGACCATTGACGGTTACGACCAAGTTACCAAGTATCTAGTTTATTTGTCTGTTTATTTGTCTCTGCAAGTTACGACCATCATCACAAATCACAACCGTTATTTGTGCTGTTATTTCTGCCTGATGACCGAAAACTTTCCATACATGTATCACTCTCTTATTTAACGCGTTAAACTTGTATATATATAATATATATGTGTGTATACTCCGTCCAACCACCGATCTGTACTATTTACCAGTCCAACCATTTATTTTACTTTTGACAGCAGTTTTGGGGGGAACTTGGAAGTGTCATGAGGTGCTCTTGTTTTAATTCTTTATTTTGGTAATATTTAGTGTTATATTGCATAATTATGGTGGTATATTATCCAATATAGTTCTATTAAAGAGCTCAAATGAAGTGAATTGAAATAATTGTGCTAATCAAGTGTTTTTTTTTGTTGCCGCCAAAACTCCTCGATAAAGTCTTGGTAAGGTAGCCACTGCTTTACTTCGACATATTACAGATAATAAAATAGACACTTGACATTGGCAAAACGTGAACACAAATGCCATTATAAAAAAAAAAAAAAACTTTTGACAGTTCGGTTTCTACTTTCTAATCAATTTGGGATGTACTAATGCGTTACCGATTCGATTTCTTGTAACAATCGATTTAATTTATGAAGAAGTTTTGATCGATTAAACCCATTGATATGTTAAACATTTTGTATTGTTTTATAAACATACCAACACTGCCATACTTTATATTTCAATGAAAAAGTTTTGAATTATCTTTGTTACACAATCAATGGGCTTAACGAATATCGATTGATAATTAATATCGGAGCTGAAGAGCAAGTCTCTTCACTATGGAATAGAAAAAAATGGCGTCCATAAAGTAGTCAATTATTTTGTTTTCGATTCCTTGTCAATAATTATAAAATTTCATTGGCGTGCATATGTCAAAAGTTAAATAAATGGTTGGACGGAGTATAATTGGTTTCTCGGAAATGGCTCGTCCGATTTGGATGAAATTTTTGATTTGGATAGTATGAGCTCTAAAAATGAAATTGGGGTATTCTGTTTTTTTATAAACCCCAAACTTGTGGGGTTAGAAGGAGGGAGATGCTAAACCGCTGAACCAATTGTAATGAAATTTGGTATGGGGGGATATCTTGAATGTTGGAAACAAATATGGGATATCACTTTTTATTAATTCCTATTTAAGGGGGGTAAAAGGAGAGAGAAACTAAACCGCTGAACCGATTGTAAATAAATTTGGTATAGGGATATCTCAAACCTAGAAAATGAACATAAGATGTTATGTATTTTTAATACCACCGTAATTAAGGGGGTACAAGGGGAATAAATAAAACTGTTGAACCGAATGTAATTAAATTTGGTATGGGAATATCTCAAAAATTAATATGATATGTTAATTCTTTTCTTTTTCTCCTAACTAAAGGGGATAAAAAGAGGAGAAACTAAACTCCTGAACCGATTGTTATGAACTTTGGTATGGGAATATCTATAACCTTAAAGATAACTATGGAATATTTTTTTTTATCCTTAACTACGGGGGTTAAAGGAGGGGAAAAAGTATTATTGCTCCTATGCTCTTATGCTTTAGTTTGGGGATCACGTGAAGCTTGAAAATAAATATGACATGTTCAGTTTTTTATTAACCGCTAAACAAGAAGGTAAAACGGGGAAAGAAAATAAACCGTTGAACCGATTATGGTGAATTTGATACAGATGTACCTTGAGTATAAATATGGGATATTCATATTTATTTACCACTAACTTAGGGCAGCTAAACGGGGGAGAAGCTTAACCGTGAAACATATTATTAAGACCAAATTTGTTGCGGATATAATTATCGTAAACCATGATAATTAATATAGGACATTCGTCTTTTATCAATTCGTAACTAAGTGAGACAAGGGATCAGAACTGAACCATGTATCTGCTCGTGATGTAATTCAATATGGAAAAATTATGAAACCTAAGATTTCTATATCTTTTTTCTAAATCTAAACCGCTGAAGAACCGTTTCATTTTTTATTAGTAAGGTTACTGTAGGTATCGACTCATTTAACAGTCGTGAATATTTGCTTAAAATGGAAAATGTTATTAGGACTTACTTTAAAGTAATAAATGCCATTTACAGTATCAAAAGATCACCCGAGCAAGGCTCGTTCACGCAGGTACTTATAATTATCGTTGCCAAAAACCAAACCCGGATTATAAATTGAATGGTTCATATTAATTATGTTTCGTTTTTTATCAGGTTATATTATGGAAAATGGAATTCTAAGAGCATTTAACTAGTGGAAATAGACAATCTCATTTGAAATAAGGAAGATCTTATAAAACCTCGGTGCAATGTTATTTATCATATGATGTCGTAATGGCATGTTCATTCGGGCTATTTAGCCTTGCACGCGCTTTGCTACAGACACTAGCAATTTCAAAGTGGTAATGAAAAGCTGCGAAATTTTTATTTTTTTACGTGTATGAAATTAGTATCATTATTTTTTTTCCAATTTTATGGGATCAATTACTTCGGCTTTGACCAGACGATATCGATGTTAACATACATTCACATCTCTAAATGTCACAATTCACGTACCTACTGTCAACTGGCAAGGCTGCAGTGTTGCCAGATTAGGCGACTTTTCGCCATTTAGGCTACCTCGGAGGGTGTCGGGGCGACCAAAAATCGTGAACGGCGACTGGTCGCCGTTTAGGCTACGCGAATGGCATTCAGGCGCCAATTTGGGCTACTTTGGAAAATGTGTGTTATAAACCTTGTTTTTGTCGGATTTGAGGATATTTTTAGCTTTGAGAGTACAAAACATGACAGAAATTTGGAATTGGGGACCTTGTTTTTTTTTTTAGCTCTTCGCGTTGGCGGCTGTGAGGTTTTTTGCTCCTTTGCCTCTCCATATAGGGTGCGGCGACTTGAGGCGACTTCATAACGATTTTTCGGCGACTTCATCCGTCAAACATCTGGCAACACTGCAAGGCTGTCAAGATAGTGTCATCTGTCACGTAATGGTGTATATAGTTTAATTTGTTTTGCATTTCGTGGTAGAAAACAAATAATTCATGCAAATAAACCAAAAAGAATTTTCCGATTTAGCTTCTAAAATAAGAAAAGATTTTCATTTTGGTAATCCCATTCGTGCCTTCTTTGTGTTATTTACCAAGGCAAGTAACCCTTGTGGTGGATTTAATATTTTTACAATAATTACGTCTGCGCCTATTTCGTCTACATTACATTTTTCTAAATATACATTTTAGGTATTAAACTATATTAAGAATAAAGTTTCTGTTTTTACGTATGTATATTAATTTGATTTCTAGAAGATTCCATTCGTGTTATAGTTTGAAGTGCAAACATTTATATCTCGGGAAATATTTTTTCAAGTGTGCTAATACTTGTACATGTATCTATTAGTTGGTGTACTTAATTGATCAAGTTATTGTAGAAACCTACTTTACTCAAGGTTACTCAATTTCTTTGAATACTCAATAATACAGCTGTGAAGTGATTGTTTTGGTTGTGTGGTAATATTTATGCATTGACCTGATAATTATAAATAATTGACAATGGAAGTTAGCTCAATGAACTTGTGTCCTTGGATTATGCATATTGCATGTATGTTCTAAAAAAAGTTTTGTCTTTTTTGTCACCTATTGGTAGTGTATTTGATGAAATTGATGACGTTCGACTCAACCTAAATTTGTAATAATGTTGATTAAAATGTTTGAAGTTATGCCCCATTAGTAACAACCCTTTTTTCCGCTAAATTCTCTATGCACCAATGAAAACAATCAATCACATATAGTCTATGTTTCTGCTTTGGGTATCAAGTACTTTGAGGAACTTTTTGCATAAATATTATAACTTTTCCTTATTTGCCTAAGTGACCGCAAGTATTATCCACAATAGGGTATTTTACTATGTTTGATTTGGACAACTATTCCATATCTTATAGCCCTTTTGTGAAATCAGCAAGGAAATTGGTTAAGAAATGAAGCAGCAATTCATATTTAAATTTTGCTAAGTGCGCATAGTGGGGATAGTGCATAAACTCTTTCTTTTGTGTGCATCATAGTGTGTAATGACGGCAACTAAATAAAATTGTCTCTTTCGTTTTTTGACATTTGGCCGTTCCATCACATTTCAAAGGCTTGTTTCTTTCAAAATCTTGTTGAATTTTTACAGGATTTTAATTGTTTTTAGTTATATTTTTAATGAAGTAACTTTGATAAACGATAAGACCGCCAATTGTACCTGTTCTCTGTCATTGTTTTCTTAATCTTAAGTACATTGTTTTTGTTTTTGGTGTACAATAAAGCTTTTAAATAAATAAATAAACATAAAAAAAAATATGGGTAAAATAACTATTGTGAATATTTCGCACCTTTAGAACGAAAACGACACAATTCATAATGATCGAAATATGAGTTATCGTCATAAAATGTCTTGAAATGAAGTTCTAGATAAAACAATAGTTCAAACACAGCCATATTCGAGCGGGAACAGGACAAAACTGTTATATCCGTCCCTTTTTATTATATTTTAATAGGAAATATACCAGTTTTAAGTCATTTTATGACGATAACTCAATTTTCGATTGTTTTGAATCGTGTCGTTTTCGTTCTAAAGGTGCGATTTATCTAGGATCCGATGGTACATTGTTTAGGGCTCTTTAAAACACTTAAAATTTCATAACAGGGTAGTTTTCTATGTTTTATTTTGTACATTATTTTGTATCTATAGGTAGGTACATCATCAGTGACATCAGCATCAAAATTGCTTGAAAAATACAGCAGTTATTTATATTAGAGAATTCGTTGAGTTTTAAGTCATTTTATGACGATAATCCAATTTTTTACTTTTTTGCATTGCGTCGTTTTCGTCCTAAAGGTGCGATATGATAAAGCTTTTAAGTATGTTGACATATTAGTAAAATAACTGAGGTGGTTATTTCAAACACTGATTTAAAATTAACTTATAAAAAAAACAATGTTTTTAAGAACTGAGGACACATTTTTGTACAAAGTATTCTGAAGTTCTGAAGTCATTCGATATAAAGATTATATTCCGCAGCCAGTTCCAGCATAAACATGTTTGCTCACCATTGGCAATCTGGATAAGCCGTGTAACTAATGTCATAAAGGCAGTGGCGTAGGGTGGGTTTTTGCTGCCCGGGGCAGACCTAAAATTTGCTGCCCCAAGGCACCAAAAACAAGGTAACTTCAACAAATAAGCGTCACGCGTAAACATCTCACATGCGTCACCAAAAGTTAAAATTTTTAAAAGGTTTTATTTTACACATGTTGCGGCCCCCCTAAAAGTTTCGCCCGTGGCAGGCCGTCCCCCCCCGCCCTAACCACGCTACGCCACTGCGTACAGGCCATAGATTTTGTAATTTCACTGAATGAGATCACTAGTTGAAGGCCTTGCATTGTTCCCCATTTCAGTGACAGGTAATCTATACTTTGTCACACTTGTGGGGACGACGAAATAAAATATAATTAGCAAACACAAATTGAGGGCCATGGTTAGTGCCCGACTTGTGTTAAAAGTATAGACTACTTGTTGTTTTGTCAAATAGGTGCACAAAAATTGTAATGAGTTAATATTATATTATCAGCAGGTTAGCACAAGTGCTGTTGATGTTGGAGGGACAAGATGAGCAGCCAGCACCAATACATGTCGGTGAACAACACGTCTAGTTCGCGCGTCGGGGACATCGAGCATATTAGTAAGTGTCCATTGAGTTTTTAATAAATGGATGGTACCTTGTGCCATTTTTTTTTATTATGCACTAGGTGTTGCTTGTGACTTCGTCCCCGTGAAATACGTTCCCCACTCCAAAAAATCCTAGATCACTGTAGCTGTAGATCCATAGCGCCATCTGCACGACGCCAGCGCCATCTACTTAAATAAAGCAAATTACCGGGATAAAAAGTATTGTGTTAATTTATTTATTTAGTTTCAGGAAGGCTTACAAACTAATTATACTGGTTTGGATAGGGAACACTATATTGTAAACAAATTGCTGAAAATAAGCCTCCACCAATAAATAACTTAAATAAGCAAGTCGTCTATCAAGTTAATTAAGGAATTTATCTTACATAATTACAACAAGTGCCTTTACAATACTAATGTGTCTATGTTTTTGTTACGGTATTTATTTCATTATCGGCAAAGAATTGCTGTGTTAAGAATCCAGGACATGATCTATCCGTGTGCTATCTTTAATCTAAATCTGTTCAGCGGTTGTTGCATTTATTTACAAACATCCAAATATTTTCAATAACTTTCACATCCTACTAATATTATAAACGTGAAAGTTTGTAAGTATAGATGTATGGATGTTTGTTACTCTGTCACGCAAAAACTACTGAACGGATTTCGATGAAATTTGGCACACGGGTAGATTATGTCCTGGATTAACACATAGGCAACTTTTTATCCCGAGGAAACTCATTCACGCGGACGGAGCCGCGGGCAAAAGCTCGTTTATAATATTAGTAAGAAAAGTAAGATATTAGTAAGAAGTTAGGTAAACATTGATTAGTAAGATTATGCAAATAGAATGTTGAAAAAAAAATTATGTTTTTATAAATTTAAAAGCAATTGACTATTTTTACCTCCTGGTGTTTTTTCACCATAAAATTTCCAAAAACAAAGAATTTGTAGACTTTTTTCGTTCAGGTCACCTGTCAGAGCACATAGGGTCGCTATGCCTCTCGTCAGAGTACTCGGACGTGACGCTCATAGTGGAGGGCCAGAGGATCCCCGCGCACAAGGTGATCCTCGCGGCGAGCAGCGACTACTTCAGGGCCTTGCTCTACGGCGGCATGAGGGAGGCCAATCAGGTAATGCTTTTAAAGATAACTTTAGTGAATGCTGGGTTAGGTTAGGTTAGGTCAGCAGGTGTTCCAATATATTTTTTTTATATAAATCTTTGGCCTCATTTCATTTACATTAGTTTAAGTACCTAATGTATTGTATTGGAACTATCACTTTATAATGAATGAAGAGAAAAATACAACGTTAACATTTAGTATCTTATTGCTATTGTATGTGGTGTAATTGACAAGATTAAACCAAGACATAATTTGTTGCAAGGCTGCATGTAATGATTGTTTTTTTTTAGGCTGAAGTGGAGTTGCAGGCGCCCCTGCAAGCGTTCAAAGCACTGCTGCGATATGTCTATTCCGGTAATTATAAAAATATCTATGTATAAACAATTGGTTTCATATTATGTAGCTATCAAATAACAAATTATTAAGGCAAACAACATAGTACACATTTTTTGATGTAGCATTATACATATTTTTTAAATACATAGTTAAAAAGAATATTTCCTATTTTGAAATAAAATGCTGCGTTTCCACGATTCAATACTGCCATACTACTCGATAACTGAGCACATACAACACTACGATTCAGCACATGCGTCGTTGAATCCAGGACAGTATAACAGGGTAATGCAAGGCGTGTTGCCAGGTCACATGGGGCTGTCGATGCTGCGCGAGGAGACCGTGCTGGACATGCTCGGCCTGGCGCACCAGTTCAACTTCCAGGAGCTGGAGGCGGCCATATCAGACTACTTGAGGCAGGTGCTCGCGCTGAGGAATGTCTGCTCCGTGCTTGATGCTGCCAGGTGGGTCCCATGCCTATCCTATTTTGAAATTTATGGCGTCAGTAAGTTTTCGGTACTGCGTATACAGGTCGTGCAGTTCCTGCATCGATAAATCAGGAAATAGCCTAAGGATTCACATTTCTGAAGTTCATTAATAAATAAAAATAAATAAATAAAATAGTTTATTCATCACGTAGGCGAACATAGTTGCACTTATGATAAGTCAAGATACATTAAATTAATAATAATAATTATTACAAAAAGTCACTTATATAATTACAGACATTTATATAGGGAGTAAAATCAATGAAAAATAAATAAAGAAGCCAAGCTCGGGCTGGCAGGAAAGAGAAGATAAAAATAATAAAAAAAAAAAACTGAATAATTTTTATAATAATAAAATAATGGAAGGAACGCGTCGCGATCCTCACCGGTGAGGACACTACAGGCCCTAACCTAGCTAACCTACCAGCCTTTCACTAGCTACCTAAGCGATGACTACCCGAAGAAGAAAGGCAGAAAGAAACTCCGGGCTTACTTTTTTGTCATCATTTGTCCATTGAATCTTTATAATATTTTTTTTCAAGTCTTTTACATACAAAGTCAGATTAGTTATATAAGCTAACGCACACACATCACCGTTAAATTGAGATAAAATTCAATTGAAGGAATTTAAAAAACACTAAACTCTACACCTAAAAAAAATCATAATTAGAGAAGAGAACACAAATAAATAATTATTAATTAAACGGTGTATAGAGTGCATACGCCTACATTTACAAACATAATTTTAGAATTTTATTTGGTTTCGAGCAATACGCACAATTTAAATAATTTATAATTTTAAAGGCAAGCGCAACACAATGATCGGTCGGTCGTCATTAACATTAAATGGTTATATATTAACGCGAGGATAATTATAATTGAGGTATATATATGAATGTCAAATAAAGATTTAATATTAATTATGATGTCAATATTGTAGATGAGTACACATGACATTTTATGCAATTATCTTCTAATATGTGTTAACATGGTTGGCCATGGTGTGCAGGACCAATTTTCCAAACTGTCTGATCATCAAGGAAATCCGATACATTATAATACCTCTTAGACATTAACTCGCGCTTAACGTAACACTTGAATTTGTGTCCGGGTAGATTAGTTATTTCGGAGGGAAGTTTATTATAAAATTTAATTCCATTTGCTAAATATGATTTACTTGTTTTACAGAGCCTAAAATTTGGAACAACTAGTTTATTCTTATTTCTAGTGTTCCGACAGTGCAAGTCACTGTTTTTCATAAAAGTACTAAGGTTTTTGCGAACATACATAATATTCTGAAAAATGTATTCGGCCGGCAAAGTCAGTATATTGACCTCTTTAAACAGTTGTCTAAGAGAATCGCGAGAGCGAAGGTTATAAATAGCACAAATCGCTCGCTTCTGTAAGATAAAAATGGTCTGCAGATCTGCAGCAGCAGCATTGTAATCAATATTGTTATCTATACTGATGTGTTAAAGAGGAAATGTTTTTTAGTTTGTAGGGGCTAATCTCTAGAATTACTGAACTGATGTTGAATATTCTTTCACTAATAAGAAGCTACATTACTCCCGAGTGCCATAGGCTACTTTTTATCCCGAGGAAATATGTATCCCGGAAAAACTTTTCCACGCGGGCGGGGAGGCGCGGGCAAAAACTAGTACATAATAAAAAAAAATGCTTATATCAATAATATTTTGGTAATTAATATGGTTAACAATTCTATTAAAATATGCCTAACAGAAATTAATTAAAATCAGCTTTTTAACATCACTGATTTATTGTGTAGTTAAACGGATATCACCATGATTTCTTAACTTGTCTGTAGGTTGTACGGCCTCGATGCGCTCATGGACTACTGCTATAACTTTCTAGACAAAAATGCGACCGACATCCTACAGCACGATACGTTTCTGCAGCTCTCTGTGGTGAGTTTATCCCCTGCACATGCAAACAAGGTCACGTCTATATCTTTGAATCGGAGGGTTCATAATATGCAATCCACGGCCCATTAGGGGTCAAATTTATTTATAAAAAAAAGCATTTTTGGTCCTGTGAACTATGCCCTCACTGCTGGTTCAGCTCTCTAGTCTTGATGGATTAGCTGAGTGGCTACTTTCGTTATTTTCTGATTTTATATTATTGAAAAAAAAACTGGGCAAAATTATTTAAATGGTAGAAAGTTGCTGAGTGCAAGCTGCTTCCATCATCCAGGAAATATTTAGAAGAGGCCTGTGTTCAGCAGTAGACGTCTTGTGGCTGATGATGATGTCTAAAAATGTAGTATGTAACATATTTGTTTTGTTTGTAGGAAGCATTGCAAGGTCTGCTGGAGCGGGACTCGTTCTTCGCGCCCGAAGTGGACATATTTAAGGCTGTGTGCAATTGGTTCAACGCCAACCAGCTGTGGGTCAAGTCTGAGGGAGGACAAGCGCAGGTGGTGAGTACCAAGTGTACGCGAGAGGGAGGTGTGAAGGGGTCCAGGTTCCATAACGATGCAACATTTATAAGACCCCAAGCTGTAGTGTGATATGATGCCATAAAACACGAGGCAATAATTAAGTATCTATTAGTTTTAGACACATTAAAACCTGTATTTTTCATGAAAATGCCGATACCACATTTCCCCTAAAAGTTCTATATTAAACTTGTAATTTTCTGAAATACCTTAATTACATGCCACCAGCAAACTTGCCTATCTTAAAACGGATAATTTGTTTAACCAATTACATCAAACTGACACTATATGTAACAATGTATTACCCTGTCCGGTCCAGGAGAAGATCCTGAAGTGCGTCCGCCTGACGCTGATGAGCCTGGAGGAGCTGCTGACGGTGGTGCGTCCGTTCGCGCCGGTCACGCCCGACATGCTGCTCGACGCCATACAGGAGAAGACGCAGACCAAGAGCACCGAGCTGCGGCACCGCGGGATGCTGCGTGAGTACTCCATTATAGCATTCATAATATTTTAGGTCTTTGGTACCCCTATTAGTTTATCTAATTAGTTCACCTATTTCATCTTCCCGTGGTGGGGTAAGGGGCGAGAGAAAATTAAATGGGCACGGGGGCACAAATATAAAAATAAATCACTACCAATATATGCCGCCAGATCTACATTATCTTTATTTTTTAAACTTATTGTATATGTCGATAATATTCTAATTGCATGTTATATTTTTAAAATGACATATTTGAATTGCCAGACACACTCTCACTCAAACTCAAACCCAAAATTTTGTTTATTCAAATAAACTTTAAAAAACTCTTTTGAATCGTCATGAATACTACCGCTTCGGAACGTGTTACCGCTGTGAAGAAGAAGCGGCGCAAGAAACTCCCTAAGCAGAACACGATCTGTCAATATGATATATATATTTTTTCCAATAATGTCATAGTAATTAATTTTTTTAACATGTATTAATAAATACTATCAATAAATAACATAATAGACACAATTTAATTATAGAACATGTGTGAATCTGAGCAACCTAATCCCAAGCATTTGTATCTTCAAGATAGTCTCTTATACTGTAATAACCTTTTTTGCAAAGACGTTCTTTGGCAGTAGTTTAAATTCCCTATTTTCTTATCCAGTGCCAGAAGAGAACGTAGCGACACCCAAACGTGGCGCGCGCGTGATCTCCGGCGACATGCGGTCCGCGCTGCTGGACGGCGACACCGACAACTACGACATGGAGCGCGGCTACACGCGCCACACCATCAGCGACGCGCCAGACAACCCCGGCATCGTGGTGCGCCTCGCTACCACCACCATCATCAATCACATACGGCTGCTGCTGTGGGATAGAGACAACAGGTCATATCATAGTTTGATATCTCTTCCAACCTGGTAGCATTTTATCTTGTCGTTCTTGTATGTTCGATTTAAAAAATAATCGATAATAACGTAATCGTTTTTAACTATGAATCGATTAAGTGAATAATCGAAATAGTAAGTTTTGAAATACCGTATTTTATGAACTTATTCTAATTGCCATCAATTTAAATTTGGATATCGATTAACGATTTATCGATTATTCCGATTATTCCGATTCAATCGATACTAATCTCCAACATTATTAACAGATCGTACGCGTACTACATCGAGGTATCAGTGGATCAGAAGGACTGGGTGCGCGTGATCGACCACAGCAACTACTTCTGCCGCTCGTGGCAAAACCTGTACTTCGAGCCGCGCGTCGTGCAGTACATCAAGCTGGTCGGCACCAGCAACACAGTCAACAAGGTGAACGATCTTTGTGTTGTGAGTAAGAATTGTTGTATAAAACGAGAGATTGGTATGTACATTGTCCATGGTTGTTGGTGGTTGGTTTTGTTGGGAATGTTCTAACTTGCTGGTGGGATAAGTGTGGGTTGGTGGTCGTTATGTTGTTTTTTTAGAAGAGGAAGTAGTTTAGCTCGTGGGTCACGGAATGGTGATCAATGCCCAAAAACATCCATAAAATTGTGTCCTGGTTGATGTGTACAAGTGAGAACATACTTATCAATAATTCAAAAAGATATGTATCTTTGCTAGTAGAATATTTTGTACTTGAATGGACAAGACTTAGCATGGTGACAACCCTAATGTCTTTTAGAGTTTAGTGCCTCTGCCAGGATGGAAGTGGTTAGTGGAATGATGATGTGTGTTGCGCAGGTGTTCCACGCGGTGTCGCTGGAGGCGCTGCACACGGCGCGCGTGCCGCCGCTGTGCAGCGGACTCATCAAGCCCATACACAACGTCGCCACCGTCGAGCTCTCCGCCGTCGTCATCGAGGGCATCAGGTGAAAACAGCTTTCTTTTAATATTTTTTTATTAAGCTATTGCATAGCTTCTATCGCGGGCCTTGAGTGTGGAGACAGAATCCAGAAATTCCGTAACGAAAATAACCTGACATCTTTTTTATCTTACTAATATGAACCTTAAATACAATGCGTAGAAGCTATAATTCTTGAAACGAGTATATTTTTATTTATTTTATTTATTAAAGTCATTAAAACCATTTCTTACTAATCTAATATGAACCTTAAATACATTGCGTAGAAGCTATTTCCCCAGCGTTGGCACGGCACGAGTACAAAAGAATCGAACGTAAGATTCTTTTTTAAAATTTTGATTTATTCTACTTTGGTTGTGATGACCATTGCATTTCTGACATTTATCAATAACAAGAATATAGCGTCTACATCCACATCCTTATAGAAATTCAACTTAAATCACGTAGTGTGTGGTGCTGCATTTGCGTAACACACACTTATGGGCTGAAGTATATGGCACATATGGCTGAGGTCCTGGGTTCGAATCCCGGGTCGAGCCAAAAACATTGTGACCTGGGTTTTCCCATCTTAAAAAATTACTCAATCGCAGCTCTGAGTCATGAAGTTGGCGGTGTGATATCACCGTGCCTCGGAAAGCACGTAAAGCCGTTGGTCCTGCGCCTGATCTCTCTCCGACCATGTCGGACTGCCGTCTCACCGGACTATGAGAGTGAAGGAATAGCGAGTGCACCTGTGTAATGCGCACACACTTGTGCACTATAATATCTCCTGCGTACCTGGCTGATCTCCGTTGAGATTGGCCGCCGTGGCCGAAACTGGCTAGGATGATTTCATGGCACAAAACTGTTTACACCTCCCATCAATTTGTCAGTCGTTCCCGCAACGCGCTCCTGAACGGCGACACGGAGCACTACGACTGGGACCAGGGCTACACGTGCCACCAGCTCGGCTCCGGCGCCATCGTGGTGCAGCTCGCGCAGCCCTACATGCTCTCCTCCATCCGCATGCTGCTGTGGGACTGCGACTACCGACACTACTCCTACTATGTCGAGACGTCGCTCAACTATTGGGACTGGGAGATGGTGGCGGATCGTACACGGGACGCTTGCAGGTTAGTCACATACCGCTCTTTGTATAGACAATTCTAATCACATTTTCGATCTATCGAGGATGTTTATCTCTTGACTGCCTCGGTGGCGTAGTTGTATTACGGTACGACTGCAAGGCTGAGGTCTCGGGTTCGATCCCCGGGTCGGGCAAATTGATATTGGATTTTTCTATTCAGTATCAGCCCGGAGTCTGGAATTTGTGCCCGATATGGCGATAGGCTCGCCCCCTATCACATCATGGGACGGATTACGCTTGGCGAAAAGTGGGTGCACTAGTTGCGCCTCTGCCTACCCCTTCGGGGATAAAAGGCGTGAGCGTATGCGTATGCGTTTATCTCTTGCCGGTCGACATTTTGCAGATTTGTATACATAAGTAGATATAAGTTAGTTTGTAAAACAGTTGAGAATAAACAGTGTAAACCGAACCACCGTCTCACCAACACGTCTCCCAAACTATCCCAACACTACAATGTTTTTGTGCTTCTCTTTGTTTACCAGCAATTGGATATACAATAAAAAAAATCCCAGATGGACCAATCAGAACAAAGTTTTTTTGACACACACACACTCACGTCTTTTATCCCAGAAGGGGTAGTCAGAGGCACCAAATGCGCCCACTTTGGCATATTAACAAATGAGTTATTTTGATTCGTTTATTCTCGGGATCGGATCGAAGACTAAGATTGAAATCGTTTTTGAAAAAGGCTGTTACACGTAGCAACGCAAGTTCAATAAAATTTAAGAATGAGATTAAGTCGAAATTTACCATTTGAAATAATAAGCTATTTTGGTATTTTTTGTTGAAAAAAAGAATATGTACAGTCAGCCACATAAGTAGCTGAACAAATTCAAAGCTTAGAATCGCCTCTGCACTTTTGTGTTCTCACCAATTCTCACAATAATAAAATAAAGGAGGTTAACTTTACTACACACAAAGAAAAAAAAAAACTAAATTTTAATTAAACTTAACGCGTAGAGGCCATTTGAAATTTTGAATTTGTTTAGCTACTTATGTGACTGACTGTATTACAACAATATTTTTATCCAGGTGTATTATATTATGTATATTTTATAATGAAAGAGATACATAATTTTACATCATCTTCAGGTCTTGGCAAGTGATCTACTTCACGCCGCGGCCTGTCTCCATCATCAGAATAATCGGCACCAACAACTCTGTTAACGAGGTAAGTTAGTAAGCTTCGTGTAGTGTTTTTAGCTCGAATACTGTGAACACCCTGTATACTGATAGTTTGTTTAAATTATCTCCCGATTGAAGTTGGTACTCTATTTTTGTCTATAAATAAAAAAATATAGAAGTGTGCAGTTTTACTAATGCATTGGGTTCCAACCTAACCTCCCTGTCTACCCTTCCGGTTAAAAGACCTCCCGCAATCCATTTTAATCCGATATGGCTCGGTATAGTCCCAATTGTCTTATGGAGATCTGTAAGTTTTTGAATTTCTTCTTAAACTAAATCATTGTCACAGGTGTTCCACCTCGTGCACCTGGAGTGTCCGGCGCAAGTGGAGGAGGCTCGCGAGGACCCCGCCGCCAAGAAACAGAGGCCCTCGCCGCAGGAGAACAGGCTCAATCCTAGCAATGGTGAGATAACTGTCATAGTCTCTGAACCTATATATTTGAATACCTCTAGTATTTCAGCATATTGATGTATTACAATGCGCAAAATATTGAATTTCCATTATTAGTGGCGTCAATCTTCAAGTTTTGGGCGGCATTGAGTCCCTTAGACCCCCTTCGAATCCGCCACTCTCTACGTTAATACAATCATGACGATATTATATCCCCAGGCTCTAGCAGTGAAGCGTCCCGTGCGTCCCCCCCTCCCGCAGTGGAGGGGGCCCCGGATCCCCCCCGCGCGCGGTCCCTGCCCCCCGCTGAGACAGCCACAGAGGCAGACGAGTACAACGACTGACCCACCGTCCGACCCAGAAGCGCCGCCGCACGAGCAGACGACCTCTCCAGCTGTCTTACCGTGTGAATTGATAACTGGTTCTAGAATATTCTGTAGATAGATCTATCCATCTGTCTGTCCACTCTCAGGATATGTAAGCAAGAGTGTCATTAGACACACGAACATTAGTTCGTTGCAACTAAACTTTTTTTTTAATTAGGTGTCTTTTCCTAACATGACTTCCCTAGATTTCAATAGCGTGGTGAGGTCCAAGGAAAATATAGACCAGCGTAGAATTTTGTACCTCTCGGCCGGCACAATCTAAACAATCAGTCGAATGGTTCATCCGGTTTACTTTTTAATTTGAGTTACTTCATAAATCTATTAGCAGCTGTGATAGCAAACTTCGGTAAAATAAATACATTATAGTTTCCGAACGTACGCACTTCACGCATTGGCTCTACGCTAATAATGTCTAGAATCTTGAACTTATTTAGTTATACTTATATACTTATACTGAAGTTTTTTGCATCTTGTAATATTCATCTATTAATCAAGCACATCATAATATTATATTATATAAGCAAAATAAAAAATAAGTGACTTAAATGTTACCCAACAAAACTATATAGAGGGGGCTACGTCCCCCAGCAATCTCCTTAATCGGGACCTGCACTAATTGAGTTAGTTTGGAACCCATACATAAAACATTAATATATGCAACAATCACAAGATTACCTGTTTAGTTATTTAGTGTGTAAGCTCATTTTTCTAGTCTTTACTGTGTATGTTGTAATTTTCTCTTCTAAACATAAGGGCGGTTCTTGCATGATTTGATTTTTCGATTCAACAGTCGATATGTATTCGATATCGATTGTTCAGATGTCAGTACCTGATATTCGCAATATCGATACTTCTTTTGGATACATAATATGGACTGCGATTTTTTATTAAATAAAAAAACATCATGTGGAAGTACAATCATGTCCTCACAAAGTGAGCTGTTATGGCTGCCGTAAATGAAAACTGTTCTTACAGTTTTTGAGTATAATAAAACTTTTGATCAAATTAGTTGTTCCTCATCGATTGGGAAGAGTTTATTATGCAAAAATCGCTCTAAATAATATAATAATTAAGCACAGTTTAGGTAAGTTTCTTAATTTTCATATTATCGATAATTTATATAATAATGTAGTATTGAACAATTCTATTTGATTTTTTCGTGTAATGCAAGAAATCTGTCAGTTTATAATACGTAAAATATTATTTAGATTTTAGAGTAAGTCATTATAAGTATATTACGGAAAACTTCAATAATTTTCATACGTTAATATTAGTGAATTTATATAGGATTGTAGAGAAGTTCTAAAATTGTTTTAAGAAATGAATATTGCTGGAAGGGTTTACCTAAGTGGTGTGATGATCCTTAAACTTCCAAAGTAGAATGTAAAGGGTTGACAGTAGGACTGTTGACCCTGTCATATCATAGTGAGATTATTAAATTGTCGGCAAAATTCCATTATTTCGATGGCATTTGAAGTTTACACACTCTTCTTAGGTCTTAAGCCAGTGTGGTAGACAGTTTAACCCATTTCCTTCGAGAAAGAGGCCCAGCGGTGGCTCAGTATTGCAGGGCTGATATTCCATCTGTGCCACATGCATTATAGTTGTCGTCAAACAACTTGAACTAATAGGCGGCGCCTGAGCGGGGTGCGGAAGGCAAAAGTTGCCTGTGTGTTTAGAATGTGGCCAACAACGCAACTCGTAAGACGATCTCGTTTAATTTTGATTTTTGTGATTGGTCGAGAGACTAAAACGTCAGTCACGTTTTGGTGTCTCAACCAATCCCAATAAACCGAGAGTCGTGTCATATTTTTTTGCCATATTCTAAGTCCACTGATCTATCAATCGTTCGATCGATACGCCGCGGCCGTGGCCCCGCGGATACATTATAAGCCATCAAATATTATTATCTGGTACTTTATTGGTGAAGATTTGTAATTAGCATAGGACTATATTACTGTATGTAACTACTACTGATGATATTTGTCTGTAAATCTTCCTAAAATAAATAAATAAATACAAGCGATGGTTCAAGTTGTTTGACGAGAGCTATAAGCAGATTACTGCCTACAAATGCATGTCAAAAAATTGCTGTTCTAAAAATCTTAAGAACGAATATGTATTTAGCTTATTTAATAAAAATGCTACAAATGCCTGCCTTCCCTTGCCTTAAGGGCTCCCCTAAAGGTTCAAACGTTTAACCACCATGTGATAGACCATTTAAATGTTTCATTTACAGCAGGGTCCCTCTTTAAGGGACGGTCGGTGCAGTCGGGCATAATATGTGTACAGTCAGCAGCATAGATATCTGTACAAAATCATAATTTCTAATCGCCTATATACACGTCAAGTTAAACTGAAACATTTTTTCTTCGTTTGAATTAAAGTAAATCTCTTTTATTTTATTTTTGTGAAGAGAAAAAGAAGATTAGTAAGAACACAAAAGTGTGTAGATAATTTGAAAATTTGAATTTGTTCAGCTACTTATGCTGCTGACTGTACAGTAGGCTTTATTTAAATAATACAACACGTATCAGGTAGTCAATAGTTTATTAAACTGCAAGTGTAGTCGACATTGATGAAAGAATTAGAATATTATGTAGAAATATGATAGATTAAGGGTCGCCATTTATTACAATTTTATTTCATCTCACGTTATTTTTAAGTCTTATTCAATGTTTAGATTTATAAGGTTTTGGTTGTTATTTGTTTTCATTTATTGTTACTTTAAAGGGACCCTAAACGCAAACACAGTCGTCTTGATATCGCTATTTTGATACTTTATTGGTCTTTTGGGGTCCCCTTAAACTGGAGTGTGGTGGATGAAAATGCGCATTAATTACTCGATTTTAATTTCAATTCTGTGTCGTGCGCCGTGAATGATTTTATTTCTTTTTAATTGTACCTATGGATAAGTCTTATAAAATATAAATTAGAATTTTGTGACTGACGAATGATCGATTTTTTTTATAATTTTATATATGTGATTCAAGTTTGACACTTTGAATGTCTTTGTGGGTTAAAAATGAGATAAATTGCAGGTTTCGAGTTTGAAAAATATATTTATTGATTTTGTTTATACATTTAAGCGTTTGACGTTTGGCATCGCATTTCAGGAGGCATTCAATTTGTTATAAGTAGATGAGAAGAAATGTACAAGTAATTTGGATGGCGTGAGGGTGACGGACGTAGCATTTAATTCCTGACCAATGCTTCTATAGAGATCTTAATTGGTAAACTCTTATCAAACAGTGTAAAGACGCGATGCAGCGCTCAAATAGACGGAAGTCAACAAACAGGGCGGTTTTTGGTTGATACAACATTCCCCTTAAATTAGGGAAAGGGTCAGAAAATATGAGAAACACTTCATTTTAAAATGTTGTTGCTTATATTTTATTATACTTGTGGTTCCTTCTATAACGAGGTCTGCTCACAGAATCACAAAATTTCTTTAAGTATCTTTGGGTCTAAAATGGTAGACTACGTTCCGTCGCCAAAAAGGAAAAGGGTGCTTGTCTCTACAAGTGCAAAAGTATTATTATAAAGAAAACAGAATAATTTTTGGGATTTCGCTCAAATAAAGCGGACCACACACGTAGATCATTATATCGCGAGTAGTCGGTAAGTTCAAGCGTTATGTGGCCTCTTATTGTACAGTCAGCAGCATAAATATCTGTACAAAATCAAAATTTCAAATTGCCTATATACGCCTTAAGTTAAACTGAAATATTTTTTTCTTCGTTTGAAGTAAAGTAAATACCTTTTATTTTATTTTTGTGAAGAGAAAAAAAGATTAGTAAGACCACAAAGGTATGTAGGCAATTTGAAATTTTGAATTTGTTCATCTACTTATGCTGCTGACTGTACATTACAATTATAGTCAGTGTACAAACACACATCAAGATAACGCATGGTTAAGAAATCAGAACAAACTCTAGTTATATTACAATTATACATGCACCCTTTAGGTTACTGTGATACAAATTTAAAAACATTACGATTTTGTTATATAGTTTAAGACAAAACAATGTGTTAAGTAAATTTTGGATAATATCTTCGTAATTAGTGAAAGTTGTCTGTTTATGCAGTCTGTAATATGGCGTGATGTTATGAATAAAGGATTTTGGAAAACAGCTAACTGTTTTATTAATTGAAATACTAGTTAAATACACTGCCTCGGTGGCGTAGTTGTATTACGGTACGACTGCAATGCTGAGGTCTCGGGTTTCATCACCGGGTGGGGCAAAGTGATATTGGATTTTTCTATTCAATATCAGCCCAGAGTCTGTAATTTGTGCCCGATATGGCGATAGGCTCGCCCCCTATCACATCATGGGACGGAATACGCACGGCGTAAAGTGGGTGCATTAGTTGCGCCTCTGCCTACCCCTTCAGGGATAAAAGGCGTGTGTGTGTAATTAAATACAAAGTTGTTTTTTTACCATATCAGTGAATGTATTATTTTATCTCTGACAACCCTTTTGGGTATAGAGTGTCAACATTATATTATTCTTATGATGAAAGATATAATTTGGTCCACATATACATTTTCTAGATATCTTTAGGGGAGGCTTATGTGGCTGATGATGATACATTTTAAAAATATTCTGTGTATCAATTTTGTAAGTAAATAAAACAATATAACAATTATTGGTTTATTATCATTATGTGACTTGAGGTCCTCGTTCTCTGACCATAGCTGTGTGTTTGTGGAACAATTTACTTGGGTCAACAATATCAGGATTATTCTCATCGGCAAAGTCATCCAGTCTCTTTCTCAACAGCAGCTTTAGTTCTTCTATACTCTCTTTATCATTTAATGCAGAAATTCCTATAATATCCTCAAAAGATATACATTTTGCCGGCCTTATTTCTTCTGGAATTGTGTGCAGAATATCTTCAATGTTTCTGTATGCTTCTTTGATTTCATTAAATATCTGTTCTGCTCCTTGTAAATCCATTTTATTTACAGCTAAGACTGCTGGTTTCTCTAGTAACTCTGGATCATAAAGCTCTAATTCCTTATTTAGTAACAGGATTGTTTCTAAACAAGACCTTCTGGGATATTTGGGGCTCAGTTGAAATCCTTTTACATCAGCTATGAAAAGTAATAATTTAGTTCTTTCTACATGTTTTAGAAACATATGTCCGAGTCCTACATTGACGTGAGCGCCTTCTATTAACCCTGGTAAGTCTGCAATTGATATTTGTCTCTTATCTGAATACATCATCACACCTTTGTTGGGTTTTATGGTTGTGAAAGGGTAGTCAGCTATGCGAGGCTTAGCCCTTGATATTGCTTTTAGTAATGAGCTTTTCCCAGCATTTGGAAACCCCACTAGACCGATGTCTGCAATCAACTTCAAATCTAATCTGATGTGATGTGCTTGACCGAAGTGGCCGAGGAAACTGTTCTGTGGAGTACCGCCAGGGCCGCCACGCGCTATTATGACAGTGTCGTCTTCATTATCAACCGAGCCGAGAACTTTCCCGTCCTCTCTATACACAGTAACACCCAATGGAACCTCTAGTTTTACGTCGTTACCTGGATTACCAATTATTTTTGTTTTTCTGCTGTCTTCACCGTGTCCGGCAGATATAGTTTTCCCTCTGTATTTCGCCATGATATTTTTGAGATTAGCATCTTCCCTTCCGACGCAGTAAACACAGCCACCTTGTCCGCCAAGTCCTCCAAACTTTGGAAGTCCTGTTCCACCAGTACCGCCTTTTACATGTAATCTCACTGAATCAATAAATCTGCTTCGAAGATAGTTCCGGGGTTTTCTAAATTCTTTCGCAAACAGCGTTCGTAATATTAAAACCATTTTTAATGTAAATTTTAACGAAAATAATAAGTCGTCTTACTCATGTTTACTTTTTAAGTTGTTTGGTTATTTTCTATCTCCCTCTTTATTCGCGACAGCTATTATCAGCTGTTCCAAATATGATAATACTTACAGCATAAACTTTTAAAGGTAAAAGTGAATTTTTAAATGCATTGCTCAATATTTAGCTAAGCAAGTATGAAACGCACCGTGAAATATTGAATTTATCATATTAGACATTTCTTGTCAGTAATGTCAGTTGTCTGATGTCTCTTATCACCGTATCACCGGGTACCTAATATGTTTTGTAAACATTGAAATAATTATACCTATCAACTTCTCTGATACTTTAAGTTTATCAGTGCTTGTAGTATAAGAAAGGTTTTATATCCACCTAAATATCAATATAATATGTGTTCGCTCGGTATTTTTCTTGTACTTCTATGTCATAATTTCGTCCCTGCAGCCTCTAGTATAGGTGACCGTTCAAATATATACCAGAATTGCTTGAAATTTTGCGTAAAGGGTAATTGCACTAGTGGTAAGACAATTACATTATATTATTAAACGATTTTGTGAATAATATCTCGGATTAACTTTGTATAATATCTTCATTTACCAACCGCTATTTCAGACGGATATAATTTCAGCCCCAAATCTAGTATCCAGCAAGATTTTTGGTGTAAGTTGATGGGCTGGACTTGCTCCGATGAATGCAGGTATGCCTGCATGTGGAACACTGTCAAGAAGTTCCAGTCACAACATGGATATGTGCCTAAATTTCATGGCAAGGTATATAAATCAAAAATAAATATAAATACAGGCTGGATTAATAAATCCAGCCCGTATAACAATATGGGTTGGCAACTACATCAGTAAAATACCTATCTTCACTGTTTTAGCTCAAAAATCCACCCTGTACACCTCTACTTAGATACAATTGCTTAGCTTGGATGAGTAAACTGAAGTATATTATTTTCATTTTATCCCATTATTTATTTATTTATTATTTATTTATTTTATTTATAACTTTATTGTACATCACAATATAACATTTCAACATAATAAAAATAAGAATATTACAATATATTATAGCGATATTGATTTTAATGAAATGGTTAGCAAAAATCATTATGGTGGCTCCATCTCTTATATTAACTGGTATCACTTTTCTACAGAAAACCCTAAATTGGAGTATACATTTTTATAATTGTAATAAAATAAAATAAAAATAAAGTAAAAGTTTATTTACTGCACTATACAAAATTTTAAATCAAAAATAATAATTTCTAGGCAACTTTGATTAATTGTTCAAATTCCAGTGGCCGTTCACAAGAATGCTGGGCATGCAAGAGCCAGCTTCGGCTGTAGCTTCAATGCTAAACTTGGCTACCAATGTATACATGTATGGGAAGATACGCAGCGAGTTCACTGTGAGGAAAGTGCCCATAGTACTCTTCTGGCATGTGTTTGCAGTTGTAAGTTAATATGTTTTCTTAATTTTATCAGTCGTAATATTTTTTTTCTGGGTGCAGAAATAAAGACACCACTAGATAATTTTTTGCTTAACATTAATGCCAGTTGCAGACTAAGAACTATGCTAAGTTTGCATAGCTGAGGAAATTACACTTATAACCATATCATAGTTTTCATTGTTTGCCGCCTGCAGTCTGCACCTACGATTAGCAAGCTATGCTAAACTAACTTAGTTTTTGGTCGGCAACCTGCATTATTGGTCATTAAAACCATTTTTATAATCTGTGGAAGTTCAATAATAATGTCTTTTTAGGTGTGCATGAATGCATGGATGTGGTCAACCATATTCCACACAAGAGACACAGATTTTACTGAGTTTATGGATTATACCTGCGCTTTGTCTATGGTAATGGGACTGTTTATCGCTGTCGTTGTAAGGTGGGTGAAAATATTATATTATGTATGTATAGCTTTGGAGTCAGTTTATTATAGATTTGTTTTGCATTAGCATATTATTAAGTATGTATTTAATAGGCGATTTTATTACCCGACTGCGAAAGAAGGAGGGTTATGTTTTTCAAGTGTATGTATGTATGTATGTATGTATGTGTGTATGTTTGTATATTTCTTTGGCACGCCCTACAGCCTAAACGGCTAGTCGTATTTTTATGTGAGTGGTATCAATAGATTCGTCTTAGTCGTGAGAGTGACACTGGGTACATCAAAATAAAAAATAAACAAAAATAAGGATTTTTGGCGGCAAAAAGAGACCTCGAAAAAATAATGTTTTCAAAATACATCTAGTGTGGTATCCAAATAAAGATTTTTTAACGGTGATTACGAATATATAATAACTTATATGTTTTATTGAAGTTTGGAATAGGAAATGCTAATAAAGGTGCTTGAGAACTAAAAAGATGGCAATAAAAAAATTTGAATATTTTTTTTTTGATTTTGAATAATCTTAGTTGACAGTGTTCACAAACGCAGTCGGAGGCATCTGCTCACTCCGAGATTTTGTTGTTCTACCTATATCACCAACTAAATTATGAGAAGTGAGCATGTTATGCCTCTGGCAGCGTTTGTGAACACTGTTAACTAAGATTATACAAAACCAAAACAAAATATTCAAATTAAAATCTTGTTTCTATCTTTTCAGTTCTTCAATGAATTTAATAAAGATGGCAGACATAGAGGCAGTCGGGATTTTTGTTTTTCTTAAATATTGTTTTTTGAAGGTCGATATTTTTAAGCTGAGTTATTACCTATAGATCTTACTTTTTTTTGTTGAAATAAATTAAAATTAACAAACTGCTCGTCTGATAGTCAGCAACACTATGACTATCCGTTTACAGCATCATTACCACCTTAACTTTGAATTACAAATCACTGCATGGCATAAGGTATTGCACTGCGCTCGTCAGTGATGAGTGACGAGTCATCACCTTGAGAATTTAGATGTTAAGCCTCATAATGCACAGTAATAACCCTGGTTAAAATGTCCTATCAATCCAACACAAGTGATTAGATAATGTTACTTGGAGACAGAGATAAATAATGTGGGAAATCCTCTAAATCTTATATTATGGGATTTCATGAAGAGTGCCCATGGTTTGCGCCTCAGGTACCGACTTAGGTACAGGAGGATGTTTTATTATTCCGGTATTTTGATATTTAATATAATGTTGTACAGGCTGTTCCACAACAGGAGGACATTCACAGCTCTTCTACTAGCGCCACCACTATTTTTCTTCGTGACGCACGTCCAGCACCTGTACTCCGGGAGAATAGACTACGATCACAACATGAGAGTCAACATATTGTTTGGTAAGCACAAGAAATTCGGTAAACGAGTTGGTTAGTTGTTTTTTTTTTATCGGGCACGATAAAGTCACTCCACCTCGCCTGATGGTAAGCGCGATGCCATCCAGATAGAGTATCGAATGGCAGCAGATGGTTATCTAGTGTCATTCGACACAATCATGCCGGCCTGCTAAACTGCTTCTTCACGCTACGGCGGAAGGACCCAGGATTATAGGAAGGAGGGAACACGTGCGCCGGTAAACTATTCCAACGCCTGATGGTGCGGCAAAGAAAAGATTTAGCGAACCTATTGGTTCGGGCCGAGATGGTTTTAGCCATCAAGCTATGGCATCGCATGCCAGCTCGCGTGGTTCTGCTGAGGAAAGGAGAGGAGCGGATCAGATTAAACAATTCCTCAGAGCATTCGCCATGATACAGACGGTAGAACACGCTTAGAGAAGCGACATCCCTCCGTAACTGTAGCGACTCCAAGTTGCTCGTCACGTCTTCATCATTAACAATGCGGATTGCCCGCCGCTGCAATCCATCCAAGGCATCGAGCAAGTATTGGGCGGAACCGTCCCAGAGGTGCGAACAGTATCCCATACCCGGCCGTACCTGTGCTTTATACAAGCGGTAGATTTGACTGGGCGTGAAAAACCGACGCACCTTGTTCAGGATTCCAACCCTGCGTGATGTGGCAGATATTACGCCTTCGATGTGATTCCTTGGATTCAGATCACAGCGGATATCCTTACCAAGGATACTCAGGTCATTCTGTGATAATTTTGATATAGTATGTAATATGATCCCCGGGTCGGGCAAAGTGATATTGCGTTTTTCTATTCAGTATCAGCCGGGAGTCTGGAATTTTTGGCCGATATGGCGATAGGCTCGCCCCCTATCACATCATCGGACGGAATACGCACGGAAAAAGTGGGTGCACTAGTTGCGCCTCTGCCTACCCCTTCGGGGATAACGGGCGTGTGTGTGTGTGTGTATTATATGGTTGTAAAAACTAGTGGCACGATGTTATTCTGAACTGATATAACCTTTCGAATATAGACCTTCACCTTTGTCAACAGGCGTGGTGGGCTCTGTGATATGGCTGTGCTGGTCCTTCTTCCATTACATAGCTGGTAGACGGTACATGTGGCGCATGATCGCCTTCACCCTGCTGTCTGGTGCTGCGCTCTCCCTGGAGGTGCTGGATTTCCCCCCCAAGTACAATTGGGATGCGCACGCGCTGTGGCATCTGGCGACGGTGCCCTTGCCGTTCCTGTTTTATCAGTAAGTTAATTCCTGTATTTCTGTTTAAGTTTACAAGCGCGCTTCCAAAGTATCGATCTACTCTTCAGGTACTGGATCTCATGGTAGCCAAATCTTTTTAAAATCTAGTATAAATACTTACAAGGAGTATTCATTAATTCAAAGCTGATATTGTAATTAACAAAAATATTTATCAATCGTTTAGGGTAGTGTACTCGACGGATATGAAAATGACAAAAACAATATTGAAAATACGTATATTTTTAGATTCGTGATACACGATCTACGGTGGATGCAGGGGCTTGATGAGTTGCAACTCAAAATGGCATAAGGTGGTAAGGATGAGGACTTAGGTTTGGGAGAGACGTAGCTAATATTTGGCTCACCTATGTATGACTCTGGGATTAATAATCTAATTAAAAGTAAGACTTACGTAAAAATGCAGCTTTTAAAATTAGCATATTTTAGTTATTTCGGATTTTTTATACGAAGGCTACTTTTTTAAAAAAGGCGATGACGGCTATTTTTTGTATAAATTGTGGTTGCTTGTTGAAATGTTTTTCTGTTATCAGAAGAGTAATGTTTATGAAGTATAAATGTTTAACAGCCTGTCTACTTATGCTAAAAAAAATGGGCAATATTGTTTATAAACTATTTTTCAATATGCCTAGTTGGTATTATCAGACAGTCTGTCCCAAAGAGAATTATTATACTACTGAAAGTTTGTCCTGTGCGCGACGTGCAACGTGTGGAGCCAAACGATTTTTTTACGTTCTAACTTAGTTCTAATAATTCAATTTTTATTAATGTCCCAATTAATTAGAGCTTGTGTTACAACTTTCGGTTTCCGCTTCCAACACGTCATATAAATATGATCTGTTTATTTAATTATATAATAATTTATTTAGAATTACAAGCTACAAGGCTCTGTCTTCTGTTACCAGCACGTCTTATAAATAATTCCTACCTCATTATACAATATTTATAATCTTATATTTAATTAATACTGGCTGTATTTGATATAGAATGTTTTTGAATTTTAATGTGACGTGGCGAGGAATAATGTTTTATTGAGAACACTCTTGATGTATTGAGAGAATACAATAAATATTGTAAATGCTGTGCCTATTAGTTTTCTTCACCAACAAATATCCAGCAGTCTTTCTGTGCATCCCGCTCTCTATTTCACTTGTATTTGTCATAATATTATTATTACCTAGTTGTATAACAACATTTTATTTATATATAACTTATTGAAATAAATAAATAGACGACAGCACTGTAATTTTATTTACCACTTTCAATTTGACAAACAAGCACTTTTACCACATAAATATTCACAGCAGTCACAAGACGTCACAATCAACCTTCAATTATGAACTTCTTCCACTGCTCACCGCAGCGAGGCTTATGACTCTTCAGCCATGTCAAGCCTTTGGCCATGGCTTTTCCATTAACAGCTTTTTGAACAGCAGTTACGTCTTTTAGAACAGTATTTCTCCCTATTCCATGGATGGGGTGCCGTAAAGGCATCCTGCATTCTCCAACATTACCAAAATGTTGGTAATTGCGAGGTCTACTCTGGTTATTTACTTCAGCGAGGCAAGGTTTCCTATTAATCACATCGTATCGAGGTTGGTAACTTCTTGGGTCTACCAGGACGCTCCTGGCTTCATAATTCTGGTAGTACACCGGCCGTTGTCTTGACCGTGGAGTAGTTTCTCTTGTGACCGGTTTTTCCGATGAATATCTTGATCTTGTGTTTTGGAACATAAGCTTCTCGTTCCATAGCCTTCGATACTCTTGCTCCATGTATGGGGTACGTTTTGACCTCTCCGGACTACGCTGAGCTTGGCGTGACCTCCTGCTGTGTAGTTTGGAATGGGCTCTGCTCCACTGGGTTCTATTCTCCTTACGTTTGGGCGGATTAATTTTCTGGCTGTATACAGTTTGGTAATCAGAATCGCTTGACTCCGATTGGGCTTCCGTTTCCGCTTTCGTATCCTTTTTCTTTTTGTTTCTATTGAAAAGGTTGCAAAATTTATTGAAAAGGCCGCTTTTTTTCTTTTCCTGCGAATAAAAAAATCTTTATCGTGTTATCTTTTACGACCCAGTCGTCCTATAACCTATTATGACACGAAAAGCATTTATATAAACGGCTTTTGAAAATGAGACTTAATTTACAATTGTGAAAGGTTTAAATCTACTTACGACTGTTTTTTTAACTGAGACAGCTGTCACATCGCTTTCTGTCTCACTGCTAGACGATTCACTATCTGTGCTCTCTGATATCGTCTCAATTCTCTTGCAGGCTTGTACCAAGCGTCGAGGATATTTTCTCTTTTCGTCTTCTACATCAGTCTCCGTTGAAGGCTGAGTATTATCTTCTACCGTTTTATTGTTATCACGCCGTTCGATGCCAGGCTCAGTAGTTTCAGAATGCGATCGAGTGCTCACGTCTTTGTGATTTCTGTAGAAGACAGTTGTATTTGTATTGTGTGTGTCTGTAGTATTCACTTGCATATCGGTGTTCCTAAATATTTCAGAAATAAGGTGTTTCGTATCCTTAACTTCACTTTGTTTAGATCTATTAGACGCTGTCCTTGCAGATTTTAAATCATCATATTCACTGGAAGTGTCTTTGCCAGGGACGGCAAGAGCCACAGACTTGTATATTTCCTTTATTAATTTTTCTGTCTCTTTACCTCGTTTGTCTTGTTCGTCTGTGTTTGTCGCTGCGGTTGTATTTTTAGGACTCGACTTATATTGAGAGCTTCTGTAACAACTGGTGCACATTTGTCGGCCAGGAGTATGTATGAATAAGGGATAATTTTGTATGCATCGCAAAGACTGAGGCATGCCTGGATGGCAGAAACAGTTTGAAGGCATCTGCTTAGAGCATGATGGTCCATATGGATTCATGTTGTACGGGCTGTACGTAAAACTGTTAAGAAAACTTGATCCATCTAGTAAATTACTTTGTGATGCTCCTTTTTGAATAATGGCATCTTTTTTGGCCTTGTTATCTGTGTTCTTCAACTGCGAGTTTGTCTTTACTTCTGTCAATACGGACTGCAAGATATTTTTTATTTGATTGAGGGTCATTTCTGTTTTGTCGTCAAGCTTCGGTGTTACTGTTTGGCAATCCACTGCTGAAACGACATCTGTGAAACATTCCGCGTTTTTGTGCGACGGTTTTATTGATTCAGTCATAATCACTGTTTTAACTTTTTGCACAGGCTTGGGATAAAGTTCACCAAGATCCACGCAGCAGCTTTTTGAGGACTCCATAGCTGTGTGTTGATCTAATTTGGTAACGCGTTTATCTTGTACTGTCATTGTTTCATCAATAAAGTCTTTTTTCAGTGCTTTTGAATACAACTTCCTCGTGTAATCAGGTCTGGCAGGAGTTACAGTATTATAGTTTACAACAACTGTTGGGCATCGAGCTTTAGTTCTTACGTTTTCCGGCCAACATTTCATGTCTATTTTATTTTCCTTTCTTTTGGGTAACTCTATGTCTTTTCTATTTCGAGCAGGCTTCTCTTTTACAGGCACCAAATCATAAAGACTGGAGTCGTAGTATGCATTTCTGTTGGCGTTCATATTACTATAAAATGCTAAGCCAGTGAACTCATTTACTGGACTGTTCGTGATGTAATTGTCCACATTGTGGAATGTCTCGTGACAGCAGGAACAGATGTCTGATTCGTAAGTTCGTGACTTTCGGTATGTTTGGTCCACATCTCTGCAAATGGGGGATGAGAACTGGCTGCCGTCAGAAAGGTCATCTATAATTGTTGCAGTTTTGTATTGCCTCCGGACCATATTTGAGAGACAATGTTGGTCAATCATTTCACGGTTTTTAACTGTAGTAGTTTTTGTGGCGGTAAAATCTCTAGTCGCTGATCTACTATTGTATCGAGAATTATCTGTCCGCGCGTAGTATACTAATTGCGTCTCTACTTTATGCTTCTTGGCAGCTTTCTTTTTTTTCTTGAGGAATTTCCTCCGCAGTTCGTTCAGTACCGTGTGGGATCGTTCCTCGCTCGTTAAATTCGATTTTTCTGACGAGAAACCACCGTCCATTGCTTTGTTCGACACTGCAGTCGACAATAGAAACGATACAGCGGATTTTTTCCGTTTACTGTTTGATAAAAAGTCGTTGCATTGTACGGCTTGACTTGACTGACTGCATTCCACGCCTTTTGATACAGTTGCGCGAGTCAATCGCGGGAAGTGAGAGCTGTATAATGCAGTATGGATAGCAGACGCTCGTTTATTAGCGTTATTCGAAACTTCCGATCCTTTGGTTTTGACAATGTTAACACTCTCCTTCACGATATCTTTTCCAGCGTCCTTAGAATAACTTTTACCAGCGTCTTTAGAATTACTCTTGCCAGAGTCTTTAAAATTATTTTTACCAGTGTCTTTACTCGCGTCTTTACCGTTCTCTTTAGCAGTTTCTTTTACAGTTTTTGCATCCTCTAATTGTTTTTCGAGTTGAATGATCTTCTGTTGCAGGTCGGTTACGTCGATCGGTATGCACGATATGATCTTTACTTCTGTTTGTGATGGTGTATTACCTTAAAAATAAAATTCGTGTTTAGTTACAATACTAAAGGTTATTTGAAGTTATTGTATTGTTAAAACTATGGTATCATTAATAATAATAGTAAATCTTATTCATTTGTCACCTAAGTTAAAAGCGACCCTTCGTAGAAAGTTTTCGACTCCCTTGAAGCGCTGTTTGCATTTGGTTTTGTCTCCTTCTATACTCATAATGTCGATTTTCTATAAAATAAGGTGAGTTAAAATGTTACTAATAGATTTATTTATTTACAATAACGCCCTTAATACCCTGTTAAGGTGTCAGCTATTCTAATAACTAAGTATATAAAAAAAAGTATATACTTATTTGGTATATATTTTACTTTATAAGGCTACGTTTATATTCTCAAATTTGTGTTCTAGATTATTTCCTGTCTAGCTATCACTTTGCTTGATAAGGCATGTAATAATTTAAGAATATAGATTTTATGTGGCTATAGGTATCCAGCTTTCTCATATTTCATAAAACTTTACTGTAATTTGCAAACGCGAATAGTTCAGTTTCGACAAGATTGAAGATAGGAATAAAGTACAACTTACAATTTCGCAGCTATCTCATTAAGAATCTTGGTTTTTCTGTTTTGTTAGCAACAAATAATTTCATCTTGTTTTGTTCCAAACTATATTAGCTTAATATTTAGATTATAAGAAACATCAAGTCAATTTTGATCATGTTAGCGTCAGCCACCAGTATGACTTACGTCAGTCATTATTTATAATTATTTCAAATTTGTTCTAGAATGCAGCCGGTGTTGTGTCTAAACAAAGAGTTTTTGCTAATTATTTGCTAGCACTTTTTAGTCTTTAGCCAATTTTTAGTATTCTAAATGATGATTTGAAAATAGATTTACTTTACCCGTGTTGCTTCTGTGGTCAAGTTAACATCTTATTATACTGGACCAGTGCGTAGCGCTTTCGCCTACCTGTGAATTCGCTTGCAATTCGCCCTAATGATAAGAGCCTTATGCTTGCCATACACGCTACGATCCACCGGAGAGGTCTACATCCATGGTTTTCAACCAGCGTGAGAGGCACGTATCTTTAAACATAACAACCATAAAACTGAAAGTTAAGAATTTGCTCTACAAAAATTTCTATCCCTTACAGCGCAAGTACCAACTTAGTAAGAGATTTATTGAAAACGTTAGTTAATTAATGCATTTATGAGTGGTATTTATAGGTAGGAATTTATCAACACAAATAAGTACTTAAAAACAAATTGAAAAGAAGGAAATTAATAAAAAATATTATAAACCCACCTTTTCATAAAATCTAATAATTAAATGAATTGTTCAGAGCTTGCAAGTAGTCTTAGATTAGATTTTGGGTGATATTTTAATCCACTATTGAAAAAATTTACTTTATATTTCTAAAAAACTGAAAACGTTTCAATTTGCGTATTTAAAATAACAATATTTTGACCTTCCACGGTATACCATAGAGTAACTTATCGAATTTCATACTTCTAGCCGCACGACGCTGCGGAATGGGCGTCTGGCGTGCCGTGGGTACTTTGTCTACCAATTTGGTCACACTAACGTTTAAGCGTTAGCATTTGACGTTTATGCGTTAGCGTGTACGGTTACCTCCACGCTTGGTTTTTGCCTAGGCCCGCTGGGCCTTAGACGGATATATTATTTGGTAAATCAGAATGTAGTAAACCGAAAAAATAGTAAGTTAGGTGAATAACAGTTAAAGAACGTTTACCTTATTTTTATGTATAAATGACACTATTTGAAATGCGAGTAATAAAACCCAATATATTTAAAAAATTGACATTATCACAAAAACATACGGCACAATAATTTATCACTTTTCCTTACACAACACATTTTACCATCACAATCTTTAAAAGAACATCCTAGGCTTATACATAGTCGGCGGGTCTCCGTAGCTCGACTTGTCTTTCCCTAGAATAGTCCTCACCAGGAGATTCCTTGGAGAGAACGGATTCCTCTTGTAAAACAACTTTTTCACCATAGCATCTCGTATTTTGAAGTCACCTTCCGCTAGTTGTTTTTGTTTCATATATGAAAATGCCATCGGGTCCATCTTAGTTGGCGTCTTTTGCAAGCTCTTCCAGTTGAACAAGCCTGGCTTGATCTGAGGTAGCTGTGGCTTGTTCTGTGCCGTTTGCGTGGAACAGCTCTTTATTGGCATCTCTTCGCTGCGCACTGACATTCCAGGCGGCTGTATTTTGGTCTTCATTTTCCTAAAGAACGACATCTTCCTCTCGCTCTGCGTTCCTATACTTTTTACTTCGATCTCTTTTAAACAAAGGGGTACGTTCTGCTGCATTTGTTGCTGGTAGTTGTCGTATGCTTGCGAGTAAGGTGGTGCTGAAGGCATTGGTGGAGAATGATATGGAGCTTGATGATGAGCATGTGGATGCATTCTTTGAGGATGATCTCTTTCATGGGGAGAGTACTCCGGTACTCTGGGAAGGTAGGGGCGATGCTCGTGGTACTCCGGTGGGTGGTAATGGTGCATCGGAGGCACAGGAGGCGGATGGTAATACTCCTGTCCATGCATCATGTAGTTGGCAATGTTCTGTTTGAAGGGTGGCTTGGGTTTAATTTCGACGTCAATAGCACTCTCACTTTCACTAAGCTCTTCTATCACATCTTTTTTCTTCTTCTTCTTCATGAGACCAAACGAACGCAGGACTTTTGCCAATTTATTCTGTTTACCCTGTTAATAAAATAACTATTGTATTTTTAGCCGCCAAGCTTAAATGGAACTGGGCTGGTCTCGTCAGTCGTAAGCTTGATGAGCTTTGGGCCAGGATTGCCATCTTGTGTAGCCCTGGCACTTCTCGTAGGTGTCGAGGTAAACCATAGAAGAGATGGCGGGACTGAATTCATTTAAGAATAACGGGTTCACTATAGTACAAAAAAGCGGCGATAGCCTAGTTGGTAGTGGAACGGACTGCCGAGACGAATGTCCACAGGTTCAAAAACCCAAGGGCACACACCTCTGACTTTTCTAAAAAGTTATGTATGTGTTCTTTGTGAATTATCGCTCGCTTTAACGGTGAAGGAAAACATCGCGAGGAAACCTGCATACCTGAGAAGTTCACTGAATTTCGAAGGTATGTGAAGACTGCCAACCCGCACTAGGCCAGCGTGGTGGACTAAGGCCTTAACCCTCTCAGTTGTAGAGGAGGCCCGTGCTCAGCAGTGGGCAGTATATAATACGGGGCTGGTTTGGTATGGTGGTATAGTACAGGATCGCGATTCATGGAAGGATCTTGGAGAGGTTTTTGGCCAACATTGGGACATTATATAGGCAAGTACAATACATTTTTTTTATTACGTTCACGTTATAGTGACTCCGATGCACCTGATGGTAAGCGGGGCGGGGTTGAGATAGTGTGGAGTGACGAGAAATGAGTATCCCTCACCAGGCAACATAATTATGCCGTCCTGTTTGATACTTAGGCAGATCCCGGAACGCACACTCACGTGGGCCACTATGGCAGGTTTTAACACCTTGTATACAGTAGTCGCTGTCCGGGCGGATACAAGACATAACTACCACCAGCAAGAAATCTATATACTAATATAAAGCTGAACAGTTTGTTTGTTTGAACGCGCTAATCTCAGGAGCTACTGGACCGATTTTGAAAATTCTTTCACTAATAGGAAGCTACATTACTCCTGAGTGCTATAGGTTACTTTTATCCCGGGAAAAGATTTTTATCCCGGAAAAACTTTTTAACGCGGGCGGAGCCGCGCGCGATAATTAATAATTTTCTTCTTGTATGGATAAAATATGGAACCATAAAATTTATGCTATGTGTCATATTCTAATATTAATTAAGCATTTTTGTGCTTGTTTGTTCCCTTAAAAGAAAAAAATGTTTACGAGAATTTCACCTATTACCCTATTTCACCTATTAGATATTTATTCAGTTTTTTTTATTTATTCAATTTACTTACTTTCTCAACTGATGTAGTTTCAGTAGTAAAATCAGTTTCCGATATAGAGTCAGAAGGTGTTGCTTCCACGCTCAGTTTTTCTAGAAGAGTATCTGAGTAGCTTGCGTTAGTTCCGCTATAATATGTATCTGATATTAGTCTGGTACTAATAGCTTCACAACTCTTCGAATAGCATTTCATTTTAGGTGTTCCAACATTTGCATCTCGTCTAGAACCCTTGGTACTTGCACCTACACTCCTAGACGTCAACAATTTATCCTTTTCTCTCCTATCAGTTTCCTGGTTATTCCTTTTCAACCTCGGACTTTGTGCGACATATTTGTAGATCTCTTTAATCAGCTCTTCAGTTTCTGGATTACAGAATTCTCTGGTATCATTGGGAGATTTCGATGGCTTTTCTTCTTGAGGAGGGTCTTTGTTGGCACAAGTGGCACAAGTAAAGCTAGGAGTGGGAGCCGCGTATCCATTTTGCATGCAGCTTATGGGGTTCATTGGACACATGGGGAGTACCGGATAACAGCAGGTGTTCGGGAATGCCGGCATACATGGAGCCATGTTACAAGGAGCCGTATAATTGAAACTATGGCCACTTTGAGGAAACATACTCGCCTTTGCGTTAGCGCTGTTGTGAGGGTTACTCAAATCATTAGCAGTAACTTTACTTGTAAGGTCTGACTTATCGCATTGAGAAGCTGTTGTTTCCTTCTTTATCTCTAATAGAAAGCATTGTAATATGTCCTTGATTTCACTCAAAGCTTTGTCGGTTTTGTCAATAGATAAATCAGTTTCTTGTGTTTTGTTTAAAGCAGTCTCTGGTACTATTTCGTTGCCATACTTCGGAGAGTGAAGACTACTCGCGGTTCCGGTATTTTGTGTCTGAACTTGAATTCTATTCGAATGAATCAATTTTTTTTTCTGATTGAAGTTTGCCTGCATTTCGGAAGTATCAGTTTCAAAAACGCCACCTCTGCATGGACTTCTTATTGATCTTGTCGGAGAATTTCTTCGGTTCTGTCGTTTTTGAGCTAAAAAGTCCTCGAATTCTGCAAAATACTGAGCTTTGAGGTTTAGACGGGGTCTATGTGTTCGCGGTGATGGCGGTACTTCCTTGTAGTGGCTATACGCCAGCACGTTGTCTTCAGCAAATTTTCTTCTAGATTTAGGACTGGATTTCTCTTTAACTGGAACTAGGTCGTAAAGATCCGAGTCATTGTAAACTTCAACCAACCTTCTGTGTTGCTTAGAACGCGGTTGCCTTTTGGAACTATAAAGTCTGGTATCACAAATGCTGCGCATGTCAGTAAGTTCTTTATGCCTCTTGGGTTTAGTTCGTCGACTTTCATAACAGCAGGAACACAGATCTTTACCTCGTGTATCTTCTGGTATCAAATATTCCTGGTCGCGGCATACGGGTGCCGAAAACTGACTTAAGTCGGATTCCTTCCGACCAAACATCTTGACAGGTTTATATTGTCTCCTAATAATATCTGCTATGAATTCCTGATCTAACTCACGGTTATGCTTGATCTTTCGGCTTCTAATTCGCTTCTCCTCCTTGTATGTATCTTTAACGTGATCTCCATTTTTTTTATCTTTCAGATGAAACGGTTCTATTTCAATATAGTCACGTCTGTGATTCCGGGTTTGACGTTCATTACCATCACCGTTATGAACATACGCCATTTTCGGATCTATAATAGAATGATAGCTGCTTGTCGAGTAAAACGAACCGAAATTTTCGTAGACCGACTTAGTTCTACGTTTAGATAAATTGTGATCGTAATTCAACTCGCTGTATAATTTACTCTTTTTTTTCTTCGTCTTAGAGGCAGGCGCATCACAAGAGAACGTGTTCATAACGTTTGCTTGGCTTCTGTCGCATTCATTGCGAAATTTTGTACAATAGTCGCTGTCGTCAGATTGTTTGTAATGGCTCTCTGATGTCTTGTAAAGGAGTGTAGTGACTTCTTCTTTTGTATTCCTCTCAGAGGGTGCGTCAAGGTATTCGTTTGTTCCTGCGTTTTGTTTTCGTTCTGGACCTAAGCTGCTGTTCTTGGATAGTGACTCGATGCAGGCGAGGTCCTGGCAGTGCTGACTCACTTCGTTGAGCTGGTGCTCGAGACCTACTATCTTGTGTTTTAAGTCGGTTACATTGACTGCTATACTTGAACTTATCTTAATTTCAGGCTGTGATGAGCTACCTGTAACAATATGTTTATGTAGGGAAATGCGAGTATCGATCGGAGTCCGTAATGAAATGGCCGGGTCGTTAAAATAAAATAAGTCCAATCACGATCACAAGAGTTTATATTTCCACAGTACACATAGAAGGAGAAGAGAGCGATGGATAAAGTACAAGTAGTAAAAGAAGCGAACACAAAATTAAGTTACGAGACAGCGATATGTGAATGGCAAGCGTCAAGCGTCCCGCGTTGGGACCGGTTGAGTGCTGACTGATTTGCGCGTACGCCATGCGGCCCGTCGCTCGGATGGCGCTCAACCAGTCGGGCAACAAAGTCACCCGCTAGCCATCTAATATAAAAATTGCGTCAACTTGTTGGAGTTTTCGTTGACGTTTATTACATATATATATACACACTCACACCTTTTATCCCCTAAGGGGTAGGCAGAGGCGCAACTAGTGCACCCACTATTCGCCGTGCGTATTCCCATGATGTGATAGGGGGCGAGCCTATCGCCATTTCGGGCACAAATTCCAGACTCCGGGCTGATACTGAATAGAAAAATCCAATACCACTGTGCCCGACCTGAGGATCGAACCCGAGACCTCAGCGTTGCAGTCGTACCGTAATACAACTACGCCACCGAGGCAGTCGTTTATTAATTTATATTATTTATACATGCGTTGTTACAGTCGTATGATTTTATTTTACATTTGTACATACGGTTTTAGTTGTAAGTTTAAGTATAATTCTAGACGTAATTTAACTTATAAGTTTAGATATGAATTTAGATATGTCTAGGTATAAATTTAGAAATAAGTTTTGGACATAATTTTTATGTAAATATAATGAAGACTTATGTAAAATAAAAAGTAGCTCCGCTATATTTACATGAATGGCTATGTTGACAAAGTAAATTTCTCCCGGATTTTTATAGCATAAAGTTACTAATCATTATACGGCCAATTGTTTATCAATTATCGTCCACTTTAACGTTGAAGGAAAACATCTTGAGGAAACCTACATACCTGAGAATTCTCCATAAGAATTTCGAGGATGTGTGAAGTCTGCCAACCCGCACTAGGCCAGCGTGGTGGACTAAGGCCTAACTCCTCTCAGTTGTAGAGGAGGCCCGTGCTCAGCAGTGGGAGTATATAATACAGGGCTGATTGCATTGATTTGATTGATACGGCCAAGTGATATCGTCATACGTTAGTGATATCATAGGAATCCTGAACTATCGTTGGCCGTTGCGGTATAAGATGTCTGCCCAAATACTCCAATTGAAAAGAAGGTAGGCCCATCAGAGATAGATAGCGAGGCCAAAGGTGAAATGCATAAAATAAGTACATACCGAGAGCTCGTCGAAAGAAGTTGCGGATAACCCGACACCTGCGCTTGGTACGCGGAGATATGCGGCGGCGAGGAGTGCGCAGGGTCATCACAAACCCTCAACTCTCGTGCGCCTGTATAACATGCAAACTAAAAGTGGAACATTTACGAGCAACTATACAACTACCTGGTTATGGCTATCGGATATATTTTGAGTAATGGCTACAGTATTTAGGATGAAAACCCGCCATAGTTACTTGTCTGTATACTCAAACAATTATATTTTTTCTCTCCTTTTTACCTTTTGTACAATATAAGTTTTCACAAAACAGTCTGTTTTCCATTATATGAATATCCCATATTCTCATTTGAATTGATTTGAAAACTGTTACCAAATTATTTAATTATTCTTAATTGTTAAATTTTATTTTATTATAATTAAATTTTACGCTTGACTTTTGAATTTCATCTGATTGTTGTCAATGTATTCCTTTTGAATTTATTGAAATTTTAGTGTGACCCAGCCAGAGTTTTGCAGTCTTGAAGGTTTTAATGTCTGTAAAGTGTATGATCGCTACCTGGAACTTTGCTATGGGAACTTGCGTTATTTGATTTTTATTTTAGTACTTATATCAATTTCCGAGTTATAATTTCAATCTATACTAATATATAAAGCTGAAGAGTTTGTTTGTTTGTTTATTTGAACGCGCTAATCTCAGGAACTACTGGCCCGATTTTGAAAATTCTTTCACTAATAGGAAGCTACATTACTCCTGAGTGCTATAGGCAACTTTAAATCCCGGAAAAACTTTTCCACGCGGGCGGAGCCGCGCGCAATGCTAGTATCTTATATAAGTAATTTACTCCTTTCATTTCTACTCTTTAATATTTTGATTAATGTAGCACCATGCATGCAGGGTAGTGAATCGTATCTAATAAACTAAATTATTCGTAGAAACTCCTTACGATCATCATTTATCAATTTAACGTCTAGATTCGCAAATCATTTTGACGTACCATTTTTTATATTTAACATTTTATTACAAAATGTTATCAAAATTTCTGCGCAACACCTCTCGCGTGAAGTCCCAGGCGGTGTTGGTGCGGAGGGGAGCGCCGCGGCCGGTGGGGGTGCGGTGGATGGACCTGATCCCCCCGTCGCAGTACGACGTGCCGATACCCAAGAAGCTGCAGCTGGGATACGTGATCAGAGAGTACTGGGAGACCATACCGTTGATTGTGGCCACCGCGTTTAGTTTGAGTTTAATGTGTGGCGCTATTCTCTGGGCTTGTAGGAACAAGGTTAGTGATTTTTTTATATCCTCGTTGGTCTAGTGATAGTGACCCTTACAGTAAATACTGTTGAGAAATTCATGTATCTTGAACTAACAGCTCGAAGGAAACCAATGGTGCGATTGGAATCTGTACCCATGTACGTTTTACTTGTCTCTTCAGCATATTGCATTCATAAAAACCAGGAACATGATATATGAGCTTACCATTCGTTTATCGTATTTCTATCTCACATTGAGAATATAGTCGTATCTGATAAAATACAAAGTAATTTACGTGTGTTTATCAAAAAAATTATAGATCTAATTTAGAACCGAAAAACTGTAATATTTGCTGCAATTAAACAAATGTGGTGATAATTCCTTCTCGTTACGAAAATAACGAGAAAGAATGGGTAGCGGTTGGATGCGGACTGCTCAAGACCGGGATGTTTGGCGCTCACTTGGGGAGGCCTACGTTCAGCAGTGGACAGCGACAGGCTCATTGTTTGATTGATATGAAAATAAAGACTTTCATATCTAACTCCACCACTTTCCAGGTAGATGTAGTATTCACATCACGCAGTCGAGAGAACATATCCCGAACCATGGACCTCCGGAACCCGTCCATCCACAAGATGATGATCATTCACCAGCGGTACGAGCCCTGGAACGAGATGCAGGATGTCCTGGACAAGATGATCACAGCGGAGAAGCGAGCCTTAGTCCGCGCACAGACCTGCGCCCATCCTTAACGGACAGCTTGCTAAGAAAGAGGGAGTTGTGTCAGTGTTTTTGATTGGTTTAAAGAAATTACGGAATTATAAAAAATGATGACATGGTGTTGGTTTTTATTTGTAATTTGTTGGATATAGCGGTACCATACCATAGTACACAAGATATGAATCTCCCTATAACTCATTGTTTGGGAGAGTGGTCCTATGGTCAGTTGGTGGTTCACTGTGTTATAACCACACACACACATAAACAAATTACTCACCCACCCACTTTTCGCCAGTGTGCTCCGTTCTATGATGTTATAGGAGGGGAGGTTATAGCCATATTGGGCACAAATTCCAGACCCTCGGCTGTAGTGAGCATAAAATCCAATATCACTTTGCCCGAGCCGGATCTCGAACCCGGAACCTCAGAGCGGTGTGGTACCGCGCACACAAAACTACGCCACCGAGGCAGTCAGTAATAACAGGCCCGTATAATACTTGAACCATTGATGAATGAAATATTACTAGTTAATCGACATTATATTATTATGTACTAGTTTTGCTCGCGGCTCCGCCCAAGTGAAAAAGTTTTTCTGGGATAATAATATTTTCCCTGGATAAAAACTTTTTTATTAAAAAGCAGCCCATAGTACTCGGGAGTAATGTAGCTTCCTATTAGTGAAAGAATTTTCAAAATCGGTTCAGTAACTAGTTCCTGATTAAGCGCGTTTAACCAAACGAACAAACAAACGTTTCAGCTTTATAATATTATTTATATAGATTTAGACTGTGTACAAGTGCCACCGGGTCCATTATAGTAATTTCGAATTACCGACCAAATATAAACAAGTTGATAGATGAAATATATCTATTTATTAATCATAACACAAGCTGCATATACCATAATTTTAATTGCAGCTGTAATTAATGAGATTGAATGGGAATCGGTGTTGTTTGCGTGCGAATTTTGTTTTCCCAGAACTGAATCAAGTGCAGTAATTGGAAAATTGTTAATTAAAGTCTGTTTACATTTTACAGGCCACAAAGGTGCTGCGGCGGTGGCAATAAATCTAGTGATAGATGTAGAAATACATTAAAATGAACTGAAATTGAATGAAAATACTGCCTGTAAAATCTGCTTTCTTGGGATTGTGTCATTATTCATGCAAAGCAGCGAATTTTATTTTAAGTTACACTCATAGCCGATTCCAACACTTGCTAATAAACGCTATTCGTTACATAAATGTATAAGCCGACCAAACACAAAAGTCACAGTCTAATCTAGGAGCATAGATTAGAGAATAACTTTTGTATTTGGACGGTATTTTGTATACATATAAGTGATTAATAGCGTTTAACAACAAGCGGTAAAATCGGCCTATAATACAATTATTAATACTGACTGATAAACACACGGCTTTATCAGGTTATTATAGAAGAAAACAAATTACAGTACACATTAGGTGAGCGATGACAATGGGTTTTGGAAAATTCACCCTTAATGCTTAGTAATTACACTATACAATAATGGCGTTAATCTCTTCTCCTATCACATCACGGACGGATATAAGTTTGGCGAAATATGGATACGTATAGTGCGCTTCTGCCTAACCTTCTAGGGATAAAGGCGTGAGTAGGTACGTATGTAAAATAGTGACCGGATTATCGATGCACAAAGTGCCCTCACGGGACTAAACCGCACGTCATTTTGAACTATAAAATGATTTCCAACTAGTTCGAGAGACGTGTCTCTGAATATTAAGTTATTTTATTAGCCCATTAAAAGTGTTAGCTATACCTACCCCTTATAGGCAACGGCGAAGTGCATCGGGCATTAAAGATTCAAACTGAGATTGCGTTGGTAAGTATTTGATCAGAGATATCCTTTCTGGAATGAAGAGATGGGAAAACGGTCTTTGGGATGCTAAAGTTGGAATTAATTATTTACCTCATTTATCTTATTTTTCTATATGATATTGCAAGATTATTTCTGAAATTTTGCCTTTAATAAAAATTTAAGTACTCTACTTCTATTTACTTGCAATGCAATGAAAATTATTTAAATTTTACAGATTTTAAGGTCGCTTCGGCCAAATTATTCCTTTTTTCTAACTAACATATATATTTTCGAATTGAAAACTCGCACACATTTAGTTACCTGACTTGGGAATCGACCTGAACCTACAGTTATTACAACTAACGAGCCTTGTTAAACAAAAAAAAAAACACTGTTTCATTCAGATAAGCACAGTACACGTCCCAAAGTTCTAGTTTCAAGCGTTTTCACTTCTTTCATGAAGTTTTACTCCGACTTGTTTTATTCTCAGAATCCTGAATTTTTCTGAAAAGTGAAGTCTCAAGTGCCCGTAACGAGTTGGTTTGCATTTCTTGCTCTTTACAAGTGTGCTTGTTTGCTATGTTTAGTTTTGCCTACTTTATGAAAGGTTAGTTTTTTAGGAAAAAGGTTGAGATGGATCACGGAATAAAGTAGAATCTCAGTGGAATCGTGAATATTACTTAATATTGGACAGACAATTGCGATGGTCGAAAATATACAAAATGTTTTAATTGTTAATTTACCTATTTATGACCCTTCAAATCAAGTCGCTAACTCGGTCTCGTATCGTATCGTATCGTTATAGCCGTGAAGAACCGTCTAGAGGGCTTGAAAGTATAATTTTCAATAAAAATAATCAAATACACACAACATCACGCCTTTATTCCTCGCCTCGAATTCGTAGGCAGTGGTGCATGCAACCAGGGCGTCCACGTTTCGCCATATATTCCGTCTCATTATGTGATAAGGGCCTATTGTATAGTAAATAAAAATATTGTATAAATGGTTATTATTTAACATAGGTGTCGCTCAGGATGGACACTATTATCATCACAATCGCGGCAGACAAAATTCATTCAAATCACCGTTGTTTTTCTACAGTCAGCTTAAGTACTTGTACGAATTCAAAATTTGAAATCGGCTTCTACGCGTTCAGTTTCATAGTTTTTTTCTTTTTGTCAAGTAAAGTTAATCCCTTTTATTTTATTTTTGTGAAGAGAAAACGAAAATTTGTTTGAACACAACACTTAAAGTTTTGAATTTGTTCAGCTACTTATGTGGCTGACTGTACATTTTTATATATACCCAGCGGTGGTAATTGCTCTTCATTACAACACGAGTCTCGTCTAGCGGCTTGCGTCTCCTACGCTATACACAGTCAATCTTCTGCATTAAATGAGGTTTTCTACACTATCCCAGCCTCACACCCGCAACTGCATCTCTCGTAAGCCAGCATCGTCAGCGGTACGCATTTTATGACACCGAGCAATGAAGCTCGGCGAGTCTCAGGGAACACTAATGGCTCTTAACCCGCAACAAAATAAATTACGTAGGGTCATCCCTAATAATGGAAATATGTATATTTTTTCAAATGAGATTGTCACACGTAGAGCTATCATAATCTGAAATGAGAATATTTTTTATCGAAGTAGATATATCGTCCTGATTATAAAGGAGATGTCCGCTTTTTGTATGAGTGCTGGCCTCAAAATCTAACCAGGCTCAAACTTTAGGGATACTAAAGGGGCAAAATAGGGAACTTGGATTGTTTAAAAAAAATTTTTAGACCCCTCCATTCATAATTAACTTTTTTAAAAACGTTGATAAGAAGTGTAGTTTTTAAGCAAAATAAGAATTACATACATCTCAAAATTGGAGGTCTTTAAAATTAAACGATTTATTGTAAAAGGCTAGCTTTTAGGAGTTCTATCCAAATATATATAAACCGTCTTGGTTAGAATATTAGGCCCATTTTCGGACAACTCCTTTAGGGTTTGTGAATGTTCAATATTAGGTTGTCTGTGGTAAATACATAAAAGAGCTCCAGAAGCAAAGAGAATTATAATACTACTGAAATCCAGACTCTTTAACCAGTCAAAGCCTCCCGACACCCGAACTGTCAAACTCTATCATGCGAAATTCGATTTGCAATTCGAAAAATTTAAATTGATAGTTATTATTTATTTATTAGTTTCATAGTTGCATTATTTACCTGGACACCGGCAAAAAAAAAAAACACAAACACACACACACGCCTTTTATCCCCAAAGGGGTAGGCAGAGGCGCAACTAGTGCACACACCAAAAAAATTTACTAAAATCTAAATTAGGTACTTTTAAGCTATCCAATTTCGGGCAACATACATGGGGGTTAATTCGATGTACATTGAGGTCATCAATTGACCTGCTTCAATTGGACCATCTATCATGATTCATGAAACACTAGGTATAGACCACCGCACTCTTTTGTGGTGTGATGGATAATGTTATATTAGTATAGAGGGCAGCGTGACCGCCCTCTATATATCTATTGCCGGATTGCGTGAGGGGAATGGCTATGCCAAATTACAAGTTCAAACACACAGTAAGGAAGCAAACGTATATATTCACACAGAATATATGTACAGTTTTATACGACCGTTACAATCTTCAGTTAGATGTGTAGCAACTCGTAGCAGCTCGTGGTGACACTTAGCAGCTCGTAGCAGCACACAGTGGCGCGTTGCAGCGAATGGCGGGAGAGAGCGGTGCAACTGCATACGCTCCTCCCACTCACTCAGGGCTTCTTGAAAACCGGGCTTGCTTAAGTACTTCAGGGCTATACCTTAAGGCGAGCCCTGAAATTTGGAACCTTTTTGATGGACGATTTTCACTTTGTTTAACGCACTTATTCCCGTGTAACGATTAGACCTCTTAGTTGTCCTAATCTAGACATACCTTGGCACATAGGTATTGACAAATTATATCTGTTACATTGATCACAATTCTCCAATGTGCGTTGCATAAAAGGTTATTTCCATTACTTACGCTAAGTTTATATATAATCGGTGCACAGAGGTGTTAATTTTAACTATTATTCTATTTAATCTACACATATAACAACCCCGTTAACGCAGCAGGGTAGGCAAAACCCTATGATATCTTAACACGTTTGTTCGTGTATTGGTCCGTTCACACTGCGCGTGCGGGAGCGCGATAACATTCACTGTGATAAAACGTAGTTACACACATGCTCTCGCGCATTGTCCGTCTCGTTCGTGTGCGCGACGTCTCACATTTGACGCTCGCTGCGCAGGCGCCGATGTCTTGCTTTTCGGTCGCCGATATGTGCGTTCTGCACAATTAGTCTTTGACTTTTTACCTTTTCTGGGCTTGGCAAAGATGTTATCACACCCATATTTCGGCAGCTATGAAACTCATGTAATAAGGGGCTAACCTATTGCCATTTACCTACCGGACATATTATATTCCTGTCCCCGAGCTAACACTGAAAAGTAAAATCCAATACCACTTAACCCGGGGTTCGAACCTGAGACCTCAGAACGCCGTACCGCATTACAACTATCTATACGCCTCGCCCCCGAGATAGTAAATTATAATTTATATTACAAAATATGCGACTTTGAACTATGATAGAGTCGGTGATTTTATACTTCGTTTTTCTGCTCTTGTTTTGCTCTACATACATTTCATATAACACATCTTGTTCAGATTAAAATTTTATGGTCTAGAATCTAGGAATCCAACCTATGACCTCTAGTTTGCAATCTAGAATAAGGCTATTGTAGAAAACACAGATAGTGTCTTGCATGTCTGTATTTGCAAGATGACGGCGTGAGTAGATGCACAGACGGCGCGGCGGGCTTGCAAACCCCGCGACTTCTCTCTCATATTGAATACCAGTAAATACAAAGTTGTGCTATCTACTTACTTTCTAGATACAGGTATACCAGTCAGCGTATACATATACAGTAGCCACGTGCAAGGAGCTGTTATGCAAGTATACCATCTACAGTTATGTGAATTTCCTCCTTAAAACTAGTGCCTGCGGGATGATTCTCGTATCGAGACAAATTATACTGTGACTAACGGCCCGCCCGGGCTTCGCAAAGGTAGCAAAGCATAATATTATATGTTTACATTTATTTACATACTGCTGGTAGGTCTCTCATATGTAAGAGTCCGTCTGGGTGGGTACCACTGCAATGTCTATTTCTACCGCCAAGCAGCAGTGTGCATGCACTGTTGTGTTTCGGTTTGAAGGACATTGTAGCCAGTGTAACTACTGGACATAATGAGACTTAACATCTTATGTTTCAGGATGATGAGCGCACTGGAATGCCACACAGTACTTTGTAACTCAAGGGTAACAATGGATGGTGTTGCTACTGTTTATGGGTGGTCGTATCGCTTACCATCAGGCGAACGGCATGTTAGTCTCGTCATTCCATGCATTAAATAAAAAAATGTCGTACAAAATATTTATGAATTCTACACATAAACCTTTCTCTTGAATCACTCTGTCCATTGGTGAAAAACGTATGAAAATCCGTTCCGTAGTTTTTGAGTTTATCGCGTTCAGACAAATAGATGCGATGGGGGGACTTTGTTTTATAATATGTAATGATCTCAAAATATCTCCACACTTATTCTCTCACGGTTCCACCCGAAAGAAAAACATTTTCGGGATAAAAGTACCTACCGGTTTATATTTTCCCAGATAAAAAGTAGCCTATGTCCTCCCCTGGATCTTAAACTATCTTCATACTTATTTTCTCGCAGTTCCACCCGAAAGAAACGATTTTCTGGGATTAAAGTCCTAGTTGATATTTTTTCGGGATAAGCAATAGCCTAGGCTTTGACTAATTATATACCTAGATGGACACTGAACGTTTCAAACGCGTCGAAAAAAATAGAGGCAAACTGTTCCCCACTAAATGAGTTCGAGTGAATAATTTTTTGTTGTTTTACATAGATATAATTTTCTCCCCATTTTAATTGAAACACAAGGATACGCAGAATGCTACAGCGATAGCGTATAACACAGCTGTCACGCATACTAGCTTAAGAAAAGTTGGCCTGTTTGTTTTAGTTTCATTGCAGCGCGTCACTCTATTTAGGTATATAATTAATCAAACAGCCTAGGTTCTTCCCTACCAAATTTCATCGAAATCGGTACAGTGGCTCCATTCGCGACAAAAAAAAACTAGGATAAAAGTCCCGGTTTATATTTTTCCGGCACAAGCAGCCTATGTCCTTCCCTCGGTCTGAAACTATCTCCATACTTATTTGATTGCGGTTCCACCAGCAATGCAGTTTATTATTTTCCTGGATCAGAAGTAGCCTAGGTCCTTCCTAGGGTTTTAAACTATCTCTCTACCAAATTTCATTGAAACCGGTTCAGTGGTGTGGCCGCCCCACTCGCGAGATAAAAAACCGAGATAAAAGTCCTGGTTTGAACTTTTCCGAGATATAGTTACTCAGGGATACAGTTGCATTCTAATGGTGAAAGATTTTTTGGAATCGGTGCAGTAGTTTTTGAGTTTATTTTAGTCAAACATACAAAAATACAAATCTTTCCCCTTTATAATATTTTTTTTGTAGATTAATAAATATTTGCACATCTATAGATGTGCAAATATTTATTTTAGTGTTGTCATGGCAACGGGAGTTTGTTGTTTAGGATTACAGTGGTTTCAACTTTTAGCTGGAGTTTTGGCGGGAACTTGGAAGTGTCATGAGGTGCTCTTGTTTTAATTCATTATTTTGGTGATACTTAGTGTTATATTGCATAATTTGGTGGTATATTATCCAATATAGTTCTATTAAAGAGCTCAAATGAAGTGAATTGAAATAATTGTGCTAATCAAGTGTTTTTTTGTTGCCGCCAAAACTCCTCGATAAAGTCTTGGTAAGGTAGCCACTGCTTTACTTCGACATACTTCAGATAATAAAATAGACAAACCAAACTTGACATTGGCAAAATGTGAACACAAATGCCATTAAAAAAAAAAAAAAAAAAAACTTTTAGCTATAGTCGCTTGTTTGGCTTTTGATAGACATTTCTGTGATTTTCAAACCGTATTTGTTTCTACAGTGAACTAAATGGTAGACTACATGATTCATTTGAACTTCATATACAGCCGCATAATGCCATCCACGAAGACTTGCCCCACCAATATTTGAGTGAAGGTTTCGCCGGGTAAGAGAACTTTGATTATTCATTGTATTGTGCGTGTGCACTTATAGGTGTAAAAACTACTAATAAATGTGTATATACAGACCCAAAACACAAGCGGAAGGTTGCACTTGCGTAAGTGATTAAGTTATATAATAGCGGGGCGCCTCATCGTAGATGGCATCATCTATAATCACTTACCATAACCAATTTTACATTATCTAGGCGTGAAATAAAACCACAGTTGGTTTCCAATATTTTTATTTTTAAATTAGTGGCAGTGAAGTTTTAGGTATGCTGTGTTTGTGAACGTAATCCGGTATTGCACCACTCGGTCCGGCTGGCGGCTGTCGACGCTCGGAGACGATCCTGGCCCTACACTCGACTAGCATTTGACGTACAGGCTTCTGTTAGAATTATAGTTGGCGTATTGAGCAAATATTTGTGTTATTGGCCAATCCAACATCAATTTATACAATAACCAAGTCGATATTATTTTGTCGCAAGGGTTAAATATTTTGGCCAATAAGTCATTTGTAGATAAATCAAGATGAGACGTTGGTAAGAAAAAGTTCAGAAATCAAGACTCAATAATCAATTTAAAGGTCACAAGACAGGAGAGCCCAGGAGGATGGACCTTCAAATGGTTGGTTGTGCTCTATATAAAACAATGTAAGGCCAATATTGGTTAATGCGAGGGTCCGATATGTGTCTGCAGTTAAAACCGCTTTCTAGGGGAGGATGGGTATAAATGAGCTTTATTTATTTATGCACCTAATATACTAATGTATATAGGCTGACTTAATGCTTTATGCCATTCTCTCCCAGTCAACCTTAGGGTGGTGCAGAGATTAACAAGGTAGGTGCATCAGAGCTAGGTACTTCGAAATATAAACTCACAAATAAACATACATAAATAGAGATCCATATACCTCCTCCTTCTCCTTTATACCTACTATTGAATATCCTTGGTGCTCTTGCAGTACTGTGAATATAATGTGTAAGCCTGTTTGAACGTCAAATGAATTTCGTCGAGCGTTAGTAGGCCAGAATCCTTGTTTTAAATTTATATGAACATAATTGGCACTATTATTCGTTTATCGCAATCCATAAACAGTTATTTACAACCATAAAATGCTTTTGGTAGATAAAATAAAGCGAAAAATACTTAACGTGATATTGGTGACATATTATTTCATTGTTAAAAAATACCTGTGACAAAAAAGGGGAAAACATTTAAAATATCTAAGTATAGATAACTTATAGGCGGGTTAAATATTTCTCCAAAATCTTTGCTCTTTTATTGGCACAACCATTAAAATGTGATTGTTTTTGTCATCATACACCATCTATGGTTAGTAAACAATTGTTTGAGGACTGTATTGTTTTTCATATTGGCACGTTATTTCAGACTAAATCTGCGTTCATGCGATTCCACTAACATTAGTTTACGTATTATTTTTGCACAATGTATTCGTAACAAATAACCGATTAAAACAATTCACTATTTATTCCTATAAAACGAGATACGAAAACGAAATTACAATTTCGAAAATCAGTTTTTTTATCTTTACCGTATTATCTAAACGTTATGTATGTTTATTTCGAATTAATACGTCATTACGTGTACGTCGTGTTAGGGATGGGAAATGGTGATCGCCATATCAACTATCAACGTTGAGCCACATCTCTAAAACCCCGTCATAGTTCACGCATCATTGCTTTCGCGTAACTAAGCTTCCATTTAGAATATTTGTAATAAATATTATTATAAAAACGCTACATACATGACAATTCATATTTCATATCTTAGAATTCTTGACGTTTCTTGAAGAAGGTCTTAAATCGATTATTCGCATAGATAGAATTCGATAGAGTGTCGATACTGACCCACCATTTCGCATTCCTAACGATAATATTGTTACGGCAGCGTTCAACAGTTGTTGTAGATGATACTTAATAATAATGTCAGTCAGTTAACTATTATGAGGCATCTAGTGCTCTTTGGCACCGCACAGGACTATTCTGCGATGCTAACTCCATTAATTATAGATATTACAAGTATATTCAATAAATATGCTGTAGTTTATGTAATCTCTTTACCCCTGAAGTTGCTCTCGATGACATTTCAATGTAAATCTACTGATCTTGAATAGAATCGATTGATAAATAGTATTTAGTCTGACATAAACGCGAAAATAGTCCTGTAGACGCCACTGTTGACGGACCGCGCAACATTATCATTTGTACACCATCGCAAAGGAATTAGGCGTTACATAAAGGTTAATTTCAAATAGCAAATGCTTGCCAACATATTCCGCGTCACACGGGACCATTCCTATTCGATTTATATCTCTACAGCTGCCATGAACTAACCTACTTTCCAATCGTCATGTGCAAAGTTATAATAAATTTGATTCTTTCAATATAAACAGTTCTTTATCTATAGCAATATGGATTAGCCACACATTTTAGTTCAAATTCGTTCTAAACGTTGACAGCAGGAATTGTAATCCAAAAATTCAAGAATCGATATAACCTATCAATCATGTCCAATCGATATATAAAACTTACTTTACCACCGATTCATTAACATCTCAAAGTTGCATAATATTCATTCATAAAAATGCTTATCTATCAAATACTTCATACAAAATTGCCTTCCCTTACTCGTACTAAGCTCACAAGCCCATCTCCGCATAGCCATCTTGTCCGTTCCTTTTCAATCAAACATTTAAAGCATATTGAATGATGTTTAGGATTATGTAACGCCCAACTCCCCGATCGATTTAAACGCGACTCGTCCGCGCTCGACCCCAAATAATACTTTATACAATTTATTAATTACTCCTATGCACATAAAAATATTAAAAACGGAACGTTTTCATTAACTAGACAATATAATAATGTGCGTAACGGATCGTAATCCCATAGACTCACCATTAGCTGTACAAAACGAATTATATAGCGAACATTTTAAAGACAGTGAGAAAAGAAACGTCACCGTCTGTTCAACACACCTCCGATCGATAGCTTCAAGTCCAGACTGGATGGAAACGTCGCCTCAGTCTCTTGCAAACATTTTTCGTCTTTTAAAATGAAGCCACCCGAAGATATCTAATGGGTCATGATTCATATCCAATTAGGAAGAAGACTGTTTTCAATCTTTGTGTCTCTGTGTAATATCAAATTTGCTTTCAAAAGGGACTTTATATATTTATCTAAGTATTATATCAATCAATTCAAAGCTCCCATCCAGCCTGCACCCTGCCACAAAATTACACACCATTTTTTCATAAAAATTCCATATACCCGAAAATGCAACTTACAATGAAACATACAGTTCAGCCGCAGTGAATTTCAAAGGCGTTTCACTTATCAGAACATTATGAACCGATAATCAAATTGTAGAGCAAAAAAACATCCAAATGTACGACGATCGTAACTCGGCCACAATTTTATTTCTTACAATATTTCAACTTTAGTCTTACCATCTTAACAGCGAGAATAACTTGAAAAATAATTAACTCGAGGACAAATCACAATATCAAACTTTAAAACAATAACATTAATATTCAAAACATCAACATGGAATGCGAGACGGCTCATGAAAATAATATGCAAAATATATTTGTATAAACAAACGTTGCTATAGCAGAAACCAATGCACTAAAATATGAGGTAGCGGCAACTTCATGAACCGTATTCCAGAATGAATGGGAGGCGAAACCAAACCCGTCCAAGAGAACAACAAGAGACGCGAACTGCGAAGCGACCCGGAGTGAGGGCGACACGCGCTCGGTAACCATTAATGTTACACCTTAATTATCTATACATTTGATGGTGGCCTCCGCGGAGCCGTAAAACTTATTACATTTCATATATCATACATTATTGCGTGTTCCGTTTCACGCTTCGACACTATACAAAAATCAAAAACATCCCACAACACTACTGTATCATAGAGCTAATAAATACAAGAATCAACTTACCCCCTACAAATACCCATTTTGGCACGATGACTTGATGCGATGACGGTATAAAGGATTCGTATTTTAGTTACAACCTCTTTTTATAACATTGAATTTATTAATATAATTTATATATCTATTATATATATGTATAATGTTATGTGCTCTCTCTGAAACATCGCCTTAGACACACGGAACTGTTGTCCAGCGCTGACAAACCATCTCTTTATTGACTACAGTGAAATCGAATCAAAATCTTTGCTAGTAACATCACACGGTTCTGAAACGCACCGCCTCCGTCTAACCTCATTCGATTACATAACATTATTGTTTATATTCTGTGCGCACGCGCAGTGCCGTGACGCAGCGGCACCAGCGTCCGGCGACCGACCCGGCATCCGGCAGCCGCGCGGCCCTGCCAAGTCACTAACTTTATTGTGTTATTAGCATCTTGCACGCCCTAAAGTGGTGTTATTAACAGATAATATGAATGTCGATTGTGCAATGTGATTCATACAATACATATTCCTCGATGCATTAGGCCAGTCTCGAGTGTGAGTGGAATGAAGGTGGTTGAGCAAGCGAGAGCGGTCGCCGGTCGTCGGGCGCCGGATGCCGGACACACGTGTCGGAGTGCCGGCTCGCGGTCACACAGTGAATCGTCGCCAACGCGCTCGTGTACAATTTATTATTTACCTAAGAACATACGAGGACAATCTCGATGATAAATATTTGTGCAGTTATTGTGTTCCGCTGACATCGGAATATAATACACATTACGCTAATATGAGGGGTCGGCGTAAGCGGCCGGCGCTGTCGGCAAGCGCCCGTCTGTGCACCGGCACGTACACTTAAACGATCACCTTAGAAAACGATAGGAAGTCAGTTTTACTTATAATAATTTTGCTATTTATTACCTAAGTCGCGTCGGCGCGCCTCACACCGCAGGGCGTGAGGTTGCGCCGCATTCAATTTTATATATAAGTCTCTAATCATTCACAGCGAATTGAGATCAGAGCCGAGCTGTTGACGCTGTAGCTCAGGCACTCACTTCGTGTTTGGTATCCTCCGTTGGTGTGTTGGCCGAGGAGGAGCGTGGTGTGTACACCCGGCAAGGGGCGCGGTGCAGTGGGTGGGTGCGGCGCTCGAGGCTCGCAGCCGTCAGCGCGCGGCGATGCGGCACAGCGCGTGGCGCACGGCGGCGGCGGCGGCGGGCACGGCGGCGCCGCACAGGCCCGATCAGAGTCTGTCCTCTTCCTCCTCCTCCTCGCCTTCGTCTCCTGCCTCCTCGTTCTCCTCCCGGTAGCCCGGGTGTTCGCTGATCGCGTAGTAGTTGCCATTGTATATGACGCCGAGTTCCCGCAACGCGTCGCCCCTGATTGTCGCCTTGATCGTCCAGTTGTAACAGTCGTCCGACTCGGACTCGCGGTCAAGCCGCTCCACGTCGAGGATCTTCGAGCTCAGCCGCTCCAGGATGATGCCGATGTCCTTTATGGTGAGGTGTCGCTTTTGGTCTACGCTTAGCTGATCGATCAGCAGTAAGAACTTCTCCGATGTGACCGCCTCGTCCTCGACGAGTGTGTTTTCTGTTTCACTCTCGGACGAGTCGCGGTCCCCCCGCCGAGCCGATTCTGCGTCTAGAAAGCGCACGTGACCCTTCGGCCGGCCCTGTGGTGAGGCGCGAGGCTGCGCGTCCTGTATAGGTGAGGTTGCGACGCTCTTGTGTACGGCGATTCGGCGTCCTTCCTCGTGTAGCGCGCAACAGTGGAAGTCGCACTCGTCTGGCGGCGGCCGGGCGTGCGGCGGGTGTGGCACGTGCGGCGCTGGCGAGGCGGGCGCGGCGCGGCACTCTGATGTGTGCACGTGCACGCCGCCGGGCGTGTGCTCGAGCGAGCCGGGCCCGCGCGACAACCGGCGCGGCGCGGGGCCCGGCTCGTCATGGTTCACGACGGTAATGTGTGGCGGCGGCGGCTGCGGCCGGTCCAGTGAGGTCTGGATCACGAGCGAGGGCCGCCGGTCCGGCTTGGCCTGACGCGAGGGCGAGCGCGCGGCCGGCGACGCCGCGGGCCGCTGGTCCCAATGCAGCACCACCGTGACGCGCCCCTTGTTGTCCATGATCTTCCATGAAGGCGTCTCATCGTGCAACTCGAGGGCGTGGATCGTTTCGCATACTATTTTGGGGATTGCTGATATTGCTGAAAACGGAATAGCATAGAGTCAATTACCGTTGATATGTAGAGTTGTTGTGATATGGTAAATGTCTGCGCACTGACCGGCCTTGATGACGTCGACTCCAGTGGGGTACCATCGCTCGCCCTGACGCAGTAGCAGGAGTACGGTGTTGGGTGGTAGCGTGCGCCAGTACTCGCCGTCCTCTACCTGTGTGCCGTCGCTTTCTAGCACCAGCCGCACCGGCTCACTCGCAGCTACTGACAACTTCTCCTTACCTGTCGTCAGAACACACCGGTTACTAACAATATCTTATTATATTCTAGTAGCTTATTTTTTGTTATGAAGAACTCATTTTTTAGCAAGATATCCGAATATAAAAGTAAAGAAAACAAAATATAAATATGTAAAATAAAAAATAAATAATTTTGATATCATTTTTCAAGTCCTGACTTCTGAACACCGACATGGTGATCACGATTTCCTACAAGACAGAGCAGATTTATATAACCATTTGGTTACATTGATATTTAACGCTAAAACTGACCTCACATAACACAACTGCCCGCTATATTAACCCTAACGTTTCATACCCACTCAATACGAAAACTAATGAAGAAAACTTCACAAAGACGGATGTTTATCGGATAAACGGTGAGAGCGGTGACAACCTCGAACCCGTAATCAGGTCACGAGCGCAGCCAACCGCGCAGCCCTGTTGACCCGCTGCTAAACAGTTTACGACGACTGGACTGGCCTCGACTCTGCCTTCTAGGTACCTCAGGACGTTGAAAGAGAAGTAGTAAGAAATATAAAAGAAGTGATGTTTATTTTGTTGTATTCCATTAATTGTAAAACGAGACGTTATATGTTTTTTATTATATTCGATAATGTGGTATTAATTCGTTCTATTGCATGTAAAGTGTATTTATATAGAACGCAGAAAGGATTTCTAAGTTGTTGGTAATCCACATGTTCCTCTCCGCTTCGCTTCAATGCAAGAAACAGAATTGTGTAATATAAACGAGTTCACAATGTAAGTGGAAGTATTATTTGATACATAAAACATTACCAAGAGCAATTAGGTAGTCGAAATTTATTTCTTTTCACGTCTCCCCATCTCTTCGTCCCATTTATCAGAAACTGAATCGCAATGTCTAATATTCAAGAAATTTCTTTCTCTGACAACCAAAATCATTCAAACATGGTAAGAACACCTTTCGCCAGTATGAATTGACCTATCAACGCAGCTAAATAGTTCTCAATGTCCTAAGGGAATTCGATTTAAAGTCCTATAATTATTTTATCATTACGACGGCTACAATGTCAAACTTGAAGACAACAGTCCTTGTATATTGCTGCTTGGCGGTAAAAAAATAGTTTTAAGTCCCTTAATTATTATTTTTGTGTTATCATCTCAAAGTTTCTTTAGGTTGTCAGGTTATTTTTACTCCACTTCACATTATGTTGTTCGTAGAAACGTTCTCACCGATCCCAAACATTCTGATCCAGGTTGAGTATTTGCCATCTCTATTATTGCGATTTTGTTTTTCTCCATTAAAAGAAATTGTTATTTTTATACCTTATTTTCGTTACTTTTATGTTTTCTAATCTAATTGATTGTTACCTCCCTGTACTTAAGTTTTGAGGATAATTATAGGTTTGATATTTTCTTTGTCGTCATTTTATGATTTGAAAGAATTTTTACTTGTATTCCTTTTTTTATGGCTAAGTCACTATTTATGGTCACGATGTTAGTAGTGTGCGATGAATATCTGGTCAGCTATTTTATAGTTAGAAAATTTGACTAAAAACGACTAAGAATAATTAATTACTAAACCCTATTACTGATTTATTTAAAATAATATAACGTCTCACTAGAAAAATACACGAAATAAGGACACGAAACTAACAACAAAATAAATATCTAAAATTAAAAATGCCAGTGTTGGAAAAAATGCATGAAATTTTTCACTACGTACTTCCTATACGGAAATAGCTTTGCAGCAAACTAATTTTGGAAAAAGCCAGTGGGAGTTTCCGGGCGGACCTCCGCGTGAGTGTCGTCGGTCAATGGGTGAGCGGCTATATATAGCTTTTACCGGAAAATATATAATATTAACTGAAGTTCCTGGAACATTCATCTTATTTTAAATTTTCTGGGATTAAAACTAGCGTGTCTCGCGGTATATAAAATATTATCTCTAAGTAATAATTACGTCGTCCCTGCTAAGTGAAATAAGTTCCACTTGCGCATTTCTAATGTTCTATTATAATGATCTGCGTTGGTGAAGCTTAGTGCTTAAACTTGCCAATTGAGGCAAATATTTCTTCGTTATTTGTTATTTAAACTCCGTTTTAGTTTATAAAGACTATATTGTTGCATAAAAATATTTAGATTGAAATTTAGTTTTGTAATTTTAGTACATTGAAATATTTTGCGATGTGGTTTTATTTCGTACGTCAGCCCATGTATACTGTATAGCAGGAAAATAAAAGACCTGCTTGGGGGCGCCATTTTTGCTTTTCGTTTTACAGATGACGTGCAAGAAATTAGTTCCATATTTACTACAACTTGGCGAGGTAACTTATTTTCTGGGTAAAGCTATACTTGTTCCAAGTAGAGGTGTCGGTACTTTTTTATTTCTCCTGTAAACCTCACAGCATTGGGAAAGTTACGGTTAAGTTACTTTTTTTACGGTTTGAAAACCATAAATCGCAGTGTTATCATCTGTAAAGCCCATTTCAATAGCTGAAATCAATGTGCATTACTATATACAAAAAGACATCACTATAAGTATTTACTATCAGTGAAACTAGTAAATTTACAATAAATCTAATATTATAACAAGTTACTTATTAAGAAAATTAATAATTTTTTGTAATTATTAACCACACAATGATGAATGATATCGAATTTAACTGAATAGGGAGTAACTACGAAATTAAATAACATAACAGTGAATTACAGTTAGAAAGAAATTAAATATAATTTCGCTTATTTGCTAAGTTATATTTAAACGCATGCATACTTACGCCTTTTATTCCCGAAGGGGTAGGCAGAGGCACAACTAGTGCACCCACTTTTTGGCGTGCGTATTCCGTCCCATGATGTGATAGGGGGCAAGCTTATCGCCATATCGGGCACAAATTCCAGACTCCGGGCTGATACTGATTAGAAAAACCCATTATCACTTTGCCCGACCCGGGGATCGAACTCGAGACCTCAGCACTGCAGTCGTACCGTAATATAACTACGCCACCGAGGCAGTTATGTTTAGTTATTCAACAATAATGGCCAACATTTATTTTATACCATTTATAAGCTTTCTTGCAATAATGAAAGGGTAATTATCTCTAAAAGTGAATTTAAATATAAGAAAAGCTAACAATCGCATCAAGTAAAAACAAATAAAGAAATAATCAAATGAAATATTTAAAATAATTAGCAATATTTATTTTATTAATCGTGTAGTAAGGGTAAAACCACTAAATAATTAATTGCACTATTATCATTGACGATGATAAACTGGTTATTAAACAATATAAAATAACATTATTGATAGTAAGGAATTATTGAAACCTGCAGTACTAATTCACTAAAACTAAATCAGGTAATTTGAACTACTAAATTCAAAAAGTGTTTTAATGATGTAAGCTAATTAACATGCAAATAATAGTAGATGATTCCACAACAACATTGGGTTCCTCTTATCAAACACCTGTATTCTTATTATGTATTACTGACCGCGTGTAAAAACTGTGTTCACTGACCTCTATGTATTAACTCCTCAAAGCTAGTGACCACCAGTCCCTTCCTCACGTTCCGAGAACTGTCCCATATCTTGAAAGGCCTCTTTCCTCTAACCTCCTGAAAATACATTAATTTATAACACGTTTATTCACCTCAAACTTATAATCATCTGTTCTTGATGACAATATAACCCATTTTCATTGATTCAGGTACGAAACCATATTTAGTACATTAGGATATAAGTAATAAGAGTAACGCCCCGCAGGCTCCGGCGGAGCTGCCTTGTCGGTGCGGCCTGCACTGGCTGCAGCGGTGCAACGCCCGTGCGACCTCCTCGTCTCCCGTCCCGCACCCCGCGCTACACCCGCACACACCCCGCCGCGCCCCGCCCCGCCCCGCACGCACTGTGCGTTGACCGACTGACATCGGCACCCTGCACGATCTTTAATCTACACTGGGACTTCAAAACTTGTAGTCCATTAAAAGTTTCAACAATAAATCAGTTTCACAGTAGTGGTTGTACGCTGCTTGGTAGTCAATATTTATAGCTGTTATATAGAGAAATCTCCAGTGCATCAGACATTGTAACATAAAACCGTCCCAAGTGTCATCTGATCATGTGTATAAGCGGCACGTACCTCCTGTATTTCAACAATCATTGTCCCCGATCACTAAACACTTGACGGCAATGCACCACACCTTGTACTAAATACACTGAACGTTCAGTTAACTCGGAGTATGGAGAGGTTGTATACAGAAGGCGGGCGGCGCAGTGCGCGCCGGCGGAGCGCCGCGGCCGCACTGGGCGCGAGTCGTGACCCGGTCGCGGCATCACCCCCCTTCACCCCCGCCTGCTCCACCGGCACACCAGCCCCGATACCCACGGGCGCGCCCTCCACCGCGCTGCCGCTCCCGCCCCGCCACCCGGCCCCGCACTGCAGCGCTCGCCCGTAATCTCTTGATGCCGTAAGATCTTGAAATTAGCGATGCCGATGATGCACTTTTTGTAGATTCAAAAGAATTTTTATATATAGAAAATTTTAGATCAATTATTAGGTAATTAGGTTTTAGTATCTAAAAGTTATAGATTTCTCGCTAGTAAAATACATATTATTATTATAAATTATATCGTTTTCATTTTCCAAAACATTATCTCGTAATTTGAAGTAGCTAATCCATCACCTCAGTGCCAGCCTAAAAACCTTCTGTGGTCAAATTGTCTTGTAATAACCAACACAATACTATTATATCGAAAACTGTTTGCTATGCACTTAGAGCATTTAGCTGCTCTAAGGCTACACACGACTACGGTCGACCTACGAGACTACGTACGCTACGATTGTTGTAGCGCTACGAACAATAGCGTAGGCCCTACACCGTAGCATATTATAAATTCGATATTACATTGTGGTTTTAAGTTTTTATTATCGTAATAAAACTAGGGCCTAGCTAATGATTTTGGTAACGTGTGTACCTATTCGTTTTTATTGGGTATTTAAAATGTTTAACATTTAAGGTAGAAAGATTGCGTTACAACTCATAATAAATATCACCATTCTCACTCAATGCATATGGATAATTTGTTGATGACCGATATACCACATTATTTGGGCTCTATAAACATAACATCGTGGAATGATTATTAAACTTAGGAACTAAAGAGGCCTATTTACCATCGCATTTTGTCGGTGCTCTACGGTGCCATGGTTTTAGTATAATCTTACTGCCTACTATCTTATCTTACTCTTGCTATAATATTATAAATGGGAATTTTTGTGAACATGTTTGGAAGTTTATTAAAAGTAAATTTAGAAACAGCTGATTGATTTGAATGAAAATTGGCAAACATTGACCATGTTCTGGATTTACACATGGGCTAGTTTTCTTCCTGGTAGTGCACCACACACAGTGTAGTGCACACTGCTTATAGATAGGAACAAAGCTAGGGGAAAAGCCAAATCACTGTCTACAGAAGATGACTATTGACAACTTTTTAAATCTAGTATTAGTTATTGAAGAGTTCCATTGTCTATCTCCGAAGATCTTCACCAGATCCTAATAAATGATATACTAAAACCTTCCCTGATACAAAAATATACATTTGAATAACGAAAACCGCATCCAAATCGGATCAGTAGATTTTGAGAAACTCGCGGCTATACAAACTTACATACATACATACGGATCGAATACAGAACCTCCTTTTTTTGAAGTCGGTTAATAAAATAACTTTCACTGCAGAAGTATACGCTAGTAGGGTAATAATAACTAGTCGCTGAATGATTAAAACTTCGAACGCAATTCAAAAGTTTATTTTTCTGTTCTCTGTATCAAAGAAAACATTCCTTTTTCCTGATCAACTATCTATTTGCATAAAGTGAAATCTTTACTGTTCCAACGATAAACTATTTCAGTTCATAACAGCAGCTCAGCGGCTCTGACACGTATGTTCGGGTTCGGGTAACATAGTTCGGAAATTGATAATCCAGTTAGCCGTGTCTGTTGGTGTGTCACTATTCCAAAACCGTATATTTTTGACTGAATATTAATACGGGAATACGGTGGTACGATATTCAAATCTGCCCGGATAGCGACCACCGTACAGGGCTTACCACCCGACATAGTGGCCCATGTAAGTATGTGGCATTCTGGGTCAGCCTGTGTATATCCAGTTTGAAACAGTCAACACTACCTGGATCCCACTCCACTTACCCATCAGGCCAGGGTTGCGGACTAAGGCCTAAGACAGAATATAATACAGGGCTAGTATTATTATTATATATTATTAGTAGCTTTTACCCGCGGCTATGCACGCGTTAAAAAGTTTTTCCGGAATAAAAGTCCCGATTTATATTTTGCTGGGATTATTTTTTCTTTGAATGTCCTATTTATTTATATCGAATCAAGAGCCTAAAAAATAAATTTCAAGCTTCTAGCTCTAAAAATGACGATACTTCCATACAACTTTTCATCCCCCCTATCAACCCCTTACAGACCTTTTTTCGCACTAAAAAGTAGCCTATGTCCTTTCTTAGACTCTAGTCTATCTGTGTACGAAATTTCATTTAAATCGGTATTTAATTAGTTTTGGCGTGAAAGCGCGACAGACAGACAAACAGAGCTACTTTCGCATTTATAATATTAGTAAGGATTACATAAAAATCATAGAAGCGGTGATAGCCTAGTTGGGAGTGGAACGGACTGCCGAGACGAATGTCCGCAGGTTCAAAACCCAAGGGCTTTTCAGAACTTTTTTTTCTTTTCTTTTCTTTTTTTACCACTGACTTTTCTAAAAAAGTATTGTGTGTATTCTTTGTGAATTATCAATCGCTTTAACAGTGAAGGAAAACATCGTGAGGAAACCTGCATACCTTAGAAGTTCACTGAATTTAGAATGTATGTGAAGTCTGCCAACCCGCGCTAGGCCAGCGAGGTGGACTAAGGCCTTAACCCTCTCAGTTGTAGAGGATCCGTGCTCAGCAGTGGGCAGTATATAATATAGGGCTGGTATTCGTATTCGACATAAAAATCTTAGTACTTAAATTATTCCAAATTTTGGGCCCCTCTAAAATTAGGGGCCCGTTGCATTTTAACCGGCATGCCACCCTAAAGTTACGGAACTGAGAATCCAGTCGGATATAAAATATCCGCATAGAATAGAAATGGAGCAGTTACGAAGCAATTTCATTTCTACTAAGGACTGTAGGTAGTTACTTATGTATGTTTATAATTTGACGGATGAGAGCTTGTCTGCCAGCTCTAACTTGTTAATTGAGACAAAGCTAAGGCTCCCTGTTCAGTGGCAATTTACATGGAAGTGATACGGGAGCTAATAAAAATCAAGCAAAGTACAGACGTTTTATTTTAAATTTATTTTTAGATGTTTTTATACGTAAACGACACCCCACTGCCCCCGATGGTAAGCGGAGAGGCGCCCTCGTCAGTCGACACAATTATGCCGGTCTGTTTGACCGGATATACACAGGCTGATCCTGGAACGCGGCACACTTACGTGGGTCACTATGGCGGGGTTCAACACCTTATGTACGATGGTCGGTATCCGGGCGGATACAACATATATCATACCACCAGAAAAAAGTAGGAGAAGACATACTCACGCCTGTGTTCTTCATTATTTTCCGTGACTTTCCCGTCACATAACAAGGTTACGTATCGAGCTTTTATGGACAGTGAATACTTGCCCGCAAACTTTTAAAAGCGAACGAATCTTACTGATTGTGTTTTTGGTGCCTTTAAACCCATATCATTTTGAAGGAAGGAATAAAACAAAATGCAACGTATATTCAAAGGAATTATTCCAAAAGTGTACCACTATCCTTTTTCCCACATTTATTTTTGAAGTTATACTTCTTTTGGCGCGTTAGGGAAAAATGATGAGAGTAAATTTTTACGATGCGCGCGCACACCGTCACGAAAAAGCGACACCCTGAAGTTAGCTATAGTCAATATTTTAGTTTTGAATTTTGAACGTGGAATAAGGCGAAAGATAAAATTTTTAAAAAGATTTTTATCTTGTTACGCTAAAGAAATATAACTTCTAACGCGTGTACATAAGTACACACACACTTATTTTTAAATATAGCTCAGTAGTGCAACAACTGTACGAAATGACACGCAACAGCCGCACTTGAAGACCCTTGTGAACTACATCCTTTGCTATCATGAGAGTCCTTTGTACTGCACAAAGTGGACACTCCACGGTTGCAAAACAAAGACTTCGCTAGCACCAAACACTTGCAATTATGAAGGGAGCTAAACTGCAACTTACGCCCATTACGTCAGGGAGACAAATGAGGTCGAAGGTAACGCTGAAAACTCAAGGAACGTTTATTTTTAGGAGCTCTTATTGAAGATGCCGACGAGTCGAAACGGCGTGCAAGTATGTTCGCGTTATACGTGAAAAATGTAACTTTATGGAAGGAAAAATTCAAATCTTACTGAATTGTTGGCGTGCCACGTTTGATGGGGTGGTATTAAATGTATTAAATACATTATGTATGTCCCGACTTTGTGTGAAAGGTTTGCTTTTAAGGCAGAAAGTAAGCAAATGATCACGCTGCTAGAAGATTAGGTGCTTTGCCCTGCTTCAAAGAATAGAAAGTGGAAATTTATGACGTTTTTGGCAATTATACTTTCTTTGTACAAAACTGTCTACAATATGCTTGTGCACAAGATTTTGCTTGCCGCACGCACGAAACTTTATATTGAAATAAAAGTCAAAAATGTAGTTTTACGTTAAAAAGGAGCTGGTGGTCATTCAAGGTATCTTATCTTTATTTGTATTCTATGTATCAAATATCGAAATTTATCTAGCGGTCGCTCCACATCTACAACAGTAGTAGGTAATAGGTATGTATCACCCTCTTACCCATCATTGGATTCTTTACAATTGGAGTTTCATCGCCAATAAAGCAATTAACTAAAAAGCGATCAAGGTGACGCGCTTGATCTATATAGAGTATAACTACAAGCCGTGCCTACGTCAAGAGCGACTCGACTCAAGGCGACGCTCGAGACTCGAGAGTATTGTCCGCCGCAGGGTCACCCCTCACACTCGGCCCAATGTCATCGCAACAAGGCCGCTGTGAGGCCATCGCTTAAAAGTACCAGCCCTAAATGAATTAGGGTATGGCGCGTATAAATCATGCTATGCATAGGTGGAGTAATTTGTTTTATATTTGAATTGCTGATGTGATGCAATAAGAATCTTGCTGCACAATACGAGTAGTTGATTATGGAAATCCAACTAAGATAGAAATAGCACTGTCGTAAGCAGCAGTGTTTACCGGATTAGAAAAAAAAGCAAGCAATTTTAAGTGTTTAGCGGATTAGCAAGCTGAAGTGGCAGTAGGCTGGGCATAGTTCGAAGAACTGATGGCAGGTGGGGCAAAAAAGTTCTCGAGTGGAGGCCACGTACTGGCAAGCGCAGTGACGGTCGTCCACCTGCAAGGTGGACAGACGACTTGATAAGGCCGCAGGAACACGCTGGATGCAGGCCGCTTTTGACAGATCCGCCTGGAAATCTTTAGGGGGGGCCTATGTTCAGCAGTAGACGTCATGTGGCTGATGATGATGATGAAGTAGCAGTATTGAATGACAGTGTTGTAGCCAACTTAAATACTGGGAATTGTATAGATATCTCAGGGTGGGAAGTGCAGTGATATCATGCAGTGTTAGTTATCCGAAATGGTAGGTTACTTATTTAATTGTTATGATCCAAAGGTAGACGTGGTTACCATTGAGTGGGCTCTACCTGTCTTCAAGATTTCAAAACAATAGGACGGAATTAATTTGAAGCATATAATTATTCAAGAAAATCTATATTATTAGATTAGTACGACTTAGAAATTAACAATTACACTAATCAAAGGGTATTCCTAGGGTATCCTTAGTTCCTTTATAGATTGTGGACGGTAATAGGAATTCTGCCACGAAATTTTGAACTCGTTACCGTTCAGGTGCACATGCAGGTTGCCAAGGAACTTTACGAAACTTTGATAACCTATCAGCCTTATTGGCCAAGGCAGGTACAAATCACTAAATAGTATAAAACAAAGTCGCTTCTCACGTCTGTCTGTCTGTCTGTCCCTGTGTATGCTTAGATCTATAAAACTACGCAACGGATTTTGATGCGTTTTTTTTAAATAGAGTGATTCAAGAGGAAGGTTTATATGTATAATACATGCATAATATAGTAGAGAATTATATATATAATTCTTCTGTGCGGGATAGTTTGTATATAAAGTGAATTTTATATAGGAAAAACTCTTTTATGCGGGCGAAGGCACGGGCAAAAGCTAGTTAGGAATATACCAATGTATTGGGACCGCACGTAATTATTTTGCTATGGGTACTGAGGTATCGGGTTGGATCCCCGGGTCGGGCAAAGTGGTATTAGGTTTTTCTATTCAGTATCAGCCTGGAGCCTAGACTTTGTGCCCGATATGGCGAGAGGCTCGCCCCCTATCACTTCATGGCACAGAATATGCACGGCAAAAAGTAGGCGCTCTAGTTGCGCCTCTGCCTACCTCTTCAGGGATAAAAGGCGTGAGTATGTATGAGTAGTGTAAATCGTTTGCCCATATTACAGGAAAAAACCAAGCTTTTATTTATTTATACATACAACACAATTAAAACTATTATACTAAAGCGTTGTTGTACAGACAAAGTATTTATTTACCGAAGACATTCAACTTTATTATTTAGTTATTTCTAATAATTATTATTTATTAATTACTAATTGGCCTAAAAGTTGTAGTTGTAGTTGTCTGCTTCTACGGATAAGCTATGTAAAATATAATAAAATATGTAATGCTGGGAACTGTTGCCCGCAATGGAAATCAATGGTTGCCACGTCTGTCAACTTGAGGAAGATTAGATTATGAGGTAGCGACTGCGAAATCGAGAGCATAGTACACAGATATATAGAGTAGAATATCTTCATACAAACGGTCGGAACGCGAGTGATGCCTACGCGGCTCGATATTGGTACACATTAAGTACACAAACAGTCGCGAGTTCGCCGCAGTGACGAACGAACGGTGTGATTGTTTTGTAAGCAGTAAGCGTGCATTTTGTGAATATTTGAATTAAATAAGTAGAAGTACTTACATAATATGGCAAAGAGCAATTATAGACTGTATTGTGCTGTTTTTGGTTGCTTGAATTCTTCAATAACGCACTCAGAGATTATTTATTTTATTATTATTATTTATTATTTTTTTAATTACCTGGAAACTCCGAAAGGTAAGACTATAAATAAGTTTTTATATACCCACTAGCACGTAATTTGATTATTTTTTTAACAGTTAGGTATTTCGCTTTTTCCACCGAGTAAAATACGTGGATTAATAAAAAATAAGTGGATAAAGTGAAAGAAAGTTTACAACAAATTTCATTTTTTTTAATTAAAAATATAATATTTAAAATTACTGAACTAAATAGAAACTGAAGTAAGTAGACGAAATTAAAATACTGTAGCGGGCAGCCCTATCGCGGGTTTACATAACGCGTGGCTGTAGGTAATTATTTCAAGGACAGGGCTGAGTCATTATACTGCATAGATAACTTTACTGTGTCGAGAGTATCGGGGATATTTGACCTTACATCGCGATGTGCATCGTGAGACCGGTAAGCGCAATATAACTTTAGCAATTTATTAGCAAACAATTGAAAGTGACAATAATAGCCAGTTTTCTACAATATAAAGGTGGTGGCTCGACCGGGTACTGGGTAGTACCAAGATGACGTGAACTGGTAATATTGTTGTTAAGAAATATCACCTATATTAACAAGAGGCACAACACCTCCTAATCGCAATCCCTTGTCGCAATTCCAATTCCCCTGGCATTGCCGATATTTATAGACGTTGATTACATTCAAGTATGCTCATTTATCACGAAAAAAAATGTATTTACACTAGATATATTTTAGGTCATCGCCTTGAACATTAGAAATATTTCTAATATTGAATCTTAAATCAGCGATGAACGTGGTAGGTGACCGCTGTGTCACCGGCCTGATGTGGGGCGAGGCGACCCCAGTCGGCCGACGACCCCGCCGGTCTCTGCCAAAATGAATGCTACTCGGGCTCCCTTTGATTTGATTTTAGACGCCCGTACGCCTATAATTGTTTTGGGAATGTAATTTTTTTTCTCAAAGTGGCTTGGGTTGTACTTCTGTGCGTAGTGAAAGATTCTATGTATAGAACAATTTTTTTTTGTTTTATTATATATTACATACTAGTGATGTAACGAATGTTCGATTTCCAACATTCGAGAATACGAATATTTGTCCCCAATATTCGCGAATGCGAATGCAAATATGGGATTTTTATTTGGCGTCAAAAGATTTAATCATACGTTACGTGAAATTAGCTGATTATAGACTCTTCAAAAAATAATTTTGAGATTAAGTATTATTTAAAAAATACATTTGATTTATTAAGTTACGATTATGTAGATTTCCATCGACTTTTTTGAAACAGGCACAGCAAAGTGACCCCACTGCACCGGATAGTAGCCGTAGTAAAGTCCAGATAGATTGGCCTGCTTGAAATATGTCAGGGACTTTCGTTCTCTTACGAATCTCCTCATATCCAATTTGATCGCGTAGAGAAACACCGAGCATAGCCGGGCCTCTTCATAGCTCGCTGAGTGACTGTGAGCCGTCTTGGGTGGACCATAGTCAGAGGCCACGTCTCAAAGCGGTACGTCAACACTGGTAACACACAATGATTGAAGACTTTTGTCTTCAAGCACTGAGGTATTTTGGATGAGAAGACCTTGCCTAGTTTCCCGAACGCTGCTCAACCTAGCTGGTTTTGATCCCTATCTTAAAGTTGGACCTGCCTAACTGGACCAATTTTCCTAGATAGACAGATTCGTCGACAACTTCGAGAGTTGCGTTCTGAATACTAATCGGCATTGGACAAGATTTTGGTCTTGTTCATTTTAAAGCCTAACAGGTGGGAAACTTGGTTGAGGTCTTTGAATATAATGCTATGGCCCTCAAATGATTCTGACAAGACAACAATATCGTCGGCAAATCAAAGGTGAGTAATGTACTTGCCATTGAAGCTATATCCAAATCCTTTCCAATCAAAAAGCTTGAAGATATCGTTCAACGCGACAGTTAACAATTTCAGAGAAACAACATCTCCCTGTGTCACGCCTCTATGTAGTGGAAAAGCCTTCGTGCTCTGCTCCTTTACTTGGACTGGCATGATGGCGTTGTTGTACAAGCACCTCAGCCCTTCAATGTACCGATAGTCGATGTGGCTCTGCTGTATGAACTGCAACACAGATTATGTCTCCCTGACGCATTGTAAGAATGTTAATCTATGATACTATAGCCTTTTCGAATCCGGCTTCCTCGGGAGGCTGAAAGTTATCTAGCCTGAGCTCGAGACTATTCGCGATAACGCTCGAGAACAGTTTATTAACATGGCTCAGAAGTGTGATGGGCCTTTAATTCTTCAATAAGGCGTTATCACCTTTCTTGAAGAGGAGATCACCATACTCTTGATGAAATGAAAGAGCCTCTAATCCTTTTAGTATCGGCGCACAAACGCTTACAAAAACTCTGCAGTGAGTCCGTCCTTGCTTGCTGCCTTGTTGTAGGATCTCTCTCAATATCACTGCCTTCGTCGACACTGCCGTCTTCCGTCTTCAGCTTGGCCATTTGGCTTTACCAGGTTATAGACAGGTCTTTTGCGAACACTTTGGAGTCTTTGTTCCGCCCGATCGTCACCTTGATGCATACAATATTGTAACCACGGACTTCGTGTCGCGAGGACTTCCCCATCTGTCAATCGAGCTGCCGATATACTTCAGCGTCCTCCGAAGACTGCAACGCCATAATATATCGACGTTTGTAACTTAATAATTTCAATTTAAGAAAAAAGGTGTACTGACATTGAAGGAAAAATATAAATAATTTATAATAGTTTAAAAGATTTTAATGTGTTAGTTATATTCTTATAATATTTTCCAATAATTGTATAAACTGTATTATCGGACACCGCACGCCCTCGCTGTTTTTAATATGCTGCAATACGTATATTATACTTATGCATACGCATACGCACGCCTTTTATCCCCGAAGGGGTAGGCAGAGGCGCAACTAGTGCACCCACTTTTCGCCGTGCGTATTCCGTCCCATGATGTGATATGGGGCGAGCCTATCGCCATATCGGGCACAAATTCCAGACTCCAGGCTGATACTGAAAAGAAAAATCCAATATCACTTTGCCCGACCCGGGGATCGAACCCGAGACCTCAGCATTGCAGTCGTACCATAATACAAGTACGCCACCGAGGCGTCATTTTTGAATTAGTTTCATATTTTTCATTTTATGGGTTAATTAATAAAGTAATAGTAAGTATATAGTATCATTAATTGTTTTTTGTAAATCAGGTACCCATATCGAGGTATGCGGATCTTACAATTCAATTCAACTTTCTTAATAGGCGAGAAATAAACACTATTCAGAAATTATAGTATATTTCTGGTCGTTATTTTTTTATCGTCAGTTCAATGATTTATTAAAAAGAATAAATCATTGCATATTTTTTTCGTAATAATCTTTAAAATACTTGATAAAAGTTAATACAATTCAAAAAAATCATGAGTGTAAAATAGACAATTATAAAAAAAGTAACTGTGGCTTTAGTCAGACCTTATATTTAAAGCTCAGTCTAACTAACACCACACTTCTCTATTAAAAGAAAATGATACTGATTAAATTAATAGATTGTGTTAATCGGTTACCGATAATTTTAAATCAGAGGGCGAATGGGACGGACGGGTGCGTCGGCCGCCTCCGAGATCCGCGAGGACGGTTCATACCCACTTTATTACGTGATTAATGCTTTAACCAACGAATTAAAAATCATCCCCAGCGACCGTCAAGTGAGGATTGTTCGTTTTAATAAAATAATTAAAATTGTAACAAAGTATTGTTTGCGACTAAACATATAAAAAACCTTTTCAAAATAAAAGTCACACTGAATACTTTTCCGTGTTGAAATTTAGTCTGCGTGTTATTCGGGATGTAGTTTATGTGCCAAATTTCGTCGAAATCAGTTCAGCTATTATTTATATCAGCCCTAATTTTATTTTTCTAGCCCGATTCGTATAGTATTTCATCCACTACGATGGTATAAAGCAGGTTAACAGATTCACAACACTGTCTCTATCTCAAAGGTTTTCTGATTTTGTTATCTTTTATTGAATCGGTTAGTTTGAAAAGTTGAAGGTGTGCTGGAAACACGCGAGACATTAGTGCCGCTAGCCCCTTATATTTATATTGAAAAACAGCCGCGATACCTGCAACGCGGATCTCTTAAATATAAATATATACTATGTTAGTGATTTTTTTATAAAAATAGGGGCAGTACGGGAAGTGTATCACTTGGTGACCGACAACCAACAATTCAGAATTTTCAATTTTTGTCCTTGTGTTTGAGATAATTATATAAAATACATTTTAAACTCCTACTTTGCTAAGTCTTGGAAGTCTTTATAGCTTTCTGCTTGGCTTTATCCAGCCTAATTTTAGACTCCGCCTTTCAACTAAAAGGCCTTCACTACTCCTGATCTTGATGCTTGAGTAGACCATTGAAACAAAAGAACATTAGTGAAAGAAGAAACCAAAAAGTAATAACTTATAAAAAGATGATTTAACAAGCATTAATCAACATTCAATTTCTTTTACTCTTAGAATTTAATTGCAGATTAAATCCATCTTAGTGTTATCAAAAACTGTAAAACTTGTAGAACTGTAATGAATGACCAAAGCAAAAGTCTCTGCCAATTCCTGGCTTCCAGAAGTTGTAATGACAATAAATATAGTCTTCTATCACTTTCTTTTAGCTATCTGTTAAGTTTTTGAGAAAAGGAACCTGTGTCTTGTCCTTTTGGAACTTAACTCATGTGATATAATAGAACAACAAAGAATATTTTAGTGTATTGTTTGTGCTATTTTAGCTTAAATCTTGCCGTTGGTTTGACGAAAAGCTAAGTCAATGGTATCACTACAGAAGATTTAGACCAGACGGACCAAATGGAAGCGGTCGAGTACAGAGGAATCAAGCACAAGCCAAGATAACATTAGGTAGAAAGAAGGAAAACAGGTGTTTCAAAAATCTTGTGGTCTAAAATCCTTCTACGCGTTTTTCTCCCGCTCCAATTTGAAGTTGGTGCAACAACCTCCGTTAGAAGCGATATACCCTGGCTTTTCATACATACACATACACTTGCATGTGCATTCCATCCTAGGATTTGGTCTATTGCCATAACGGGCACAAATTCCAGACTCCGGGCCAATATTGAATAGGAAAAGATATTTGTTTATATGTAGGTATGTAAATTATCAGATAGAGTTACTCATCTAATGGTAAACTACTGTCTAGTGCTGAATCTCCATAAACAGTAGCAATATCAATCAAAACTGTTAAAATACACGGCACTATATCCATTCTGAGAAATTAGTACCAATACATAATAATTATTTTTATTACAATGTTCTTTCAATCTGAATGTAAAACGCTACTTACATGTTGCTTGGCGACAGTAGACAAAGCGACAATACCCGCCCGATTCAGCATAAGAGCTATTTCCCATTTTTACAATATTTTTATGTATATGTCATTGATGTAAATAACTTTTTTTTGAATCAATGGTGTAGGTACGTGCTACCATCTGCGTCATCGTATGTTTTTTTTTTGTATAAAAATACTTAAGTATTCAAGTGTGGATTATGTATACAGTAGGTATCTACTATTAATATAATTCGTCTAGTGAGAGCGTATTTCAAGACTGGGAAACGTATAGGATTTTGTGTTTGTTCCCTAGGCAGAACACGAAGGTGCCTGAATTTGGAAATACCCGATACGACTTCTTTGCAAGGGATCAATACGGCGTGGAACCATAGATAGGTCCATTAGTTACATGCTAGCTTACCTTATTTCGATTTTGTAATCTTTATTCATTGAGTATACACTTAATGCGAGGACAATATTACACAATTTAATAATAAAATTAATAAATAATTTCTATCTTATGCCTCAGAATGAAGAAACCGGTTTTGTGGCATGAGAAGCACGGCAAAATTGCGCCACTGCACCTGATGGTATGTGAAGGCTACAGATAGAGTATACTGACGAGAGATGTTCATTCCTCGCCAGTTGAGACAATTATGCCGGCATGTTTGAAACCAGTTATACACAGGCTGATCCCGGAACACGACACACGTAAGTGGGCCACTATGGCGGGTGTTACATCTCGTGTACGGTGGTCACCATGCGGGTGGATGTGTATCTTATCATCATTGCTTTGAGCTTTGGTCTAGTGGTAGGTATCATTAATGTTAGTAGCACCCGTGGGCCGTGACGCTTATTATCAGGCGACGAACTTGCTCGTCTCAATATTCAGTGGTATAAATATATTTCAGTGAAAATAAAACAAAAGTAGTTGCATTCAAATGTAAAAATGTAGGCAATTCACCTAAGTGCCTATTGAGTATACACATAAACTAGTATTTCATGTAATCAAATAAATATATTAGTTGCAAAATATATCTATATGACACATAAAACACTTAACATCTAGATTGTTATAATATAGTGGCACTAACCTGGCCACTTGCCTGCGAATCCATCTGCATTGAGTCAGCACTACCGCTCTAAAATCAACCTTATTGGGTGGGATTAGCGTTTTTCATTGCTGTAATATATATAAAGCTGGTTATGTTTAGAGATGTAGCGCATTGCCATCACGAATTACTTTTTATCTATGCGTCACACTTCTCATACTTATTATATTAACCTTCTATGAGGTTATGTAGACAGTAGAATGTAGCTTGTAACTGAACGTGCGTTTTGAATTAGTACGAATATAGATTTCAACAAAGACTCTTACTAGCGCTATAATCACGTGAGTGCTACGCCATGCTATCGGACTACGGCACTGCTCCGCCTGCTACGAATGTGCTACGGCACTCATAGATAAATAACATAATGCCTAACGACTTCACATTTTTATCTGTTCGGCCAAATAAACCAATAGGTAATAAGTGTATGACACTAATAAATACAATATTATTATAAAAATAAAAATAGAAAAGAATAATATTTTTTAAGCAATTACGAGGCGTGGTGCTGGGGTGTCAATACCGATCAGTAGCAGATGAACCAAACGATTCCTATAGCTGCACGGTATGGGCTAGCACAGATTTAACACAATGCAGGCTGCAGGTGCAGCACCGGCTACGGCAGAGCGAGCGAGAGGAGAGCATGCCGGAGCAGCGCGCGCGCGAGAGGGACGCCCGCTGCGGCATCGCCACCCTGCCGCACCAGCTCCGGGCCCGGACCGAGAACACACTGCGCTCATCACTGACTCTTCCATCACTGCGAGGCACTCTAATGATGATGCGGGAGCGACAACAGCTCAGCTTCGCCGTGTTCCCGAGCCGTGACCACGAATGGCGACCACTCAGGGCGGAGGCCCCACCAGCCACGAGGCCGGGGCCGACGCGGTGCGGGCCGGGCGCGGGAGCTCGGGGCCGCGGCGTGGGCGTGCCGGCGCCCTCGTTACATAACAGGGCGGGGGCGAAATACAAAGGTGAGACGGTTACCTCTCTGGCCATCGCGGCATGTCCGCCGGAGGCCGCGGGCGGCGCGCGCTCACGCCGCCATCGTCGAGGGGCCAAGCCCGGGACTCGCGTCGCGACTCGCGGAGCACTTGAGCGGCGCTGCGCGCGTGGGCGGCGATCGATGGGGGCCACGCGCCTGCGTCGCCGGACGCGGCCGACGTGCGCCGAGTGGAGCCGAGCACGCCCGCACCGCCGCACCGTGGTGCATCCGTGACCCACTTGCCTCGCGCACACTGACCTGCTTACCGCCACCAGCGCCGCTCGAAGCGCTCGCTCGGATGCGGCCGGCGCTCGCTCGGATGCGGCCGGCGCACACAGCGACTGCACTGTTAGATAACGAGCAGCGGTCTGTGCATACACACTACTCTACACACAGCTCACTACACATTACTGAGACGCCGCCCGCCAGCCGCCCGACGGCCACCGCCTCCGTACTCAGACCAGCCCGTGATAAACGAACTGTGAAATAAAGGCAAACTGTACCGCACCATTGGATTTGTTTGAGCTTAATTTTGCTATGCGAAACACTATCTATATTATGAATGCAATGTTATGTAAGTTTACAATATATTCAGGTTAACTTATTTAGCGAGAGCTTGACATCTAAGTAATTTAATACCTCTTTTCCCAGTAGGTTGGCGTAATCCTAGAAATAAGATTAGGTATTTCAGAAATAAAAATGTTAGACGTCCGTTTTGAAATAATTAGATATTACCTGGCTACTTATTTATCTAATTACTAAATCTTATCTTATTATCGTTAATTTTATACTTAATTGCTCGCGGCGTCGCCCGCGTGTTAACATTTTTGGTGGGATAAAAAGTAGTCTATCATATCAAACTATCTCAATACCAAATTTTATAGAAATCCGTTTAGTAGTTTCGGGGGTGTGCGCTAACAAACAAACAGACAGACAGAAAAGAATTATAATAATCGCTAATTTGTGTTCCATTATTCTTCTCTATTCATCCCCTTTCTTTTTTATTACATTTATTTCAATGTACCTACAGATACACCGGATTCATCTGCTTAATTGTATGTATAGATACAGATTATTGAAACTAGGAAGGTGCTATAGGTATTATAATCTGGCTGTTAAAACGGTAAAATTGATAACACGACGTAAACCCGCAAGTCGACATAGAACTATTAAAGAAATAATTTAAAAGGGAATTTCAAATAAGAAGTAAAAAAATACAATTGTCCGGCTTTTAAAATGGGCTTACAAAAGCAATTTCTGTGTTCCTTTCTGTCTACCCCTTTGAAAGTAAGATAACAGCACCGTGGCAAAATTAGAATTATCTTTTTAATTAATCACTAACTTAAAAAGATGACGCGGTACGTTTTGCTCATTATCTTTTTCATAATCACTCCTAAAATACTGGCCGTGAGTTCACACTGGGTGAACTGTAATCCGATTTAGGAGTATGATATATCACGTTAAAGATAAACCTATTTATCGGTCGACGCCACATTACCGCCTCAAAAGTTCGCCTAACAAACTACTGCGGTAAACTACACTTAACTTTCTATCTGGCGTTAATTCACTCTAATCATTCAAATTATATTATCCATCTAGTTCTGATGATTTTAATTCATGCTATTTAGGTCAATTAAAATAAATTATGGGGTTGCTTTTAGATATTAGTTAACTTTAAAATGTTTTTAATAATTGCATTGTCTCTGAGTGACATTTGTAATCCTCCTAGCCAGTTTCGGCCACGGCGGCCAATCTCAACGGAGATCAGCCAGGTACGCAGGAGATATTATAGTGCACAAGTGTGTGCGTATTACACAGGTGCATTTCCTATTGATTCACTCTCATAGTCCGGTGAGACGGCAATCCTAAATTACCGGAGAGAGATCAGGCGCAGGACCAACGGCTTTACGTGCTTGACAGAAATTAGAAAATTGGGGACCTTTTTTTTTAGCTCTGAGGCTACTTCATAATGATTTTTCGGCGACTTCAACCGGCATATATCTGGCAACACTGATTAAACCACAACATTTTAAAGATATGGTATATATAAGTTCCTTTTTTCTACCTAATGTTATGTTTGCTTAGTGCCAGGACCGTTTCTACTCAGCGTCTTTCATTGGCGTGATTTGTATTTGGCGCTATTACCTATACGTTGACGCTCCAACATGACTGATGCGCTACATTGCAAAGAAGATTTAGAAGGTGTCTCTCACTTAGTGTTATGTTCTAGTGATATGTATGCTTTGAATGAAGTTAAGTACCTTTTGGTAAATCATCTTTTTATAAAGAATACAGTAAATTTAGCGAGTACAGGCTGCTAGTCAATGTACCTTGTGGATCATGGGCATCTAAAAACCTCCACCACGGTATCCCCTGCCTGTCGTAAGAGGCGACTTAATGGGGCATTGTGGGGGTCGTGGGGCGAGCAGTGGGGGACTGTTCGCTGATCAACTCTAAAGAAGTGACACCGACGACAATGCGGGTGGTTGGTCTCCTGCTGTCGTAAATGCCAAGGGCGTCTTTTACAATTCAGGGGCTCCTTTAGCCTCCTACTTAGTGAAAGGGGCCGCAAGGCGGCATGGCGGAGGGACGTCTCCGCGCAGCTATCTTAATGCAACATAACCTGTTCCCGGGGCCGTCTCGTATGCGCTCAAGAAGGCCACCGCGGGTCTTGGTCGGTATGCCAGTGTAGGGTGGACGTAATGTTAAGGACTCGGTACAATGCTCGTTCGGATGATGCTATACTCCCGAGCGTCGACATTGGGTCGTAAGACCGGTGAAACGAACATTTAACCGTACCACTCATCTTTTCAATGACGGTAGCGATAATGCTTTTTTACTCCGCCAAAAACCAAAAAAAGCTACATGTAAATAAAACAAGATAATAATTAAAATGAAGTCAGATCGGGCACCTCTCGGTTTGCCTTTTAAAAGGAGAGTACGAGAGCTACTGTTGAACGAAGCAGAAGAGTTATCACGTTAGTTCATAATATTATATTAAGTATATCGACGCTTGAAAGGCAATAATATCTAAGCGACATTTAGCAAATTTTTCAGTAGAGCGTTTTAAAGTTTTGATTTTGACAAAAAAAATCATAACTAATCAACCATTTGCTGCATAAAAATAATTGTAACTGTTTTAGGAACCTCTTAATTTTTGACGTTTTTTGAGTTAAATTAACAGCCCTGAAGATTATAAATTAAAAAGTTAACGTCGCTTAGTTAAAAATTACCTAAATTTACAAACAGGTAAAATCATCTAAATGGATCATCTTATGAATACCGTAACAAGTAAATTTAATGAAATACAAATATTTGAAAATGCGCAGTTGGTAAAAATCATATAAGGATATCTAAACATATTAATAAAATGGAGTAAAAATATCTGTAGCTAAATTATTGGGTCACACGATCGTGGAGAAACATAAATACGTGCATAATATTGTAAATCTTGTTATTCCTACAAACATTGAACTATTTAATAATCAGTCAATTTTAATAATAATCAACATTTTATTGTTAGATAAACATACTTACATCCAAAATATAGCATAATGATATAGAATTTGTTAATAGCCAAAACTTATTTCTTTGGAGGGAGTTTCTCGCCTCAAATATACGATGAGCGGAAGGACATACAAAATTGCCTTATCTGAACATTTACAACGGCTTGCTTAAATATCTCTGTGTAAGCATAACTCGAAAGCAATAATATTATAATTTATTAATTGTGTTGGAAACTCATAATTTTCTCTCTAAATTTATTTTTGCTGAAAGCAAATACATACGTACACACCCACGCCCTTAACCCACAGGGGTAAAAAACGACTATTGAGCACCACATTCTACGATCTTGACATACGTCTTCCACAAAGGTTTTTCATAGTACTTCGCAAAGACAAGTGAGTGTGTATAGTGTATACCAAAATGAAAAAGAGAGTTCAGGAAATAGTTGAGCAAAAGAAAGAAAAAGGAACTAGACCACAAACCTTCTCGTGAATCCAAAGCGAACCTTTCACTATTCTGGAAACAAATATGGTTGATCAGGGGAGAGTCGGGGACTTCAAAGATAGGAGTCATCAGAAATGAAGATGGAAGGGTGTTTAGAGATAAAAGGGAAGTATTACTTGGAAGTCCTACTTCAAAAGACTTTTTAAATGAGGCGATGGGGATGTAGCAGGTGGTTAAGAGGCTATAGACCTGGCTTACTCTCAAAACGAGGCTAATAATGAGATTACGGAAAATGGAATAGTGAATGCGATGAAAAGTATGAGGTTAGGCAAGGCTGCTGGGTATAACCGTTAAAATGCTGAGATACGGCAAAGGCGTAGTAGCAAAATTGTTATGGCTACTTTTTAATATCTGGTGCAAAACCATTATTATATCCATTTTCAAGAAGAAATTTTCACAGCAAGAATATAAAAGCTACCGCAGAATAAGCCTTCCCTGTGCTGCCAGTAAATTGTATGCCAAGGTCCTCATTAAGAGAGTGATTAATGAGACTGAAATAAAAGTGTGGAATGTCCAAGCAGGTTTTAGAAGAGGAATGGGTTACACACATCAAGTCTTTTACATAAGGTGCATAGCGAAAGAACATTTGGCTAAGTCCAAAAAAGTCTTTTATACCTTCGTAAACTTGGAAAAGGCTTATGATCGTATGCTGAGGAATGAACTGTTGTTAACATTGTTATTTATTTATTTATTTATTTAAGCATATAATGCCGTAGGCATTCTCTCCCAGTCAACCTTAGGGTGGTGCAGAGATTGTTAACATTGTCTTTAATATATCGGATTGAGAGTCACCTGGTGAGGACTTTGAAGTCTCTGTACGAGAACATCGACGGGAGAGCTGCAAGGCACGAAAAATTATGTGAATGATGTCTTTAAAGAGAAGGGAATGAAAATTAATGTGAGCAAGAGAAAAGTGGTTGTGATAGAAAGAGGTCTGGGCACGTGGAGAGGATGGATTCAAGACAGGTCATGAAAGGTTAAATAAATACCTTTCGTAAGCTTTCGATCTAATGTGGATGGTACGGCTGGAAGAGGGCACCCAACGAGAGCGTGCATTTATCAAATAAATTATCTCCAAAAAGGGTAGGTGGGTCAGGATTAGCCTCAACCGGCAAAAAAGTATACGGAGAGAATAGGTAAAATTGGAATTAAATTATTATTAACATATTGTAATACACAATAATGCAACATAAATATAGTTATTACAAAAATAAATGTTATTAAAATTATAAAAGTCTATTTATTTGTAAAAAAACTCACCATATCTACGTAAAATTGAGGCAAAATCATAAAAACGTCGGACGGCTGTCCTCTCTTAGCGACAACCAATACGCGCTGTACACGATCGCGCGCATATACAAATGACACTTTCAAAACACTAGGTGGTTCGCAAGCGGGTGTATTTACTTTATTATGAACAGGTAAATATCTCTTAGCAATAAGTATAACCACCTGAACATACCCGGTAAAATTATCTATGCGACATGACTGAAGTTAAAGGTTGTCAAGTAAAAATATCTAAGTATAAAAAATAGAACTTATATTATTCAGGTAAAATTATCTAACCGACTAATAATTATTTATTTTATGTTAGGTAAAATTGTATAAATGTACTATTAACAAAATATTTTATTAGGCTGAAAATATCTAAGCACATAAATATGGAGAGTATGGATCCAGGTAAAATTATATCTATGCCAAAGTTATAATTTTTTGTGTAGGTAATAAACAACTAATTAAAGAGCGAGCAGTTTTTTATTTCAAGTAAACATATAACAACAGTAATATCATGATTTCATGTAAAACACACTAAGTTCAAAATCAATTTCCTTAAGCGTACCAACTACTGTAAATCCAAAAAGTCGGAAAAATTTTGGCGGTAAGTGAGAAAAAAAAGTGAAATTTACCGGAATCATCTAGTATCTAACCGCCAAAAAAGTTGTCCTAGAGCTACGAAACCCGGATCAATCGACGCAGAAAAATCTGGCGATTCCAAATATGTATATAACTCATTTTAGGTATTTTTGTCGCTTAGATATTATTGCCTTTCAAGCGTCGATATTATACCTACATATGTATTTATGTAAGTATAATTTGTATTTTATATATTTACAATTTTACTTATATTATGTAGGTATATATTCAAGATAGGTATTTATGCTATATTTACTTTTGTGTACGTTTATACATAACGTATGTTTAATTTATATCAAGTGACCTTCTGCCACCTACCTTATTTATCTCAGCACCGCCCTCAGGTTGACTGGAAGAGAATACCTTTGGCATTATGTCCGCCTGTATACTTTTGTATATAAAGTGCCAAATAAATAAATAAATTAAAAATATCACCTAACTGCAACTGAACTGCGTAACCATAAAGAAAAGATAAATAATCACCATGTTGAAATTATCGATATCGATAAATGGAACGTTCTTAATGTCAAAAGTGACGATAGTCAAAAGACTCGACATGTCAATTGTCAGCCGTCAGCGTAACTGTCAAAAGTCAGCTGTAAACTGCGGAACTGTGTATCCAGCGATTATTTAACATTATTTTGTGTTTAAATCTGATTTATGTTTGTATTCCAGTTGATTTTCACCCACACTTCACCCATATACCAGTTTGATGTGATTTGAGATGTGAAAGTGTTATTTCTTATGAAAAGAGTACGTTTATTTCATTACAACATTCATCAACACGAATGGAATGTGTTTTCAGTACACAAAGTAAGTTTCCGCATTTTGTTTGTATATTTTGGTATATGGGAAGTGTCGTTTTAGTTTAATTGTATCGTAGTTGGTATGCAGTCGTGTTTATATTGCCACATCATTTGATGCGCTCTGCAGCAAATTGAACTCCCACGCGCAAGCGACAAGCGCCTATAAATTAAACGGACATTAACTTATAAACATCTTTAAATATGATTTCGAATATGTTTTATTGTGCCATTCAACTTCTTATGCTATGATAATGAGAAAAGTAAATAATGACATATTAGGTATTATTAGTATTCTGAATTTTCAATTATTTGCAACAGCTTACAATTGGCCATATTTTCTTTTGGCAGTGTGGTTCTTCCTTTGCCTGGATTTTTTTCTGATTAATGGCAGGATGATACTATGTCTTCCTTCTAACTTAGATAAAAAATTGTATAACCTCCTTTTTTAAAGGGTGTTAAATATTGTTTATGCCTACACAACTCCTAATCTCATCATTAATTTAATGGATTTTCCATTTGTACACATTCTTATCCTCAGTTCTTAGGTCAAGGTTCATTTGTAGAATATTTTCCTTAACCAGTCAACACCAGTGGTGGACACCGGTGTCTGAGTATATAGGAAAATACTTATATAAAGGCTTATATCTATATATAAGCGGGTGTTGATGGTTTAATTGTAGACAACAAGTCATGTCACAAGATATTATAATGATATGATACGCAATATTCTGTTATAAACTGTCTCTATGCATGGCTCCCAATTCTAAGGGTGAACTTTCACAGGTTTTGATTTGTTTCACAGGTTTTTTGTTTGTAATATTTTTTTTTACCAATTTTAAAGTAAATAAGGAGATAAGTTTCGGTCCCAGGTAGAGTGGAATCTATAAAGACTACAGCTGGCATTGTATACAACAAAATATGCCATTGAAAAAGTTCAGTCGGCTTTACCATTAAACAGTGGCGTAGCGTAGTCACACGTGGACCTATCCCCCTCACCAAAAGTAAAAATATTTTACGCATTTTGCTGCCTGGGGTGGACTGCTCTCCCCCCTGCCCCGACCACGCCATGCCACTACCATTAAAGCAATGCCTGCATTGCTTTAATGGTAGTGACTAAGCTGACCCAAAATATGTCACTTGGAGTGCAGAAAGCTGACTCTAGACTGATACTAGAGGTAGTATCAAAAAAGAGTTGATTAGGGTTTTAATACAGTGTGTCAAGTGTTAACTTCACCTTATCTAATGCAGTGCTGCCTTGGTGGCAATATTATTGGCATAACTTGTGTTTGAACTTATCACTTACATCTTAGTATTTATTCTACTTGCTTTTATTCAATTATTGGTGGCTTCTATGACATTCATTTTAACATTTTGAGTGAGAAGTTTGAAAAGTAAAAATTAAACAGCATTAATCAAAAAAATATCTTCTTTTAAAAAATGGCTCCACCGTTGCATTGATGATTTTGCCAAACTTTCTACCTGAAGTGGATAAAAAGAATAGACAAAAAGAGACAAAGAGCTATTTATGGGACAACACATTCAACATTAGCATTAGAACCAAGAATAGATATTAAAACAAGCACAGAATAACAAGCTAGGTACCTATATGATCAGAGATGAGAGAACCAAGAAACATAAAAACATAAAAAAAATATGAAAATTAGTTTAATTCAATGAGAGATAAGACTTGGAATTTCCATGTATACATAACTATTAAACACAAAGACATAAGTGATAAATAATGTGATTAATGCTCTTAATTTAGTCAGTAATCATTAGGAATTTAGATTGGTTAGTATAGTAATGTGCATAACATGAGTTATTTGTTTTGCAAGTTTTGTCTGGTTTATCACATTGTTTTGATTTTTTTACAATGGCAAAAAATTTACAAACCTAATAATAAATATAATTATTATTTTATTATACTGCTAAATATATTAAGCAGTATCTTGCCTGATAGTAAAGATAGCATTTGTCTATAAACAATATTAACACTGCCTGCATCTTATAAAATAAATACAGCATGGACGCAGTGTTCTTCAAAACGAACCAACATGCTACATAGTGGCAGAAATAAAAACTGCTTCCACACTTTTATAATGTTTTGCATATAAACTATTAACTATTAGCTATTATTCAGTCTGTCAGGTTCTCTCAAACACCATGCAAATTGTTTACCTTTCTGCTGGTAACTTAGCGTTTTTGTGCAGGTGGCAGGTGTGATGCTGGTCCGGATGAACATGAAGGTAGCACTGGGCGCGCTGTGCGTCGCAGTGCTACTCTTCATCGTGTACTGGGGACACTGCGGAGAGTTCCCCCGGAGGCCAAGTATGTACATTGTAATAATATCTGAAATATAATCAGGAAACAAATACAAATTGACATCAAAATTCCAATTAAGTATTTCATATTTGTCGGGAATGGTTATTTTTTATGTACTTTATGCAGTACCTAATGTGTGTTAACGTTTTATGTATCTCATAGTTATACAGTGTGCACCCCTAAAACTTGCAAACAAATAGTTTTTCCTAAAATTTTAGCCTTAGGCCTTTGAGTTTCTAGCCACAGGTTTTGACATTGAAATTAAACTATTATAACGGATTTTAACGCGGTTTTTTATTTAATTTTTCTCCCGACGTTTCGAAGGCTTTGCAGCAGCTCGTGGTCACGGGGCGGACTGAGGTGTTGGTGGTCCGAAAAGTTAGTGTTACAAATCTACCTTCAATTTGCAATTATACAATTTTAAGATGTTAGTTATTGTTTGCGGTCCGGTCTACGCAGAAAGAGCTCACAATGTCTTGAGGTCTGCCAGCAGGTCTTTTGGGGCCCGATTTAATTAGATGTATTACCGGGTCCCAGGCTTGTGCAAGTTGCCAACCATCTTCTCTGTTGAAATTAGGATGATTTTTGATTTCAATAGCCTCGCAAATCATCCTAGGCCGGAATCGGTGTTTTTTGGCAAGGATTTGTGGCTTGTCGAATCTAAGGTAATGGTTGGAGCCTTCTTCTGAGTGTTCAGCTACTGCAGACTTCGTAGAGCGTCGGTGTTTAACATCAGCTATATGTTCTTTTACGCGGGTCCCTATATGTCTTTTAGTTTTTAGTTTTAGTTAGTCCATTTTTACCACCTGTCAAGTGCCATATACCTCTACAAGAACCAGGCGTATACAAGATAGATTGCGACTGTGGCCTCTCTTATATTGGACAAACTAAAAGACATATAGGGACCCGCAAGATAATGTAGAACAAGCCGGATTCCGGAAAGGCTATAATACCATAGACTACATTCATACGCTGCGGCAGGTTATACAAAAAACTGAGGAATATAACTTGCTACTTTGCTTAGCGTTTGTGGACTATGAGAAGGCTTTTGATTCGATCGAGACCTGGGCTGTGCTGCAGTCCCTCCAGCGGTGCCACATCGGCTATCGGTACATTGAAGTGCTGAGACGCTTGTACAATAACACCACCATGTCGGTCCGAGTACAAGAACAGAGGACGAAGGCTATTCCACTACACAGAGGCCTGAGACAGGCAGATGTTATTTCTCCGAAACTGTTCACTGCCGGGTTGGACGATACCTTCAAGCTCTTGGATTGGAAAGGATTTGGCATTAACATTAGTGGCGAGTACATGACTCACCTTCGATTTGCCGACGCTATTGTCGTCTTGGCAGAATCGCTGGAGGACCTTAGCACTATGCTCAATGACCTCAACCGAGTTTCTCAACTGGTGGGAATTAAAATGAACACGGACAAGACGAAAATCTTGCCTAATGTTCACGTTGCGCATATGCTAATTACTGTTGGGAACTCAACTCTCGAAGTTGTCGACGAATATGTCTATTTAGCGCAAGTCGTCCAGTTAGGCAGGTCCAACTTTGAGAGAGAGGTCAATCGTCGAATCCAGCTTAGTTGGGCAGCTCTCGGGAAACTAGGCAAGGTTTTCTCGTCCAAAATACCGCAGTGCCTAAAGACAAAAGTCTTTAACCAATGTGTGTTACCAGTGATGACATACGGCTCTGAAACGTGGCCTCGTGACTACGGGCCGCCTAAGACGGCTCATTGTCACTCAGCGAGCTATGGAGAGGGCAATGCTTGGTGTTTCTCTACGCGATCAAATCAGAAATGAAGAGATCCGTAGAAGAATGAAAGTCGCCGACATAGCCCAGCGGATTAGCAAGCTAAAATGGCACTGGGCACGGCACATAGCTCGTAGAACTGTCAACAGATGGGGTAGAAAAGTTCTCGAGTGGAGGCCACGTACTGACAAGCGCAGCGTGGGACGTCCTCCTACAAGGTGTACCTACAGACGACCTTGTAAAGGTCGCAGGAACCCGCTGGATGCAGGCCGTTTCTGACAGGTTGGTCTGGAAATCTTTGGGGGAGGCCTACGTTCAGCAGTGGACTTCTAAAGGCTGAAGAAGAAGAAGAATATAGATATCTGATCTGAGGCCTGACTACAGACACACATAATGCGAACGTTAGCTAAAAAAATATATTATAAAGCATAATAATTATGTTCTGTGAAGGGCGCGATAACGGGATCACGTTTTGACTGCCATTGACCCCAGCAGTGGCCGTTTATTATATTATATTTTATGTCTAAGTATAATATGTAGGAATATTGAGAAAAGATTGACTGTCGATTGTTATTCTGACACTCTTTATTGCTTTTATTTCTTCAAAAATAGTTATATATACTTAATTTATTTTCGTATTTACAAGGTTAATGGTTAATTTAGGGTTTATATGCGTTTCTAGAACCAATCCATTACAATAATTATGATTAGAAACCACTCAAAATTAAATTGCTTCGATAGCAGTTATTTCAAAAAGGCTGGTTGGTAAATAGCGTGAAGTATTTATCATAATTTTTTCCTCAGCTATGTTCTTTGATACAGTAATAATATTTGGTGCTAGTAGGTTCTGTGTTGTCGAACGGGCTGTCGGAGCGCGGCGCGGACGAGGACATAGAGTGCGTGATCAACGGGGAGTACTCGGTGGCGTGCCGGCGCGACCGCGACCGCGACGAAGTCTTCGTGCCTTTCTCCCTCGTCCACAAGTACTTTGAGGTAATCGCACTCTTCGTTATGCATAATAGGAAATTGACTGCTATAATTTTTCTACTGCCTCGGTGGCCTAGTTGTATTACGGTACGACTGCAATGCTGAGGTCTCGGGTTCGATACCCAGGTCGGGCAAAGTGATATTGGGTTTTTCTATTCAGTAACAGCTCGGAGTCTGGAATTTGCGCCCGATATGGCGATAGGCTCGCCCCCTATCACAGAGGACGGAATACGCAAGGCGAAAAGTGGGTGCACTAATTGCGCCTCTGCCTAACCCTTCGGAGATAAAAGGCGTGAGTGTGTGTAATTTCATCGAATAGTTCCAGATTATTGACAGAAGATGGCGCTTATATAATTATCGTTTTATATCACAAACCATTATAGTTCGGACAAACTAAGCTGGCCGGTATGACAATTCAATTTTTTTTCCCGACGCGATAACTCTGTGAGAACGTCTACCCAAAAAATTCAAAACCGTGTCATGTCATACCGGCCATATTAGTTTGTCCCTACTATAATGATCTTGACTTATCATTTGATTTTGATGGCTTACACGTGTCATTAATATACTCAATCAATCCAAATCATCAATTAATCGATAGATTAATAATAGATTTGGATTTATAGTAATTACTGCGATAAACTTGTCAGGTATCAGAAAGTGAAATATCGTAAGTAAGCTGTGGCGAAATGTGTACCTAGGTACCTCTGTATGTCAACAGGCATATAGGCGTAATAATAGTCTGTCATTGAACGATACAATTTTGTACGACGTACCTCTTTTACATAAACAGGCTTATCTTATCACAGGATGCCCTTCGTAGCCTGTATAAAAAGTACGGCCGACCTTGGGTCACACGGCGGTCAAATATTGTTTTCATAAGCGGAGATTAAAGTTCATACCATACCAGCCCTTTATTGTGTATTGCCTAGTTTCACATATAGTGGCCACCTTAGACAAAAATAATAAATGTCTTGGAGTTTTCTTGGACTTGGCCAAGGCTTTCGACACCGTATCTGTTTCCTTACTTATAGCCAAGTTAGAGTCTATAGGAATCCGTGGCGTTCCACTAGAACTTCTCAGGGACTACTTGCATGATAGGTACCAAATAGTTAAATTAGGTGAGATGTGTAGCTCTAAGCAATTAGTCAGGTTTGGCGTACCACAAGGATCAGTTCTCGGGCCAACACTATTTTTGGTCTATATAAATGATCTCTGTAATACTATTATACCAAATGCTAAAATTGTAACATTTGCAGATGATACTGTCATACTCTTTGAGGGGTCGTCATGGGAAAACGTACGACTTGCAACTGAGAATGGTTTACGCATAATATTTGGATGGCTGAATAACAACTTACTTACTTTAAATATAATTAAAACAAAGTATATTACCTTTTCTATATATAATAACAGCCAACCTAGTACAAATTTCAACATAAAAGCACATACGTGCGCTGCTCATACACATTACAATAATTGTGAATGCTACAGACTTACTCGTACAGAGAGCATCAAGTATCTAGGAATTACAATAGACAAGAATTTAAATTGGAAACAACATATTGACGCCTTAAAGACTCGACTAAGAAAATTAATACCAATTTTTAAACAAATTCGTCATCTAAAGGATGATCAAACTAACAAAGTTGTCTATTTGACCCTATGCCAGTCTCTACTGTGCTATGGAATTACCGCTTGGGGTGGAGCAAACAAGACATCGTTGATTAAATTAGAAAGAACACAAAGATCTATAATAAAAGTCCTAACTTTTAGGCCTTTTAGGTATCCTACTATCCATCTTTATAATGAGTTTCAGGTCCTAACCGTAAGGCAAGTTTTCATAAAACTTATAATCTTAAGACAACACTCCTACACTGGTAGAACTGACAACGTAACAAAAAGAAGAGCTCATGATGTTTATATTGTTCCCTTTTGCAGGACGACATTTGCTCAAAGTTTTGCCTCTTTTCTTGCACCACTGTTATATAATCGCATAAACAAAACTATAATGATAAAGGATAAAACTAAGTTTTTATGTGGAAAGGCGCTGGAGAATTTTTTACGAGGCTTTGATTATGAAAAAACGGAAAATTATATAAAAGCAATGTATTGACTTATACCTAGCTTACCATCCTGTAGCTTGACACAAGATGATCTTTCTTTGAACGGTTCCATCCACGTGAGAGTCCACGTCCTTAACAATAAATATATAGTGGACTGATATAGTCTATCATTGAAAAATATTAATATTATATAATACTTTTATTTGTATATTTATAAAAATACTCTTCTTGTTTATTTACATGGGTTCTACCAACAAATTTTGTTGTATTATTATGCCATTTTGTGTTTAGTTTTATTTTTTTTTAATCTAGTTCTATAAGTTACGTAACTGTTTTTCAATTATATAGTTAATTTAAACATAATATAAAGAAGGGAACAATAAAATATATATTATATAAATATATATATACCTAATTAAACATTGTCACAAAAAGAAAAAAAAAAAAAAAAACACTTCAGTAGCGAGTTTTATCTGTATTGCTTACTAGTACTACGCTAAGTTGTTTACGCAAAATGTGCAATATCCTAAACAATAGAATTGCTTGTATCATTCGAAAGTGAGCCCTAATAGGTAGTTTATGAGGCGAGAATCATTTACCCTGCCGTAACACAGTATTAACTAGCACGGAGGGTAAGATTTTTAAATTGTATACGTACCGTCTAACTATGTGGACTAATTTTATATACTCATTACTTATATTTGTCTTGTACTTTTAGCGTCAAACGTAGTATACAACTGTACGATAAATTGGTTCAATAAAATTTCTTTCTTTCTTTCTTTCTTTCTTTCTTTCACTGCTGAGCACGGGCCTCCTCTACAACTGAGAGGGTTTAGGCCTTAGTCCACCACGCTGGCCTAGTGCGGGTTGGCAGACTTCACATACCTTCGAAACTCCTATAGAGAACTTCTCAGGTATGCAGGTTTCCTCAAGATGTTTTCGTTCACCGTTAAAGCGAGCGATAGTTCACAAAGAATACACACATAACTTCTTAGAAAAGTCAGAGGTGCGTGCACTTGGGTTTTGAACCTGGCAGTCCGTTCCACTCCCAACTAGGCTGTTAAAGTTCATATCAATACTTTATTTACATATTTGTATCTCTATTTACATGACACGCGATCTTTTACACATAAAGCCTGAAAATAAATATTACAGTTTAGATTGATATTTAGTGGTAGGTATGGGTATACTTTTCTACGAGTCTAAATATTTGAATAGTCTAGAAATATACCTCTATTTCTACTGCCTGGCATCATTGTCGCTTTCGAGATTGAAAAATATTGAGCCATATTTGTTACTGGACGTTATTAGTTTTGTTAAGAACTTAACAGCTCATGGTCAATTTTAACAATCACATTATTGTTAGTAATTTTAGCAGAGAAAGTGCTGTGTGTTGGCTCAATCGTACACAATTAAATAAAAAATGAAATTAACTTAACATTTCGTTTCTCAGTGTTGGTTGTGTTCTCTTGTTGTGTGCCTTTTGTAATTCTAAATTATCGACGATGCTGCTGTTTATGAGATGTGGCGCTTACTATAATATAAGCGGCCTACTCTCATTCAACTTTATTAAAAATACTTCAATTTTCAAAGAGAATTCAATTATATTAATTTCTTTTTTTTTCTGTTGAGCTCACATGTTCTCCAGATGTAAACAACGGCTAACTAAATTTCTAACGGTAAATAAGTATAATATTATGGAGGTAAACTACTCCATTACAGATTTACGGCAAGATAACTTCAACGGACGGCATCGAAAAATTTGAATGGTCACACAGCTACGGTAAAATATATCATCCGAAGAAGAAGTATGACCCTCGCGGCACCTTCACCACCTTCGAAAACTACAACGTGGAAGTTCGCGATAGGGTCAAATGCATCAGTGGAATCGAAGGGGTCCCGGTGTCAACCCAGTGGGACCCTAAGGGCTTCTTCTACCCCACCCAGATAGCACAGTTTGGACTGGCTCACTACAGCAAGTTTTTGACCGAACCAGAGCCAAGGAGAAAGGTTTTGGATGATGGAGAGAAACATCTAGAGAACTGGATAGTCAGCAAAGATGCTACAATGGCAAGGGAATTTGATGCTTCAGTACAATCGAATGTTCTAAAGTTTTCGACGTCAGAACATGTGTCAAGTCAGGTGTGGTTGAAGGTCAACGTGAGTCAGGACTTCGTGCTGAGTGCTGATCTGATGATGAAACCCAACTCCTCGATGACCGTAGTGCTGCAGAACAAGGATAAGAGGGAGACCGTGTATTTGCATTATGGTACGAACATGCAGATGATTTATGCTCAGGTAAGTTTTGAATATGGTGCCACCCTTTTATGACACCCTGTAGAGATTTATTGTATTACTAAAAAAATATGAACAGTTTTCTATTTATACAAGTGATTTATATCTTACTCTCTATGTAATAAAAATATTTTCTGTAGTAATTTACATAACTCGAAATTATGTGTTAATATTTTTACCCTTAATATTGAACCGATTTTATATTACATCCTGTAGATATTTTATACATTTTATGCATATTAGGTATATTTATTCTAGGACGATCACATATACTATGGTATAGGTGTGGAGCAGCAATGGCGGCACATCACTAGAGACCTCATCATTGATATGCAGAAAGGCTGGGCGTTGCAGGACAGGCCGAAACGGAGATCACCTCGGAATAAGTTTAAGGTAGGTTGTTTTAGGTTGTTTTAGATGTGTTTTAGATGTTGTTTTGGAGTAAGATGCTGACTGAGTGGTGGCCAAGGCAAGGCAAACGCAGCGTGGGTCGTCCGGCGGCAAGATGGGTCGACGACATTGTGAGGATCGCGGGTCGAACCTGGATGCGATTGGCTCGAGATCGAGAAAGGTGGCACCATATGAGAGAGGCCTATACCCAGCAGTGGGACTCTACAGGCTGTGGATGAGGTTGTTTTAGGAATTGTTGGAACAAATTAGGAAACTGCTTTTGAGCTGAAAGCTAGGGTTTTTTAACCTATGCAGTATGTATGTTTATTGGGGACGTATGCAGTCGCACAGACGGGTGATCAGTTCACCTCATTGGAACTATTTCACCCTTAACCTATGCAGTAACTGTGTAATGATACTTGCTCGTTGTGACAGATGGGTGACCGATGGTAAGTGAGCATCCACAAAGTTAAATAGTTTTTTGGTTCATTATTCACCCTAAGAAGAAGGAAGAATCAGAATTGGGTTTGTATCCGCCTTACGGGATGTAGGCTGGCTGACCTAGAATGCAACTCGTCCAACGATCCAGTACGACAGGTTCAATCATCTATACCCTCATTTAGTATACCAGTACAGTTATTCAGTTGGCAACTAATGATACAAAGGGTGCACCAGGGTTATCTTTCCACGAGTTTCACATGACTATTTATTTTCCATTTGTTTTAGATATCAAGCATAATCCTAAGCGGTTCGGGAGCGCTGGACAACGTGACGGTGTCCCGCAGCGAGCACATGGCGATGTTCATGGCGGCGGCGCGCTGGCTCGTGCGCTCGCAGCGCGCCAGTGCGGGCGGCTGGCCCGTGCCCGTCAGGAGGAGGATGGCGCTCGGAGTCGCAGACCTCAAGCCGGGCTGGTGAGTGGCTCAGGTGTACTACTCACTGTTATAGTACAGTCAGCAGTTACGAAGTGCGTCAGGAAATACAGCTTGATTCAATCAGCAATTATGTTTATGGTAGGTTGGGGAGGTTTCGAAGGGGGGAAAACCTTATAAAGTCAGGGTAAAAGCTTAGTTATGAGTTTCATATGAAATTACTAATAACGCCATCTATGAATTATCTGGCACACTAATGTTAGTGATCGTGCGAAAATTTTATGATTTACTAAAGAATTCAATATTTCATCCCTTGACATCGGGTTTTTAGATATATAGTAGTTATTACAAAAATTACTGTCATAGTTTGCAGCGCAAAACACTACCGGTTTTATTAAGACCAAGAAAGCCTTACATTTTGTCACCATACTTAATATTATATTCTAGAGCAAATGGCCATAAAATCTTCACTACCTGTTTTCCATTCTCAGGTACTCGGCGATGAGTCAAGGCCACGCGATATCGTTACTGTCCCGCGCGTACCACCGCAGCGGCGACGCGTCGTACCTGCAGGCCGCCAAGCGCGCGCTGTTCCTGCTCGACGTGCCGAGCCACGCCGGGGGCGTCAAGGCATACTGGATGGACAAATACGTGTGGTAAGCCAGTATTAACAGCTTCTGGTGGGACCCGGAATTCAAAAAACCTTTCTATTCTACCATCAATTGGACCTATAAGGGCCATCACTTTTTTTAACACTAAAATGTCGCTACCATGTAATGGGCAATTTGACCAGTTCTTACCAGATGAGCTTATAATTGTAATTTGTCCTCCTAGTTTAATACAAGTTTCGGGTAAAATACTACACTTCCACTGCAGGTACGAAGAATACCCAACCAAGCCGCCGCTGTTCGTCCTAAACGGTTTCATATACACCCTCCTGGGCCTCTATGATCTGCACATAATCGAAGGCGAAAACTCCATATCCCTCGCCAAGAAGATGTTCGACGATGGCATGACCTCGCTCAAGACCCTACTCCCGCTCTTCGACACCGGCAGCGGCAGCTTCTACGACCTCCGACACTTCACCTTAGGCGTCAGCCCTAACATAGCTAGGTGGGATTACCACGCCACCCATGTCAATCAATTATATCTTCTGGCAGGCTTGGATAATGACCCCATACTATTGAATACGGCTAAAAGGTGGGAGGGATACATGCTAGGAAAGCGGGCGGCACATAATTGAACAATGTGGGATCAGGTTGGTATTACATGTCACTCCTCGAGTGTTGAGTCCTGACTAATGGGTCGGTGGGATTCGTGGGGTTTGAAAGTTAACACGTTCGCTAGGTCGAGAAGTTCAGTGCTTATCATGGAGTTCTGGGGATAGTTTTGTTGGATTCATCAGAAATAGTGGGATTGGTGAATTTGAGCCAACTTAATAAGGAAGTTATTTTTTTCCTCGTTGATGATTTACGGTTTTGGCTCCTGGTGCTTCAATACATTTTTGACCAATATGACCCTAGATCCGAGCGTATGTATTAATATAATTAAACCTGATTTAAACTGATTTAGTAAATAGTAAAGTAGAAGGTAGAAAATGTAACAAATGAAATATTTTTATATCATAACAAAGTGGGTGAAATGGTAACAATAAAATATTACTACTAGTTCGTTTAACAGACTTTGTCATTGAAGGCCTGTTTGATTTATGTAAGCTAAATATTTTGAATACGTAAGTAGTAGTCTGACAAATACCAACTTTATGTGGCATAAAATAAACCAGGGAATTATACTGGTGCAAGATTTTGGCAGTCCAATATAAACCATAAGAGCAAAACTAACAGGTATAAATAAGATTGTGCAAAGGCGAAAAAAAATTACTCGTAATAGTTTTTTATTTCAATCCAAAGACATTAAAAAGTATACTTTGCTTCAATCATAGCTTTCAGTGACTTAAAAATATTGGAAGACTACAACAGTGTTGCCAAATGACTACATTATTGTCGGATGGTATCATGTTTTACTTGGATTGTAGGGTTGACGATCGTCGACGTTTGACATGTTCATGAAACATGATTGTGTGTAGGATTGGCAGTGATAGCAGTTTTTTGGGATTGAAAATTGCGGTATTGTTTGTATCCTACCAAATTGTGTGTCCGATTTCTTAATAATGCTGGATGTGTTTTCTGCGACCCAAATACCTCATATAAAATAGATCTGCTGATTGTTATAAGATCGAAAGCTTGGCACAGTTCCTAATACCCGCAACTTGTTACTGTGGGATTAAGACTTTGTGTGGTTGTTTTTTATTTTCGTAATATGTTTCTCGAATGTACTAAATATATTAATTTCACCAAAATATACATCACGCTTCATGAACATGCCTGAACGCGTTGTAAAAAAAAAAACAAATATATATACCATTAAAGACTGATATGAAACAACTTTAATATTATGTATATATCTATGTACCTTAGTATATGTATTGGCAGTAATGTATGAATTACCTTTTGGCTTAGATGTCGGTCTGTTTTTTTAAATAGAGATAGCCATTATAACGCAATGTGATAGAAAAACTGCTGTGTATACGAATCCCACATTAATTAATAAACGTGGGGTTCGTTTGGATTCGTCCGAGACTGGGTCAATAAATCGGTAGTATAGGTCTACGTGTAAAATGAATTATTTTCCAATCTTTCCTTAGGTTATAGTAGTATGGGATTGGATAGGCTCGGCGAAACTAATTTTGTCCCCCCACTATAGTCAATACCAAAGATCGTACATTACAGTCAATACAATAGTTAAATTATTCATCTCTTTGCTTTATTTTGTACTTAAAACGACTAAATTTAAAAACTTATTTAGTATTAGTAACCAAATATCGTTAATATCATATCATTGTACATAGTTTAGTGATAGTTGATATGAGACAATTATGAATGGGGTTTGTATGAATTAGTACATAGCATTTTCAAGGAAGGAAAAGCTATATTATGGTTTTATCTTTCTTCTTAGAATATTTTTCAAAAGAAATTGCAGGCAATATAAAAAATAAAAGTTTTTTTTAGAAATAGTAGAATCTTTGTGTAATTCAAATAAATATTCAGTTCAGAAGAGAATTAAAGCTATCAAATACAAACCACCGTTTTTGAACTTTAAAATGTGACAGAAACATTACGCAGTTGGGTTTATTGATGCGACACAAAAGACCGCAGGTTCGCTTCCTGCAAGAAGACATATGTTTACCTATACTATAATATGCTCCTCAAAGCTAATACTGAAATATTTACTATAATATTTGTTTATATTGTTTGCAAGTTTCTTTGAAAAATATTATAGAATTTATGATATGAAAATTGACAAGTAATACAGGTAGTCTGGAAATTAGGAACGAGTGCGTCGCTATACCTTTTGAGACTGGAATTATATTTATTTGCAAAGACGAAGATGTTTAGTGTCTAAAAGTACTCGCAAGTTTTATTTCGTAAAAGATGGATATTTTTGAATGTGTTTGTTGTCTTAATCACTGGTTCAGTAAATGTTGATAATACATTAATTATTCATTTTATACTGTATGACATTGTGAATAGCGAGTGCACCCTGTGTATTGCGCACACACTTGTGCACTATAATATCTCCTGCGTATCTGGCTAATCTCTGTTGAGATTGGCCGCCGTGGCCGAAATCGGCTAGAAAGGGTATATATATAAATGTTGATAATACATTAATTATTCATTTTATATTGTATGACATTGTGGTATGTCACTTTTAATCCTGAAGGAATTAGCTATTTTCAATGTTTCGAAAATCAAAATAAAGGCGAAAGTTTAATTATTTATTTAGGTACCTATACAAAAGACGAAAATTATTGGTGATATAATTTCTTGCCTCAATTAACCACGAATTTATTTACCAGTTTAACTATATTTATTGGAAATGGTAATCGTTGGGAAATGTATGTTTCACCCAAAAATATTTGATTAAAATTATACACGTTAAACTTAAGTAAAATATAGTATGGAATATTTGATTTTTCTTATAACTCTGTAAATAAGGAGAATGTAAAATATGTCGGAAATATGAATGTTGCACATCGGCATTATAGTCTGACAAATGTCGTATTAGAGTTTAGGCATAAATCTTTACTTGTGAGAATTATACCCCATTTATTTTTACTACAATAGCTCTGCGTTTTTCGTGCTTCAATTATAAAGTTTGTCGTTCTAATGTATTGACAATAGTTTGTGCATGTGTCATTCAGTCATTCAAGAGTTTTTAGGTATAGTGGTAATTTTGTTTATAGTTAATTGTAAATAACATCTTGCCACGTTGTTTATTCACTTAAAATTTATTTATTTTATAGATCAAATAATGTTATATCGACTTTGTGTTAGTGCTGAAACATGGCGCAATGCGGATAGTAAGAACTATTTATTGCTTCTTTATGATATATATACTGTGCAGCTATTTATAAGTAGTTTGTTGAGAAACTAGAATTTTGAACCTACAGGATATATTAATTGGATGTAGCTACTACCCAATAAATTGTCTGTGCTGTTTTGTCTCAAGAGTAAGCGTATTTTCACGTAATGTATGGATGCTCATGTTATTTCAAAAATGTTTTTTAACTATCTGCCAAGTAGAGTTTATAAAATCGCCAGTCAGCTCAAGCTTTCTGACACGCTCTTTTCCGTTTGCACATGTAAAATGACTCTCCTGATATATATTCGAAGTTTATGGAATGTTTCGGAAATCTGTAATATTATGTATAGTGATCATTCACTAGATAATTTTTTTTATAGTATTGAATATCACGACGAGCATGCCGTTCGCCTGATGGTAAGCGATACGACCACCCATAAACAGTACCAACACCATCCAGCACCTTGAGTTACAAAGCAATGTGTGGCATTCCACTGCGCTCGTCATCCTGAGACATAAGATGTTAAGTCTCATTATGTCCAGTAGTTACACTGGCTACAATGTCTTTCAAACCTAAACACAACACTGCATGCACACTGCTGCTTGGCGGTAGAAATAGACATTGCGGTGGTATCCACCCACACGGACTCTTACATATGAGAGACATACCACCAGTGAATCAAAAGCTTGAACATTTGCTGCAGAAATTGAACTACCTACTATCGTCTATCTAAGTTAGCACTTTGTTTCAAAAACAACATTTTTGTGTAAACAATTAGGGGTTCAGGGGTTCTAACTATGAATCTGCGAGATCAAATAAGTCACTTTTAAAATTATTAATGTTAAGGTTTTGACGAACATATCTAATTATATTAATTTAAGATTTTAGAACAATTGTTCCAATCTGGAATTGGGTTGGTTGCGAAACGGAACTTGGCTGACGCACCACCGTGTCTAGAGCTAGGTTCAGATTAGCAAGAAAACTTGCTAAAGTTGAATTATGCAAGCAATTTTTAGCGCGTGAACAGTCACGACAGGACTTCTAAATATTTCGAAGCTTGCAGTACTTGCGGCAATTTGAATGTGTATAGGAGTTAATGAAATATTGCCGCTATTGTAAACACGCATTTAGATATCCTTGCGAAATATATTGCAAGAACTTGCTAGTCTAAACTTAGCGTACAAAGTGCAAATTCGAAAGCTGTCCAAAAATAGGTTGTCAGCCGGCTGTGACTTAATGCAAAAATTATATATTCTGGTATGCAATGATTTGATAAATTATTGTAAAACCAATGCTGTTACTGATGAATGATGAGTAATTAGTTAAATATAACATCTTCCAAACGAAATTGTATTATCTATATTTGGATGTATTTCGTTAAAATTGAACATTCCATTAAAGAGCTTACAGTTGTGAGTCATTATCATTGTAAATAAATTATTTTTGTTTATTTATTTTTAGTTGGTAAAGATTTTTTTTATAAAAAATCATATTTATTTTAATGTAACATTCTTAATATTAATTTATTAATAATTATAATTTGGTTTTAAGACTGTAGTCGTGAGATATAAGAAAATAATGAATTGAAACCAGAGATCTTATGAATTAAATAATAAAGTAACAAATATACCTTATTTCGGGTAACAAGATTTGTACAAAAAGTTCAGTTCAAGATCTAATTTCTGGAATAAACAACAACGGTGTAGCCTTTGATTACATATTACTAATCAAAAAGTGCAGCATTTCTAGTGCCGGACGGAAATACTTGTGAATGTATTAAATGACGTCACAAGTGAACGAGACGGCTAGTGATCCGATATTGCTCGCAATCAATAAATTAATTTTACATACATAAGCAGTTGATAGTATGCGTACTATGTCCAAAACAGATTTTAAGTACAATTTACTTACACATGTTTCGTGATTATTTTATATTTTATGTCAGCTGTGAATGTATGCAGAGTATAATATAACAGCATTGACCCATTGTGATGGTTATATAAACAATATATTTCAACTTGAAAATAAAAACTGCATTTTTTGTAACAGTAAAAGATACCAATAACATTGTTAACGATTGTGGGATCCGCTATTTGTCGGTGGGATTCAAGTTTTATGACCTGATAAAATATACACGATATATGTAGCCAATGTAGGATTCAAATTAAAATATTTTGTGGCAACCTCGGATACCAAATATAATGAATATTTGAACAGGTCCTTAAAATCTTGCAAAATGGTATTTCTTTGTACTACCTAAAGAAAATGAGGACGCCATTGTCTTCTTTGGTAAATTTAAGATAGTTGAAATGTTAATGCATAACACTTTTTATATGTAATATATTAGAAAACGTAGTTGTATAGAGAATGCACATGTGAATGACAATAAAGCGTCTCAGATTATGAAGGTGTTTTATTTTTTACTAATGAATGAGCAGGTCGCTATCCTCAACCATATCGCAGGCTGTTAATATAAAACTTAGTAGTACCTATTTAACATTTTCATAATGATAAATAAAATTAAAAAAAAAACAGTATTTTTCTCATTTTAAGTACACAATAAAAAAATAGATTAACATAATGGTTTCTCTTATTAATAAAAACGATTACAGATCTATAAATACAACTACCCTACCTATCTGTTTCAAAAAGGCATAAAGTTAGATATTCTTCGTAACTGTCTATGCGTAACTGCTAAAAAGAGCCTATTCTAATCTCAAAGTTTGGTAGTTCGCATTGGTGATTCACATGGTAGGTACCTATTGTAGATCTTTGTCAGCAGCGATGATCAGTTACCATAAGAGGACCTGTTGGCTTGTTTACCTTTATTCAAAACATTCATTGGGTGCTGACTTCTTACCATCATGTAATTCATTCTGCAGCCATCATATTGTAGGGGCTTGGAGATAATTTTAGAAGGTGACTGTTTACATGGAAACAATAGCTTGCGGAAGATAACTTCCACAAGATTTCTTGCTAATTTGAAGCCCGATTAACATTTAATCAGAATTGATAATAATTTCAAGAGATATAATTAATCAAAGAATTTCAGATCTCTCGTTTCAAAATTCCCGCCAAAAAATGTACCTAACAAAAATGTACTCTCTAGTCATGCAAAGTGGAATCAAGTTTAGTGAGCCTGGAGCGTTATCATAAGAAATATTATGAATCATTTTTTTTTAATTATAAATATAATTAGAACTATTAAGTTAATTAACTTTATAATAATAAAATGTTTTGTATTTTCAATGCAAAAATCTTACGTATAATTCAAATAAAAATGATGGCAAGTGACAACAAGCAAATAACAAATTCAAAATTGCAACACTGGTACTTGTTGTCCGTCCGCGATCTGTGGTCCGCGATGTCTGTGTGATGTACCAAGATATTTTATTTGTGGTAAACTAAGTTTTGCTGGGGTGTTTTGTGTTTACAACTGAATAATATTGTTATCTGTAGAAGAGATTATATGATATATCTAAATGTGTAAATTAACGCCAGGAAATATGGCGGGAGACACGGATATTTATTCATTGCCTTTGGCACTGTTACCATACAGGACTAGGAAGCAGTTATCATGTTTGCTTGATTCTGAAAAAGTCTTTCCATGTGATGGACCAGATAAGCTACCCAGGTAATTATAGCGATGTTTATTCGCTAACAATTCTATTTTTACACCACTCCTATTGCTGATAATGTTGTGTTGATAGAGTTGTACTTCATTGTTTTCTGCGAAATGAAGTGAGTACTGACATTTGACCTACACAATTTTGATTCGCGTTCGGGAGTTGTTTTTGCAGTAATCGTAATGCCGGGCATTATTCGTGTAAATAAATTTGAAGAAAGCTCTATGTGAGCAATATGTGCATAATATATGTTTTCATTACATAATGTATTCTTTTTTCTGTTATTTATGTCCTTGTTTTTCCCGTTCGAAGACGTGCTTAAGTATTTAAGATACAATTATTGCAACCGCAAAATTAAAATGAAGATTTCATGTCTATATAGGACTTGGGTTACAACATTTATGTAGCAGGAGATGGTGACACAAACTCTCAATTACATTTGTTCTTTTAATTTGTCTCAAGAATGTCTTAAATACCGATGGTAGCGACTCAGTTGGATTCTTCAATACAAGTGATCTACCAAATGCTAATGCATATCATTGGGGATAGTGAAATACCAACTGGTGGTCTTAATACCAACTAAGGGATGAAATTTGATATGTTAATTGAGATTGATTCAAAAATGCAAAGTAATCACAACATTTCTTAGGTTCAACTTGTCCCTGTTTATTTTTGTCATATACAAGGTTCCCAATGCTAGTTATGTAGTATTGTATGCCCAATGACATTCAATGTCTCATTCTTCATTAACTATTGAGCTTAAATTATAATATCCAAATATATTTTCCTGTTAATGATAAATTGGTTTTTATTGACCTCAAATTACCAGTGAATAAAAGCGTGCTATATTTATAGTAAAAATCTATTGAACTTATTATTAAATACCACACTACAACATTAATATTGTTATCATTTTTTTTAACTATATTTGAATCTATACATATAAAATGCTTTGTCCTGAATGACTGATGGATCAATGCACAGCCTAAACCGCTGATTGTAGAGACCTGAAACTTGGAGGGTGTATTCTTTGTATGACTTCGGCATCCGATAAGAGAAGATTTTCCGAAATTCGACCCCTAACGGGATGAAAAAAGGGGGCAAAGTTTGAATGGGACAATGTGATTCCTTGGTCCAATCTACTTAAAATGTTGCATAAACCTTTTTTAACAGAATGATGAGACATGTTTCGTATTTTATTGAAATTCATCACTTAACGGGGTTAAAAAGGAGTAGAAAGTTATTTTCGATTTTTTTTTGCTTCAAAGTTGATATCAATACTCCTTAGTGCTTTTGATTTCAAACAAATTCAATTAATTTCGAAAACTTAAAAATGTATGGGAATTGGCAGTACAAAGAGCATTATAATACTACGGAAACGGCAGTACAAATATGTTTTTCGACATATATTATTATCAAACAACTATCTATACATGTAATAAAGCAGTAGAACCGGTGTGTCTATACATTTAAAGAAATGTGATAAAAAGAAAGGGGACAACTAAAGAATAGTAAAGGAAAACCAATCAGCGATTTTTATAATTATTTTCTGTCTGTCTGTTTTTCTGTTTGTTTGTTACTGCTCCGAGAAAAACATGCTACTACGGAGCAAATACACAGAGTGGTACACAAGATCAGGCAGTCGCAGGAGAAGAAAGAATATTGTTCAGCTGTATTCCTAGATATACAGCAAGCATTTGATAAAGTATGGCATGATGGGCTACTCTATAAACTCAAACAGCTTCTACCAAACTCGTTTTATGGGGTACTTGAATCTTACCTACATGAAAGAAGCTTTCAAATAAAATTTGAAGACCAGTACTCGAAACTATATTCTATTGCTGCTTCAGTTCCACAAGGTTCAGTACTTGGCCCAGTATTATACACTATATATACAGCAGACCTACCAAGCACAGATGAGGTAACAACGGCAACATATGCTGATGACACGGCTTGTCTAGCAAGTGACAAGGATCCAAATACTGCATCTCATAAGCTACAGGTACAAATTAGCAAAATAGACCAATGGCTAAGTAAATGGAGAATAAAGGCCAGTGTGACCAAGTCAACACAAGTTACATTTACTCTCAAAAAAAGGAGACTGCGTACCTGTATCCATGGAGGGCAAACCATTACCAACTAGTGATTGTGTGAGATATTTGGGTTACATCTAGACCGGAGACTAACATAGGCCAAATACATACAGGCGAAGAAAATGGAGGCTACCATACTATATTAAAATTTAACATGGTTAAAAGAGCGAAAATCGCAGTTATCGCTGTGTAACAAGCTGCTGATCTATAAAGCCATTATCAAACCGATATGGGCTTATGGCATAGAGCTGTGGGGCTCTGCTAGTAACTCCAATATAGAAATTCTACAAAGTTTCAGAATATTGTCCTTCGCTCGATATCAAGTGCAGCCTGGTTTGTACGAAATACAGAAATTCACTAGTACCTAGAGATGTCTACAGCTAAAGAGGAGGTCAACTAGAACAGTAAACGCTACAAGGAAAGACTTGTTGAACATACGAATGAACTAGCTAAAAAGCTTCTGAACACACATGAAAATATAACTAGACTAAAAAGACGGCACATATTTGACCTGAGGGTCTAAGATACTACTTGAAGGTGACTCTTAATGGAGAGTCACCTAACCACTACACCCCACCGAGACCACATCTAATTATGGCTAAGAAAGCCGATGGTAGATGGAATAAAATAGGGACAAAAAAAAAAGTTTGTTACTGCACATCTCCGAAACAACTGAACGCATTTCGATGAAATTTGGCACAGGAGTAGATCATGTTCTGGATTAACACATAGGCTTTTTGTCCAAGGAAAATAAAAAGCGGGACTTCTATTCCGGAAAAACTTTTACACGCGGGCGGAGCCGCGAGTATAAGTGACCATTGGTATTAATAATAATTATGAATATAATCAATTTAATGTATCTTGACTTATCATAAGTGCAACTATGTTCGCCTACGTGATGAATAAAGTATTTTATTTTATTTTAAACAAATCTGAACAAGGCCGGCCTTAGCTATTCTAGCACCCTGAGCGAAATATATTTTGCCGCCTCTTTTTTCTGGCGACCTTTTTTTAGGTCTCAAGTGTGTGCCTGTGGCGCCTCCCTAGGATTTTTTTTATGGCGCTGCCTTTTTCTGGCGACCTTTTTTTGCATCCCAAGTGTTTTTTTAATGACCCTTGGCGCCTGGGGTGGCGGCTCTGTTTGCCCTATGGATGGGCCGGCCAGGTGAACAAGGCCAAAGAAAACTATGAAATTGTCGACACTATACGTTCGTGCCCACTGTGCGTCAGTCTACTGCTTTGAGTATTTACCAATCAAAGGTCTACTGCATTGAGTGTGAATACGGATGGAAGTATTTTAAATTCATTATTAACGGTACCTCTTTAAATAGCTCATGTCATGATTCGTGGTTATTTTAAAAGAACGCGGTCCCTGTCGAGTGCTCAATGACCTCTGCATGCCCTTGATAACCCCTGTAGCTCTGGGCAGGGGATACTGTGGTATTTCCTGACCGAATGGCTTTTGGTGAATTTTTAAATATGATAACGCCGGAGTACTGTAAAACAATGATGAATAATAATATATTTCGTGGAGAAAACATTTTTTTTACACACTAGTTTTTGTAATACTTTGACTTGAAGATCGCATTTTTTTATTTTTTTTATTGCATTGAATAACGAGACGAGCATGCCGTTCGCCTGATGGTAAGCGATACGACCACCCATAAACAGTAGCAACACCATCCAGCACCTTGATTTACAAAGTACTGTGTGGCATTCCACTGCGCTCGTCATCCTCAGACATAAGGTGTTAAGTCTCACTATGTCCTGTACTTAAACTGGCTACAATGTCCTTCAAACCGAAACACAACAGTGCATGCACACTGCTGCTTGGCGGTAGAAATAGACATTGCGGTGGTACCCACCCAGACGGACTCTCACATATGAGAGACCTACCACCAGGAGATCGTTTAAGGATAAAGCCATTTCCTACATTTATGGCGGGAACGCGTCGAAATTTTCTTTTTTTTTACATCTATTATGTCCCATCCCCCTTTAACTATAAAAAAGCTGTTTACCTATTATAGAAATTGTTACAGTGGTATTTTCGCAATGTGTGCTCCAGTTGCTATCGAGTCTTGCGAGACGAGGACTAAGAATGGCGAAATATTATCATGCAAGCAACTGACTCTTAGTTAAATAAATTTAAAAGAGTTTTATTACATCCTTCAGTTCTGCAAAAAATGCGTTTAACTTAACACTTTTTAAAACTTTAATCTTTTATCCCAGAGACTGGAGAGGCCTCGCCTCCCTCATAAACATATCGTCGGAAGTGGCCGCGAACTTTCACCGGTCGAGCGACAAGACGGCCCGAGTGCTGGAGGTATGGCTGCAAGACCCCACCGTGACGGTCGGCACGCTGCTGGAGTACATGCAGCGGTTGGACAGATACGACGTGCACGACGACATCCTCATGGACCTTCAAGAGTATGTTGCCAGGGGGGAGCTCGTCGGTGAGTTATCATGACAAGCTGACTATGCCGGCATGCGTTCGCTTCATTCGTTTAATGGAAGTGTTCTTACAACTTTGGGCTACGAATTGTGAGGGGCTGGGACCTGGGTTCAATGGTGCGATGAAACACACTGAAGGTCGGTGAAGCGGGTGCACTGGATGCATCTCCGTAATTCCTCAGACACAAAGTCATGAACTATTTAAAACATATAACATGCCTTGAAGTTCCTTATTCAATTTGTTCCAGTAAACCAACCATATCAGATGATGATCAACAACAACCCGTTGACGCCGATCGACGAGGAGTACAGCATCATCACGGTGGACGACCGGCCCGGTTACGAGCAGAAGTACGACGCGTTCGTGCTGTACGCTGACGCTGACAAACACTTCGTTGATGAAGTGGAGGCCAAGCTCAGCGGAAGTTTTAGGGTAAATAAATACATACATAGATACATCGTACGTACATACATACATACGCACATAATATCACGCCTATATCCCATATTGGGAGGTAGACTATGGTACTGTATAATCATCATTTACGTGGGCGGAACCGTAAGCAGTATCAAGTCTTATCATATTAATAAATATTCCCCATTCATCACTGAGATATGTTTGCATTATTTGGCTCACAGCCAACACAGTTTTATGACCGATCCAAAATAAATAAGCTGAAAATAACTCTCTACAGACCCCCTCTTCATCAAGGTCACAAACTAACAGACTTTTGTGACCCTTATCAGCTATAACCCAGGGCTTTCCAGTTTACATCTCATATGCCCTAAACTAAACCATGGCGACCTCACATATTACACAGTTTTAATAGTATTTTTGTATGTCTAGCTATGTACGAAAGAGAAGCTGCTGCCAGGCCACGCGACGGAGTATGCGCCAGTGGCCCAGCTGATATCCAAGCGGTGCCAGTACATCATCCTGGTGTACTCGCCGGACTTCTTCATGAGTCCGGCCAACACGTTCTATAGGGATTACGCTCAAGCGGTCAGCATTGGTGAGTAAATACACAGTAGGCAGTACACAACTTTTGTCCTCGGGAGGATTATGTCCCAATTTTTTTTATCAAAGGGGGAACAAAGCATGTAATTTTTATACAGCAGTGTTCGGGAATACAAACCACAGAGGGGAGAAGCCAGCCCCCTTTGCATTCTCCCACAATGAATCACTAATGATAGAAGTGGAGTCCCAGATCGTCGCTAGAATGCTGGCCTACCTCACTCGATCTATGCAGGCTGCCTTCAATGTAACTTGTCATAACGACTAAGTATTACAAAACAAGATATTAGTGACTGCTTCGGTGGTGTAGTTGTATTACGTTACTACTGTAATGCTGAAGCCTCGGGTTCGATCCCCGGGTTGGGCAAAGTGATATTCCGTTTTTTTACTCAGTATCAGCCCGGAGTCTGGAATTTGTGGCCGACATGGCGATAGGCTCGGCCCCTATTATATGGGACGGAATACACACTGCGAAAAGTGGGTGCACTATTTGCGCCTCTGCCTATCCCTGCGGGGACAAAAAGTTCCAGTGTGTATGTATGTATATTAGTGATTTTAATCCTATCATTTTAGTATATTTTTAAGTTCTTTCCATCTTCAAAATTTGCAATTTTACTGCACCTTGTTTTGGGTAAGCTTGAGATCCATAATACTTACCTTATGTTTTCAGAATCGAAGCAGCACAGTTTCCAGCGCAAGATAATCCCGATAATGTATCGGCCGTGCACGCCGCCGCTGCACCTCATGTTCTACCACAAGCTGTACTACTCGGGCGAGGGTCGCGCCATGTACAACTTCTGGGAGAAGCTGCGCCAGTCTCTCGTACACAGCCCAGCGCAGATCAGAGCAGTCCCGGGGTATATACACCATTTTATTTGTCTGTTAGGGTGCCGATCCATCATAGAACGCTTAGGCATCGTGTTCGCAATGTAAATAAAGCCTCTTCACTATCGTTATATAAATGGGTCAAAATCTTTTAGGTGAAATCATCAAATCATTTCTTGAGACGCTGGCCATACTATATTCATTACCGCGCATCTCCTTTATTTAATCGCATTTTATTAGAATTTCATGTCGCCTGCGCCAGTCTACACCTATACCACAAATTAACTTATTAGAAAGAAAGAAAGAAAGAAAAAAAAAATATTAACACAAGCAGTACTATCTTTTATAAAAAAGAGGGCGAAAAACTAAATACAAATATAAAATAATTGCATGCGTTGTGCCAACAACGGGAACCCCCATTCAGCTTCTTGCTGCGGCATCAGCTTGACTGATACTGCAGCGCTGATTTTCAATGGGGGACCCAGGTGACTTACGGACATTAAGTCGGCGCGAACACAACTTTAGCTACACCTTAGTACAAATAAATACAAAATATAAACAAATTTAACACGCAACACATTCAAAACATAAATCTATTGATGATTAAGTTACAGTATCATATTTATATATGATATATTTTTTCAGAGTCAACGGCATCTCGACCTCGTATTCAGCATTGAATATAGAAGAGCTACCGAACAGTAACGGCGTTAGTAACGGCGCTAATAGTGACTTGCGCTTCTTCCTCCCACCAACAGACCCCGTGGACACGAATGGCTATCTAGACTCTTTGCCGTCGACCAGCTCTGGCCAGGATACTCCGTCACTAAACATTTACAATAATCTAGGCGATAAAACAGACAAAAAGAAAAAGAAAATGGGCCCGTTCAAATGGATGCTCAGCAGGGGAAAGAATAGGAAGGCTAAGAAAGAAAGTCAGTTGGCCCAATTTGCGCACAATTGACATATCAATCTGTGATTGCTGTTGTGATGTATCACCGTCTGGAGTAGGTTAAATGGGCTAAATCAACCCGGTCATATATACTGAGGTAGTGTTATGAGGGGACATAATTGACCCAGTAATGTTTTACGTGTCATAAATGACCCAAAGTCAATGTGTCAAATATGTCTTCCACTCGTGATTGTCTATGCGATAGGCTGAATGTAACGAGTCTTTCATAGATTCTTTATAAGATTTTATTTTTATAGATCTATATTTGTGGTTCACATGTGGAATCGACCTTGCTATAGTTTTGTTATACGAGCCTTGCTCTGAATTAAGAACTTGTTTACCATTTTGTAATACATTTTGACGTGTCATACGAATTATTATTTATTTATACAATTTCATAAGGTATAAATAAATACGTTCCCTGACACAAGCATAGTTATATTTAATGTGTAGTTCGACTTTCGAAAATAAGGCGCAGAACTAAATAAAAACCATATTTAGTCTTCCACTAAAGCCGAGATCAGACTGGTCACTCGTATATTTTTTCATTTATTGCCGTGAAAAAAAAGTGAGATATCTGACATTTGATGATTGTTATTTCAAAATGTATCGAAAGAATGATTTTTTGAAAAAGTTATTGCACTTAATATTTATACATTAAAGTCTAAATAACGAGAGACATTGTGTACTTAGACTTAATATTTTTTTCCTACTGGATGTACTCTGGGTGACAGTAACGGATCCAGGATAACGATATGGTAAAATATAATACCAGCCCTGAGCGATAATAAAGCTATACCCAATGAAAACTACCAATCCAAATATTCCACAGGATTTTTTTTAATCATTAATACTAAGGGTTAAATCATGTTTAATTAGTTGTTAGGGGTTGACTGAAATGTTTTAGGAGGGGCCAGGGCCCTTAGCATCCCTGGCACCGCTACTGCCAGCCCGACAACTACTGGACCTTAGCTTCAATCAATTGAATGAGACTGTCTGATCTCGTTTATACTTTATGCTGGGGCTACCTTAGGAAGGCGTTAAAATACCTAATTAATACTGTTAGTTTATCGGAAGTACTCGTGGTTACATCTACGCTATGTTAAGAATAAACCAATCAAAATCATTCGTAAGCAGGTCAAACAAACTTTATTGTGATTGGTCCATTTTCGCTGTCGATAGATGGTAGCGGTTAAGATCGTTTATATCGGCCATAGATCTGTTTGACGATAGTGTGGCCCCAGCACTGTGTCAACGCAGACGAAACGAACAAATACGATGCGGGAATCTATATTCGATCTCCCGTTTTAGTCTAAAAGTTGACTAGAGGTTTTCAATAGAACAAGTGGATTGATGTACTATTTTTATTAATTACTGCTCGCCATTTCGGGATGAATTCGAAATAAAGAGACGTGTTCAAAGATATTATTTACTAATTTTTGCCCTCGGCTTCGCCTCGGTTGACTGCAAGTAATATTAATACTCGTGTACAGTACGATCGCTAAGTTGTGACCGATTTGAAGTTAGACACGACACCCGCCCTCCATCTGTCGTCGCACTCTATTCTCCAGAAATAAACTTAGACGCCACCCATGACCAACTTCAAGCCGGCAGTGACAAAGCGCCCACACTATAAATTAAAATACTGCGGAGTCAAGGGAAGGGCATCAGACATACAAATTCCTCGGATTCCGAAAATTCACGCTGTCATAAGTAGTTTACATGTTCTATTGAAAACAAATATTTTTGTATATTTGATCAAAATATGGTGTTCAAAGCATTTACGATATTCCTTTATCAGGCGTTACGTTTTACTATGTATAGATTATAAAACAAATTATATGAATTAAAATGTATACTTTTAATGGCGTTTTTTTTTTGCAAAAATACCTTTTAATATGAAAATTATGGTATAATATTTTTAAGTACAACAAGGGTCAGAACAAGATGGGTAATAAGATCTAACGCTAAAATAGCAATGATCTAGGTCATTGATTATTATATTATACATACAGATATTATTTGCTTTCACTAGCTCATGGTTTAGGGTATAAAGGTAAAAAAATGCGCTAGATGAATGAGTCGAATACACTCGTATAATGCCGGCGCCAGACACATAGGACCACCCATTAACAATAGCAATACCATCCAGCACCTTGAGTTGTATGTATGTCTAATGGGGACGTATGCAGTCGCACAGACGGGTGATCAGTTCTCTTCCTTGGGAACTATTTCACTCTTAGTCCCAGTTTGGGTGGAGCTGCCACTTTCGCTTTGGTTCGGTTCGCTTCGCAGGTATCATTCCCAGGGGCCGCATTCACCATAGGGAGTTTCGGCTGTGGCACAGCTAGACCTTGGAGGCATCGTGGCTCCCTTCCAGGTGTGAACCTTCCAGGTTACCGATCTCTGCCCAGCACCGCCTTCCACTGAGGGTCCCGCCACTTTGACCTTGAATGATCATTGCAGCAGGAGCCAACAGGGGGGGCAGCGCTCAGCCTATGCGGTGAGGGCCACACAGGCTGCCAGGCCCAGTCTGCCCACATACTCTCCCACCCCCCAGGCGGCGTCCCCCAGTCCGACATAGCGTCGCTCCCCTTTCCTTGGCTATTCGTGACAGTCTCCATCCTGAAGCACTGGTTTTACTGGTGCTCCTGCAGTATGCCCCCTTCTACTCTTACAAACCTTTTTGTTGCCTTACTGTACCTTATTATGTCTCCTAGCTTTACCTCCTGTAGTTGTGCTATTTCCAGTCTGTCTGTTCCCAGTATCTCCCATCTTGGCAGAGAGTACATTGAGCACTCTGCCAGAAAGTGGATGCTGGTCTCCTCTTCTCCGCATTCTGGACACGAGGCGTCTTCGGTCTTACCTATTATTTTTAAGTGCCTGTTCAGCGTACCGTGTCCAGTCATGATTCCTATAATGGTTCTTATGTCCTCCTTCCTGAATTGGAGTAGGCTTCTTGTTTTCTTCTTGTCTAGCGTCTTGATGAAGATTTTAGATTGGCGACAGCCCTTCATGTCTCTCCATCTGACGTTTGTTTCTGTAGCTATCTTCCTGCTGATTACTCCCTTCGTGACTTTTGCCGGTATAGGTAAGTACGGCTCCGGTCCTATGAATGTTTCATCAGCTCCCTCTCTCGCTAGCTCATCGGCTTTCTCATTTCCTGTGGTTCCTTGATGGCCAGGTACCCAGGCGACGATGACCTCTTTGTCGGCTGCTAGTGTGTTCAGTTTGCTTTTGCATTCTTTCACTAGGGCCGACGTTGTCTCTGGTTTGTCAAGTGCCTTTAAGGCTGCTTGACTATCACTATAAATCAGTATTGTGCTGATTTCCTTATTGGTTATTTGCTTAGTACGATCAGCGCATTCCAGAATGGCCATTATTTCCGCCTGGAATACGCTCGCATATCTGCCTAGCTTTATTGTGGTTTCTTCTGTGTTGGGTGGCGTGGTTATAAATATTCCTGCCCCCGACAATCCTGTTGATTCCTTCCTGGATCCATCTGTGAAACATTCCACCGACTTATCATGGTCGTGTGGAAGTTCCCAGTTGTCTCTTTGTCCTATGTGTATTCTGTATTTTTTTTTTTTTTAGCACCTTGAGTTACAAAGTACTGTGTGGCATTCCACTGCGCTCGTCATCCTGAGACATAAGATGTTAAATCTCATTATGTCCAGTAGTTACACTGGCTACAATGTCCTTCACACCGAAACACCGCAGTGCATGCACACTGCTGCTTGGCGGTAGAAATATACATTGCGGTGGTACCCACCCAGACGGACTCTCACATATGAGAGACCTACCACTAATAAATGGTATGGTAGTAATGGGTATTTTTTTAAATTCCTCTATGGAACAAAGTAACGACGATTTACTTGTTCTTCTGGTCCAGGTGTTATTGACCAAATTTCTATTTTTATGGTTTATACTTTTAGGGTTCCATATACATGATTCTCCTTCAAGCAACTCAATAAATTCAAGTTCGCTTTCGTTGCGCCAGTCCATCTTGCGAATTAACAAAACGTCCGTTCCGTTCGGTGATTGACAAACAACTGAACCATAGAGTAGGTTTATAAATAGAGAATCAGTTGAACCCACACGTTACCTACTGCGCCAACCCATGCTACATAAGAAGGATCCATTCGTCATGGCGCCACAGTTCCAAGGAGTTACTCTTTACATTTCGAATAGCCTTGGGATCCTCGGCGTCGAAATTTCGAGTGACGTCCAGTTTAGGAGTCATTTGGAGGACAAAGCCAAATAGGCCAGTAAAAAGTTAGGAATCCTGAACAGAGCCAAGCGATACTTCACGTGCGGCCACAGACTGGCGCTTTATAAAGCGCAAGTCGGACCGCTCGTGGAGTATCATAAATAATTAAGGAAATATAATTTTCTTTTATCCTTCAGTTCACAATTATTATTTCCTGTAAACACATAGATATTTTAATCGCTTTAAGTTCAAGAACGTATTTAATTTGAAAAAAGAACACTGAAGTATAGTAACACCTATAGGTAGGTGTGTGAAGTGCAGCTAATAAAGATCAAATTCTAAGAGGTAATATAACGCAAAGTAAAATATGATTCGTATTTTCTAGTATTCCGAGTCCACACGTAACTTGAGCTTACTAATTGTTAGAAATAACGTTCAATTAATTTAAACATAAGAGTATCTTCGTTTGTAGCCGCCACTCCTATGGAGTATCATGTGTTCTAATTTTAAAATTTTTAGTCCTTGGCGGTATAAGCTCAAAATTTTTTCTTTCTAACAATTTAGTAAGGCTGTCCATAAAATCAAATAGAAGTACTTTCCCCAATTTGATCCTTATTAGCAAAATGTAAGTCAAGTGAGGGAAGTTGAGTTTTTATGAACATTCCCGCTGATCCTCTGTGCCGTCTAGTGTCTTGTTCGCCGTAGAGCAAGTTGTTTTTATAAGTTTGTGTCTACTGGATAATCTTGTGCCTACCAAAACGATCCCTCGGCTAGTGTTCAACATGTCCATATTTTTTTATAAGTGGTTACAATCTCGTGCTTTCGCATGGACCGTTTGCGCGGGTTCTATGGAGAAGTTATGGTAAGTTTGCAAGTCATATTGACGCTAAATTACCTCGTAATTCCCTGAACTGTCCTTATAGATACGTAACTTTCGTCGGATTTTCACTATTTGTAATAAAATTTTGAATGTTTACGAATTATCTACCTACATTAATTAATTCATCTAATGTTAGAGCGTGGCACCTTTAACGCATCGTGTGGCCTCGCTCTAAATAGTCTCAGAGATACCGAATTGCAGGTAGTTAGCTTAGATGACTTTCTAATTTATTTTAAAAAAACACAACCAAAGTCTTTAGTCTATGATTGTATTTTTCTTGCATAACGTATGCGAACGCGTAATTCTATCACTTGTTAGTATTTTTTTTGCAAACCCTATCAACACCCAAATTGCTAGAGGAATTTTGCGTACAGTACCTACTTGTAAGGCTCTACTATTACTATCGGGACAGCTCGACAGAGGATTTTTAGGTGTCGATTACTGTATCCCCTAACGTTATGAGAATATAGTTGAAAATTCAAAAATATTTTCCGTCAACCACGCCAAATTATACCGCTACCAAACACAATTCCCACACAATCGTAAATAAAACAAAATCACAAACACTTAAATTATATATTTATGATAAATTAACACATGGTAACGCGATGTATCCTGACGAAGTGATCGGAGCCGCAACTCGCAAGTAACACGCCACCGTCGCTCTCTCGCACCGGCCGGAATGATACACGCCTCACTGTGAGGTGGTGGGCAGCGCTGGAACAATACAAGTATAGTAAACGGCAATTAATGAGAATAGATGAATAGTGGTAGAGGCCGCGTATCGTCAGCAGCATATGTATCTGTACAAAATCAAAATTGTATATCGCCTATATATGCGTTAAGTTAAACTGAAACATTTTTTTCTTCGTTTGAAGTAAAGTAAATCTCTTTTGTTTTATTTTTGGGAAGAAAAAAAAAGATTAGTAAGAACTTAAAAGTATGTAGGCAATTTGAAATTTTGAATTTGTTCAGCTACTTATGCTGCTGACTGTACAAACTAGTATTGTTCGCAGCTCCACCCGTGTGAAAAAGTTTTTCCAGGATAAAAGTAGTCTATAGCACTCAGAAGTAATTTAGCTTCCTATTAGTGAAAGAATTTTCAAAATCGGTTCAGTAGTTCCTGAGTTCAGCGCGTTCAACCAAACAAACAAACTCTTCAGCTTTATAATATTAGCATAGATTGGACGAAAGTGTATAGTAGCTGCATGGCACGTGTCAGCCAATAGACAACGAGTATCGACTGAGGAACCAATCGCGAGTACATCGGCGCGTTGGACGTCAAACCGACCAATCAAGAGTGTGCTCACGACTCGTGCCTCTATTTTTAGCCAGTGTACTGTGACTGTTATTATTTTTTGTTGTTTTGAAATTTGTTAGGAACTATTATAACGCGATTTTCACTTATAGGGGGAGGGAATTATAAAACGTTTAGTAATTAGGGATATTGTTGATTACAAGAGTATACATAGTAAATGGCAACAGGCTAGCCTCCTAGTAAATAGGATGTAATAGCCTGCGAAATGCGGGTATTTTAGCACCTCTGCCTACCCTTGAAAAACGAAAAAGGCGTGATGCTATGTATGTACATTGCCCACAATATCTTTCAACCTACCTAGATGGGCTTACACAGGAGAGCTGCCAGCCCTGCGCAGTTATTTTATTGCATCAAGGTACCCCGGGGTCGTCCCGTATGCGCCGAAGAAGGCCACCGCGGGTTTTGGTTGGTAAGCCGATGTAGGGGGTACAGTCAGCAGCATAAGTCGCGGAACAATTTAAAAAAATCAAATTGCCTACATACTTTTGCGTTCTTACTTAACTTTTTTTTCTCTTCACAAAAATAAAATAAATGGTATTTACTTTACTTCAAACGAAGAAAAAAATATTTCAGTTTAACTTAACGCGTATATAGGCGATTTGGAATTTTGATTTTGTACATATAATTATGCTGCTGACTGTACATAATGTTACGGACTCGGTCCACCGCTCGCTCGGATGATGCTCCCGAGTGCCAACATTGGGCCATAACACCGGTGAAACCAACATAACCGTCCCACTCAGCCCCCGGAGGTCGTAGCAACAAAATGTTTTTTTCCTACGAAAAAAAGACTGCCTAGGAAACCTTTAGTAATTAATCCTTAGACGCCCGCTGTGGACACCGGTGTCCATTTATATAAGGAAATTAGCTTATAGCTATATATAAGCGGGCGTTGACGGGTTAAATAACCACAATACCTATTATCCAACTCGCACAGCAGCCTCCAAGCATCTCCAAAGCTGTATATCCTGATCACTCCAGTATCGAACCCGGTGGCTAGCACCCTCTCACCCGACACCTTGAGTGGAGCAAACGCTACGGCAGTGATCGACGTGTTGGGCAGAGACAGAGCTTCGCCTAACAGACCGTAAATACCGAGGGAGTTTTGAGGTTTCATGTCCTTTTTGGTCCATACACATACCTGTAAAGAAAACATTTGTACTTTTACCATTTCGAAGTGGGGTTGGGGAAACAATAGTTTAAGCATATCAGTAAGGGCCTTATCTAATGCGAGGCTAGGAGGAGAGGCACGGGCGTAGCTATAGCTTTCAAACGGGGGGTCCTACGATGTAAAAAAATTAGTGGCGTTCGTTCTTGCCTTGCATGACACCGTATACACCTCCCCGTCACGTAATATATTAGAGTGTGGACATGTTTCGTAGCCCGATCATTCTAGAAGCTAAGGGGGGGGGGGGGGGTCCGGAGCCTTAAAATGGCAGCGGTCAGTGGCGTAGCGTGGTTTATTGTAATCTAAGGGAGGGGGGTCCGGACCCTCTAAGCCCTTATATACGCCCATAATGTGAGGCGTAGGAGCATGATGTTTTTTTCTTTGCGCCCCTTGCAAGCGCGATTCCAAAGTCATGGGTGATGGCCCTGTTTTGGTTGAAACAATAAACTAAGGTATTAACGATGATACTAAAACTCCTACTTTATTTCTAATATCCTATAAAGATAAAATTAATTATTTAACTTACTTTCCCATCACGTGACCCGGTAGCAAAAACGCTTCCATCATGTGCCCACGCGCAGCACCAGATGATCCTGGAATGTACCCCGTTCGTCTTGTCTGTGTTGGCGACCATGTCGAACGAGTTTGAACCTTGTCGCCTGCGGAATAACGACCACCTTCTGTCGCGTGACACTGACAGTAAGTGACTACTATCGGGCGAGAAGGCCATTTGAGTTACCGTTAACGTGTGAGAGGTTAGTTTCTGTATTTGATGCCATGTTGACGTCTCCCTGAAACAATACATTTTTTATAAATATTTTTTATATATTTATAAATTCTTCTGTAGTGTTGCCAGTTGCCGGTTTTGTAGTAGCATTAAACGTAACAGACCCCCTAAAGCAGAGGCTCTCAAAGTCCCTGTAGCACGACCCACCTAACTTTCCCAATTTTGAACTCATCTTTTGGCTGTCAACATGTTTTTTTTTACTTTATTACGTACGAAGAATGCTGGTTTCAATGAGAATTGAGTTACTTGTATCGTCTAGCCCAGCAGTGGCTGTTCGGCTGCTCGTCCAATCTCCAAAGATTGGATCATAATTGAGTCATTAAAAGACTTTTTGTCTTAAACATCAATCCTTGCTAATAATATTATAAATGCGAAAGTAACTCTGTCTGTCTGTCTGTCGCGCTTTCACGCCAAAACTACTGAACCGATTTACATGAAATTTGGCACACAGATAGCTTAGACCCTGAGAAAGGACATAGGCTACTTTTTAGATCACATGATTTAAAAGTAGCCTATGTGTTAATCCAGGACATCCTGGATTAACACATAGGCTACTTTTATCCCGGGAAAATATAAAGCGAGACTTTTATCCCGGAAAACTTTTTAACGCGGGCAGAGCCGCGGGTAATATCCAGTAATAAATAAGTAGGCGAACAATTTTTTTCCTGGTTATGACATTAGTATAGATGGAACGGAGCAGCATATAAAAGCGTACCATATGAGCACGGCGGCGTGTTCCGCGGTGGTGGCCTTGCACGCGGAGGCGAGCAGCGCGCCGTCGGGGCTGGCCGCCAGCGCGAACACCTCGTACCCGTGGCCGTACAGCTTCTGCGACTCCGGCCACAGCGTGTGCTGCACCAGCGTCTCCTCCTTCGGCGGCTCTGGAATTTTTTTTTGTGGCATAGAATGACGAGACGAGCATGCCGTTCGCCTGATGGTAAGCGATACGACCGCCCATAAACAGTAGCAACACCATACAGCACCTTGAGTTACAAAGTACTGTGTGGCATTCCACTGCGCTCGTCATCCTGAGACATAAGATGTTAAGACTCACAATGTCCTGTAGTTACACTGGCTACAATGTCCTTCAAACCGAAACACAACAGTGCATGCACACTGCTGCTTGGCAGTAGAAATAGACATTGCGGTGGTACCCACCCAGACGGTCTCTTACATATGGGAGACCTACCAGTTCAATACAACAAGTTCAGTACAATGTTCCAAGTAAATAAAAAAAAAAAAACTTTATTCATCACGTCGGCGAACATAGTTGCTCTTATGATAAGTCAAGATACATTAAATTGAGTATATTCATAATTATTATTAACTAGCATTGCGCGCGGCTCCGCCCGCGTGGAAAAGTTTTTCCGGGATAAAAAGTAGCCTATAGCACTCAGGAGTAATGTAGCTTACTATTAGTGAAAGAATTTTCAAAATCGGTCCAGTAGTTCCTGAGATTAGCGCGTTCAAACAAACAAACTCTTCAGCTTTATAATATTAGTATAGATATAGATAACAATGGTCACTTATATAACTACCGACATTTTTATTGGGAGTAAAATCAATGATGAGAAATAAAAAACAAAAAAGCCAGCTCGGGCTGGCAGGAAAGGGGATATAAAAAAGAGATCATTTTATTAAAAAATAATGGGACGAACGCGTCGCGATCGTCACCGGTGAGGACACTACAGGCCCTAGCCTAGCTAACCTACCAGTTACCACTAAAGTGCAGTTAGTAGCGGATTTGCTGTGTTGACCGGCATCGCTTTTATATCCCGCATCAGTCTGGGGAGCCGAGGCGGGTATATCGGGGTTTATCAGCTTGCTATACTGGAGAACCTACTAAAACACTGCGATAACTTCGTCAACGAATTAGAGGCGAATCCGGGGCACCTCGGTATTACCTCAGAACTGCCCGAACAGCTTCTGCGGCCGCTCTGTGATATGTCCCGTGCATATAATGCGTATTATAATGTGATAACTGATGAAATGAATGAAGACACAGTACACACCATATAAACTTCAATATAAGTTTACTAGATTTTGCCCGCGGCTCAGCGGCCCGCGTTAAAAAGTTTTTCCGGTATAAAAGTCCCACTTTATATTTTCCCGGGATAAAAAGTAGCCTATGTGTTAATCCAGGACATAATTTACTCGTGTGCTAAACTTCGTCGAAATCCGTTCAGTAGTTTTTGCGTGAATAACAAACATCCATACATCCAGACATTCCTACAAACTTTCGCGTTTATAATATTAGTAGGATTTTCATCAATTGTAATCGTCTCTTCTTCTTCTACATCACACATAGTTAAATTCACCATATTCCCCTTTCTTTTCTTTCCTCTCGCTCGCACACTATTCATTCTATCTGGTTTACAACTCTTCAGTCCTTTCATACCCATATTCCGATTCAAGTACAAAATGCTATCTTCCCTTTCCTGCCTGCTACGGCGCAGTCGCAGTGGCTTGCCTGTTAATAATACAGTGACTAACCTGTCATGTCTACTGGCACGAAGTACCTGTCATTATCATCACGGGAGTCGGGTTTGTCTTCATCGCTGAACACAGCCTTGTTTGACAACCCCAGGGACGGCACGGAGGCGCCTTCTGGACCTGCAAACCATTAATAGGGTAGTTTCCTATGTTTGATTTTGTAGATTATTTTAGATGTAATCGAAAATAATACGAAAAAGACATTCTTCTGTGAAATCAGCATCAAAATCGGTTGAAAAATAAAGCAGTTATTCATTTTTGAAATATTGTTGTAAGCAAAAGTGGGGGGCGTGGCGGGGATATCGTGCTATCTCTTTCACACGCACGCAGCGTTATGGCCGGCGGCGCTTGTTGACGTCACAGTTTGATATTACTGTTAAATTTGATAGCCACCCCTTCCACCAAATTTCCAAGCTTTGTAACTTAATTACTATTGTGTCAATTTAGAAAAAAAAATCCATTAGATTTTAATTGCATACATTTTTCATAATTGTATTTAAAAAAAGTAGTCAACTACCCTATTGATATTCCTAAGGTGAGATCTACAACTAATGAATTTAATAATTGCAAGTTATTGGGCCTCTAGTATGCGAATTATTATAGCGAGCCAAAGGACTCTAAAAAAAGATCACCAGTGGGCTTAGAATGCCGAAAAAAGACGCAACGCGTAAGTCGACGTCGTTAATTTTGTTGTTTGTGATTGATCGAGAGACAAATACGTCAGTCACGTTTTAGTCTCTCAACCAATCCCAATAAAACGAGACGGAGTACTGTCGTTTTTTTTTGTTACATTCTAAGCCCACTGAACAGGGACGCCGATAAAAAAAAACTCTTGGCCTGGATAGCTCTACCGGATCTCTGACTGTGACTCCAATGCAGCCCTGACTCTGGCTGGTGATATTTTTGGTTATAGTTTTAGGCGAGTGCAGTTCTAACCACATCATCTGGTCGTCTATAAATATTTATAGAATGTATCAACTAACCACCCGCTCCATCCTTCACCAGCTCATCACCGACTATGTTCTTGAAGTTGGTAATGAAGTTGTGCGGCGCGGTGAACACCCTGATCACCTTCTCCTCGGCGGCTGACGCGTACGTGGTGCTGGTGATGAGCGCCAGGGACGCCATGTCGTACCCGTGGACTTGCGGCCGAGCGATCTCGTGCCATTCTGATGACCCTAATGTATAGATACATCATTTATAATGGAATATTGTTTGGAATTGCAGTTTTTATGACTAGACGATCATGCCGCTCGCCAGATGGTAAACGAACCGACCGCCCATAGACAGTAGCAACACTATACAGAACTTAAGTCTCATAATGCCCAGCAATTACGCTGGCTACAATGTCCTTCAAACCGGAACACAAAGTTGGTTGTGTCATGTATGTAGAGGGCGGACAAAGTAAAATTGGACGTCAAAATACTTACTGTAATGTCTTAGGAGCGTAAGGAGACACAGCGTGTAGTTGATAGCACGGTTTATTTCCAACTGCCGTATTACAAACGTTCTCTTATAACTACCGGCATTACTGACAATATTGTAAACGGTGTAGGGTTACATACACTACATCTCTCCCGACTTAGTTTAAACCTAACAAATAACAATCTATTCCTTATAACTAACAATTTTGTCTAATCTACACTTCCGCAATGGTCGTGACTGGGGTGGTACAGGAGCGGAAGGCGGCGTACTAAATTGCTCGCTATTTTCGTGCGTTTGATGCTCGTCCGCACTCAAAATGTTTGGCGTTGACATACCAGCGCCGAGCTGCCGCCCTGTAGGTGACGACACCGGGGAACCCGTCACTACTGAACGCTCCTGAACTGGAAACGCCTCATGACCTGAGCCCGTTCTACAAGGTTGGGACTCCCTTGAACTCATGGGGACAACAAGCGACCCTCTAGACCTCGCCTTAAGCTGATCGATGTGTCGATGTATTTCGTTACTATTCTTGTCTAATACCTTGAAGTCCCTAACCCCCTTAGCCTCAACCACAGTACCAGGAGCCCATTTCTCTGTCCTTAAATGCTGCCGATACCAGATATCCTCCCCGATATTTAATGCCCTATCTACACCCCGTGCATCGTTAATTTGTCGTTGCTGTGCTTGACACACATTATTTTCCCTATCCGGCTTAATAATATCTAACGGAGTTCGCAACCTTCTATTCATTAATAATATAGCTGGACTTTCTTTAGTGGTCGAATGTTCGATATTTCGATAATGTAATAAGAATGTATTTAAGGCATGATCAACATTTTTACGTTCTAAGACCGCTTTCTTGATTACTTTTTTTAAGGTTCTCACTGCATTTTCTGCCGCCCCGTTAGATGACGGATGATAGGGTGCTGTAAATATATGCTCCGTACCATTGTGCCTCACAAAACTTTCAAACTCGCTACTGGTAAATGGAGGTCCATTGTCGGTTACTATTTGTTTTGGAATACCGAACCTGCTCCATAATTCATTTAGTTTTGCAATAGTACTACCCGCCGCTGTACTCGGTACTCTGAACACTTCGAGCCATTTAGACATAGCGTCAACAACCACCAAATATAAATTCCCTGCTATAGGTCCCATGTAATCTAGATGCAATCTAGTCCAAGGCCGGGTCGGCCACGGCCAGGGGTGTGGTGTGGCGCGCGGCGGCGCATCCGCATGCGCAGCGCACGTTGCACACGCGCTGCAAGCACGCTCCACTGCCTCGTCAATACCGGGCCACCACACATAACTGCGAGCCAAGGCTTTCGATTTGACTACCCCCATGTGAGGCTCATGTATTATTTTTAATACCTTTTCGCGGCAACCTATAGGTAAAACTACTCTATGCCCCCACATCACACACCCCAGCTCTTCGTACAACTCGGACTTCCTATTGAAATACGGTCGCATGCTGGTAATCTCGCAAGCTTCAGGCCAACCATCGCGAATAAAGCTCAATATCCTGGCTAAGATGGCGTCCTTTGCTGTTTGCCTTTTGACGTCTTTGTAATTTAGCAATAATGCCTCTTGTGCGAAATGCAAGAATGTTTGCTCGGGAATGGTGTCAGTGGTACACTGGGAATCTTTGGTCACTTCCGGTAACCTTGATAGGCCATCTGCGCAATTTTCAGAAGTTTTTATATATTCTATCTCATAATCATATGCCGAAAGAATTACGGCCCAACGTTGCATGCGGCTTGCGGTCATCGTTGGTATGCCCCTATTAGGACCTAAAATTGACACCAAAGGTTTGTGGTCTGTACGCAATATGAATTTTCGGCCGTATAAGTACTGGTGAAACTTCTTCACCGAAAATATTATGGATAAAGCCTCGCGATGTATCTGCGAATAATTGTTTTCAGCTGCGGTTAATGTACGCGATGCGTATGCGACGGGCCGCTCGCCGCCAACGCTCGGCTGCGCTAGAACCCCCCCGATTCCGCGCGGGCTCGCGTCACACGTTACGATTACGGGTTTATCGGGATCATAATGTGCCAATACCTCCGCCCCGGTCAATTTCCGTTTTACTTGGTTGAAAGCTTGTTCGCTTTCAATATCCCAATGCCATACAATACCCTTTTTTAATAATTTATGTAATGGAGTAAGCAATGAACTAAAATTCCTAATGAATTTAGCATAGAAATTAATCATTCCCAAAAATGATCGGAGTTCAGTAACATTTTGAGGTCGACTTAGCTTCATTATAGCATTGATTTTCGATTTATCGGCTTTAATACCATCCTTTGATACCACAACCCCCAAATAAGTAACCTCTTGTGCAAGGAAAACACATTTATTCTTCCTTACTTTTAACCCGTGGTTACATAAACGTTTAAAAACGTCTTCGAGGGCAGCTAAATGCTCGGTCTTTGTTTTTCCCCCAATAATAACGTCATCCAAGAATACCTGCACATTCGGTATACCCTGCAACAAATTAGTCATAATACGTTGGAACACTCCTACGCTCGATGCCAACCCGTAAACTAGCCTATTGTAACAGAATAATCCTCGATGAGTATTAATTACCGTGTATTTTCTAGACTCATCTAGTTCTACTTGATTATACGCATGAGATAAATCGATTTTACTATAGAACTGAGATCCGTTTAACCCAACTAAAACGTCCTCAATCTTTGGTAGGGGGTAACGATCGATCAGCAAAACGGGATTCAGGGTCGCTTTGTAATCAGCACAAATTCTCAGTGTACCGTCAGCCTTATGAACCGGCACCAGTGGAGAGGCCCAGTCGGAGCATTCAACGGGCTCGATGACGCCGTCCCGCAGCATACGGTCCAGCTCAGCGTCGACGCGCTCGCGCAATGCATACGGCAGCGGCCGCGCGCGATGATATACCGGCGCCGCCCCCTCTCGCACCCGCAACGTCGCCTTACCGCCCGTGTACCGTCCCAGCCCGTCGCTAAATACTTCTTTATACCTGTCGAGAATGCAACATATTTCTTTATTAACGTGAATAACACTATTTTCCTGAATTCGATTACAACTAAACAAAGGAATTTTTATTTGTAATTCTGCTAACCACTGCCTACCTAATAGGGACGTCATGCCACCATCAATAATAAATAATTCGAGCTGTTTCTTAACATTATTAAAACTTACGGCTGGTTTTATAATGCCCAAAGGCTTAATTTTAGAACCGTCATAAAATCTTAATATTGTACTATCACTCTTAATGGGTAAATGGGTGAAAAATCTATTATAAGTCTTTCTACTTATGCATGATATGGCGGTACCTGTATCTATTTCCATGTGTACTATATTACCTTCAATACATAATGGTAAACTCACTGCCTTATAATTATTTAATGTTAAGAGATTTAACTGCTCCTCGATGCTCCCGTCCTCTTCCCTGCCACTATTGTGAAGGACGTCATATCCCGGAAACTCTCCCGCCTCCGCTTCTGTGAAGTAGGTGCCATGCTCCTGCGACATCCTGGACGACTCTGCGCCTCCCGCAGGACAAACCCGTCGCAAATGGCCGACTCGCCGACACTTGCTGCATGTGAAGTTCCGGAATCGACAGTCGACGAAGGTATGGGACGCCCTTCCGCACGCCGTACACTTCCCTGACTGACGTGCCGACCCCCTCGGTCCCGCTGCCGACGCACCTGCTCCGCCGCTGCCGGCACTCTCTCCGGCAGCTCTGGTCCGCGTGCTTTGCGCGCTGCGTGCTACTCCGCGCGTCCATCCTTTGCTGCCCGTGCTCAGCTTCACCGCATGCATCGCCTCCGCCCCGTTAGTTGTCTCCACGATAGCTGCGTCCCGTTCCGCTGCCTCCAAGGATTGTGCTAATTTGACCGCCTCCGCGAACGTTATTGTGTCCTCTTCCGCAAAAAGCCGTTGCCGAATGACGTCACTATTAAGGCCGCATATGAATTGATCGCGCAAATTTTCATTCAATTTTTCTTTAAATTTGCATTCCCGCGATAGCTTCTTTAACTCCGCCACAAAAGTGGCTATGTCTTCTCCCGATCCTTGACGTTTTTGGCGGAATCTGTATCTTTCCGCCAATGAAGATGGCGTCGGCTGTAAATGCTGACGCAATAGTTCGCATGCCTGGGTATATTTTAATTCGGACGGTTTACACGGACTGGCGAGATTCACTAGCAATTCATACGCCTCGTCTCCCATTGTAGCAATCAAAGTAGGCAATTGCAAATCGTCTTTTACTTCGTTAACTTTAAAATACATGTTCAATCTGTCTATGTAAGAACTCCACACACCTGACCTCACGTCAAACTCACGTACTTTGCCGATCGACATCGTTTAAATAGCACAATTAACTGTTCGCGCACAATATATAACAGAATTGTCTAATAATTTTTATCCTCGTCGCCACTGTAATGTCTTAGGAGCGTAAGGAGACACAGCGTGTAGTTGATAGCACGGTTTATTTCCAACTGCCGTATTACAAACGTTCTCTTATAACTACCGGCATTACTGACAATATTGTAAACGGTGTAGGGTTACATACACTACACTTACCAGCGATTCTTTTATGCTTTATAGGCATATTTCCTCTAACATGTGTTCTTTACCGTGTTCTACCGTCTGTATCATGGCGAATGCTCTGAGGAATTGTTTAATCTGATCCCTTCCTCTCCTTTCCTCAGCAGAACCACGCGAGCTGGCATGCGAAGCCACAGCTTGATGGTTAAAACCATCTCGGCCTGAACCATGGGTTCGCTAAATCTTTTCTTTGCCGCACCATCAGGCGTTGGAATAGTTTGCCGGCGCACGTGTTCCCTCCTTCCTTTAATCCTGGGTCCTTCCGCCGTAGCGTGAAGAAGCAGCTTAGTAGGCCGGCATGATTGTGTCGAATGGCATTAGATAACCATCTACTGTCATTCGATACTCTATTTGGACGGCATCGCGCTTACCTTCAGGCGAGGTGCAGTCACTTTGTCGTGCCTGAATAAAAAAAAAAAAAACGTCCCGCAGAACTTCATCTTTACCTTGTTATCCAATTTAATTAATCTACAACCCTATCGCGTTTGTACGTTGTTATAGTTTTATTCATCCATACAATTGTTAAATTTACATTTCAACACTTAGTTTTTGTAATAGATCATTGTATGGCCCCTATGAAAGCCTCCTCCATCCTTTTCCATAATTGTTTATCTTGAGCGGTGCTCATCCAGTTCCTTCCCGCTGTTTCTACAATATCATCGACCCATCTTTACCTTTGTCGTCCTTTTTTTATTTTACCAAAGGGACCGAGCCATTTCTTAGTTTGTAGTGTCCATCTTTTATCTTGGTATCTAGCTAGGTGGCCTGCCCATTTCCACTTCAGTATCATGGCTTGTTGTAGCGCATCCTTGAGTTTTGTTTTATTACGTACGTCTAAATTTCGTGTTTTATCCGACCTTCCTTCTTTCTCCCTTCGCGTTTGTACGTACCGTTTTCCCTGACCCACGGCGCGTGCAGCCGGCTGGTCTGGTCGGCGGACACGCTGACGAGGTACCGGCCGCGGTGTGGCTCCCACGCCAAGTCCTCGACCGCGCTGTAGTGGCCGCCAGCCACCACCTTCGGCTCCCATTGACCTGTCTCCTAGGGTATAAAAGCACAATTCATGAGTTAAGTTTAGACTAGCGGCAAAATTTCAATAATTCTATACACATGCGACCCGCCGTAAGTCCTATTAAAACAGAAGGCAGATTGTCATGATTGTTTACACGGCCAAAACTACTCGGGGAAATCAACTTCAAGTTATATCTTATTTTGGACACAGTTGCCAGGGCCATATTTCTTATATGTAAGGGCGACAGGCATGCCCCCCATTATGTCATGAAACATATATGGACATCGCGAAATATAGATGATTTAGTAGTTAATCTCACCTTACAAAGGCCCCATATATGAAACGAGCCATTATACCCGTGGCCCATGAACTGCGTCCCCCCAGGGCCGAACCGGCTGCCGTAGAAGCCGAGCCCGTTGCCCCCCACCTCCCCGACGCGCACGTGCTCCGTCCACACGCCCTCGCCTTCACCGCGGGCCAGGGACTCCGGCTCCCAGATGATGAGAGTCTTGTCCAGGGACGATGAAAGGAGACGGTATACTGGCTTCTTGATGCCATCTTGAAATATAACAAATTGCAATTGTATATTTTTAAAATTGTTTATAAAAATAGCCAAGATAAGGTTTGAAATTAATTAAGGTTTTTTTTATAAGATCCCCTTAAAGTTTACTTGTTTTTTATTATTAAAAGCATTTCAAAGGTTGTGACGAGCAGTATAATCTTAGGACTAAGTCCCTATGACAATGCATATAGAACTCTTTTAATGCAGCCTTTTACTAGTAACTCACTTTCATAGCTATATGGATGCCATTGCACTCCATACACCCATCCCTCATGTCCAGACAGAACCGCTTCTAGCTTCACAGACCAAGGCTTGCCATGAGCATGAAACACTTTCTCTTCCACCTTGATCCCTGAAGTGGGCTGGTCCACATGTTCCTGGATCCGCCATAGACGGATGTACGTGTCTTGAGATGCTGATGCAATTAATATTGTGCTGTTATCTATAATGGAAAGATTATTATGGTTTATTTTATTTATTTATTTAAACTTTATATACATTAAACGTATACAGGTGGACTTAATGCCTGAGGCATTCTCTAACAGTCAACCTTTGGGTGATGCAGAGATGAGACAAAGTGGGTGTATATAAAACATAAATAAGACAAAACATGTACTATACATACATAACATTTTATAAGGTTTATAATATAAACTGTTTATGAATAAGGTCGCAAAAATATAAGCTTATGATTGTTTTTTTTTATTATTTTTTTATGGCATTGAATGACGAGACGAGCATGCCGTTCGCCTGATGGTAAGCGATACGTCCACCGATAAACAGTAGCAACACCAACCAGCACCTTGACTTACAAAGTACTATGTGGCATTCCACTGCACTCATCATCTTGAGACATAAGATGTTAAGTCCCATTATGTCCAGTACTTACACTGGCTACAATGTCCTTCAAACCGAACCACAACAGTGCATACACACTGCTGCTCGGCGGTAGAAATAGACAAGGTGGTGGTACCCACCCAGACGGACTCTCACATATGAGAGACCTACCACCAGTAGATTGATTAATCATTGATTTAACACACACTAGTTGTGCATTGGCTTGATTCTTACGTAAATAAAAACTCACCAACATCTAATACATCTAACCCTCGGACCCAATCCTCATGACCAACCAAGGCATGGACTCTGTGACACTCCTCGCCAGCAAACACATGTATCTTGTGGTCATCTAGGGCACAGAAGAGCACTGGTTTGCCTAAGAGCATGTGTGCATGGAGAGTTAGACATAGGCCAGACTGGAGGCAGATTGTCTGCTTGAGGGTTACTGTACCTGAAATTAAGAGTATGGATTTGAAAACTGAACTTGTATGTTTACTAGCTATGTGCTCATTGAGGTATGTTTTAGGGGACAATTGAAATGGTTTCAGGGTTATTGTATTGAGCAGTATATTATCTATTTGTCGAGAGTTAAAAAAATCAAGTAGAGTAAAGTTTTAAGTAAATTAACAAGTGGGCAGCGGTTTATTAGTTCAGTGACCACATACTTAGGATGCGGAATACTGCATACTGCAGGAGCACCAGTGAAACCAGTGCTCTAGGGTGGAAGCTGTCACGAATAGCGAAGGTAAGACAATCGATGCTGTATCCAACTGGGGGACGCCGCCTGGGGGGTGGTAGAGCATGTGGGCAGACGAGGCCTGGCAGCTTGTGCGTTGAAAAACGCAGCTTCCCTGTCGGCTCTTGCTGCAATGCTCTATAAAGGTCAAAGAGGCGGGGGACCCTCAGTGGAGGGCACCTCAGTGGAGGGCAGTGCTACGTAGAGATCGGCAACCTGACAGGTCCACACCTGGAAAGGAGGCACGATGCCTCTAAGGTCGAGCTGGGCCACAGCCGAAACTCCCTATGGTGAATGCGGCCCCTGGGCATAATACAGGCGAAGCAGGTCGACCTAAAGTGAAAGTAGCAGTGCCACCCAAACTGGGACTACGGGTGTAATAGTTCTCAATATGGCAAACTGATCACCTGTCTGTGCGAATGCATACATCCCCACTAAACATACATACATAGGATGCGGAACATCTGAGGTCTCATCGGAGATGCAAATACACTGCCTTCCACACACTAAGGGTTCATCAAATATGGGTTCATGCGAGGGTGTATGAAAACTAAAGTAAGATGAGCAGTAAGCACCTAAATTATATAATTTATTTTTCGTTACATGAGAACCTCCTCCTTTTTTGGAAGTTGGTTAAAAAGTATAATGATTACATATGTTTACATTAATGTTTGACATTGAAGTACTTTTAAGTATTATAACTTGACACTAGGTACAGTGAAGTACATAAGCCAAGTTTATAAAAAAAAACTACTTTATGGATCCATTCAATAATTTCATTTTAATCATAAAACTATTTCAAACACAAGGGATGTCACAAGGATACCATTAAAGAATCTCAACAGCTACTCACCTTCCTTTCTCTCCCAAACCCGAACAGTAGAATCAATAGAAGCCGTGAATACAATTAAATCTTCTCCATCATAAACCCCATGGACACTTGTGACACCATCCCCATGGCCTGTGAGGTTGCTGGTGACCTTCCATCCATCTTCTAGGGTCCATATGGCCGCAGTCTTGTCTGCTGAGCAGGACACCAGCTCCATGCACGAGTTGTGTTTATGGAGCCATTTTACCGAGTTCACTTGTGATTTATGATGGCTGAGGACTGTTAAGGGATCTTTGGATTTGTGGTTCTGTAATAAACAAGGGTTTTTGTCAGTAGCGTAGCGTGGTTGGGGCGAGGGGGCGGCCAAATGCGTAAAATAAACTGTTTGTTTTTTTTTACTTTTGGTGACTAGGGGTATACGCGAGGTTTGTTTGTTCTAACTTGTAATGACCTTTTTCTTGGTGCCTATATGCGGTAAGCAACCACGCTACGCCACTGGTTTTTGTCTCACTTATTAAGGAATAGGGTGCTACACTATTTTTTAAATATGGCTGTGTATTTTTGGGTGTAAAAAAATGAAAACAATGTTATTCAGTGTACACGATTATACCAAACTATAAGGCATTATCAATCAAATTTTGTCGCATACGATATATAATTATATCACTTATTAAATTTATTACCGTGTCATAAATAACAACAGCATTTTTAGCACCAAAACAAATAATTCCTTCGTTGTTCCAGTCGGCTATCTCTGGGGTACGGTTGCAAGCAACGGACGTGTACTCTTGCTCAACTTTAATTTTCATCTTTATTTATTTTTGTGTCTCAATAATGTAAAAACATTTATTTTGCTGTTTTCGCGACAATATTTATGCCTATTTTTGAGGTTATCCGTAATGTCAATCATATGGTAAACGTCAAACGTCAATTGCATATTTTTAAAAATGACCACAGCCACAGCATGTACTATTTGGATCATACAGCTTTATCGTTTTTCACAAAATAAAATTCCAGTTGTAAATAACCCACCAATTTATTGTAGAAAATTGTGAGTACTGATATATACGATAAATATGTTGTATGAATACTAAAATTAGAGCTAAATAAAGAATAATTTCAAAAAAATATGTGTTGCAAAATCGAGTACTTTGTTTTGTGCTGAAAAATGGAATACATTACATTTTGGCGGTAAAAATGACATTTATCATGCATGATAGTGGGCAAAGAGAATTATAATACTACTATAGTAGGACAAAATGTCAACTTGTGTGAAATATTGTGCGTTTGTTGTGTATTTTTAAAATATAAGAGTTTATTAACACGAATATCACTGAAAATGCCGGAAGTAATGATATCAGGTATTCCGGTCACATTCCCGTTTGAACCATACGATGTGCAAAAGGAATACATGGAGAGAGTAATCGAGAGTCTTCAAAACAATACGAACGCTGTACTTGAGTCTCCGACTGGGACAGGCAAGACACTGAGCCTTTTGTGTTCGTCGCTAGCATGGCTGCTCGTAAAAAAAGCTCAGTTGCAAATGAACGCACAGTTAGGCAACTTTTCAGACCACAGTGCTGCAAGTGGTTTGAGAGACACATTAAAAGCTGGAGCTGGCAAATCTAAAGATAACACATCGTGGGGAATGCCAAAAATTATTTACTCTTCACGAACACACTCGCAATTAACTCAAGCAATGCAAGAATTGAAGAGATCTAGCTACAAACATGTTAAAGCTACAGTTTTAGGATCACGAGACCAAATGTGCATCCATCCTGAGGTTTCTAAAGAGACGAATAACATGAATAAGGTACATATGTGTCAATTACGTGTAAAATCAAGAACATGCCATTTTTTCAACAATGTAGAATCAAAAAAGGATGATAGATCTGTGAAAGGAGATGAGATTTTGGATATTGAAGACTTAGTAACAGTCGGAAAGAAATTAAAATGCTGTCCATATTACTTATCAAAGGAGTTGAAACAGGATGCAGATATAATTTTCATGCCATATAATTATTTATTAGATCCAAAATCAAGGAAAGCTAATGGTGTAGAGTTAATGAACAATATTATTATTTTGGATGAAGCTCATAATGTGGAGAAAATGTGTGAGGAGTCTGCTTCTCTACAGATCCGGACTACAGATGTTGCATTGTGTATAGATGAAATAACCCATGTGATGAGATCTTTTAGTGAAGCGTCAGATGAACAAATGGATGTAACAGTTGACAACAGTCAACCTAAAGATTTTAGTTGTGATGATCTTTGTGTGTTGAAAGAAATGATGCTGGCCCTAGAAAAAGCCATTGATGAAATTACCATAGGCAAGGAAGGCTCTACATACCCTGGAGGTTTTATATTTGAGCTGCTTTCAAAAGCTGAGATCAGAGATCATAATCAGATGTCAGTTATTACTCTAATAGAAAATCTTATACAATATCTATCAACAGCCAGTGCTTCACCATTTCAACGAAAAGGTGTAGGATTACAGAAAATAGTTGATTTACTAAATGTAGTGTTTAGTGGCACAACACATTCATACAAAGAAAGAGTCAAATTGTGTTACAAGGTCCATATTCAGATAGAAGATAAAAAGAATAATAAGAAAACTGAAGGCTGGGGAGCATTGAAAGCCTCAAATTCAAAATCTGCTGAGAGAGTTCTGAGTTATTGGTGTTTCAGTCCAGGATTTGGTATGAAACAACTCTTAGACCAAAATGTCAGGAGTATCATTCTAACAAGTGGTACACTTGCTCCACTAAAGCCGTTAATTTCTGAATTGGGTATTCCTGTTGGAGTCAGATTAGAGAATCCACACATTGTAAAGTCTAATCAGATATGTGTGAAAATTATTGGCCAAGGTCCTGATGGCACTCAACTGAACTCAAATTATCAGAATAGGGACAACCCTAAGTACATTTCAGCTTTAGGAAGAACTATATTGAGTTTCTCAAGGGTAGTTCCAGATGGCCTTCTGGTCTTCTTTCCATCTTATCCTATCATGACAAAGTGTCAAGAAATGTGGCAATCTGAGGGTATTTGGTCAGGTATAAATAACATCAAACCAATATTTGTTGAACCACAGAGGAAGGACACTTTCAATGCTATTATAAATGATTATTATAGTAAAATAAGTGACCCAAGCACAAAAGGAGCCTGCTTTATGGCAGTCTGCAGGGGTAAAGTGTCTGAAGGCTTGGATTTTGCTGACATGAATGGAAGAGCTGTCATTATTACTGGCTTACCTTTTCCGCCATTGAAAGATCCAAGAATTGTTTTAAAGAAGAAATATTTAGAAGAGTTAAGAGTCAACCAGAAGGAATTCTTGTCGGGCGATGAATGGTACTCATTAGAAGCTACTAGAGCTGTAAATCAAGCTATTGGAAGAGTAATTCGGCACAAGAATGATTATGGAGCCATATTGTTATGTGACACAAGGTTCAACAGTCCAAAACTAAAAAGCCAGTTGTCAGCTTGGTTACGAGATTACATTAAAGTTTCTAATAAGTTTGGGGAGACTGTGAGTGAAGTATGTAGATTTTTCAAGACAGCTGGGTCAACTTTACCATCACCTAAATTAAAGCCCCTACTTCCTCATGAATCTAACATAATAAGCAAAGATAATGGGTTTGTTAATATAAGTGGAGTATCTTTCCCAGCAACTAACAGCAGGGTTGTAAAATCATCAGGGAAAAAGTCTTTAAGTCAATACCCCAACTCAAATGAAGTGTATGCAGATTTCTCAATGGATTTTTACAAGAATGCACAGTCATCAGCTTATGCGAATGAGTTTAAGCCAAAGGAAACCAAAGACTTATTCAGTGCTATAGATAGCAATAATGAGACAAATAGTTTAGCCTCACAATCCATTGTAACTATACATAAAAGAAACAATGAAGATATCAGTGTGTCTGTGGCAGCTAAAAAGAAGAAATTGAAGATAAAGCCTTTTGGCTTTGAAGAAAATTTGAGAAAAGAAGAGTCTGAGATGAAAGCAGAGAAAGTGGCTCCAACATCTTTAATAGATTTTGTTAAGGAAATTAAGGTGCTTTTGCTGGCAGAGCAATATAAAGAATTCCAGCTGGCAATATCAGCTTACAAAAAGGAAGGGGATTATCCAAAGTTTTTAAAAGTATTGACTGATTTATTTGAAAATAAGAAAATGTTTTATTTATTGAAAGGCATGAAGAGGTTCCTGAAAGAAGATCATAAGGGAACATTTCAAGAACATTGTGATAGCGTAAAACTACTTTAGTGTCAATTTTATAATCTAATGCTATGGATCTGTGACAAAATATTTATTATAGAGTATAATTTTACAAGTCTTTTTTATTTATCCCTGTTTTTAATGGCCCTTGTGCACTCATTTTTTTTAAATTCATTATCCTAACTGTTAAATACTGATACTGATAAAGTCAGCAACAAATAAATTGTTACCCTAGGTGACATAACTTGTTTTTATAAGTAATTTAACCAGTTTATATTTAACAAGAGTAACTAAGAGTATGTCAAAGGGCAATGCAGAGGTTGATGATGAAGGTAACAAGAAAAGATCTCATAAGTAATATATAGAGAAAGATGACTGGAGTGGACGATGTCATGGTGCGAGCCAGGAAATTAAAGTGGTCATGGGCTGGCCACATCAGTCGTATGAACAATGAAAGATGGGCAAAACTGCTCACTGAATAGGTACTGAGATATAATGTCCGCAGCAGAGGAAGACCGAAGGCTAGGTGGAGACGAGCTGGTAAAATTTGAAAAATTCTGGTGGGAACAGCCTTAAATAGGAAAATATGGGATAGGTTGAGGGAGGCCATTGCTCACAAGAGCTCCGATTAATTCTTCATATTTTGATTATTTTTTACTTGAATTAATAAATTTTATGTCAATTATCCTAATATTACCAATTATAATATATTATATTACTAATTATTTGATAATATAAAAAAAAGTATGTAAAAAAAATTGGAAAAAAGGCTATAAATAAATAAATATTTAACAAAAACCAGCATATTTTTTGTTGGGTTTGGTAAAATTTATGTAACCCCACCACAGATTTGATGTAGGATTAAAAAACCAACATAAATTAAAAACTACAATTTATTTCTTAACAATCTAAAACACATTTTTGGGAGCTTCGTTGATCTTATTTGCTATTTCAATAGAGTTTATTCTAAGCATGGTCTGTTGTGCCCTCTGGAAATTGATTCTCATAAACTGCTTCCTCCTCTTCTTCTTGAAATGAGTTCTTGTGTGGGACAAGCCTTTGGAGATGACTGTGGCAGTAACAGTAACTAAACCTGGCTGTACCAACGGTCTTCCGATGAGGGAAAAGTCTCTAGTAGCTGCAAGTAACACTTTGTCCAAAGTAATCTTGTCTCCTATGTTTGGAGGCCAGTATCCTTCAACTACAAGCAGGTCTCCGTCGGTAACTCGCCACTGTTTACCTAGAAGATGGACTACCGCGAAGTTACGGCTCGCATTTTGTTCGATAAGTTTATTGCAAGCCGCTATCACGTCTTTGGTAGTTTCTGGTACGGGTTTGCTTTCTACTGGCGCTAGGATGGTCGCAAATCGTGATAATATACCCCCTGAAACAATGAAATAACATTTTATATTTGTTTTGTTTTAGGTAAGTTGAGGTTATCATATAGAAATAATTTATAATACGGTACTGACCTTGAGGGCCACTAAATATATTGGCAATTCTTTGCAAACCAGCCCTTATCATGGCCATAGCGATATTTATTTTTCACAAAAATAAATCCGATTCGCGATCAAAACATTTCTATGACATAACCTCAAAACTGCTACAGATAATAAAAAGTGACGGTTTCGTCCAGAAATTTGAACGAAACGTAGTTTCTCAAGTTTCAATATACTATTTATGATTTTTTTATTTTATGACTGCCTCACTGGCGTAGGTGTGTGACTGCAGTGCTGACGGCTTGGATTCGATTCCCGGGTTGGGCAAAATGATATGGGTTTTTTCTACGCAGTATCAACACGGAGTCTGGAAATATGCCCGGTAAATGGCAATAGGCCCGCCCTTTATTACATGGGACCTAACCAGGGTTACCAACTCCTAAAAAAAAATAGCCCTAAAGTCAAGATGAAATATCCCCAAATAACCCTAAATGCAAAAATCAAAAACCCCAAAAAAAGCCCTGTACTGTCAATGATAATTTTTACGGTGTAGTGTACTGTGTATAACTATTGAAGAATATTATTTAAATAAGTACCCTGTTGGAGTTTTGGCGGGAACTTGGTAGTGTCATGAGGTGCTCTTGTTTTAATTCATTATTTTGGTGATACTTAGTGTTATATTGCATAATTATGGTGGTATATTATCCAATATAGTTCTATTAAAGGGCTCAAATGAAGTGAATTGAAATAACTGTGCTAGTCAAGTGTTTGTTTTGTTGCCGCCAAAACTCCTCGATAAAGTCTTGGTAAGGTAGCCACTGCTTTACTTCGACATAGTACTACTACTACTGAGGATAACAAAGAAACAATATTATATATGTAACTTCCAAAAACTTTGACACTGGCAGATGCGCAAACCGCGCCTTGCCAAAGAGAAAAAAAAAAAAAAAAAAAAAGTACCCTGTTTTATTAAGATAAATAAAAAAAAAATTAAATGTGGCACTCGGAGACTGCCGCGGTAAAGCTATTGCATAGCATTTTTTATCACAAATTTTGATTGACTAAACACAAATTCGATCTTACGCTTACCACATAAAGTAGATTTTTAAACGCGAGCAACGCACGTTTAGTCTTGTTATTGATAAATGTCAGAAATGCAATGGTCATCATAACGAAAAGTAGAATAAATCAAAATTTGAAAAAATAATGTTACGTTCGATTCTTTTGTACTCGTGCCGTGCCAACGCTGGGGAAATAGCTTCTACGCAATGTGTTTAAGGTTCATATTAGATTAGTAAGAAATGGTTTTAATGACTTTAATAAATAAAAATATACTCGCTTCACGAATTATAGCTTCTACGCATTGTGTTTAAAGTTCATATTAGTAAGATAAAAAAGATGTGAGGTTATTTTCGTTACAGAATTTCTGGATTCGGTCTCCACGCTCAAGGCCCGCGATAGAAGCTATGCAATAGCTTAAAAACCAACTTAGTTTAATTTTAAAACGTGTATTAAAGATCTACATTGTCAATGATTGTAAACAAATCGTGTTGTATTTGCCGCCGTAGGATGGCGTACCTTTGATGGCGTGCCCACTGCCCATAGTGTTATGATTTATGCCAGATTAACATTCTCGGATTTGAGATGACTCGTGCAGGTTCGGCAGCAGTGTGCATTTGGCATTATAGCATTATACTTTGTGTAAGAACTTTAACGTTTTGCCTTTTTTATTTTTTTTTGGTCAGTCAAACAGTAATACAAGAAAACATTTTTATGGCCCTAAAAATAGCCCTAAATTTTTTTGGGCCCTGAAAAAAGCCCAATCCACATATTTCAGCCCTAAATTTAGGGCTAAAAGCCCTAAGTTGGGAAGCCTGGACCTAACTTAGCTGACGAAATGTGGGTGTGATATACTTCTACTTTTTTTTTATTGCTTTGAATGACAAGACTGACTAAAGAATCTGTAAATCGAGCTTATAAACTGAGTACACCGAGATTCTCCTACTTAGAGATGTCGATTTCAGCGATAAAACGCTATGATACTTTCTTTAAAAAAGTATTTTTTTTTAAATTGGAACTTACTAAATTGCAATTTCTAATTTATTCAAAATACAGCGAATTTTGTTTACTAAGAGATGCAAAATCCTTCGGAGATTTTTAGAACTTCGTCGGCCTGCTTTTGCACTTGCACTTTAAATTTTTATCTTCGCCTAGGGTTTCTAGCCTTGACTTGCCTCATATCGCGTTTTTACAACAAAAAAATCGGGACATTGCGGAATATCTCAACTTTGCTCCCGAGTAAAACTTCACAGCTTAGCTTTTTTCGATTTTGTGTTTTTTTTTTATATCTAGGAGAAGAAGAAAGAAAGGAAGATTTATTGTTAGAACAACTTACACACTAATAATAAAATACACTAGTTACAACATTGATTCAAGCCAACAACGGGAACCCTCATTCAGCTTCTTGCTGCAGTACAGCCATAGCAATACTGCATAGCCGTGCAGTATTGCCGATTCTCAATGGGGGACCCAAGGTGACATACGGACACTAAGTCGGTGTGTCTAAGCCCGAAATCTCAAAATCAAGAATCTGCTTTCTTCTGAATTTCGCTTTACTAATGGGTACAATAAATACTCAAGAACTGGTCCATATTTCTACCGTGGGTAGATAACAATTTAGTCATTTTCTCCGATAGACGATATTGAAATCCAAAAGAGGGTAGTTCTTTGCTCCGGCAGAGACTGAATCAATATTTACAGTAATAACATCATAAGCCATTTCTTTGTAGCACCATCTATGATTCGTTTATGGAACCACTCTTTATTTGTTTAGTTTGTAACCTACTAGGTGGCAAGGTTACAGTATACTAGCTTCGCATGTACCTATTTAGCTAAGTGTTTTAGTGATATCAGACTTCCTTGCTTTTCTTGTACCATTATTAGATTTATGGCATAGAAGTTTCTGGTCCGAGCTCCGTTCGCTTAAGTATCCTTTTCTATGTAAAAGTACCTATAGCGTAGTTTAATACTGGGTGGTAGGTAAATTTTTTCACGAAAGCCACTAATAAAAGTCGATAGAATCGGTTTCTTAATACACTTATTACGAATTCAATCTAGACTAGTATTATTCCAGATTATATTTTGTTGCTTAGTAATGAAAAGACTATTTCAAAACACACAGACGTAATATATTTTTTATTTGTATACATTTGCATCAATATATATACCCAAAGGATATCAAAGTTTATGAAGGGTGTTTGTTTTTAGTTGGTTGTTAGATACTTGTTAGTTGTTACTATGTAGGTAAGGAACTTTAGTTTGTGGGTCACCTTCTGGGGTCGTTATAAAATAACTAGCTGACCCAGCAAACGTTGTTTTGCCATCAGCTACAGACCGGGGTTAAAAGTTATTAAAAAATAGTGGTTGATCGTAGAAAGGTTTGAATGCGGTATCATAAAAAAAAAATGACTAAAAAAAATTAAGGGGTGGACCACCCTTAACATTTAGGGGTATGAAAAATAGATGTTGACCGATTCTCAGACCTACCCGATATGCACACAAAATTTCATGAAATCGGTCGAGCCGTTTCGGAGGAGTTTCGCAACAACACCGTGACACGAGAATTTTATATATTAGATATGAACTGTTTGAATAGATTTTTAAGGTAAGTATGTATGTTTACAGACACATTTAAATTGTTTGCGCGTATTTTTCTACAAATATCTAGTTTTTTGCGGATATCCCAATAGTCGCGTCGGCCCGAATAATAGGCCCGGAGTCGGTCGCACCGGCCGGGGCACCGCGCTTAGAAGAGGGACCTCACACGATGTTCCACTGAGGAGCTTTTTTTTTAATGATGGCACGACATACTTTAGTTAGTATCTGTGAAATTATTGAAATCAGGTAACATTTTTTTTGTTCCCGCCTGGGGCCCGAAGCCCGCCACTGGCAAGGGGGACAAAGAAAAAAGGCCTCGTAACGATCAGTCGCCCGGAGCCTTGCGTTGGTTAAGGCCGTCATAGCATATTGGCATAACTGGGAACGCCGCTTACCCTTAAAATTGAAGACTGGATAGAATAAAAGGTATATATGAAGGCGGTCCATATCGCCAAGTAGGTAACAGGGATAACACTAGGCAAAGATAGACTCTCCTTTGATAGCATAGATTGGCAACAAGCAAGTTCGTCAACCAATATTAGTGATCCCTGCACTTTAAGACCCAGAATGCTAGAAGAATTATGAATGGACTGTTGATGATATAGGAAACTAATAGGCCTGACGAAGGAATGGTGATTTAAGGCCGGAAACCGTCACGGAACGTATCGGTGACCTGGTCATTCAATTTGATATCAGTTTTTTGTAAGGCAGTTGTATTATCATAATAGTACAGTCCGATTACTGTTGATTAACAGTTTACTGTGTAGCTCTACGGCTTTCTAACACAATATCTACCCATAATATTTGCTACTCAAGCGATTTGTAAGTATAATTAATCAGGGAATCGACATCAATAGTTATTAATTAGTCGGAATAGTCATACGATTATTCTGGAATAAAATTTGCAGATCTACTTTTAACTTGGAATGCACTGTATTAAGAATCTGTTAGCCCGTAAATTTGATTATCATTAAGTTTTTAATAGTTTTACGTGGTTTCGATGATGGAAAAGTCCGTTCTAGAGATACCTATAGCACCCTTGATTGTGTCTACTGGCCAGGGAAACCATCTCTCGCCAGTCGCCACTATCGCTATATGGTCGCTGATCATAGCTGGTCCCTACTTCACTTATCAGATGCAGTGGAATCTTGCAGTTTCCGTATAAAAAAATCTCGTGAATAATGTTTTTTTTTTTTATTATTTTTTTTATTGCTTTGAATGACGAGACGAGCATGCCGTTCGCCTGATGGTAAGCGATACGACCACCCATAAACAGTAGCAACACCATCCAGCACCTTGACTTACAAAGTACTGTGTGGCATTCCACTGCGCTCGTCATCCTGAGACATAAGATGTTAAGTCTCATTATGTCCAGTAGTTATACTGGCTACAATGTCCTTCAAACCGAAACACAACAGTGCATGCACACTGTTGCTTGGCGATAGAAATAGACATTGCGGTGGTACCCACCCAGACGGCCTCTCACATAATGAGAGACCTACCACCAGTAATATATACCAGTAATAACAATTTTTGGGGTGTGCCACCCTTATCACTCAAGAGGATGAAAAATAGATAACAATCTATTCTCAGACCTACCAAGTGTGAATATAAAATGTCATCAAAATCGGTTGAGCCGTTTCGGAGGAGTATGGTAACGAACACTGTGACACGAAATTTTTATAGATATAGATAGATGCATGGTAAATTCAAGTCAGTGTTTTATTTTGGAGTCACATTTAATGAGTGAGGCAGTTGTTGTCTCATGACATGAGTCTACTGATTGCGTATTTAGGCGGATAAAAGAGGTTCTGGGTTCTGGGTTCTATATCAAGGTTGGTGAATATTTTAAAAAGTTCTTAGTTTCGAGAAACCGGTTAGTCGCTTGGGTCTGGATTATACCCTACACAGGGACGTGGACGCCTTCTATGGCACCACGGAATGCAAACAAGCTCGGTAAATATTGTGAATATTTGCTGCATCTCCGCTCCACTCAATATTTACTCCTTTGGCGATTTATTCTTGAGTTTATTTTTTATGATTCATGTGCCAAGGCTGGGCTAAGGTCTCTGTATTTCTTCTACCATTCACGCTGTTTTCCAGACTATTCATAAAAATCGGATTATAAGACAGTAATCACATCCCCACACCAACAACTGGTGGAACATTTTTAATTAACTTATTTGTTCAACTAGCAGTGCAAAACATTTTTCACGTGATAAGCAACGGATTCGAACAACCGAGCTATGATTAATTTCTCTGTGTACATTGTAAACAACTTGCTACTCCAAACAGAGACTTTAATTTAATTTCCCGGTATTGATTATAATCTATAGGTATTGGCAATTTTAAAAATCACCATCGGCCGGCTCTACTCTTTCATTCTGTACACTTCGTGTTTTTCCGGCGCCCGTCGGCCGTTTCCGGCGGCGTCTGGGGCGCGTTGCCGTGACAACGGGTGGGCACGCTTCGTTCTTGCGAGCGGCCGCGGCCGAAAATAAACACCAAGAAGCCTACCGGAACACTCAAGATGCACGCCAAAATGATACCTATAAAGCTGGTCACGTGACGTTGGCTCCAACCATGGACCAACCTCTCATGATACAAACCCACGAAGCTAGCTTAGAATATGCTCAGTAAAACCATCGAAGGCATCTTGGCTAGTGTTTAATTTGAAGGGATTTCACACAAGACTGGTGAGAAAAATCGAAATTATGATTTATTGGTACATAGAGAGAGCGCGTGGCGCGCGTTTTTCCACGAATTTTCGTCGTTGCCGGGCTCGGGCGCGCCTGGGGCGGGGGAGCGTCAGCGGGCGGCAGCACGCGGCGGCGGAGCGGTGGAGGGCGGAGGGCGCGGGTGTGCGGAGGCTCGGGCGGCGAGGCGGCGGATGCCGCGGCGTGCAGCGGGGTCGGTGCGCGCGCACCGCTCCCGCGTCAGTCGCTGGGCGGCGCGCGGCCCGTCGCGGTCGATACTGCACGCTGCCCGAGCACGGCCATGTTGCGCGACGCGAGCACGCGCGGCCTCCTCCCCACGCTGCTCCCGTAGTGTAGTGTCCCCTACGGCCTCAGCAGCGGCGCCGCCACGAGCTTTCGGTCAGTACCCCCTGGCCGAACCATGTGTATTACGTATGTAGATAAAGTTTCACCACCTGAAAACGGTGCCGCGGTAGTGACATGCGCTGATGCACGCTACGGTGTGACCGGCGGCTTGTCTGCTCGCCCTCCGTGGTGACGTGCATTGAACGCTTGACGGACTGATGACACGCAGTTTTGGTGTTAGTTTATGCGTGCGTCCGGCCTGCGAGGACTAGAGCCGGGGTGTAAACGGCGTGATTCGGTCACGTGAATGACGCGCCTTAGTGTCTCGTGTGTGTACTCTGCACCACGGCACGTTGCGAGTTGCGACCCACGTAATTGCAGCGTTGGAATTGTTACTTGTTATGGAATGTACGTTTTACTGTTTAATTGACGTTCTTAGTATCAATTATCGAGAACAAATCTAAACACGAACCTTCAATTATTCTTCATCTCGATAGCTCGAAATTAATGTATTGATTCTGAAACTATAGTCAGCGTGTACTGGTCATAGTCCGAGTCATAAATTAACTCAGTCAAGAAAATGAACAACATCAGTTAAAAACATTAATGATATAAATAAAAAATGAATCGTCCAAAACCCGTATTTCTACCTGATTTTAGGCTAGGTCTTAAACTAGGTTTATAGATCTCAGCCTAAAGTGTTTTCGTAACATGTTTACCCACAGAAGGCTTGGCCATAAACTTTTACACCGGACATAAATACGGCACTCAATATAATGAGTATAAAAAACATGACCTAACGAAGGCTTTTATTATCGCAGACCACAGACATCAATCATCGGGGAATCAATCATTCTTGCAATAAATATAATAATTATGTATTAGGAGGGTTGCCAACCCGCGATAGACCAGCGCGGCGTGGTGAACTAAGCCCTAAACTATCGGTAGTAGAGCAGGCCGGCGCCCAGTAGTGGGCAGTATATAAAACAGGGCTGTTATTATTATTATATATGAGGAATGTGGTCGCAGCCTCAGTGTCTTTCCATCCTCTGCAGTCCTTTTTCCTTCTCAAATATAGGTAACGTACCCACAATTCAAGGGTTATTATTACTTATGAAGAGTATTCAAACAGATGTCTAAGAAATCCTTACAATTTACATGATCCCTATTTTTCAATGGAATGCACCCGCCATCCTCAATTTTAAATGATCTTTTATCATTAGATGACCATCTCGTCTACCTACCTTCTGTTTTAAACACACACATACGACCTTCCCTCTTTATATCCCTGAAGGGGTAGGCGAGGTGCAACTAGTGCACCCACTTTTCGACGTGCGTATTCCGTCCCATGATGTGATAGGGGGCGAGCCTATCATACCGTAATACAACTACGCCACCGAGGCATTCTGTTTTAAAATACGGTATTAAACATAGATAAAGCTACATATTCATGTATTAAAATGTCCCACTGCTGCAGCTGGACGAAGCCAATACCAAGGGGTTAAGCCTTTCGTCGAACATGCCTAACGAAGGCTGGTAGACTTCTCATCGAGATTTTTAATTCAGAACTTAGTAGAACCTGATTAAAATGTAATTAATTCTTAGATTTAGTCCAAATTTCCAAAGATTACATTTACAAACAAACTTATAAACTTTACCCCCTTATTACTGTAGATCCCTTGTATCGAATCCTCGGAAAATCCAAGTACTTTGTTAAAGAAAACCGCTAGGGTTCTGGCTGTTGTAAATCTTATAATTTCCTAATTGCTAAACATCTTGAGGTTATATGTACTTTATATGCTTTATGAGTAAATAGAGTTGAGTTAAAATAGAGCATGAGTATCAATACTGACTGCCTCGGTGGCGTAGTTGTATTACGGTACGACTGCAATGCTGAGGTCTCGGGTTCGATCCCCGGGTCGGGCAAAGTGATATTGGATTTTTCTATTCAGTATCAGCCCGGAATCGGGAATTTGTGCCTGATATGGCGATAGGCTCGCCATTAAAAAAAGGCGTAACTGAGTGAGTGTGTGAGTCTCAATACATTTGAAAGTGAGGCTAGGCGTTAACATTGCATGTGGTGATGCTAACAGACGAGGTTCTAACGACCCGCCAACTGCAAGTGAAACACTCAAGTCCTCCTAATCATTGGAAGCTTTTGATGTAAGGCTACGTGGCGCATAATGTGTAGATTGATTCCACGATGACCGCGGATTCTAACGTCAGATTATGAGAGATATTCATGCGACCCATGTTTATAAGATACAGGTTTGGGTATCATAAAACTCCTCATAGTTGATACTGACGTCATAATACTTGTGTATTCCTGCAGATATGATATCTTGAGAGCGAATTATTTTATTCGAGCATAAATTCCAGGCAGCTCACAATAATTCTTATATAAAAAAGTTATATATTTCTATTGCCTCACCTGGAAATTGCCTGACAGGTTTCACAAGTTATATACCATTAGATTGTGTCATTAAATTCTGTAAACAAAGCTCTATACAATGCTCTTGTCTGACGAAGTAGTATCTTGTATGGGGATGGGATGGGAAGACAGATGTAAAACAATTAACTGCTAGGATTTTGATATTAACACAGGTCCTAAAAATTTGAGCCCCACAGCCCTCTCAGCTCCCTCCCAGCCCTAATTCTTTTTTTATAAGCAGTTTTGGTACAGATTACGATCGATTAGAATACTAGAGGCAACAATCTTGCCAATCCCGATCTTTTCCTTATATCCCGATCTTCCTAACAAATGAGCCCGACAAACCGACGACAAGACTTTAAACACGTGTTAATATGCCGCATGACTTCGCCTAACGTATGTGTGTAGTTATTTAAGTTGCTATTAAACAAAGCGTCCCGTAGGATTCCCAGGAGATGTTTAGACCTACTTCTAACAGTAAAATTGTGTTGTTCACATGTTACACGTCTCTACTTTATGTAAATTTAGCTGCTTTTTCATTGCATTTCATATTTCGTGGATTAAAAGTAGCCTAAATGTAGATCCAGACCTTAGTATAACTGTGTACTAACTTTTATAGATATGTATTCAGTGGTTTGATAGTTTATTTCTAACAAACATTCGAATATCTTCATAAACTTTCACGTTTATGATATGAAAATAATAGGAGAAAGATATTATGCCCAATGATTAGTGAAATATAACCTAACAAATGTGTACTCCTTTAAGTTGGTTGTGCATCAGAATATGACCATTGTTATACAACACCTGTGTAAACTCAATATATAATCTGCTGGAGAACCTTCTTCTTCTTTTAAAATGGCTCCACCGTTTCATCGGTGATTTTACCAATGTCAAGTGGGGAGATGTTAAAATAATATCATAACTTTTCTAGAATAACTTTCGACCCGAAGTGAAATAAAAAACGATGGCAACAAAGATAATTAAAACAATACAAATAAATAAATCAAATGAAAAAAGTGTTCCGAAAGCTCAAACAAATTTTTGACATTGACGTGTTATGTGAAAGAATTGACGTATTTAAACCTGTAGGTACGAATAAAAAAACTAATATTTTTCATTTACGCGTAGTGTATGCTATAGCCTAAATTAATACGATTTCGAGTGTTCAGATTGCGCCTTCTACTGGCATATTTATCTCTTACTTATACTTCTTATTATGCCAAGAACATTTTATTTGTCAAAGTACCTGTGTTTAGTACGTTGGGACTTTTACAATTAGCCTCTGGGTAGGATTTCTTGGCTGATTAAAATGGTAAATTTCCAATTTGAAAAACACACGAGTTGTTTGGGATTGGAGTTTGTACTCAATATGGCGGTATAACTGTATATGTGTATGCATCAGTTGCGTCTCTACTTACCTCCGTAAAGATAAATAATACTTGCGTAGGCGGTTTCCAGAGACTTTATCAATTGCAATTATAAAAATGTATAGAGTTTGAGATAATAAGTCTAGCCGTTCCGGATGCAGCGTGGGCGTCCAGACAAAAGAAAAATAGAAAGCAGTAGACTTGTTTACAATATCGTAGCTGTTAAATAAAATAATACCTATAAAATAAAAGTAGATAATGGTTTTTTTCGGGATAAAATTGTTTAATTTTTACTCCCGACGTTTTGAAAACTTTGCAGCCTTCATGGTCACGGGGCGGTCTTCGTAACATCGTGAGTAAAAATATAACAAATTTATTGCGAAGAAATCCGTATTAAAATGCCAACATTCGCGTAAACACAAGAAATCATTAGTACTTACTATTGATTATCATAATTTTATTGAATATAGGCAATGATATTCCAAAAACACTATAGGCTCGTTTATTTCATATCACTATATAATATTGTACAACTGTTGGCCATGGGGCTCTATTAATGAGAGCGATAAAGTCTAATAGTCTAGTTTCTTTCTTTTCTTTCTTTCTAATATGAGTTAGAGCTCACATACTTACGATACACGTGAATTTTCAGTTTCGTATATTACGATGTAATATACGATGTTTCCTTCACGATTAAGACAAGCAATGTTTAATCCTATTAATATTATAAACGCGAAAGTTTGTAAGTATTGATGTATGGATGTCTGGATGTATGTATGTTTGTTACTCTTTCACGCAAAATTTACTGAATGGATTTCGATGAAATTTGGCACACGGGTAGATCATATCCTGGATTGATACTTAGGCCACTTTTTATCCCGGGAAAATATAAAACGAGACTTTTATCCCGGTAAAACATTTTCACGCGGGCAGAGTCGCAAGCAAAAGCTAGTCATGCATAAACAAGAATCAGACACTTTCTTATCAGTCTTGTAATTTATAAACTTTTTGTTATTCATCATGTTATTTCATTTCATATGGTAAATACACTAATTAACCATTAAAAAATATAGATAAATGTTTCTACATATCCGGGAATTGAACCAGAGACATTATTTTAATGTGCAGTCACGCTCTTTAAACAATAAAATAATAAGCCAGGGTTGTTACGACGGATTACATCCGTGCCAATCAATCTACGAGGCGGGGAGAGAACCCTCACCGAGGGGACGCACTAAACGAATATGTACCCTTTACAAATACTAGCTAAAAGTATCTACTTTTAGCTAGTATTTGTAAAGGGTAGCTACACTATAGCCCTTTTCGTATCAATCTGTACGAATAGTTTTAGGTACTACTAGTCTTTTGCTCGCGGCTCCACCTGTGCGAATGAGTTTTTCCGGGATAAAAATCCTGCTTTATATTTTCTTGGGATAAAGAGTTTATGTGACTCGCTGATAATGTAGCTTTATATTGGTGAAAGAACTTTTATAATCAGTCTAGTAGCTTTTGAGTTTATTCGTTACGAACATACAAATCTTTTCTCTTTATAATATTAGTGTAGATTTGTAAAAAAGACACCTTGCTATAGCCATTTCTAAATGACAAAGTTTTAAGGTGTAGTATGTTCTGGGTTCATTACTATGTTGCAAATAATTATTGATGAAATAACTTGTAGTACAGGTTTTATTTTTTATCGCAATAGGGTAGTTTCCTATGTTTAATTTTGTAAATTATTTTATATGTAACAGAAATTAATACGAAAAATAAAATATTCTGTGAAATCAGCATCAAAATTGGTTGAAAAATAAAGCAGTTATTTATATTTTAAATATTGGTGTGAGCATGTGGAGGGGATATCGCGCTATCTCTTTTGCACGCACGCAGCTTTATGGCCGGCGATACTCGGTGACGTCACAATGTAATATTACTGTTATTTGAGAACAACCCCCTCCACCAAATTTCAAAGCTTTATAACTTACTAATTATAGACTCAATTTTGAAAATTATTTTTCCGTTAGCTTTTGGATGGCATACATTTTTGATACATGTATTTAAAAAAAGTAGTCAACCACCCTATTGAATGACAGGTCAAGCATGCCACTCGCCTGATGGTAAGCAATACGTCAGCTCATCATCATCAGCCACATGACGTCCACTGCTGAACATCGGCCACAAACAGTAATAACAGTAACGTTAGCTCATAAACAGTAGCAAAAACATACATAACTTTGAATTATATTACCTATTCTTCCTATAAGCAAAGGCCAAGGGTCTCTACAATTCTCAATATTTTTCTTAAATGTTGGCTCGCCACTGGCATTTACCATTAGTTTACCAACTAGTTCGACCTTTCATTTGATTAATAAACAATAATTATTTAAAAAAATCTCACTATGATATTTGGATCTCATTAAAATATTTTAATTATAACGGGTGTTAAAAAACGAATTAAACTAAAATCTAATCCAGCTCCAAAATTACGAAACTTAATCAAACAAATTCGGAACACTCTGAGCTTTTTAACGGAGTTTGCTAAACGAATTTTACATTAATATAAAGCTAATCGTAAGGTTCTTTATATGATTTACTGCCGTTGGTACCACGGACGATTGCTTAATTGCTTTCAAAGCGCTCTACATTTTATTTACTGAATGTTTCTCTACATTTTCCAGTAAATTATGAAACTTGTAGATTTTTCGCGTACTTGTAAGTTAACAGGAGCAATATCCTTCTGCCATATTAATAATTTCAATCCAAGTCATCTTGTTAACTTCACATCGAGAACTATAAATTTTGTCCCACTGATAACAGGATGGATATCATGTTCTCTGAGTCTAAGTACATTTTTGAATTCCTGATTTAAAGCAACCACAAATTTTGATTATCCGACTCGAGATCGAACGTTCACAAGTACGCACCTCACCACTGAGCAAACATTACTCTCATGTAAAATGTGTAGCTTCCCTTACCTATTTGAAAATGTACCGGAAATTGGAGGCATAGTATCGTTTGAACAGCCTTGTGGGTAGGTCGGCTCGGCTGACGTCAATTTCCTCAACCAAACAAATTCTAATTAAATTTACCGTTGTCTCTCGAACGTCTCAGATTTTCGTTTCAATATTTTTATCTTAATTTTGAGTAAAAGGAACGTTTCAAATTAATTTGTTAATTTATTTTGCTTTTATTGAAGAATTAAATGGCTGCAGTCCAGCACCTTTGTAGTGAAACGGGAGGCAGCGATGACAAAACTATATGACGTGGAATATCAGTCCTGCAGACTGAAAATCACTTTTCCAATGGAAAAATGAACATTATTGTTTGTATTATTATTGTTTGATATATTATTATATATATTTACAATTTACTTTTCCCTAATTTATTTATTTACATGGTGAACAAACATCGGTGGCGTAGTTGTATTACGGTACTACTGCAACGTTGAGGTCTCGGGTTCGATCCCCGGGTCGGGCAAAGTGATATTGAGTTTTTCTATTCAGTATCAGCCCGGAGTCTGGAATTTGTGCCCGATATGGCGATAGGCTCGCCCCCTATCACAACATGCGACGGAATAACGGCTAAAAATGGGTGCACTAGTTGCGCCTCTGACTACCCCTTCGGGGATAAAAGGCGGGAGTGTGTGTGTAAACAAACGGAATAAATGATGACAATAAATAATTAATTAATAAAAATTGAGCTTCTTAATCCAACACAGTTTCCACTAATAATACATGCATTGTACTAATCAAAGCTCACTTTGCCCTTTAAAAGAAAATAGGTCAATGACTTGTTAACCAGTCAACGCCCGCTTATATATAGCTATAAGCTAATTTCCTTATATAAATGGACACCGGTGTCCACCGCGGGCGTCCAAGGATTAATTATTGATAGGATAATGTGCTCATAAATACATAATACCCACAAACATTCACTATTGAACTACGTAGACCATGTGTAGCATCGTCGTAGCGAGCGTAGTGGTTTCGTAGCAGCTCGTAGACACTTATGTAGCAACCGCTGATGATACCCGGATGTCGCCAAAATGTTTGTACCGCAAAATGGAGTAGTAATGTTTAGTATAGTTTAATGTTAGTTAAGTAGTCTCTTCGTTAAGATCTGAGAAAGTTCTAAAGTAGAGATTGTAGAGCTTTTTCTTCTGTAATTATAATTTGAGTACATTTTATACTTGCTTATTTTTATGTTACATTTTAATTAAGCTTCTTTAGGTATGTATTTGAACGCATTACGTGAAATATTATTTTTGCAATAAATAATAGGCATGGCGCATAACAATTTTTTTTTTGGAACAATATAGTTATATTATTTTTTGCTAATGAGATCCGTTTCCATTATTTATTTATTTTGTATTTCATACATAGCATGTAAAGGCGGTCTGAATATCGTGTGCAAATACAAAAACATAGTAGGTACATAAATTAAACCCGTGAGAAAAAAAATCACTGTTAGTAATGATTGATGATGGTTCTCATGCAAATGACTTTGCTCTCTGTAATGTAATTTGAATATAAAAATCATTACAAAAATACATTAAGAAACAAGAAACGTTACTAAGTAAAGGTTTTGTTCACATTACTGTTTACTTTATAAATTATGAATGGAATCAAATTAACTTGTATGTACAACACATTTAACGTTGGCAGAAGTCTGCTTTTAATCCCTTGCTAGTTAACGCTAGTAATCAGTATTTACCCCTTTTAATCTGAGTTTTAACTAATCAATATTGATCACTTGCCCTATTCTATAATTTTTATCTGCTTAGCCATGGATTAACGATTTTATGCCGTGACTTAAATCCCATAACAAAATATTACACCACTTCAAATACACATAAAAGCAATAGAACTTCTAACATCCGTTGCTTTGCAAAACCATAAAATCGCCCGTGAATCGGCTCTGAAGCGACGTTAGCGGGCGCGGCTATATACGTCCCGCGACCATTCACATGTACGCTATTCGAGAAATCTGTTCGGTATTTATACTTTAATGTACTTTCTATTTTATGCTGTTTTTATAACGGAAATATTATATATTGTTTACAATAATATCAATCATCATCAGCCACACGACGTCCACTGCTGAACAAAGGCCTTCCCTAAAGATTTCCAGAATGACCTGTCAAAAGCAGCCTGCATCATAATATTAAACAGTTAAATAATTCAAAAATCATTAGTGAATTTGGGTTATTGACCACTTTGTGGCCTCATATGCTACTGTTACTGTTACTGTTGTGGTGCTCCTTTTTCCACACTTAGCCCGTAGAAAGTCGGGCCGTTGTGCGTGATGTGCCAGCTTGAAATCTAGCCAGCCCAACTCCTTCCAGAAGCGCAGGATCTTCCTGGTTCCTTCACAGGCTTCTCGGAGTGACCCCGGTGTGCCGAGGATTTCAGCCCGTTATGCAGCTACTCCTTCGCATTCCAGAATAACGTGGGAGGTGGCCTCATATGCTCTGTATATACTGCTCTTATCCTAGCCACGGGCCTCTTCTTTTTCTGAGAAGGTTTTGGCCCTAGTCCACTACACAAGCCTCACAGTTTCGTCTAAAACTTGTACACCACAGTCAAACCGCATTCATGTTACAAAATGCCAAAACTAGTAAAACTCTATGCAAAACTATAACCATTCCCAAAAGATTAATTCAACAAAAATATGTGTTAACGAGAAAGCTCAGGTCGAGGCAGTTAAGAACTTAACTATAACCGTTAAAGGTATTAATATAAACCTTTTACGTCCAGTTAATATGTTTGTGGATCCACGGTCACCTGACCCTTGGGAGACGCCTCCATTTGATTTTAGTTATTTTAGTTTCAATTACTTTTGTAAGTGCTGATTGGATTTCAGTGTTTGGATTGGTTTGTGAATACGTGCGCTCAAGGTTGTGTAGTTAAAGGGTTGGTGGAGATGCAAAGCGCCGATACAGTTTGCTGACCTTATAACCGTCCTGTGACTTGGTTGAGTTCATTGTCGTCAGAATAGCTATAGAGTATTTTTTTCTTATCGTTTAGATTTTAATAGTTCTACGTGTGTGATACAGGGCCATTGTCTCCGTGTATTTAGAAACTTTAATATGTTAATATAAGACAGGTTTTTTTTTTGTTGTTTTGAAGACCAAGAGTCTAAGGAATAAAATGAAATAAAATCCTAAATGTACATTTTCGTATGATGCGCATATTATAACGACCAACCGTATTATTAAATATACCATTTGTATTGACCTTTATATATAATACATATAAAGGTCCTTGTATAATGAAGTGAGTTGCCATAGAAACAATACGTGTACTGTTCACTTAAAAACGTGTTCAGTGGTAATGAGATGGCCTCATTAAGCCGAGGGTATCGGGTTCGAATCAGTTTTGGCTGAGAGCATTCTGTCGTTACCACGCCCAACTTCGCTAACGATTCAGAGCTAACAATTTGTTTTTATTCTAAGACTAAAGAATGGTATTTTTGTTAAAGTTTGGTGCTTTACGAAAAAGGATATAGCCCCACCCTGATAATATTTTTATATCTATACTAATATTATAAAGCTGAAGAGTTTGTTTGTTTCTTTGGTTGAACGCGCTAATCTCAGGAACTACAGAAATGATTTTGAAAATTCGCGCACTAATAGGAAGGTACATTACGCTTGAGTGTTATAGGCTACTTTTTATCCCAGGAAAATATTTTTATACTGGAAAAACTTTTTCACGCGGTCGGAGCCGCGAGTATCACCTACTATATTATAGTTATGATGTCCAGTAATTGCAGTGACAACTACGCCAAACAGATTCGCCTATGAGACAGATAATACCCAAGGTTCCATAATGAGAAAAAAAAAAAAAATTTTTTTCATTTTCCAACTAAAGAAACTTTATTTGGACTTATTTCTTTCTATAAACAAAAAAATCGCTTATAAAATATAACACTCTCCTTTTATAATGTCGGTCAATGACTAATTTTTAATAAAATTTTAATTAAAGGCCGTGTATTAATGATATAATGAAGAATTTTTAATAAATTTAACTATATGCCTACGTGATTTACGAATTTCATTTAATGTTACTTGATTTTTCAGTACAATTAAATAGATCTGTAAATTTTATTTTATTTTGTATAAAGCTACTACACTGCCTCGGTGGCGTAGTTATACTACGGTACGACTGCAACGTTGAGGTCTCGGGTTCGATTACTGGGTCGGGCACAGTGGTATTGGATTTTTCTATTCAGTATCAGCCCGGAGTCTGGAATTTGTGCCCGAAATGGCGATATGCTCGCCCCCCTATCACATCATGGGACGGAATACGCACGGCGAAAAGTGGGTGCACTAGTTGCGCCTCTGCCTAACCCTTCGAGGATAAAAAAGGCGTGAGTGTGTGTGTGTGTGCTACTACAGTTACGGATTACAGGCATTGAAATATATCCTTTGATGAAATATAAAAGCACATGGTGAAAATTTTGAGTAAATAAGTAAGAGCATTGAAATGGATATAGTTATTCTATTGAAATACTTTTTTACTTCATTTATCATAACATTTAATGTTTGTATAACAAATATACTTCGGGTACGCTCGAGATATTTTCCGAAAAATAGGTTATGAAAATCTTAAATAAATATAGCGTTTATTTTTTCGGGATGGTCCATCTTTCTACAAAAGATTTTTAATTTTTTTTATAACAGTACCAAAGATTCAATCTAATCAGCCTGTCGTCGTCCACTGTTGAACGTAGGCCTCCCCAAGTGAGCAACAACTAACCCGGCGGCCTAATAAGGCAGCGGGTAGCGGATGGATGCGAGCTGCTCAAGTCTGGGATGGTAGGTACTTAACAGAGCTTACTTGTTAAAAATAACAATGACCTCTTTAATTTTTTCTGAAATTAAATAATTTAATTCGAGTCCATAAAATCAATCAATCACTCTGTCGCCGTCTACTGCTGAATGTAGGCCTCTCTATATGAGCGCCAACCATCCCAGTCTTGAGCAGCCCGCAATCATCCGCTATCCGCCGCCTTTTTAAAGCTATAAAATATTAAACATTATTTAGTTTTGCAAGATTGGCGAGGGATCTTTCGTAGTAAACACTCTTTCTGAATCCCTCTCCACTTACCATCAGATGCAGTGGGGTCTATGCCGTGCCCATAAAAACATATTTAACCAGCGTGAACCAGAGACCTATATCCGACCGAACTAAATCTTAAACTCATTGATCGCAATCAATCACGCAGTCAGATAAACTGCGAGTAGTTGGCAGCGACGCAAACGTCATCCGTGCAGATAGGCCGACCGCAGTGCCAGTGGCACGGCCACCGCGGCCCGCACGTCTGCCAATCACTGGCATAAATTATTGTTGGCTTTCATAAAGGATTATTTAATCCTAATATTTGTTAAAATATCTTTTTACGATGTAAAAGTAGGACCATGAAGTGCATGATAGCGTAGTTGGGTATTGAATGGTCTGCCAAGACGAATGACTGGTTCAAAACCCAAGGCATTTCTGACTTTTCGTAGCTATGTATGCTTTTATTTATCAATTATCGTTCGCTTTAACGGCGAAGGAAAAAATCGCGAGGAAACCTAGATACTTAAGAATTCTCCAGAAGAATTTCGAGGGTGTGTGAAATATACCAACCCGCACTAGACGAGCGTGGTGGACTAAGGCCTAAACCCTCTGTGCAGAGAAGGTCCGTGCTCAGCAGTGGGCGGTATATAATACAGAGCTATTATTGTTATTTATTACTATTATTATAAGTTGATCAGTCTATTTTTGGCACATGAAACAATGTGGGTGTATATAAAACACGAACAAAATAATAGACACAACAACAAAATGCCATCTAAGGGAATTATAAACATACAAACATAAATATATTGACTACTATATAAATGAAATATTTGAATGTGTTTTAAATGAAAGTTAGTGAAGGTGTTTGGACGTTTTGTTACTTGGAAATATTTTAGCTGTAACGCAAATCGTTGAATATATTTTTTGGCACACATACCATGATTAACACGTGGTTTACTTTTATCCCGAAAAAAAAAGCGGGGGATAAGTCACACACAAACACACAGTATTGTGATTGTCTGATCCATTTACTAACCTGAAATTGGTTCTCAGATAAAGCTATTAATACTTGGAATAGTGGTATCAAAATTTATGTTCAATATGGGACTCATCTCTATCATATCATAGGACGTAGGTCGGTAAAATGTGGGTACTCAATGTGCCTTCGGAGACAAAAGGTAAGATTGAGTGTGATTTTATGAAATTACACTTGGTCTGATTTTTCAAGTGTTTTTAATGTTCAATTGCTAGATAGGTAAAGACTTTCCTTGTTTATGATTAGAGCGTTTATTAGTCGTTGTCGACGTTGTATGAACATGTTTGGCCCAACGCCGCCCTAGTTAGATATCTAAATAGTGTCAATATTTCCCCATACATAAAATGCACATTTACGGTAGACGTGATTGACGTCGTGTTTCGTTTATTTGAAAAACATTGACGTTATTAAACGTTTTTGTGCCAAAGGTGTTATATGGTATAAGTACTTATTAGTCCTCTTCAATGTTATTTCGCCACAACGAGATAAAAACATTTAATAGTATGTAAAAAGTATGAAGTCATAATATTTCCACGCGGCGTCATAACAGCAATATTATGATTCAGTTGTCAACAAGTTTATTTATCACGTATTAGATTGTTAAAGCTCTAAAGAAGTGTGATTTTTAACCGACTTCAAAAAAGGGGGTTCTCAATTGGACTGTTTTTTGTATGTATGTATGTCACTCGATATCACCGCCAATTTTGAGTCGATCTTTAAAATTCTTTTTGTGTTATACTTGGTGTAGCTTCGTGGTCCCATATAAATTTCATTAGCATCGTACCTTCCACTTCGAAGATACAGAAACGGATTTGTCAAAATAACACAGAAAATGTATAGGAAATGAGATATTATTTGTTGACGAGGTAGGTAGTTAACTATGGTTAGGATGTTCTGTACCTGACTGGTCGTGGTCAACATAGCCATAGAACAGTGCCTAATTAAAATTGAACATTACTTTCGTATATTTGTTCATGTATTTGCTTAGCTCAGCTAGCAGTTTTAATATATTTTTTAAAGCGGTTTCCTTTTATATCTTAAAGTTTTAAAAGAATGATTTATGTTTAAGTACCTTTGTAGTTCATCAATTTGAATAGAATTTTTGAAGACCACATTTCGCTATTTTGTTTATTTAATCAGTACACACACTGGTTCATACAATTTTGTCGTTACATGATTTATTATATTAATGTCTAAATTTTGAACAGCCGTGTCCCTGTCTCAATATAAGCAAAATAATCAAACAACTACAAAGCAAAATTAACAAAACAAAAGTCACGTCTAGTGTGCTGCAATCAATATTAATGAATTGTAGTGTTCTTAAAGCAGAATGCAAAGGTTTTATTCTCCCTTGATAAATTGTATTTTTAACTGACTTCCAAAAAAAGGAGAAGGTTCTCAATTCGTGTTTGTATTTTTGGAACGAAGTTCCTTATCGCGCGTTGTGAAAGGGGGCTGGACGGAAAGTTGTCACGACACTTTTTGCTATTATCTTACTAATATGACCCTTAAATACAATGCGTAGAAGCTATAATTCTTGAAACGAGTATATTTTTATTTATTTTATTTATTAAAGTCATTAAAACCATTTCTTACTAATCTAATATGAACCTTAAATACATTGCGTAGAAGCTATTTCCCCAGTGTTGGCACGGCACGAGTACAAAAGAATCGAACGTAACATTCTTTTTTCAAAATTTGTTGATTTATTCTACTTTGGTTACTGACATTTATCAATAACAAGACTAAACGTGCTTTGCTCGCGTTTAAAAATCTACTTTATGTGGTAAGCGTAAGATCGAATTTGTGTTTAGTCAATCAAAATTTGTGATAAAAATGCTATGCAATAGCTTTACCGCGGCTGTCTCCGAGTGCCACACGTATTTATTTGTTTTTATTTGTTTTTTTTATTCTTATGTATTGGAACGGAAATAGGAAAATATTTATATATTTATATATATACACACTCTGTTATATAAATACAATTTTATTACAATTCCTTCACTAATTAATCGAAAGGAACTTCGTTCCATCCGGGTGTCCCTTGACACCTCTCATTGCTTTTTAATTTTTTATGTATTTACACTGATGACGCTGAGATTTGTAAGCCTATTTTTATATAACTTAATAACACAAAGAACAAGTAGCTTAATTTTAAGGACAAGACTGCCCTCAGAACCTAACCCCCCAGACCTGAATTATTAATTATCTATATCAATCAAAATAACTTTAATAATTTAGATAAATCCAGCCAAACACCATGGACCCCTCTTGTTTACAATTATGGAATTCGCGACGTGCAGTCACGTTATACGGTACAAATGGGATTTAAAACGCAGCCCGCTTGCGTCACGGGACGGGGGCGCGGCGGGGAGCGCGCGGGGGGCACGTGGGGAGGGGGGGGGGTCGTGACGTCACCAGCGCTCGGTCGCGCCCCCGTTCTATTTTGGTCTCCTTAGTATTGGTTTATCTATACATTATTTTTGTAGGTTCCTGGAAAAACAGTTTAGGGCGATCTGCTGCGAAAAAAATTAAAAATGGACTCATGATACGCTTTGACATTCTGTACCGTCGAGGCTCTAGTAACTTCACTAGTAAATGACGACCGTAGAGGCAAAGTTGTTTATTTGTCGACTTTGCCTTTGTATATTGCACCGATCCATAATGAAATCCAGTATGATGACTTGCTTTGGCTGAAAAAAAAAAACCATTATCAGGCACATGTCCACTGCTGAACATAGGTTTCTCCCAAGGATTTCTAGACCGATCTGTTGGAAATTACCTTTATCAGGTGCATCTTATAGGCTGACGAGGGGTCGTATTCCAAATTAAAATTTTAAGTACCTACCTATCATAAAAAATAAATGACTTCAAACTTACTAAACCCGTATGGGGAAAGCAGACCAGTAATTAGGTATCGATAAACATAGCAAAACAGACTTGTTAATTACAGTTTGAACTAATGTTTAAGCATTGGGAATTACATTCAGGTTATGTGTTAAGAATCTCCTTTCTCCGGTTAAACAGCAGCGTGCATGATTTGTTATGTTTTGGTTAAGGATATTTACATACATACATGTTACGGACAATGAGCCGGCGAGGCTTGTCCCGGCTGCACCTTTGTAGATATTTTTATATTTCCTACCTAGCCCCCACTAGCCATAGTTTGTTGTTTTTTGAATTGTATTATTAAGTATTAAGTAATGTGTGTAAATATCGAAAACTAGCAATTTCGTTCGTAGCACACCCGCCACCAGAGATGTTCAAGATACTTCATAAAAGTATCTGAAATACAAGTTACAAGATACTTGTAAATAAAGGATTTGAGATACCAGATACAAGATACTTTTGAAAATGGTATCTAAATACTAGATACAAAATACGTATCTTCTAAATACTTTTTTCAAATAAGATACCTTTTGACATTATTTTTTTATAGCCTTGAATGACGAGACGAGCGTGCCGTCCGCCTGATGGTAAGCGATACGACCACCCATAAACAGTAGCAACACCATGCAGCACCTTGAGTAACAAAGTACTGTGTGGCATTCCACTGCGCTCGTCATCCTGAGACATAATATGTTAAGTCTCATTATGTCCCGTAGTTACACTGGCTACAATGTCCTTCAAACCGAAACACAACAGTGCATGCAAACTGCTGCTTGGTGGTAGAAATAGACATTGCGGTGGTGGTCTCTCATATGTAAGAGTCCGTCTAGGTGGTCCGTCATACAATGCCATAAAAAAAATCAAATGTTGAACGTTTTAGATTTTAGAAGCTACTCTGTTTATTAAAAAATATGAGTAAAATGTATTAAAATTAGGTTCTGCTGATTTAAAAAAGTTCATTGAGATGTATCGGAATCAGGAGACACACTGAAAATCAGAATTATAAGACTCAATGCCCTCATGTTTTCAAAAGAAGACAAAAACCAGCTCAATACAATGTTTGGTTAACCAATTATAGCATGTGCTTTTTACACAAACAAATCAAGAATGTTACGGGTTGATTATTTAAACCATGCAAGTCATATATTGCTTCAATTTAATTGTATGCAACAGGCAAGAAACTTGCAACGTGTATATGGGCCTTAAATGAGCCGTTAATGTAAAAAATGCATATATAATTAGTAAAAGTATCTTAGCAAATTAAGTATTTATAAAATACTAAGATACTAAAAAATTGTATCTAAATACAAGATACTAAATAAAAATTGAAAAAGTATCTTAGATACAAGATACTAAATACGTATTTTGTATCTTGTATCTGTATTTCAGATACTTGTATCTAGATAAATCACATCTCTGCCCGCCACCCTTTGTGAGCTTTCGATGTGAAAGCGCGGCGGGGGTGCTAATAATAATAAAATGTACTAAGCGCTGATTGGGCTAGCCAAAATGTAAGGCGCCCGCGCTCTGTGGGAGGTCCGACTCCTATAATTATGATATAAGAAGGGCCTATTAGCCCGATAATTACGCTCAGAAAAAGCTCTCAAGATTTCGCTCGACTTCATACTGCCACGTGTTACCTTCAAAATTGTAACATCAAGAGCACCGGAATTCTGGCAGTCGCCAACCAACTCCTGTTTCTTGTATATTATAAGGTGTATATGTTACGAAGAGAAAATAAACTACAGTCCACTGACCAGCAAGGCGTTTTTTATTCCACACCCAGCGTGGCTACCCTCGAAAGAGGAGACGCCCTGAACAATCGCTGGTCCTTCGAGCCGGATAAGACTGCCAGAAGAAAATCCAGAAGAAGCGTCATCAAGCGTCACCGTGAAGATCGTTGTGCCATCTGCGCGCACAACGTGAAAAAACCAAGCGTCATCGTGAAGATCGTTGTGCCATTTGCGCGCACAACGTGAAAAATTAAGAATAGTCGTGAAGATCGTTGTACAATCTGCGCGCACAACGTGAAAAGCCAAGAATTATCGTGAAGATCGTTGTGCCATTTGCGCGCACAACGTGAAAAATTAAGAATAGTCGTGAAGATCGTTGTGCAATCTGCGCGCACAACGTGAAAAGCCAAGAATTATCGTGAAGATCGTTGTGCCATTTGCGCGCACAACGTGAAAAATTAAGAATAGTCGTGAAGATCGTTGTGAAATCTGTGTCCACAACGTGAAAATAGACCGCCACACAGCCGCTATCTGTGTGCGTGGTCGCCCCTCCTTTGTTCCGGTACGAAAATCACCCAACGGTGCGGCGTGCAATCAACGGGTTTAGTGAAGAACACGAATTGTGCGACGTGCAAGCCATCGGGTACGCCGGGACGAGCAAACAAGGTACGACGTGTGATTGTGAATAAAGAAAAACGTACGGTTAGGAGTCCTCAGCCACCTAACGGTGTCAAAGGTTGAGAACTCAACAAACGCTGTTTTCACAGCAGAAGTGGTGTTTTGTGCGACATCACACGGCCGTACCATAACGCCCTCCCGTGCGTTGGCCGCATCCCTGCACGACTACGCCGGTAAGAGTGTCAGTGATACGGGGGCCAGACTGCAGGCGCTGCCAAAGGGGTCGGACATTCCAGCCGACTACCGAGCGCCCCGTACTCACTGATACCCCTCTGCCGGGTAGTACCCACCTTACCCATCCCTACCTTCCATCCCTGAAGGAGCGTATCCCGGTGGATACCGGGCCCTCCTGACGGACTGATAGGGCTGTTAGGGCTGTTAGGGACGTTAGGGTGTTAGGGATATTAGGGTGTTAGGGATATTAGGATTAGGATTTTGGGTAGTTAATAATTTTTTTGAATTTTTGAATTTTTTTAAATTTTTTGATATTGTTTAACTTTTTCTTAGGGGCTAGGTAGTCGTGTCGAAATGCCAACGACACGTAGTCAGGCAGCCGAGGACAAGTCGTTGCGGGTCTACGAAGATTACCCTGCTTCGCCATCCGGGCAAGCATCCGCGTCCGTACTCGCGCCGGGAGTACCGCGTACCATATTCCGCGAACCGGTTTCATCGGAACTCGCGCCGCCGGGCGAGCCTGCTACGGTTATACCGGGACGTAGGTCGCGACCGCCGTCGGTACACTCACATCAATCAACCGCGAGCGCGATAGCTAGGATAAGGCGGGCCGAGTTAGACGCAGAAGAGGAACTTGCCGAAGTCCGTCGGCAAGAATTACAGTTACAGGCTACGCTCATTAGGAAAAAGTTAGCAGCGAACGTCGCTACTATCCGCGAGGAAACGGATAGGGAAAGCGTAGGCGGCGACGATATTATGGACGCGAACCATCGAGTGAGCGATTGGTTGCAACATTCTCGAATACGGGGGGAGGGCGAGCATAGGATGAATAGGGAACACTCGCCGCGACGAACCGCCCCGAATTTGAATGTATCGCGTCGCGTACCGTCGCCGGAGCACACCGCGCGGGAAATTAGGGACCCTACGCCTCATAGGTCAAAGGAACGCGGCATCGAACGTTTAGCGGATACTTTAGAGCGAATGATGAGGCGGCGAGCGCCGCCGAGACAGACTCAAGACTTACCTCATTTTAGCGGAGCCGCAGGGGAATGGTTGCCATTCAAAGCGGCCATGAGGGAGTCTACGAGTCTGCACGGGTTCTCGCCGGCCGAGAACATGGCACGCCTCAGAACGTGCTTGAAAGGGGAAGCGCGACAAACGGTGTCCGCACTATTATACACCGCCGCCGAGCCGTCCAAAGTGATGCAAACACTCGAACAGTGTTACGGGCGGCCGGAGGTGATCATAGACCAAGCTCTTGAGGATATACGAAAATTACCGCGCGTAGGGACCTCCGCGGCGGAACTTAACAGCTTTGCCGTTAAGCTGCAAAATATCGTCACAGTGATTACGAGTCTGGACGATCGGGGTTACCTGATGAACCCCATGCTAGCGCGACAAGTTACCGAAAAACTTAGTCCGCACGTTAGATCAAAATGGTGCGATCATGCGGAGGAATTCCTAGGGAATAGGGAACCGGAGATCGTGGGATTGACGCACTTCCTGATGCGCGAAGCTGACCGCGCCGTAAAATACGCGTACTCGCCAACGACACAACCGGTAACGAGCACTCGAACCGCGACGGGCACGAAGCCCGAGAACCGACCGCGTCGGACTTTCGAGCGAAATCGCGGGGCGAATGTCTATACAACGACAGATGCGCCGGCAAAAGAGAACGCGTGTTTTTGTTGCGGGGCCGCACATAGGACGTCACAGTGCGCCAAACTTAAGGGCATGTCGGTAACCCAGCGGTGGGAATGGGCTAAGGAGAGCCGTGTATGCTTCACGTGTCTAGACAGCAAACACCGACGTTTCCACTGCCGGGAGAAAAGATGCGGCGTAGGCGAATGCAAACGACCGCACCACGCGCTTCTACACACCGACAAGGCAAAGAGCGATACAGAACCGGCTCAAGAGGAGCGCGTGGCCGCGACGCTGACGTCACCACATACCAATAAGCGCGTATTAATTAAGATATGTCCGGTCACCATTAGGGGTCCTAAGAAAACGGTGAGAACGTACGCCCTATTCGACGAGGGTTCTACGATCACGTTGCTCGATGAAGCGATAGCCGGGGAAATCGGGGCACAGGGCCCGACGCGAGCATTGAATATCCACGGAGTCACATCGAGTCAACAAGAACCCGGGAGTCAGGTCGTCGACATGTCTATTAAAGGCAACGGTAGGCGCGAATATCACACCGTTAGGGCACGCACGGTTAAGAACCTTTCGTTAGGATGCCAGTCAGTAAAGTCCGACCTCTTAAACGCGAAACATTTAAGCAAGATATCTCCGACGGACGTATGTTATGAGAACGCGAAGCCCCGCGTCCTAATCGGAGCGGATAACTGGCACCTGATCGTAACACGAAAATTGTTAACCGGCGGCCTCATTAACGCAACTCGGCTGGATCCTTCACGGGACCAGTGCGACACCGAGGAGCGTCATTAGCGCAGATAATGCGTCCGTACTTCACGTGCACACATGGCAGGAGGCGCGTCGCCTCAGTGATAATGATGAACTCCATGAGCTCGTGAAGTCGCATTTTGATATCGACGCCTTAGGCGTGAGCAAAATTAGGAAACCCGTAGCTAGGGAGGAACGCGCCAAGGAGATCGTACGGAACACGATGAGGCGCGTTGACGGTCGTTTTGAGGCGGGCCCGCCATGGGGCTCCGACGACGTCATGTTACCGCCTAGCTACAACATGGCTATGCAACGTTTGCGCGGGATAGAAAGAAAAAGGGATAAATCACCGCAGTTTAGGCAAGCATGTACTTTGCAAGTGAACGCCTCGTCAGAAGAGGAAAGGCACTGGCCGACAGAGCCGTCCAACGAAACAGACACGTGCGAGGAAGTATTGACGACTCGCGTAACGGAGGAAGCGCGCCTCATAGATATCGAGCGGTTTTCGTCATATGAGCGGCTAACACGAACATTCGCGCGTGTACTGGAAGCAGTCGATAAACTGCGACGGCGCGCCCTGCGCACGCACTTAGAGTACGTAAAGGAGGCTGAACGCCGACTGATCCGGCAAGCTCAGCTCGATAGTTTCCCTGAAGACGTAACTCGAGTGACCGATGGTAAGGCTGTAGGGCGCGCGAGCCGATTGTTTAAGTTAGACCCCAAGCTCGGCGAGGACGGAGTAATCCGCCTCCACGGCCGTATAAATGCCGCTAGAGTCCCCGAGGCGATGAAGGAACCGCCGATATTAGACGGCGCGCACCCGCTTTCCCGACTCATCATCCGCGCGGAACACGGTAAAGTTCACGTAGGACAGGAACAGATCGTAAATAATATACGACAGAAGTATTGGGTGATAGGAGTACGTCCAGCAGTTAAAAAGGTCGTACGTAGGTGTGTAACGTGCCAAGTGCGTCGAGCAGCACCCGTTATCCCAACAAAGGGAGATTTACCGAACACTCGTTTAAGCGCCTACGTTAGGCCATTTGCAAAGTGTGGCGTCGACTGCTTCGGCCCGATGTGGGTGACGATTGGCAGGCGCCGCGAAAAACGATGGGGAATGCTGTTTACCTGCTTAGTGACACGGGCGATACACGTAGAAACAGTACCCAGTCTTAGCACCGATTCAGCCATCATGGCAATTAGGCGAATGGCCGCGCGACGCGGATGGCCTCAAGTATTCTTGTCCGACAACGGAACAAATTTTCACGGTGCGGAAACGGAATTGATAAACGCATTCAAAGAGTGGCTCCCGGCTCTACGGGACGTCGCGGTCTCGAACCGCGTCGAGTGGCGCTTCATAGACCCTGGCGCGCCAAACCAGGGGGGAGCCTGGGAGCGCATGATTAGAAGCGTTAAGTCCGCACTATCAGTTACATTAAATGAACAAGCGCCTAGAGAGGAAGTGTTAGCAACGACACTCGCCGAAGTCGAACACACCGTTAACTCGCGCCCGCTCACGCACGTATCGGTGAATCCCGACGATGCGGACACCTAACCACTTCTTGTTAGGCTCCGCAGTAGGCTTACCGTTCGTCGGAGATTGCAGTGTATCGGATAAACGTGCGTGGAGAGCCGCACAGGCGCTCGCAAATGTGTTCTGGGCGAGATGGGTGAGTGAATACTTACCAACGTTAACACCGCGCGGAGATAATAGGAAAAGGGCTAGGAACGTAGAAATAGGTGACATCGTCGTAATAGCAGACGGCCTTCTACCTCGAAACGTATGGCCACGGGGCCAAATAGAGAAAATCTATACAGGCCCGGATAACGTAGTACGTAGCGCAGACGTTCGAACTCGAGGGGGAGTATTCAGAAGGCCGGTACGAAGGCTCATCGTCCTGCCGATAAATAAGGGCGACGAGGATCGACGCCGGGGGGAGGCTGTTACGGACAATGAGCCGGCGAGGTTTGTCCCGGCTGCACCTTTGTAGATATTTTTATATTTCCTACCTAGCCCCCACTAGCCATAGTTTGTTGTTTTTTGAATTGTATTATTAAGTATTAAGTAATGTGTGTAAATATCGAAAACTAGCAATTTCGTTCGTAGCACACCCGCCACCCTTTGTGAGCTTTCGATGTGAAAGCGCGGCGGGGGTGCTAATAATAATAAAATGTACTAAGCGCTGATTGGGCTAGCCAAAATGTAAGGCGCCCGCGCTCTGTGGGAGGTCCGACTCCTATAATTATGATATAAGAAGGGCCTATTAGCCCGATAATTACGCTCAGAAAAAGCTCTCAAGATTTCGCTCGACTTCATACTGCCACGTGTTACCTTCAAAATTGTAACATCAAGAGCACCGGAATTCTGGCAGTCGCCAACCAACTCCTGTTTCTTGTATATTATAAGGTGTATATGTTACGAAGAGAAAATAAACTACAGTCCACTGACCAGCAAGGCGTTTTTTATTCCACACCCAGCGTGGCTACCCTCGAAAGAGGAGACGCCCTGAACAATACATATTATATAACGTCACGTCTTTTTCCCTTTTAAAGAGTTGGTTTAACTCATTTCATTTCACCAGCTATGTTTAGTCTTATGTACTTAGGAGAAGAGTGATTTGCCATTATTCGGGTATAAGTCATTATCACTGCCCGACCCAGGATTCGAACCCGCGGCATTAGCGCGATAGTTCTACCACGTGCCGCACGTGACGTACGCGTCGTGTAGTTTTGTTGCGTATGCCACGTACGGCCACTGAGGCCATCTTGGAAGAAAAATATCGGTTAAATTAATTTTCAAAATTGGCGGTGTGATACCCCCGTGCCTCGGAAAGTACATAAGCCGTTGTTCCTGCACCTGATCTCTCAGTCTCTCTCCGGTCATGTCGGATTATAAAAATAAATGTATTTGTTTGGTAGCGGATATCAATTTCTGATATCCGAAAAATATTTTATATTTTTAAATGCGATTTTTTTTGTTGCCAATTATGGGCTTTCATCAGCAATTGTCTGAATTAATCCAATGCCGTACAGCGTGTATCTGTAACAAAAATAAACTTTAAATGTTTGTGTGATGGGAACTGTATCCAAGAGATTGTGGTACTGCTAACGTAAAACCAAACCCTATTACTCAATGATTAACATTCTATTTGAGTTTCAATGACGCAACGTGCATTCCTGGTATAGGGCGTATTTTTCCATTCTAGGAGCTGTGTTTGAATAATGGCGCAGTTCCTAGAAATCTTTGCTACAGATTAAATGAATTGAACTGTTTTTACATCAGAATGTAAATAGGTGAAAAATGAATATATTTAAGATAGTATCTAATTTTATTTTATTTTTAACTGGCCGTATCCCACTTTTATTTGGAATTAGCGTAACTCGTTTTTTAAGAATGTTGCAGAGCTTCGTTAACTTGCTTGCCTATCGCCTTCTTTGAGGGATGCAACCCTGAGTTAATCATGCTAGAAAACCCCGCAAAAAATTGGGTCCAGTCTTGGAACTGAACCTAGGACTTTCAGACTATGCTGCCACTTGACCAAGAATTCTAATGTTAACTTATAGATTTTAACGGAAAGACAAACGAGTGGATTACTTCATGATAGGTGACCACATCCTCTGAACACGCACGCAGCCAAAATTGTGGGTGCTGTGTCGATCGTGAGGAATGGGAATTGGCGACGGGATGGGTCTCATTCAATCTTACAGGCTGTACGAGGCGCAATAGCCTCTACCGTCTACGGCTACCGTCGAGTGTTCAAAATATTTTTACATTTGGTGGAGCTGCTTCATTCCTAGTAGATGGTACAGACAAAACTTCACACCGTGGTTAAATCAGCTATCAGGTCGTTTATTGCCATCACACAATCTGTCACCATTTTCAGAAATACTAACCCAACAAATAATTTATTTTCGCATAGATAACTAACCGAAGTGATGTTTTCCCTCAGTGTAATGTTGGTCCTTTATTCATCATCATCATCCGCTTCATGAAGTCCACTGCTGAACCTAGGCCTCCCCTAATTTTTTCCAGACGGACGTGTTGAAAGCGGCCTCCATCCAGCGATATTAAATCATGATACTACTTCCTTCAAACTCAATTCAAAATTCATTCCAAGAAGACAAAACATTCGATAATTAAAATATCTTTACAAACTGTATATGAATAAGGCCGTAAGTCTCATATTGTCCACTAACTGAATACTTCACAACACAATACACATGCTATAAAGATGGACGAATTGCCACCAAGACGGACTCGCGCACACTAGAAACCTACTAATTAGTTTGACAGCTGCCTCATTTAGCCACGAAGGTCATTGTTTGATCACCAACCCTGCTCTAGAGGCCGGCTTCCTAAATATAGACAAGGGCAGTTGAATCGCTGCCATTGCACTTTCCCCGTTGAAAGTGAAACCGTGCGTGAAAAAGTATTTTTAGATCTCACTCAAATAAGCTGTTTCCCAACGATTTCAACCTCTAGTGGTAATTTTAACCGCCGCCATTTTTGTCACTGCTCCGATGGTTTGGTTTGAAATATATATGATTTCGTTTGATGCAGCGTCACGTAGCGGAAACTTTGAACTTTTAGATATTTAGTTTGAAAGATGCAGTGGATTTGAGAGTTATGAGGCTTCACAAGGAATTATGAGGCAGGTGTTATGGTATCGGCCATACAGGGCTTTGAAACTCTGGATAGTGTGTTATTTCTCGTATCATCAGGAATGTAACTTACTTATCTTGTCAGTATGAAAAGTTTAAAATTAAGTTTATTAAGCTAACTCGACTTCAATACTACCTACTGCAGGGCTATGAAAAATGAAAGCAGTTTTGTTGTTTCCTGTTGCTTGGTTTTCCTATTGGAAATCGACTATGATACTTGCTTTAGCCTCCTGCTGCCTATGGGCGGCAGATCACTTTATGTCTTATGGGGCAAATCGCGTTAACTCTACCATCACCGGGAGGATCAGTCGCACATGTCATGTTGTTTTCACTGGTATTACGACCCAACGACGAGCGCAGTGGAGTGCCACGCAGTACTTTGTAATTCAGAGTTCTGTGCGGCGTTGCTACTGTTTATGGGCGGTCGTATCGTTTATCATCAGGCGAGCACAGGCACGTCGACATTCAGTAGAAAAAAAAACTTGACGCTCGTGAGTATAGCATCGTCCAAGCGAGGGGCCGAGTCCCTAACAGAATGTACACCCTACACCGGCATACCAATCAAAACCCCCGATAGCCTTCTTCGGAGCAATCGACACGGCCCCGGGGTATCCTGTTGCACCAAGATCACTTACCTTTAGGTGAACTTGCTCGTTTACTTTTACCGGTATCCTCGTGGGGTTGGATCTATTATATTTTTTACTCAAGAGATATTTAAAAAATCGCTTGATATTATCGCACATTGTTTATTTATATGTTTATTTATTATAAATTAGGAGAATTAAAATGTCTTCATTCCACTTCTATTATATTCATTGTGTGTCATTACTAATTACTTTTCACCGTAACCCTCGTAACAATAAGATTACAATTAGCTCTAAACATATTTTTACGACTCAAACTAAATTATAAAACAAGTCAGCGCGGACGTTACGCCAATTAAGATATATTTATTTATTTATTTATTTTATTTACTTATTATATGGTTTAATTAACCCGGTCCGGTTCTGTCGCTAACCCCGGCTTGAAATACGGCGGTTCCGTGGAATACATTATAGGTAAACATTATTGTTTACGACCTTATTTTGTTAGTTAATTAATACGTCCTCGGATTTAACCCTTTGCTGCTGGAATATGAGGAATTAATGTTAGTTTGTATGCTGTGTTGTTATTGCATTTTTAGTTTTATCATGCGTTGGAGGGCCGGCAGGGGTCGACCGCACCGAACTTTCGAATGTCAGATATCTGACATTCTAAGTAAGGGCCAGGTCAAAAGTAACCTGAACCGGCGGGAATGCATGAAAAGATTGATGAAGGTAGAGGAAGCGAAAGTGGTGTGCCAGAATCGAGCAAAGTGGCAATCCATGGTCTCTGCCTACCCCTATGGGATAGAGGCGTGATACTATGTATGTATGTATGTATGTATGGATCATCTCACGGTCTACTATAGACTTGGTAGGTTCTACTCCCACGTAGGGAACAACTTGTATAGCACTCTAATAGTACCAAAATTTGATCGGATTGGACCATCTAGAAGTATAAATGTTAGGCAGTCAGTCATATAACTTAAACCAAATCTATTATAATAAAGCCTAATTTCGACAAGTTCTGTTAGCTATTTTAACAGCTTGTTAACTATCTTAACGGACTGTTGAGGTTTTTGAGTGCCTTAACAGGTGATTATGTTCCTTAACTAGGCGTTCTTTCATAGTACCTACGCGTGCTACTTTAACATTCGCGTTAATTTTAATGTCCGGTTAACTGACGCTCGCTAATAAGAAATTGGTGAAATTGTACCTAAGTGTCAAAAACGTATGTAGCGTCGAGGCCATATTAAATCTCTTTACTCTTCCCAATCTACAGTTTATAGATTTTTGTACTGAATAAAGAAAACGACACACTATAGCCGGTGTTTCAGTGACATTTAAAATTATGTTTAGTAAAATACCTTATAATTTATTATTTAATGTATTGATATAATTTTGTTGTCATCTATATTACTATTATATAAAGCTGAAGAGTTTGTTTGTTTGTTTGTTTGAACGCGCTAATCTCAGGAACTACTGGACCGATTTTGAATTCTTTCACTAATAGGAAGCTACATTACTCCTGAGTGCTATAGGCTACTATTTATCCCGGAAAACATTTCCACGCGGGCGGAGCCGCGCGCAATGCTAGTTGGATATAAATTAATAAAAACATACACATCGAATTCAGAACCTCCTTATTTTGAAGTCGGTTAATAATTTTGAAATATATCTCAATCTCTAGAGTAGTTACAATACTTCCATTTACCTTCGTTTTGTACACTTAAGGTTTAATTCGGTGTAACTGTGTTTCACCGGCTTGCGTGCAGGACGCTTCGCAGGAGAGGAAATAGCTTTTTAATTGAGTTGCTAGTTTTATTGTACGGCAAGCGACATTTTTATGTTAATTACGATAAAATCTGCACGTGTTTTACTAATTGTTTAGTTTTTACTAAGTTATGATGTTTAAGGCATCGCGTAGACGGTGTCTTCTTGCTGAGAAACACTATTATGATATGTTACCTATATGCTTCAGTAACTGTGTTTTATTAGTGTTTCACTGTTCATGGCAACAGTAAATTGTTCATCATAAAGTTTTGCTTCCGATTTATTGACTTTAGCATTTGCCCACGGCTCTGCCCGCGTGTAAAAGTTTTTCCAGGATAAATATTTTCCCGGTATAGAAACTATAGCACTCTGGACTAATGTAGCCTTCTTATTAGTGAAAGAAGTTTCATCAGCAGTTCCTGAGATTAGCGCGTTCAAACAAACAAACTCTTCAGCCTTTTAATATTATAGTACAGATTTTACGGAAAAAATTAATTAGCGTTTGTATAGTAAGCGATAGCAAAGAGCAAAGAGAGTAAAATATATTTTTGTGTTACAACCTGCCGACCCATTACTAAATTCACTGTCTAGCAAATTGACTTGTGGAAGTGAGGCATTGTACTTGGTTACCATTTGCAATGGTCACTATCCGAGGGCGCAGCTTTCAATTCAGGAGGGGGGACACAATCCCAAATTTTTAATCAGGTGGGGAAAACAGAAAATTTTGTGTACGTAATCCCTCTATAATTTAACACAGATATATACAAAAGTATGTACTTGTACTGAACCTAGGGGAGGGGCGGCAGCAGCCCCTGCTGTCCCCACCTGCCTACGCCCATGACACTATTTAATTCAGTAGCACTGGAGGCGCCACGTAATGGGCCTCCGAAATAAAAAGGGGAAGGAAAGCGGGGGAATTAAATGGGACAGTCGAAACTGTCCCGGCCGAGTCCTAAGCCTCGGTGCGTTGGGCCAACAATGACCCTGGCGTTTGTGGACTGTATTTTAGGATCCCCTTCGGAGGGGCTGGATCGCGGAGGAGTAGTTGGGTATAAGGAATTATGCACGCTTACCTTGACGATTCTGCATCAGGCGGCGCACGCGGTCCCGGCGATGGCGTCGCTGTAGATATACGACGCGCACGCAAAAGGGCTTGATTCACACACGAAATAACGTCACCAACACCAAGCACTGGTCATTCAGCAGTTGAATTAGCGTTACATGTGCGTTTTATGCGAGTTATGCACCAAATTAAAGCGGATTAGCGAATCATTAGACAGCCATTAATGTGGCTGCGGCGGCGGCGTTTACGGAAGTGTCGTGTGGCACTCGCGCCGCTTGTTCGGCGCGGTGCGCGCGAGACACAGATAGGTAGGCGTGCAAGTGTAAGGGAGAAAGAGGTGCGGAAAAGGGAACTAAGGACAAGGATTAGGCTGCCAACCAATAATTGCGTTTTATTGTTAAATGTGGAATCATTATGGCGGAACCATTCCCCCGGCCTTAAAGGGTTACCTTTAGAAAACGCTACCTTATAAGAGAAAAGAAATAGAGCGTAAGCCTACTCCTACCTGTACATTAAGCGATTTGAGCGAAATTAAACGAAATAAGCGTAAGAAACTACGCCCACGGGCTCTTGGCATCGGCTGTGAATATAGTATCCACAGCCGCTAGGTATCCTAGGCCTACGAGCAACCGTGGGTTATAAATATTTACTGACTGGGCAGCGGGCACAGCCGAACGACAGGGCGCACGAAGCTGCCCTTGCTCGTCCTAACTGTGACAACACGCGTTGCACCATCCTTCGAGGGGTGGACAGCTTCCACCACACCGAGAGGCCAAGAAAGCGGCGGCGAATTATCTACAATAATGACCACTACCGTTCCTAATTGGATCGGAGTGGATGGCGTGGTCCATTTAGCGCGAGCTTGCAATTGATGCAAATACTCTATCCTCCAGCGTTGCCAGAAGGATTGGACCAATTTATCCAATAGCGAATGTCTCTCACGTAGATTAGACGAATCTATGTGAGACGCGGGTAAAGAAAAAAGCGGAGCGGTATGAAGGAAATGAGCCGGCGTGAGCGCCGTTGGCTCGGCGGGGTCGCTGCTTAAGGGCGTAAGCGGGCGCGAGTTTATAAGTGCCTCGACTTGCGTAAGTACGGTTAGTAATTCTTCATAGGACAGCAGCTGCTGCCCTATGACCTTGTAGAGGTGAAACTTTACAACCTTGACCATGGATTCCCAGCATCCACCCCAGTGAGGGCTAGCAGGCGGAATCTGCTTGAATTCAATGCAACTTTCTGTTAATTCGTGTTCAAGGCGCGGGCGATATTCGTCGAGGAACTTATAAAGGTCGCGTAGGTACGAGCGACAACCTACAAAATTGGTACCGTTGTCAGTGTATAAACACTGAACCGGACCGCGGCGAGAAAGAAAACGCTTAAGCGCAGCGAGAAAACTAACCGTGCTCAGTTCCGTGGCTATCTCAACGTGCAAACAACGCGTCGTGAGACAAGTAAAAATACGGAGCCAAGCCTTGCGGCTTTTGACACCTCTACCACGCACGGGCGTGTATTGTAGAGGGCCTGCGTAATCACAACCCGTATGCGAAAATGGTTTGTCAACCTGGTTGACGCGGTACGCGGGCAAATCGGCCATCATGGGAAATGTAGGGCGCGGCTTTGCCCGAAAACAAGTGTTGCACTTGTGTATACGATGCCGAATAACTCGGCGAGCGGCGAGTATCCAATAATGACGCCTAAGTAAGGACATCAGTAGTTCAGGACCGGCGTGTAAGTACTTTCTATGGTGATAATCGATGATCATGTCGACTACGTGATCACGTCGCGGGAGCACACACGGGTGTCTTTGCGTATATTCGACGGCAGCATTCGATAGACGGCCGCCGACACGGATTATATTTTTACTATCCAAGAACGGATTTAATTTTTGCAAAGCGGGTGAACAAATTTGTTTGTTTTTTAATTTCCAAATGTCGTCAGCAAAATAAACATTTTGAAGAGCAAGTATGATTTTACTTTCAGCGAAATCCAAGTCAGAACGAGTGACGGAAGGTCGCCTCGGTAATAATTTTGAAAAACGGTAAATTATATCAAAACAAACGTGGTAAAATTCGAAAATTGACACTGAGTCATTAGTGCGAAAGCGAATACGAATACGCTGGAACCTACGATCGGATTCTTGCATACCGATCTGCAAGAACATCTGACGACAATCAGCGGAGACAGCAATTTTGAATAGGCGAAAATTAAGAAGAATACAATTCAAGTCACCTTGAAGGTTAGGTCCTGAATGTAAAACTTCATTCAGCGACAGCCCTGAACTTGTCCTACAACTGGCATCTAACACCATGCGGACCTTAGTAGTGGTCTTGTCCTCACGTTGCACGCAGTGATGCGGAACGAAATAGGATGCGGCGGCGGCGAGAGCGAAATTATTATTTATTCCTATTTCGGTAATGTAACCCTTAGCAACGTATTCGCGAATGATATCGTTGTAAGCGGCGCGCAACATGTCAGACGACTGCAACTTACGCTCTAAACACAAGAAGCGTCTATGAGCAGTGTGGTAAGAATTACCTAATTTATGAGCATCGTCCCTAAACGGCAGAGCGACGATGTATCTACCACTAGCATCACGCGTAGTGGTGGCGCAGAACTGGTTTTCACACTCAAGGTCATCATGACCTTGAGCGGGCGGAGCGGAAACCTCCTCAAGTTCCCAAAACCTTTTAAGAAGGTGGTCCAAGGGAGGTTGATCGACAACAGCACAGCAAGCCGAGGTCGACCTTAAAGCGAAAGTTTTGGATAGTAAAACGGGAGCGGAACCCATTATAACGTATCCGAAAACAGTATTTATAGCGGGCGGCAACCCATCCACACTGTAAACCGTACCCGGTATTAACAGGTGTGGAAAAATACTAGCACCGAGAAGTATTTGCACTTCGGCCGGTGTGGCAAAGCTACCGTCCGCAAGCGGGAGTGAGTTAATATAACGCGCGAACAAAGATTTATCAACGGGCACCGAAGGTAGGTTGTCCGTGATGCGGTCGACAATAAGTGCCGATACGTCAAAACAAACGTTATTATTATGACGCGAATGTACTTTAAAGCGTGTGGAACCCCTAATGGATTTTTCCGTACCACCGAAACCACGTACAATAGTTTGCGTATTTTTGTCGTAATTCATACCCAAGAGCGCAACACATTCGGATGTTATAAAGTTACTTTGCGATCCCGAGTCAAGAAGACATTTAATTAAATGCGCCCGACCGCCACGATCATAGATAGTAATTTGCGCTGTCGACAACAATATAGTGGATTGCGTACATCGCTTGAGATAGCCACTAGAAGCGGTTGCGCTCGGCACTGGCACAGCGATGGATGTGTGCAGCGAGGAGACGTTGCCGCTCTGTGCACTATCGGGCGGCGGCGGCGCACGAGGCGGGCCGGCGGCGCTCACGCCACAAATGGGCGAAGTCCGAGCGCTGACTGAGGGTGCGCCTGGCGCGGGTTCGGTTCCCGACGCAGGCAAATTTACATAACGTCGCGCTTGCGAAATGGATTGAGAATTTGACTCATTGAAATGTAACAACGAATGATGTTTTGAGTTACAATTACGACATCTAAAATTAGACTTACACTCTCGCGATTTATGATATAAACTAAGGCAGTTAAGACAAGCGCCATGATTCTTTACGCATTTAAATCGTGCTGAAGGCGCTAATTGATTAAATGTAGGACACTTAAAGAGATGATTATGTGCGAAATTATCACAAAGACATTTGTTGTTATTAGGTGTTGAAACTGACGTGTAAGTCTGCGGGTTAGGTACGTGACTACGGGGTTTACTTTTACTATAATTATTACTACGCGAAACACTGGGAGCGACGTAATTAATTTGCGTGTTAGTATAAATTTTAAACTGACTACGAATAAAATCGGATAAATTAGTAAATGTAGGCATTTCTACATCGCGATATCGCTCCTCGAATGCATGGACCGTCTCGGCGTCCAGTCTTCGCAAAGCGAGATGCAGCAGCATAAAGTCTGACAGATCATCTAGGTGCAGGTTTTTTAATGCACTAGCAGCAGTTATGAACTGTTCTAAGAAGCTTTGGAATTTAGACGCAGAAGCGGGACCAGTGCTCTTGAAGTTAATCATTTGATCTAAATAAGTAGATGCGAGTGTTCGAGTGTCTTGGTACCTATCAATAAGACATTGTAATATAGTGTCATAATTTTCTGCGCACGGTGTAATACCTGAGAACACGTGTTTAGCCTTAGTCGAGAGTTTACTCACTAAATAGTACAGCCTATCGTCATCTGTTAACAACGGATTCTCATGTACCATGGACTTAAATCCTGCGTAAAATAGGGGCCAGTTTCGTATGTCACCGTCAAACGCCATAATTTCGAGTGACGGCAAGGATGGTTTTTTATGTTTTATACCACTGTGGTTGGAAACTGTGTCCACCCTCGAAGGCTTGGAATCAACACGAGATAATACGCGCTTAATACGACAATATAAATCCTCAAACGAGATTAAGGACTGAAAATCAGGCTTACTAGTAGGATCAGTCTTAAGTAAAACGCGGTTGTATTCATCGAGGATTTCCCTAAATTGAGACCTAGTGTCGTCAATCGTCGCGACTGAACTAAGAAAGGTTTCCAGACATTCCTGACTAGTATCAACCCTTTGCGAATTCTCGAACACATTTTGAATGATTTCAAAATATGTATTTCGTTTGCATTCTAATAACATAAGTTCACTATTTTGTATAGGTGACTCGGTGTCTATTCGTTTCGAACGCGACATTTTACCGAGATATTATACACCGATATAACTAATTAAGTAACTATAGGCACAACAGGTGTGCGCGGCGAATATTATAATACTTATAGTTATGAATACAATGATTCACTATGCGTGCGGAGTGTTACTTAAAACTGAGCGTTCGCAAACGAAATACTTTTTTAAGATTTACCCTCTATGTATATAAATATAAGATAAATAGGTATTTTAATGAATTAGCGTTTTTGTTTTAACAATGATATTTAAATGAGTTATGTAACCCCTTTAAGACCAAGGTTGAAAACAACTAAGCGAGAAGAGTAGGTACCTAGGCAGGTACTTACGGAATATACTAAATGCGGAAGGGGGCAAATCTAGACGAATCTAGGCCCTAATTAATAAGCGGCGTAGTCCGATGACCAGATAATAATCCGTCTCGTATGGACCAAAAATGGAGGCGCCACGTAATGGGCCTCCGAAATAAAAAGGGGAAGGAAAGCGGGGGAATTAAATGGGACAGTCGAAACTGTCCCGGCCGAGTCCTAAGCCTCGGTGCGTTGGGCCAACAATGACCCTGGCGTTTGTGGACTGTATTTTAGGATCCCCTTCGGAGGGGCTGGATCGCGGAGGAGTAGTTGGGTATAAGGAATTATGCACGCTTACCTTGACGATTCTGCATCAGGCGGCGCACGCGGTCCCGGCGATGGCGTCGCTGTAGATATACGACGCGCACGCAAAAGGGCTTGATTCACACACGAAATAACGTCACCAACACCAAGCACTGGTCATTCAGCAGTTGAATTAGCGTTACATGTGCGTTTTATGCGAGTTATGCACCAAATTAAAGCGGATTAGCGAATCATTAGACAGCCATTAATGTGGCTGCGGCGGCGGCGTTTACGGAAGTGTCGTGTGGCACTCGCGCCGCTTGTTCGGCGCGGTGCGCGCGAGACACAGATAGGTAGGCGTGCAAGTGTAAGGGAGAAAGAGGTGCGGAAAAGGGAACTAAGGACAAGGATTAGGCTGCCAACCAATAATTGCGTTTTATTGTTAAATGTGGAATCATTATGGCGGAACCAAGCACCGTTGGTATGGAAGACTGGAATAGATGGTGGTCACATCACCTGACCAACTTGCTCTATCAAGCTTGCTACAAAACAATTACTGCCATTTTTCTTGGCATTTCCAGTTCCTCTCAGCGATTAAAGCCCTTAAGACCTAGTACTTAGTGTATAGTTATCAATGGCACTAATCTAAGAGAGCCTTCCAACTTATCACGTCTCCTCGAGTGCGATCTAGACTCGCACGTAGAAAATATTTTATGCAAAAATAGTTTTTAGTTCGCCCTATTGCTTTAGTAGAAGTGTTTTCTTTTGAGGTCTATAATGTGAAATTGTGCAACTTTCCCGATTCGAAAAATATCTATGAGATGGCTAGGATTTGTATTGGTGCAAGAAGTCGATAGGATACATAAGTGGCCATCGATTGAACGTCTTTCAAAATTGTACTGAAATGATGTGTCAAGTTCGTAAGGATATTTCAATGTTTGTTATAGCATAAGTAAATGCATAAACTGATGAGAATTATTATAAGATAAACCAATTTTTTGGCTTTTATACCGGGAACAGTGGGGATTTTGTTCCGTAAAATGTCAACAGCTACCACAATAAATGGAGGTTAGTCTATCAACCTGCTTTCGATGTTTTGTTCATTATACAGGTTACAATAAGGTCGAGAAATTGCTCCAACTGGCGAGGGATAAACGTCTCTCAGTAGTCTATGCTATCTGAACCCCTCATCGCTTATCATCAGGTGCATTAAAGTCATTTTGCCATGCTCGTATAAAAGGTAATAGCTAATTAAATAAGATGTGTCTTTATATCACAGATGTCCTTGAGAAAGGCCCCACATCATCAGATCTCGTTCCGCACCGGCAGGGAATTCATGAAATTAGTTTCCCGAATCAATTATTAACGATTCGCCGCGTTTATGATTTATTTAGTTCCGAACTGTTCTAACCGTGGTAACTATCGATGGAATTAGGGTTGCCACTTTCCTGGAGCTAAGACGGGATATTTAAATTTCGATCGTTATGAAAATTTTGGAAGCTGATTTATGTGGTACCCGTATACAGGATATGGCGTAAAGAGTAGATAATCCGTTACTAGGGTATGGGTGTAGCGTCGGACCTTATGACTGAAAAAGTATTACAGTTTTCGTGTTATTGGCCAATTCAATTTTTTTTTGGAAATTTGTCATCCCTGTTCACTTTTTCTTATGCCATTGTCGCAAATCAAAGAATATTTCCAGTCTGTTTTTGGGACACTACTGATGGATACACGTGCTATCAAACATCATGTAAAATTTTTGTGACGAAGGCCTTGATTGCCGTAGAAAAAAAAAAAAACATTTCTTTTTTCTTCTTCAACTTTGAGCTTTACCAAGTTGATAAATAATAAGCCAATCTTATACTAACTCGAAAACTATGATACTTTTACTGATGATTATCCACTCTTTACGCCATGGTATCGTACATCATATATGGTATCGTACTCATAAGTATCATGTTATAGTCATCCACTATCTAAATACTAACAATAATTTTAAATCTGAAACCGGGACTAAATAACTGACGGTAACATGACATTACAAATAATGACGTCCCGCTTTACCGGAGCTTGTAGCAACCCTACATCAAGCGTAAGATCTACAATTTCCAGACTTAAACAGTTATGAACTTGTTTCGCCTTATTTGTCATTCGACGACGTACCTGAGCCGTGAATGAGGTTCTGGGTTAAAATACGGGATACGATTTGAAGTGTATTTGTGTTGCCTGGATTACAATTACTTGGTGTGAACTATCATAACTTGTCCTTATCACTTAATGGGACAAATGTAATGAAGTTATTGTGGGTTTCTCCCTACAATTCCTTCGGGGAGAAAGTTTTGACATTCTAGCTGTTTCGTTTTAGACCGCTTTTAATTTCACTATTAGAGCTAAAAGTAGCCTGTAGCATTCAGAAATTATGTAGGTAGTCTCCTCTTGACGAATTTTCAGAATACGCGTAGTAGTTCCTAATATTAGGATGTCAATACAACATAATTTCCAGCTGTACCTATATACCTAGTATAGATTCCGCGGAAATCACTTAATTATCGCAAAACACATCCAAATGTAGTGTAATACAGATGTTAATATCTTGGTAACGCGCGGCTGATCCGAGGAAATGATTGTATTAATGTCCAATTAGAAATCGATCATCGCAACCGCAACCCTATTGATATTTATGTTATCCTTTATTGATTCGAAACACCCAAAACGAATATGTCTTGAAACGGGGTGGTTATGCCGAAAATCGAAAAGGTTACGAAATTAAGAAAACTTGTCGAATAGCCCATAGATTTTAAAAAAAATACAATACGGATTATGTAGTGTCACGTATTTATGCTGATAGGGTAGAAGTTCATTCTATTTTTTAGGGCGTGTCTATTGCAACATTATACACACATGAATTCTATTGCCTAACTCAAAAATCTAACCTAGTTCTGCAAATAATTTCACCATTACTCCACCACCAGGTAATCGTACATTCTTTACCAGGTGAAAACCTTAATTAGCAGATATTAGCACGGTTATTCGGGTCGCAATTGTAAAGTAAATGAAGACAAGTGGTTAGAGGCAAATATTCGGATGGCATCGACTTTCAAGTCTCGTCCGCTTTAATTAATAAAGGATTAAGTGTTTGTCGTTGCCGATGCATATATATTAATTTGACGGTTTCTTTTGAATATCGTAGTTGGGTTTCGTTTTGCTGATTAAAGAATTTGAGGCGCGTTTGAGCAACGTGGCTGTATTTTATGCGCGTGTGGGCACATTTTGTGCGTTTATCGATACAGTTGTTCGTCAATTAGGCGAATGGGGGCGGCGTTCGCTACGTGCGTGTATGGGTTAGTGAGTTCGTTTATGCTCGTATGGGATGTAAAGTGGTGAACGTATGAGTTAATACGTACATAGATCTGAGATAATTTTCATATTGAAAACTAAATTGTTAATTTCGATTTAAAATTGTGAACTGCCTTAATAATAAATGACAGTGAGCGCGTGCTTTATCAGTGTACGCGAAGGAATACATCTTTTCCAGGGTTTACAAGCTTAACACGTTGAAGAAATTATCAATGTTATTAACATGACATTCCTGCCTCCTATGAATGCATTCGTTGCATTTCTTTCTAATTCATCAGAAACATAAGCAGCATAAGTAATATAAATCCTGAGTAATATTATAAATGCGAAAGTAACTGTCTGCTTGTCTGGGTGTCGCGCTTTCACGCCAAAACTACTAAACCGATTTAAATGAAATTTGGTACACAGGTAGTCTAGGGCCTGAGAAAGGACATAGGCTACTTTTTATCCCGGGAAAATATAAAGCGGGACTTTTATCCCGGAAAAACTTTTTCATGGGGCGGAGACGCGAGCAAAAGCTAGTTACATATAATTTTTAATGAATGTTCGATTTTGCTGCATTGGTAATTCTCTGAAACATACTTTGGATATTCTAGAGGTAGGTTTAATTATATTTTAATAAATATTAACTCAGAATTGCGGTGATTGTCGACGCGCGATGAAACATCGCCTTGAATGCCGCTAGGTGGCGCGAGTCGCGACGAATTCCTTTGTATTTTATGCTAACACACTTTCTCACATACAAAGTATAATGGGTATATTTTTATTAAAATAGCGACGTGCCCAATGGGATTTTAATAAATTAGGCTATGCATTAATCTTGAAAATATGTCTTTATATTTTATTTCCCTTAGCACAGACTGATCATACCGGTTTCCGTGCGATGCTACCGTTATAATAAACTCAGGTGTTGTGTTTTTTTAAATTTAAACATAGGCCTGACGTTATTTTAGAACTTTAGTCTGTAGTCTATAACTGTACCACAAATATTACTTATCCTTTCTTATTGCTTACGTGTGTTACATACAAAAACCAGACTAGTCTTCTAAACTCACTATTTCAAGCTGGGCGTTATCAATCAATAACTAATAAGAAATTTATTACATTATTTTTTATCATTGTAATATATTTTGTGCAAAACCGTTGAAATTAAACGAATCTTTAAGGTGTAAAAGAACTTGGGTAGAAGGATCTATTTATTACGTATATGTCTATCCATTCCTTCTAGACCACAGCATCTTCCCCTATCTGTCACACTCAGAAATAAATAGTGAGCATTTCTCTTAGGATAGATGTCGATGAATTTCACTCACGTCACAGCGGAGATGCAATTTTTGTTGAAAAATTCATTCGATTTGTATACGAGGGACTTTTGACTTCACTGTGATAGTGGTTTATAGTCGATGAGATTCAATAAAAATGTGCATCAACGTTTTCTTACTTACACTAATACTTCTATACTAATATTATAAAGAGCGAAGATTTGATTGTTTGTTTGTTTGTAATGGATAAACTGAAAAACTACTGGACCGATTTTGAAAATTCTTTCACTAATAGGCTACTTTTTATCCCGGGAAAACTTTTTCACGCGGGCGGAGCCGCGAGCAGAAGTCTAGTTATTTATAAAGAATTTATTAACAAAGTATTACAGGAAGAAGTCCAATGCGACTAGTAATTATAGGAGCTCTATCAAGATAGCTGTAGCACCTTAGCAGAATTAAAACGAATACATTTTATAATTTGTAGCTAATTTGTTGCTAATTAGTTACCACAATAACGATTTTGTTGCTCAAGCCGTTTTAAAAAAAAAAGCTGTTACTGCTATCTTGATATCAAGATAGCAGGAAACTAGCGAAACTTATTTATATGTGATCAAATGTAGTATAGGAATTTGTAGCTAATTTGTTGCTAATAAGTTACCACAATACCGAATTTGTAGCTCAAGCTGTTTCCTAAAAAAAGCTGTTACTGCTATCTTGATATCAAGATAGCAAGAAACTAACGAAACTTATTTATATGTGATCAAATGTAGTATAGGAATTTGTAGCTAATTTGTTGCTAATAAGTTACCACAATACCGAATTTGTAGCTCAAGCTGTTTCCTAAAAAAAGCTGTTACTGCTATCTTGATATCAAGATAGCAAGAAACTAACGAAACTTATTTATATGTGATCAAATGTAGTATAGGAATTTGTAGCTATTTTGTTGCTTATAAGTTACCACAATACCGAATTTGTAGCTCAAGCTGTTTCCAAAAAAAAGCTGTTACTGCTATCTTGATATCAAGATAGCAAGAAACTAACGAAACTTATTTATATGTGATCAAATGTAGTATAGGAATATGTAGCTAATTTGTTGCTAATAAGTTACCACAATAACGAATTTGTAGCTCAAGCTGTTTCCGAAAAAAGCTGTTACTGCTATCTTGATATCACGATAGCAGGAAACTAACGAAACTTATTTATATGTGATCAAATGTAGTATAGGAATTTGTAGCTAATTTGTTGCTAATAAGTTACCACAATACCGAATTTGTAACTCAAGCTGTTTCCTAAAAAAGCTGTTACTGCTATCTTGATATCAAGATAGCAAGAAACTAACGAAACTTATTTATATGTGATCAAATGTAGTATAGGAATTTGTAGCTAATTTGTTGCTAATAAGTTACCACAATAACGAATTTGTAGCTCAAGCTGTTACTGCTATCTTGATATCAAGATAGCAGGAAACTAACGAAACTTATTTATATGTGATCAAATGTAGTATAGGAATTTGTAGCTAATTTTTTGCTAATAAGTTACTACAATAACGAATTTGTAGCTCAAGCTGTTTCCAAAAAAAGCTGTTACTGCTATCTTGATATCAAGATAGCAAGAAACTAACGAAACTTATTTATATGTGATCAAATGTAGTATAGGAATTTGTAGCTAATTTGTTGCTAATAAGTTACCACAATACCGAATTTGTAGCTCAAGCTGTTTCCTAAAAAAAGCTGTTACTGCTATCTTGATATCAAGATAGCAAGAAACTAACGAAACTTATTTATATGTGATCAAATGTAGTATAGGAATTTGTAGCTAATTTGTTGCTAATAAGTTACCACAATACCGAATTTGTAGCTCAAGCTGTTTCCTAAAAAAAGCTGTTACTGCTATCTTGATATCAAGATAGCAAGAAACTAACGAAACTTATTTATATGTGATCAAATGTAGTATAGGAATTTGTAGCTATTTTGTTGCTTATAAGTTACCACAATACCGAATTTGTAGCTCAAGCTGTTTCCAAAAAAAAGCTGTTACTGCTATCTTGATATCAAGATAGCAAGAAACTAACGAAACTTATTTATATGTGATCAAATGTAGTATAGGAATTTGTAGCTAATTTGTTGCTAATAAGTTACCACAATAACGAATTTGTAGCTCAAGCTGTTTCCGAAAAAAGCTGTTACTGCTATCTTGATATCAAGATAGCAGGAAACTAACGAAACTTATTTATATGTGATCAAATGTAGTATAGGAATTTGTAGCTAATTTGTTGCTAATAAGTTACCACAGTACCGAATTTGTAGCTCAAGCTGTTTCCTAAAAAAAGCTGTTACTGCTATCTTGATATCAAGATAGCAAGAAACTAACGAAACTTATTTATATGTGATCAAATGTAGTATAGGAATTTGTAGCTAATTTGTTGCTAATAAGTTACCACAATAACGAATTTGTAGCTCAAGCTGTTTCCGAAAAAAGCTGTTACTGCTATCTTGATATCAAGATAGCAGGAAACTAACGAAACTTATTTATATGTGATCAAATGTAGTATAGGAATTTGTAGCTAATTTTTTGCTAATAAGTTACTACAATAACGAATTTGTAGCTCAAGCTGTTTCCAAAAAAAGCTGTTACTACTATCTTGATATCAAGATAGCAAGAAACTAACGAAACTTATTTATATGTGATCAAATGTAGTATAGGAATTTGTAGCTAATTTGTTGCTAATAAGTTACCACAGTACCGAATTTGTACCTCAAGCTGTTTCCTAAAAAAAGCTGTTACTGCTATCTTGATATCAAGATAGCAAGAAACTAACGAAACTTATTTATATGTGATCAAATGTAGTATAGGAATTTGTAGCTAATTTGTTGCTAATAAGTTACCACAATAACGAATTTGTAGCTCAAGCTGTTTCCGAAAAAAGCTGTTACTGCTATCTTGATATCAAGATAGCAGGAAACTAACGAAACTTATTTATATGTGATCAAATGTAGTATAGGAATATGTAGCTAATTTGTTGCTAGTAAGTTACCACAATAACGAATTTGTAGCTCAAGCTGTTTCCAAAAAAAAGCTGTTACTGCTATCTTGATATCAAGATAGCAAGAAACTAACGAAACTTATTTATATGTGATCAAATGTAGTATAGGAATTTGTAGCTAATTTGTTGCTAATAAGTTACCACAATAACGAATTTGTAGCTCAAGCTGTTTCCGAAACAAAGCTGTTACTGCTATCTTGATATCAAGATAGCAGGAAACTAACGAAACTTATTTATAAGTGATCAAATGTAGTATAGGAAATTGTAGCTAATTTGTTGCTAATAAGTTACCACAATACCGAATTTGTAGCTCAAGCTGTTTCCTAAAAAAAGCTGTTACTGCTATCTTGATATCAAGATAGCAAGAAACTAACGAAACTTATTTATATGTAATCAAATGTAGTATAGGAATTTGTAGCTAATTTGTTGCTAATAAGTTACCACAATAACGAATTTGTAGCTCAAGCTGTTTCCAAAAAAAAGCTGTTACTGCTATCTTGATATCAAGATAGCAAGAAACTAACGAAACTTATTTATATGTGATCAAATGTAGTATAGGAATTTGTAGCTAATTTGTTGCTAATAAGTATCTGGAGATTCTACCGCGTTAGTACCTACGGACCTTACGGCAATTATAGCGATGCTACAGGAACAGGCTCGTCGTCAGGAGGAGCAGTTGGCTCGACACCAAGGAGAGCAGGCTCGTCTGTTAAAAGAGCAGGCTGCTCGGCAAGAAGAGCAGGCTGCTCGTCGCCAAGAAGAACAGACGGTTCTGATGAAAGACCTGAGGGCTGCGATCGGCCAGGAACTCAAAGCAGTAAAGGATCATGTCGATCGACATGAAAAGCGTATCTCAGAGGCTGAAGCTCAGATTGCCGATGTCAAGAAACTGATATAGGAATTTTGAAGGTATGTGAAATCTGCCAACCCACACTAGGCCAGCGCGGTGGACTTAGGCCTAAACCCTCTCGGTTGTAGACGAGGCCCGTGCTCAGCTGTGGGCAAGATATAATACAGGGCTGGTATAGTATGGTTATTGTAAATGAGTATCGTTAGTTTCCTGCTACCTTGGTCCTTGATATCAAGAGAGCAGTAACAGCTTTTTTTTGGAAACGGCTTGAGCTACAAATTCGGTATTGTGGTAACTTATTAGCAACAAATTAGCTACAAATTCCTATACTACATTTGATCACATATAAGTAAGTTTCGTTAGTTTCTTGCTATCTTGATATCAAGATAGCAGTAACAGCTTTTTTTAGGAAACAGCTTGAGCTACAAATTCGGTATTGTGGTAACTTATTAGCAACAAATTAGCTACATATTCCTATACTACATTTGATCACATATAAATAAGTTTCGTTAGTTTCTTGCTATCTTGATATCAAGATAGCAGTAACAGCTTTTTTTTGGAAACAGCTTGAGCTACAAATTCGTTATTGTGGTAACTTATTAGCAACAAATTAGCTACAATTTCCTATACTACATTTGATCACTTATAAATAAGTTTCGTTAGTTTCCTGCTATCTTGATATCAAGATAGCAGTAACAGCTTTGTTTCGGAAACAGCTTGAGCTACAAATTCGTTATTGTGGTAACTTATTAGCAACAAATTAGCTACAAATTCCTATACTACATTTGATCACATATAAATAAGTTTCGTTAGTTTCTTGCTATCTTGATATCAAGATAGCAGTAACAGCTTTTTTTTGGAAACAGCTTGAGCTACAAATTCGTTATTGTGGTAACTTACTAGCAACAAATTAGCTACATATTCCTATACTACATTTGATCACATATAAATAAGTTTCGTTAGTTTCCTGCTATCTTGATATCAAGATAGCAGTAACAGCTTTTTTCGGAAACAGCTTGAGCTACAAATTCGTTATTGTGGTAACTTATTAGCAACAAATTAGCTACAATTTCCTATACTACATTTGATCACATATAAATAAGTTTCGTTAGTTTCCTGCTATCTTGATATCAAGATAGCAGTAACAGCTTTGTTTCGGAAACCGCTTGAGCTACAAATTAATTATTGTGGTAACTTATTAGCAACAAATTAGCTACAAATTCCTATACTACATTGAATCACACATAAATAACTTTCGTTAGTTTCCTGCTATCTTGATATCAAGATAGCAGTAACAGCTTGAGCTACAAATTCGTTATTGTGGTAACTTATTAGCAACAAATTAGCTACAAATTCCTATACTACATTTGATCACATATAAATAAGTTTCGTTAGTTTCTTGCTATCTTGATATCAAGATAGCAGTAACAGCTTTTTTAGGAAACAGCTTGAGTTACAAATTCGGTATTGTGGTAACTTATTAGCAACAAATTAGCTACAAATTCCTATACTACATTTGATCACATATAAATAAGTTTCGTTAGTTTCTTGCTATCTTGATATCAAGATAGCAGTAACAGCTTTTTTTAGGAAACAGCTTGAGCTACAAATTCGGTATTGTGGTAACTTATTAGCAACAAATTAGCTACAAATTCCTATACTACATTTGATCACATATAAATAAGTTTCGCTAGTTTCCTGCTATCTTGATATCAAGATAGCAGTAACAGCTTTTTTTTTTAAAACGGCTTGAGCAACAAAATCGTTATTGTGGTAACTAATTAGCAACAAATTAGCTACAAATTATAAAATGTATTAGTTTTAATTCTGCTAAGGTGCTACTGCTATCTTGATAGAGCTAATTATAGGAAAAAATAATGCTTTTGAATCATTTGTTATAAATTACTGAATACTAAATTAAATTATTATTTTGTATTCAGTATCAGCCCGGAGTCTGGAATTTGTGCTCTATATGGCACTATCACCATATTGAGCACAAATTTAGGGGCGACCCTATGCTCGCCCCCTATATAACATCATTGAACGGAATACGCATGGCGAAAAGTGGGTTCACTAGTTGCGCCTCTGCCTAGCCTTTCGGAGATAAAAGGCGTGAGTGTGTATGTATATTAAATTAAAAAGAAAAATGTTAGATCTGTTTTCTGTTCAGGTGCCTCATAATCGTCTGAGCCATGACCATTTGAGTCTATTCGTCTGCTCTATAAACCACCGTATCCAATAAGCTGCCGTAGTTCATTCCGATGAGCTGCGTTCCGAGGTTAGCTGACCATGCAGTAGGACAGGTATTAATCTGTCGACCACTACAGAACGCATTGTCGATTATACATTAATTATTTGAAGGTATGTGAAGTCTGCAAGCCCGATCTAGGCTAGCGATGATCTAAACCCTCTCAGTAGTAGTGGAGGTACCAGCAGTAGGTTAGTATATAATGCAGGGCTTGTATTCATATAATATTAGTCACTTTAGCGTTAGGAATAAAAGATATTTCGCTTCTCAAAATAATGTTTATGAATAGTTCATCTCTATATATTGAACGGAAATGAGCTCGGCCAACCGTGGCTACACCTGAGTATACTTAATATATACGAGACAGACATAGGCTTTAAATGTAACTATTATAAGTATTTTTAACACCTACAAGTTCAATAATTCCATTTTAAGTCAGCATAAAATTTCACTTTCTGAAATCTCGGCATACGTAAATTTGCAAACTACACAATTTTTTTCTGCGAAGATTTCAGCACAGTTAGCAAATTTTATTCGCTCAACGTCTTTGTTTCTCCAAGTTCTTGAGATAATAAATGTAGTTTTATCTTTTACATACTAATGCGGCGATTTTTTAACGCCTTTTTTTCGCGGTTACGTAACGACCGCTCGAGTGGTTAAATGTGGCTAACTTCGTAGTTTTATTATAAAACTTTTTACGGTGGACTTGGTTAGACTAAATTGTGGCGAATTATTTATGTACCATTCGAACGGAATGCCGGGACGGAGTTTTGAGGTTTGGTTCTAATGCATTAGAGTCTAGGGAATTCTGTTTTTATGAAGTAAGAGTATTTATTATTTATAACGTAATATTAACTTTATTATAACTCGTTTTAACAGTGACGAGTTGTTGCTCGTCACTTTTAAAAACCCTTACTGATACATTATATTTAACAAAACTATTTCGATTGTATGTGCATCAAGCTAGAATAGGGAATAAAAATCTTAAAAACAAAACTGAATTTATTTATTATTACATTTGAATACATTTAAAATACGAAATAAAACCGGAGTAGAAGTATGTTACTAGAGCAAAAAGATTACAAATCGTTCACGTGACGAGAAAAAACCCGTTTGTTCATAAAGGGTAGTTTAGTGAAACAGGATCGAGGTTTTTGCGCGTGTCACTCTGACGGCTTTTCGCCGGCTCTGACGGCTTTCTGCCGGCTTTCTGCCGGCTCTCTGGCGTCAAGGAGCTGACTCGGAAAAACCCTTGTTTGGCAACGCGAAATTTATTACGAACAAGCTGACACGCCTGTCACTATGTGCATATTTGAAACGCTTTGTGATTGCACTGAGCTTTGAACTGAATTCTGAGTTTCGTGATTAAATAGTGTGAGTAAAAAGTTGGGGTAACGTTGAACCGTTTTCCATTTAACTATGATTTTTTATTCTAAGCATACTGTGACAGAGGTAAGCTTATTCCTATATTAGACTTAAAAATTACTGAAAAAAACATACAACGAACGTGTGTCCATTAACCAAACCGTAAATTGCATTTGAAATATTCGAAATAGTGTGTTCACGATCCAAAATTGTCATTTATTTGACTACTCAAACATAATTTTGAAACTACACGCGTAAAACCACTAACTAAATTTAGACCTTTACAACAGTACCATTAAATTTGCAAATTGTTTAAATCAAGGAATTTCGGGGATTATTTGGCGCCAAGGCCTACCGCATCCACGTTTGCAATGCCGGAAGTGATCAATCAAGCGGTCGCAGCCCGTCGAAAACAATATAGGGATTAAGTCGGGCTGAGATTGGGGACGTGTTCCATTCACTGCTGTTTGCTATAAGACGTTGTTTGCGTTGTGTTAGCTTGTTTTTTAAGCTAAATTGTTATCGAGTTGGGTTGAATTTGGCGGGTTTGATTTTTTGATGTATAAGTTTGGAGGATTTTTGGTATGTGTATGTATGGTGGGATGGGAGTGTTAATACTGTAGCTCTCTTAGTTATTTAAACTTTGCCTATTAATGTATCAGCTGGATACTTCGACCGTTGACAAGATTCTAGCATCGAAGAACAGTATCTGTTGGTTTACGATGCATCCGAACTTCAATTTACCATGTTGTTAATGAAATATTGTCAGCTTGATATGATCAGATTCCTTCGTATGTATCGTACAAGTTGACGTGAGCACGACGTTTTCAAGTTGCAATGCAATGCCATCAGCCCTGTATTATATACTGCCCACTGCTGAGCACGGGCCTCCTTTACTACTTACTTTAGACCTTAGTCCAACACGCTAGCCTAATGCGAGTTGGCAGATTTTACATACCCTCGAGATTCTTATAGAGAATTCTCAGGTATGTAGTTTTCCTCACGATGTTGTCCTTCACCGTTAAAGCGAACGATAATTGATAAACAATACACACGTAACTTCAAAAAGACAGAGTGTGTGCTTTGGGTTTGAACACCCGGACATTGTCTCGGCAGACCGTGCCATTCCCAACTAGGCTATCGTCCCTGTAAAAATAATTTATTCAAACATTTTGAAACTAAATAAAATAGATACCATCGGCATACAATATTCAGTTATGCGCGTAAACGTCGCGAGGTTTTTACGACGACTGTTACGGCGCGAAGTTTGCTCGCCTATTGATAGAGCAGTTTTTATTACGACCTGTGGTGGAATGTGTGAAACGTCCTTCGGCCTGACATGGGATTTTATGATTTGTGGATTGGGGCCTAATTCTTAAGTTTATAGACATATTAGGAAATATGATTCGGCGTGTAATCGTGTGCGACTTTACATTACATGTCGTATAGTGAAACCGGAATGTCTCACAGGACATGCTGCGCGTAAAGTAAAAAGATTTTATACGCTATACGCCATTTTATTCCGACATACTTTGTCTATCGCCATCATAATATTACGTCGCTTATGAATTGTTTTGTAACCTGCAATTCAATTTTTAAAGAAGCGTATAGTAGGTCGCCCTCTAGCTAGATGGAGTGACGATTTGCGAAAGATTGCTGGCAGAAACTGAATGCGACTGGCCGAAGACCGGGTAAAATGGACTGTATTAGAGGAGGCCTATGTCCAGCACTGGACCAAAATATGCATTATATTTTATTTCTAGGGCTGCCACTAATAAAATTATTTTTGGTAAATAGATGTATTTTGTTTCAGGATTTTTTTACAATAATGCGGCAGTCAGATGGGATCTAGCTTAGACGACAGGAGAGCCGGTGAGTCTGCTTCCTTACTATAATTACCTAGGTATTTTATTTCCCGAAGGAATAAACTATATTATTTTTATACGTGCCCGCTGGTATCTTGATAAAAATATCTATCTAAGTCCAAATAAATAATGACCTTTCTTTTTAATGTAATAGTCAAATCATTCACACGAGTGTTAGTTCATAATTCTAAAGCACAATACTGTGTTCTGCGGTAAACATTACACTATTGAAAAAGAATCGGCAAGTCAGCGACAAATCACCACAAAGGCGTGTCTGAGAGAGCCGACACTCTACGAAGCCAAAGTTAACGGATTCTCTCTGTCTAAAGCAATGATATTTCCGAGCAATGTAGAATTTTATGGCTATATGTAATATAGCTTTCGCCCATGGCTCCACCCGCGTCAAAAGTTTTTCCGGGATAAAAATCCCGCTTTATATTTTCCCGGGATACAAAGTAGCATATAACACTGAGGGTTAATGTACTTTCCTATTAGTGAAAGAGTTTTCAAAATCAGGTCAGTTGTTCCCGAGATTAGGCCCTACAAACAAACTCACAAACTTTTCCCATTTATAATATTAGTCTAGATTTTAATGTGTTTGTCACGGTGATACATTAGAGACTTGGGTAGGTTGCATTACCTTACGTAATTTTTCTATACGGTAACCAAACCATCACGGCGCGGCGGCAGGGGGCGGCCAGTAAATCAGAACCCTGCACAAAGCGCGACGTTGATGGATCGATCCCATGGGGTACTGATAGTGTTTTAATAAACGATCATTTTTATGGGTTACTAAGGTTTACACGCGGCATTGCTTAGGGGAATATTTTGTTTACAACTGATGGGACAAGCTGTAATGTAGAGTATATAAGTAGATGTAATTCAGTCCACGAGCAGTATAATAAAGAAAATCTAAAACGAAATGTACTGTTTCATCAATACATATATCCACAGCAATTCCTATGTTACAAAACAACGCCTGATAATAATACTGTTGGTAAGTCTCTCATATGTGCAAGTCCGTCTAGGTGGGTACCACCGCAATGTCTATTTCCACCGCCAAGCAGCAGTGTGCATGCAATGTGGTGTTTCGGTTCGAAGGACACTGTAGTCAGTGTAACTATTGGACATAATGAGACTTAACATCTAATATCTCAGGATGATGAGCGCAGTGAAATGCAACACATTACTTTGTAAACTCAAGGTGCTGGATGGTTTTGCTACTGTTTATGGGTGGTCGTATCGCTTAACATCAGGTGAACGGCATGCTCGTCTCGTCATTCAATGCAATAAAAAAAAACTGACACGACTGTCATAAACAATCGCAATACCATCCAGAATTTTGAAATGTATGGGACATACATGATATCAAAATATGTTTCACGAAATGTCTAGTAATTACAATGCAATTAGCAGTCCTTCGAACAACAACAGCAACAGCGCTGGGTGCTACTTGATGCACTTTTAAAATTTATTTTTTTGAATATGAAGGTGACGGAATAGTAAGCTTTGGTTTTGTTGCCTTCATACTAGCATTCGCTCGCGGTTACGTCCGTTCAAGTCCGTTCTAGGATGAAAACCGCATATAGTACTCGGGAATAATGTAGCTTTATATTGAAAGAATGTGAAAGAATATTCCAAAAATAAAAAAATAGGAGCAATTTAAGAGATTACTATTCTAACAATAAATTTAAGTATGGAATAAAGTTGAACTTTTAAAGAAAACATTATGTATGGAATAAAGATAATAAACTTTAAAAGAAACACAAAACGCATTGAATTACACAATACCATCTTTCATAGTAAATGTTATATATCGGTGAAATATAGCCGCAATATTTTCGGATGAAAATTGCAGCGGTAGGATTGTTTTACATCCTATGTAGAACTATTTTGAACCACGTTAGATTTATTAGAGGTAGACAGGGTCGGAACTAGGATTGATGGGGACTAATCACCCACGGAAATCACTAGGAAGAGTTGATATTTGGTAGCAAAGAATCGGATTAGTTTAATGAAACTAAAATTATACACAAAACAATAAGAAATAATAAATCTATTTATTTCTCAACACCATATAGTCCATATAGTCACATAACTATACAGAAAATACATATTATAACTCCTTTGTTAGAAAATGGTGTCTAAACTAGGAAGGGCCTGTAGGCGCAGATCACCTTGCTGTCAATCATACGATTTCGTTACATTTCGTATTATTAACATCCAGGACCGATGTACTGTTACTTTAGAAATAAACATAACTTCCATACCTATATTTTGGGTGTACGTTTTTGAATGATTGATAAATATAACGAAATATATGTCCTTCAGTATAATGTTTGTTAAGATTTTGGGATGTTTTGACAGAAGGTTAGAAGGTTAGAATTAAACGTAAAAACCGATAAGTAGATTCGGTTGCAATTTGGCAGAACAACTCTTCTATCCAGAACAGTGGAATTTTTATTCTGAGAAGATTTCCACGCATGTGAAGCCGCTATAAAAACAAAGTAAATAAGATAATTTAATTGCGACTATTATTAACAAAGAATCTTTTAGATCTATTGTTCCCCAACAATCCTAAATCCAGCCTTGTGGGATTCGCGGGGGACGGCTGGAGGCGGCGGGCGGTGGCGGGGCGACACCGGAACAGCCAATCAATCACCCACTGACATAATGACGTCATCCATTATCAATTATTGACAGTATACAGATCCGATGCCGGCCGACGATTTTCCAAGTTTTATGCCTTGGACTCTAGGGTTGGTAGAGAAAAAAGTTCACTGAGTATAAAAATAATTGCTCGATTTCATTATGTTTGGGTAGGTGGGTGTTTCAAAGAACCTTCTTTTGCTGGGTGCTGGTTAGTAACAAATAAGGTTATGTCTCCATGGTCGCTGGTCTCCACCAAACCCGCTTCTTGTACTATCATGGTGCTTATGTCCAAAATTTTTGTATAAAATACAACACGTTTATTGAGGCGGCTTACACATATTTTTACATGGAAATATATAATATTACATATAACGTAGATTCCGAACATTAATATCAGTATTAAAAGCTTTTCATATGAAATACATCGCTTCAGGTTATAGTTATATTTCCATTAAATTTCACTGGAAAACGATTTTATATTGAACAAGGTTTCTCGCATTTCTACCAGAGTGAAAACCTTTTACTGGAATACAAATTCCAATATGCGACTTTCTCGATAAAACGTATTCTATAGATTAATAATTTATGTGCATCCAGAACTTGGTGACATAATATGTGAAATCAAATCTTTAACTTCTTTTCAATCCACATTCATTTAAAGGTTAACTAATCCAACATGTTGGTAGGTTTGAACTATCACATTTATTTAGGATCGTACGATTTTCCGGTAGTGGCAGCCCTGCAGCGAATCGACTCCATTGATCATACACTCGGAGTGTATTCAAATCCATTCGGCAATTTTGAGTGATGATGTACGGACATATATTACAATCTACGCTTTATTAGTTTATGGGATAGTTGTGAATTGGATGTATTCGCTCTTGGTATATTATTGTATAAGTGTTTAGTTCGTAGTAATTTTTCTCTGGTTTGAAGAACTGATATTTTCTTAATCTATACTAATATTATAAAGAGGAAAGATTTGTATGTAAGTATGTGTGTAACGTATAAACTCAAAACTACTGAACGGATTTCAATGACATTTGGCACACGGGTAGATCATGTCCTGGATTAACACACAGGCTACTTTTTATCCCGGGAAAATATTTTTATCCCGGAAAAACTTTTTCACGCGGGCGAAGCCGCGATCAGAAGTAATTAATATGATAGTTTGTGAAGACGTTTGGATGTTAGTTAGAAGTAAACGCAAACACCGTTGAACGGATTGGGAGAAAATTTGGCACACAGATAGACGATGTTCTGGATAAGCACAAAGGCTATTTTTGTCCAGGTAATATTTTCCTGTGGGAAATAGTAAATATTTTTGGAACGAGGTTCCTTATTTATGTTTTATTTAATAGATGGCGCTGGCGTCCTGCATCTAGCGCTATACATTGTTACAATGGTATAAGGGACGTTATTTTTAGCGTATAAGATCTTTCAGGCGGGCGAAGCTGCGAGGAACAGTATGTCTTCAATAAAATACTTTTAAAATTGCTGATTATACACATACTCCATGCACCCATGCACGCACCCTATTATTTAAATTGTCAGAACTGGCTGAAAGAATATGTCGTCTAATTTCAAATTAAGAACGTAAAATGGCGGGAGCTTTGATAACAGTACGTATTTATTTTTTCTAGTATAAAATAAAGAACACTAAATGGCGGGAATAGCGGTTTCAACCCTGTACCGCTCGCGTGACACGTCCATTGATCATAGTTCAAATATGTTGGTGCAAACAGTAGATCCATGGTAATCTAAAGTCTTACTTTTTGGGAAAGTAAGACTGTGCAATTATTTGCTTAACTATTCCTCACTGATGTTTGCTCGGTTAAAATCTGGCATTAATATAGCATCGATAGCCGTGCTGTAAAATGTATATTTAGATGCTAGACTATGCTTGGGCTCCGTTCATGTAAGTAACTTTCCGGGAATAAAAATACAGCGTTTTTCCCATTTAAAAGCTTATATGTTAATTCAGGAATATGTTTAACTCGATACCAGAAATTAACACAACGCCAACTTGAAAATGTCAACTTTACGGTAGAGACGTTTAAAGAGAAAAATAAGATTACTTTTATATTTCTAGGGATGTCTTAATCATTTTTTGTACTAAGTAGTGGATTTGGTATTGCTTAGAATAACATTATTATATATATATATTTTATTGTTACTTTACGATTTAGAGTGAGTTGGCGGGTTTTACCAAAAACACCGATTAAAATACTCCTTTTCTAAGACAATCCTTTAACATCACATTTAAAAGGTAACATATCAAGGGACTGAAAATCGGAATACACATGGTGAAAATTGGGTGCACAAGTTGCGACTCTGCCTACCACCTCGGGGATAAAAGGCGTGAGTGTGTGTATATGTAGGTGTTGAAAGTCGTGTAACAAAGCGGGGTCAACTCTGGGAATGAGGTGTTAAACACCGCCCCGCAGCCGGCCAGCCCGGGACACGAGACGAGAGCGGACAGCGCAACCACCGTAAACTGTCGGCCGCGATGAATTTAGCTTTACATTTAGTGATATAATTACGGTATTCTATGTATAAAGTTGGTGGATAACCGCCTTTGTCTCCGATGAGGTTGTTAAATGTGCATCTTGTGGACCATGTCATAGAATAGGTGAGCATATCCCGAATTCCAATCTCGAGTGACTCGTGATGTTACAAATCGAAAATCTCACAATAAAAACGCATCGAAATCAGATGATAATTAGCTACCAAGTACGCCGACATATCAATGGGGCGATTTTTATATTATGTAAGTATTTTGGAGAGGATGGATGATAGGAGATTGACAAAGCGGATATATAAGGCGTATGTGGATGGAAAAGCCGGTAGGGGTCGACCGCACCAAACCTTCGAATGTCAGATATCTGACATTCTTCGTAAAGACCAGGTCAAAAGTACCCTGAACCGGCAGAAATGCATGAAAAGATTGATGAATGTGGAGGAAGCTAGAGAAGTATGCTAGAATCGAGCAAAGCTGCAATCCATAGTCTGTACCTACCCATATGGGATAGAGGCGTGATACTATGTATGTATGTAAGTATGTTAGTTTTTTTTTGGTAGGAGAGTTCCTATGTATCCGATCGCTCATCGTTCTGGGATCAGCCTGTGTACAATCCGGTTTCATAAACTATAAAGGTAGTTGACTTTTTTTTTTATTACTTTCATTAAAAATGTATCCCATAAAAAATCTAACGGAAAAATATTTTTCAAAATTGGGGCAATAATTAGTAGTTGTAAAGCTTTGAAATTTGGTGGAAGGGGTAGCAGTAATGTTACACTGTGACGTCACCGAGAGTCGCCAGCCATAACGCTGCATGCGTGCGAAAGAGATAGCGCGATATCCCCTCTACGTCCCCACTTTTGCTTACAACAATATTTCTAATATGAATAACTGCTTTATTTTTCAACCAATTTAGATGCTGATTTCACAAAAAAATGTCTTTTTCGTATTTTTTTCTGTTACATATAAAATAATTTACAAAATTAAACATAGGAAGCTACCCTATTGTATCGAGCGGCGAGGAGTAGTGTCTCGTCAGTCGACATTGCATCTGGAGCCCAATTCGTTTGCCATCACGTGCAATGGGGTCAATTCGCCGTGCTTGTATAAAAAAACCTATACCTTGTAACAGATTGTGAAAACTACTGTGGTACGTGACGGCGAATCGCTTTTCGGGATGAGAGTGTATGTTGGGTTTGCAAGGCCTATGCTAGTTCTGACGACTTCATAATGATTATAATACCTCGACCTTTGATTAATCATATACTTAGATAGAGTGACGCGCTGCAATGAAACTAAAACAAATAGGCCAACTTTTCTAAAGCTAGTATGCATGTCAGCAGTGGCGTGCCTAGTGTTTTGGATGAGGGCAAGCCAAATCAAACCTAAAAAAAATTCGCACCTCCGATACATATAAAATGTGCAACTATAAGAAAGAAAAGCAATATCTAAAAATAAAAATGACTACCCGTACCGGGATTCGAACCGGGGCCTCAAAACAATGTTCGAACCGTGTACACGCAATACAACAACGCCATCGAGTCGACTAGTTTTCAGTATTCAGCCGCCGACCTCTCCGAAATTAGGTACCTTTATTTAAAAATAATTTTGACCCATCGCGACTTCTAAACGAAGTGCTTGTAAAGATAAACTATTTACATAGATTTTACCTGTATCAAGTAATTTTAAAAAAGTCTACAATCATCATTATTACTGTCGACGCACAAGTCTTGTTTAGAAATTTTCAAAATTCGTCACAGCTACTGTACCTATTTAATTGGACGACATAATCAGGTTACAATTCGCTGTTTACCGAAATTATGAAATGAAATGAATGCATTTAACATATGTTTTTGTGAATTGGAATTACTTTTGATAACACTGATTAATTAAATCATTTTACTAGCCAGATGTATGTACCTACCTATTCCAAACACTTGTTTTGTTCGAGAAAAAAATGAAACACCAACAATACAACTTAATAAGTAGTCGTATAACGTATTAGAGCATCCAATAAGACAATAAGTTTTGTTGTATACTGATCTAAATACCTTTTATGATTCTTCAGACACATTTCGCGCTATTCGCCAGCTCGTTAAAAGTTGTTTTTTTCCATCATAACCTAACAAATTTAACTTATTCTCGCCGATAAAAACTTTCACACACTTTAAACTATTACAAGAAATATATTCACTCATCTTTATTGTGCTTAAAAGTTTGAAATAATTCAAAAACCACTTAATAAACACAAATACTTCAAGATGTAGATCGCCGGCTCAATCAAAACAAATAACTGATGTTGCCTAGTTGGAATCAAAATTACACCACAAAATTATTGCTAAAATTGTGAGAAAAACTTATTGATAAATAAAATTATAGTACAATACCTTAAATAAATAAAATCAGATATGTAATTTTAATTATATTATCACTAAAATCTTTACATATTCATGATAAATAAAAAATACACAGTAAAATAAGCAAAATAATGCAACCATATTAGAGGTAATTCTTTTAATTGGCAACCCTGTATTTTATACAGTATCTATGGATGCATTAAGCCTGGATTATTTTCTAGTACTGATTGCTATAGAAACTTACTATAGCTATACGTATGTGGTAGTAGTTTATCCATTAGTGTGAATGAGAAAAATATGGCGGCGAAAAGCCAGGTAAAACCCAACGAGAGAGAGAGTGATGAGTATATTTTGTGCGCATCTAGCTGTTTTGTATTAAATATGAAATGAGTGTACGGCGCGGATGTGGTTGTGTGTGTGTGTAGGTGTAGTGGTGTGTCTTTAGGTGCGCTCGAGGCGAACCGGTTCAGCGAACCGTAGCGCGGGAGTTTTAAAATTTTAAAGAAAATTATTTCGAAGCGTTCTGTTACCGTAAAATGTTGGTTATTGTTTCATATTCGATTTTGAGTACTTAGGTAAATAATTTTAGGGCAAGCCAGGCTTTTCGGCTTCTATGAAAGGACCGCCACTGCATGTCAGCTGTGTCATAGGCTATCGCTGCATCATTCTGCGTATCCTTGTGCACGCATAATGATACCAGATATTACATGGTTTCTATTAAGACGGGGGGAAAATTATATACATGAAAAACACCAAAAAATAATTCACTGTAACTCATTTAGTGGGGAACAATTCGCCTCTATTTTTTTCGACGCGTTTGAAACGTTCAGTGTCTATCTAGGTATATATTAATCAAAGACCTCGACATTCCAAATTATATTTACTCACTATATTATCATCATCAGCAGCCACATGAAGTCCACCGCTGAACATAGGCCTCCTCTAAAGATTTCCAGACGGACATGTAAAAAGCGGCCTGCATCCTGCATCCATGAATTCACAATATACTATTCACTGTAGAATTCGAATACATACTAAATACAAATGAAATATCTTATAGAAGATTTATGGCAGGATCTTGGGGAGGTCTTTGCACAACATTAGGACCTTGAAATTAAATGAAATCCTCCTAGCCGATTTCGGCCACGGCGGCCAATCTCAACGGAGGTCAGCCAGGTACGCAGGAGATATTATAGTGCACAAGTGTGTGTGCAATACACAGGTGCACTCGCTATTCCTTCACTCTCATAGTCCGGTGAGACGGCAATCCGACATGACCGGAGAGGGATCACGCGCAGGACCAACGGCTTTACATGCTTTCCGAGGCACATTAGGACATTATAGGCTTATACAATACAAACTGCCTCGGTGGCGTAGTTGTATTACGGTACGTCTGCAATGCTGAGGTCTCGGGTTTGATCTCCGGGTCGGGCAAAGTGATATTGGGTTTTCTACTCACTATCAGCCCGGAACATATTATAGCCCGATATGGAGATAGGCTCACCCTTTATCACATTATGGGACGAAATACACACGGAGAAAATTGGGTGTGCACTAGTTGCGCCTCTGCCTACCCCTACGGGGATAAAAGGCGTTAGTGTTATGTATGTATGTACAATACAACACAGTATAGAATTAGGTCAGTGTATGAATTTTTATATTTGAGATTTAATTAGTATATTTTTCTATATCAAAAAAGAATATATCCAACCCCATATTCTACCCTGATTTTACTTAGAACCGTTAAAAATGTCTCAAAGTGCTTCTAACGATGAACAGGCGGTTTGTGTGCCTCTTTGTCTTCTTGATTAATGTTTCAAGATCATTCCTCTGTACCAGTGGCGTGCCTAGTGTTTTGGATGAGGGCAAGCCAAAGCAGACCTAAAAAAAAATTCGCACCTCCGATACATATAAAATGTGCAACTATAAGAAAGAAAAGCAATATCTAAAAATAAAAATGACTACCCGTACCGGGATTCGATCCAGGGCCTCAAAACAATGTTCGAGCCGTGTACGCAATACAACTACGCCATCGAGTCGACTAGTTACCTTTTCGAAATTAGGTACCTTTATTTAAAAACGATTTTGACCCATCGCGACATCTAAACGAAGTTCTTGTAAAGATAACTATTTACATAGATTTTATCTGTATCAAGTAATTTTAAAAAAAGTAAAAACTACAATCATCATTATTACTGTCGACGCACAAGTTTTGTTTAGAAATTTTCAAATTTCGTCACAGCTACTGTATCTATTTAATTGGACGAGATAATCAGGTTACAATTCGCTGTTTACCGAAATTATGAAATGAAATGAATGCATTTAACATATGTTTTTGTGAATTGGAATTACTTTTGATAACACTGATTAATTATATCATTTTACTAGCCAGATGTATGTACCTACCTATTCCAAACAATTGTTTTGTTCGAGAAAAATATGAAACACCAACAATACAACTTAATACGTAGTCGTATAACGTATTAGAGCATCCAATAAGACAATAAGTTTTGTTGTATACTGATCTAAATACCTTTTATGATTCTTCAGACACATTTCGCGCCATTCGCCAGCTCGTTAAAAGTTGTTTTTTCCATCATAACCTAACAAATTTAACTTATTCTCGCCGATAAAAACTTTCACTCACTTTAAACTATTACAAGAAATATATTCACTCATCTTTATTGTGCTTAAAAGTTTAAAATAACTCAAAAACCACTTAATAAACACAAATACTTCACAATGTAGATCGCCGGCACAATCAAAACAAATAACTGATGTTGCCTAGTTGGAATCAAAATTACACCACAAAATTAATGCTAAAATTGTGAGAAAAACTTATCGATAAATAAAATTATAGTACAATACCTTAAATAATTATAATCAGATATGTAATTTTAATTATGTTATCACTAAAATCTTTACATATTCATGATAAATAAAAATACACATTAAAATAAGCAAATTAATGGAACCATATTAGAGGTAATTCGTTTAATTGGCAACCCTGTATTTTATACAGTATCTATGAATGCATTAAGCCTGGATTATTTTCTAGTACTGATTGCTATAGAAACTTACTATAGCTATACGTATGTGGTATCAGTTTATCCATTAGTGTGAATGAGAAAAATATGGCGGCGAAAAGCCAGGTAAAACCCAACGAGAGAGAGAGTGATAAGTATATTTTGTGCGCATCTAGCTGTTTTGTATAAAATATGAAATGAGTGTACGGCGCGGATGTGGTTGTGTGTGTGTAGGTGTAGTGGTGTGTCTTTAGGTGCGCTCGAGGCGAACCGGTTCAGCGAACCGTAGCGCGGGAATTTTAAAATTTTAAAGAAAATTATTTCGAAGCGTTTTGTTACCGTAAAATGTTGGTTATTGTTTCATATTCGATTTTGAGTACTTAGGTAAATAATTTTAGGGCAAGCCAGGCTTTTCGGCTTCTATGAAAGGACCGCCACTGCTCTGTACTATCACGTACACTGCGGACTTGGCGTCTGTGCCGACATAGCGATTGCGACTGGATTGTTGCAAGTTTTGTGATATTTACAGTTTATTTGGAAATGTAATAAATGTAATGTAATAAGCTGAGGCTTCGATTCTTGTTCGGAGATGAATATTTACGTGATCTGTAGGTATTTATATAGAGACAAAGTTTGCGAGATCCCCAATTATTTCTTTTTATCTTGGATTATGTTAGACTGAAATCTCATGTAGTTGTTGATATTCGCGACTATCTTAGCATAGGACTAGAACTACATGCAATGCAGAGTTTACCCTAATTTTTATAAAAAATATTGTAATATTTAACATATTTCTGATGTTTATGAACATAGTGCAATCCCACGCATTTTTTTGTAATTTAATAATAATAAGAAAAAAGAAACAGAAAACCTGACTCACCTCACTCAACTTACTGTTCATCGCTAGCTCAAGCCTTAACAACATTAATTCATTTTAACACTTAACTTTAGATATCTCCTAAACTTTACGAGTTACAATAATGTGACAAGTCCATAGCATGGTGGTTGCACTATACCGAACAAAACATGTTTACAGCGGTGGAAAACTTCAACGTACATTTAAATGTAACGTTAAGCTTCTGCGAAGGTATTTTAAAAGCGACGGTAATTTCACAAAACTCATGTATATTTTGTTTTTGTGTTTGAATACGCTAATTTGTAGAACTACTGCGTTCCTGAAATTTCTTTTATTAATAGGAAGCAAAGAGTTCTAAGATTATATAGAGCGGTCTTTGGGAAAATTGTCATACAAAAATTTTGAGCCTGTTCGTCAGTAACTCAATACCATGAAATAACAAAATACCTATGTAAAATTCATTAGAACATACTTTGACATGGTCGTAATGCGTTTATTGGCATATTTCCTTCCAAAATATTGTTTTCTTTACAAAATTTAAGCATACCGAGACGTTTTGTTACACGGACATATCAGATAAGACAGCGACTTATTACCAATTGGTAATAACTTTTTGAACGAAAAATTTGGTCCTGATGTCTGGTCTATAACTATACTGTTTAATTTCTTTAATAGGAAGCTACCTAAGTCTACCAACACACACTAAGACAGCTCAGTGGGACAGTATATATATATTTTTTTTATAGCATTGACGAGACGAGCATGCCGTTCGCCTGATGGTAAGCGATACGACCCATAAACAATAGCAACACCATCCAGCACCTTGAGTTACAAAGTACTGTGTGGCATTCCACTGCGCTCGTCATCCTGAGACATAAGATGTTAAGTCTCATTATGTCCAGTAGTTATACTGGCTACAATGTCCTTCAAACCGAAACACAACAGTGCATTCAACTCACTCAACAAGAGCATTATCTGAGAGAAAATGAAGACATTGTCATGGTATAAATTTATTATCTCTGTTTGTATATCTACTTAGTCGTATATCCATCTATTTATATGTATATATTTATACTATACTTGTATGTATTTATTAAATAGTTAATCATATACTTCGTACACCTTATGCTGCCCCATATTATCTTTCCGTTTTCTCTCATGTCCATCCCATGGTTGTCTGTAAGAGATTGCCTTGTGCGATAAGACCGCCATTTGTACTTTTTTTCTCTTCTTGTTTTTTATGATTTATGTCTCTGGTGTACAATTAAGTGTAAATAAATAAATAAACAGTGCATGTACACTGTTGCTTGGCAGTAGAAATAGACATTGCGGTGGTACCCACCCAGACGGCCTCTTACATAATGAGAGACCTACCACCAGTAGTACTTAGTAGTATATAATACAGGGCTGGTATCTTACTAATATTATAAATGCGAAAGTTTGTGAAAATGTGTGGATGTTTGTTAGAAGTAAACGCAGAAACTACTGAACGGATTTGGATACAATTTGGTACAAACGTAGATCATTTCCTGGATTATACATAGGCTACTTTTTATCTCGGTAATTTGCTCCCATGGGAAATAATGGATATTTTTTTTATCTGATTCTTTAACCAGATTACACTGACGTCGTACTGTGTTTTAGGGACTTTAGTAGCGGGAAAGGCTTTTAACGCGGGCGAAGCCGCGAGCAACACCTAGTTATTAATAAAAAGTTACATACTGAATGATATAGGCTACTTCTTTATATATGTTTAGAGATCCTACTGCATCTGATAACACCCAGTCAGAGATGTGAGCAAAACGTATTTCTCCTAAAATTGTAACTCCACGCCCAATAAACATTACTTTTACTGACGCCTGTCGTGAATGATAAACACCCAAACTAATATGCCGGCCAACTAAGCCGGCACTGTCCAGCGTGCACTAATTTGCCGACCATTCCGAAGACAATGGCGCGGATTAGCCGGAATGCAGCCCTACGATAAAGCTTCCTGTTTAATTACTTTGTTGTGTTTGGGTTTTGGTGTGTGTTTTTTTATTTGCATCATAGGATACGTATTGTCTATTAGGGGAAACTATAGGTTATTTATAGAGTGTTGAATGGTAGGTTAGGGACCGTTTAAAACCGCGTTATAAATGGTGCATATTAGTTACCTTGACCGGGATGTGACCATGTTCTAATAAAATGAACATGTATAGATTCTCTTTATATGAGAAAGGGAGCGGCAGCTCTGTCAGTACGGTTAGTTCGCGCGACGGTGATGAAAGAAAGAAGAAAGAAGTTGATGTCTATTTCTACCGCCAAGCAGTAGTGCAGTTGCTGTTGTGTTCCGGTTTGAAGGACATTGTAGCCAGCGTAATTACTGGGCATTATGAGACTGTCTCAGAGTGACGAGCGTAGTGGAGTACCACGCAGTACTTTGTAATTCAGAGTTCTGTGCAGCGTTGCTACTGTTTATAGGCAGTCGTATCGCTTATCAGGCGAGCGGCATGCTCGTCTCGTCATTCAGTAGCAATAAAAGAAAAAAAAACTTACTACCACGAGACCCCCATGGTAACTGATTGATTGATTTTTGATTGTATTTAAATTTTTATTATTCATGGTTTAAGAGGATATTTATGGTATAACTATAAAAAGAGTACTCACCCAGGTAGTAGAGAATAAAAGTCATGAGGTCAGAAAAGATAGAGATTATACAGAATTTCAAATCTCTATTTGAAATGTAGTATTAATACATGCAGTAGTCGATCCAGCGTTTGCCCACTCTGGCCGTGGGATATTAATTAAGCCATTCGCCGTGCTCAGCAATACCAACTTGTGGCTTATAAAGATAATTGTAAAGGTTTTTAATATAAGTTGGATTGTGTCTGCAAATAGCGACGATAGTCTAGTTGGGAGTGGAATGGACTGCCGAGACGAATGTTTGCAGGTTCAAAACTCAAGGGCACGCACCTCTGAATGTTATAAAAATATATGAAGGTATTCTTTGTTAATAATTAAAAACCTGCGTGCCTGAGAAGACCTGTATAAGAATTTCGTAGGTATGTGAAGTCTGCCAACCCGAACTAGGCCAGCGTGGCAGACTAAGGCCTAAACCCTCTCAGTTGTAGAGGAGGCCCGAGCTCAGCAGTGGGCAGCATATAATACAGGGCTGATTGCATTGCATTATTCTATGACACATCCTTTTATAGCAGAAACCACGAGCGGAGTCGCGAGAAAACTAAATGTTGAGGGTTATGAAGCCCCTTGAATTTGTGTACGTGGAAAGTCAAAAGAGAATTATTGTTTTATTCATATGACACGGCGTATTGAAAGCGCGGTCACCGGACACTCCGAAGCTCATACACAAGCTATTTTTGTATGCCCTTCGGGTGAAAAAAATCGTATGCTCACTGTACGTTTTTAGTTGGCTTTGAAGTTATTGAAATTTCGGCTTTGAGAGCACTGTTTGCGCATACCTCGATATTTTTTGGGCGTAAATAAATATTGTGTGGGGCAGTGTGTTTCGTTGCAATTGTATCTTCGTAATTCGTATCGTAACAGTATCGTGAAAACTTAGTGAACTGTAACTTAATTGTCATCATTTCGTTACGAAGAAACTTAAATATTACATCTTAAAGAATATTTTAACGTTTACAGATCTAACCATTTCGTTTGATTTTACTAAACTTATCTTGTCTTAACCCAGAAAAAACGAGCCGAAACGAAGCGACTCCGTAATTATGTTACTCAAAGGCTACTTATATGCAACGCCTATTTACACGGTCCGGAAAAACTGGCAAAAAAACCGCGCGGCAAGTTTGCGCGGCGGCAAACTTGGCCACGCTTTGTGCCTTATTTTAGTTCGTCGGCAAGCTTAATAATAGCCGCAAGTTTTAATGGACGCATGGAATTTGTTTTAATCATCGAAACTTGGATTTGTGGAAAATATATAATGAAAGGACTTGGTCACTTGTAAGCGCCACGTGTCGGGAAGTACCAGAAGTTTTATAGGATGCTGGTGCAGTACTCGCGACTGCAATGTTAATCAGTGTTGATTCAATTGTATGCCTTATGAGACTATATGATGTAGCGATTATAGATATCAGCCACTGACTATCTCGACCATTTCCATCCTATCATCATCAGGCCACATGACGTCCACTGCTGAACATAGGCCTCTCCCAAAGATTTCCAGACGGACCTGTTAAAAGCAGCCTGCATCCAGTGTGTTCCTGCGACTTTTATCAAAACCTTTACCTTTATTTCTATCCTACGAAAAGTGGCAATTGGGTCACAAAGTAATGCATGGCGCTGAACTGTTCATGTCATTGAGACTCATGTAAAGTCGCATAAAATCCAAGGAGCATAGTCTTTGTATTGTGTTTCATTTAAGGAACGTGAGTCTTTAGTTTATTTGTTATAGTTAATTCTTATTTAAACGCGTTTCCTAGCATTTTTTATAAGCAAAGAGCGCGTTCCATGTTTTTTATTCTAGACTTCATTAGCCTAAAGTGCGATGCATAGTACTTCCTTTATATGTTAAAATGGTGCAATGAACCATCTAAAATTTGGTTATAAACACATCAACAATTTCGTAATACCTATTTTTTTCAAAAATACACATGGAAATCAATAATACAGTTGGATATTTGGCAACAAACGCTATTCGTGCTACCGTAAAGGTTTCAAGTGTCAGACACACATGCTCCGGTCTAGCCGGCCAAAGCTAGGTACACACTTCCCGATAGCCCGGATCAACCGGTAAGCTGGTTGTCAGTTTTAGCACGGACGTTTTTGCAATTGTTCAATTAAATAGGATTTTACGGATTAGTCGGCTGCCTTTTATGCTAATTGCCGATTTTTGGAATTAAAGATAGATCAAGGCTTTTTATTGATCTCTATTAGTATTTCTTAGTTTGTCGGTATTTAAAATAGGCGAGTTAAGTATAGGAATAAAACTTGGTGTGTATTTTAATGGAGAATTTCTTTTCACCTGCCGTTATCCCACTACAATCGTGGGGTTGGCGCAAATACTTTCCGTATTTGGTTGTAAAATGGATTTGGCTTAATTTTGGGGACTTTACACTTGCCTGGTATCACCCCCCCTGGGAACTTAGTTCCAGATAAATCGTGTTAGACAAACCCACATAAAGTGTTGTCTGACCAAGGTTTCGGGACTTGCCACAAAGGCGGGACCTGTCAGTCAGTCGCCTCTACATTATGCTACAAGAAGACCATGGAAACGTGGAAATAAAACCATGGTACTACATCCTTATGCGACTAATCTCGTTTTATTCTGGACGTTGTCACTTAGAGTTTACTCGAAAATATAATTATTATAACTATTTTAAAGGTAAATTGGTTTTGTTATATATCAACGGGTAAATTAAAATATTTTGCCTATTTTCCAACTTATAAAAAGATCCGCTTTTTATTATTCAAGAAATGCAAATATGCTTTAAATGAGAGCGATTCAAATTAAGTGTTGGTGGCAGACAATGGATTTAATTAAAAACTATTTCGGTATTCAGACATCAGAAAACTTACTCAAATATCCATCAAGATAAAGTAAATTAAATTCAATTAAAATTCTCAAATACCTTTTACTGATTATCCTATACAGACTTGAAGATTTTTCAAGCGTTTTAAAACTGGGTAAGAACTAAAAATCGATTAGATTGTTTCGTAACACCTTTACCGTACAAAGAGTAACCTAGAGAAAAAATGAGAACAATACGCCGAAATTAGTGTCTTATGGTATATACTATATACCGATACAATTATATTTCTAATAGCATAGTGGGCAAACCGGCAAGCGAGTATTATATTAAAAGATCTTTACTGTTCTTTAAGGCTCACAATTTTAGAATTATTATCCATGTACTGCTGGCTCTTAATGGAACACGGAGCGAAAGGCAGACGGTTGTGTTTGTGTGAAGATTATATATAAGCCTTGCAATAGAAAAGTATGTCTACCCACAAATCAATGTTGGCTATTAATTTTGTGTTATCCTGTAAGTTATGTAATTTTATCGTTAGATTTCAAGAGTAACTATGGTAGATGGTGATAGGGACCGACGTACATAAGGAGTTTAAATCTGCCATAGTGGCCTATGTAAGTGTGTCACGTTTCGGGATCAGTTAGTGCATATCCGGTTCCATCAAGCCGGCATAACTGTGTTGACTGGCGATGGATAATCATTTCTCGTCAGTCAAAACTTTCTAGACCTCACAGCATCTGGTGCAGTGGGTCATGTAAATAAAATAAAATAAATAAAATAAAATAGCCTTTTATTTGCTACTACATTTTTACAAACTAATTTAAACTAAATATTATAAAATAAATAAAATGTGTTATGTAATAGTCGCCTCTGCGGCGTAGGCCTCTCCTAAACCTTTCCATACATCTCTTTCCTGTGTCTTACGTATCCAATGAGATCCACATCTGTGAACAAAAATGTCTCTCCATCTGGTCAGTGGGTCATGTAGTGCTTGTATATTAAAAAAAAAAGTCTACCACACATAGTTTTCTTAATTAAGAGGCTAAAGTTAACAGAGCTAAAAATAACCCTGATAACATTCTACTCTTTTTTTTAATGTCATTGAATGACGAGACGAGCATGCCGTTTGCCTGATGGTAAATGATACGACTACCCATAAACAGTAGCAACACCATCCAGCACCTTGAGTTACAAATACTGTGTGGCATTCCACTGCGCTCGTCATCATGAGACATAAGATGTTAAGTCTCATTATGTCCAGTAGTTACACTGGCTACAATGTCCTTCAAACCGAAACACAACAGTGCATGCACACTGATGCTTGGCGGTAGAAATAGACATTGCGGTGGTACCCATCCAGACGGACTCTTACATATGAGAGACCTACCACCAGTAAAATTCCAGCCTCGTTACCCTGTCGGGATAAAAATTTATCTCGCTATCTGCACGCGCCCTAAACTTTGTCATGTGTTACATTATTGAGTGCTGCACGTACCACGTCACCTGCGATGCGCTGAGCAAATTTTATACAGCATGGACACGACCTCTTCCCTCCATATTACTTTACTGCCGCCCGTGTAAAACGGGAATTTATTAACGTGGAGTAAAATGAATAAATTAGAGAAAATATACGTTTTCTACTTTGTATTTTCTTTGAAATTGTTATATACTTTGTCGAGGAATGAGTATTTGTTAGTAACTAGATTTTTTGGTTTCCTGATTCTTGAAATAGATATAGGTCGTTGAGTTAATTGTTATCAAATAGTAACTATGTCGAACCAGGATAATAAATAGACTATTTTCAAGCTTCTGTTTCTTTACTCTTATTCTTATATTTACTACTAGCTTTTGCCCGCGGCTCCGCCCGCGTGAATGAGTTTTCCCGGTATAAAAGTCCCGCTTAAAATGTAGCTTACATGACACGTTCGTAGATTTACCATAGCAGCGCCATCTATTGATTAGTTACTCAACCCAGTCGAAAGGTATCGACGTCTGTTAGAATCATTCATAGCAGCGCCATCTATTGATTACTTACTCAACCCAGTCGAAAGGTATCGACATCTGTTAGAATCATTTGGAGTTAAGATAATTGTGACTGTCAAATAATAACAGACAAATAATTAACAATAAATTAAAATTGAGACTATAATTTGAGATTTAAACTATCCTATCTCTCAAGTTGGATCGAACTGCACATGGTGTGCGAATTTTATTATAATCGGTTAAGTGGTTTAGGAGTCCATTGAGGACAAACATTGTGACACGAGATTTATATATATTAAGATAACACAGTCTCCCCAGCTAATGTGCCAGTTACCAACCCGGTCGGGGTAAAACTATTGCACTCGTCCTTATATCCAAACCTTACATTATTGAGCGCACGTACGGCGTCACCTGCGATGCATGTACACGAGCCTTAACGGCACCTTAGCGCCATTTGTAAAATTTTAAATACATAGCATCACGCCTTTTTCTCTTTTCAAGGGTGGGCAGAGGTTTAACAATACCCACGTTTCGCCCGCTATGTTTGGCCTTATGTAAAAAGGACTTATTGCCGTTTACTGGACACAGTTACAGACTCTTGAAGGATACTGAACAGAAAACCTAACAAAAAGTCTTCAAGATAAGAATAGTAAAATTTTTGTAATAAAATAAAAACTCTAGCGCAAATTAAATCTAGATCACTAAAGAGATCACTGATAAGCGCCACGACCGTCCCAACAGTAGCAACACCCCCAGGAACTTTGAGTACAATGTACTGTGTGGCACTGCATTACGCTCGTCTAATGAGGCATAAGAACTCATATTTCATGCTCATGAGGGCTACGAAGCCCATTACGTACTTGTGTTTGAGGAAAAGCCTGTTTTGTCGTTTACTTGTTTATTTTTTTATGTGAGGTCTTTCACTTTTTGTATTTGGCAAAAGAAACCGGTCACTTGATGTAGTGACCACTACCGCACTGGTATAGTGTCAGGAAAACTAAGAATGCGTTGCTTATGAGTTGTGACTGCTTATCACATACTGGGGCGGAATTGCTGATAGTAGGATATATTTATTTATTTAACACGTTGTACAAAGGTATAGTACAGGCGGACTTAATGCCTAAGAGCATTTTCTCCCAGTCGACCTTAAGTTCGTGCAGAGAGACGGAGGCAGGTGTATATTATACATAATGAAAAATACAAATGACAATAAAATACATTATTAATTATTAAACATAATACCTATATGTATACTTACATATTTCGTACCCGTCTGGATAGTGACCACCGTACTGTGGGTAACACCGCGGGTGTTAAACCCGCTATAGTGGCCCACGTAAGTGTGTCGCATTCCGGGGTCAGCTTGTGTATATCCGGTTCAAACATATGATTATTGCTCGTCAGTCAATACTCTCTGGACCTCTTTCCGCTTACCATCAGGCGCAGGAAGGCTATTTTGCCGTCCTATTATAAAAAAACACTAACTATAGGTGTATTGATTACATTTCTACCCACCTCTTCAGTGGTACTGGCCTTATATTTGAAACACCGTAAAACTCTCAGCTGTCGATAAAAATCCATAATAAATTTATTATGATGAAGCTTGAATGTTAATTACGAATGCCCATTAGCAAGTTATGATTTTAAGGATGCTCTTCTTTCTTGATATTTTGTAGAAAGGTGACGTAAAATGAAAAATTGAAATATCGTATTTTTAGGACGGAAATGTGACATACTCTTCCAGATGGTAAGTTTTTTTTAATTATTTTTTTATGGCATTGAATGACCAGACGACCATGCCATTCGCCTAATGGTAAGCGATACGACCACCCATAAACAGTAGCAACACCATCCAGCACCGTGAGTTACAAAATACTGTGTGGCATTCCACTGCGCACGTCATCCTGAGACATAAGATGTTAAGTCTCATTATGTCCAATAGCTATATTGGCTACAATGTCCTTCAAACCGAAACACAGCAGTGCATGAACACTGCTACTTGGCGGTAGAAATAGACATTGCGGTGGTACCCACCCAGACGGACTCTCACCTTCCACCAGTAAAAAAGTTCATTACTCGGCAGTAAACATACCTTATATTACACATAATTATAGCTATAGATAGATAAATTACTAATAAGTCAGTATGAAATTGACTTAGAAAGAGATATTAGGTTTGTTTTGAGTTTGTAGAGCGTCGTCTCTATCACTCACATTTAGGTGACGTCGTCGCTGACTTGACGGTTCTCTTTCTACTGTTACAAAATATCGACAAATGTAAGATGTGTCAACACTACTCGTCGGAGCAAGACTCTATGGTGTGGCGGGTTTCACGATGGTACAAAATGTATCACCGTTTTTTACACAGAACTCCATATTTAAGACATTGAAATAAAACTAATTTACGGATTTTAAATTTATATTTTCTTCCCACGTTTTCTTCCATATTTAAGGTCTACCGATTTAGGCCCGCTATCTTACCTTGGGAGATGAATGATCAGGCTTATTAAAGAGTGAGAGAAGTAGTTTCAGTGCCTACCCTATAAGAGATAACGGTGTGAGCATATATAAAATACTTATAAAAAGACGCACGCAATTTATCACGAGCAAAAATATGTGATGCAAATTATATGTGAATAATAACAGAATGGACATAGTTTTTTATAGCTAATAAAAAGAAATTTATAGCTATGCATAAATCCTAGACTTTGTTGTGTCACCCCCGACATTTGTGCCCACGACGACGATAATTTTTCCAGGCGAAATTAACCGTGGAAATTGACGAGGAATATGCCTTTTAATAAAGTAAAATATAATGCTCCATTTAGCATTTAATGTAAAAGAAAGAAAGTTCAAATATAAAGGTAGTGATGCCAGTGTTTACTGGAAAACGGTAGATACAAATCTAGAGAAGACAGAAATTAAAAAATATGCTCAAAAATACATTTGTGGAATACAGAAAAACCCAGTCACAATGTTTTTGGCTCGACCCGGTTCGAACTCAGGACCTCAGCGCGCAAATCGAACTTGTAACGCGTACGCAATAAAACTACACCACCGAGGCAGTATTGGGCATAGCGAGTATATAATTTTCTCATTTTTTTTTCTCGGGACGAATAGCTCCCGGCTGATGCCAGGCCCTTAGGTGGTTGCCTAATTTGCATTTAGACCAAACCGGCCATGGTGGAATATTATGTAACGGGTGGAAGCAGTGTCATATAACAGATAAATGAAGCATGAGTTCCGACGTCACTGTTGTCATAGTGCGGGCGCGAGAGGGAGATATCACTATGTACCCGTTTACCCATACAAATATATTTTATATACCAAATACTGCCTTTCAGATTCAAATTATTTCCTACCTTTCTAAATGAGTCTATGAAATATACATATATAATATCTGTCTGTCTGGGTGGGTACCACCGCAATGTACTGGTGGTAGGTCTCTCATATGTAAGAGTCTGTCTGGGTGGGTACCACCGCAATGTCTATTTCTACCGCCAAGTAGCAGTGTGCATGCACTGTTGTGTTTCGGTTTGAAGGACATTGTAGCCAGTGTAACTACAGGACATAGTGAGACTTAACATCTTATGTCTCAGGATGACGAGCGCAGTGGAATACCGCACAGTACTTTGTAACTCAAGGTGCTGGATGGTGTTGCTACTGTTTATGGGTGGTCGTATCGCTTACCATCAGGCGAACGGCATGCTCGTCTCGTCATTCAATGCAATAAAAAAATTACTCATGAGAATACAAGAAATTGTGTCATTACATCCAAGATCCAAACCCACAAAGGCTTGTAAAACAATGGTCGTGCACAACGTCGTGTCTAATCAAAATGCACACAGGCCCGTCTCCACCCAGCCTAGTGCATTGGGCTCTGCCGTGAATTCCGAATGGGCTTAGAAGTGGAATTTTTCATTGCATCACGGCAGTCCGCGTCATATTTAACTCGCTTCAAAAAGATATTTCGTTTTGGCCTTTTTAAGTGCATCTGGTAACATAGTTCAAATAAAATGTGGATTGAGGATCCCTTGACGGTCCAAAATGTATGCTTGTGTTACATCTAGTGTATAGGTTAATTAAATACAACTTTTAAGAACGAAATACCTTGGGATCGAAATGTGGCCCTTGTCGATCGCTAAAATTATGCCTGTCTTATGAGATATATTTATCAGTTGATGAACGGGACTCATCGGAATTACCCAATATGGCGGTTTTTTTATAACGTGTGTACTCACGATCTATTCATTCCCATAGAATATGGCAGCTTCTAATAATAAGGGTTTAAGGTTTAAATTCGATTTGGTCGTGTTTCAAAAAGATTTTCGCAAAGGGCACTAGGGTAAAAATAGCACAGTGGTGTGTTAATGTCAAACGCGACATATTGTTGATCGACAGAAGCCGAGAGCGTATTACAGTGTCACAAACAGCGACAGAGGTCTAAAGGTCACCAGAGCGGTTTATCGAGATCGACTAAAATAGAATTGAGTCGTATCTGGAGATGTGAAATCGTTTCTTTAGACTCAAAAGACTTGACAAAAAGGTTTTTATTGAGTGTATAGGTAGCTGCTTTGTCTATTTATGAACAGTCATGTGCCAGTACTGTTTAAAGGACACTGTAGACAGTTAAGTCATTATTGTATACTAATAAATTCCCCCCTTCCCTTCGGACCTCGTTCACGAGCAGTCGTCTTTAGCCCTGTTACAAATCAAAATTAGAAAAATTTAAATTTAATTTTCAATAAATAAATCCACACAAAAATAGGAGTGCATAACAGTGAGAAAGTACCTTTTTAAAACAAACTGTGCATGTCTCGCGCCTGGTACTCAAGAAGCATCCAACTTATGCAAGCTCCGCCCAACGGCGACGAAGAAAAATATAAGTAACTGGTCATCCTTTGCACTCTAAGTCTAAGTCAAATTGTGCATGTTTTGGCGCCTGGTACTTTAGCAGCTATCAACATCAGCAAGCTCCGCCCAACGGTGAGGAACAAGAATATAGATAGGCAAGTTAATTTGCTTTCCTTTGCTAACACACTTAATAAACGGTGAGCATAGGTTAAATTCCAGATACAGTTTGTATTTCCTGACACAAAGTACCAGGCAAACAGCTCGAAATAACAATACTTTAATTTCTTAAATAATTACGCACAAAGAGACAAAGACAATCTTTGAAGAGGTCAAGTTAAAATTGAGGGACAAAAATTTTGTACCAAATTGTCGATAGCGACCAGTTAAGCGAGCCCCCTATCCAAGGTCCATTGTTTGTATTGTGCGACATCTTTTTAATTTCTGCTGCCCTGGTACACTGTATCTGAAGCATGCCCCTGAGACGCTCCCCACCAAACTTGCGCACACCCAACAGTCCAACTATGCCAAACTATTCGGATACTACATCACAGACACGTGAAAAGATTCCTGCAGATTTACAAGTAAATGATCCTAATTCTGCAATAATGAACGTGACCGAACGCAAGAAAAGGAAACCGATTCAGGACAGTGAGGTTACAGTTATGGCAAGGATGCAACAATTATTTGAATCCCTGTCCGCGGAACAAAATAAACGGTCTGAGGATCTTCAGAGGTCTGTTTTCGACATTCAGGAGCAAAATAGTATGCTTTCAAAGGCGGTTGAACTTTTCTCTAGCAAATATGATGAATTTTTATCTCGTATTGAATCCTTAGAAACGGAGAGAAAAATTGACAAAAAATATATATGCATGCTCGAGGAAAAAATTGATTCTTTGGAACGTAAGACTCGCTCATCTGGTCTCGAATTCCGTAACATCCCAAAAACAAATTCAGTGAAGTCCGAAACTAAGGAAGAACTATCCAAACTAATTGTAGAAATGGGCAAATCAATCAATTTAGATATTATTGACTCGGATATCAAGGATATTTACAGAGTTTCTGCTAAAGACTCCTCCAAACCTGTGATCGTTGAACTTGCTTCCGTGATAAAGAAGGAAAAAATTTTGAGAGCCATTAAATCTTTTAATAAAAGCAAGAACAAAGGTGAAAAATTAAATACTACACATTTTAAATTGAGCGGTCCTGCCAAACCTGTTTTTGTTGCTGAAACTCTTACTCAAAAATCACAGAAATTATTTTTTATGGCCCGTACATTTCAAAAAGGACATGGATTTGCATATTGTTGGACTTCGCGTGGTGTGGTTTATCTTCGGAAGTCTGAAAATTGTCCACAAATTAGAATTGATAATGAAACTGATTTGGAGAGGTTAAAACAAACTTTATGACTAATGATATGTTTATTAGCATTAAGTAAGAGTTTCTATTATTCTAAGAGTTTTTATAGTTTTGTTAATCCCTATTTATTAGCAAAAAAACATTGTTATTTAGAATTGTTTTCCATTTCTAATTTACTCTACACACAAACAACACTATTAATTATGATTGCCTACAAAACCAATGATTCTATTTGCCTTATGCTTCTTACAGCGATATCTTCGGATATCCATTATTTCCTGGTCGTATATATTAGATTTATTTTGAATTCGATAACTTAAATGATTTTATTGATGATATTGATAGTATTGGGCCTACTAACAGCTTTACATGTGAGGTAGAGCAATGTCATACTTATTTTTACAACAAACCCTCTTTTCTCACCGTGCTTACACATAATATACGTAGCATTAACCTTAACCTACCTGAACTTGAAATATTCCTCGCAAGATTAAAAATCAACGTAGATATACTTATATTAACCGAGTGCTGGTTATCACATGCACCAATCATTCCAGTAATGCAGGGCTATCAATCATTTTCTACCAGTAATAACCCACTGCAAAATGACGGTGTTGTAGTTTATATTAGGACTGATATAAAGTCTACTGTTGTAGAGCCATTATTTCTTGATGCAAATTCGTTACTCATCAAAATTGGATCCGATACAGCAATTCTCGCTCTATATCGATCTCCTTCGTACGCTAATATTGATAAATTCCTGCACTCTTTAGATCAAAATCTACATAATTTGAGCGGATTTGATAGTGTTGCTGTGATTGGAGACATAAATATTGCTATTAATTCAGATAAATCTCATAGATGTGCAGATCAGTACTTAAATCTAGCTGCATCGCATTCTCTATTACCTGCACATAGTTTTATAACTCGCGATGCTAGTGGGACCTGCCTAGATCATGTGTTACTAAAATCAAAATATATAACGACTACCATAGTTATCCGGACGACTATTACAGATCATAATCCGGTATTGCTATCTATCCACAAGAAGCAACCACGAGTTTATGCTACCGATACTATTACCAAGATAAATTATGATCAACTAAAACATGATATCGCAAATATTAATTTTGAGCCTTTATTTCAGTTATCAGATCCAAACCAGGCGATGGATTATTTTATAAACTTAATACTAGAATGTTTGAATAAAAATACATGTAAAATTCGTTTGGCCCGACGTAAAAAAATTATAAAGCCCTGGATCACACCAGGTCTTTTGCGTTGCATGCGTCATAGAGACAAATTACATTATAAATTAAAACAATCTCCGAATAATGAAATTTTAAAGACTTCTTACACAAGATATAGAAACTTTTGTAATTCCCTTTTATATAAGGTTAAAACAACTTTTGAAAAAGAACAGTTGATTAATGCAGGCAAAGATAATAAAAAGGTTTGGCGGGTTATCAAAACTATCACTAACACAGCTAAACAAAAACATATCCCTTTTGAGCTTCTTAAGGTAGGTACAACTCCAGAGGCTTCTGTTAACGAAGTCAACAATTTTTTTGCTAACGTTGGGAAGAATTTAGCGGAGCGACTTGTGGGCTGTGCTGGTAGCGCATCTCAAAACTCTTCCGCTCAAACAATGAAATCATTTGTTTTGCTGGATACTGATTGTGAGGAGGTTGAAAATCTGATCCTGGGTCTTAAATCCGATTGTGCAGTGGGCTGGGACAAGATTTCTAATTATTTGCTAAAACAATTTAAAAGTTATTTTATCACACCCCTTACTTATATATTTAACCTATGTTTTCATACTGGAGTTTTCCCAAATGCCCTTAAGAGGTCAATAGTTATTCCCATTCACAAGGCTGGAGACAGGCACCGTATTACCAATTACAGACCCATTTCACTGTTGCCAGCAATTTCCAAACTTTTAGAAAAATTGATTAATTCTAGACTTGTGAAATATATGGAAAATAACAGTTATTTCTCCAATAATCAATTCGGATTTCGCAGTGCTAGGTCTACCTCTGATGCCGTCCATAAGGTTACTAACTTTATTGCAATTAATTTAGATCAAGGTAAAAAATGTGTAGCGCTATTTCTGGATCTCGCTAAGGCTTTTGATACGGTGTCTATCCCTTTACTATTAAGAAAACTAGAAGCTGTAGGTGTGCGTGGCACTCAATTAGACTTATTTAAAAGTTATCTCTCTGATCGAAGACAATCTACTGTAATTGGTGCTTACACAAGTGATAGCTTACCTGTTACCTTTGGAGTCCCTCAAGGTAGTGTTCTTGGACCTACCCTGTTTCTTATATACATAAATGAGTTGTGTTCCCTGAAATTATTGAATTGCTCACTAGTTTCTTATGCGGATGATACCGTACTCTTGTTCTCAGCCGATAGCTGGCATGAAGTCTTTCGTGCTGCTCAAAATTCCCTTAACACCGTATTCCGATGGCTGACCGAAAATGTTCTCACTCTCAATGCCGACAAAACGAAGTATATGACTTTTTCTATTCGAAGTACTAATGGTTACGAATTTGAAAATCTAAATTTAGTAGCTCACAGCTGCTATGCCTATCAGTCTGTCAATTGCCTCTGTAACAAACTGGAACATGTTGACAAAATTAAATACTTAGGTGTTACTTTGGATTCACATTTAAACTTCAAGAGTCATATTGAGCTAGTCACTGGAAGAGTTCGTAAATTGATTACAGTCTTTAAAAGTCTGAGACGCGTTGCTAATCATAAAATTATAATACAGATTTATCACGCACTCTGCCAATCGCTGATCTCGTATTGTATAACATCCTGGGGTGGCGCTCCTGCCACTACCCTGATACGTTTAGAACGCGCCCAGCGTGCTATACTTAAGGTTAGCACCAATCGCCCTTTTCTTTACCCAACCAAACTCCTTTATGAAAACTGTAAAGTTCTTACAGTCAGGCAGTTATTTATTTTAGGTATTATCGTTAAGCAACATAGTGACATTAAATTTGAACCCCACAAGAATATAAACCGTATGAAAAACAGAGTCTGTGAAGTATCTAAACCTTACTATACGTCTTTTGTCCGGAAATTTTATTGTTCTTTTGGACCATTTATTTACAATAAAGTTAATCGTCTAATTTCTATATATGCATTAAATAAAACATTATGCAAAATGAAAACATTATCTTGGTTGTTAACGCTGGGATACGACGAAACAGAAGAACTTTTGACAGTTTTAAAATAATATTATTCCTATGTTTTTTCATAGGTATTTACATATAAAAATATTTATTTAATTTATTATGTTGAATACTAAGGTGATAATTATGAGTTATTGGTTTTGTTATTTACAAATTCATGCCTATCTGGGCAAGTTATAAACCATGCACACACCCTCTCTCTCACACATATACACACTCACACACACATACACACACACACACACACACACACACATTCAGAGAGGTTTCACTATACTTGTAGCGTCATTTTTGAGTCTCATTATAATAGTTATTAAATGAATTCGTGAGGCTATTGTAAAACTGTGGGGAACGGCGCTATGTGCTGAGATACAGGTATTTAACCTAGTTCGGCATATGGAGGCTTAACTTTGCTTAATGTCGCAAATCTTTAAAGCCTATGTTTTTAGTGTAAATTTATTGTAATTTTTGTGCCAAATAAACTTATTATTATTATTATTATAAATATTTGAATTATCAGATTGCCGAGCGCAGGTACTTATTATTGAGATTGCTGATGTTGATACTGTCCATGTACATCATTTGCCTATTACATTTATTGTAGGTGACTAGCTTTTGCTCGCGGCTTTGCCCGCACGAAAGAGTTTTTCCTGGATAAAAGTTCCGTTTTACATTTTCTATGATAAACAGTAGCCTAAAACCTTCCCAGGGCCTCAAACAATCTCCATACCAAATTCCATTGAAATCCGTTCAGTAGTTTTTGAGTTTATCGCGTACAACCCTTTAGGGATTGAATTTCGCAAAATCCCGTCTCAGTAATCAGCTACGTCGTAATAGGAACCCCCATGCCAAATTTGAGACTCCTAGCACTTGTAGTTTCTGAGATTTCGTGATGAGTGAGTGAGTGAGTGAGTGACCTTTCGCTTTTATATATGATCGACAACGTCACTATTGGAGGTTGGTCTGAGAGTATGTATAAGAGCAGTAATTAGCCTTAAATGAGTTATATAAAAATAGCTTCTCAAATAAAATCTAAATTCAGTTATAACTTGATTTTCCTTTCACCGATAACTTAGTTATTGTCATTTTAAAAAATCAATAACCCTTTACAGCAATTACGTTTCAGCTTTATTACAGAAAGCGACTGACTAAGCAAAAAGCTTCCGCCAGTGAAACTCCAATTAATTAACTTCTTAACTGGGAAAAACTTAGTTTCCACGGACAATTGAAAAGTAGGGGATGGCTACAGAAGAATGACTTTACTATTTACGTTCAGAGGCGCTGCATTACATTAGGCCGTGTGCAGAATGGTGAACGCACCTCGAACGCGCGGTATGCGCGCTACTTTTACGTTAATGGAATACACCAAAGATAATTTTTAATGATGAATGGTATTTAAGTAAATATTTTAAAGCCTTTTTTCCAGCCATTAGGTTATTATTAGATGTTTGTATTCTATTTTTACTTATATTAACAACGTAAACTAATTCACGCGTTCAAGTACCTAGACTGCGTCGGTGGCGTACTTGTATTACGGTACGACTGCAATGCTGAGGTCTCGGGTTCGATCCCCGGGTCGGGCATAGTGATATTGGAGATTTTCTAATCAGTATCAGCTCGGCATCTGGAATTTGTGTCCGATATGGCGAGGGTAGCGTAAAAGCGTAGCGTTCCGGGTCAGAAAGTATACATCTAATTAAAGAAGCCGGCTTAATAGGGTAGTTTCCTATGTTTGATTTTGTAAATTATTTTATATGTTACAGAAAATAATACGAAAAAGAAATTCTTCTGTAAAATCAGCATCAAAATTGGTTGAAAAATAAAGCAGCTATTCATATTTGAAACATTGTTATGAGCAAAAGTGGGGACGTGAAGGGGATATCGCGCTATCTCTTTCGCACGCACGCAGCGTTATGGCCAGTGACTCTCGGTGACGTCACAGTGTAATATTAATGTAATTTGACAACTGCCCCTTCCACGAACATTCAAAGCTTTATAACTTACTAATTATTGTTCCAATTTTGAAAATTATTTTTTCGTTAGATTTTGGGTAGCATACATTTTTGATAAATGTATTAAAAAAAGTAGTCAATTACCCTATTATGACAGTACCTAAGTGTTGCAGTATCATAGTAATTGTTATCTTTAAGTCATTTTTATTATCTTGTATGAGGTTGAACGTACTAGGAGTGAAATGAAACCCTCGAGTGCTGAACTAGAACTAACTATTTTATTCAATACCCAAACATTATATAGCATAGGGTACATATAAAAATTACACATACACCCTTACACTTGTATTCATTACTATTTGTTTCCGTTCACTTTCTTCTAGTAGCTTCTGGTGGAAACTTTGCTGGATTTTGTTTTATATTTATTTATGTACGTTCAGTTGTAATTGTTCTGTGTGTTTCCCAAATACTTAATAAATAAAAAGTATCGGCTTGCACCGTGCTTACTCCAATCAAGACACGCCCTTACACAGCTTTACTGCTAATATGATCGCTGCGAGATAAAGGAATCCTAGTAAACTATCAGATTGTTCTGCAATGTGCAGGTGAAATTGGGTTTAAGACCTAATGGAGTTGCAATTATGGTTGTCTATAATATATTTTATATACTGTTTCACCAGCGCGGCATTTCAAAGCTTTTTTAAGGAATTAATCCATGTAAATATATTTTTTTTCTCATTCTGTACAACGTAGGTAATATGCAAAGACATTAAACAGTATAGTTAGTAACATGTAATCTGGTAGGACCTGGTTAAGGTCGCAAGCACTCGCTGGATGCAAGCCGTTTCTGATAGCTTGATCTGCAAAACCTTTAAGGGTTGAATATATTCAGCAATGAACTGACAAAGGTTAAAGGTGCTGCCAAATAGGTCTAAAGTCATTTTGCTAGGATTGAAAAATAACCAAGAGGATAAACAAACATAATTAGGTTTTATTTGTGATGATCTCGCATAGGCCAGAATCTTTATAAAATTGGTCGTGATTCCGTGTCATTACTCGGGTAGTTCGTGAATTAATGGCGCTCGGGTATTTACAATTATGCTGATTTGGTACTGTTTTCTTTGAATCCACCGAGCGTTATAATGTATCCCGTAATATATTCCGTATAATGAAACGTTACACAACTGCTTAAAAATGGTTTTTAGAGTATATGTGTGATCTTTATGATATGACTTCTAAAAGCAGTTAGCATCGATTAATATTTAATATATTTTGTTGAATACATCTTGATTGTTCGAGTGACACTTGTTACGCCATATCATGTATTATAATTCTCTTTGCGCCATATAAATGAAAGTAGAGTCATCATCATCATCAGCCCTGTATTATATATTGCCCACTGCTGAGCACAGGCCTCCTCTACTACTGAGAGGGGTTAGTAAGTAAACGGGAAAGTAGAGTGCCTTTCTTTTTTTTTCGCGGGGTGGATACGCGGTATCGCTACCACCACGGGGTGGGTGAGTGGAACGGTTATGTTGGTTTCACATAGTCTTACGGCCTAATGTCGACACTCGGGAGTATAGCATCATCCGAGCGAGCATTGGACCGAGTCCCTAACACTATGTACACCCTACACCGGCATACCAACCAAAACTCGCGGTGACCTTCTTCGGCGCATACGAGACGGCCCCGGGGTATCTTGTTGCACTAAGATAGCTGCACGGGACCGTCCCTGCGCGATGCCGTTGCGGCCCTCTCTCTATACAAGGGGGCTCTCTATAAGATTCCTCCGAACCCTAAAAGACGCCTTTGGCGTCTACGACAACGGGAGACCGACCACCCGCATTGTCGTCCACCTCGGAGTCGCTTAAATTGGACTGAGCAGCCCCCCGCTGCTCGCTCCGCGACTCTCTTGAAGCCCCATTTAGTCGCCTCTTACGACAGGTAGCCATGGTATGCCGTGGCGGAACTCTCTAAATGCCCCCGTACCACAGGACACGAGGCGCCGGTCAGTCGTCCACCTGGCGCCTCCTACGTCTCCTCGTTCTGCTCACGATCCCGCCCGGCTCTCTCCTTCCGCGAGATGACGCACTCGCAGAAGGAGACCATCGCTCGCCAAGATCTCCAGCCGCCAACCATGGCAAACACCACGGCCGGCAGCGAGAGATCTCCTCCGACGACTGCTCTAAGAGCGCTGCGTTGTAGATCTAAGGCTGGACACTCCTCGAGAGTGTGTTGGACCGTGTCTTCGCGGCCGTAGCCACAGTAGTGGCACACGGCGGACTCTTCTTTTCCGATCCGACACAGAAACGAGCCGAAACACTCGTGGCTCGTCAGTACCTGTGTCAGACGGAATGTCGGCGCACCGTGGCGCCTGTCAAGCCAGCTTAGGAAGAAAGGTCGTACTGCCGCGACGGTCCGCAAGCCCGCATTCGGGCTCTCCAGCCTGGTAAAATGCCAGTCATTTTGTTTTTTAAATTACAAAAAAGTTCATATGTACCGTGAAATCTTCATGTTTTATATTCTCTCCAGTACAGTACTACTTATTTTATAAAATAGATTTATCTTCATCTACTATCAACTTACGCCACCTTATACTTCACTGCATTTCATAAGTTGAAAACTAAGATTTAACCGACCAGAGCAATACATAAAGCTAAGCTGTTACTACATTTTCTAAGAAAAACTTAGTAAATTAAATTTAAGGAAGTTGGTAGCGCGACCACGCCGCGCGACGCCGCCGCCCGCGCGTGTTCCTGACGCGTAATTCCGCGCCTTTGTTCACCCACGACGGATTAACAACTGGTTTGCGGAACATACTAAGGATTTAATTAATAAAAATAACATTAAATGTTGCAGTCGTACTATCAGTAAATGGATAGGTACCATATTTAAAGATTAAAAGTTATATATAAACAAATATTTACACTTTTCAAATATTCTTCTTCTTTATCGGTATCACTCTTGACAGAGTGGTCGTGGTCATCACTTCAGGTGTTGGTGGCAAGCTTCACAACACGCCGCCACTCTTCTCTGGTGACCGCCTTCCTCGTGCATTGAAGTAGTGATGATGAGCCATTTACTGCCGCTTTTATCTGGTCAGTCCACCTCATAGGCTTCAAATATTATTTGTTGTAAATAACAGATATGCAATATGTTTTATTACGAAAACGGTTCTTTGTTTAAATTTTTCTTTCCGCGGGGTATGGGTACTAAAGTCTGTCTCTGCCATCGTTTTATAACTCTGCCGATAAACATCGAGCACTGGGTACATAATAAGGGTACAAGGGTTATATTCTAATATTAAAATGAAATTTGCAAGCTAACATATTTTTGTATATATAGCTTTACTATACACAGCCGTCTTTCATACGCAATACCTATCTTATTTATAGTTAAAGACCTTATTATTTTTGAATTCCAAGTTCCGACCAACAGATCCACCATCTCTTAGTATAAATAAAGGGAACAACGACATTCAAGGGACCTCTTTAGACAATATTAGACCTGAAATAATCTTGGATATTTTACTTAATTAATATAGGTATAGACGCAGCTGCGAGCAAAAGAAAATGTTTATTATGAGCGATAAAATAATTATTAGACGAGCATAGGGCCGGGGTAGAACGTTTGCAATCATGAATTTTACAATGGCGCCCCATAATTGTAAGATGGTTTCGTATTTCGAGAAGAAATGCGGTAAAATCAAATGTACCTGAGACTTACCTGCTTTACATTTTTGGTTTATTTAATTTTGATATGAAATTATTTATTTGAGTCCATAAAATGGTAAACATTATTTAAATTCCGTAAATTACTCTACCACCAGCTCGAAAAGCAATTTTCATCAGATAAGAACGGGCGAGAAATTCTAGTGTTGCTTTTTTGAAATCAGTTGAAAGAGATACATTACAGTGCATAACGAAAAATATAAACTTAGTTTTTTCTCTTGTTTATATCAGTTCATTTATTTACTTGCTAAATACAACATTTCTATTTCCCATACAAGTGCAAAACCCTCTCAGGGATCATGAAATGACTAGATGATCTAAAATTGTACCAGTATTAGGCCCATTATTTTAACTATGGGGCTCTGTTTTTATTATTTAGGGCTGATTTTTCACACACCGACACACACTCACGGCTTAATCGCCAAGGGGTGGGCAGACATGCAACTATTGAACCCACTTTCCGCCGTGCGTATTCCGTCCCATGATGTGAAAGGGGGCGAGGCTATTCCCATATCGGGCACAAATTCCAGACATCGGGCTAGTATTAAATAGAAAAATCCAATATCACTTTGTTCGACCTGGGGATCGAACCCGAGACCACGGCACTGCAGTCGCACCGTAATCCAACTACGTCATTGAGGCAATCCACAGATAAATAATTAAGTTAATTCAATTCTGGTATGACTTATCAAGTGACTCACTTACCCCTTCACAAAAAACAACATGTTAATCAAACAGAGAGCATGCGAATGGTGCAGACATTTAAAATCTATAGACGCTGTACGGTACATTCAGTTCAGCGTAACGACCAGTGGAACGACTTCTGTTGACTGTAAACGTGATTTTACGATTCCCTCTGTTTTGGCACGTGGAATATGTCCATGATTGCCTTCGAGTGTACATTGATTATTTTAACTTGGGTTTGATGGTTCTAAGTTGTCGAATTAATTTCTTTACTTTGGTTTATGTTAAGTGGTTGTGATATTGTAGCGTATTTGGGTTGTAAACTCAGGGTGCGATTTTCGAGTATGGAATATATTTGGGAAAATCAAACATGGGTTCTCCCAATGAATAAACACAAGACTTGTAGAAAAAAATTATAGCACCCCTACAAACCGTCTTTGTTTATAAATAAGTTATGCAAATTATTTAAAATCCCGAAACACGCTTTATTACCAACAGATGGCGTTATTCTAAACATTGACATGACCGGTATCTCCCGCCCTGTAATATTTGTCTATCACTCACTATTGACGTGAGTAGTTTCCATTGACGATACAAACCAAGAAGCATACAAACGCTCAGACTCAACGGAGATTTGATGTTAGGTGCAGAGACAGATGTCAAAATAAGTAAATCGAATGCTTTTGAAGTATTGGAATACGGTTGTTTTGATGCGGTATAGATCTTTCGTAAACACGCCTTGCATGACAGGATCAATCGGGTAGGCAGATGGGCGAGTAATGCACTTCCCGTGGTGGCAAAATGGGAGCTTATCCCAATGTGCAGTATTAATTCCAAATTCTGGACACTTCAAGTGTATTCTCAAAAACATAAAAGTTGATAATAAAAAGTTGCTTAACCTCAAAACCAAGAACCTGCATTCATATTTCAATACTTTACATTTTTTTTTTTTTTTTTGTAATGGAGAGTATTTGAGTCATTTGCGGTTTGCTGACGATATCGCAGTTTTTGCAGAATAAAGCGTTCAATTAGAGATCATGGTTAACGAGTTGGAAAAAGAGAGCAGAATGGTTGGTTTGTCACTTAACACGTCCAAGACAAAAATAATAACAAACGGTGATCAGAAAATAGTAAGGGTAAACGGAGAAGCCACCGAGTATGTAAACGAGTATGTATACCTGGGTCAAACAATTTCGTTCAAAGACTTGACAGAAACCGAAATAAACAGAAGAATTGCAATTACATGGAGAAAATATTGTAGCTTAAAAGAAATTTTAAAAAATAAAGACAAGCTAGCAATACAACAAAGAAAAATGGAGAGAAGCATGTTAGGCATAAGACTCAGTGATAAGATAAGTAACGAAATAATAAGAACGAAAACGAGAATAATAGATATACGAGAAAGAGTAAGGAACTTGAAATGGCACTGAGCGAGACATGTCTGCAGAATGGAGAACAATAGGTGGGCAAGAAAAACATTAAAATGGGTAGAGATGGTCAAAGATACAGAGGCAGACCAAAGAAGCGATGGGAAGATGTGTTTAAAGAAAGAAGTGGAGGAGGCTGGAGGACACAAGCCAGAGATAGAGATAAATGGAAACGCCTTTAGTATGGTCAGTCACGACATTCTTCTAGCCATCCTCTCCCACCTTTTGATCTCTTTTGCGGCACTGGATTGGTTCTCGTCTTATCTTCAGGGACGCCAACAGTTGGTGCGACTCGGCGATTCCTCGTCCAGTTGGTGCGATATCGACTCTGGAGTCCCTCAAGGCGGCATACTCTCCCCATTATTGTTTTCCATTTTTATTAACCTCCTTACTCAAGACCTTCAATGTGCGTACCATCTGTATGCCGATGACTTGCAAATTCATTCTCAGGATGGAATAGATTGTGTATCCGCAGCCGTGAACAGGGTGAACAGGGACTTAACTCAAATTAAATTGTGGTCCGACAATTTCGGCTTATCTGTAAATCCCGCGAAATGTCAGGCCATAATTATAGGCAGTTCAAGGATGATTAGCAGGTTGGATAACTCGATCATTCCATCTGTTATATTTAACGGCACTCACATTCCTTGGAGCACTAGTGTTAGAGATCTTGGTCTGCACATCGACTCCACCCTGAGCTGGAGGCCGCAGGTAACCTCTGTATGTCAGAGAGTCACCGGTACTCTTCGCGCTCTTTGCCGTCTAAAGAACTTCCTCCCGCATAAGACCAAGACTATGCTTGTGCAAGCCTTAATCCTTCCTATAATCGACTATGGTGATGTATGGTAAATAATAATAATAGATTTTACTGCATGCAAATAATATATATTCTATAATTAATTCTAAATTCTATAGATATAAAATAAAATATTTAATAATTGAAATGTAATGACACTAATTATAATTTACTGTAACTCTGATGATTGTAGTAGAATAAAGGCTATTTTTATTTTTATTTTATTTTATTACCTCAGAACCGAACCAAGAACCTGCATTCATATTTCAATACTTACGAGTTACGTGAACAATGAACATGTTTAAATATTACGTCAGCAGAAAACAAAGGCACGAAATAGATTCGAAGTATAGGTCTTAATTTATAATGGTTAAAATTTATAGATTGTAATTAAAAATTTAAACTTTTGTTAAATACTGGCAATACCGAAACTATAAATTTAAAATGTAACGTTGCTATGGCACTTGGTCGGGGGTCTTCGTGAGTTGGAAGTCGTGAGCAGCTGGCAAGTTGTACTCCTAAGTGCTCTGGCAGTGATTTAAGGTAAATTAATACATTATTCCGTATATTTTAAGAACCTAATGTGTTAGTTTTGAAAGGATAGTAAATGTTTTGTACTACTAAGTATTTTAATTTTATTTTAGTTAATTATTCATTCATGGATGATATGAATTTGAAAAGAAAACCGTTGTTAAGTACATATACTTACTGCATTATGTTTTATTGGTGAGTTGTCGTATGTATAAAATTCTTGTTGACTAATTAAGACTACTGATTTAAATCGTGTCTATTAACCATGGCTTAATTAGAGGAATAAGATCTTTACTAGGTCCATCGTAGTGTTTTTATTATACTATCTTCCAACTAAAATTGTTAAACAAAAGTGTGTATTTATAATATTTTGATAGTGTGAATCTGTATCGAGGGCAAGGCCTCAGATAAGAATGCGCTGTTAACACACACTTAGATGGGCGACACAATAAAACGATGTTTTGCGTCGAATTGCGAGACTGCCTCGGTGGCGTAGTTGTATTACGGTACGACTGCAATGCTGGGGCTCGGGTTAGATCCCCGGGTCGGGCAAAGTGATATTGGATTTTTGTATTCAGTATCATCCAAGAGTCTGGAATTTGTGTCCGATATAGCGATAGGCTCCCTATCACATGATGGGACGGAAAACGCACAGCGAAAAGTGGGTGCATTAGTTGCGCCTCTGCCTACGTCTTCGGGGATAAAAGGCGTGAGTGTGTGTGTGTGTGTGTGTGTGTTTGCGTCGAATTATTCGATAGTATGATCGGCTTAGAATTTTGCGCTTTGTTAGTTTCTGAAAATAATTATAATGATGATTTTTAGGGTTTCTTACCAAAAAGTACTAAAAAAATCCATTGACTTTACGCCACGTCCTTTCGACTTTTAAAGGAACCATTTCTCTATTGGCCGTAATAGATGGCTTAATGAAAATTGAAAAGAACGTATGTTATGTCATCTACAACAACGAATAGTATGCCCCGGGCCGCACTTTTAAGGGGGCGGCAAAATGCGTAAAATAAATCCTTTTGCTAATTTTTACTCTAGCTCTCGTTTTTGTTTTATTTTTGGCTTTATGACTTTTAGTGATTCTATATTTGTTAACATGACCATTTTTCTTTTTTTTTCTTCGCCTGATACCTACGGGCGGCAAATTGTGGGTACGCCCCGGGCAGCATGAACCCACGCTACGCCAAGGCCTGGATATGCGCATGTCCTAAGTAAAAATAAAACTCCGGTATCATTCAACGATTATTTAATAGATTATTAACTTATAACAAAATAAATAAGTTAATGTAGGACACATTACTAGAATTGTATATTCGACTTTTATTATGCTACATTTAAACAGTAATAATTTTACAACACGCACGTTATAACTACTCCTTGGGCATTACGAGATTGAACAGCTTATCTCAGAGGATAACGAACGAGATGCAACGCAACACTTTAAATTCGATTTCTGCGCTGTGTTCATCAGTTCGATTACTTTTAGCATCAATGGACTTGCTCGTCTCGTTTAGTTGTATAATTTTAACAATAATATTTCAACACAAATCTCAACTTTAATAAATAAACTGAAAGAGTTCCTTATAGGATCAAACATTCATGCTCACTTTACTTCATATCACATCTAGAACTATAAAATACGCTTGAATTATCACATCACGGGCTCAAACACTAGTTACCTCAACAAAAGGATCAGAGTTCCACTCGATCACTGAATAGTTGCTCCACACAAAATTGCCTTTTAACGTCAGGGGCGCTTCCATAGCCAGATACAAAATTGCGTTTGCGCCTTTCTCAAACACCTTCATTGTCTTTCTTCCATCCCGTTGCGAGAGGTTTCCAGGATTCACACAATTGATCACTACTCCTTTATCTGCCCATTCTCTATGCTGTAAGAAGGTGACAGCATTCAAAGCCACTTTACTAACAGCGTGCACGTTCATTCCCCATCCTTCAGTCTTTTCAACTCCTCGTCTCGCTGCATCTTCATATTCTTGTAGAATAGCAACTAGTTGGTCTTCTGTTAACGTCGGATTGCTCAGTCTTCGCCTCTTATCTTCATTCTCAATAGTAGCCAGTAGACCAGCAGGACCTGACACATTAATCACTCTAGCATTCTCATTCAGAAGTGGATAGACGAGTTTTCCGAAGTTTATGTAGCCGTAGAAGTTCACGCTCAGCGTCCTTCTGACCTTTTCGAAGTGAGATACGTTCTTCTCTATGACGTAATCTGTTAGGTTGATGATGAGATCTATTCGTTCGTCATTGTCTTGAATATAATGCCGGAGCTTAACGATGGTCTTTGTGTATGTAATGTCCATTTGCAAATAATGTAATTCGAGGTTGTCTCTTTGTAGATTCTGCAGGATGTTGTACCCAGTCGACTCATCTTCGGTGGTGAAGTATATTTTTCCTTGGTACGTGTCTGTCAGTTTCCTCAGCACCTGGTAGCCGAGGTTGCTGGCTGCGCCCACCACCAGTGCTACCTTACACATCGCGCGCGCGAACTGATGTGCCGTTATCGAGTTATCAGCCCATCAATTTTGACGTTATCTCTCGGAGCGCCATCGTCATGTTCTGAGATAATGTTTGGAGATAAGGAGTGCGGTTCGGATGAGATCAACGATGCTGTTTCGTTTTCCATCTGTTCATTTATATTTATAGTCGTCTAAAAGTGTTGAATTTTTTTTCTAGAAAGTAATGGTTAATATGTATTTATATTTAATCTAAGAACATTGTTAAGATGAAGTTCAACGTTATTACTATAATGAGGTTGTGTATATTTATAGTTTTTTCTCTCGACCCCACCCACGTTCAAAGTCCATCCCTAAGATAAATATAGCTTATAATAATGTTGTGTCCTATTAGTGAAAGAATATTAAATATCAGGGCAGTAGTTACAAGAATTAGTGCGTTCAAACAAAAAACGAACTCTTCAGCTATTATAACAGTATAAATAGTAGATTAATCACTAGTTTTAATCACTACCTACTAACTTATAGATATAGTACGCGGCTCAAAAACAATTTCCGATAATAAAATGTGTGCCGGTGTTTGTTATATCATAACATTCCTATCGTACTTATTTACGATTATAGTAGAAACAATCGTATATTATCAAATAAGTTTAGTGTTAACTTCGTGATTTTGATAATTGTTATATTATTACTATCATTGATTAGATTATTACCAATGAATTATTTATTTTGTAAATACATTTTTGGGCGTCATAATGATGTAGAAAATTCATTCATGATAATTGAAAATAATTACTATTTTTAATAAGGGAGGTTACTTTCCTCACTATTGTCAGAACTATGTTGGCCGGTGTCACTACCTTGTAATTACCTTGTATATACTATAATATATCTGTATGTATGTACAGTCAGAAAAGTGTATGCTTGATCACCTTAAGGTTCTAAATACGTCGCTTCGTCTCCGAACGATTGCACATGCTTGGTAAAATATGAAAAATTGGCCTTTTATCTTAGGAAAGTGTATTAACACTAAATTGGGTGATTGTACGTGGGAATTCTCCGGCTGATCGTAGGATAAGTCACTATGACAAAATTCACACCACATCAAAAGTCACTATCCCGGGAAGAATATTATGTACTCCTACTATTTATTTTCACACTAGCATTGCGCGCGGCTCCGCCCGCGTGGAAAAGTTTTCCGGGATAAAAAGTAGCCTATAGCACTCAGGAGTAATGTAGCTTCCTATTAGTGAAAGAATTTTCAAAATCAGTCCAGTAGTTCCTGAGATTAGCGCGTTCGAACAAACAAACAAACGTTTCAGCTTTATAATATTAGTATAGATGCCCGCGGCTCCGCCCGCGTGAATGAGTTTTCCCGGGATAAAAGCCCCGCTTTGTATTTTCCCGGGATAAAAAGTAGCCTAAGTTACTCCTTATTACATCAGCTACCTGCCAATAAAAGTCCCGTCAAAATCGGTCCAGCCATTTCAGAGATTAGCCGGAACAAACAGACAGACAGACAGACAAAAAATGTTATTTTGGTGTATGTACCGTATATATATTCATATACATGTAGTAAAAAGCGGTTATTTCAATATTACAAACAGACTCTCCAATTTTATTTATATGTATAGATTACTCCAATAAAACAATAAGTTTCAACGAACCTCTATACATTTACAGCATCATGCTGAGTGTTAACCTACCTGTCGCGGCCTTGACATGCAGTCTAATAGATTTAAGTTCGTTTTATTTTTAATTGTAGTTGTTTATATTATTATTATTATTTCTTTCCAAATGTTTGTACGTATGCATGTCTGTCCGTGAAAAATAAATTACTTTTCTTTCTTTCTTTCTATTTACCCTCAAAATATTTATTTATTTATTAGACTTTATACACATGATATACAGGCGTACTTAATGCCACGATAATTCTCTCTCAGTCAGCCTTAGGGTGGTGTAGAGAAGGACGGAGGCAGGTGCAAAAAATAATAAACAAAATATAATATAGTAAAGGTAATAATAAAACAAATCTATGAAATAATTATATGGTGTACTAAGTTTAAAACTATATACTCACATAAATAATCAAATATCACCCATCTTTGTTAAAACGTGCAGATGAATCAGTCGGTACAGGTTATCGACTCCTGGATAAGTAAATATCGAAGTATCGCGGAGGATTTCATAAGCAATAAATATTTATCGAGGATTGAGGCGAGGCAGACCTTTGCACCGATGTTACTTACATTGTCGGTTGTAAAATTTGATTTAGATGTTGGATTTGTTATAATTTTTAATGTTATTGCTGTGGTATCTTTGTGGTATATTTGCTTTAATAGTAGTTTGTAGATAGAATGTGACAGATTCGATCCGATTGTAGGATTACAATTCATGTGAGTTATTCTAATATGATTTGACCGAAAATTGATCAGAAGAGACTTGTTGTTAGACTGGCAGCAGATTTGTTTCGTTTGCCACCTATATCTTAGAAAAAGATATATTAAAAAACAACAGAAGCATTTTTAAAACTCGCGGGTAACCGTGTTTCGGATTGGGGACAATATCACGAGAGCATTGCCGAAAGGGGTAAGGCATTTGTTTTATCATCGTCAGCCCCATGAAGTCCACTGCTGAACATAAGCCTCCCCTAAAGATTTCCAGAGAGACCTGTCAAAAGCGGCCTGCATCCAGCGCGTTCCTGCGACCTTTATCAAGTCGTCTGTCCACCTTGCAGGTGGACGGCCGACGCTGCGCTTGCCAGTACGTGACCTCCACTCGAGAACTTTTTCTTTTTTTGGGAATTTGTTTAGCTTTTGTCAATTTTAATAAATAAATAAAGAATATTTTGTTGCGGTAAATTGGACCTGGTTTAAGTCATGAAGTTGTTTAGATACAAATAAAAGTCAAACATAAACGATAATTCAAAGATACCCGAATGAGCCCATATTTAAGACTGTGCCAGTAAAATCGCAATAAAATGTAACATCTAAAACGTTGATCGGAATTGCTCCATAAAGGTATAAGGGGTAGATGAGACAAATTTGGAAAAAAGGGGATCGAGAGAAAATATTGAAAAGGATAAAAAACTGAACGCGTCATCGAAATGTGAACGAAATTATTTTAGAGCTCCCTGCAGCCACCTCTACCATTGGCTTTTTGCAGATTGTTTCGAACTTTTGTGCAGTTAACAGTTCGTTTCTATAGAACTATTTAAATACAACTGTATATCGATATGACAGGAATCTTACCATACCATACCATGCCCTCTATTATATACTGCCCACTGCTGAGCACGGGTCTCCTCTACTACTGAGAGGGGTTAGGCCTTAGTCCACCACACTGGCCTCGTGCTGGTTGGCAGAATTCACATACCCTCGAAATTCTTATGGAGAATTCTCAGGTACGTAGGTTTCCCCACGATGTTTTCCTTCACCGTTAAAGCGAGCGATAATTGATAAACAATACACACGTAACTTCGAAAAGTCAGAGGTGTGTGCCTTGGGTTTTGAACTTTCGGACAATGTCTCGGCAGACCGTTCCATTCCCAACTAGGCTATCCTCCACTTCCATTGACAGGAATCTTACTCTTACTTATATTATAGATGCGTGTTAATGAAAATGTTCGAATGTTTGTAAGACGTAAACGCAGAACACCTGGTGGAAAATATTCTCACAAAATTGATTACATCGGAGAATGACAAAACGACAGTGCGGCTTGTTTCTTTTTTTTTGCCAAAGTATCAATCCAGATTCTAGAAAAAGACATTCGCTGCTCTGGTACGCGTCAACCAGGCATATCATTAAATCTCATACTGGCCAAACATTACACTAGATGTAATTTTTTTTAAACTGGAATGCAAGAATGTTTGCAAATTTTATGAATGGTTATTTGCAGTTTCAAAATTAGTACATTTCGAGGTCAGTTATAAATGTTTTCTATCTCATTCGTCAATTTCCATTATAATCCGAGTTGCGGGAAAATCTAGTGTTAAGATTATGTTTGACAAAGAGATAAATCGATAGCTGATAGCGACGTGGCGCTAAACAAATATTTTAGATAAAACAACGATACAACATTATATCAGTTTTACGCAGTTTTTTAGGAATATAGCACTATGATTTGCAAAAAATATTCGTTGTCATTGAGAAATGGGTTTTAAAAAAATACTTTGTAAGTACATACATTTATAAAGGGGCCTTAAAAAATACTAGCTTATGTATTTTAAGCTCACCAAATGTCTTAGGGATGATTATAGATTGGCATTATCTTTGATTTCTCTAGTGCTCGTATTATTAAAAATATAGGTGGATATAAATAAAAAATGTGATGTACGAAACATAGCAGTAAACCTATTTTATTATTAATTTTCTTTAAAATTTTCCTTTTGATTGCGAAGATTCTGTAATTTACTTAAGTTATAAAATTTTAAGTGGAGTTTGCTGTTGTATTATTCACTTAATACTAGGAGCTGTTTCCGTTGCAAAAATACTAAAATCTATAAAATAATTAATAAGTAATACTTAATAATTCTCAAATAGAACATGTCAGGACTTTTAATCTCAACAATACAACCGAACTCGACAAAAAAATCATAAGGACGATTCTTTTCTAAGTTACCAATCGAATCGCGAACGAATCGAGTAGCTATAGTAATCGCTGTACAGGTTTATAAAGAGCATACACGTTAGAATTACTGACGCTTCGGCGCGCGTTGCTCGTCGCTCGTGTATTTATTGATTTATGTAAATAATGTGCTTTTGATATTTGTTTTCGACGTCAGACTGACGGTTTGTTACATTTCTCCTTAGTCTGATGTCATTTTGTATTGATACTTTATTGCCCGGTGATTGATACTCCTCAATTATTAAATCATTTTTATAAGTGCTAGAACTGATGTTTATATATGCTTATTTAGATAGTTTCTATTAAACCCTTTTTCATAGTTTTGATAGGGTCTGTTTAAAATCCCACCTTTAACGTTTGTACGAATGCAGATTGCAGAGGACAAATAAAATAAAACAAAAATCTTTATCAATGAGAAGCACGCAGTCATTGATGTATTAAAAAACCCTAATACATCAATGCACGCAGTCAAATAAAAAGTCTCTATTACATGTCAAAAAAAAAAGAATTATACATTTAATTTTAATATAAATTAATTCGATTTCAAACAACTAGCAGGTACAGGGGACGAAGATAAATACCCCCTCCTTCACAATGTTGGAGATAGTCGTACAAACTCGCTTGAGTCGGTACATTCAAGCTGCGAATAATACAATATCTTTTTCAATCAGCGAAGACAGACGAATTGACGGGCCCTTGATGGTTAATGTTCACGGTTGCCTTACTGAGGGTCTTAATACATGTGGTACCAGCTCGGGTGCATTCCCAGTATTCCTGTCCCACGTCATAACAGTTTCAAATAACTGCGAAGTTCGTAATTCGCTTTGAGTTTTTTTTTTACGTAGGCGATCCTGCAGTCAACACCGGGGGAAACCTGCGAATGGGATACTGGAGTCCCCCGGCTTGGCGACTGCAGGGGCCTGGGAGGGGAGTGGAGGAGGAGTATGGAAGGGAAGGTGGAGGGAAGGGAGGAAGGTTCCCAGGATAGGCGGAAAGAGAGGGTGCCAGGAAATGTTCGCGGGCCCTTTTAGGCCTCAATGTGATTTACAACCAAGAGGTATACACACTGACTGTGTGCCTCGGCCCGCGACTAATGTCCCCCCGCGCATGGACGTGCATTGGGTGTGAAGACCCAGCGCACAAGAATTGCCTCGGGGGGCATTCGCTTTGAGTTGTAGCATCAGATGATGATGATGATGATGATGATGTTGAGATGGTAGTTTTCAAGTGTATCCATGTAGGTGGATGGTGTGCATAGCTTTGTCTATTTATGCCGCCGAGCGTTATTTTCTGTTGTTTGAAGGATATAATCAGTATAATTACTCAAAATCTGATCACTCAGGACGACGAGCGCAGTGCAAATCCTAGACGTACTTCTTATATTTATAGACGACTTGCTCCCATTTAATTGTAAAAAACACAACATAAATTCACTTCATCAGAGGTCAATTTAAAATGGTTCCTAAACAAGTACGATTCAAAATTGTAGCACCGGCCCGTCAAACAAACCCGAAAGATAATCTCCATAGCTCGCACTTCCCAACTTGCCTGGATGAATTATGTATAAGGAGTTCTGTTGTTCTGATAAACTCTTCCATCTACTCTAATAGGGAGCTTGTTACTTATTAATGCCTTACATTTTAAAGGTTATTGGAATTTGCTTTTTGAATATTTAGGTTTGCGAGTTTGTTTTTACCTTGGTAGTCAGTATTAACCATTATTATTTTTAACCGACTTCCAAAAGGAAGAGGTTATCAATTCGTATGTTTGTGTTTTTTTTATATAAGAAATCAACGTTTGTAATTTTATATTATATTTCGTATTTTTAAAAGTATGCTATTGTAGGTTGTTTTATTGCGTCCCGTTCTTGAGATAGTCAATGTTGTACTGTAACACAGGCCTGCATAATTTTAAGGATTACCGAGGCACGCAACGTCTCTCTTGAATCACATTTTGTTTAAGTTCCACTGTACCTAACACAAGGTTCAAATTCACTTCAATAAAAATGAACATACAGGAACTTTTAAAACTTCCTTTACAAGCCAGGTTGCACAGAACACCAGAGAATTCATTCCAGTTAAAACGACAGGAAACAACCGATTGAACACCGATAATTGCCATGCATCAAAATACAGCGTATACGTGGCATGTATTACTAAACTATCGGTGGCAAAGCCCGCAGGTGACTGCGGACCACTATAAATTAACGTTGTGTGCAACTCCGATGAACTATGTGATGGGAACGAGCCCCGGAGACTGTTTACTTTAATTAATCGATAGTTAATTGGGGGTTAGTGTGACCGAGCACCTTGCTCGCGTTACAAAATAAGGAAAACGAATAATAGATGGCGTTGTTATTAAGTTTGGTTTTTTGTTCGATTTATGTGATATTTTGTTTTAGGTGTCACCGAAGTAAAAGTCCCATTGTGGACTTTTTGGGGGATAAAAAGACTAGTTATTAGTCGGAAAAGTTTTTATGTGTCATCTTTGTGGGTGAGGAGTGGTTAGTTTTGCTACTATATAATATGGACCAAAGACATTCAATAGTATACTTAGTTAAGAACCCTGGTATGGACGTTCAAACTCCGCTCATTATTGGGGGCTCACTGATCATGCAATAGACCTGCCCGATTTGTGGCTCAATTGATAGTAAAAAAGCCTACATTCTTTTACCATTAATATGTCGAGACGGCTTATAAGTTTAATTATTTTTCATAAGATCAAATTAATTAATCTCTACGTCTTGAAACTTAAAGGAATTTATTAATTGTACTCAAGTTATGTTATCTTATTAAAAATTCATGCTTTTATTCAAAACTATTAATTAAAAATATCTAACCAGACTTTTATCAACAAAGCAATTTCGCACTTAATGAATTTAAACAAATTAGATTTTAAATTTAATTCCATAACTCAACTTTGTTTACGGTCATATTATACGTACGTAAGATGCCGTCCCGAGACGTTGATACACGTCCGGGCAGTTTGTGCCAAATGGCGCCACTTACAAACGCCCCTCAAATGTTGACGCGTTATTGTGCGCCCGCGGGACTCGTCACGTTAAACTAACTACATCACTTTTGTAATAAGCTGTAAAATATGTTTTATGTCATCATGTTTTAAGTCTTTTGTTGAATGGTGATGGTTCAATTAGTGGTTTTGGTGAAAGTTGGTGTGTTACCGCATTACGAGTGTTTTGCTTCGCGTGCTTTGTATTATAAACCAGCAAATATACAAATGGGTTGGGTCTTTCGTGATTACCGCTCTTTGTAAAGCTTCACTGATTGTAAATTGCCATCACTGCTCTTTAAACGATAGAACTGCGGTTGTATTGTCAGCTTTTTCCATTTCCTTCTTAAACACAATCTTGGAAACATCTTCACTAATTTACACACAATTTTACCAAGATAGCACAAGAGATTTATTCACATTTCATAGTTCTGAATGCGCTGCGGTTCGTCCTTGTGCTTCCAATTTTTATTCTAACCGAGGCATTGCATCATTTAGAATTCAACCCCAATACCACTGGATATGAATTATTTAGTTAAGTTCAATATATATTGGGATATGATCACTGGCTATTTCTAGTTATACACACTCACACTTTTAACTCCGAAGGGGTAGGCACAGGCTTATCCAATCCGAGACCACAGCACTGCAGTACGCATACTACGCATACTTACGCCTGTTATCCCCGAAGAGGTAGGCATAGGCGCAACTAGTGCACCCACCCCTCGCCGTGCGCATTCCGTCCCACGATGTGATAGGGGGCGAATCACTGCAGTAGTACCGTAATAAAACTATGCTACCGAGGCAGTCTAATCAAATATTCATGTCATTAAAAATAGAGCCAGTTAAACAAGTAATACTAAGTCACAAATACAACAAACAACAACAAAATATATGTAATACTGAGTCACAAATACTACGTTGAAACATGACATTTACACATGCAGTATAATTTCCAGCACTCCCAAGTGTTCAGTATTACGTCCAGGCGAGCATGTCCGTTAACAGCCCTGGCCTGCTGCAGCGGCCAGGTGTCGCGGCATGCATTTAAATCGAACATTACAAGCTCCGTACTTAGCTACGAGCTTAGGGTCAATGGACTGAGGTTCGACTGACTCAATATTATAAGCCAGGAAATGAGCGAGTGGGTTATAATGTAAGTACACACACACACACATACTCACGCCTAGTATCTTTTATCTTTACTTTGTTTAATTGCCAATTAGTTCTGATTAGAATCAGTATTAAAAGAATTACCCTTTAATGTGTTGCCTGCCAAGACGATTAGGAAGGTGATTGATTAGGTGTTCAGAAATGTCATGTCAATGTTCATGGTGTATTTAATTTTTAGTATAGTTTGCAACTTTAAAATAAATAACAATAGAGGCACAGTTTGTAAGTACGCTTGCTGTAACATCTGATACTGCTGGACAGATTCTAACTCTTTAAACTATAAAAAGCTGATGTGACATTATGATACACTTTTCAAGATTAGGTTAGATAAGTTGCGAGAAATAGTAATAAAGAAGCCACTCGCCGGTATCAAGTTAATGAAATCCATAGCCAGCACGAAGCCTGGAGAAATGCACGAGTATCGAAGCCTGACGAACTTACACCTTTCAATTCAGATTCTCTTCAATAAGTTTTATACGACTTAGCGGATCGGATGAATAGATGCCGGGGCTAATTACTAAACAAGATTACTTCCTATTCGCTGGATGATTTGTAGCGTAGAAGAGAATTAATGTATGACTTCGAAAATGCTGTCTTGAATTGAACGCGAAATTCTTAATTGATACTCGACGGTATTTGTGGGTAGGATAAAAGTACTAAAGATACAACTATATTTTTATATTCCGTCCCAGTTTTACCCTATCCCTAAATACTAAAAAGGGCAATTTAAATCCTAAAAAGACAACTTAAAACAAAATACAGGTACAAACATATCCTCGCGAATTCTTGCATAAAGTATGGGGCCATTACAGAAATTGGCACTTACCGAGCTGTTTTCATTCTATGGAATAATCTCGCCATCCGCCACATAATTTCAGATTATTCTGCCAAACTTTACCTTTATTTGATAAAAATTCAGGTGCGCTGCCGGACGGCGGTCGCGCGTGCCGTCCGCAAAAAAATCAGACAGATTACCCGATATATATGTATGTATTTTCCGAGATAAATTTTCCGATAGAGGAATAAAGTTATAGTGTTTTCTTCTTCTGCTTCTCAGTCAAAATAGTCTTCAGTTTGATTCTACTACTTTGATTTTACAAAAGTTAACTAATAAACCAAACAATGTATTTGGACACACTGATAATACAAGTCCTGGAATAACACGTAGGCATTGTTTAAGCTTAGAAAAGCGAACGCTACCTCGCAACAATGAGGATATATCACTCACTTACTATTTTCTAATGATTTTCTTTGGTATTTTCGGATCGTTATGATTTACCTTCAAGAAAACGGTCTATTCTTGTCATAAATACCACAATCTCGTTGATACCTCAGCCATGAATATTTATAGTTGACATTTATCATTTTCTGCCTCTAATACTATCCTTATAATATGACTAACCTTGCTTCTGGTCCTTTTTCTATTATTCCGTTGCTGACAGTACAGAACTCGATTACAACTCGAGTTCGACGAGTGGCCCGCTTAGTTCCCCGCCGTTTTATTCCAAATGGACCCTTCGAGCCGTTTACGAGTTTAAACGGATCCTTTATGAACTCTATATATCCACCACATTAAAAGTAACCCATTTTCATTTACAAGTTTTTTAATTAAGAACATGAGAATTCTTCGTAAGAATTTCGCAGGTGTGAGTACTGGTCATACTAGACCAGCGTGGTGGACTAAGCCGTAAACCTAATTTGAATTATTAGAAGTACGATTATTTAGCTTCCAATTAATAAAATATTTTTTAGAATCATATCATTAATTCCAGAGATTAGCGCTTCCAAGCAAAAAGAAAATATTTTTATACCATAGACAATGGTACACATTTCCCCATCATGCTTAAAGGGCAATCAGCTGATTGCCAATTAGGCACGTGACAGCAGTCTTGTCTAAGATCCCAAGGGTTGTGCAAACCGAAAATGACCCAGAGAGGAAAGCTAACTGGATCACTGAGTGACAGCAAATACGCAGGCTGTCTGTTCAACATCTGGAGTGTTGACTGTCAAACTGTTTTTTTGAAGTTATACAACTTTTGGCGCGTTAGGGAAAAATGATGAGAGTAAATTTTTACGATGCGCGCGCACACCGTCACGAAAAACCGACACCCTGAAGTAAGCTATAGTCAACATTTTAGTTTCGAATTTTGAACGTAGAATAAGGCGAAAGATATTAAAGTTATACTTCTTTTGGCGCGTTATTTAAAAAGATTTTTATCTTGTTACGCGAATGAAATATAACTTCTAACGCGTGTACATAAGTACACACACACATTTTTTTTAATGCCTATTGTGTGAACATTATGCCAATTTCAAGTTAGGGTCAAATTGTGTACTAATGTAAAATGTATAATTAGTATCCGCCCGGATAGCGACCACCGTACATAATGACTATTGTGATGAAACCCGCCATATTGACGCACGTAAGTGCGCCGCGTGTCGAGATCAGCCGGTTCAAATAGGCAGGCATAATTTTGTCGTAAATATTTGTTAAAGGTTATGGTTTTTAAGAAAACGTTTCAGTTATCGGAACAGGGTTCTTAATTCGGTCACTATAGACAACAATTTTGTGGAATATAGGATTCATTTTTACTTTGGCTTTGCCTTTCAAATTAATTTACATAACGACAAAAAATTTACCAGTGTTAGTTAAACACTGATTAACGCGTTGATTGCTCAGAGATTTATTTTACTACTAGCTTTTGTTCGCGGCTTTTCCCGAGTCATAGACTTTATCCGAAATAGAAGTCCCGCTTTATATTTTCCCGAGATAAAAAGTAGCCGAAGTATATCCTTTGCAAGGTCTATCGCGTTCAGCCAGACAGACAGACGCGGCAAGGGGGGACTTTGTTTCGTTACATGTAAAGATTCTAACTGTTCTCTATGCAATCTTATATTACATAGTTATTATATGTATACTTACTAGTAAAATATGACAATTTAATATCTGAATCCAGTGCGAAGGTCCCGAGATCCCGGGTGTGGTTCACCGGGCAGGGCGCAGGTTGCCGGAATAAACCGGACTTTATAACAAATATCCTGCTTAGTAGGGTCAGTCCCTTGTAGGGTGACCCTGCTCACCTCGTTCAAATATCTCGTAGTTTTATAAGGTTTGGGTTTGTAATCAAAGTTTAAGATTTCGAATAACTTTACGCCTTAATCCCTAAATGTGTAGGTAGAGTCGGATGTAGTGTGGCCATGCTTCGCAGAGCTTAAATTTTCTAAATCAGTACCATAATGCACTATTTCAACTTCCTTTTTTGTTTTTTAGAGATAAATAACAATACTCAGATTAATTACTCATGGATTAAAATGTTTCTACAAGTTTTAAAGATAACGAGGGTAATTATTCTTAACAACGCATGAAAATAAATCACATACTGGCTAAAGAACAACCATAACATAAAAAGCAGGTTTTTATGTAATACTAGGTGTTGCTCGCGGCTTCGTCCGCGTGAAAAGCCTTTCCCGCTACAAAAGTCCCTAAAACTTATTATGTTTGTTTGTGTATGTGTCGTGTATTTATGTTTATATATATCTTATTTATGAAGTTGAACACTGTATATTTAATATACCCTTTGATGCACCTACCGTGATTATCTCTCCGCCACCTTAACCTGACTGGTAGAGAATGCTTACGGCATTAAGTCCGCCTGTACATTAGTTGTATAAAGTGCAAATAAATAAAAAAAATAAAACACAGTGCCAGCGCGATCTACTTAAAGAATCAGATAAAAAATTTATTCTATTATTTTCCATGGGAGCCAATTACCAGAATAAAAAGTAGCCTATGTGTTAATCCAGGACATGATCTATCGGTGTGCCAAACTTTCATCCAAATCCGTTTAGTTGTTTCTGCGTTTACTTCTAACAAACATACAAACATACAAACATTTTCACAAACTTTCGCATTTATAATATTAGAAAAATAAGATGTGCGTTTTAATTTGACTGCTTATAAAACTGAAAACATTCTTTTTTATGTTACGATTATTTTACCGATGTGCGAAATGTTAAATACTACACTTTTCCCGAGGATAGCAAGACGGTCGCCCTTGTGACGAGTTGCCACGGTTAACGTACCCGAATATGATAAAACAAATTTAGCAGAATATATAACTATCTGCGATTCCGCTTACAAGAGACTATAATATATTTTGCGCACACACAAGAATAATATATCTATTTATTTCAAAATAGAAGTACAACAAAGAGAAAAAAAAACATAACAATATTTATTTTTTATTTTTTTATCGCTTTGAATGACGTGACGAGCATGCCGTTCGCCTGATGGTAAGCGATACGACCTCCCATAAACAGTAGCTACACCATTCAGCACCTTGAGTTACAAAGTACTGAGTGGCATTCCACTGCGCTCGTCATCCTGAGACATAAGATGTTAAGTCTCATTATGCCCAGTAGTTACACTGGCTACAATGTCCTTCAAACCGAAACACAACAGTGCATGCACACTGCACATACACACTTATTACCTATGAAAGTCCCCTTAACCCGCGAAATCTCCGCTCAAAATTGGTGATTATCATGGATAGCATTATCTATAATCTATATAAGGGTTATTGTTGATACCCTTAACATCCAACACCCTAAATGTGAGAATCGTCGGGCAAATCTTGACATCACGATTCAGGATCGATTGAATTTTCTTGCATAGCTGTACTAACGGGGCAAGATGAATGTTGCCACAGATTCTAACCTTTTTTGCCAAATAAAGTAATTGAACTATTTACTACTTAACTTAAATCTTTTATGCATGTTCGCAATTATATTTTAATGTAAATTCATAGAATTCATTAATAAATTGTACAGGGCTGCGAGCTTCAAAAGCACGCTCAAATTATTTTCAACATATTACAAATTTGCTGAATGCATATTTGTGATGTAATAAATTTCAACGTACAAATTATTATAAGCCCGGTAGCCTCTAAATTGTAATGTATTTCAAAGGCCATTGAAATATTATTTTAGTAGAAATTGAGTAATACGTTGGTCATAAATCTATAATACGACAACCTCTTGAATTCCACAAAAACAAAAGCCAACACAATGTTACTCGGACTGTGAAGTGAACTATGGGCCTTCCAGCTCACCTATAGCCACTGGGCGAAGCGGATAAAACCGAGGCTCTAGTACCTCTCGTAATTTCTAAACAAAAACTTCGATATACAAGGGCAGCAGGACTGCAGGAATAAACTTCATTTTAATTTTCCGCTCGGCTCGGCGCCGATTCGTTTGACAAGTTTAATGTCGTGAGGAGCTTGATGTGACCATTTGATACCGAACCGGCGAACGAGTTTACGCATGAATTATGTAGATACTAGTTTTTTCTCTCGGTTTCGCGTATTTGTCCATCCCCAGGATAAAAAGACTAAAACAGGGTGATGTAGTTTATTATTAGTGAAAGAATTTTCTGAATTTAAAAGATTAGCACGTACAAACAAACCGAAACTGCGAATTTATAATATAATTGTGAAAAGAGCAAGCAGAAGCCTTTACCAAAACGAGTGAACCTAAATATCTTAAACAATAACAGCAGCTATAGTATCATTCCAACAACTATAAATAAATAACAAAGCCAACCCTGTGTAGTACAGTCAGCCACATAAGTAGCTGAACAAATTTCAAATCGCCTCTACGCGTTAACTTTAATTGAAACATTTTTTTTTCTTAGTGTGAAGTAAACTAAATTACCTTTATTTTATTTTTGTGAAGAGAAAACGAGAATTGGTAAGAACACAACCGTGTGTGCCTGTGATTTGAAGTTTTGAATGTGTTTAGCTACTTATGTGGCTGACTGTACCTATATACTGCCCACTGCTGAGCACGGGCCTCCTGTACTACTGAGAGGGTTTAGGCCTTAGTCCACCACGCTGGCCCAGTGCGGGTTGACAGACTTCACATGCATTGTAAATTATTTTTTCTTTCATCAAACAATGTAATAATGACTTGTATATACTAATATTATAAAGCAGAAGTTTGTTTGGTTGCACGCGCTAATCTCAGGAACTAATCAACTGGTTTTGAAAATTCTTTCACTAATACGAAGCTATATTACTTCTGAGTGCTATAAAAACTTTTTCACGCTGGCGGAGCCGCCGGCAACACTAGTAGTTTATAATTATTACTATTCTTAGCATTAGAGTTCTATCTTAATATATATAAATCTCGTGTCACAATGTTTGTCCTCAATGGACTCCTAAACCACTTAACCGATTATAATAAAATTCGCACACCATGTGCAGTTCGATCCAACTTGAGAGATAGGATAGTTTAAATCTCAAATTATAGTCGCAATTTTAATTTATTGCTAATTATTTGTCTGTTATTATTTGACAGTCACAATTATCTTAACTCCAAATGATTCTAACAGATGTCGATACCTTTCGACTGGGTTGAGTAAGTAATCAATAGATGGCGCTGCTATGAATGATTCTAACAGATGTCGATACCTTTCGACTGGGTTGAGTAAGTAATCAATAGATGGCGCTGCTATGGTAAATCTACGAACGTGTCATATAAGCTACATTTTAAGCGGGACTTTTATACCGGGAAAACTCATTCACGCGGGCGGAGCCGCGGGCAAAAGCTAGTAGTAATATATTAATTAGGTGTTGCTTGCGGCTACTCTAGCATGAAAGAGCTTTTATGGGATAAAAGTTTCACTATATACTATTCCAGGATAAATAACCTATATAATCCAGGTTTAGGTCTATCACTGAGGCAAATTTCATCATAAACTATTCAGTAGTTTCTCCATTTACTTCATCATCATCAGCCACATGACGTCCACTGCTGAACATAGACCTCCCCCAAAGATTTCCAGACGGATCTGTCAAAAGCGGCCTGCATCCAGCGTGTTCCTGCGACCTTTGTCAAGTCGTCTGTCCACCTTGCAGGTGGACGGCCGACGCTGCGCTTGCTAGTACGTGGTCTCCACTCGAGAACATTTACTTCGCTAAGCACCAATTACTTTCAAAAGTTGTTGTCATTATAACATTAGTAAGATAACACACATTACAATGACAAATTAAAATTTTCGTGGTGTATTAAACGGGCACAGCGCCTAACTTTCACCACATTCGATAATCTGCAAGTTTTCTCCTGTAACTGTATGTGGGTCAAGAGAAAACTCGGAAGTGGGCGGCTAGGCGCGCCACACACGGGCCGTCAGCGTTGAGATTCCACGTTTGAGACGCAACCCAGTTAGACAATGAATATTGTTGGGTTCTATTCAAGTGCCAAATTTTTAATAATATGCCAAATTAGAAATCATAGTTTTGAAATATAAAGTACTGCCTGGTATTGGAGCCCGTCCTGAGACATAAGATAATAACTCATAATGTACAGAGATAACACAAGCTTTCCTTCAATCAGGAACACAACAGTATATCCGCAATACTGCCTACAAGCAGAATAAATATAATATAAATTATGACCTACGTACCCAATAAATCTAATAACCATCACATACAAATTGACCTATAATTTTACGGGTAAGTATTTCACATAACAAAAAGCATTAACACGTACCTTCATAAGTAGAAATTGAGCTTAGTTTCACGAATCAACAATAATCCTTTCCTTTCATAATATAATATTATGAGATATAATAAATAACTGGTATTAGCCTCATGTTTGAGCTGTTAAGGCTTCGTAGAAACAATTTAAGACGTGCTCACGGCCATTTTTAGTTGAAATATATTTGATTGTTCATTATTTACTGCTTAGATTAAACTTGGTGTATTAAGCTTTAATCAAACCTTTGTTAGGGCTATATTTTAGTTTAAATAGTTATTTCTAAATATAGAGTATCTGAGAGGATATTAGTTAGAGATGTTAAAGTAGCATGACTTAAATGATAATGTGTTGGCATATCATGTTGACACATGACGCCTTGACCTCGAAGGGGTAAACAGAAGTACAACCAGAGCATACATGTTTCGCCATATGTGTTCCCTGATGCATCCCATGATGTGATAGGAGGTGAGGCCATCACCACATCGGCTCTAAATCCAAACTTTGGAGCGACACTGAGCATAAAAGCCCAATATCACTTTACCCGACCCGGAATTCAAACCCGCGATCTCAGAGTTGTGTCGTACCGAGCACGTAATGCCATCCCTCTACTATTTACTGCCAATTGTTAGGCACAAGTATCCTTTACTACGGAGAAGGTTATGACCTTAGTCCACCACGTCGGCATCGTGCGTCTTGTAAATATTGTTTCAAATACCTTTGAAATTCTTAGGTATATAGGTTTCTTTCTTGGGCCATTAAGGAGATTCTTTCCAGCTATTTATAAATCATCATAAAGCTTATTCATCAGTACCTAAAGTAAAATCGCTGAATCAAACGATTTATAACCGCGCACGCTCCGCTTGCAGCGAGCCTGCGACACACAGACGCGTGTCGATGCTTGTTGTTTGTGTTCGTGCGCCACGGCTCGGGACGCACCGGGAATGCCGCGGATTGTGGCGTGGACTAGTTTTGAATACTGATTTTTAGACCGTGGATAAAAGGTTGCTTATGGATTGTATTTTTGTGAAAGAGGTTTTCAACCTTGTTGAGTAACCTCATGACTGTTCTTAAAATATGTATGTAGAGGTTCACGTTTTTGTAACTGAGCTTATGCCTTTTGTAATATAACTACGGGCCACCCAGATCTCCTTTAAAAAACATCAAAATTATTATTTTAACTTACATTTCTCATGTTCATTTTGTACATATAATTTTACATGGCCTATTCGTTTGTTCACTTAAACGCAATGTGTCAATGCTTATAAAATTGGGTAGAGTGACCTATTTTACGCAAAAAAGTTGGTAGTATAAGAGTGTTAGGCTTATCACATCTCTTATGAGTGTGGGTAGCTACCACCACATCGACTATTTCTGCACAGGAGCTCTGACATTATGAGGCCAAATATGTACTGTAATCGGGATAATGATCACAATGCAACTTGGCATACAGACTTGCGTAATTCAAAATACTGGGTGTTTTTATTATATATGGGCACTATTTAGTTATATAATGTACACACACACACACACACAGACACACACTCACGACCTTTATCCCTAAGGGGTTAGGCAGAGGCGCAATTAGTGCACCCACTTTTCGCCGTGCGTATTCCCATGATGTGTTATATAATGTGTTAATAGTTTTTCTTCTTTTTCAGATTCATGTCATGCGCTGATTTCAAAAGCTATGCTATCAGACATACGTGAGTACATAGGTTATTTACTTATCTATTTGTTTTCTATAATACCTACAAGATACAATAATCAGCTATTTTTTCGCGGATCGCTTAGTTCGAGCAAAAACGTTTCTACAATTCACTATTATGTTGAAATCGCAATATCTAAAATCAGAAAGTATTAAGGGGTAAATTAGGAAAAGTACTATGGGGACGCCGTATAAGATGATACATCCCATGTCTGAATTGAACCTGGAAACTCAAATCGAGTCACTATATCATTTCGTTACGCAGAAAAATAGTATAAACAGAACTACCGCTTACAACTCAATGTAGCGGCAACATTGCCAAATACGCAATAAGTAAAGTTGTCCGCAACCTTAACCACCGGATAATTTATTCAGATTTATCCATCATCACTAAGGCCTAGTTATTTGTCCCCTGGCTGGATATACTTTGCAAAGCGATTAAGTGGGTCGCTTACCAGCCAGATTAAATTGACCAGTGTGTTAGACCTCTCTATGCAAATTTAATTTGGGGGCAGGTCGATCGTGAGGGATTCAATCTTAAACTTCTCTAACTAATGTAATTCAACTTTGTAATTTGGAAACTTTTTATGTTTCATGATCAGGGATATTTAAAGGGATACATGTATGTTATCAATAAAATAAATTAGTGAAATTTATCTAGTTTATTTTAATTAGTTAAGTTTTTTTAGGTTCAGAGTGGGATATTTAAAAAAAAGTTGACATTGGACGAATAAAGAATTTTACAGGTTTGTGAGGTCTGCCAACCCACATTAGGCCAGCGTGGTGGACTACGGCCTAAACCCTCTCAATAGTAACTAGTAGAGGAGGCTCATGCCCAGCAGTGGGACAGTATATGTATATACAGGCCTGGTATTATTTCATTATTATTATTATCAGGCAGGTGGGTAGTGGCAAAAGCTAAGCCAAATTATTGTTGCACCAATCTTGAAAAATCTTGCGCCGACTCCACATTGGGGAGTGATAAGGTCAAGTAACAGACGTATCAATCTTCTCACCAACAAACTTTGCTCCCATTTAGCTGGGCTCTGTAATTTAGTTACAAGATTGGGTAATAGAGGAAAATCGGTTCCGAATGGTAATTCTAATGTATTGTTAAGAGGCATCTTAACAAAATGGAGGCTTGTAACACTTCATTACGCTAGTTAACGAATACTTTTTATGGGCATTTGGGCTCAGAGAGGATTGAGACACTTGTTTAGAATGAGTTTAATAGGAGTGGTACCGGTCTTGTATAGAATCTGAGCGGAGTGGCAGTTTTATTGTTTTGTGGAGTAATTAAGATCACCAAAAAAGAGCTTCACGTTCTTTCCAAGCTACATCTCGCCTTAAAAGTTGGCTATATCTACTATGCTATAATAGAATAAGCACCCTAGTTCACTAGTGATAGCAGGATAACATAATCTTTTAGTTTATAAAAATACTGGTCATATTAAAATTTGATTATTTCAAGCGATTCAATTTCAAAAATTGTTGTTTAAAGTTTGTTGGCGATTTCTTATTTAATTTTAATTTAGTTGACACTAAATGGTAGCAGATGCACGGAAGATCCGGATATATGTATCCGGACTTTTATTAAAGTGGTCTATTTTATAGATATTTGCAACACGGAACTGTAAATTTATTTAAACTCCTTGGCTGGTAAACCATTGATGTATTAAAAAACCCTGGTAAACATAAAAAAAGAACATCTATTTACAGCATGCTTAAAAAAAACAGGTCGCTTAACGATAAGTATTACAATACCGGGACTCCCTAAATGTTATACGTAGAAGCTGCCAGCATTTGAGCTGAGAAATAAGGGTTGAAATAGCATAACATCACACACACACACTCACTCTTTTTATCCCCGAAGGGGTAGGCAGAGGCGCAATTAGTGCACCCATTTTTCGCCGAGCGTATTCCGTCCCATGATGTGATAGGTGGCAAGCCTCGCTATATCGAGACCTCAGCATTGCAGTCGTACCTTAATGCAACTACGCCAACGAGTCAGTTTAAAGAATTAATAGGATATTAAAATAAATAGTTTAATAGTTGAAGCCTTTTTTATAAATGAAGCAAATCAGAGTAACAATGGGGTCATTGTTGTCCACAAACACATTTTATTTGGTGATTGGATAAAATGTCTTTTTTGGCTAGCGTTCTGTATTGTTTACTGGCCTCAACAAGGATATCCAGTTACGTTGTAGGCCGACGCGGTAAATCCTTTTTTTCGGCGGTCGTTGACCCGTATTTTACGGCATGGATTTTATAGGTTATACTTTTACCATAATTAAAAACATTCAAGAGATTAAGAACAGGATTATACGCTTGTTTCTCGGAGGGGAAGGCTATTAAGTTATACATACACGGTACCAAAGTAGGTACTACCGCTTTGTCTATTTCTGACGCTAAACAGCAGTAATCTTGTTCAGATTTTATTTTACGTATTATATAATTTACAATCAGCTGTTTGCTTCTCACCAATAACTCGAGTGATCCAATTCTAGTAAATTTTTAGAAAATCTGACAAACTATAGCCTGACGTCCGAATACAGGAGTCGTAGCCAAGAAGCTTTTCTAGAATGGTCAACACCAATAGAAAACACAAAAAGATGGGATTGACGTATCCGTGTGAAAGAATAATAATTATCGATCGGATATATCATTCCCATACATTTTTTGTTTTCTATTTGCGTTAACGCATGTAGAAAAGTATTTTGGCAACTGACCCAGGACTAGGTCTCTGACTATACAAAGTCGATAAATAAATTACTCATGTGCGTCATTTTCAGTATCTATAATCACCATTTTTTTTTTACTTTTATTTCCTATATTGTTTCAGTGAAAAGTATATTCACAATTTTTTTTTATTGTTATGTCCTATTTTGGTTTATTAAAGTAGTAAGAAGGGTTTACTTTATTTCAGACAAAGAAAAAAATATTGAATTAGATTTAACGTGAATAGGTGGTTTGAAGTTTTGGATTACTTCAAGAATTTTCCCGGCCGATTGTACTAAACTTGAAGTTCAAACCCTAACGTTGAACTTTTTTTTTTTTTTTTTTTTTTTTTTTTTTTTATTGCATTTAATGACGAGACGAGCATGCCGTTCGCCTGATGGTAAGCGATACGACCACCCATAAACAGTAGCAACACCATCCAGCACCTTGACTAACAAAGTACTGTGTGGCATTCCACTGCGCTCGTCACCCTGAGACATAAGATGTTAAGTCTCATTATGTCCAGTAGTTATACTGGCTACAATGTCCTTCAAACCGAAACACAACAGTGCATGCACACTGTTGCTTGGCGGTAGAAATAGACATTGCGGTGGTACCCACCCAGACGGCCTCTTACATAATGAGAGACCTACCACCAGTACTAGGATCAAATGTTTAAATCATGTTCAGACTTAATACGAGGGTTTCGGCGGCTATGTAAGTGGTTTCGAAACATCCTTGGAAGAGAGCCAAGCTTCCGCGCTGAATCTAGTTACCTAATGAGGCTTAAGTGAATCACTGTCAATTGAAACGCGAACATATAACAGTGACAATGGCGGAGGAACAGTTCTTAGTGATGGTTTGACGGTTTCGGTTAATTTCTTACTGGACTAGCAGGTGGTAATGATTTTCTAGGCGAGCAATGTGATTTTATTTATTAATAACAATGTGTTCCAGTGTGAATTTTCTGTGTCCAAACATATTTTTTTGTAGTCACTTCAGAAATTAATATTATTACAACTACACAATCACTTATGCCTTTATTCCCGAAGGATTAGAGTTGCAATCAGTGCAACCACTTTTCGCCGTGTGTCGTCCCATGATGTGATAAGGCTTCGGCAGTAGTCAGAAGGTGTCAGCGTCTTTAACTACCGCCATACTGATCACCAGCATGTCGTGGCTGTTTTTATTGATGTTTTTGACTGCCTCGGCGGCGTAATTACGGGACGACTGCAATGTTGAGGTTAAATCCATGGGTCGGGCAAAGTGGTATTAGGTTTTCCGAATCAGTATCAGCCCGGATTCTGGAATTTCTGCCCGATATGGCGATAGGCTCGCCTCCTATCACATTATGAGATGGAATACGCATGGCAAAAAGTGGGTGCACTAGTTACGCCTCTGCCTACCCCTTGGGAGATAAAAAGCGTGAGTGTGTGTATGTGTGTGTTTAGATTTTTCGTGAATTCTGTCAAATCAAGCAACATCTGATCTTATATCCCAAGTACATAAGGTCTATCCGATATGTCCTGTACAACGAAGATCTAAACTTAAGCGAAACTTGGTCGGACCTCAAACTTGCCGCATCCTCCCGATTACAACGTCTAATGGCATTACTTGGATTGTCTTGTATAAAATGCATAGAGCTCCGAACTTGGGGCATCAGCGTGTATAATGTAAGCGTTGTGTAGAGCGTCTCGGGAGAGGTTATGGTATTAAAAATATCGGAGGGCTTCTTACATCCTTATCCTACTAATATTATAAACGCGAAAGTTTGTAAGAATGTATGTATGTTTGTTACTCTTTCACGCAAAAACTATTGAACGGATTTCGATGAAATTTGGTACACGGGTAGATCATTAACACATAGGCTACTCTTTATCCCGCGAAATATAAAGCGGGACTTTTATCCCGGGAAAACTTTTTCACGCGGGCGGAGCCGCGCGCAAAAGCTAGTATCCTTATATGTAAAAGTCACAGCTGAGGTAAAAGAGTTGCAAATAATGTCATAAGTTAATGTTTGCTGGTGGATATGTTTATTCACCCGGAGAGCGACCATCGTACATGTCGGCGAGGTGCCAGGGTTTTCGTGTTCGGAATCCATCGTAATGAAAATACAAACTGAATATTGCTTAGTTTTCTTCCCAGTTGACTTTTGGAACAGAAGTCAATCGAATTTTGAACTGACTTGATTCTTTTATAATACAATAGACATTCAAAGTGAATATAAATGTTATAATAACTGCTACCTCCTTTGAAATTACTGTACAATAAATTTTGGGTTATAGCTGAATATTCAAAATTGATATTATAATGAATTTTTCATAACTCCAAATATAATCATTAAATATTAATTTGCGCCCACATACACAAGGTGAAAAACCTGCCATATAGCGACCTACGTAAGTGTGTCGTATTCGACGATCAGTCTGTTTATATTCAATCAGGTCTATTTCCTATGTTTAATTTCGTACTTTATTTTATATGTAACAGAAAATAATACGAAATAAAAGAAATTATTCTGTAAAATCAGCATCGAAATTGGTTGAAAATACATACATACATACATAGTATGACGCCTCTATCCCATAGGGGTAGGCAGAGACCATGGATTGCCACTTTGCTCGATTCTGGCACACCACTTTCGCTTCCTCTACCTTCATCAATCTGTTCATGCACTCCCGCCGGTTCAGGGTACTTTTGACCTGGCCCTTACTTAGAATGTCAGATATCTGACATTCGAAAGTTCGGTGCGGTCGACCCCTGCCGGCCCATCCATCCACACACGCCTTATATATCCTCTTTGTCATTCTCCTATCATCCATCCTTTCCAAATGGCCAAACCACTTTAGCATACCCTTCTCAATTTTGGTCACTACATCCTCTGTCACTCCACACATGTCCATCGCCATAGTATTCCGCACTCTATCACACACACTCACTCCACACATGCTTCTTAACGCTCTCATTTCCACTGCTTTAATCTTACTTTCGTGCTTTTTCTGCCATACCCAGCTTTCACTACCATACATCAGAGTTTGTCGTTCGTCGTGTCATTCGTCGTGCCTTTTTGGACACCTTCCGGCTACCCATAAAGGCGTGCAACGCTCCATTCACCCGATTAGCTGCACTCACTCGTATCTCAATATCACTGTCATACCTACCATCACTTGTGAAAACACATCCCAAATATACAAAATGGTTGAAATGTAAGCAGTTATTCATATTTAAAATATTGTTGTGAGCAAAAGTGAGGGCGTGGCGGGGATATCGCGCTATCTCTTTCCCACGCACACAGCTTTATGGCCGGTGACCCTTGGTGACGTCAGAGTCTGATATTACTGTTATTTGACAACTTCCCCGTCCACCAAATTTCAAAGCTTTATAACTTATTTATTATTGCGCTAATTTTTTGATAAATGTATTTACAAAAAAGTAGTCAACTACCCTAGTGTGTTGTGAGGGATAATGTTCGCTCGTCGTCGACGCTATCTGGACCCCATTTCACTTACCATCGGGTGCAGTGGGGTCATTGTGCCGTGCTGATAAAAATAATAGGCAAAAGTAATATTAAAAGTGACTGTTAATGAAGAAATTGGCCGTAAGTGTGAAAAATGATAGAACAAAACATGACAACAATGACTTACATTTGAAGCTATATTGTTCAATATATTGTAATTGTAAAACTTACATCAATAAAATACAAATTATTACTTAATTACTGCTTCATATAATAAGAGCTTACATACGTTATACTCAGGCAGACTTTCTACCTACTAAATAGTGTTCCAGCATAATTTTTTTTTTTTTTTTTTATCCTTTGTTGTAAGAACTAGGTTCTTAGCAATAAATTACAATCTAGTCTATAAGACTAATAAGCAATATTATTCTAACTTAATTTTCTAGGTGATAAGTTTACTACAACTAAGAATAATGATCTAGGCACTTTCTTAGAGTCTGATAACATAAAAAAAACACCTTGTTCGTGTGTTATATATACTTAGCACTGACACTATTATTTTTTCGCTGTAATTATGCACTACACTTTACTACACTAGTTCGAAAGGTTTAGTTCTTTTTAGTCTTCGCACAAGCTTCGTGTTATCGAGTAGCTTGAATGCCTCAATGTTCACATGTTGTCGAAGTCTACATTCGTGAGCTTTCGCAAACTTTTTGATGACTTCCGTGACGGATTCCATTTTAAGATCACGATGGAGGTCGTCATTTCTTATATACCAGGGAGCGCTGACAATATCTCTCAGGACTTTATTTTGGAACTGTTGGATTATTTTAACATTGCTCGATTTGGTACAGCCCCAAAGTTGGATTCCATACGTCCAAATTGGCATAAGAATTTGCTTATACAGTAATAATTTATTATGTATTGATAAACAAGACTTTCTTCCCAGTAACCAATACATATTTTTATATCGTATATTAAGTTCTTGTCTCTTCTTTTTGACGTGAGCTTTCCATCGCAGCTTAGCGTCAAGTGTTATGCCAAGGTACTTGGCAGTGTTTGCATATGGGACCTTTAAACCGTTTATATGTACTGGATGATAATTTTGGCCTTTGTTCGTGAAATCGACATGAATTGATTTTGTTTCATTTAGTTTAATTTTCCATTTTTGTGTCCAGTCATAAATTTTATTTAGGGCACCTTGTAGTTTTTCTGCTGCTTCCTTATGATTTGATCCAGTAGCCATAATGGCAGTATCATCTGCAAAGGTTGCAATAGTATTGTTATCGGGTTCTGGTATATCACTTGTGTATAGTAGGTATAAAGTGGGACCTAGGACGCTTCCTTGCGGGACCCCAGCTTTAATTATTTTAAGCTCGGAATATTCATCCTTTTGCTTAACTCTAAACATCCTGTTTGTAATGTACGATTTTAGTATGTACGAAAAATTTGATGGCAGCATTTGTCTGAGTTTTTGTATCAGACCCTCACAGCATAATTAAATCTAGTATCTTACTATTTAGCACCGAATCTAGGCCAACTAGCAGTATTTAACATTCAAGCTTCGGTTTCCAAATAAGCTTGGCGATATAAAAACTACTTTATAAGCTCGGATATTCCGCACATTAAAAGCGACGTAACGTAACTTCCGGTGCCAAAAAATCTAAAAGCACCCCAAAGTGAGTACAAATTGGGTGCACGCCGGGTAATGGACCAGGTTTGGCTCATGTGCCAAATTTGATACCTGCGTATTATTTTAAATTGTTAAGTCGGTTTGAGCCTCTCGGGGACTTTTTTGGTTAGTATTAGATGGTAGTTGGAGTTGATAATGTCGTTAAAGTTGCGTCGGTTGCTAGAATTATGCCGGCATTTGTTACTGAATATTATACATTGGGTCCCAGAACACCAATCCTCGGAAAGAGCCACTATAGCGTCATGTGTACGTTGATCTTAGTCAACATCTCGTATTTTTTACAAGAGTGAATTGTTTCTTGTTTAATTATAAAATTTGATTAATATTTTTTTAGTATTTAGTTAGAAAAATAAAAACGCTATAAAAAATAATTAAATAATAAATATTTTAGAATTAATAAAGAAAAGAGCTTCTCTAGTAAAAAGTGCGGAATGTTTACGATCGCCTTCGTGGAAAGGCTTAATGTCGAGGAAACTGGTTGTAATGTTCCTCAAATCCAAACGTAATAATGCATTGTGCTAATTTTCGTTGAAAACATACAACGTGTTGATGCCTACCTACATGGATTTTCATATACCAGAAATATACAATTTACCAGGTAGTTAGTAACCGGGGTAGACATTTAGAAGCTATATGCTGGTGGCAGGAGATACTTTTTTATCTGCTAGGATGGCGACCAGCTCGAACAAGGTGTTAAAATCTGCCATGGTAGCCCACGTACGTGTGCCAGTTTCAGGATCAGCCTGTGAACATCAGGTTCAATCGGGCTGGAATAATTGTATTGACTAAAAAAATAGGGTTACCAGAGGATTAATGTATTTCCTTGAATAAAATTTAAAACATATCAATAATAATAAACAATATTTGTATAATATCGATTAAAATAGCAATAAATAAATAGCCAGTGTAATAAAACTATGTATATATAGGTTGCTCAGATTCACACATGGTCTATCATTAAATTGTGTCTATTATATTGTACTTGCAATTTGTAAAAGATATATATAAAAAAAATATAATAAAAGACCTACGCTGAGTTTCTTGGTGCTTCTTCTCAGGTCAGTGGGCTTTTCCGAAGCACTGGTAGAATCTTTAGATGATAAAAACATTGTAAAAATGACGTGTAAAAGTGCCCTTAGGGGCCTAATTACTTAATAAATGATTTGAATTTGAATATATGCTAATTGATATGTCTTGTGGGGTAATCATCTGTCGTCAGTTAACATTCTATCATTACCACCAGGTGTACTAACTTTTTTGTGGACGTATAAAAAAAAATTGTAACGTTTAAACCCTTCAATTATGTAAAGGAAACCGGATCGAAAAAATTACAACCGATATTAGATTTTCCCGGTAATTTTTCCGACGCATAATCCCGGGATTTCGTACGGGATTTTCCCATTCCCGGATTAAAAGATTCGCCATTGGAAACGTACATAAGGAATTTTTTGTACTCGGCAAACACCTAATGATGTCGGGAGTGTTTGCGCGCTCAGGCGAGCGAGAGAGCGTCTGCCGCTTCTTCGCGAAATTTCGCATTTTCGCCTGATTACGGGCGCGATTTTCGAATTCTTGCAAATGTTTGCCGCCGTAATTTGCGGCGACGTTACTGGTCAAAGAGAGTTTAAGGTGACGGTGGAGGTGGATTTTGAAGATTTATAAACGTTTTTATTATTTTTATTTCGGCTTAATATGGTAGATGTTTAGATTTTCAACTCATTGAAGTAGTCAACATCGAGGTTTAATGTAAAAAGCTGCTTTTTTTTCAGGCAAGTAATTGTTACGACGGGTTTAAAGAGGGTTTATATGTTGCTAAATAGCCTGAAACCTAGCTATGTATCCCATAAAATTTAAACCTACAATTTGGCAATGGGTCTTATCATTAACACACCCCACAATGCCCACGGGAGCTCTAAAAGTCCTAGAATTAGATTGGGCATTAATCTAGTCCATTATTCTGGAAGTAGTGATGGCTTAACGGCAGTGGAACGGACTAACAAAACAAAGATCTAAAGTTTGATGAACGGTTATAATATAGTAGTGACCTTTCGATACGCGCGTTTTAGTATGTATACCCGAATTAAGTTGGTTTAGTGTACCAAAGGCGTAATGGAATCCCGTGGCTAGTAGTGGGCTGTGGGACATATACAGGATTGATATTTTAAAGTTATAAATGTCAATAATACCAAAGAAAAAAATGAGAGGTGTCAAGGGACACCCGGATGGAACGAAGTTCCTTTCGATTAATTAGTGAAGGAATTGTAATAAAATTTTGTTTATATAACAGAGTGTGTATATATATAAATACTAGCTTTTGCCCGCGGCTCCGCCCGCGTGAATGAGTTTTCCCGGTATAAAAGTCCCGCTTAAAATGTAGCTTATATGACACGTTCGTAGATTTACCATAGCAGCGCCATCTATTGATTACTTACTCAACCCAGTCGAAAGGAATCGACATCTGTTAGAATCATTCATAGCAGCGCCATCTATTGATTACTTACTCAACCCAGTCGAAAGGTATCGACATCTGTTAGAATCATTTGGAGTTAAGATAATTGTGACTGTCAAATAATAACAGACAAATAATTAGCAATAAATTAAAATTGCGACTATAATTTGAGATTTAAACTATCCTATCTCTCAAGTTGGATCGAACTGCACATGGTGTGCGAATTTTATTATAATCGGTTAAGTGGTTTAGGAGTCCATTGAGGACAAACATTGTGACACGAGATTTATATATATTAAGATTTTCCTATTTCCGTTCCAATACATAAGTTTCTAGAGAAAAAAAAAAACAAATAAATACGTGTGGCACTCGGAGACTACCGCGGTAAAGCTATTGCATAGCATTTTTATCACAAATTTTGATTGACTAAACACAAATTCGTACTTACGCTTACCACATAAAGTAGATTTGAAACGCGAGCAAAGCACGTTTAGTCTTGTTATAGATAAATGTCAGAAATGCAATGGTCATCACAATCAAAGTAGAATAAATCAAAATTTGAAAAAAGAATGTCGATCGATTCTTTTGTACTCGTGCCGTGCCAACGCTGGGGAAATAGCTTCTACGCAATGTATTTAAGGTTCATTTTAGATTAGTAAGAAATGGTTTTAATGACTTTAATAAATAAAATAAATACAAATATACTCGTTTCAAGAATTATAGCTTCTACGCATTGTATTTAAGGTTCATAAATATAATAATAATATAATAATACCAGCCCTGTATTATATACTGCTCACTGCTGAGCACGGGCCTCCTCTACTACTGAGAGGGTTTAGGGTTTAAGGTTCATATTAGTAAGATAATAGCAAAAAGTGTCGTGACAACTTTCCCCAGCCCCCTTTCACAACGCGCAATTTAGGAACTTCGTTCCAAAAAATCCGATACTGATATTTTTTTGTCCAGCCATATGACAAGTCCAAAATATAGGTTTCGTATTTTTACATGATTGTAATCGCAATAATAATTCACGTGGAATTGATTTCCAACAAAATATTCCACATTTACCGAATAATAAAATATTGCATAGCTGTAATCTAATAGTACACCAATTTGTATTGTACGTTTGTTCAAAATTACAACCATATGAAATTGTTTATTAAATTATTCCATGTCGGCACACACGGCTGGTATAGTGCGCCCATACAGGGTTGACACGCGCACCGGTAATTCACGGTTTACGTTTTCCGGTCGGCAATTTCACGGATTGAGTTTTAAAATCCCATCGTGTTATTTAAATGCGTATTTTAATGTCGTGTCGCGTGTTGAATAAAATATGGATATCACGGTTTAATTTTGTGTAAGTGAAACATTTTTTAATGTTTTTATTAGTACGCGTTCGTGCTTGTTTTCGCAAAATGGGATGTTACTTGTATTTTTTCTGTACAATGGTAGCAAATGAACATAATATAATTTTGTATTTTTTATAAATATTTTACTAAGCTGATGTGTCGTAAAAATTTGCATGGAGTACATATTAAATAGATCACAAACGATACAACGGTGGGTTTTATTAAAGACCTATATTGTTATAATTATAACCAAAACAATATTTGGTCTGTTATTTGTTATAAACCTTATGGCATTTAAATATGATCTACTTTTCCATATACACCAGTCACTCACATTCACAGCAAAGTAAAGTTTCATAAATTTCCATACCACAAAATAAATATATGTTGGCGGACATTGAGTTATTTCAAACAAAGTTTAAACTCATAACTCCCACGTGACAGCCCTAAAGCAGTCATCTCCCGGGATTATCCCAGTTTTGTTTTATTACTGTGTTACGTGCATTATAAAATTAACTTTACTTAGGTCATCTCTGAATGAGCCACAGAGGAGTTTTTGCCTTAGATGGACGAACTTGATAGTTTTATGGACCATTTAGAGATTTAATTAATTGTCTTATTGATAGCTTCCGTGACGAGTCGGCAGTGAAACCAGAAGAAGTGAGTTTAATAGGGCTTTTGTTTTTTTTTCATTAGCAAATACTTTTTTTGGTCTGCGTATAAATAGGAGCAAGAGTTCTTTGAAGAGTCTAATACATACATACATAAATGTATGTATATGAGCGTGATGTCAGGAATATTTTATGTTTCAATTTGTTTGGACACAATTAATGTTATATTAATTATAACATTTTAGAAGTAATCCAACATAATAAAAGCGATCGCGATAACACAGAACTTCGTTTTGCTTTTCATTACTAGCTTGAGACATTTAAAATCCAAGTAATTTAGTAAAAACGATTCAAAAGATAACACGCGCTGGAATTTGAAGAATGAAAGATATAAAATCTAGAAACACTCGTACATTCGAAGTGACATGGTATGTAGAATATTTTGAGAATTCATAAGTAATATCGTATTTTGGACAGTAGTTAGTGAAAATGTTTCATGAAAAGTAGGCTAGTACCTATAACAAACTTTTATTTTACAATTATAGTGGTAACATGAGTCCATAGCACACACATCTAAATCATCTATACATTTGTTAACATAATTTCTAGCCACGATTTTTTTATTTGACTTCAAAGTGTGACTAGTTGCGTTTGGACACGACAGGCTAACAAGAAACAAGGGTTACAAATTGTGTTTGTTGAATTAGATTTTGTTATAGTTACATAATATTACATAGCCTCTATACATGATGAGATGATGTGATTTCTCACAAGTATTTATATATTTTTGTACGTTTGCATGATGATTTTAATAATTACTTTAATTCTACGTCAATATTTTAATTTTATATGTAATTATTATTTATATATTTTATCCACATTGTCAGAGTACTTCTATTCTTGTCTATATATTTAATAATTTGTATAGCATTATAATTATTATTTGTTAGTCATAAGTTCACAATTGCACTTGATTTAATACTGCATGCTGATCTATTAATGTTAATACTTTATTAAAATAATATCAAGAATGTTGAATACACCTATAATGATAGTACGCAATGTCCAATGTTATTTTTAGTAAATTGTATCATAAAATATCATGTGTAACTGTCGATGGTGTATCTTAAATAAATAAATACATAAAGTCTCCATAGTTAAAAAATAGTATATATAAAGTAACGAAAAACTTCGACCTAAATATAGTATTCTATCAAAACGTCCTTGACATGTTACGATGCCACTTTTTTGAGAACGACCCATATAGGAAATAACCTGTACGATCATTGATATAGGGTTTTTTTTCTATATCAATGTTCACGATACAGTTTTTTCTGGACTGGCAAACGAGTAAGTGGGTGCGATCTGATGCGAAGTGATATCTACAACCTATGCTAGACCAGTCATGCCTTCGCTGTCGGCCTTATAAGTAAGGAATAGAGATTAGGGGAAGGAGGAGGTGTTCCTGCTTCCGGAAATGTTTACACACAAAAAATAAATATAATATCTTACACTGGATTTCTAATTTTTATTTCGCGGGAGAACAACGCTTTATCTTTACCACCCCTGGCGGGCGAGTTATGTTTGGTTTCTAAAAATGCTTCATGAGTCTCTTGACCTCCATTATTCCATTCTGTAAAAGCTAAACCACCAACCAAAACAAACAAAAAATAACACAAACAACCACAAGAACCCATAAAAATCCACTTAATCGTCATATCACAAATGTAGAAGAGAATATTTACATGCATTCGCCCCGAAGCGGAATAATTATCCCAAATCCGCTTCTTTAGCCCCATCATCTTGAGGGGCGGACTCAGATTCATCCCAGAGGGATGTTGACGTACATTTTACAGCCTGTTTTACGATCATAATAAAAGTGATTTAATTTAAAATTTTAACACCCCATAATTTATGGCTGCGGTTTATGTCATTGATGATAATGGAATACGGCAGGGAATGTCTGTTTTTTCGCTGATATGACACGTGAAGGAGTTAATATGTTTCTTTGTTGTTATGGGACTAGCTTGAAAAACTTTTACCGAAATAAAAGTTCGATAGGTGGCGTGATTTTTTTCGGAATAAAAGCGGTATCCGGCACATACAAATTATTTCTGTAAAAACCATATTTATACTGTGTAATTTGCGGCATTTTTGTCTCTATGCATTTTTGATGGATGGCCACTAATAGGAAATTGGATTATAATATAATTATTTTCATACAATGAGGTTCTAATATTACTTTACTTTTATACATATGTAGTAGTCAGGAAAATAACACGTAAATAAAAAAAAAGCAGAGTCAATAAGAAATATTATTGTTTATATATTCTTATGATTCTTATATCCTAGTATAGGTTCTTACATTAACGTCACCTATAATAAAACTGTTTAAATGCGGTTGATGCTTTCTAGGCAACATTGGATCTGCATGATTTTTTATAGACAAACTATATTGAGAGTGATATGTAGGCTTTTTTTTATCACGGAATAGCAGCGTTCCTATGGGACTTTAATTCCGGAAATAACTTTGACACGAGCAAATCTACGGGAGAATGCTGGTCTAGGTACAAATTAAAAAGCCCAATTTATTGTAGTCTAGTAGGAATCTTTACTAAAATGTCTTTACTAAAATTTCTTTTAAATAAGTCAAACTTATTTTAACCAAGTCCTCAACTTGTTACATATATAAAATTACGCATGCCATTGGCAAACCAGCAAAACTATAAAAATAAGAATGGGAAAATATCGTAAAATATTTAACAGTCGCAGTAGCCCTCCGACGGCTGCGGTTAGTGGGTAATAGGGTAGTGAAACGTGTAATTAACCTGAACCTAATGATGGGATAGCGTGTTCGCAGTTAAACTTCCTTTAGATTAGTTTGTTTCCTCTTGTTTAGATAAAGATTATTCCAAAATGACTGAATTGAATGACGGGACCGATGACGGGACCGATGACGCTACGACTAAACTGCTCATAAATTTTTACTGGTGGTAGGCCTCTCGTATGCGAGGGGCCGTCTGGGTAGTTACCACCGCAATGTCTATTTCTACCACCAAGCAGCAGCGTGAAAGCACTGTTGTGTTTCAGTTTGAAGGACATTGTAGACAGCGTAATTACTGGGCATTATGAGACTTAACATCTTATGTCTCAGGATGACGAGCGCTGTGGAGTGCCACGCAGTACTTTGTAATTAACAGTTCTGTGCGGCGTTGCTACTGTTTATGGGCGGTCGTCATGCTCATGTCTCATCATTTAACTACAAAAAATTAAAAATACCTATTGTTAAATACCATTTGTTAGTGCAATAGAGAGTTTTCTACATTACACAGTTCAGAGCTAGTTCACCGCTTGCTGATAAATGCTACTCGTCACATAAACGTATAAGCCGACCAAACACAAATTCACACTAAAAACTATGTTTAAAATATAAATTGAGTACTATCTACATTAGATTTTTAATATGGTACAATATCGTACCATACCAGCCCTGTATTATATACTGCCCACTGCTGAGCGCGGGCCTCCTCTACTACTGAGAGGGTTTAGGCCTTAGTCCACCACGCTGGCCTAATGCGGGTTGGCAGACTTTACATACCTTCGAAATTCTTATAGAGAACTTCTCAAATATGCAGATTTCCTCACGATGTATTCTTTCGCCGTTAAAGTGAGCAATTATTCACAAATTTAATACGATAACTGTTAAATGAAGTTACTTGAAATCTGTGAAGCTGGGCCTTAGTACCTTTGATAAAAAATGAAATTATACATTACATAAAGTCTAATTGGGTTTATATTTAGGCTAAAAGCCAATTCATATATCTTTCGCTCGCACTCGAAACAAAATCTGAGATCTACATCAAAGTATTGGCGGCGTACGGGGAATAGGTTCAGGATATCGACGTGGTACGTGAAATCATCTGGTAATAAAGGTCACGTCGCGACCGGGGCTGAGGGTCGAGGTCGTCCAGTGAAAGCAATCACGCGTGACTTCCTCGGGCTAAAAATTGCAAGTCTTAGGACATGTTTCACAAGTTCTGGGTATATGCTGCTCACCACATAGATGTATAAGCTGACTAAATGCAAAAGTCACTCTCTAATCTATGCTCCCAAATAAATTGTAATCAAATGAGTACTATCTGCATTAGCTGTTTAATACGACAGCTATTGAATAACATTTACTTGAACATTGTGGAACAGGCATAAATACTTATCCTACTAATATATAATATAATATAATAATATTATAAACGCGAAAGTTTGTAAGTATGAATGTCTGGATGTCTGGATTTCGGCTGCTCCGCCCGCATGAATGAGTTTTCCCGGGATAAAAGTCCCGCTTTATATTTTCCCCTGATAAAATGTAGCCCATAATCCAAGATATAATCTACCCGTGTGCCAAATTTTATCGAAATCCGTTCAGTAGTTTTTGCGTGAAAGAGTAACAAACATACATCCAGACATCCATACTTACAAACTTTCGCGTTTATAATATTATTAGTAGGATTACAAAGTTTTGGAACTGTACTGCGCGCCTCATCTATGGCACCAGGTGATGCTCGCGGCTCCACGCGCGTAAAAAGTTTTTCCTATTTAGCCTATAGCGCTCAGGAATAATGTAGCTTCCTATTAGTGAAACAATTTTTAAAATCGGTTCAGTAGTTCCTGAGATTAGCGCGTTCAACCAAATAAATAAACACACTGTTCAGCTTTATAATATTAGTATAGATAAATATAGATTAGATTTAGCTCATGGTAAATTGCTGTGCTATATTAATTTCCATCAAACCGGAATATAATTTTCCACCTTGTTTAGACATAGCCACTTTGGTACCTATAGACGGATATACGAGAGACCTAGATAGTAAAGATGTAATTATATATAACTTAGTTATATATTATATATCATTACATAGTTTGTACAGGGTACTATGCTACTAACAATGCAATTATAATAATAATGGTCGAGAGAAACAATTAGCTCTATTTGGAACAATAACGAGTAGGTATATGTAATAATATTGCATCAGAGAGTACTAATTAATGCAACTTTGTGTGTTTGTCATATTATGTCTTTCCAATTTACCTTGTATGATTAACTTGATATACCTTATATTTGTGTCAGTGTAGCTTCCTATTATTAAATTGGAAAAAAAGGTACAGTAGTTTCACAGATAACTCCTGCTTAGAAAATTATTTAAGTAAAGAGGAGTGGGAAATATATTTAAAAAAAAGAACTGCTTTGAAAACAATTTTAGAGAAGTTCTAAAAATAATTTCTGTCTGTATCCTCGAAGTTTATTTATTGTTTACAAATTTTGTATTGTAACTATATTATTCTTATAATAAGATGCTCTCAGATAGCAGTTATATAACGTTATAAAATATTGTGTAGCACGATAACATATTATAACAGTGTGTAACATTGTGCTACGATATGCTAAGAATGTTTTATGTTATAAGCGCTCCCACACTGATTCAACTCGTTGTATAACATTATTTGTATAACATTTTGTTAAATGAAGTTGTATAACATCACTAACAATTTATAACTTTTGTTACAATTTGTAAAAAAAAGTTATAAAACAAATACATATTATATACCTGCAGTGTGGGAGCACCTATACAGGGTCATTTTGACATTGCGTTACTAAATAAAACCACATACTTATCTCATTGAAAATAACACTTTCTATTAAGTTATTTAAACCATAGATGTAAAATAAAAAAGTGTAAGTTTCGAACAAAATAAATATCAATAAAAAGTAACTTTAATTTAGAACGCCCTTATGCCACTACTTCTACTCTAAGAGGATTCGTCGCTGCGGCAACATTACACTTTCAGTCAGAAATTCACTCACGCACACGCCATATTCGCATTACAGTACAAAATGATGAAAAAATCAGGAAAGTAAAATTGAGATTTTTGGTGAAAATATTCGTTTTTCATGGATGATTTTTGACATAATGTTAGCAGAGGCAAAGACGAGCATATGGTTTCATTTATTAACGCAATGTCAAAATGACCCTGTATATACAATAACTACTCATTAATTTTATACTTTAAGTACTCCATATTATAATTTATAAGTATGTTGTCTGTGGTGAAGGCTATGTACAGTCAGCAGCATAAATATCTGTACAAAATCAAAATTTCAAATCGCCTATATACGCGTTAAGTTAAACTGAAATATTTTTTACTTCGTTTGAAGTAAAGTAAATACATTTTATTTTATTTTTGCGAAGAGAAAAAAAAGATTTGTAAGAACACAAAAGTACGTAGGTAATTTGAAATTTTGAATTTGTTCATCTACTTATGCTGCTGACTGTACACCTATGAGTAGCACATATATCAGATGCCGTACTTCAATGTTTTACTGCATTAGAATGTTATATTATATAGTGCTGGGTACAATCCCAATGCAATTAAAATGACACCATCTTGGTGTTAAACCGAGTCCAAATCAAAAAGAATCATTGAAATCAGCCGACGCAGTAGAAAATAATTGCCGTAAATACATAAAATGTACAAAAATCAGTAAGTTTTTTTGAAGTCGGTCAAACTGCAATAAATTTATTTACATACATATATAATTTGTTTTTTTTTTATCTGAAAAAGCAGTTGAACATAGTTATTACGAGTAAGGTAATATGTGCCACATAAAAATGGCTGAGCAGACATTGTGTAATGACGTTGCATGCCAGTGGACCCGTTTGTCGATCGATTTGCTGTGAAGTCGATTGGAAGTGACTCTGGCCCTGCTGAGCTTTAAATAGTGTTCACATGATAGGTAAACAATCTACGAACTTTTCAATTTTTATAGTCAATTTCGTCCTCTCAATGCATTGTAACTATACAACGCTTTAATACTATTAATATTATGGTCGTCATGGAATCACACTGCAGAATCGCGTGTAAAGTTTGGACTTAAAAGTAGTTTTTGCTCATGGCTCCACACGTGGGAAGAAAGTCCATACAAATTTTAAACTTCTTAGGGGTTGAATTGTAAAATATCTTTATTCTATGTATGGACCACAAGCAGAGTCAATAGACTCTTCAAAAATATGCGTTATAAAACGTAAAAATAAATAAACAAGAAAACATTATACTCCCAGGATCACCCGCTGAGCTAATTTGAAGTAAACCAATAAAAATCATTAAAATCGCTCCAGCCGTTTTGGAGTCCATAGAGGACATACAATATGCAGGGTTCACGATAGAGTGTTCAACTGAAGCTGATCGATAAAGGACCTCAATGTGCATCGATTTAACTCCCATGCATCTTGTCTGAAATTGGATGCAATGTAATCAGCCCTGTATTATATACTGCCCACTGCTGAGCACGGGCCTCCTCTACTACTGAGAGAGGTGAGGCCTTAGTCCACCACGCTGGCCTAGTGCGGGTTGGCAGACTTCATACACCCTCGAAATTCTTATAGAGAATTCTCAGGTACGTAGGTTTTTGGGTTTAAAGGTGGCCCTCGAGAAAACCGAGGCCATTTGTTTCCACGGGCCTCGGAGAGGGCCACCGGCCGGTGCCCACATCGTGGTTGAGGGGGTGCGGATTCCCATCGGCAAAGATATGAAATATCTAGGCTTAGTCTTAGATAGCCGATGGAAATTCCGCGCCCATTTCAAGAAACTGTCTCGGGCAGCGGGCGCTCTTTCCAGCCTGCTGCCCAACCTGGAAGGTCCTGGCATCCCTTGCCGGAGGTTATATCACGGAGTCGTGCGGTCCATGGCCCTCTATGGCAGCCCCGTTTGGGCTGACTCCCTGAACCGCCCCTGCATCGCCCTCCTGCGCACTCCGCAGAGAGCTTTGGCGCAGCGGGCGATCAGGGCGTACCGCACGGTCTCTTTCGAGGCGGCTTGTTTGTTGGCCGGATTCCTGCCCTGGGATCTGGACGCCAAATCCCTCTCCGATGTCTTTCATTGGCGGGAGGAGGCGTCCAGTCGCGGGCAACATCCGGCCCTGAAGGAGGTGGAGGCCATGAGGGTCTCCCTACGGCGAGCCGCCGTGGAGGAGTGGCGTCTCAGGCTGGAGGCCCCGACAGCGGGGCTCAGGGTCGTCGCGGCAGTGCGTCCTGTCTTTGCCGAATGGCTGGACAGGCGCCACGGTGCGGCAACGTTTCGCCTGTCGCAGGTGCTCACCGGGCATGGCTGCTTCGGTGAGTTCTTGTGGCGGGTAGTGCGGAAGGAGGTGTCGGCCGTGTGTCACCACTGTGACAACTGCCCGCTGGATACGGCCCAGCATACGTTAGAGTTTTGCCCAGCCTGGGATGAGGAGCGCAGCGCTCTCAGAGCAGTCGTCGGAGGAGACCTCTCGCTGCCGGCCGTGGTCGCTTCCATGGTCGACAGCCGGAGGTCCTGGCGTGCGGTGGCACACTTCTGTGAGGTGGTCCTCTCGCGGAAGGAGAGTGCCGAGAGGGATCGGAGGCGCGGAGATCCCTCCCGCCGCCAGACGAGACGTAGGAGGCGCCGGGTGGACGACTGACCGGCGTCTTCCGCCCTGTGGATTGAGGGCGTTTGGAGAATTCTACCACGGTATCCCCTGCCTGTCGTAAAAGGCGACTAATAGGGGCCACCGGGGGTCGCAGGCGGGCGGCAGGGGGCTGTCCGTCTTTAATATTTGTGTTTTATTAGCACATTGTAGCGATCCCCGTGATGGACGGCAGCGTGGCTGGTAGGCCTCACGCTGCCGTTGACGCCGAGGGCGTCCTTCGGTGCCCGGGGGCTCCTGAGCCCCCCCACAACAGGAGACGGGCCGCACCAGGCGGCACCGCGCAGGGGCGGTTGCGGACGACAACTTAGACATTAGTCAGAGGAAGCCCGCAGCCGTCCCTAATGCGCCGAAGATGGCCACCGCGGAGTTTTGGTTGGTATGCCGTGCGTTGTACATAGGTTGGGGACTCGGCCCGGCGGTCGCCCGATGGTTACATCTCTCCGGGCGGCTCAACGCCGGGTCGTAAGGCACGGTGAACCCAACATAACCGCTCAGTCGCCCCCCTTGAAGGCTGGGCGGTAGTAATAAGACACTTTCTCCGCGAAAAAAAAAAAAAAAAAAAAAAAAAAAAAAGGTACGTAGGTTTCCTCACGATGTTTTCCTTCACCGTTTAAAGTGAACGATAATTGCTAAACAATACACGCGTAACTTCGAAAAGTCAGAGGTGTGTGCCTTGGGTTTTGAACCTCCGGACATTGCCTCGGCAGACCGTTCCATTCCCAACTAGGCTATCGTCCACTTTACTATTGGATACTTTGAAATTGGATACTTAGTATAAAATAATTTAAAATTTTATAATATTTTTATGTTCCTCTATCGATCTACTTCAGTTGAACACTCCATTGTCATTCAACCTGTTTATATAGATCAAACGTCACAAAAACGAATGCAGAGTTTATGATATCGCAAGTTTACCGGCGCGGCGGGCAATTTCGTCTCCCAACCCTAGGCTTCGACTGATCCAATGACTTTTGGAAAAGTTTCTTACTGAATCATATTTGCCGATCAGCGGAAAGTTACGAGACGTCGCTGGAAGAATTAATTACATGTTATAACTTAATGGTATAAGTTGGGAATTTGTGCCTGATATGGTGTTAGGCTTTTTCGATCTGCCCAATACGTGTGCCCATGTGGAGTCGAAGCAACTCACTTTTTCAAACATGTAGAAAAACTACTAGACCGATTTTGAAAATTCTTGCACCAATATAAAGCTACATTATCAATGAGCAACATACATTTCATCCCGGGAAAATATAAAGCGGGACTTAACGCGGGCGCAGCCGCGACCATAAGTGTAGTATGTTAATACAGGACTTGGTCTATCATCATCAGCCACATGAAGTCTACTGCTGAACATAGGCCTTTATTAAAGATTTCTAGGCGGACCTCTTAAAAGCGACCGGCATCCAGCGTGTCTCAGCGATTTTTATCAACGTATTCCAAATTGTATGCAAATTCGTTTATGCCCGTTCTTCTAACATAAATACATTTCCAATTTCATATTTAAAGTAGGATCTAGGGTTATAGAAAGGGCTTCACTATTTGTTCATAGCTTTATAAAGAAATTGGATTACCCATAAAACTTGAGCTTTTAAAGTAGAGATAATGCTTTAAATAAAGCTGGAATCTAGGTCTCAAAGCTCTTAAATATAATACAGCTCTCGGATCATGAAGCTGTTGAACAGCTTATCGGGTCACCTGTTTTCTTTTAAAATTATTTGAGCTTTTAAGCTCTGTTAATAAGCTATGCGGCACAATTAAGAAAAAGGGTATTGTTAAAGCTTTCTTGACTACTTTTTTTAGTTAGGTATAATGTATATTCTATGCATTATATTTAGTAGTCACTATGACTTACTGAGCGTTGGGATAGTTGAGAAATGGGTCACACGGGTTTGACAGATATATATTTGTACGATTTAGAAATATTTGCTTTGTTCTCGGTACCAGGTGTATTTATTTATGAACTTTCTATGCAAGAAATTGACAAATATAAGCTTAGGAATTGCAGTAAACTAGCACAGCGTTATAGTACGCGTTGAAAAGCTAAGCTTTAGTTAATTTGTCTTAAATGTCGGTTTTAAAAACTAAAACTAGCCAAAGTACTTAATACACAGGGAGAATAATATGGCTCCATTAGTAAAATAATTGTCTAAATCAAAGTAGTTCCACAGAATAAGGCATCTAAAACATTCAGTTGTCAAAATATTATTAATATAGTTTATTCAACAAACTAACAACGCGTAAAAGCGTCCATAGAAATGGTCGACCCATCGCTCCCTGCATAAAAGGCGTCGAAGATACAATATTTACAATTTCCCGATTCGTCATAACCTTTCAATTACAGATTTTGAATCTGCTGTCCCCGACTAACTCGTGTATAGGGTTGTCACTCGACCGGAATTTCTGCAACGTTTTCCGGTGACAAAAATTAAACGAATTGTTCGTTGACATATTTTTTCATGTTACTTGTGTCAAAAATAAATTTGCCTAACATGCCACGGTCAGTCCACTCCGTGATAATAAAGGCTGGAATAAAAAAAAAAGAACGGGTTGCACTCCGGGAGTGTCGGCAGAAGTGAAAACTTGAACATTAACGTTGTGCATTTTTGAATATTTTGGAATGGTTAGGGAATAATTATACACGAATTGCTTTATTTATCAGTACGAAAGTACTAGCATTTATGTGGTTAAATACAATATTTATTTATTGCGCTATCGTACACAAAAATGACAATTTCACTGTTTCTCAGTCACTTAAAAAAAAAAAACGATTTTTTTGTCCATTTGAAAAAACAAACATGAATGAGCTGCTGTTATTGCGACATCGATACTTCATTAACCGATACACAATTCATTGCTTATAAATCAAAATTTGATAAAAGAATGTTACGCTGGGGAAATAAATAAAAATGTACTCGTTTAAGAATTATAGCTTCTACGCATTGTATTTAAGGTTCATATTAGTAAGGGATGGTAAAACCTCCTACGCATTTTCGATCAGGGTCACGTGTCCTGACGCGAGTTTAACGATTTATACCCATCCCAAAAGTGCTCAAAGCCGCTAGAGAAGGTTCACTTCAAAAATGTTTAAACATTTTTATCGATCGGTTTGAATAATTTCAAAGTACCTACATAACATTTTTTCATGCATACAAGCGATTATCGGAACGAAGTTTTCGCTCGTAATGCGAAACCATAACAATAAACAGACACAAGCACTTAAACAAAAGCACTATGTACAAGCACTTCTGTGTGATATAGTTTGCAGATTGAAATATTTTGATAATCTGTATTGTTTCTAATCTAAATCTAAAACAAAATTTAAAATGTCTATGTGGAATGACAAACTAAAACTAAACTTAGGGTTTCGGAGAATTTTTGATATAATATATAACAGTAATAATAACAGTTTAATATACAGATATAACAGTGGTATATCAATATACCGCATAACAGTTTTATTTGGTTCATGACTTAAGTCATAGTTCAAACTTAGTACGTCTTCGTTCTCTTACACTAAGGGCCGAAAGCGGTGAACCGCTTGCTGATAAATGCTACTCGTCACATAAGTGTTTAAGCCGACCTAATTAAAATATCATATAGTTAGGATAAAAGTTTTGTGAGGGTATTTGTATCGTACTGACAAGTTATGAAAACCAGTCGAAATGTCAAACTAAAAGTGGAAGTGGCAGTTGGGTGTATAAAAAGGCTGCCGTATCGATGTGCATTCTCATGGTGGCTCATTCCGGCTCATTCTGCTCATTCGTGCTGAGTCTTAGTAGCAGTTCAGTAAGTTGATCATTGACTTTCATGCTGGTCGGTTAGTTGCTGATATCTTTGTAAAAGTATTTCTGTTAAATGTGTTTATGTAAAACCAGTGATAAATGTGTTAATGTAAAAACAGAAATAAATCGTTTTTATTTAAATCAAAATGGCGTCTGTTTCTAACTATATTGTTAGGAACAGAAGGGATTTAGATTTAAATGAAGACGATTTATCACTGAGTTTACATAAACACATTTAGCCGAAATACTTTTACAAAGATATCAGCAACCAACCGACCAGCATGAAAGTCAAAGATAAACTTACTCAACTGTCACTAAGACTACGACTGAGATCGACTGCGAGACTGAGCCCGACTGACCATGCACATCGACACGGCACCCTTTTTATACTCCCAACTGCCACTTCCACTTTTAGCTTGACATTTCAACTGGTTAGCATGCTACAAATACCGTTACAAAACTTTTATCCTAATACGGCCTCTCCTGACGGGAGTCCGTCCTCGGGCTTCATCTTCTAGCTCTGAAGATCAGTCTCCAGAACTGGCAATGAAGTCTGAATGAAGTGAAGGTGCAGCAGACTCTTCAGTGCACCTCTGTGTCCCGGACGTGCTTGGTTAATGCTTGCTGAAGCCACCAGGTTTTTCGTTTTCAGAAGTCTGGGCGACGCTAGGAGCATTAGCCTCCTCAAACTCGTCATTTGCATCTGCGTATAAAAAACCCAAAGCACATAAATATGTCCAAAAATATAATAAAACACAACCCCCCAAAGTACGTCCCATGTACAAGGATCACATGCCCGAGCGCACTCTAAAGCAACATCCAATAACATGAAACTATACCTCACTTGGAGTGTATCCGTCGGTCTGGATAACATGTTGGACATAAGACAAAGGCTATGCCGACCGCAAGATAAAACTTCCCTTAAACGTGTTCACTCCTTAAGAAACTTTAAAAACATTTCCATAAAACTTTAGTTTTACAAAATATACAGCACCCCAAAACGCCCTTCCACCATCGCCTCCTAGAAGAAGTCATTGACATTACTGGCAAATAGTTACTAAAGTGAATACAATCCAAACAATGCTTATTTAAGCGGTGTGTGATTGACGATCTGTTGAAATCGTCTCATCGAAGCTGTTCGATAGCTGCAGTGAAGACCGTTTTTCAATCGAAACAGTTATGGCACTTGTGCTTCAACTAGCAGTAGTCTCCATTCCTGTAAAAATAAAGAAACACAGGAACATCTTATTGCTCAGCCATTCCTGACCCTCATGAGGTCAGGTGGAAAATAGCTTTGAAGGGTTGGATACCCGTTTCAAAACTTTTCAATTTCATCGTCAACTAAAATTTTAACTTTAATTTCAATTTCGAATTAAATTTCAATTTGGAATTTAATTTCCATTTCAAATTTAATGTCTAACTATAATTTGTATTAGGTGACGTAACACCAATCTATCAGTATACGAATGTGTTCATCACTTAACCAGCAGCACACTGACAAAACTTGTTACATAGGCGGTTTGCCAATAATTTTGTACTCAGATCAATCTTTTAAATTCATGAAAACAGAATCCTTATAAAGAACTCATCGAATCATAATAACAAAACAAAGAGACATGGCAGAATGAAAACTTCTCACCCGAGTGCCTCGCGAGGAGCGCGTAGTTCAGTAGCGCATCGCCAGGAGCGCACAGTTCAGCAGCGCACGGCATCGCCAGGAGCGCGCAGTTCAGCAGCGCAGCGCATCACCAGGAGCGCGCAGTTCAGCAGCGCAGCGCATCACGTACAATCTACCGGACCGAAGTCCACACGCACACAGTGCGTCTGCCGGACCGAAGTCCACACGCACACAGTGCGTCTGCCGGACCGAAGTCCACACGCACACAGTGCGTCTGCCGTACCAAGGTCTGCACGCATAACCACTTTGCGTCTGCCGGACAGAGTCCGTGTACGTTTACAAAGCAACGCCATAATCAGACCAAGGTCCGTGAGCACATTAAAAATGTGCTAGCCGGACAGAGTCCGTGAAGGCCTCGGGCCCAAAACCAGACTAAGGTCTGCACACATTAGAAAATGTGTCAGCTGGGTCAAGGTCTGCACACATAACCACTTTGTGTCTGCCGGACAGAGTCCGTGTACGTTTACAAAGAAACGCTCAAATCAGACCAAGACCCGCTACGCACTAAAAAGTGCCAGCCGGACAGAGTCCGTGAAGGCCTCGGGCCCAAAACTAGACTAAATGTATCACACATTACAAAATGTGTCAGCTGGATCAAGGTCTGCACACATAACCACTTTGTGTCTGCCGGACAGAGTCCGTGTACGTTTACAAAGAAACGCTCAAATCAGACCAAGACCCGCTACGCACTAAAAAGTGCCAGCCGGACAGAGTCCGTGGAGGCCTCGGGCCCAAAACTAGACTAAATATATCACACATTAAAAAATGTGTCAGCTGGATCAAGGTCTGCACACATAACCACTTTGTGTCTGCCGGACAGAGTCCGTGTACGTTTACAAAGAAACGCTCAAATCAGACCAAGATCCGCTACTCCGCAAGGACCAGAGCGCGCTGATCCGCAGTGCATAGAGCGTACCGTTCCGCAGCGCACAGAGCGCATCGTCCGCAGCGCACAGAGCGCATCGCCCGCAGCGCACAGAGCGCATCGTCCGCAGCGCATTTCCGCAGCGCATAGAGCGCACCGTTCCGCAGCGCATAGAGCGCACCGTTCCGCAGCGCATAGAGCGCACCGTTCCGCAGCGCATAGAGCGCACCGTTCCGCAGCGCATAGGGCGCACCGTTCTGAAGCGTATAGGGCGCACCGTTCTGAAACGCATAGGGCCCACCGTTCTGAAGCGCATATGGCGCACCGTTCTGAAGCGCATATGGCGCACCGTTCCGCAGCGCATAGGGCGCACCGTTCTGAAGCGTATAGGGCGCACCGTTCTGAAACGCATAGGGCCCACCGTTCTGAAGCGCATATGGCGCACCGTTCTGAAGCGCATATGGCGCACCGTTCCGCAGCGCATAGAGCGCACCGTACCGTTGCATGCCGCCTGGAGCATGCCTCCGCACGTCTAACATGTACCCTGAAGTAACATTCAGGCAAAAGCTTATGACTCACGAAAGCAAGCGTGCACTCGAGCTTTCACGAGCAACCACCTAACCAAAAATAATTTTGAACAAATTCATTTTAACAAAAATTAACAAAAGAAGGTGTATTCCGACTGCTTGAATTCCGGACTTCAATCACCCACAATACACCGATCATGTTTTGTAGTCCGTATAGCAAAAGGTAAAGAGGACTGGTCCAGAGTCATTTACAAAGGTTACACATGACTTTCACCACGCGTATACTTGAAAACAGTTTACATACCACGGCTAGAGTGTCTGCCAGGCCATAACCTGATATGCATTATAAAACGCATCTGCCAGGACTACGCCTGTTATGCATTAAAAAATGCATCTGCCAGGCCAACGCCTGTTATGCATTAAAAAATGCATCTGCCAGGCCAACGCCTGTTAACCGCTACTCCGCAAGGACCAGAGCGCGCCAATCCGCACTCGTGCAGCCACGAGCGTGACATTCCGCACTCGTACAGCCTGGAGCGCGTCGTTGCGCGCTGCTCCGCATTGCGAAGATAGGGCACATACACTGCATGAATATCCAATTCCTGCAAACATAAGAACCACAACAGCAAAAACACCGTTCGGCCTTTTCTGACCTTAAATAAAATCTGGCGTTAAACTTTCTGAACAGCCATCTCATTGCTACAACAAGCAAATCCACCTGCGAAGTGGTTTGGGCAGAATCTCCATTCACCTCCACGTGGTAAAACGAGATCCCAACATTTACGAAGATTATGGAGAAATAAAGGAAACCATAACCCTCAAGCAGGGATTACGGGTAATACGATACCAAATATCCTCTATCATTGCAGCAATCGTCAAATCCACCAAAGGATCCCACAGAGGCTCCTCAGTAGTCACGCTTTACGGGGTCTTCTAACGCTTAAAACATTGAGTAAGTACCCCCCCCGCAAGGATCTTCAGTCCCTGCAATCAAAAATATCACAGCGGCATCAATCATTCACTCTATCCTGGCCTTCAATCAAATGTCACATCAAACTTTGACCAGGAGTTCAGTAGTCATCTTAATATGAGGACAACCTAAAAATTATCGCATGACACGCTCTTAATCCAAAATTGTAAATAGTGCAGTGCTACGATCCGATACCTTGACCTAGGAAGGCCAGCCATCCTTCAGACCGAACACTATACACTTAGATCACTTTTATCAACCAAGGCCATGTACAATCATAGTTTACCACAACGGGTATTTTTCTCAAAGTCCTTTAGTTTAAGGACGGCTTTGTTCCAATAATAACCACGAATTGCTCGTTAATCAATGTCTGTACATGCCCTGTTAAACAAGATCACAATATTTGTAAAGGTTACCAAGAAATATAGGAAACCAGAACCCTCAAACAAGAGTTATGGGTCATACGATACCAGACTTCCTCTATAGTCAACGATGAACATCCTCTACGATAGGACAGTTAGCATCAATCGCCAGTTGACACCTCGCAATTACTTTGCCCAGGACACCAACTGTGACACCATACGCAGCACATCTACCGGAACGTTAGAGCACCAACAGGATCGTTTGAGCACCAACAGGAACATTTGAACACCAACAGTTTGATCGCGGTACACACGCAGATCCTTGTTCATTTGAAGCCGCATGCACATGACGTCAGAAATGAACATGCGATGGCTATGTTTCACACTTGTCCACTTTTATTCACGTTGTAGTCTAGTTCTTATCCCGATATTACACAGCGCAATTTTTTTCTTCACGCAAATTGCGGGTAGTCAAATATCTCCATCGTACCATGCATGTAATCCACATAGCGAACACATGTAGTGAGCACAATCTATTTCCGTGGGCATTGATTACTAATCCCACTTCTGATGTTAGGAACAGAAGGGATTTAGATTTAAATGAAGACGATTTATCACTGAGTTTACATAAACACATTTAGCCGAAATACTTTTACAAAGATATCAGCAACCAACCGACCAGCATGAAAGTCAAAGATAAACTTACTCAACTGTCACTAAGACTACGACTGAGATCGACTGCGAGACTGAGCCCGACTGACCATGCACATCGACACGGCACCCTTTTTATACTCCCAACTGCCACTTCCACTTTTAGCTTGACATTTCAACTGGTTAGCATGCTACAAATACCGTTACAAAACTTTTATCCTAATAATATAATCTTTGCTTTCAAATAAATTGTCACAAAATGAATACTATCTACATCAGCTGTTTAATATGATAACAGTCAAATAAATTTATTTGAAACCAGTGAAACTGGGCCTGAGGATTACATGGTCTATCAGATTGCCAAAAGTAATATCAGTAAGACATACATATTATTAATCTATTTTCCCTTTAGAATAATTGCTGGAAAAGCTGAAAAGCTGTGGATATTTCCATGAAAGGGGTTATCAAATAGTTTCGTATTTACTAAAATAAACTTCTATGAAATATGAAGTACTTGTTTTATGAAATAGTGGTTGAGTTGCGTTGTATCCAAGTTTCAAAGAAAAATTGTTGAGGTCTTTCTATGCATTACAAACAGAATTACAAGGAAAATATTAATTATTACTAGGTTTTGCTTGCGTGTAATTCTTTTTCTGGTGAAACGTTATATAAAATCCTATAGGGATAAAAACAATATAATTGTACATAATATTAATATGCATATTACCTTATGGGCCAAGAAACAACTGTATTTCCCAAAAATATCTGTTCACGAAGAATAAAAAAGAAAAATACATTACAAACATCCTAACATTTACTTTGGCTTTTCTAATATTATTAGGCTATGAATATAAACCAACGTAACGTGGAAACTATTATTCTCATTCTAGAAGATGCCATAGACCAGGCAAATTTCTTCACATTCTGACAATCTAGTTGAGATTAGGTATAAAATTAAAATTATCTTTAAATAAATAAATAAAACGGCCAAACGGCAAAATGTAATGAATTCTGAAAATTACAGTTTCATTATAACAAATTCAAGCTAACAGCGAATGAAGTATAACAAACTAAACTTTAATTATAATGCTTTGTATACTGAGCTGGTTCCCATTCCACCATACTGCAGCAAATCATTAATATTATTAATGTAAATAGTGTGTTTTATTTATTAATAGATGTTGCTCGCGTGTAAAGCTTTTATCGGTATTGTAGTCCACTTTTCCAGTATGAAAATGGTCTATATGTATGCCACATTATATCAAATTCCGCTCAGTAGTTTCTACCATTACTTCGAATGTCCAAAATTTCAAAAATCTTCTCAATCTTTCACATTTATAAAATCAGAAGAAATAGTGATTATATATTTAAAAGATACGTATCCGTTATCTTAATATATATAAATATTTCTATAAATTTTTGACAACCAACTACATTACATAACCTATTTATTTTTCGAAAAATATCCAAAATTTGACAGGGTGCCTAGTAGCCCTGCCATTGAATAGAGACATCCAGGTGGCCGAGCGACAGGTAGCAGATTTGATTTCCGCCGCCTCCGCCCTGCGAGTCTGCCTCAATTTCGGCACCTATCTACTTTTGTACGGCCGAGTGTGGTGCCCATGGAAATCGAGGTGATTTTCTGTGGAATTCTACGATAAATTGTGAATAGAGTTCGACGTTTCGGACAATTTTCGTTTTATATTGGAATTTTAATGTATTCGATATATATACCTTTATTGAGGCGTGATCAATAGAACATGATGACATGATAGATTGACAAAATGTGTAATAAATAAAAATTATGAGAGTGCTCAGTTGTTAATTAGACTATTAAGCCCATGATTTTTACCTCCCAATAGATAAGTAGTGGTACAGCATGACCCCTCATCCAACAAATTTCTATACCACTATGTGCTAATAATGTTATCATTTATCGTTCGCTTTTATGGTGAAGGAAAACATCGTGAGGAAACCTACATAACTGAGAATTCTCCATAAGAATCTCGAGGGTATGTGAAGTCTGCCAACCCGCACTAGGCCAGCGTGGTGGACTAAGGCCTAACCCCTCTCAGTAGTAGAGGAGGCCCGTGCTCAGCAGTGGGCAGTATATAATACAGGGCTGATTGCATTGCATTGCATTGCATGTGCTAATTTCCTTATTGTACTAAAATAAACCAAAGACCAATCACCACAGCTCGAAGTTTTTCAAATCGTAAACTCACCCAAATTTAGTTTTCCAGTCGAGACATCGACTGACTCCACCAGTATCACAACATAAACAAATCACTAAACTAATATCGATGATATTTACGATTTTAATTCTGTTCAAATCACATCTAATATTCGTTCTACATAGTACTCCGCATTATTTGATTACAAGTAGAGACGTTTCATCGCTGTACCGACGTATAGCTTAGCATTTCACCCATTTCGGCTTCACGTTTAACCTAAATTAAATTCAGAACCTCAGAGACAATACGTTACATTTGAAGTTACAGGTTCTATAGACGACGCGCTCCGTTGTGAATTACGTATCTGTAAATATAATTTCCTAGCGATATTTTTAATATTGTAAATACGAAAGCATGCTTGTTGGTTTATCATTTTACGTAACAATTGATAGACATGATTTTTTGATTGGCCTAATTTACATCTTTAAAAAATTATAAGTATCTTTTTATTTCGGGACAAAATTGAAGTAAAGCTTTTAGTTAATATTATAATAACAAATTCTCCAAAAAAATATAGTAAATACATTTGACCAATGTGACTGATTTTAAAAATGAGTGAAATTTTATAATATAAAATTAGAGAGGAAATCCAAATTTGAGATACTTTAGGCCGACACCCTTGTTACATTTAAATTGAATTATCCCTTTCATCAGAAATCGAAATTAAGGGGATCACGGTCCCCATTACGCACCGTTAACGAGCAACTTTAATCGAACCCGCGATATCGATTTTAGGAGTACGTGAACTCATACGATAGTGCCTACGTTTCTATTTTTATTTTGATTACCACTAGTAACATTTAGGCTGCTTCGTGGCTTAGGTTACGTGCGCGGTACGACCATCGGTCAGAGCCCTGAGGTCTCGGGGTCGAATCCCGAGTGAGGCAAAGTGATATTGAGTTTTTTAACTCAGTATTAGCCTGGAGTCGGAATTTGTGCCCGATATGGCGATAGATTCGCCCCCTATCACATCGTGGGAAATATACATTCAGTTAAACAAGCCGTCATAATTTTGACAACTGTTGAGCGACGCAACAGCCGGTGGTAGTCAACATAATATATTTATTTATACGGGCACATCCTGGTGGTAAGTAGAGAGGGATCCAGATACAGTTTCGACTAACGAAAGAGGATTATTCCTGGCCAGTCTACACAATTATGCCGGCCTTTTTGAAACCGGATATAATATACAGCTTGATCCCGGAATACGGCACACTTACGTGGGCCACTATGGCGGATTATAGAAAGAAAGAAAAGTATTTTATTTGTCACAGGCACAACTGACATACAATGGTATTAATTATAAACTAAGAAATCACACATTATAAACTATGGACTATAATACTATTACGTTTATATTATACACCTGTAGCGACACACGTTTTGATAATTGCATTATTGCATTTTTATATGCAGGTTTGTTTAGCGCTGCTAAGTTAGTGTAGTTACGGCACAATGTAGAGTCGTTAAGTAATAAATGTTATAGTATAATTGCTGGTTTAATTTAATATAATCAGAGACATTCATTGAACACACCTACACTCAAGAATACCAACAGTGGTGACCCCGACGTGATAATTTATGTACGGCGGTCGCTATCTGGGCTACAAATATTCTAGCATCAGTAATTTAGACTGCACTGCACGGTAGAGCTGTCATAAATACTTTTGAAATATAAAAGAATTGTATAGAGTTCTAAAAATATATTCGTTTTCAATTTGCCTTAAAATGTCACGCAAAGACAAAGGATTGTTATGTAGTTTAATATAAAAATTCACAGATTATATTTAGCGTCGAGTTATGACGTCTGTATCGGTGTTACTTTTTTGGCAAAATTTCCAGAACGCTGGAATGTATGTGAGAGGATCACGAAAACGGAAGTATTTATTTTCATAAAAAACAAGTTATGCCCAGTAGGGAGTTCGCTACATTTTTATTTGGTACGCTTTAATGGATTAAACACGAGACGCTAGCTAGCGTGTATCCCAAAGGGTTTTCTTGTTAATTTCGATATTTTGAAGGTGTTTTGATGTTCCAAAATGCGCCCTCTTAAGATATTAACACACTTGATAGATTTGTGTTTATTTTTTCCACATTTTAATCTTAATCAAGGCTTTGGAGACGTAGTCTTATCGTTCTGGATACACTCCTAACAGTAAAATTCTTCAAGCCTTTTTTAAAAATAAGGATGAAGTTTGGTTATCTGATGATAAATAATGAGCATTCGCTATAATTATGCAATGACAGAGAAATAATAGACGTGTCAAGCTTCATTTTTGGCAATCGGAAACAGCAAAGGGATTTATATGACCCTATCAATAACAGCGACCGTACTAAACCTTATTTCAAATGTGCTCCTTATTCTTCTTTTGAGAATATTGTACCAACTGCATAGTCATTTATCTATACAGGCCTTAGATACAGGTAGAATGTTTTTTTATGTTTTATGGTGTAAGCAGACACCTATTTAAATGGAAATTGAATATTTATAAACTGCTAAGGTTTTTTACAGTTCAGTTCACGTGTGGCTCGCCCAGATAGAGTTTAGAACCATTATTCAGGCACAGAAAGCGTTGGCTAATCGTAGCTAAAAGTTGGAGTTATAAGTTTAAAATGTAGAGATACTTTTGAAATTGAAATTAGCTTTAAAATTCCACAACATTAACTAAGAAAATGTATGGAATAGTAGTCAATAAGCCAGTTATGAAACTAGAAGTCGCAGGTTCAGTCCCATATCGAGATATGGTGGTGTGATCCACAAATATTTATTCTGGTACAAAAAGTTGTTGTATGGAAGAAAGTTTGTCATAGATTCTGATAGCTATGACATTATAGGTAAGTTTATGGCTTGATGATCAAGTATCTGTAAGATAGATAAATTTATTAAATTCAAAATAATATAAAAATCTGAACATTTATGAATATAATATACGTCTTTATTCTCCAACAAAATAGAGGCCTAAATTTGATATTAATTATGATCATAAAGCTTTAACATCCATTTTGATTTGCCCGGCTACAAGAAACAAAAGACGTTCTCTATAATTAATATATTTCTTCTGATACGAAAATCAAAGTAGCAATATATTAAATAACAGCAACGAGGCGGCACCTCAACAGAATCTATTTATATAACGTATAATAGTCTACCGTTCCACGTCCTCATCGTGCAAAATTATTCAATAAGCAAGCACGTAATACGATGAAAAAGTAACAGAAATAATCTACATGCAGCCACGTGCTCCACTTTCATATTTCATCCTCTTCTAACTCAAACAACGTGAGAGAATCGACGTTATTTCGAAATAAATGCTCAATATGTTACGTATGATAAAAAATGGTATGTTAAAAATATGATCGTGTTCGATTATGGAATGCGTGTTCGAGTTGGAAGTTTGAATCGCGGGACCCTCGCCCGGGGCAGGGCGGGGCTACCAGCCCACGCATGCGTACACCACACACCTCTGAAATACGATTCCCCATAATTCCAAGAATGATTACTTGTTGGGAATTTAATTTGGATGTGCTTAGAAAATGTGTCTTGTTGTTAATGCGAGACATCAAAACGTGGGAACACAAATCGAAATAAACGTTAAATGTAAATTGTTTTTGTTTTACATTTGTAATTAAATGAAGTGGTTTCATAATGGATTTCAAATTGATTCCACTTATTGAAATAAAAATAATAGGTAACATAATATAATGTGATTTAATTTGGATCAAAATACATGGCATTTGATAAAGGCTTAGTAATATAAAATGATTTAATAATTAACATTAATTGATATATTTTTAACACTAATGAAAGTAATAAATATAATATTTTTCTACAAAATCTACCATGTTAAAGGTGTGGTAGAAATTTTAGTAACTTTTCCGCAGTAGGCTAGCAACACAGTCATTCCGCGGCAGTCGGCGGCCGACAGCGGCGCGCGGCGGACGCGTCATGCTCGCTCGGCTATTATGACATCCGAACTCTTTGTGTCGCGCGCGAAATGACACTTCTGTTTAACAAAAATAATTCTATACGCGATGGATGCCTCACGAAAAGAGTGAAAGTGTGTTAAATTATAACATTAATCATATAGTTTATATTGTTAGTTTAAAGTTTAATGTGAACATGTTAATACATTATAATGTTGAAAATATCATTTTATAGTGACCGCCGGTGAGTAACATTAAGAAAATCATTTTAAAAAAAATGGTTTTATTTTATACTTGAAAATTATATTTTGCATGATTTATGTAATAAATTACTCTAATTTATTTTCAATAGCTGATTTATCTTTTTATATTCAATTATTTAAACGGAAAAATATTTACTTTTTTTCAAGCGATAACTGATATTGAATTGTAATTTTATGATATACTTCACAACATGCTTCTTTTTTTATTGGAAAATAGAGTTCTTAGAAACTACGGTACTTATCTGTTTAGTTATTTAAAAAAATCATATATATTTTGTATATTACCTGAATTAGAATACAATTACTTGTAGTGTAATATGGTTTATAATGTCATATTAGATTTTCATATAATTATTGCTTTATTCGGTTCCATCGTCTTACATCAAGTTTCGTAAAATGTAATTATATTTGAAAACAAAAAGTCCTCTTTCATAAGGAACATAAATAAATTCCAAGAATATTTAAATTGTTTTGCAACGCCCCTAACGTTCTTAAATAATATTTCTGTACAGCCCTTATTGTATTAGTCTCCTTTGTATTAAAATTAAATACAAGAAAGAAAAAACTGTGAATAGCTAAAAGCGGCTAGACTCGACCTATTTTATAGTTTGTAATTTTGTTTTACTGTACGAGGCAAAGTTTGTTTTTTTATCTCTTTCAATCTCTACATGTTTAGACCAATTCACTCTCCTACTACGAGACTTTTTATACTTAAATCCTTCCACGCAATGTACATAATAGAATTACTTTTTTGTAACAAAGTCAAGCCTTTTTCTCGAAATTCTAGTTCGGGACTTTACCCGTTGGACCGGAGTATTATCGCCGGGCCATACGAGGCAGGCCAGAATGGCTTGAGCAATTAACCTACGCTCAACCCCCATAATCGTAGCGGCCTCTACGAGTTGCGTAGCAATTAGTGCTACGCCGTAGCGTCGTAGGCACGTTACGTAATTATGGGCGTTTAGAACCACGCGGTTAGAGAAAAATTCTTGGCGGGTTTTTAAAGCTTTAATTGTGAAAATTAATAGATTTTCACAATTTTGGTGAAAATGTATTGTGTAAACTAACCCAGGGTATGAAACAACAAATTAACGTAGGATGAATATTTTTCATTGTATGCTTAATAGTTGTTTTAGTAATCTACGAACGTTGGAAAAATCCACCTAAAATTTTGAGCTACTGAAGGTTTTAGACCAGGATTTTAATCGTAACAATGACTCGCAGAAGAGCAATCGCTAGATAAATTATGTGTCAAGTTTTTTTTTTCTATCTTAGATTAGATTATGAAATGTTATGTGATTTTCGACATGTACTTTAAAAAATTATAAGTTTTGTTTTATACTTAATATCATATAATGCAATAAATTTATCACATTAAAGATTTACAATTGTAAAATATCGGTTTTCGGTAAAATCCAGCTATTCCAAAGTACTAAGTAGATGGCGTTGTAAGCGTTTTATTTTCACAACTTGCGCAACGCAATAAATTGTAAGCCATCAGGTGCGTTGTCTAGTTTATAGATAAATAGTCTTCAGTGTTTCTAACTTTTAATACTAGAGTATTCAACTTTTGCTGCACGTTGAATTTTCTAAACTGCAGAATATACAGTGTTACAAGAAACTTATTCGTGCAACTGATACCTGAATAAAGTTTCAGTGGCAAAGCCTGGTGTTCGGGGAAGTAGTTCACTTGATGCTTTGATTTATGTACTAATTACTATATACATAATATATAAATGACATAGTATACTATCAAAAATTATAGCTAGGAATAGACATTGCGAATGTGGCTAATTTAATTTTAGTTTGAGAGTGATACCTCCCATCTCCGTCCCATTGATAATGTAGACAAGATGGCGTTCTATCCATACTGTGATGATTTCCGATTCAATGCTGTAAATAAAGCATAGTTTTGAATAACTATAAAGCATTATTGGTTTTCATTTGACATTTCATAAAGGACAAAATCCGTTAAAAATTCTGTAAAGTGCAATAAACGTTTTACAGTTGTCACATCCTATGTAACAAATGTCCGTTGCAATTCTCGGTCAGTGAATGATTTACCAGGCCTGTTGCAGAAACCGTTTAGGTTATTTGTCTAGCAACTGCCTACCTATGTCAATTTTCTTTACAGGATTCAATCTCAAGATCTGGTCGTATCATCGCCAGTAGAGCAATCATCAATTTTACTTTCAGGAAAATTGTAATAATTTTTATCTAACACAAACGCGAAATATATATTCTAAGTATTTGATAGTTGTAAAAATATTTTTTATGATGACGATAATGACGAGACGAGCATGCCGTTCGCCTGTTGGTAAGCGATACGACCACCCATAAATAGTAGCAACACCATCCAGCACCTTGAGTTACAAAGTACTGTGTGGCATTTCACTGCGCTCGTCATCCTGAGACATTAGATGTTAAGTCTCATTATGTCCTGTAGTTACACTGGCTACAATATCCTTCAAACCGAAACACAACAGTGCATGCACAATGCTGCTTGGCGGTAGAAATAGACATTGCGGTGGTACCCAGACGGACTCTTACATATGAGAGACCTACCACCAGTAAAACAATTTTTTATAACCAGTTTTATAACTACATGGTGAGCTTATCTCTATATTTTTTATTTATAGTCCATATTTGATTAATATTATGCTATAAACTTAGTTTAAATAATCAAATAAAGTGATACTTTATTAAAGTACCGTTAATACCTCTTCTATGAGATTAGAAACAATTCCGCATTTACGAGAAATAATCTCCGTAGCCATTAGTGCTACGACGCTACACTACTACGCCGCTACGGGCTACGCCGTAGTACATACAGTTCAGTTACATTGTTAATTAGCGTCTTGCATGTAAAGTTAAACGCGAGGACTTGTTGCTACTGTAAGTCGAAGTAGAAGATAACGATGTTGTTAATAACATGATAGTTGTTAGGAGAAATATTTCCATACGAGCAAAGTTATAAAGAATTTTAAATGAATATCATGTTGGAAAAATTCTTGACATATATTCGACTTCTATCGGGTATCAACGACTGTGTACATTGTGAAAAGCTCACATAGTGGCCCGTCGTAATGAGTCTCGTTGCGAAAGCATTCAGTGTACCTCCTCGAAGGCAGGTCGGCACAATTTTATTATTTAAGAATTATGTTAATGCAATATCGACTTTTTATAATATACTAGATAAAATTTTCGACATTGGTTGTCTAAGAATAACGTATACCTCAAACCGTACTCTCGAATCATGAAATATTACATACAGATTCCTTAAACTCCAAACACTAAGAAAGAATTTCAAAAATGTATCCGCTGAGTTTAAATCTATTTGAACATACGGGTAGTTCCACCATAATTTAGTATCAGATTAACATCCGATTGGCTTCCTACCGCCCGTCTATTGCCAAGTGTCAATGTAATATATGGACGTTCAGCGAACGTTTACCGAAATGGAATAATGATAGCAACTGATGAGATAAATTGAACAGTACATAGATCATGCCAGGAAAGATAACGATGCAATGTTTCAATGTCTTAACTAATAGTATTTAATTAATTGTCTGAATGTAGTAGCGTAGTTATATTACGGTACGACTGTAATGCTGAGGTTTCGGGTTCGATCCCGGGGTCGGGCAAAGTGGTATTGGATTTTTCTATTCTGTATCAGCCCGGAGTCTGGAATTTGTGCCCGATATGGCAATAGGCTCGCCCCCTATAACACCATGGGGCGGAATATGCACGGCGAAAAGTGGGTGCACTAGTTGCGCCTCTGCCTACTTACCCCTTCGGGGCTAAAAGGCGTGAGTGTGTGTGTATATTTTATAGTATACACTGCAGCTATTTCATACTTTTGAATCGATTTTGGAAAGAACAACACTAGAATTTCTTGCCTATTATTTTCTGCTGGTAACTGCTTTCCAAACTGAATCTAAATAATGTTTAATATTTTATGAATTCGAAATAAATTATGTCATTTCTATTTACATTATGTAGGTATTTGTAAGCTTTGATCACTTACTTATTTACTATGCGTTCCATTTTATAAAAATATTCCATTTCAATCGTACTAATAAAGCTGCGGTTAAAGTTAGAGGTTATATTCATAAATATAATATTAATGGAGCGTGCACCACAACACGCCAATGATCATGCTATCTATCATAATTATCAAGTACGACTGTATATTTTATAGATTTTTCATTGTCACTGAATTATCTCTAAATAAAAATACAGGTTATGGTTGAAATTAATTTTCTTTACTAATATAGTGGTGTTTTTTTACATATTGGGTTGTACTTGTGTCCCATGGATGACTCTGACTATATAAACCGAGCCACTAACTCTATTACCCGCTCCACTTTATAAAAACAACGAAATTCGAGTAGACATTATAATTAAATAACGCCGCGATTCGATTGTGGTATTAAATTGCATACATAGACACACACATTCACGCCATGTTACCACCAAAGGGGAAGGCAGAAGCGTAACTAGTTGCACTCACTTTTCACCGTATATATTCCGTCCCATGATGTGATGGGGCGAGCCTATCGCCATATCGGGCACAAATTCCAGACTCCGGGCTGATACTGAATAGAAACCTAATATCAATTTTCCAGACCCAGGGATTAAACCCGAGAACTCAGCGTTGCAGTCATACCGTAATACAACTACGCCACTGAGGTAGTCCACGTAAATTTAGAATGAATTAAAAGTAATTGCAGTGAATTAAAACTATAATATTGATTTGTAGAAGAACCTTTGTGCTTGTGTTATTAGACACCCAACATACCTTAGTGGTTGCCGCTCGACCCTTAAAAAAGGAATAAATTTGCTAGGAGGATATTCTAGCCTATCAGTACCTTTAAAAATATGAAGGAATTATACACAAAATTTAAAACGTATGAGTCTGAAAATATGGCATCACCCACTCATTCACCGTCCTTCTGTTATAATAACGTAAAAAATACCCCAACGACATTAATTTAACGTAAAGACAATGCCGCTACCCTTTAAACCAGACGTGATATGCACAACATTGTAGGCTTTTAAACGTATTTAATTTAATATCCACGCACAAAGGTAAAAAGCGTGCAAGGTGACAGTAATTCAATTTATTTAGCCGGTTACCGCCAGGGGTAATTTTTACCAAGGCTACATGCTAAAACGCAGCCTGCGTTCGCGAGACGCGCGATTTAAATCACTTTATGATATCAATATTTCGTTCTGAGTATGTCATTTCCGAACGAAACGTGTTCTAGTATCATTTATATGGGGTGAATTCTGGCTGATTTTTTCCAATTTCGACGTTTTTCAGACTAATTTGTAACGTTGTACTTGACTCATCAACGCCCGCGGCGGACGCAGGCGTTCTGGTATATAGGGCAACCACGTATATATCTATATATAAGCGGGCGTTGACGGGATTATCGTTGAAAACGAACGATGATTTTAAAAAAAAGTAGGTAGATTTACAACTGTAGGTTACGTGCCTTATGATTTCATAGACTGTAGGCTGATATAAAATATGCGCAAATAACGCATATCTTTCGAATTTAACTGGAATTTCTTTTTTTTACTTTAACGTAATTGGAACAATTGTCCAATATTGATATTTCATTCCAAAATCATTGAACTTACGACCTCATCTGATAAACACCTCGACCTCTTTCACAACTCCGATTCACTGACGATACGTGAGCTGAACGGGCTCGTGTTTTCGTCCGTGCGAAAATCTCGGTTGAATTTCAATCAGGCTACAGAAAAGTATGAATATAATTGACCTCCTTAGATACAGACGTGCACACTGCAGAGGTCAAGCATCTTTGGTTCTACCGAACAGATAATATGAAAATTTATTCTTTATTTCACACATTTCTATATTTAATTTTAATCATTCCTATGTGTTTAGACGCAAGATAGAAATGTGAAAATTATTGGCAAATATGTATTAACAGCTATCGCCCGCGGCTCCGCCCGTGTGGAAAAGGTCATCCGGGATAACAGTCCCGCTTTATATTTTTCAGGTAAAGAAATGCAGGAGTAATGTAGCTTCCTATTAGTGAAAGAATTTTCAAAATCGGTTCAGTAGTTCCAGAGATTCGCCCCTACAAAGTAACACAATTTTCCTCTTAATAATATTAGTATAGATTAAATAGATTGGTTTTTCATTTAGTTTTTTAATAACTGAAAAGCTTTTGGGGTGTAATTAGTATACTGACGGTTCTCTGTACTTAAGTCCCCTAAAGTTATAGGATGTGGTCCTATCTAAAAATCTTAAATCCGTACTACAATATTAGTTTAGTATATTCTAAAAGCCTATTTTATTACAGCGTCTTTTATTTAATTCAATAAGCGAACAGTACGTGTAGCCTATGTGCTTTAAGCTAAGTTTAAGTCTCAGGTAGTAGTGATTGCGAATAAGGCTTAAATCTTGAGTGAAGTCTGAGCCCCTACATCGGAGAGCCATTAGGCTTTGGGTACCGGATATTGTTAAAACGGCATCCATCGTTAAGCTGTATTGAAAGCTCTAAGTCAGTCTTAAAATATTTCATAGTTTAAACTTTCTATCAAATCTGTGTGCGCTTTTTGTATTAAAGCTTTTATAATCCATGTTCCTTTCTGCATTTCTAACAGTTTCAGATATGTGATTATATTCATATAAAATGTATGTATCAAATGACTAAATACTGAGAGTATACTATTTCGACACAACATGAAATCCATACTGTTGTGTAGTGAAAGGTTCATAGTGAGAGTAATAAGCTTCTCTATAATAGTGATGAGTTACTGGTAGAATCTTTTAGACGATAAAAAACATTGTAAAAATGACGTGTAAAAGTGCCCTTAGGGGCCTAATTACTTAATAAATGATTTGAATTTGAATTTGAATACATTTCCTTTCAGACTTTGAACTTTATATATTTCATGTATAACAGAGTCATGCTGTAGCTAGTTAAAAACATAAATGTGCCGATGCAAACATTACCACTGTCTTGCAGAAAGTCCAAATGCTTCTATCCAAGCTTTAATTCAGTATTCTGTGCTTTAATGTTGTGTTTTCGCTCAGATTGCTGAAGGTCGAAAAATCTTATACTTAGTCTTCGAACAAAATATTCTAGTATTATAGATGTTTATGGGCGTGGTGACACATGACCCACTTGGTCGCTTGTCGGCTCTATGTTATAAAAAAATTGGAAACATCTATAAATCGCTCATCGATATAACAGATCCTGTGGACAAAGTTTGAAAAACTCGAAACTATATGTTAAATAGCCTCCATTCGGATACTTTGGACCAAATCCAAGTGTCAAACAACGTCCGACTTGGTTAGATCTTTCTATTCAGTAAAATTTCGTATATAATGTACTGGCGTTGGATTAGTTTGGCGGATCAGTTTCAACTGGTCGTAAAGTACTTACATCAAATGGATTTTAACGATTTCCTATTTGAAAGTGATATATTTGTTTGGACGAATTGAAATTTATTTATATGTCAGAGTTTAAAGAGAATGAATGCTGAGAGGGCGTGATTGTGGAATGGTTGGGAATGTAGAGTTTGCGCTCTAGCGATTGAATATTTGCGGTCAAAATTGGAAGTCTGACTCTACTTTAGTTTGCTATATTCAGCGTCAGTCTCGTGTCGCATTACGTAAGATTTGACGAATACTCTAAAACGTTTGAGTTTGTGTTAAAATCAATTTTCGGGACAAACGTAAAAATAAAGTCGACAGTCGCTGTAGTTAGTATTCCATCTAACCAAAAAACAAAGTCATGAATAAGCGTTTTAAATTACCGATCCTTTATTCCCTGTTACCACACGTCAAGTAAAATTACAATACTGTAGCTAATATGACAGTGAAAAGTATATTTTCAAAGCCCTAACCAACAATAATATACTTATCACTCAAAATACCCAAATAAGTCTACAAAATTCTATACTATATTATAATAATGTTTGGTAATATTTTATTAACGCATTGAGACAAATGGTAAGATACCCAAATTATCAATAATCTTATTTTGTACATTAAAATTGACACTCTGTGGATATTGAAATATTCAACTGTGTATTCTGATACTCCGAATTTGTTATCCAATTATATGAGAGAATGAGTAATTTTAATATTATTGATAAAATTGAGACTGTATTATTAATTCTATGGTAATGCTTATTAAAAATGGGCAAGTTTGTCTGTTTGTTTGTCATTCTTTCACATAGCAACAAAATTATGGCTCGAGATGATTTCATGCATAGAATTAGTCAATATTTGTTTCGATTACGTACAGCTAATTTCGTTTTAGAGGTCGGATTACATTACAGTCAGTTTAATTATAATTGGGGATTACGAGACTTTACACAAGGATGAGCGCAGTACAGAGATTTCTAATTAAAATTAAAATGTTGCAACTATTTAGTCACATTAGAAAAGCGACTCATCCCATTCTGTATAAAAATATTAATAGACATCGTATATCCTTAGCTTCAATCACAAGGATCACAAACAAAGCGCAGAACACCACATTCCCATCTCCATGTCTAAAATACAGAATAAAGAGAACCCGCCGGGGCCCAAACAAAAGATTTAATATAGTCAAATGTAGAACGGAGATGCAACTAACGTTTATACATTCAAATGAAAAATAAAAATGCAGTGTGATAGAATGAGTTATTTTACTCATAAAGAGTGCACTACTTTGATACAATGAAGGAAAACTTGTTTACATTAAGCACTGCATCTGATGGGCCCCGGACCGACGCAATCAAGGCAGAATAGTCCGCGAGGGACGGGCGGTAGCGGGGTGGTGTATTGTTTTGTAATAAGTAAAAGTTGGGATTAGAAAACATTGTGTTGTATACGCGGAAAGCTCGCTCTTATAATGGCGGAATGTAATGGGTTCTGACAAGTGTTAGATTGTGATGACTTTTTTTGCACACATATAATTTTATGTGGTGTCTGCCTATGATTACAAAAATGCGCTTGAGATCATGGGTGTTGTGTTACCTTTGATTTGGAAGACAAGTAATAATTTTTATTTCAGCTTTTCTGCTGTTTATTTAATAAAATTGCATATTCTCCCACCAGCAAAATATAAATTTTAATATGCTCATCGCTCGTGCTTTCTGCCATCGGTTTATCGAGTCGACGCTTGATTGCTTCTGTAGAAGTAGAATTTTAAGAAGAACACGATACTGGCGTGTTTTTGACAATTTGCTTTTAAATTGTGTATTAAAGCCACCTTTGAAGACTGTTTGTGTTTTCCTTAATTTATAAATATAAACTACTATGTAGCTATTCATATCAATTTTCATGTTCTTCATAGTGACTTTTGTTCGTTTGTTGAGCTATCCTTTGAATATTAACTCAATATCATTTATGCCATTGAAAGACTTCCCGAAAATAAATTAAAATAGATAGTTTCTCGACAGAACTCTAGAAATACTATGCTAAAAAGTATACGGCAGTGGTGAATGCTGAATTACAAGTATGAAGGCCACTCATTCAATTAGACGGGCCGAAATGCTTTTGGCAAATATTTACGAATAGTGCATTGAACACACTTATTAGTTAGTTATTACTTATAACATCGAAGACACAATTCAGTGCCCAGAAAAAATAATAAAACATTTGGATTGTACCGTCCATTAAGTAACTCATTAATCGTCATAATTATTACCAACACGAATGGCACAAACACTTTTTCTTTAAAAATTACCTCTTAATCAAAACCAGACCCCTTTTTATAACACATCAAAGCTTTGCACTTATTTTCTTATTCTAAAACAAAATCGTTTGTAATAAATACCCCATTTTAGCATCAAATACCCCAGTCTTTACCCTAACTTCCAGATTGGCATTTCACTTATTGCGAAACAGCCCTGCTATGTGTTGACACGTGGCTGTAGCCTAGAAATCTTAATCTTGCGCCAGAACAGCCTGCGGTTTGCCCGTCACTTTGTATCGGACAGTTTAATCTTTTGTTATTCGTGGCATGAGCAAAAACTATCAAGTATTTTTTGTTTTGATTATGTTAACGCTTTCTGACTTTTTATCTTAATGTAAAGATAAAAATGGTTCTATTGTTTTAATTATTGACAATGTATACTTTATAAATGTAAACTCCTAAAAATAATGTGTTTACTGTGAATGTTTATTTAAATGTCTAAGGACATAAATGTCATTGGTAAAAATTACCCCATTCTTTATTATCCTTACGAGTCCCATATTAGTAAATGAAATACCGTTTACCCCAAACCGCATACGTGTACTTGGTCAACATAGGACAAAGACCAACCGCCATACCAAGAATCTCCAAAACTACGATATAATACGCCACATATTACCCCACAACGTGTAAGGGAAATATTTCAGGCCTTTGTACCACATAGTTGGGACGAGTTAAATCTGCCATACAAACGTTCGGAATGCGAACACCGCCGGCCGGGGTAGGATTCTATCAATCAGCTATGAAAAAGGTATTCCTATTTGGCTACATTTGACATATGGCCTTTGAGAGATTTGGGAAATATTAGGACAAGAATGCTGGGCTGTTGTAATTCAGGAATTGTTTTTTTTTTTTAATTATTTGTCGTTTGTCTAAGTACCTACTTTATCTTTGTGTTTGTTGAGCGTTAATCGAAGTTTTCATTAATAAGAATTATATTTATTGCTTCGTATCTGCTATAATTTCGCATTTGCGAAATCACCGATGAATATAATCAGTGGAAGCCATAATTTAAAAGAAGAAGAAGATCGTTAATTGAATATACATCTTAATATATATAAATCTCGTGTCACAATGTTTGTGCTCAATGTACTCCTAAACCACTTAACCGATTATAATAAAATTCGCACTCCATGTGCAGTTCGATCCAACTTGAGAGATAGGATAGTTTAAATCTCAAATTATAGTCGCAATTTTAATTTATTGCTAATTATTTGTCTGTTATTATTTGACAGTCACAATTATCTTAACTCCAAATGATTCTAACAGATGTCGATACCTTTCGACTGGGTTGAGTAAGTAATCAATAGATGGCGCTGCTATGAATGATTCTAACAGATGTCGATACCTTTCGACTGGGTTGAGTAAGTAATCAATAGATGGCGCTGCTATGGTAAATCTACGAACGTGTCATATAAGCTACATTTTAAGCGGGACTTTTATACCGGGAAAACTCATTCACGCGGGCGGAGTCGCGGGCAAAAGCTAGTAATATATATATAAGTCTAATCAGTCTCTTACAAAGATCACAATAACCGTAAGAGAAACATATTGTTTCCATCTACCTCATAAGTCTTTTAATGTGTCATTAAAACTAATGAGTTTGTTTTTCTTTAAGCTACTGTTAGTTGATTTTTGATATAATGTCGATAAACGAGAATCGTTTCAACTCTCGATTATCTATAAAATATTCGTTTGATTTCTTATAGTATGAATAAAATTGTTAGTCTTCTGTTAAAAACACAGTAAATAATTAACAGATTCAACTTTGAAAATTTATTGCAATTTCTACCCCCTTTTCAAAGTTGGAGGAATGATAACAGAAAAGTTTACCTGATAATAACTTCCGAAAACAAATGTACTTTGCAGTGATATAAAAGGAAGTAACTGTGTATTGTTTACAAACTTTGTAAGTATTTCTACAAATAATAGACTACCTTAAAAGTTAAGACGTATACTCTACAGACTTGCGACTCTGTCTCTTGTCGGTGCGTCTTACTGGACTTGACATAATATATTGTAGTATCAGCTATCGACGGTAAACATGATCAGACTGAGCACGAACATCCAAAACCAAATTCAAACTTCCTAGCATCACTTACAGTCCAACGTTAGCTAATTTCGAAGACAATCTCACAAGAACCAATTGTTGAGTTGTTCGGTGGTGGACGGTAAGGGTGAAAGGGTTAGGGTCAATGGGGAGTGGGGCCCGAGAGGGGGGTCTACGTCCTACAAACACGGATTGAGATGACTGGGCTTGACGCCTGCGGCTGTGAGAGCTTGGTCCAAGTTGTAGGTGGCTTGATTGTTTTATAATGGTGTGACCTATATAATTTGCTACAATTTTTCGTGATAGTGTTATGTTATAGTCTAAATAAAACTTGGATGGATTATTGACCTAAGCTTAGTATCTGTACTTTTTGAACATACTAAATGCTCTTTCGTACACGAGATTAGGTTTGGGTAGGTAATTTACGCTTAATTTCTCCTAAGAGGCAGTATATTGAGCTTTATTGTTTAAAGGTCTTTTTTTGGCGTTATCGGATATTATGAACGAAGCCTCCATAATCTCAAAGCGACAAGTATCGCGTAGTATTATATGATTCAAATTTCTGGGTTGTATTGCTACATTTATGGGCTGCCATTGCAGTTAACATTAGACAAGTGATTTACACGTCTCGCTATTCAGTATTTAGTATGAAAAAACAGAAGCGAAATATTTGCGACAGCTGACCTCGCCAATTTCCTGTGCCATTAAATAATTTTAGCTAACTTTTGAAAGGCCATGTAACATACAGGTTTGAAACATAATTTATATTAACATGATGTGTTCCGAAGTTAGTTTGTTAATTGCTAGCTATTAACTACGAGCGAGACTAATCGATATTAAATTTGGTTGGTTTGTGTTGTTGTTGGAGTGGTTTTGAACTTGGTTGAGTGTTCGGTTTGTGTATTGATTTACGATAATTCGAGTCCCGGCCTAGGTATTGATTTTGGGACGTTTTTATAGTGGAGCGAAGGGTCAGTTGACAATTAGCTCTGCCTATGAGTTAGAGGGATTGTAGCCACTTTGTTATACAAAAAAGAGTATTTACTGGTCCTTCAAGAGGAGCTTATATGTAAAGTGAATTGAAATTAAATTCTTTCTGCTAACTGATAATAAACTCTAGTGACTATTTGTGCGTATTTTTTCCTGCTCTTGGAACTATTTCATCGCTATTATACTACCTCACAACTACACACTTAACAGATGAGATTTATGTCAAGTGATAGGGTCATGTATTGGCATTATTATTATGAATTGTCTATATACCAATGTGTGTATATGACAACCAAAATGCAGTGCATTTAAATTTCTTTAAAATGCTCGGTTAAGTTCATCTTGCTATTCATTCAGTCATATTTTTTAATAACTAGAATCGAATTGAAAAAACTGTCGTCTTATTATTCGTCTCTACCCGCCTCTACCGCTACATTGTACCACAGCGTGCTTCGCTCTGCGCTGCGGAGAGAACGTCGTGATTATGTGGGGTCACGTGTCGGCGCTGCCACGGGCTCGGCGTACCGCACTCTACCTCTATAGCTGTTTCACAATTGCCTACAGGCTAAGACTACATTCGAAGATAGCATACATATATATCATTAGTTTCTGAATTCAAAAGCGCATCACACACAGCAGCTATAATGTAAAGATGTATGTTATATTTTAATACATCTCTATAGATCTCTTATAGGAACCACACAGGATAGCTATAATGTACATTAGATTTTCGTATCGTAAGATACAGAGTGATATGAAAATATATATTTAAATCTCGATACAAGAACGTAAATCGAGATGTATACCAATGGAATGAAGGGAATCTTTCCTTTTACACTTTTTTATTTTACATCATATTTTAAAGTGTTATTTTCAAGAAGAATTACCCTGTATATATTGTAGTGTTACCTTGTATATCTGTACACAAGTATAAAGAAATATCTCAGCTATGCGAGTTGAGGTGATTAACTTAGCTTATTTTGACATTTGTTATGTCTTTTACTGTTATATTTATTTTTGACTGCCTCGGTGGCGTAGTTGTATTACGGTACGACTGCAAGGCTGAGGTCTCGGGTTCGATCCCCGGGTCGGGCAAAGTGATATTGGATTTTTCTATTCAGTATCAGCCCGGAGTCTGGAATTTGTGCCCGGTATGGCGATAGGCTCGTCCCCTATCACATCATGGGACGGAATACGCTTGGCGAAAAGTGGGTGCACAAGTTGCGCCTCTGCCTACCCCTTCGGGGATAAAAGGCGTGAGCATGCGTTTATTTTTGAAAATGCTTTATGTAAGTAATGTAAGTGGAATATCATTTTTATGGAATGGTTAAAGAATGTAGAGATTCTTTTTATAATAGAAGGCAAAGGAGATTTTTTTTCGTGAAGTGGTAAGCTGATCTCCATCTTAAGGTATATTTTTTTATATTTTTACTTTCCTTTCCACTTCCGAGCCACCTAAAATGTTCTGTCAGGAAATGCGTATGTCAGTCTGCCTGTACATCAGAACTACGTATTTGTAAATAAAACTACCATAACGCCTCATTTAGACGATGCAATTATTGCTAGCAATAATCGTATGCAATTATTGCTTAAAGAAGCTACCCCGTCTGAACATGCGCAATGGCGAGCCAAGTGTCGTCCGTGACGTATACAAGCCTCTTGACTGATATTAAAAAAAAGGAATATTGATAACAATTATGTCCTGGCTATTATTTCTAAAGTTAGATTGTGTGTAGTCTTTGTGAATTATCGCTTGTTTACCTTGGAAACCTGAATACCTGAGAAATTCGCTTTAAGAATTTCTAAGGTATGTGAAGTCTACCAACTCGCACTAGGCCAGCGTGATGGACTAAGGCCTAAACGCTCTCAGTAGTAGAGGAGGCCCGTGCTCAGCAGTGGTCAGTATATAATACATGGCTGGTACTATTATAATTATTTGTATCAATAATTGTCAAATAAGGCCTTAGTTGTGAGAATGCATATCCTTTTGGGAGTAAACCGTGATGGTGCATTGTTAGGTAAATTAAACGTAATTTGGAAACAAAGCTCTGCTAATGAACAGATATTCAATAAACCCATTACGCAGTTTTGGAATTCCTATTAGTTCATGTTACTGGAATCTGTACAGAGGTCGTAGTGTTTGAAAATTCAAAGCATCGCATTGACAATAAGCTTTGGAATAGTATGTAATCTGTTTCAAATAAAGAGAAGTATATTTTATATATAAATAAAGGTTGCATAATAATTGTTTAATGGTTGAGCTGTTGCACTGTAAATGATGAGACTCTGGTTTTGGTACTTAATTAAAATTTCTATATGTTTTTGATTTGAAGAACACTCATAATTTTTAGGGTTAGAAACTTGTGAAATTTAAAAATAATAATGCGTCGGGTGAATCCGTGTATATTAAAATGTTGTTCAATATGGTATTTTTAAGTTGTATATAGATTAATGCTAATAATGAAATGGAACAAAATATTTAGTTTTTGCCCGCAGCTCCGCCCGCGTGAATGAGTTTTCCCGGGATAAAAGTCCCGCTTTATATTTTCCCGAGATAAAAAGTAGCCTATGTGTTAATCCAGGACATAATCTACTCGTGTGCTAAATTTCATCGAAATCTGTTCAGTGGTTTTTGCGTGAAAGAGTAACAAACATCCATACATCCATACATCCAGACATCCATACATCCATACTTACAAACTTTCGCGTTTATAATATTAGTAGGATTATTCGTAAAATAAAAATAATAATGGTGTATCAAATCAAAGAACCTCTCCTCTCGTATCCACGAACAAATATGCCGACTCTACTTTTTTACAAAACCACGGCGAGTATGACGTTAATAATAAAAAGGTTAAGCCTTTATTCACTCAAATTGCGAATCGTATTGAAATTTCCAATGAGCCAGCATTATCCAACATTTCCTCATAACGTCTGAAATTAAATATACCCTTTGTTTTATCACAATAATATATTTAAATTTCACTGAAAATTTTCGCATACCGCTCTCCGCGAGGAATATCGTTAAATTATGTTTAATGATAAATAATATGATTGCTTCGGTTTTAACATATGTTTTTATCATTTTAATTAAAGCTTTGTTTTACTGATTTATATGAATGATAGGTGATCAGCGTGAGTGAGTGTTAAATCTATTCAAATAACATATGGACGTCAGAAGTTGGATTTACAAAATGTTGCAAGAATTTGCGCATCCTCAAACATCTGAAGTCAAAAAATAATAATATCTTTCACATAAATTATTTGCACACTACCTAAAGATAAAAAAAGCCAAAGTGTGGTATTCACTCATGAAGATATTGGCACACAAAACACCTAACTATAAAACTTCTCCATTTGGTTTTTCTTCAAGAATAGAATGTTTGAGCCTTCGCGCTCTCAGCAAGTAGCGTTGCTCTACAAAGTATTTTCATCTAAAAAGTGTATATAGGCTCTGGAAAATTTGCTGTATACAGCTGACTAATGCTTGCCTTTGTACGTAAACACCTGAGGCGTACAATTAATGTCCGGCTGGTACTGATGGCTCTCCTTGAAAATACAGCTTTAAGGAATGCTGGGCATTCCTCCGCGGCTTAGCTTCCACGCTCTACATCTTACTCTACAAAATGGACGGTATTAAGACGTTGATTAAATGTGAACTGTCGCTAGTTTTTGCTAACATATATTTGTTGGGGATATCTAGACGCTATGGCTTAGTTACGAGAAATTATATGGAATTGTCAGAAAAATACAGACTTATGTTTTTTGCCAATATAGAGACGCATATTTTTTGGGAATGTAACTGACACGAGAAATCGCGCAAGAGCAAGCTGGGTTTGTTAAGGGAAAGAGAACCCGAGAACAGATAGTTCGTCAAATCACCGAGAAGGCTTGAGAATTCAATAAGACATATGCTTTGTTGACTTCTCATACATACCCATTACCGTCTTCATATTTCTCGAAAGATGTGGTAGGGCGAGCCTACCTTCACATTGAGCAGTAAATGAATCAAAAATCTTAGCCTAAGAATCGAACCTAAATACTCACTATTAAAACTAAATAGCAATACACCATAACCACAGCATCTTAAACTATACACAAGGAATTCTATGACGCCATTTCCTTACAGTAAAAAGTGCAACAACATTCAACATTCTACAAAATAACCTCCTACCCATTAATACAGTGTTAAAACAAGCCATCTTACTAACACGAAGAAAACATTTTAATTGCAAGAGTACATACGGACAAATTAATGAAGAACCGTCAGCTCTACATAGCAGATAGCGCTCGAGTGTCAAGTTATGTTTGATAGCGTTGAAACATATAGATATAGTCGTTATAATTAACTGGCGAATTCCTTGCAATCTCGCATTTTGTGAGGTACACTCTGTTGACTCACTGGTATGTTATTTAGGGTTGTGTGTGCGGCATGAGCGGAGCGTGAGCGGGTAAATTTAAATAGTTTTATTTCTTGGTCGACAGTCAAGTGGCTCTATGAAATATAGCCAAGTGAATTGTATACATATGATTATAGTAATTTTATTTTAATACACAGTGGATTTTAATATATTTTATGTTGTTCAATGTCGCACGTAACAGTAAATAAATACTGGAAATTTATTGATATGATTAGTAACCAAAGACAATAAATAGTATAGTTGGTTATAGACTGGACATCAGGCCCAAATTTTTCGTCCAAAAGTTATTACCTATTGGTAATAAGTCGCTGTGTTATTTGACACATCCATGTGACAAGACATCTAAGTATGCGCAAATTTTGCAAAGAAAGCAATATTTTGGAAGGCAATATGACAATTAGCGCATTACGACCATATTTAAAGTATGTTCTAATGCATTTTACATAAATGTTTTGCTATTTCACGGTAGATTGAGTTACTGACGAACAGGTTCAAATATTTTGTATGAAAATTTTCCCAATGACCACTCTATATAATCTTAGAACTCTTTGTTAGTAACCATTTAGAAATATATATAAAAATAACTTAACTAATTTCATTATCACGCTTAATTCAACTATTTGCACAACACTGAAATGAATTCCAAAATAATATCACGCAAATAAATTACTCACGGCTTAGTTGTACGTCTCAAAGCCCCGCTAACGCACCACTCCTGCTCTATACCTTATAAATTTAATTTAAGCGTACGTGCAAATTTAACGAAACGGTAACGCATGTGAGCATTTCAGCTGAAACTACTTTATGATTATGAAAAATGGATGTCGACGCTATTAGTGCAGTGAGTTGTGGAATTTAAATTCCGAGAGACTGTGTCACTATTCGAAGCTGGTTTTGATTAAGTTTTTAACGTATCTCCACAATTATACACTACGCATATGGGAATGAAATGAAAACTGTTTTCTCTTAATCATCGCGAAAATGTAAAGTTTCCTAGCTAAAGATGCCAACCTACGATGACACTTATATTCATAATCATTCATGTTTTCTGATCTAAAATATAGTCTGTAGTCGAATGATTAATCCTGACTGCAATGGTTCTAATGTTTCAAAGAAAATCGAGGCACAGTTGCAGGATTAAAAATAAATATGCGTTAGGTACTTCATTTTTAGCTGACCACGTTTTTTACTATTTTTCTAGCATTACAACTGTGAACTGTTTATCCACAATTTGCCAATAAAGATCTTTTCAATTCACACTCACCTAAGATTAAACAGCCATCTCAAATACAGTTTCTTAAATACAATACATTCGTGTAATATATTCCCTTTGTACACTCCTCTAGTACGTTTATTGTTCCATTGTTCACCAAACTGGTTATTAGTGAAGACGTATCAACAATTCCTGTTTAAATTAGTCTATAAACGTATAACTCTGTTTAATGAACGTATGGTCTCGTATTCGAGTTATATGCGTTTTGTTTGTAGAGGTAAACGCTTTCAATATTGTGCGGCGGTGTATAATTGGAACTTTATGTTGATATCAAATGTAGAGAAAGATAATGAGTGACTCTACAAAGTACTTTTCTTTTACAGTATCCGTCGTGTAAAAGAATAATAGCTGCGCTCCATACGGATAGGTAGATAGATGGTTGTCTCCCGGTATTGCACACGCGATTCGGTATTTCGGGTACCTCTAGTCGGTTTTCCATGATGATCACATATTTGTGCTCGACAGTGATAGGCTTGATCTCTATCATAGTAAGAAAATTATATTAGTGTATTGCACTGACAGTACTAATTACGCCTTCAATGCGTTAACTTAGTATTATCAAAAACGCTTTTCATCCGGAAAAAGAAAAATAAAAACCGGTGAAGTACGAGTCAAATTCGCGCCGAGAATTTTGTACACAAAATTTTATTTTTACTTTCTAAGATGTCAGTATACGTATTCATAAAATTTAAACCCGCTGTCTACGGTTCAAGAGAGAGTCTTACAGGCCGAGCAGAGAGCCGGACGGACAGATACGACGGGGCGTTAGTAATATGATTCGTTGTATGTTAAGATACCCTGAAAGTAGAGTCATAGTAACAATTCTATTCGAGAAAAGGAAAAAAAAGGCGTATAGGTTATCATTCTGCTTGTTTATTCTACCCGAATCGCTATAAATACATTGACCCGCGTCAACAAAGGTGAAGAAACAATTTGTCTCGGTTTTATTTGATGTGTAAACTTGTTTACAATGATCTTTGCGATGGGAAACTCATGAAAACTGCGACGCTGTAGTCGTAAACTCTCAATTTGTTTTCTTTTATGTTAATATTTTGTTATTTTCTTGTCATGGATTATAGTTTTTTTTATTAGTCGTTAATTTCTTTGGCAAATCTTTTTGCATTATATTATCTTTCCTTTAAATTAACTTTTCGATATTCATCATTTATAAAAATACGTATAACGTATAACTGGTAGATTAAGTAAGTAATGGTACGTAGACTAATTTAAAGGAGTAAGAAACGGAATAGATATAAAGCAGAAGATTCGTGGGTTTTTGCATGATCATAGGACAATTAGTAATAAAGCTGGCAACTCATGGATTTTCTGAAAGACAGTGGTGGTCAGTCGAGCTGGCTCACTATTGCCGTAGGAAAAATTGTCTACAGCGTGACTCGCCTCACCCCTAGTTCCGTTTGCTCTTTATGTATCTATATTTTAACCGACTTAAGTTTTTTTTTAAATGTCTCCAGCAAAGATTTTTTTAAATTTCTAAAATACGGGTCATTTTCTCTGTAGAAAGAGCTGCGACTCCTATTGAGTTGTGGTCCATTTTGTAATTAGTTTCCTCTAGAAATGTAGAGTTAGATAAGTTTTCTTCATATACTATGTGATTTTTGAAAAAGAAATGCTATATCGCTCCAAACTGCCAGTCCCATGTAACTTACGTGTTTCACAAATCGAAAATTTTTTACAAATAAAAATAGAAATTTTTGTTTAAGTGACATGATAAGAGAAGAAAATGTCAGGAGTCACATACATTATAAATATAGTTTTTATTTATGTCCAGTTTCATGAAACAGCTATATGTCTCTTCTCATGTCTAACAATCATATTTCCAACAAATTATGTTTATTATACAAAAATATATTTTTCGATAAAAATAGGATCCAATCTAAACTATCTCATCCTTCCTATTATTAAAGAAGTCATCTACAGCATAAGAATACTACTAGACCAGTGTAACCTAACTCATGAAAATCACAGTAATTCAATACAAAAGTTTACCAACATCATACACGTTTCAGAAGGTGAAATTGTGAACATTGTTAGAGTTTCAGCGTCTCGCGTGTTTCAGAGATTTGTTTCGTAAAGTTTTTGTCTTGTTGTTTTAAAATGTTTTTGCGTACTGTAATTACTAAAGTGGAGGCTTTTGATAAAGAGCTGAGGAGAAAGCCTTGGTAAGAGATAACAAACGTTGATTTGCGGGTAAAGAAAGGAATATGTAAGTAAATAATGCAGACGTACTCAGGTGGACTATCCTATATGAGAGACATACCTATTTTTGATAATACCTAGTACTGCTATCTCCATTGCACATGAATATCACCAGAAAAATTGAAAGAAGTTTTGGTAACCTACAAAGAAAGGTAACCGCATTAAAAAGCAAGGGGATATTTGGATCTTGGGAAAAGTGACATGACACGAGACACAACTGTTGTTATTTCGCATTGACTAGGTAGGTATCTGTTAAGCTACTAAGCTTAGTAAGGACTATATTAGTATTTTGTCGAATAGCGAGTAATTTAGTATTTAAACGTTTCTGAACACCGAAGAATTTGTCGAATAGGTAAGTACAATTTTTTTTAGTTTGTCCTTGACTAAAATACTAGCGTAGTCCAAACTAGGTTTTAGACAGTGGTACTCGATCGAGTCAACTTATCCAAACTAATCCTATAGCTACCTTTTTCTTTTACCTGACCTTATCACTCCAACATGGTCTTTACAAAAAAATAAACTCACATCACGTCTTTATTCGCGCAGGGGTAAACAGAGGTACATCCAGATCACCCACTTTTCGCCAAGTGTGTTCCGTCTCTTCCGATAGGTGGCGAGCTTATCGTCATATCGGGTACAAATTCCAGACTCCGGGCTGATAGTGAGCAGATATACTCAATATCAGTGCCTGACCCGGGATTCGAACTCGGGACCTCGGTACGATGTAACGCACACGCAATACATTATCATCAAATACATCATCAAGGCAGTCAATGAAATGGTCGTTGCAATTTAAAGCATATCGCAGGAAGGATTAGCTTGATTTATATAAAAAACCTATTATTCAACATAAACTTTTCAACATTTAAATCTCGACGTAAACGTGTCCGTTTCCCAGTTAGTGCGACTCACAATTCCAAGATAATTTTAACTGAAGTAGAAAACTTTTACATTGTCCGACTTGGAACTACCGTTTTAATTTCCTTAAGTGATATTAGTGAATTAACGGAAGCAAGATCTTGGAATAATGGTGGATGTTGTAAGTCATTTTGATTTGGAAATGTGAATTTAGACTTTAGAGCTTTGTTATTGGGTATATTTTTATATGACTCAGTGGTTGGGTAATTGATCTAAATATTGAGAAAAAAGGTTAGTATCACAAGGAGGTAAAATAATAAATGAGTTCCTTTTCCAAAACAACTTACAAAATAAGAATTGGTATTGCAATTTGAAATAACTTATGATTGTTCAAAATGTTTGCGCAATGTGGCGATAGGCCCACTACAATGGTAGCGAATACAAACTCGGTGAAATGTAAGGGACTTCTAAGTGAAACAATTATTTAACAATACGCGTGAAAATTAAATATAATGAAATTATTATTGACAGTCTTTTACTGAAAATTCGTTACTGTTTTCGCTCTACAAAATCAAGCAATTATATCTCTATATGTCTGTCCATCTGTTGAATAATGCACGTTCGGGCGGCGCGGCGTGGCGAGTTACTGTCGCCTTTTAATTTCGTAACACGGAAACTTTCTGATTGAACGCCGATCGGATTTGTTGGGTGTTCTTTTGGTTTTATTTGCTAGGCTTAAATAGGGTTTTTTTATGAGAAATAGTAAATATAAATCATAGATTTGAAGCTCACCATTATGATTAGACTTTGATTAGGACGTCTTTACAATAAAAATCATAGTCTTTAAGGTGGTGTTAAAAACGTGCTTCGGGTATAGTGCGAGCATATAGGTTGTGGATCTGGAGGTCGCGATTTTCCCATAATATTTAATATGTTGTGGCTCTCTGGATCCCCAGAGGTTTTTTCTATTCTACAACACTAAAAAGTGCATTGTACTGACTCTAATTACTTTAAAATAATAATCATTTAAAACTGGCAAACGAAATGACAATTGATCGCTATTCGGAATAAGAGAATTTTATCGGAAAAATGTTTTTTAAATTTCATCAGTACATCATTTAAGTCCTCGTTCGGTTGATAGTCACAATCAACTAATGGGCCTGTCGCGAACACGTGTCTCTTTGTCAGCAACTAATTTACTTTATAGTTTCGAATTCGGCATGTTTGAGGTTTTCGTATTCGTATTAATTTAATTATTTCTTATTAATTCTTAGTGTGGGTTTTTGTTGAGCGAAATTTAAATTTTGTACAGAATTATCGAATTTATTCAGAACTTTTTTGTATCGCTTCTGAGTGACGAGGCGAGCATGCCGATCGCCTTATGGTAAGCGATACGACCATAAACAGTATCAACACTATACGGAACTTTTAATTACAAAATGCGTGGCACTCCACTGCGCTCGTCACCCTGAGACATTAGATGTTAAGTCTCATAATGCCCAGTAATTACACTGGCTGGCTGGCTGGCAAAGTACAGATAACTATATTAATATAGGTAAAGACATATATCTATAGGTACTTAAGTACAGTGTTATGCTAATATCATAATAGTAAAGGTTTTTAGTTAAGACATGGAGGACAATCTCCGAAATTATTATGCTGATATTTAAAAATCAAAAATGCGTAGTATATAGGTAAATATAGTTACTTCTTTGATTCTGACATATAGTGTGACGACCACGTACCTGGTTTTCCGGATTGGAAACAAATCCGAAAGCATCAGCAATTTATCCCACTCCTGCTGGCCTACAAAACTTGTAGCTGAGTTTGTCGAAAAAATCAATTAAGCGTTTCACAAGTTTCGGCCTTTTTATTGGGTGTCACTTAGCGCAGTTTATGTGTCAGTGCGAGCACAACTTTAGTTTCATGTCCGGAGATTGTCCTTATTTTGTTAGGTCCGAGTACGGCTCTAGTTTGCTTAAAAGTGGCTGGGTTATGTGAGATTTTTACCGAGGTCCATGTTACCAATCTCATGATGGGCAATCATTTGTCACTGTTGCGTTTGGTACGATCACATTGATTGCAGATTGCGTGTGGACTTTATTGGACATTGATGGTCACTGACAAACAGGTTGCCCACTTGGTTGTTTACATAAGCATGTTTATGTACAAAAAATCATAGTCTGCTTACTACAAATCAAAAAACTAAAATTTACTTCTATCAAGACTAAGGACTATTATGAACCTTACCCCGAACGTACAAAAACTGCAGGAATTTCAACAGAAACCGCAAAAAACATAGTAATTTACCTCTCCATTCCCTCCCAATTCATAGCTTAAACACTTCTTCAGACTTTTGTATTGTTCTATTTCATTTCGCACGAATTACTTGTCGGGACTTACATAATTATCCTCCAGAAAGTCAAAGGGGAATGAAAAAGGGTTTCCCTCGAGTGCTATCGTCGAAGTTTGTATGAGGGAATTTTTTATTATACCTTTATGGGCTTCGCGGGTCATGTTTTTTACACAGTATGTTAATATTGAGTTTTATTCATTCTGTACGAGTTTGTAAATAATTACATTCAAAGTGGAATTAGGTAAAAGAGGTCTGTAAATTTGTTTGTACGGGTAATTTGTATAATGAACCAATGTAGTAATAGCAAGCCACATTTCCCTGAACGTAGACTTTTATTTTGACTCAATTACATTCGAGGAAAACTCAAGCAAGCAGAAAGGCGAATAAAAACAACAAGACTGCAAACTAATCTATAAATACACAAATATAATTTACGCTTGATCAAATTCATTCATTGACGTAAACAAAAACACTTTTTACTTACATTGTAAAAGAATAAAGCCGTCAATTATTATAAATGTGAAAAGGAAAAAAAGGAAAAATCAACTTCGCTATAAGTAAAATCGAAATTTGTATTCGTAGAAACCTTTGTTTCTTTGGAAATATGTGAAAATATTTTGAAGAGGCCCGCTCGAAATGCGCAAACAAGGAGTTCGGTGAAGAGTGCGCGTGGCGTCCCTTTTTGGAAATCTTTCCTTTTTTATCTAAAGGTGATTTTCGCCGGAGGGTTTCTAGCGGCGACGTAATTTGTAAGATGCAGCGTTTAAAGTAATAATGTGAAGAACGTGCTTATATATTTATTGGATTTTTTTGATTCTCAAACGTTTAATTTATTTTGTAATTACGAAATGTATTATTGCTTGTACCCGTCCCATCATGACTATCGGGTTATCTTATCGCCGTATTGGGCAAAAATTGTAATTGTCGAGCGAAAGTATTTCGAATCCCTCCGAAGTAGCCGATTTGCCCGGACACAAGTTCAAGTGTTATGTTAGGCGCGAGTTGATGTCTAGGGCGTATTATAATGTAGCGGATTACCTCGATGATAAGACGGCATGGAGAAGTAGTCCTGCACACCATGGCCAACCCTGTTAACACTTACTAGTGATTGATTGCATAAAGTGTCTCATCTGTATCTATCTTTAATATTGACATATAATCTTTAATATGACAATAATTTTAAATCTACTGTGACTATTAGGTATGTAACCTGAGTACTACAATTATAAATATTCCCTCATTCATATAATATAAATTTAGGGAAGACGACCGACCGATCATTTTGTTGCGCTTGCCTTTATAAGTTTAATTTTATTAAGAAAGTAGGAAAAGCAATACAACAAAAATAAATTTGTAAATGTAGGCGAATGCACGTTGTACACCGTTATTTTATTATTTTTTTGTGTTATGTCCAGTTTTACGTATTTGTACATGCCTGTCCAGGTATTCCCTAAATCCCTTCATCTGGATTTTATCTCATTTCAACGGTGATGTGCGTGCATTAGCTTATATAACTAATCTGACTGTATACAGCACAAAAGTATTGAAAAAATGAACAATTGATGACAAAAAAAGTAAGCCCGGAGTTTCTTTCTGTCTTTCTTCTTCGGTTCGTCATCGCTTAGGTAGTTAGTGAAAGGCTGGTAGTTTAGCTAGGCTAGGGCCTGTAGTGTCCTCACCGGTGAGGATCGCGACGCGTTCCTCCCATTATTTTAATAAAATGATCTTTTTTTATATCTCCTTTCCTGCCAGCCCGAGCTGGCTTTTTTGTTTTTGTTTATTTCTTATCATAGATATACTCCCAATAAAAATGTCGGTAGTTATATAAGTGACCATTGGTCATAATAATTATGAATATAATCAATTTAATGTATCTTGACTTATCATAAGTGCAACTATGTTCGCCTACGTGATGAATAAAGTATTTTATTTTATTTATTTTTATAATCGAAAACCATACAATGGTTTTTGTTGACCGCAACCTAAAAAGCGGACCCTACTTATAGGATTCATGCCTCAAGAATCCTTCCACTTGATCAACGAGATGAGGTGTATAATAAATAATATACATATACATACATATACACTCACGCCTTTAATCCCCGAAGGGGTAGGCAGAGGCGTAACTAGTGCACCCACTTTTCGCCGTTATTCCGTCCCATGATGTGATAGGGGGCGAGCCTATCGCCATATCGGGCACAAATTCCAGACTCCGGGCTGACACTGAATTTTTTAAAAAACCCAATATCACTGCCCGACCCGGGAATCGAACCCAAGACCTCAGCATTGCAGTCATATAATAAATAATATGGTTTTAAATCGCAAAAATAATTAATTTTATGTATTTAATTATTTATTTGCAAGAATCATTGTAACAATTAACATGTTTGTTAAATTGTAATTATTACATGATCTCACAGTTTTATGGCATGCAAACTTATAGATATGTAGAGATAATAATACTAATTAAAGTCTTACACTATTTCTTTTAAGTAACATCAGTCATCATAAAGCATATTTTTAAATAAATCTTATTTAGGTAATTTTTTTTTTTTTTATACCATTGAATGACGAGACGAGCATGCCGTTCGCTTGATGGTAAGTAATACGACCACCCATAAACAGTAGCAACACCATCCAGCACCTTGAGTTACAAAGCACTGTGTGGCACTCCACTGCGCTCGTCATCCTGAGACATAAGATGTTAAGTCTCATTATGTCCAGTAGTTACACTGGCTAAAATGTCCTTCAAACCGAAACATAACAGTGCATGCACACTGCTGCTTGGCGGTAGAAATAGACATTGCAGTGGTACCCACCCACACGGACTCTTACATATGAGAGACCTACCACAAGTAAGAATTATCTGTATTACTAATAACTATTATGACTTGTATAGGTGCATATAAACTTACCTAATATTACGGTCATATCCAAAATTTTATAGTCGCACCTTGCATAAACTCCGTTCTTTTTATATTTCGATGAATTAAGCATCAAACCGCGCAGCAAAAAAATTGCTGAGCGTAATCACAATGCTGGCCTAACCGCTCGCATTCCCCCTTTATCCCACACCCCAGATCAGGGAACTCCACAGGGTCCTATAAACTGACAATTCAATTACTCACAGCGTGAGGCGCGGAACTCGGGAATTCTGGCCTTCCATTGAATTTTTCGGATTGTAGATGTGCTGTGTCGATAGATCGATAGATTTATTAGAGAAAATGTGGTTTGTTGATTTTGATTGTATTTTCAGATATTTTTAATGACGAGTCGAGTGAGGAATTCGTTTGATGGTTAGTCCACTAATAGTCGTAACAGCACTATAGACTTCGAATTGCATGCTCTTCATCTTCGATTCATAATGTGATAGATGGCAATTAAAACCAAGCGACTTGCCTGACAACTAAATCAATGGTTTAAAAGACTTTGTTGATAGATGGAAGATAGAAAAATATATTTAAAACTCGTCCCACAGGAGTTTACCTCTCCCATAAAAAACATTGAATCCACGAATACAAAAATATTTTTGTTTTACTAAGTCAAAAATCGATCTGTTTTGATAGACAATATTGCCTAATGGATATTGTTAAAGTTTATGAAGGTTTGAAACTTCAAGGACTTTCAATTCAGACAAGGGGAGGTGACCTTTACCCTGGCAGCTAATTGGCTGAACAATTTCCAAACTACAACAGGGCTTTGATGTTATAGTTTTATAAACAAGACGGCAAAGAGTTAGGTAGAGACTTTGAGATATTTAATTTATCTAACAGATTTTAGTATGTACACGGTACAAATAATCACAATGGTTCGTACCAATTTGTTGCTTTCCTGGGTCCACCAGTATACATGTCGTAAGTCTGATCAGCAACGTCAGAAGCCGTTACGTTTCTCATTGGTCAGTATCCTAATAACTCTTCTTAAATCAGGTTCAGAACCAGAACAAAAATACCAATGTGGACTTTCGTTTTCTTTTTTTATAATGGTAGAAAAAGTACGTACTAGCTGGTAGTATTGGCAATAATAAAGTAATACCAGCCCTGTATTAAATACTGCCCACTGCTGAGCACGGGCCTCCTCTACTACTGAGAGGGGTTAGGCCTTAGTCCACCACGCTAGCCTAGTGCGGATTGGCAGACTTCACATACCCTCGAAATTCTTATCGAGAATTCTCAGGTATGTAGGTTTCCTCACGATGTTTTCCTTCACCGTTAAAGCGAACGATAATTGATAAACAATACACACATAACAAAGTGTAAACAATAATAAAGTGATGGTAGATAATAGTCTTATTGTTTGTTTTAGGTGAGGGCGTGCGCGTGCGCGGTCGCGGGGGCGAGCGGCGTCGCGGCGCGGGCGCAGCGGTGTCGCGCGGCATGCGGCGCCGCCCGTTGCTGCCGCTGCTGTTGCTGGCGTTGCTGCGCGCGCACGGCCTGCTCGCCGCATCCGGAGGTATGTAATTATTGTTTTACACTGCATCACAGATCTGGTTAAGTCAGGTATAAACGGATCCTCCCGTCAATAATTTAGGAAATATTTACTTTTTCCTCGTGATTTGAATTGATTTGTAAAATATTTTTATCGATGATTTTATTATTTAAGACTTATTGAAAAAATTATACACTACTCGGTCGATACTAAATGCCATGTTTGTCTATATACCATAAATAGTTTCAACACCACATAGAGTTTTCAATCACAAGGTCCTCCAGAGGACTGTACTGCGAGTTCAGAGAAGAATTCTCATAAAGCACTGTACCTATACTGGCTAGTTTCTTTTAAAAGTACAGCAAAAGCACTTGCACTACTCTTTAGTGGCAGGAATAGATAAAGTAATATAGGCTACTCCACACATAAATTGGACCAATTTTCGCAAACGGGAACCAACCCACACGCCCATAAAATTCGACTTGGTCATAAATACATCTCACAATTAATAGCAGATCTATTATTTTCATATAGAGTTAATTGTCCAAATACCTCATTTGTTACTTTATAAAATGCCAAAAATTTTATATCAACCAACTAGTTGTAAAATTAAAATATTTTAGTTTAAACATCAACTAGTAGAAAATATTTTTGTTTGGGTTGGTTCCCGTTTACGTAAGTAGGTCCAATTACACATCAATCTATGATTACCAAAGATAATGTAAAACAAGATTATACATATACTTCTGTGATTATACATCAATCGTGAGTGAATGAATGAATGATCAAAAAAAAGACATGGCGGGCACAATGAGGTTGTCTATCGAACGAGTCTGAACTATATTAGTGCTCTCTGCAATACGCGCTGTCATGCCTTCGGTATACGAGAATAGTATGGCACGATGGCTTTATGCATATAATTTATGAATTAATAATGGTTACCTTTTTATATGGGCACATATTATGTATCGTGTATAAATTATGTAGACTTTATGTGGATGATGATAATGATGATAAATAATAAAATTCTTTAAATAATTATTTATATAATATGCCCCAGAATTTGTTTTACATTTTATCAACTTTGTCTTAAAGAAAACGAACATAAATCTTAAGCAGACTAATTTATCGCTAAATTTTAAGATAAAAAAATGCACAGTTCCCGAAATCTAGGAAGAATATAATAAGAACTACTTCAATAAAGATGTAAAAGTGTACTATATTTACTTGACACATCCATGAGGTGGTATGGATTCCTTATGCAAGACTCTAAATAGATTTGATAACTTTTTCTATGTCTGCCACTAAGAAGCAGTATTAACACGATTTTATTCAGATTTAAAATCCTCCAAAGCCGGTATAATTTATTCATGATCAGACTAAACATGTTACGGTAATGAAAGCTCAGTAGTATCACACAGTTTAAAACACCAAAACTCCATTACTTTTATTTATGGGCATGCTTACATTCAGTCTAGTTCAAAAACTACAGCAATAAAATAAAACCATTCTAAAGATCACATAACCTCAAAATACCTATCCGAGACGGTAATTATGAGCGGCCCTGTCCAACATGGCCGTTTTACTGCCTATAATGTGGTGAAACGGGTAGTGAGGGCCAGGACTAACGACCTTTAGGACGGTACATCAGTGTAGACATGTTAAAAACGATCGCTTACTACATTTTAGTTTATTGGTTAGGGTTCGTAATGCCAGGGAAGGTAATGATTACCAATTACTTACACTCACGCCTTTTATCCCCGATGGGGTAAGCAGAGGCGTAACTAATGCACCCATTTTTCGCCGTGCGTATTTCGTCTCATGATGTGATAGACGGCAAGTATATCGCCATATCAAGCGCAAATTAAAGACTGAGCTGATACTGAATATAAAAATCCAATATCACTTTGCCCGGCCCAGGGATTGAACCCGAGACCTCAGCATTGCTGTCGTACCGTAATTCATATACGCCACCGAGGCAGTCAAACAATTGATTGATTAACAATTGTTTTTAAAATTTCCGGTGGAGACTATTTTTATTAGTCGTACTTTTTTGTGTTACTATAGTCTTGTGGCGTGTAGGTAGCGAAAACAATTAGGTTTGTGTTAATTGTGTTGTTACTTAAATTAATTTAAATCGGACTTGCACTAAAATATTGAACTTAAAGATCTGCTTCATAATTCATCAGTAGTTAAATTGTATCCCAGTCACGAGAGAACAACTTAAATAAACAATTATTCATTTAAACTCGCCATACCGTCTTCCGCTACTGGTCGGATTAGCTTAATGCCACAACAGAGAGTTCGAGCGAGTCATGTTTCCACTAATGGACAACAGTCATTCATCACTCCGCATCGGGTCTTCAGTTCGATTCGAATTTCTGGTGAATAACTACATTGTTTTATTACTTACAATATTTTAATTCAATAGAATTTATGAAAAACGTAATAAAGAATATTTCACAGGTAGCTTGTATAGTGCATAAAAAGGTTTCAACATATCTAAAAAAACATTTAAAATATTTAGACGCCGGTAAAATGCCATGCAAATGCTGTCAAGTCTTTTTTGTCACTATTCGATTCCAAGTTTCAGAGATAAAGTTTGTTTGTTAGTTTCTAGGTTTAAGGTTCAATTTCACCAATTTCTTATTGAACGGGCGTTAGTTAATCGGGCATTAAAATTAACGCGAATGTTAAAGTATCGGGCGTACTATGAAAGAACGCGTAGTTAAGGAAGATAATCACCTGTTAGGGCATGGTGGGACACTCAAAAACCTTAGCAGCCCGTTAAGACAGTTAACAGGCTGTTAAAGTAATTAACAGAGCATTGTGAAATTAGGCCTAAGAGGTGATTTCTAAAACTACTCATGCGATTTTAAAAATCGGTTCTCTATTATGATCTTATATACTGTTTTACTCTCTACTCAGGAATGGACCCAAGCACGGGAAAAATACTGTTTTGTTAACAAATATTTGTATTGAAAATTTTGCTTATTTCTCGTTACGTTGCTCACAATTTCGCCCACGTAAAAGTCTTTTCCTGCAAATCAATTAAAATACAGTATATTAATATTATGTTAATGCCTTTGATTAATTATATTTTATAAATAAAATTTGATTATTTATAAATATGCCTAGATAGAGTGACGCGCTGCAATGAAACTAAAATAAACAGGCCAACTTTTCTTAAGCTAGTATGCGTGTACAGCTGTGTCATACGCTATCGATGCATCATTCTGCGTATCCTTGTGTGCGCATATAATGATACCAGTTATTACATGGTTTCTAATAAAACGGGGAGAAAATTATATGCATGAAAAACAACAACAAATAATTCACTCGAACTCGTTTAGTGGGGAGCAGTTCGCCTCTATTTTTTACGACGCGTTTGAAACGTTCAGTGTCTATCTAGGTATATAATTAATCAAAAGTTAATGCTATCTTTTAATCGTATGTCCTTTACCTACTAGACATTTGTAAAGAGATATAAAAAGAACTTCGCATCGGGCGCAAAATAATCACGGAATTGTATTATATTAATAATAGTTTATATAATGATTTTTTACGTCTAAGCGAATGTTAGACGTTGAAATTAAACTACTATTAAGGATTTTATCGCGGTTTTTATTATATTTTTCTCTCGACGTTTCGAAAGCTTTGCAGCACTTCGTGGTCACGGGGCGGACTGAGGTGTTGGTGGTCTGAAAAGTGTTACAAATCTACCCTCACTTTAGAATTACGAAATTTTAAATGTTATTTCAGTAGTTTATATGTTTTTATTATGCCATTGAAAATGTATCTTAATACTCACAAAACTTGTGTCGAATTTCAAGTGCTCGGGTTACATGAACTAACATTGATTTTATATATGTGGAAAGTTTTGCAACGTACATTTTAAACTAGTTGTTTTGATCTGTCAGTTTTGGACATGTTCTCGATAGTAATGTATCTGTTTCGTTTGTGAACGCATTGTTGTGTATTGTGTTGTCGGAATACAAAGTAATATATTACGTAGAGTAATTTCCAGTGTTCTAGATCGTAGGCAAATTGTTTATTTTAAAGTCCCTCAATGCAGTTACATAATGTGCATTTCGTCGTCACGTGGTGGTAGGTCTCTCATTATGTAAGAGTCCGTCTGGGTGGGTACCACCGCAATGTCTATTTCTACCGCCAAGCAACAGTGTGCATGCACTGTTGTGTTTCGGTTTGAAGGACATTGTAGCCAGTATAACTACTGGACATAATGAGACTTAACATCTTATGTCTCAGGATGACGAGCGCAGTGGAATGCCACACAGTACTTTGTAAGTCAAGGTGCTGGATGGTGTTGCTACTTTTTATGGGTGGTTGTATTGCTTACCATCAGGCGAACGGCATGCTCCTTGCATGCCATGTGTGGACTTGATACCAAAATCCACAGGTATTTATGCTAATTAATAAATTGACCAGGTGGATGAACAAGCTCGAAAACTACGATTTGTTCCTTAATTACTAAATACAGCAACAATTTTGAATCCGAGAATATTCTCATGGTATACAAAGCTGTATTTTATTTTTTTTATTCTTATTTTAAATAGCTTTGCCGTATGTTACGACTAAGTTGCTCCAACTTTATTTTAGAAGGATTAAAGAATGGGAACACTTCAAATTAACGGAATTATACGTAATTCGTCTCATAATATTCGTCATATAATATATTAATAGTCGTCTGATATTATTAGCTCATCATACTGGCCTTAGAATTATTAATTAAAAATATTACCTCACATATTATGACGTGATTTCATCACAAACTCATTTTGAATTAATTGCAGCATCAGCAAGATAGTAATTTATATAAGATTGTATTTTTAAATTGTTAGATAACTTTTATCGGACGAAAAGCTTTGGCATATTGACAGGGTATTTATAGAAAAAATTAGAATATAATTATAGAATTCTTCTGTTATAATATCTGAAGATTAGTAGGTTATTATAATATTTACAACTCATCCAACGAAAGTAAATCAAAAATTTAGACTATATTTTACAACCTAAATGACGTGACACTCAATAAAAATGTAATCCAATTACTGATATTACATCTAGAAAGATCTATCTATACAATTTGATCCAAATTCTTTGTGATTTTTGTTATTTTTTTATAACTCTTTGGTGCAATTAATCATTCCAAATTCTCATTACTAATTATAAATTTAATTGTTTGTTATTTGGGTTCATATTATATAAAGGCGGACGCACACACACCGAGGCTTTAGGCAGTCAAGCTGTAGGTTGATTACGGAATAGTAAGTAGGTGGTGTTTACACTGCCCGAAGCGGTTAACTATCGTGTTTGTATGAACAGAACTTTATGTAAACATATTGTGTAAACTTGAAAAACAATAATCAAATATTTGTCTTATCTCATCGGGTCTATATATCAATGGTAGCTTATATAGTATAAACAGTCTTGCATAAGTTCTCAAATCACAGATTTAGATAGTAGCTCGGCACGCCTAGAGATGTCTGTTTTTGACAGTTATCCTTCACCATTTTTAAATCCCTTATAACGTTTTTTTTATATTTTGAAATTGTTTCAAAATATACAAAAATGTTTTGTTTGACTGCCTCGGTGGCGTAGTTGTATTACGGTACGACTGCAATGCTTGAGGTCTCGGGTTCGATCCCCGGGTCGGCCAAAGTGATATTGAGTTTTTCTATTAGTATAGTAATAGTAATAGTAATAGTATCAGCCCGGTGTCTGGAATTTGTGCCCGATATATGGCGATAGGCTCGCCCCCTATCACATCATGGGACGGAATAACGGCGAAAAGTGGGTGCACTAGTTGCGCCTCTGCCTACCCCTTTGGGGATAAAAGGTGTAAGTGTGTGTGTGTGTGTGTGTGTTGTTCCAATATAAAACATTTTTGGTCACAATTCAATAAAAAGATTCATCATTATTATATATCCATTACATATCTCGTCGTAAAACACCGTAACACGAAGGTGCCAACGCGGTACTAAATTTATTTACCACCTAACGATAAACATAAATTCATGGCGAAATTACGAACGCGAAAGCTAAAATGTGATCCACTAATGAAGCTTTGTGGGCCTTTTTCTGATTTGAGAGGCTCGTGTGAGGAATGTTCGCGGTGTTTTGTTCAGGCTACACTCACATATAAAAAGAATCTACTACTAAAAACAGCTATTGTGTATTTCCGTCAATTAAAACTTAAAACATTGAAAAGCTTTTATTGGTCAAGGGCATAATATAAAAAAAAAAATTATAACCAGATAGCTAATACCAATATTTATAAAAATCACCTACCAACGTTCCTGTTTTTAACCCCCGACGGAAAAAGAGGGGTGTTATAAATCATACTTTCAAAGTATAGTATAGCTGATATCTACTGCCCATAATGTTTTTATGTTCAAGCATATATAAGGATGGACAAGATGCAGTTTTTACATATAACTTTTTATATACTATCCTGATTTAATTAAAGATAGGGTAGAATAAAAACACACAACGAAACCGCAGCCATATACTTAAAAAGCAATTTCCTACGGAACGTACAAATCCCTCCCGCCTCACCCTGTTTATTTGCGAAGATCGCTAAGTGTTTGGATTTCGCGGATCCCTCCATGTCTGAACGGCTAATTAAAAGATAATGAAAAAAAATTCAACCTCTCAAAATATGTAAATTAGTTCCGTGAATTTGACCCTTAAGGGGGCGTAAATATCTCGAGGAGTGGCTGGTTTTTTTATTAGCAGTAATTTTTTAAATATTGTTTGTCTAAGATTAAGGGGAGCAAAGTTTTGTCTTAAATCAGTTTTGAAATTTATTTTAATTACTTTTTGAATCATTAAGACGCTTCATACACGTTTACGTTTAGCGTCAAGGGTAGACAGATGATTACCCATTGCATATACGATTCGTTGGGCACATTTGCATTCCACGTATGCAAACCAATACTTACTTAAAATAAGATAACAGAAAGTTCAATGTCCAACATCAGTCCAATTTCCAAGATAGTGTCTCAAATTCTATGCTTGTAAACACTATCGGACAGGAAGATAAATAGAGGATAGAATGCAGTGACACAGTTCAAATGATTTCACACTGCGGATATCTAGATTCTGGAGTCGTGCGGGGAATGAACGAGCCGTACCCAATCCAGTGAACGACAAACATGACTGTTGATTCCGGCCCATAAGCAATTCACTAGTGTGTGAATTTGCCACATTATTTATTTTCACATTAGGCAATGTGTTTTTAAAGATACTGTAGCTGTGGTAGTTAGTGGGTATTTTGAAATGTTGTTGGGTGCGAGCTCTCTTTACTAAAAGAGCATTTACGTGTTCTATGTTACCTTAATGCTTTATATCTTCATGTTGTGTCATGTCAACATTCATGTTGTTTTTTTACAAGTTTTTATAATAACACCGAGCATAATGTTTCTGTAAATTTATAGTATCTAACGAAAAAGGGTGTTTTTCGGAGATCTGGGACACGTATTCCAACCTGATACTTTCGTCTCGGCAGTCTATAATGCACGCTGCTTATACAAACGTTTAGAATCGCTGTCTTAACTCAAATTAGAGATAAATATAAACAAAGATACAAATTAAATTTAAAACATTGAACTGCTAACAATTCACACAGCTTTCGATGTGAGCAATGGCGTAATACATCAAGCATCGGGTGACGAGTGGGTCACAGAGCCGGGGTCATCGCGGCACCGATCTGTCTCTGGATGCTGGGACAATTCATGAGCGTACGTCATGACAAGTGGGTCATAGGGCCTAGGTCATGTCGGGCAGTCTCGGAGTGGGACACGCCATGAGCAAGTGAACAGATGACTTTTTCAATAAGATCAGGTTTGGGACAGTTGAGGGGCTAGTTATGTAAGATGGAGTATCGAATGAAAGTGTTGATATTAATTTGTTAGACTTGTCAAATTACGTAAAATTATTTTTATATTGTCACGGAAAGTTTGTAAAGCTTGGTGATTTTTCTATCCTGATATTGCAGTGACTAGAGTTTAGTGTAGTCTAAATACTGTTGTTGAGATCTCCAAAATACATTGCACGCCTCAATGGTTCCCAAAATTATGCCAGTCAATCCTACTCTAAATGTCGACTTTCTAACACGCTGGATGTAGGCCGCTTTTGACAGGTCCGTCTGGAAATTTTTAGGGGCGGCCTATGTTCAGCAGTGGACGTCGTGTGGCTGATGATGAATCCTACTCTAAATACGAGTGAATTCGCGATACGATTCGTTATAGCTAGCTTAAACACAATATATTACAAAACATATCCACAATAAATACCACTGGCCTGTTTACCTCGATACAAGCGTAACACAATATTAAAAATCAATTCCAAGTCGCAAAGAATCTGTACAATTCAATCGTACAAACGCTTATCGTATCGACCACAGGCGCACTCGAAGACGCATTTGGCCGGATGCCAGCGCGAGAGTGCGAGTTTGCATGCCAAAATGGAATCCGAGGGATGTTTGCATAGAAAAAAACCGGACACGAAATAAATTTCATAAAACGTACACGGTTCTGTTTAATTTCTATTTGCTCTGTGCTTGTGATTTAATCTAAGGTTTGACTAAAGATTAAAGTTGCAAAACGTTGGTAAATGAGGCTTATATGTTATGTGATTTCAAAAGAGAGGTAAAAATGAATGTCGCAGAAAGGTTTTGCTTAGTTTTCATTACTGCTTTGCCTGTCTAACCTCAAATTATGCTTACCTTTTATTTACACATTGTTTTGCCCCTACAAAATGTCGCCTGACTCATGATTCAAACCTATAATTTCCCGGTTCTCTTCTACGCTCATTTGATTTAGCTCTAGCGAAAACTGACAAATTATTGCTCTAAAATATCTAAGTTAGAGACAAGTCGGGTTCATTTCTATGTGCCAACGAAAATTCATAGGCAAAATTTTTGTGATACTTATGGAGAACTTGCAGGTGTAATTCTTTACGTTATTTCCTTCAATATACCTATCTTCAATCTAAGTGCCAAAGAATCAAACCCGAGAATTCCAACTTCCACTCCATTCAATTCCCACTAGATTATCACCATAACTCCAATTTATTAACAACACATATCCTCACGAATTTACGTAACAACCAACTTTGTATGCAACTTGCTCCAATGTTCCTCCAACTGTCCAACATTGGTTCCAATATTGATGAAGTGGCAATTAAGGGGCGGCGTGGCGCCTCAGGTGGAAGATCTATTAAGATGCCATAGGCCAGCCCATTATGCATGCACTCTGAGCCGTGGACTGCATAAATCTTTTCACACGGAGTTTATTACCGAGCGGCATCTCTTGGGTTATTGGTGAGTTTGATTGGATTTCTTGCTTTGTCTTGTTGGAGCTATTGCTTGCCGTTCTATTTTTAAATTTGATTTATTTTTTGTTGTGTGAGGTAGAGATGTAAGTAGTATTTCTGCAAAGGTTGTAAAGAAATTGAAATAAACTGCGGCTTCGCTTTGTGTTAGTTGAAGTCTATGGATGACAAAGGCATTATCAGCATGAGCCATCAGACTATTTGCTTATCTTAAGGCAATAAATTAGTAAATTTAAAGAGCGACTGGCTCACTAACTAATGGGTTCTTGGTCATCCCTTTGGTAAACTGGGTACTTATTATAATGTTTTATATGGGATGGAAAAATCGGTTTTCTCGGCATCTATTGCCAAAACCAAGACTTTAACATTACCTATCGGAAATATGTATTCCACAATCAAAAACCGGATGAAGTCCATTCGAACTCTATCACCAACTGTTCAATATTACAATTTTCATCACGTTCCAGATTTCAACACCATTCTTATTCATAACATGCATTGCATTGAAAATATTTATGCAAGCGCAATGGCTTCTAAGAGCGGCTGCTCGGGACTGATAGGCCGAGATGGGCATTCGAAAGCATTGAGAGAAGTCTGGACTTAGTACCAGCTTTTCCCACGGCTCTGTCTGTGTAATACCTAATATATCTGTGTACACTATTTGCCATGGAGTTCGGTTTAATGGTGAAGTTAATGTGTTGGAACGGTACCTAGAAGCCAGTAGCAACTTGATTTAAAACCCTTTTTACGATAAAAACACTTGCTTGCCTACTTCCATTAAAATTTATGATTGGTCGAATAGGGCTGGAAGTTGGAACTTATAAATCTTATATACGAGTATCCATTTTTGACTAGTTAATAGTTTTTTTTTGTAGGACTGCCTTGGTGGTGTTGTATTACGAGCGATACGACACCGCTAATGAGGTCCCGGGTTCGAATCACGGGTCGGGCAAAGTGGTATTAGGTTCTTCGGCTCAGTATGAGCCCGGGGTCTGGAATTTGTGCCCGATATGGCCGCACCCTATCAAATCACAGCACGGAACACTTAAGCGAAAAGTGGGTGTCAGACTAAGGTAAGTGTAATGGCATTCCTTATCGTCCAAAGTTTTAGATGATACTGTTTACAAGTCCAATACAATCAGGTGATCGTTTCGAAAAAAACAGGCACATACAAAGACGCCGCGCAGTTAAAAACAAACGCGCGGATTTCCGTCTCTTTTGGAGCTTATGTCGTTTCAATGTTTTAATAACCGATGCGTTGATGAGACGCGTGATATTTGAGCGACGGCTGGATTAACGCTACGCCGGTTTTTATTTGCTTTGTGATTAGGGATTTGTTGCCAAAATGAATTGTGGTATTGTGATGTTCTTACTTAAAAAATATTAGCAATATTTATTTTATTATATGGAAGACTAACAGCTTTAACTAAATAAAAAGTAACTAAACAAATATTTATTTATTTCCTTTATATACAATGATGTATCCAAGGGTTAATAAATGTCTGTAACTATATGCAATGACTTCATACCAATAAAAATATGAATATGATTATAAATGCTAAGAATTAAATGTCTGATTTTTGCCCTTCATAGAAATTGCATAGAATAGTCTAAAATTATAGATCTACAATAATTATAGAAGAAGACTTCGTGATTTTCTTTGCTGGACATAATCTCTAGAAATATTGAGCATGGTTTTATTTATAAAGCATAATTTCTGATACTATAGAATTGATTTAAAAAAATTAACATTAAAAGCAATAGGTACGTGCATAAAATAGACTTTTTGATTTATCTTTTATTCAGTAAAGCTGATAGGGATGTTATAACCAAAAACAATCGATACCTGATACATAACGTTCTATGCCCTGTACTAACCATACACTCAAATCCAGCAGCTAATTCGGAAAAAATCTCTGGCTTTGGAAATAAAACAAAAACCAGGCGAACAGTCAGCACAATATGAACCGCACGGCGAAATTAATTCCAAATGTTACGCTTGCAACTTTCAATCAAGGTTTTGCTCTGTGTAATAATTAAAGTGTTTTATTTATACACTAGCTTTTGCTTGCGGTTTTACGCGTGGAATTCGGTTTGTTATTCAAAGAAGTATCCTTTGTTGGGGTTTACCTATATCCAACCCCCACGAGAAGTACTACTAAACCTACTTAACTAGACTAATTAATAAAACCGCACCAACAACGCATAGACAGGTCACATAATTATCCATCTCATGTCAATCTATCTCTTTCCTGCGAACAACGTGTACATAGGAGCGACGGAGACAGAAGCGCGTTTAAAATTCAACGTCGGAACGTCACGGACAGAACAAAAAAATATGAAAACAGTATCTCCTAAATCCTCATCACGCAGGCCCGTCTTGTACTGGAACAAAGGCTGTTATTAATGCTGCAACCATTGTCTCGATTCTGAGTCAGACTAGTGTAACTAGAGCCGCGATGTCTAAGCACACCCTCGGAGATGCCCGCCGGCCGGGGGTCAGCCCAGCTGGTTATCTTCTAAAATATAAAAGCCTCCATTGTGAGCGAAGAGATACTCCTTAGCTACAGTTTATTTTACCCAGTTTCAATTGTGATTCCTTTTGTAAGAGTAAATTGTTTTGATTGGCGTTGTGTAATGAAATATTTTTTGATGTGGAAAATATTGTTTGGGAGTTACGGAGTTTTAATATGTCTCATTGAAGTGTTTGTGAGATCAAGATATTTATATTTTTAATTTCTAAAAACTCACGTCTTCTAAACTGATATTGTTGCCTGATATGCTTGCTAAGCTAAATATTTGTGATGAGTTGGTGCACTAGTTAGTACTCTGCCATCCCCGTTGTACATAGAACCATGCGCTTATGATCTTGAAGCACAAATTCCAATTCTAAACATCTAATCAAAACCCAAACGAATAAATAATCGGATTCAGTATTACAGGTTATACGCGACTTGCCAATGCGTAACGCGAACCGATTTACGAATTAATAGATAGTGGAACCGCACATTCGGTAACTTAAAATAGAGGTTAACTCGTGTAATATGTTCCCCGGGGAATCAAGTATTTATAAACGGAGTTTGTAGGATCAATTGGGGTGTAAAGGACAAGTAGGCATGAGCGTTAGCACTAGTCTTTATTCAAGTCCAGACATAGAAAAGTTCGTCAAATATTGGAGTACAATTAGAATCAAGTTTAATGTAGTTGAAAAGTAACTGAGATATTAACATTATTTAAAAGTAAATCTGTCTTTGATGTTACATATATTTATATTTAACAGTAGCACGCTAATCTTCAATCAATAAATTTGATGCCAGTTTTTGCATTGGAATATTAAACTTATACTAATGGATAATTGCTGTAATTTTATACATAACGAAAGTTATAAAAATAAACAATAATCCCCTAAGACTAGTTTTCCAATAGTTAATAAATAAAATCCCTTTATGAGGATGCATATAAAATTCGAAAAAGGATTATTCAAGAATGACGTTTGTCTAAACATGATATTATGCTCGTCCCATATCACATCTTGGGACGTATTTTAGGTGACGAATGAGTGCACTACTCGACTTAATTAAGTGATTCATAAGTATTCATAAGTCTTGGTCGGTCATGCAATGCAAGAGGCCTACACTCAGCAATAGATGGACATATATAGGCTGACGAAGAAGAAAACTTCGTTAATGACTACCAAGTGAATATAATACAGTAACTTTACATTTCACAAATATACCCATATATAATCGAAATTGAAACTCCAGATGACTATAAACGTACCCCAAACGCATTAGAGGCAGTTAGGTGTTGTCCAACACTTAGCTGACCCGATCGTAATGTCGAACGGTTTGCGTTAGTGATCGAAAACTACGGTCCTATGCGTTCGGTTTACGTGTACGTAAATGTTATATAGGGTTTTATTATTATGATACAATAGGTTTTACGAACCCATCAATGTTAACATCCTTGCAATGCAAATTTCATCGTATATTTATAGGGATAAAAAATAGCCTATACTCATGAAAGTTTATTTGTGTGCGAAATTTCATCCAAATCCGTTCAGCGGTTTCGTATATTTCAAAACATCCAAATATCTTTATAAAGTTTCACACTTGTTAGGTAAGTATATTTTATTTTTATAGAATTTTACTAAAAAAATGATAAAGGTCGCAGGAACACGCTGGATGCAGGCCGCATTTGACAGGTCCGTCTGGAAATCCTTGGGGGAGGCCTATGTTCAGCAGTGGACGTCATGTGGCTGATGATGATGAAAAAAAAAAACAAATCTTATACTCAATATTTCACAAGTATTACATTAAAAATATCTTTAATTCAGTTCAGTTTTTTTTTCTCCTTAGTCGCCCAATTATCTTTATGTTTCAACAATAGCCAAGTAAAACACGAAAGACCCTATCATTTTATTTACCCTTCAGACCAAATCTATAATAAATTACTGCAAGATATTATAATCTTACAAAATTCTAGTCCAATTACTGTATTTACAGAAGCCGTGGAGTCCAATTTGAATAGTGAATGGTAATGAACCGGTCCCGCGGGTGTTCGCAATATAATCGCTTTGTGGTAGCCACCGATTAATTAAACATTATTGAAACTTGATGATGGAAATGTTCGTTTATTTGTACATACTAGGTAGTTTGGTAGGTGGCTGATTTTTTATAAGAATATCAAGGGTATGTACAGTCAGAAGCATAAATATCTGTACAAAATCAACATTTCAAATCGCCTATAAACGCTTTAAGTTAAACTGACACCTTTTTTTCTTTGTTTGAAGTAAAGTAAATCTCTTTTATTTTATTTTGGTGAAGAGAAAAAAAAGATTAGTAAGAACACAAAAGTATGTAGGCGATGTGAAATTTTGAATTTGTTCAGCTACTTATGCTGGTGACTGTACATACCCTCGATTTCGATTTGAAGGACATTGTAGCCAGTTAAACTACAGGACATAGTGAGACTTAACATCTTGTGTCTCAGGATGACAAGCGCAGTGGAATGCCACACAGTACTTTGTAACTCAAGGTGCTGGATGGTGTAGCTACTGTTTATGGGTGGTTGTATCGTTTAATTTCATCTCCCAAAGGTTCGACATTCCTTCAATTATTTGACGAATATAATATTAAAAAGTTTTTTTTTATTTTTATTTATTGGATTGAATAACGAGACGAGTATGCCGTTCGCCTGACGGTAAGCGATACGACCACCCATAAACAGTTGTGTGTGGCACTCCACTGCGCTCGTCATCCTGAGACATAAGATGTTAAGTCTCATTATGTTCAGTAGTAACACTGACTACAATGCCCTTCAAACCGAAACACAACAGTGCATGCACACTGCTGCTTGGCGGTAGAAATAGACATTGCGGTGGTATCCTCTCAGACCGACTCTCACATATGAGAGACCTATCACCAGTAAATAGTAAAAGTGTAGGTATTCCATAGGCACGGGACTTCCATACTAGTGATGGTTCAGGTCTTTCAGTAATCAAGCTCGTTTCACATGAGTAGTGAGATTTCTCTCAGCTTATATTAACATTAGTTATGCCCAAATGATAGTGAAAACTAATAATATTATAATTAGACATGTATACTAATGTCGGGCTTCTGACCAAGTACGTCATTATCCCGTCGGAAACGATAACACGAGCAAACATGGCTTCTATAAAAACCAATTTATTTGTTCAACAAAATGTTATTAATATCAGCCTTATTTATCATACCTACAAATTGTTAAGTCAAATTTACGTAGGTACACATGTTACATTATTCTCTTCACGCGCGGGGCTCAACACTCACTGGATAAGAATATTAATATCAGCAGTACGTATTTGTTTTTGACGTTAAATAAATTTAATATCGTCGCGTTTATTATATGACGGTGTGTCAAACAGGGAGTTTCGGTTTTCGGTTTTCGGCGCTGTTTCGGCCAATATTCATTACCTAAGTTTTAATTTCGCCTTTGATACTATTTCGAACGAAATTGATTTAGGGTACTTACGCTCGTGGTTGTGTTATACTAGTTTTCGTCCCCGTACCTGCCTACGACGCAGAATTTAGTATACGAATATAAAAAATAATCCAAAAAGTATTATTAAACACAACATTTGCTCAATATTATTACAATTTATTTAGGTTCATATAATTATAATTATTCAAATGCAATTCACGTTACTGCAAAATGAATTGTAAATATTTAAATGAATGAAAGAACGGTTTTCAATGAACGAATGAAAAGGCCCTGCGAATAATTGCTAACTAGATGCTTTAATTAACGAGCGAATGAATCAAATGCACAGCAATTGGAATATAAAAAACAGAATGGCAATCGACGTTATGTTTTTTATTGGGTCATGGACTATAATTACCTATAATATAGCTTTTCCTCGCCGCTTCTACTACTACACTCTGTTCGTAGGAGAAACCGTAGTCACTTTACAATATTTTGAAAAAAATCTTATGTGGTATCTGTTACAAAACTAGATAATTACAAGGATATAATATTTTCAATTGTTGCTATACGAATTGGGATCCTTAACCTTTCTTTATCGAAAATTAATCAAATTATAACAAATATCGCAAAAGTTATAAAATTAAATAATGAAACAAGAGAAATAACTCAACGAACTGGATTTACTATATTTGCGCTGTTCACCCTTTTTTTTGTTAACAGCCTGAGTTTATGTATGTAATTTTAAACAGTTTTAATAAACTTCGACGTCTGTCTGCCCTCTGCGGGAATAAGGGTTTGAAATAAGCCAAAAAAATTATGAATTATTTTATAAAACGTGCATGATAAACTCGTCAGAGCGTTTAATTTAGTGCCTTCGTCTCAGTGCAAGACAGACTGAATTCATTTAACATTTATCTTATTTAACAATATATTTAGCAAAGAATTTACGTTTTGGTATTTTATGAGAATGGAGTTAGTAATTGATCTAAAATTTTTCAGTCTCTCTAAGTTGGAGATCGCGACATGCCTTCATGTCAGGCGCAGTTTAGAAGACAAAAGTCCATATAATTTTATCATTAAATAATTTATTTTATTACATGAATACTAGCGGCCCCGACAGACGTAGTGCTGCCCTAAAAAGGAAATAAAATTCTAGAACCCGAGTACAGCGCCACCTACCGGATCCAATTGTTACTCTAAACCATTCTCGAATCCACCTGAAGACACACAAAAAATCAGTAAAATCGGTCCAGCCGTTTAGGAGGAGTTCAGTGACATACACACGCACAGAAGAATTATATTGTACACGAGCTTTTGCCCGCGGCTCCGCCCGCGTGAATGAGTTTTCCCGGGATAAAAGTCCCGCTTTATATTTTCCCGGGATATAAAGTAGCCTATGTGTTAATCCAAGTCATAATCTACCCGTGTGCCAAATTTCATCGAAATCCGTTCAGTAGTTTTTGCGTGAAAGAGTAACAAACATCCAGACATCCATACATCCATACTTACAAACTTTCGCGTTTATAATATTAGTAGGATATATAAAGATACTGGAAATCATACAATTAATGACTATGTATAAATAGTCAAAATAAAATACAGAAATAGATATTTACATGCAATAATGTATTTAGTTTAATTGATAGATTGACCAATTTTCAAGCGATTTTTGCAAGACTACTATATTTGGCTATCAATATTTCTTTAAATATTCAGCAATATCAAAAAAACAAATTACAGTTTAGTAGACCTTTAAATTACCAGGCCCCAAGTTGTCTAATCGTACAACACCCCCAAAGACAACAAACTAAATGCAACTCACGTTTCTAATTTTGCATTTAGTCGTAAAAAGGTTCCTCCATCGGGAAGTCGTTTATGTTTCAATTAGACTTAGACGAGCGCTGTTCGGCTTTATTAGAATACGGCGTTTCACGGCACCTTTGTTTTCAATTTAGGCAACATTGGTAAACAGGCGTCTTTTGTTTTTTTTATATAACTAAATGACCTCACGAGGAAGCCGTCTAACGGTAAATGTTTAATTTTTATTTATAAATTTTGGGATAACAAACAGCTGCACAAGAAAATTTACAAACGATAGTAACTATCAACATTTACATACATGTGCAGCCTACAACATAATCTAACGATTACTAAAAAGAAACCAACAAACTGCCGTAGGTTGATACACAACTTAAAAAATAAAAGAAACATATTTATTTTACTTACCATAAAACAAATAATACATAATATGAGAAGATAGACAATTACATAAACAACAAGTGCTCATTTGCTCCAACTACAAATTTTACATATAATGTACATACTTACTCGTGGTACGCCCTTTATCCCCGAAGGGGTAGGCAGAGGCGCAACTAGTGCACTCACTCGCCGTGCGTATTTCGTCCCAAGATCTGATAGGGGGCGAGCATATCGCCATATCGGGCACAAATTTCAGGCTCCGGGCTGATACTGAACAGAAAAACCCAATATCACTTTAAACTTTTTTTACTTATAATAAAGTAAAATTATTGTAAGTCCGGAATTTGTGCCCGATATGACGAAAGGCTCGTTTCCTACCGCACCATTGGAATATAAACAGCGTAAAGTGTGTGCACTAGTTGCGCATCTCCCTTCGGATCAAACGCATAAGTGTGTATGTATTACTAGCTATTGCCTGCGGCTCCGCCCGCGTGAAAAAGCTTTCCCGGGATAAAAAGGAGCCTATGGTACTCGTTAATAATGATAATTTAGCTTTATATTAGTGAAAGAATTTTAAAATCGGTCTAGTAGCTTTGGAGTTTATCCATTATAATAATATAAATAATAATACCAGCCTTGTATTAAATACTGCCCACGGCTGAGCACGGGCCTCCTCTACTACTGAGAGGGGTTAGGCCTTAGTCCACCACGCTGGCCTAGTGCGGGTTGGCAGACTTCACATACCCTCGAAACTCTTATGGAGAATTCTCAGGTATGCAGGTTTCCTCGCGATGTTTTCCTTCACCGTTAAAGCAGACGATAATTTATAAACAATACACACGTAACTTCGAAAAGTCAGAGATGTATGCCTTGGGTTTTGAACCTACGGACATTGTCTCGACAGACCGTTCCATTCATTGTACTTTTACAATTAAATGCATCATTTAATTATATTAAACTGCTTAGGGTGAAGGACGCTGACGGCTGTGACACAGTTAATTTCATTTCATTTCATTCCCAACTAGGCTTTTTTTGTTTGTAGTTTATCCATTAGAAACAAAAAAATCTAATATTTTCTCTTTATAATAATATAATCTCAGTGTCAGTTATTTGTTATTAGTCTCTCGCCGAGCGCCGAGCTTCACCGCTCGGTGTCATAAAATACGTGCCACTGCCGATCCTGGCTTACAGGAGTTGCAGTGGCAGGTGTGAGGGCGGGATAGTCTCTAGTCTCTTGAAATAGAATATTAACGTATGAATAAATTAAATACATTACATTTTCCCCATGTTCAGGGGTAAGCAAAGATCACACCCACATTTCACCAGTATCAGGTCTCATATAATAGGTGAATAAACTATGATATAGAGATGTCAAATGACACAAGTTAATAAGCCTGTGTACAATATCAGTATGAAAAGATCTTACCGCTCAAGCCAGTAACTCGCCACAGGCAGTGTAATTTGGATCATCCGAGCTTACGGCCGGCTCCTTTCTGCGAGATAATTGCTTCTAAGATACTTGACTTGCCCATCTGCCATTATAATGAATGTAATTTCTTTTTATTTATTACCGGATTTGGGATTTTTAATGGAAAAAAAATGAGAATTGAAGCCATGTTTTGTAGAGGCCAGTAAAGTTACTTGTAGCGTCAAAATTGCGACAGAAAAAATTGTGACAATGAGGTACGTTGATTAGTTTTGCAATTTAGTTGCAGTAAGTGTTAGTTTAGGTCACTTACTGGCAAGCGCAGCGTCGGCCGTCCACCTGCAAGGTGGATAGATGACTTGATAAAGGTCGCAGGAACACGCTGGATGGACGCTTTTTACAGGTCCGTCTGGAAATCTTTAGGGGAGGCCTATGATCAGCAATGGACGTCGTGTGGCTGATGATGACGATGAAGTGTTAGTTCTAGGTACAGATTAAATGGTTTTTTCTTTCTAGCTGCCTTCTTATTTATTTATTTAGTTAGTTAGATTTGTGTACCCATTTCCTATTTTCCGAGATATTAGCTCCAAGATATGTCACATTATCATTGCGTATTTTGGAAGTGACCTACTCCACACCGAGCACCACATATTTTAACGTCAAAACGTGAATTTTATCAAATATACTTTTGGCACCATTTCGCGCGACGAACAGGCAACGAGAAAATAAATATGCTTCACGGGATTGACCTGAAAGTACTGAAAATTCAACGCTACAGGAAAACAAACTGCACAATATAAAACAGATACAGCGGTGTCTTGCAGCGGTAGACGTTTCAGCAACTCATTTGCTATGCTGAAAAGTTTCAGGGGCCGGCTTTACGGGGCTGCACGTCGGTGCCCCTGGATTTACCGTAAGACCTGAAGTTTGCTTGGCAAAATTTTTATTCAACACACACTCACGGGATTCATGCTCAGTTTAAATGTTATATGTGGACTGAAAATTTATTTCATTTCACTGAAAGCTTTTCATGTGTGCTGAAGTTTCAGCCACTGTGAAATTTTTCTATTAATTTTTTTATGTATTTCTAGTGTAAAACAGGCGGTGTATTTCAGCTTTTAGATTGTATAGTCCGCGGTTGGTTCTGTATTGGTTTATTTGTGATAAGTGGTGTAATGTTGCTGTTTACAAGAATCTTGTTTAAATTGGTTCATTCAATATTTATGTTACATAATTATTTCTTTCCGAAATTTCTATATTATTTTGAATTTTGCTATGTTTTTTTCATGGCATTGAGTGACGAGACGAGCGTGCCGTTTGCCTGATGGTAAGCGATACGACCACCCATAAACAGTAGCAACACCATACAGCACCTTGAGTTACAAAGTACTGTGTGGCATTCCACTGCGCTCGTCATCCTGAGACATGAAATGTTAAGTCTCATTATGTCCTGTAGTTACACTGGCTACAATGTCCTTCAAACTGAAACACAACAGTGCATGCACACTGCTGCTTGGCGGTAGAAATAGACATTGCGGTGGTACCCACCCAGACGGCCTCTTACATAATGAGAGCCCTACTGCCAGTAAATGTATGTGGATACACGGTATATTTTGTAAACTGTGTCACGACTTCCGTGCAAAATATACATCTGCTATAAGAGTTCATACATGTCATATAATTATAATATAATATTATGACTCGTGCGCAGTAAAAATATATTAACTCGGACTGATGAGTTTTTGAGACTGCCTTGGTGGCGTAGTTGTATTACGATATGACTGCAATGCTGAGATCTTCGGTTCGATTCCCAGGTCGGGCAAAGTGATATTGGGTGTTAAATTCAGTATTAGCCCGGAGTCTGGAATCTGTGCCCCATATGGCGATAGGCTTGCCTATTGCCTATCAATCATGGGACGGAATACGCATGGCGTAAAGTGCGTGCACTAGTTGCGCCTCTGCCTACCCCTTTGGGGATAAAAGGCGTGAGTGGGTATGTATGTTGTTATAATAGTATGACTCGTCGCACAGTAAAAATAAATCAACTCGTACTGATGAGTTTTTTTAATTTAATTTTAACCCGTCAACGCCCGCTTATATATAGCTATAAGCTAATTTTCTTATATGGATGTTGGGGTGTATATGTGTAGTAATCTTGATAGCGGAAGTAAGAAGAGTAGAGAAGTAAAAGTTCAAAGTTCAGTCCACGATAGATTTAATAAGTACACTACACAATTAACACCATACACATAAGATAGAAGGAGAGAGAGCAGAAAGTCAAGACAGCGATGGAAAATTTATAGCGCGAAACAGAAGGTACAGTATTACGAAGCGATAGAACTAATAGCTAGCGTTAAGCAACACAGGTGTATCATATAGCGGTAGCGTTACGACTGTGCTCCAGTTGTACTGCGTTTACGCATACAGCGGTCAACGAAGGACTGACCCAAATTGACGTCACGCGGCAGGTAACCGATGCGAACAATAGAATGCTACTCGTTTAACTATAAAAACAAGATCGGGTTATCTATATGAAATTATATTTTAATATTAATATTTATTTGTAATTTTTTTTTTTTTTTTTTTTTTTTTACGTTGATAATAATTTTTGTATTTATTTTTCTTTATTATAATTTTGTAAATAGTTTTTGTTTGTGTATTATGTTTTATGTGTTATTTTTGTGTGTGTACAAAATTAATGTAAGTGGTGACATGAGTCACCCACACTTATATAAATGGACACCGGTGTCCATCGCGGGCGTCCAAGGATTAATTTATTTATTATTAGATTTGTGTTGGTCTGAGTCTGTATATGTTCAGTAAGACAAACTCATATTGGCATCCTATAAAAGACGTAAAGTCTTTTGTTGGTCTATATTTTAATTGGACAACACTGCACCAATCATAGCGCCCAGTATAATTTGGGCGGATACCTCAAAATCTAGTGACACAACTCTTTGTCGGCATGTAAATAAAAAATACTCGGTGAATTAACACCAATATAAAACATACAATCAAAAATAAAAATAGTACAGACACTTTAACACTCAGACTCAAACTTTATATGATAAGACACAGTATACAGACTATAACATCTGCTATTTCCGAATATCCCTACATTATCCTCGCGTACATTAAACAAACCCACTTACCACTACCCATATCTTAACTGACAAAAGAATACCGTACCATTTACCTGCAACAATCGAGAGAGCCACTCTCAGGCCCTTCCAGGCACTCTACCATCGACCATCGCCCTGCCCTTGTACAGACAACCCCTTTATATTAAGTGCCACTCTTACGGCAATATAAGAGGCTACTAGAGATACGCTTTGCTCTACCCCCGATCGGTTCCATCGATATATAAAAATCTTTAGTGGCTTTATTGGATTTAAGTTTATTTTTTCAGTGTTGGTTTTTATTATAGTGGTCTCATGAAATTTAGTGGCTATAATAGCTTCTAAAACCTCATTAGTTTTTCGTAAAATAGTGTTAATACCCAGATCGAAGCAGCCATAAGCTGTATCCGAACATAACATACTACTGTTAAATCATTTGAAAGCATCTAGGATCAAGTCCCAAAATCCACACAAAATGTTGCTCGACCTTCAAATCTATCTCCTCCTGGCCTATAACCTATACAAGATGCAAAACCAAGTAGCTATAGCAAACTATAATACCTACGCAACAACCCACTTAAATCGGTAATAAGTCTTCAATTTATTTTATATCCTCGGATGTAGAGCAAACAATATAAAATACATTTTATTTAAGATCCCTAGGTACTGAAGGCGGGATATCTGGAAACTAGGCTTTATGAGATTTAAAGATGAGAGCCAAGTTATGATACAGGGTAATGCTCGTAGAGTTTCGTGGAAATGTAGAGTTATTGGGTTTAAGTATTGTTTTATCTTTGTTGGTGTTGTTATTTCTTCATGATCGAGGAGACGAGCAAGTTGCTCGTTGATGGTTAGAGTCATGAATGTCTATAAAAGTACAGTCTAGAATCATTTCTACGTTGTGCTGAACAGCGCTTGTCCTTTTGGGACGTATCTAGATGTAATATAATACCCAGTAATTACGCTAGATGATTAAAATTTCCATAAAACTGGAATATACCACTATAGTTCGGACAAACTAAGCTGGCCGGTATGACAATTCAATTTTTTTCCCGACGCGATAACTCTGTGAGAACGTCTATCCAAAAACTTCAAAACCGTGTCATGTCATACCGGCCATATTAGTTTGTACCTACTATAGATGCTCACTATTGTTTAGCGTTAATAATAAACAATATAGTGAAACCCAGAAAACTCTTGTATAAGCAAACGTAGAGATCAACATTTAGGTCTGTTTAAAAAGAAATAAGCACAATAACTTTAACAAAAAATTATATACTTATCAGTACTGAAATACAGTGTTAGTTATGTTTACATAAAATCTACATCCGCTCTTAATGAAACCTTAGCAACTGAAACATATATTTTACAGTCTATTCATCATATGTACAGAAAACCGCAAGCCGAATTGTAATTTAGCTAAAAGCGCAACTTTACTGGTAGAAACTTTTGGCGCGTGCTGTAAGAGGAGAGAGGGGATAAGTGTACCATGTTGTGGACTAAGCGTCAGGCTAGATTACGGTGATATCTTTTAAAGCACAGAGATCTACTTTTAAAATGGAAACGGTTTTGTTGAGTGTTAAAAATATAATATTTCTTTGAGGATTGTGTATCAGAAAATCCGACGGTACAGTTACTGTATTTGAAAAGATGGACTGTCTTAGTGTTTTAGTAATCGGTTGTAGAAATAAGAAGTTATGTATGTTTTAATTTTAATATTTATATCATCGGCGTTGTAAATTGCTCTTTAAAATTACTCGAAAATCTTATTGAAGAGGTTTAAATGAAGGATTACTAATTGAACAACTCAGAAATATAACACTTGGACTATTATTTTTTGTCTATAGTATAATTTCTAACCATGAGTCGTATATTTGAAGCCTATTGACTAAAATTTTAAACTTATTGTCGACTACAAACACAAGTTGCGACTGTCGATGGAAACCAACATTTTACACAATTGTTATATAAAAAGGTGGGATATTAATAAGGAAATATGATTCCAGGAAAGACGTACTATATACGCCATTAGAACGATGCAGAGATTATTAGCTTCGTATAATTCAACCATAAATAATTCTGAATCTGTTAAGTAAGACATAAGAAATGCAAATCCTGAATATGATAATGGAATTAGTTCATTCGTTACAAGATTACTTGGTAAAATACCAGTCTTAAATGTTACTGATTTTCGGGAATAACATGCTGAATTTCATGTTATTTGTCTACGATAATTGGTAACGCTATATTACATTTTAGCCGTCAAAGAATACTATGGGGACATTTGCAATTGAGTTGAAGTAACTATTAATTAATAGAAATTGTATAAAGCCATATACTGACAGCGCGTTGCCGCCATGTTGAGTCATCTGGTGTAGTAATTGAAAGCATTGCATGGTTCCTAAGGTTCCATAATATGAGTTCGTTGTGAAATTGGGTGTGAGTTTACCTACAGAGAGATTGGTAATTACCGCAAGAACTCTACCAGTCTTTTACTTCGGGATCAGATCACAGTATGTCAAATAACATGCCGATATAATTTTGTCGACCGTCAATGAATTTAATGTCTTTCGATGGTCGATATTATTATTCTGGTCTTGCAAGCATCTCGAATCAAGTCACTGCAATGCAATGCAATCAGCCCTGTATTATATACTGTCTAATGCTAAGTACGGGCCTCCTCTTCTACTGAGACGGGTATTGATTTTAGGCTACAAAATTACAAAATGTAACAAAGAACATGCTGTACATAAACAGTTGCCTCTTCAAGAGTTACTTATATTTTCAACAAAAATATTCGACCTTAAAGGAAAACCGGCACGGCCCAATATAGCTAAGTCCATTCATCGTTCGCAGTATTACACAATTTCCATATTTGCCTTTTATATGGGAATATGGAGTTGTAGAATCATTGAAATGGAAAATCATATTATAAGTTTCCAATATCCACAACGTCCAGTGATTCTGTATGACGTAGTTTGCGAATTGTATCGTTTATTTCGTTGAATTCTCGTGCGGTTACGTATGTAGTTTGGATTGGGTTGGGCGATATGAGTATTGGGATTTAACTCAGGTTTAAATAAATATTATGAGATTTTATGCCAATATGCATATATATAATATGTTACTTAAAAAATGTATGTATATACATAAATGCTGGTGAGATGTACATATTCTGTATCTATTTTAAAGTAGGTATTCTGTACATTGATGAAAACCCCATATTATAGTACCGACTGCATTTTATCATTACCATACCATACCAGCCCTGTAATATATACTGCTCACTGGTGAGCACTCCTTTACTACTGAGAGGGTTTTAGGCCTTAGCCGAGTGTTGTTGGGAGGCCCGCCATTAGACAGTATATTGTTAAAATCAAGCGTTGTGTAACAAGCATTCGTCTCAACATAAAAAAAAGTAATTGTTACATATCTCCCATCCTAGGTGCCACAATATGCTTAGTTTTCCTTAAGTTTGGGAAGCTAAGCATACTGTGGCATAACGTTAGCATAATGTTGTACTAACTCTAAAGGGTAAATGGAGGACGAGTGCACTCAAGTGAGCAGCTGCTTATTATCATAGGGTAGGACACTGACATGCGTGTAGAGGGTATCGATTATTTGTATTTAATGTATTTAAAATTTGCGCATCCGTTGTAATAAAATTGATAATTGTCAGTTTATTGATAGCGTTTACGCGCAGCGTTATGATTACGCATTGTAATATTTTGCCTCTTTTCAGGTATGTTCCATCTTCTATTTACGATGAATGGATGAACGATCTTCAGATACAGCTGTAAGTTTTATTAAATAAGTTATTTCAACTTTATTGTAAAGGGCTTAATGTTTAATCATAACGGTCAAATGATAATTTGGAAATGAAATTTTTTTAGCGTTATGAATATTCCAACAAAATAATATTAATATATACACTGATTCTTCCCAGACATACTAAAGCGTATGAATAAATAAAAAAACATCGAATAAACAGCAAGAAAAATACAACGCAACGCGCAAAATCTAAAACATCCAACGACAAATCGAGCACTTTATATTAAACGACGTGTATATAAATCTCAAGAAACGGTACGATGTAAATTTTCCATCTCACTTAATTCGCAGAGAGATAAAACGTCCACCCAGAGCTGTATCTTTCACTGGCCTGCCAATAAATCCGGAATCAATCTAAACAGCCGCTCGCCGGCCAGTGCGAGCCACTGGCGCCAGTTACAAATATAAATCACTAGTGCTGCCGCCCCCGACCTCCTCTCCGCAGATTTGACTTTGATTTGTGGATTGTGTAAATCCCTCGTGTTACATGCAATTGTTTGTTTTGATTTTAATAGGTTTTAGGACTAGGCTTTGCTATTGTTATACGTTTATTTCATATTCTTTGATATAATATGTAATAATCAGTGTAGTGTGAGTTTGTATGCTTTGCTCGCGTTCACCTCACGTGAGGTTTTTCGGAATAAAAGTGACTAGGTAAGTCTTTAGACTTCTTTATTTATAAAACAGTCTCTAATATTATGCTTATCTCTTATGTTTTATGCCTCGAAAGTGTTTTCACATGACGGTGGATGCAAATTATACAACCTAGTTGTTTTTATAAATAAAATTACGCACTCAACATATGACATAGCTGCCTTGGGTTTATTTTCTCCGTCATTCCAATATTTTCAATATTCAACGACTGAATTTCAACAATAACTTCTGAAACAATAGAACCTCAAATCTGTTGGAAAAAATGTTTGAAAAACAATTATTTTCAGCGATGGAGAAACAAATAGGATCGTGAATTGAACGGAGGCTGGCTTCGCTCCAGAATCAGTGAAACGTCGAACTATTCTTCTAATGACATGTTTTATGCATTGGTTTTGATTGTTTACAATAATGATGATATCTGTTAAATTGTATTATGTTTTACCGCCTAGCCTGTTTTAAAAGTAAGTTATGCTATCAGTTAACGAATTGGACAGTTAATGTATTGTAGATAGCAATCATTTCATGTCCATAAAATTTTAAACTCGACAGTGTGTATTTCGTATTTGGTCATCTTATAGTAATTCTATGTTTGACGATTAACAAGAAGTGTTGAAAATTGCCATGCAAATCTACACAGAATGTCTGGCACCTTCACCTGTATAATATTATTGTTTACCCCTTTGGTAGGTTTAACTGATAAATATATTGTTATTTTTCTATTGCATTGAATAACGAGACGAGCATTCCGTTCGCCTTATGGTAAGCGATACGACCACCCATAAACAGTAGCAACATCATCTAGCATCTTGACTTACAAAGTACTGTGTGGCATTCCACTGCTCGTCATCCTGAGACATAAGATGTTAAGTCTCATTATGTCCAGTAGTTACACTGGCTACAATGTTCTGCAAACCGAAACACAACAGTGTATGCATACTGCTGCTTGGCGGTAGAAATCGACGTTGCGGTGGTACCCACCCAGACGGACTCTTACATATGAGAGACCTACCACCAGTGATAATAATTTATTATAATGATTACATCATAGAATGAGCTGATAGCTTTCTCGTATGGTACTTCATAGTAAGGTGCCAGTGTTTTATCCATTTCTGCTGCTAAGCAACATGCACTATTGTGTTTTAATACACAACAAATATCTGTTATTATGTATCATTATTCAATTAAAACACAAACAACAAAAGAAGACAGTAATAAAAGTAGATAAAAAAATAAACACGCCTTTATACCGGAAGGGGTAGGCAGAGGTGTTACCAGGGCATTCACTTTTCTTCGAGTGTGTTTCTCATGATGTGATAAGGAAAGTTGTGATAAAAGATGACTCCACACAAAGCTGAAACAATAGTGTAATATGCTTTATGAATAAATATTAAATTATTTAGGATCGAAAGTCCAATCACTATGGGGATAATTGACTGCCCAAAATTTGTATTTATAACCTTGTTTGACGAAAAAGGTGAATTTAATTTAGAAAGGTAGACACCGACGCTCCGGCTTATTGTTTTTGAATTAGGCAACTCTGTTCCTTAAACTTTAAGTGTATTTTTATAAAGTACCTAGCATTTGCGCGCGGCTCCGCCCGCGTGGAAAAGTTTTCCGGGATAAAAAGTAGCCTATAGCACTCAAGAGTAATGTAGCTTCCTATTAGTGAAAGAATTTTCAAAATCGGTCCAGTAGTTCCTGAGATTAGAGCGTTCAAACTAACAAACAAACAAACTCGTCAGCTTTATATAATAGTATAGATTAATATAAATTTTGTATGACTGCCTAGGTGGCGTAGTTGTATTACGGTACGACTGCAATGCTGAGGTCTCGGGTTCGATCTCCGGGTCGAGCAAAGTGATATTGCATTTTCTAATCAGTATCAGCTTGGAGTCTGAAATTTGTGCCCGATATGACGATAGGCTCGCCCCCTATTACGTCATGGGACGGAATACGCACGGCGAAAAGTGGGTGCACTAGTTGCGCCTTTTCCTACCCCTCTGGGGATAAAAGGCGTGAGCATGCGATTTATAAAGTATTGGAGTAATTAACTTTGTTGGTATTTTTTCATGCCGTTAAAATTTTTTGTATATAGTTTACGGGCGAGATAGGACTTTTCTCCTTTTTAACCAACTTCCAAAAGGAAGAGGTTATCAATTCGTGTGTCTGTATTTTTTATCATTGACATTAAATATCGTTACGAATTATAAGGATTTTTCTGCAATGTGCAACGTTGTTGTTGAACTAGCTTTCGCTTGCTTTATACATACCGATACGATTTAGGAACCTTAAAGAAAATAGCTTATTCTGACCTCAAAAGCCGGACGCAATCTATGATTCCTGGTATTGTGGGTGTTTATGGCTGGCGGTGATGACCGCTTGCTCTTCAACCCCCAGTAAAAAAAAACTGTAACTGTAACTGCTAGACGAGTGAAGTGTTGGATGGTGTTGCTGCTGTTTGTGGGTGGTCGTATCGCTTACCATCAGGCGAACGGCGTGCTCGTCTCGTCATTCGATGCAATAAAAAAAAATACCGCGACCATCGAACTCAAACCTCACGGTTCACTGTCACTAAACCATCGTCTCTACGTACTTAATGAACGTCCTGTTAGTATAGACTGTCGCATCCTCACCCAATTTGGGCAAAGTGTCGTTTGCGATAACTCGGAACCTTAATGGGCCATCAGGACCGTTTAAGGAGACCCAACCTCTCTCTGTCTCAGGCATATGTGGGAAAGAGATGGCGGATATCGACCGCTTTGATTTTATACTGGTAGTATAAATGTCGAACTGTATGAAGATGTATGTATGTTAATGATGCTTAAACCGTTGAATCTAATTAAATATATTGTACATTGTACACAGAAGTAGACAATAGCCTGGTTTCGAATGGAACAGTCTGCCGAGACAGTGTCCGCAGGTTCAAAGCCCAAGGCACACACCTCTGACTTTTCGAAGCTATTTGTGAATTGTTTGTCAATTATCGTTCGCTTTAACGGTGAAGGAAACATACATGAGTATACTCCATAAGAATTTCGAGGGTATATGAAGTCTGTAAACCCTCTCAGTAGTGGAGGCCCGTCCTCAGCAGTGAGCAGTATAATTACACTACAGGGCTAGTATAAAATATTGTAAATAAATAAATAAATGTAATAATATAACTGGCGAAATGTAGGCATTTTACACCTCTGTTTATCCCTGTAAATAGAAAATAGGCGAAATGCTATGTATGTATGTATGTACTTTTATACCGGGAAATCTTCCAGCGGGACTTTATTCCGGAAAAAGGTGTTACGTGGATCGAAAATTAATTTTAATATTGTACTTTGCATAACATTTCTGCGATTCTTGGAAACTTTCTTTGTAAATCCATCCAATATAGATTTTTGGTTGAGTGAACGATGCCGGTCTGGGTATATTGCAGAGGACGAGGAATTAAAAAAAGTGAATTCTTTGATGCTGTTTTCACCATGTTCAATTTTCACTTTAGAAGCTTAAACTTCCATTCGCATTTTTTATTACGTAGTTTCCTTTAAGGCACGTACATCTATGAATCTTTTGGTATATGTGTTTATAGAGAATATGACATAGACATTTACTTCTTTGCGTTTATTATATACTACTGTTTGTGTCGGACGTAACATAGTAACCGTTGAGTAGTTTATTTAGAAGAAATTTAAATTAATATGACAAGAAAGCCAATAAAAATCTTACAGACGTCTGAATTCAGAAGATACATCAGGGCTGTCACAAACGAAAGACGTAATTTCACAAATTAGTGGTACTTGCCAGTAAAGCGATCTTTCACACCCATCAAAATCACAAAACCGTATCATCGTGTTCCGTCAGCTCGCTGAAATTAGACTAGGCCGAACATTTTCCAATATACCAATTTTTATCAGTATAAAAGCCTGTGAAAATTCAATTACGGATCCAATAAAGTTGTCAAACATCAACATAGATGCCGGGGGACGGCTGGTGTGGGGCCCCGACTTCCGATCTATGTGGGGTATTTAAAAGGAAACATCTTTATCTCGCTCAACGAAGACCGCGGAATGTATTATTAAAACTTGTTTTAGCGATTACCCGCGGATGTGCCAATCATCCGGCTCTGTTCGCGTTTATGGCCCCATTTGGCCGCGGTGACAGAAAGTCGATTTTTTACACGATCGACTTAGTTGTCGAAACGACGGCTTATTTTGATAGCTATCTATTAGGACAGTTTATGGGTTTTATAAGCGAGAGTCGGGCAAGGTAGCTGCCAACTCTGCCTACCTCTTCTGAGATAAGGACGTGATGTGTGTGTCATATGGCCTGTTTCATAACTTCTGCGTAAATGCTACTCGTCACATAAATGTATAAGTCGACCAAAGCAAAAATCACACTGCACACTGTCATCTATACTGCCTTCTCTCTTAACATTTAATGTCTCCAGATTATGATCTGGCAATAGAATTGTCCCCAATACATGAGCCCTAACAAAGCTAACATAGCTGTCGAAATGTGGGTGTGCCTACCCCTCAAAACAAATAATTTTAACAAACACCCAGGCATTGTCAGACACTTTCACGTTTATAATTTTAGCATGATTATTAGTAAATGATAGAATCTGTCAGAACCAATGAAATTGCCCGGATACCGATCTATCGGAAGCGCTTTCAAGGACAGTTGGAAAATTGTGATATTACAACGAATAATCTATCGGGTTCTGTAGATGTTTTAGTAAAACAGGCATAAGTGGTGGGATTTTTGTATTTTTATAGCAACCATTGTACATAAGGTGTAGGACCCGCCATAATAGCCAACGTTAGTGGGTCGTGTCGTGTATCAAATCTGTTTTCAACATACATACACACTCACGCCTTTAATCCCCGAAGGGGTAGGCAGAGGCGCAACTATTGCCCCCACTTTTTGCACTGCGCATTCCGTCGAGCTTATCGCCATATCGGGCAGAAATTTCAGACTCCGGTCTGATACTGATAGAAAATCCCCATATTACTTTGCCCGACCCGCGGATCCAACCCACGACCTTAGCATTGCAGACTTACAGTAATACAACTACGCCACCGAGGCCGGTTTTCAACAGGCTTGTATAATTGTGTCAATTGGCGTAAGGTTATCAGTTCTGGTCAATTGACAATCTACCTGACCTCTACTTCAATTACCATCCGGTTAGGTCACTTTGTAATTCCAGAATTTTAAAAATGTAAGTATTTAGTAATTCCCTTACGCCGTGTATTATACTTTGTTACTACTGGGCACGAGCTTCTACTACTAAGAGGTTTAGGCCTTAGTATACTACGCTAGCCTAGTGTGGGTTGGCAGACTTTAAAATCCTTATAAAGAATTGTTAGGTGTAGGGTTTCTTCTCGATGTTTTCTTTCACCGGCAAAATTATACTGCTTTTGATTTCTTTTTTAAAGTATGTCATCGTTCTAATTTTAAATAAGACCAAACAAATGCGTTCTTAATCCTTTTTCCATACTTTATTTTTAGAATCCCGATTTTCTAGGTCAACTCGCAAAAGTTCACGTGCCCAGGGAACCCTAAAACTGTCGTTCGGAACGTCAAGAATCTCGTTATCCGGGCCAAACTGATGTACCTTTATCAAATCAGGTGTTACTTTGCGAAAAAAATCATGTTGATCAAACGGAATTTGATTACGAGACCCTTCTAACTTATTGGCAATATTTTTTCGTTGGCAACTTCTTGGAACTGTGGTGGATTGCGTTTAATTTTTTTTTTTATGGCATAGAATGACGAGACGAGCATGTCGTTCGCCTGATGGTAAGCGATACGACCGCCCATAAACAGTAGTAGCACCATACAGCACCTTGAGTTACAAAGTACTGTGTGGCATTCCACTGCGCTCGTCATCCTGAGAGTTAAGATATTAAGTATCATTATGTCCAGTAGTTACACTGGCTACAATGTCTTTCAAACCGAAACACAACAGTGCATGCACACTGCTGCTTGGCGGTAGAAATAGACATTGCGGTGGTACCCACCCAGACGGTCTCTTACATATGAGAGACCTACCACCAGTATTATTATTGTTTATTTCTTAATATTTATTTTGACGTTATTATTAAATTTAAGGAAGGAAAAATCGCTGTAACCCTTTACACCCGAGAGATGAAGTTCCTCTATATCGTGTTTAAATGTTGTTCCGTAACTTCTATAGTGTTCAAAAATTATGAGAAAAATATTGAAAAAAAACCTGGTGCACCTGGTTTCCAGCAATCAGACCCTCACGATCGTGAGTTTCAGAAAAAAATTGTAAGTCGCACGATCGTGAGTCTGTATTATTATATGACAATATAACAAGGAAATTAATAAAATAACGATTGATAATTATAAACATTATATTTATTTTAATAAAATATTATAAGATCAACGCTTTTTCATTACTTCAATCAGTCTTTAAGACGTAAGTTAAACAAAATGATCATTTTTTTAAGACACTGGTGGTATTTTTGGTAATTATTTAACTAATAAAGTAGCAACATACATAAAAAAATGTAAGTAAACCATTAGCATTACGAAAATATCAAATACTTACTTGTTCGAGGCTCGAGCGGCGTGGTCAAAAAACGCAGCCATCTCTCTCGTGTCTTCCGGACGACTGACAATTTCCAACCTGTACTTATTGTAATAAAGTGTGTTTTTGCGAGTTCTCAGATAGTCTCACGATCCATCGACGATGGTTGGGTCCGCAAAAGTTGCTTCGTGTGCAGTGTAGAATTTTTCAAAGTCAAAACTGACGATCGTTTAAGCTCGGGTGCAAAGGGGTAAAGACTCAAATAAATTTTCATGGCGATATTGAGAAACTTATGATGATATAAGTTTTAATCCTACGTTTACTTGTAACAAACAAAACATGTCGTCATTTTATGACGATAACCCAATTTTTGTTTTTTTTTTAATTGCGTCGTTTTCGTCCTAAAGGTACGTTTTGCATTCGCGTGGATATCGACCACCGTACACAAGGTGTATAACCTACCATAGTGGGCCACGTAAGTGTGTCTTCCGGGATCAGCCTGTATACATCCGGTTTCGAACAGGCCGGCATAATTGCGTCGACTGACAACGGATAGTCATCTCCCGACAGTCGACACTATCTGGACGCCACTCCTTTCCCCATCAGGTGCAGGTCACATTTCCAATCCCATATACGAAGAGAGTGTTACAGGTTTAACGTTAAATGTCCAACGACAGCGATCCATAAATTCTAAACTCATCGCATATCCTAAAGCCAAATACATTACCAATTTAACTTTAATCTCTTCGAGAAACTTTTTTAATTATCAAACACTAAACAAGATAAAGGCGTGTAGACACGCAGGATGTGGCGCAGCTGCTTGCGGCTTCCGACCGTTTATCAGTAGGAATCCGTTCTGAATGCTGGTTAACTTAATGTACGGGAGGTTTTATAGGATAAATTGTTTTGATGGTACAAATATGAGGGTACATATTTCATTGACGATAAAGGACAATTCATTTCTTCTTAAAAGTGAAACGCAGGTATGAGACATTAATTTACAAACTGTAAACGGTATTTGTTAGTATATAGATCATATAAGTTATGAAGTTACCAACTTCATCAGCTGGATACTATCCAGGTAAGAGACGAGCGTGCCGTTCGCCAGATGGTAAGCGATACGACCACCCATAAACAGTAGCAACACCATCCAGCATCATGAGTTTCAAAGTACTGTGTGGAATTCCACTGCGCTCGTCATCCTGAGAAATAAGATGTTAAGTCTCATTATGTCCAGTAGTTACATTGGCTACAATGTCCTTCAAACCGAAACACAACAGTGCATGCACACTGCTGCTTGGCAGTAGAAATAGACATTGCGGTGGTACCCACACAGACGGACTCTTACATATGAGAGAGCTACCACCAGTATTACCTACAATTATACCAAAACCTCTCCACGTTTCCAACCAAACAAAAATCCTTTAATATCCACAGCAAAACCACATTAGACTCTTTCAAAAATCATAATCGTTCTTAATCGAGAATAATCCACAAGTATAAATCAGTGCTCAAGATTCGGCGGACACAAAGGGAATAATTTCGCCAGCGATTATCTCAAGTGACGAAAGCAGGAGTGCCCGTCTGAAGGTACCGGGAGTGCCTTATTTAATTAACGAAACCCTCCCAAGGTTCAGCCAGCAAATTTAATTGGTGGAAATTCGGTCTGAACAGTACTTCACCAGATCAGCGTTTTTAATCACATTTTCAATCTGTTCTCGAGTGTTGTGGGGTTTGATTGTGCATAAGGGGGGTGAGTTCTAATCTGCGTAGGTACGATGTTTAGTTATGGGTTTTGTTCATAGCTATCAGTTTTAATATTGTTTATATGACTGTAATTGCGTTCAGTATGCCTACGTGATGATTTTTTGTAGGGCCAGTTTAACAATGCTTAAAATGATATCCGCCAGTTAATTTAGATTAATAAATATTATGTAGATAATAGGTACTCGTTGATTGCATATGGTTGGTTTTGACGATGACATAAAATATTATATACATAGCTTGAAAGTCCTAACCCTCCATAGCGTTGTCGGGTAAACACGTAATAAAGATAAATAGCAAATTATTGCGCGGTATCTCATGTCTGTGGTCACGTTTTTTTCGAACAATATAAACGTAATTTATTCCGCAGGGCGACTGTATCAGCATCGTAGCCATAAATTCATATGGGTGAGCTTAAACGTGGTATAGACTAAATATATGATGTTATTAAAAGGAAAAAGACATAAATCGTGGGTGGTATAGGCTTTTGTTTTGTTTTGCTTCATTCTTTGTAAGGTTTGGGTTCGATTCTCAGGTTAGGAAAATAGGTGTTTTTTTAATGATTTCGTATATTTACGCGATTGTTAGACATTGAAATAAAACTATTTTGCGGATTTTATCGTGGTTTTATAATTTATATTTTCTCCCGACGTTTCGAAAACTTTACAGCCTTCATGGTCACGGGGCGGACTGAGGTGTGGTTTTTGGTCTAAATAGTTTTATATGATTTTATTGCAACAACTTTCGGTCCGTATTATCTAACAGTTTGTTTGCATTACATATCATCGGTCTCCAGAAGACATACATGCATAATTCCCTTATGTTCGGCGAACTGTGGGTTCATTACTTTCCCCCTTTACCCCTTCACCGACCAAGGCGTGAATTTATGTTTGCAAGTAGTAGTACTTTATTCAAAATTATGTTATAGCATAACAGACAACAACCAAGTAACCTTAACAAAGATAATGTCCAAATAAATATAGTATAGAAATATTCACAAATGTGGATGACATATAAAATATTTACTCCAATTGAATAATAATGAAGTAAGAGATTCCAGCTAAACAGCGCAAATCATGAGGTATTGGCGATGATATTTTATTTAAAGTATTTTTTTTTAATACAACATCATCAGTAATATAAAAAAAAACGTATTTTTTAAACAACCCAATAAAGAAACGAGCATTGTACCTTTTATGATAAACTTAACGACGTGACGCCCAAAAATATAGCAACATTGATCAAAACTGAAGTACAAAGCACTGCGTGGTGCTACACATATCCTGAGACATTGAATATTTTAACGCATACTCACGCCTTTTATCCCCGAAGGGGTAGGCAGAGGCGCTACTAATGCACACACTTTTCGTCATTTTTATTCCGTCCCATGATGTGATAGGGGGCGAGCCTATCGCCATATCGGGCACAAATTCCAGACTCCGGGCTGATACTGAATAGAAAAACCCAATATCACTTTGCCTGACCCGGGAATCGAACCCGAGACCTCAGCATTGCAGTCGTACCGTAATACAACTACGCCACCAAGGCAGTCTTGAATATTTTGTCTCACATTAACCAGTTAACGTGCATCGGCAAAAAAAAGAACAGTGCAATTTTGTACCTTACAAACAGTTGGTTTTCTTAGTAAACAGTTTCTTCACCTTTTATAGATCGCGTCACACCCTACCAAGAACTCCTTATATATTTTAATAAATTCAAGTTACCGAGATCCGTTTTGCTTTTTAGTCTTATTTACTTTAGCCCTCTTTGTGGATAGAAGATTCTCTCGTCTCTAATGAATACTCGAATATATTTAGTATGAACCACTTCAGCTTATAACTTGGGCCAAGGTCAAAGGTCCATAGACGCGTAGTCAGCGCATTGTGACATTGAAGTGGCAAAAACCGCGCGTTCCGACAGCTTAGCCAACGGTTTTCTATAATAACCCGCCATTTTACATTAATATCACTTATCTATATTGGAAATTATTTTGTTACCTATGATATGTTATATACGAAAGTACGTATTGTCTATTTTTGTCGCTAAAGTGATTATTTGGATAGGTATTACTGATCTGTCTCTTCCTATTCTCTAGCAGCGCGCATTGACGGATTCCGGCTTAGAGGAGTAATGTAATTATTGGACCTTACGAGAATTAATTTATCAACCATTTTTAACCGACTTCCAAAAAAGGAGGAAGTTCTCAATTCGTGTGTCTGTATTTTTTTAAATTATATTTACTTGAAGCTATGTTTGGTGTTGTTATTTTCTATGTGCAGAGGTGGCGCTTATGTAACCCATGGACAACTTGTATCTCTATAATTCATTTGTGTATAAATAGTTATAATTTTGCACAGCATAACAACTACACTGCATTCAATGACAAGGAAATGTATTGTTTAGTTGCAACAGTGAACAATGAGCTGGGTTTGCTTCCTGGAGGAATCCTTTCGACGATTTTACGTTTTCTGTCTTAGTGTAATATTACAACAATTTGGAGATATTTACTTTGTACGCAAATTCAGTAAATTCTAAGAATGTATGTGGTCTAAGTAACTTCAACTTTATTATGAATAATAATAAAGATTAAATTGTTGTAATAGGAAATGTTTCGCCTATCGTCGAAAGAATATCTACCATCTTGTTGGCGCGCCTTTTATTTCCGCCTCTCAAGGCATACCTAATGTAAACGTCACTGACATACGTACAAGTGAATTATTTTCATATCTATCTATATGACATATATTTTCATAGTTATCATTATTATTTACGAATAATAATGATCAACTAATTTTTCTACGTGTTTAAAAATCAAAGGAAATACTTTTAGACAAACCCAAACAAATCATTAATTGAACGGGATTCAGACTTATGTTATAGCTAAACACTATAATCCGATATGGCGATAGGCTCGCCGCCTATCACATCATGTGACGGAATACGCACGGCGAAAAGTGGGTGCTCTAGTTACTCATCTGCCTACACCTTCGAAGATAAAAGGCGTGAGTGTGTGTGAGTATAAGCTAAACAAGGAGGCAATCTTTGGCTTTAAATACTCCGTATTCTCAAATCTACTGAAAAAATGCTTTTAGAAAAAAATATAATTCGCGAATTATTTAACTTGTTCTAACAAAACAGATGATCTCAACGGACCTTTGTTTTAAGCAAATCTATAAATATTTTAAAGCAACTTAAGATAATGAACAACTATTACTTGACCTACTCAAGTAAGTTTAAAGTTACCCTAACCTTTAGTTAAGTTCCCCCGTCTTAAGCGTTCTCTTATCTATCTAGATACGTTCAACTTTCTTCGATTAAAATAGACTTGTATATAAGATTATCTAGTGAAGGTTTAAGAATAGGAGTTGGGAGAATAGTGTGTGAATTTTGTATTCTGGTTTCCATGATAATAATAATAATATAATAATAATAAAAGCCTTTATTCACTGATCCAAATATAGTACGTACAGTTTTAACTTATGTAATATTTTAAATCTAATTTGACAAAGAAAATATAAATTTAGAATGTGACTACATGTTCTTCAGCAACCAGTTTCTTGATCAGGTTGTCCTTCGACATAGGCCTCCCCTAGTTTCTTCCACAGATTTCTGTCGCGAGATATTCTTCTCCATCCTTTTGGTAGATCATCTTCCCACCTTTTAATTTGTCTTCCCTTTTGTCTTTTACCATTTCTAGGATACCATTCCATTATATCTTTTGTCCATTTTTCCTTATTTGTTCTCATAATGTGACCGGTCCAACTCCACTTGAGCTTTTTTATTTTTTTTAAAACATCAGTTACTTTTGTTCTTTTCCTTATTTTTGTGGTGTTCCACCTGTCACTTAGCCTTATGTTTAACATGCTCCGCTCCATATTGCGTTGGCAAACTATCAGTTTTTGGTTGTTTTTGCTTGTGGCGGGCCAAGTCTGACACCCATAAGTTAGACATGGGAGAATGCACGTGTTGTACAGTTTGCTTTTCACTGACATTGGGATTGATTCGTTCTTAACTACTTCTTTCAGGCTCCAGTATCTTTTCCAAGTGTTGCTTATTCTTCTATCAATTTCTTTTGAATATTGATCTTTTATTGACTGGTTTCCATGAGTCACGTTCAAATAATCATTAAAAGCATCCATTATTTCCTATGGTAACAATTACCGGGATAAAAAGTAACCAATGTGTTAATTCAAGACACCGTTTACTCGTTTGCTAAATTTCATTCAATCCCTGCAGTTGTTTCTGCATTTGTTGTTTCTAACCAACATCCAAATATTTTCACACATTTTGCATTTATAATATTAAGTTATATAGTAAGATTAACTGCTTACAAAGTCCAGCTTCCAGTCAGTCCAAAGCTTATAATAAACTGTCCCATTGTTGCTTTTCCACTACTGAGAATCAACTTCAGAGAAGTAGGAAGTTCAGTTATTATGCTAATAGGAAAAAATAAACATAAAATTGATAGATCATATCGCCCTACCGACGACTTTTCAATCGTTAATTTAACGTCGGAGATAGTGCAATACCGCGTAACAAGCATTAAGAAAATACCGCGCAATTCATAAAAAAAATGTAGTGTCAATCAAAATATTTATTAAGTAAGTATCAGATAACACAATATAATGCTATGTAACAAATAAATCTGACACATTACCATTAAATTTGTATGCCATATATTTCTATTCGAGACCTGTGACTTCAAAAGTTGTATTTTCTATGGCACATGAGTTCCGAATAGGCTATCAGGACTTTTATCACAATGTGTTGAAATCGGCCCTAAGTATTCAATTTGACTTTTTTCCTTACTTACAGGGTAAAACCTGTGGTAGTACACTATCCCCGAAGTATCGAGTATATGCCTTTGCACCATAACTTTTAACAAAAACTAATTACAAGAATCACATACATTAAATCGCTTCATTAAGATTAAAAAGGTAATAACAGGTGGAACAACATCCCCAGCGCTCTGTAATTAAGATGAACTGAAACAGAACAACTCCGAAACAACATTATCAGAGAGTTCTATGTATTTGTTTCATAATGTGTTGGAGCTTTTGTGGTTTTGTGGATGTTTCATGGGTTTTCACCATTGATTTATACGGTTTTCACCCAATTTTCCTTAATCACGAGGTTATAGAATAAAATATGTTTTACAGCGGTAGCGCAAGGCCTGTAGTCTCGAGGTCTGATAAGAGTCAACCTTTCCTTTATAAGGCAGAAACTACTTTTTTGTTACGCGGTGTAGCATTTCATGTAGATCTCCACCCTCCTTCTACTGGATAAATAAATCAATAAATACATAAAAAAATCCACAATCTTTTATCAAATAAAAACAAAATCAGGACGTGGACAAAACCAATATTGATTTAATAAACCCCATCATTTAAATTCAAAAGCACAAAGCACAAAATAAAATCCCTATCTAAATGCCAAGCACTTAGGGCACGATTTTAAAGACAAAAAATCACTAACAATGGCTCGAGGGTAGATATTTACCAGCAATGGTAACCATTACGTGCCGTCCGCTTGTTAGCCTTGCTAAAAAGGCTATAACGTTTTGGACTAACGCCAGAACAAACTTTGAATGCAGCACCAACTAACGAAGCAAGTTTTGTAAAAATATCGTCGAAAGAAGCTGCTGTATCGAGTTTGTTAAAGGGCAGTATTCGTCATTGAAGGCTAAAAATTAATTTGAGACCTAAGCTAACTGACTCGCTGATTTGTACGTATTTTTTTAGAATGATGTTTTGATCCATTGTGAATTTTTTGAGACGAAAATGGCCAGATGTTAGTAGGTAGGTGTGGAAGGCAAAAGGTTTCATGGTCGATATATATCGCACTGAATAGATCTTATCATTATTGTCACATAAAGATCAGTAGTGGAATGTGCGCGCGAAGTAATAGAATTCGGTGGAGACGCATCATATCTTCATCATAAACCACGAACACTCTGTCAAGAGTATACAACTGAAAAGAAACTAGGACTTGTAAACTTATTACAACAGGCAAAAGTTGCAGCAATGATTTGTCAATATTTGGATTTGATACAGTCACAATCAAACTGATTTGCTTGAACAAATAAACAAACTTCGATGCACCTTAACATCAATGGAACTGAGAAAAGAGACGAGGGTTAAAAAATAATTATGGGCTTTTGGAAATATCCATCTACATTACAAAACACTTCTAACAATAAGAAACTAACCACTTACAAAAACTATAACGGCTCACAGAATCCGTGGCGAGATTGACGCGGGTTCCCCGAAAGTGTTCGAGGCAAAAACGTTGCCTTACTGCCTTTGCTAATGTTTTCAGAAACGACTTACCTCTTGTTTTCCTGCTTTTCGGTGATGAATTGACTCAGCTGTGTGTGAAATTGTAGTCAAGCTTGTCAGTGATTTGAGTGAATTTAGGTGAAAGAAATTGTGGAGAAATTCTCATTTCGGGTAAAGCAAGAAGGTAGTTTTTTTTTTGCTATCCAGCCATCCATAAACGGTAGCAATACCGCATTTTAAATTACAAAGCATTGTGTGACACTGATGCTCTCGGTGTCTTGAGACCTCAGATGTCCTCCGCGTTACAAACAACATTGTGTATGCAGACAATGTATACACATTATTTGACGACGAGACTAGACATAAAGGTGGTACCTATCCAACTGGACTCTTGCATACCAGAGGATTACCACCTGGAAAAGCTTTATTTCGTTTACACACAGACTCACCTCCTTTATCTCCGAAGGGGTAGACAGAGGCGCACCAGGCGCACCCACTTTTCGCCGTGCGTATTCCGTCCCAAGATGTGATAGGAATCGAGCCTATCGCCATGCAATGCAATCAGCCTTGTATTATATACTGCCCACTGCTGAGCACGGGCCTCCTCTACTACTGAGAGGGGTTAGGCCTTAGTCCACCACGCTGGCCTATCGCCATATCGGGCACAAATTCCAGAATCCGGGCTGATACTGAATAGAAAAACCCAATATCAATTTGCCTGACCCGGGGATCGAACCTGAGAGCTTTGCAGTCGTACCATAATACAATTAAGCCACCGAGCCAGTCAGTTTATTTCCTTTAATGGTGACTAATCTTGATCGTTAGATGGCCTAGGTCCTACACTATAAAAATTACTAAATTTTTTTTATGGCATTGAATGACGAGCCGAGCATGCCGTTCGCCTGATGGTAAGCGATACGACCACCCATAAACAGTAGCAACACTATCCAGCACCTTGAGTTACAAAGTACTGTGTGGCATTCTACTGCGCTCGTCATCCTGAGACATAAGATGTTAAGTCTCATTATGTCCTGTAGTTCCACTGGCTACAATATCCTTCAAACCGAAACACAACAGTGCATGCACACTGCTGCTTGGCGGTAGAAATAGACATTGCGGTGGTACCCACCCAGACGGTCTCTTACATATGAGAGACCTACCACCAGTGTAATTGGACGTCTGCAGGCAGTAAGTACTATTTGTTAAAACAATTTCTTTATAGCAAATAATGTCTTTATTTCTCTTTTATCTACCCTTTTGTTAAGACCCTTTTGGGTATACAAGCCAGAACTTCCATTAATATCGTCATAAATGACATTATCATAATTGAGCAAATACCATCTCAGGCTATTATAGTAAAACGTTTAGCTTCATACTGTTTTAGTGATTCAACATATCTCTCATTCTCAGCCCATTTGGAACATTCGGTATGACTACATTTTCATATTAAATATTTTAATAATAATAAAAATATATTAGGAGATGTAATATCAAACAGCTGCGTAGATATTACATAATTATAATTAGGTGAAAGTGAGGTGTAATATGATTACTGCGTTCCTTAATAATAAGAATTAATGGAATCGTATTAAAATTTATTTTTCTTTAAATTGGCTTTGTTGTGTCAACATTATTTTCTATTTCAAGTTTTAGGGCCAGTTTCATAGTTTTCAAGTAAAGTTTATTTGACAGCTATATCGTATGAAATAATGTAATAAAAAAATGTAGATAGTACTCATTTTATTACCATTTATTTGGGAGCATAGACACTAGATAGGGTGTGACTTTTGTATTTTATCGGCTTATACATTTATGGAGAGATGGATCAGTTGTAGAGGAGGCCCGTAGCAGTGGGCAGTATATAATACCGGGCTGGTATGGTGGTGGTCGTGGTGCTATAGATTTATGCCACGAGTAGCATTTGTCAGTAAGCTTTGAAATCGGTCCTTAGGCTTTTCTTTTATATAAAATCAAATGAATGAAAAGAGTCTGTAGCACTCGCTGTAAACGAACAAGTGATCGTCTTGGTCTATAAATACCCAAAATATCTGAGGAGCTATGTATACGAACTTCTTTTAGACAGTCAGTGCAAAAGCGACCTAATCCACTTTTTTAACCGACTTCCAAAAGGAGGAGGTTATCAATTCGTGTGTTTGTATTTTTTTTTATGTATGTACACTGATTTCTCTGAAAATTGGGAGCGTATTTCCTTGATTCCTTCTTTATTTAGTAAATAAGGGTCGCGAAGTGGTCCCATTTCAATATATCTTGGTATAGGGTTCATCATTTTATGGAACAGACTGAATAGACCTGAATCATATGAGTAATTTCATTCGACGACTTAAAAGTGCCCTTACGAAAATCTATTAGCAACGCATAAATTTGAGCTATTTTTTTATTGAAAAAAAGCATAATTAAAGATAATACATATGCATGGTGACCCGTTATACGAATAACAGGGACTCCCACTAGATGGTAAGCACATAAATATAATCACACGAATGGCAGTGTATATAATATTGGTGGTATTTAAATTTCCTTATAACCCATGAGCAAAGTATAAGTTATTTTTTACATTAGAGTGGTTTTTGAAGTCGGTGCTATTTTTTTTTAAAGTTTTTGTATATTATAACCCGTGTCGTAAATTATTATTTTCATGACATAACCGGCTTTAGCCAGCTTTCCATTATGCCAAATGAAATTATGGCCTAAAATGGCTAAATCATTATCATTTCCTCTCACGGTTAGGTCAGTAATCCTCGTATTATATATAAAGTAAACATCGCATGTATTATAATCTGCTAAAACAATAGAATATTCTACCATGTGTACCTATAATAGTTATCTATTTACGAGCTAGTAATTACTTGGTACGCTAGCTACGCACGCTAATCTATCTATGTCACACCACACGAAGTGTGTGTTAATCCGAACCTCGACTGCTTCGCGCTCAATTTAACACTATGACCAGACCAGGTGTGAAAATGATAATAAATTGTATAGGCCGTGCAGTCACCGTCATTTTGGTAAACAGGAATGCGTTGCAATTTGTAAGGGCTATACACCACGCAGACGCGAAGCAACTGTGTCGTAGTAGTGCAGTGTTTCTCAGTAACAAATTAACAGCGTTGGAGGGCTACGCTATTTCATAAAACAATACAGGCGTAATAAGAAGCAAAGTTGGATGAGATATATCATACGCATACTCACGTCTTTCATCCCCGAAGGGGTAGGCAGAGGCGCAACTAATGCACCCACTTTTCGCCGTGCGTATTCCGTCCCATGATGTGACGGGGGCGAGCCTATCGCCATATCGGGCACAAATTCCCGACTCCGGGCTGATACTGAATAGAAAATCCATAATCACTTTGCCCGACCCGGGAATCGAACTCAAGACCTCAGCACTGCAGTCGTACCGTAATACAACTACGCCACCGAGGCAGTATAGGCATTGAAATGAGATATATCAATCTGATTTCAATGTGAAAAACCAACGTGCAATAACAATTTGGATATATTCTGCTGAGACCTATCGTCTTGTTTTATTAAAACACTAACCTTTGCTTGTGGCTTCGTCTGCGCGTAAGATTTTCCTGGATAAAAATCTCCATACAAAATTTCATCGATATCCGTTCGGAAGTATTTGAGTTTATGGCATTCAGACAGACAGACGCGGCTGGGGGACATTGTTTTATAATGTGTAGTGATGTAAGGGTAATTCAAAGGTCTGTAACTAATGCAAATTCTATTCGAAACTTTTTAATATAATTTTTTTAATAGTCGAATGAGGACCACTCGTTACAATTAATTATTAACAATATTACGAACAGTCCATCATAAATCGAAATGCCATTACCATCTCTCTTTCTGTAAATCAAGTTGACTAATGATTTATTATATTTACGCAAATGTTAGACATTGAAATAAAACTATTTTATGCATTTTATCGCGGTTTTTTCATTTATATTTTTACCCGACGCGACGTTTCGAAGACTTTACAGCCTTCAGGGTCACGGGGCGGACTGAGGTGTTGGTTGTCTGAAAAGTTAATGTTACAATATCTACCTTCATTTTTTAATTATATTTTTTTTTAATTAGTTGCTATGGACTTTGCGATCTACGCAGAAAGAGCTTACAAGTGTCTTGAGGTCAAGTTGACTGTCAAATCATTCACTCAATGTCGATGTATGAATTTAGTTTCTGTTTTCTAATTTTCAAACATTCGAATGCTTCATAAAATCGGGTGCTTTGATCATTCAAAGTCCTCACTAGTAATTATAATATGAATAGAAATTGTGAACGCTAGTGTGCGAACTGCGTACAGTGACTGGCCACACCTATAACAGTCGGGCGGGTTTCTGTATTAATAAACGTAATCGCATTACCCGCCGCTAATCACATCGGCTGCCGTTTATTATGAATAATATGTGTTTTTTGAATTTGTTAATTTATAGTGATTTTTTAAACAAATTAGTTCTTGTTTGGTTAGTCCTTTGTGAATTTTTGTTTTAATTTATTGTTTTTTCTAATAACTTTTAATATTTTTGATATTTTGATATTGGTTTATTCACCAAGCCAGGCCCTTATCTCACAAAGTTCGAATCTCACGTTTTACGATATCACCGTCTGATCTGGGAATCGAACTTAAGAACTATCAGTCCACCACATTAGCTGCCACTAGACTCACAGGTGAACAGGCGATTACAAAAACTCCAGTTCAGAAATCAAATAACTATAACAATAACAATCCACAAATTGGTTCACCAAATCTGTTTCAACCTCTATTTTCTAAGCCCAATATTGACCAAGTCCTTTATAGAACTGGCCCTAATCCCTAACTGTGTTTGGCATTTCGCACATAAATACAAAGCGGAATTGGCAAAAACAAAAAAAGTTGCGATAGCGAAATGTTGGGCGGCCTATACACCATTCCGATATTATCCAGGCATTATATGAAACAAGCTTGATAAGAAGCTGTATATAGGTGAACAGGAATAAATCTTTTTTTTTTATACGTACACGGCAAAGTGACCTTACTGCACCTGATGGTACGCGAAGTGTGGTTCAGATATAATGTCGACTGACGAAAGATGACTACTCCTCGTCAGTCGACACAATTATGCCGGCCTGTTTGAACTGGGTACATACACATGCTGATCCCGGAATGCGAACCAGTAACGTGGCCCACTATGGCAGGTTTTAACACCTTACGTACGATGGTCGCTATCCGGGCGGATACATAACATATCTTACCAGCAAAATAATTCAGGCATCAGGCAACATCTGAAGCAAGAGAGTTAATATGTTACTACACCATTATATTACTACTACTCTTATAGTAATCGTGGATATCTTCGATATATACTAACTTAACTAGGATATTGCAGATCAACGCATTTTTCAAAAAATAATTATCTCTTCCATTTATCACATCTCCATGGCGTTTCATTTTAAACAGCGCTACCGCCCAGGGATTAGGCCTGGAGACAGCAAGATGGATAAAATTCCCTTCTCCATTGTGCTTTATTACTCAAAGCTCGAGGTTTCAAGGGTTTATAATTTAAATTATTCCATTATGAAGTCGGCCATTTTAAGTAGCCCGTGATGAAGTGTTCAGTTAATTTCGTTTCTTATTTTATCTTTTCTCATTACGTGAATTGAAGTCATCTCTTTATGGCTTGTCGTTGGATTTATCTGTTTGTCTTTTTGTTGGGCTAATTTTTTCATTACTTTTTTAATCAGTGGCATTATGTTGACATTTATTAACTGGTAGAGTGGTGGTGAGATTTTATTTTATTTTGCTTTCGATGTCTATATAGTAAATTAATTAAAGTGTAAAACAATGTTACTAACTCTGACCGCAGTGGCCGCTAATCATTAACTATTGCTTCTCGTTTTATGAATCTTAACCTTCTTCTTCTAATATTCCAAACAAAAAAACTAAAAGCTACCTTACAATATTAGTAATATTCACAAATTTGACACATCGTCACATCCAACTATGAATTTCTTTCTCACAAATGGATCGTGTATTATAAGACAATACTTTTCCTGTTACATATTCTTTTGCGCGAAATTTCGTAAAAATGTATTTCCTTTGCTAACATGGACTGTGTTTTTAATATTTTTTCCTCTACTTTCGTATTGGATTTATATATTTGTGTGTGTGACTCAATAATCACCCAATATGTATTTTGTTTTCTATAGGTAAATCAGGAAACGATTGAGTATGTGATACTAAGTCTTCTTCTTTCATATTATCTAGACTTATTCTACGCATAAGAGGTCCTTGCCACACACTTTTAAGCACGTTCCAGAAAGGATTTTTCTTAGTTTTTAACACTTGTCTGACGTCCGTATCCTACGTCGTCACGATGCTAAGTAATTATTACAATACCAAGTATTTTTGGATCGTAGCGTCGTTGGAAAATGGATTCGTTTCGACATATCGCATTACGGGGACCACAAAATTTCATAGTATAATATCTAGTGTAGATATTTTAACCATTCCCGAGTAGTAGTTTTGCCGTAGCAATTTTCAAATTCAAATCTCATATAGAACCAAAAATAATAAAAGCCAAAATTCCGAAACACAATTTCAGAAACCGGAGATTCTAATATCGAGGATAATGATCCGACAGTGCCTCAAGCAAGCCACTTTGATATTATGAAAATCAATACATTTCGTGAACGTATAGCAGTTATTATTTTACTAATTGAGTTGTAGGTTGAGCGCGTTGGCTGCGAGCCAGCCAATGGGATTTTCACTTCATCTGGATTATACTGTCGTTGTATTATGCCTGTATTGATTTCAGATTATTGATATACTATGAATTGACCGGCGCTAAGGTTGAGAAATATTTTCTTGGAATGGTTTCGGACGTGGTTTGATTTGCTCGCTATTGTTAGAATTCCGTTCATTTTCTCGCAATGAACATCAGAACCATAATGCAATATGGAGATCAATTAGATTCTCTCTCATCATACTTTGAACATACATTTCACAATTAACTCTTAACTCAATAAAAAGTAACCATTGCGTTCGATCAAATTCCACCACTTGAACTAAAAAACTACTAGCAATATGAAAGTAAAATAAAGCAATTACCAATGAAATTGTATTTCTTTCTCCATTATATGTAGCAATCGGTAACAACTTCCGGCTGTAGTGTCGGTGTCAGACATTCGACTAATTGCTGGCTTCATGCCATCGAGGAGTTTCATTTTGTTATTATTTTGTAACAATGTTGCATAACCACTTCGATTTGTTACGAGTGGAATTTAATTGCTTTCCTATTTGAAGTGTTTTGTTTATTTTAATGAGAGAAAATTAATTTGGATTTTGGGTGATAGTAGTTGGATCGTTAACAACAAAACCAACTTTTTGTTTTTTATAACTGTATGTGTATTCTACAACTCTTATAATCCCCATTAGTTGTATTGCTGTAGATTTTCTGCAAACCATATATAAAACAACTGTTGATGCATTGCACCTTGTCAGAAGTAAGGAATATTACCTAGAGTTGGTACTCATTGAGATATTTTTTTTCTATGGCATTGTAAAATGTACATTTGTAAAATGAAGACATAATTTATTACACCACACTATAGTTAATGCAGCAACAAGTTGATTAGTTTGATAATTTTGTTGAAGCAGCTGCCAGTAACCGGCTGGATGCAGGCTGCTTCATAGGTCGGTCTGGAAATCTTTGAGGAAGGCCTATGTTCAGCAGTGGACTCTAAAGGCTGAAAAAGAAGAAGCTGTCAGTAGTAATTGTATGAAAATGAAATGTTGGCGTCGTGGCAGGTGCAACAGTGCGATAGCGTCTGCGAGGCAACTAAACGCTTTTTTAAAAATAAAAAAAAATAAAATACTTTATTCATCACGTAGGCGAACATAGTTGCACTTATGATAAGTCAAGATACATTAAATTGATTATATTAATAATTATTATAAATACCAATGGTCACTTATATAACTACCGACATTTTTATTGGGAGTAAATCTATGATAAGAAATAAACAAAAACAAAAAAACAGTGATTAGTGTCTATAAATTAAGTTTATTATTACTGATATCATGCCACATCTAAGTATAATTTATTTCGCGGAACAATTCTTCTCACGAACACTAACTTTTGCAGACTGTTTGAAACAAACTACATTTATGTTGAAAAGTTGCTTTGAATATCAGATAGAAACTTCTTTGAAGGCTCAATGATCTAGATACTTATCATTCCTCGGTTGAATATTATGTTAAGTTTTTGATTGTGGTTTTCAATACAGGCTCCTATAACTATTATTCTTTATTGGTAGACTCAACACTAATTTTGTTAAGGGGTATAGGAACGTTACATTTAAACTTACTATTTAATAATTATTAAATAAAAATGTTAATTACGATGACAGTAGAAAAAAGTTAGGTTTTAAAGTGCTCTCCCTACTAGGTATGCAGTATGCACTGCTATTTTTCTATTTAAAAATTAGTCCGTGTGATTTGCCATTGTTAGTTAAAATGTAATGTCTCAAGGTTCCAAGTCGTAAAGCTATTGTCCCGTGGTAGAAATAGTTTATGGCACTCACTTATTTTAAGGTTAGCGAACTGCTCTCTTAGTTCAGTAGTAATAAAACGCAATAATTTCTAACAGCAACCTGTTAAACCGACAGCGACCACACACCTTTTAATTTTCGGTAAAGACACGAGCCACGTACCTGCCGCGTGTTCTTTACGACGTCTCGTTGCTAACTTTTGATGGCTGATATAAATGTTACGACGCCATTTTGCGCCGTACGCCTCAGCAAAATGGCGGACGGTGAGTGCGTGCGCTTTCCCGCGCTCATCTTTGCTTATAACTGATGTAATTTTATCATTTTAACGGTAATGTTTGTAAGGTTTACGTTAATATTTTACGACGGGTCGTTTATGGGTGGTTATTGCGCTTTTTGACTGGACAATGGACGATAGTTTTAAGATGATTCGCCGTAAAGAGGTTATGTGAGAAAGGTTGTAAAGGCGGGAAATAATAAGGAATGTATGGTAGATATTTCATGGATTTAGTGTCTCAATAGTTTATCCCATAAATATTTGTAACGTGTTCCTTGGGGAACAAGACATCACTTGCCATTAAGCGAAAGTCGGTTTTACGCGCCTACCTATAGGATTCTAATTAGAAATTTGAAATAACAGCTGTCAAACTGACACGGAATATTGAGAGATTAATGACAGTCTTAAAATGTCCGGCCTTAAAATGACCGATTCACCCATTTTATTCTGTGTCGGACATCTTTGTATTTTTGTGTCCGACATATTTTACCAAATTGTGGTCGCAATAATCGCACTTCCATCTGATGCCTCCTGACTTCAGCTCTATATATCTTGATATTTAGATTTTATAAGATTTAACCTCTTAAGTTTGTTAAATGCACCAATAACATATTTTATAAATTAATTCATCAATCATCAATGTTGGTTAGTAAAAAGAGACATCTGGGCTCAGTTCAACCTACCGAAGTATTTAAGACCGACATGGGCGTAATTACCCTCCATAATTATATTTTTAACGAACACAATCAACTATATTAACGAAGATACTAAAAAACAATAGCTCGTTCCAGGTTCTAATGGTTAATCCATTGACGAAAACATAATCCCGGCAGCCGTATCCGGTGGCGATGGCCGTAATCGTGAATTTGCCGAACAATCATTAAAATGGACCAAAAAGGCGGCGGATTAGTGGATATTTAAAATATTCATGAAAATTATTGTAATAAGGCTCAAGTTCGCACAGCGGGGCCTTAATGGCATACTGTTTTTTCAGAATTAGAATTTATCGACTGTGAGTTTTTGTGGCAATGGTTTTGGATGTGGATAGAATTTTACCCCTTTGTCATATCTAGTGGGTCATGCCTGCAATAAGCATGTAGCTTTGTTGGGAAGTACGCGAATTGATAGGGTAATAGGCCTTATACCATAAAGAATGGCGATAACTTCGGCGAAAATAAATAATAACAATTCCAGGCCCGTATTATATACTTTTCCACTGCTGGACATAGGCCACCTTCTACTACTGAGAGGGTTTAGGACTTAATCCACCACGCTGGCCTAGTGCGGGTTGACAGACTTCACATACCTTCGAAATTTTTATGGAGAACTTCTCAGATATGCTGGTTTCCTCACGATGTTTTCCTTCACCGTTACAGCGAGCGATAATGCCCAAATACACACATAACTTTAGAAAAGTTAGAGGTGCCCTGGGGTTTTGTACCTGCGGACATTCGTCTTGGCAGACCATTCCACTCCCAACTAGGCTATTGCTGCTTATAACTGCTTGGAACGTTAATGCAGTGGTTTATTTCCTTATTGCTAAGTATCAAAACGTAAGTTGATTAAAAAAATTAATCCTACTAATATTATAAATGCGAAAGTTTGTAAGTATGTATGTATGGATGTTTGTTACACTTTCACGCAAAAACCACTAAACGTTATTTCGATGAATTTGGCACACGGGTAGATCATGTCCAGGATTAACATATAGGCTTCTTTTTATCCTGGGAAAATATAAAGCGGGACTTTTATCCCGAAAAATCTTTTTGACGCAGGTGAAGCCGCGGGCAAAACCTAGTAGTCGATATTTTCGCCATTTGTTTTGTATATTCTGGTATAAAACAATTACAAACACAAGCATCCAACTTTCATCGTCTAACCGAACTTACAAAATACTATTATTTACCAAAATACGCCCCGTAACTTCATATTTCAACAGAAAAGAGCTCGTAATAGTCACCCGAACAACGGCTTCAGCCGGTTTAAACCGGTTACAACTGGACAATGCGAGGCGTTATAATGAGTTTCCAGATACCCTGTCAGGGTAAAGGGGGGCGGAAATGAAATATTCAACTTTCGATATTTACACTCGAAACTCCGCTTTAAATAAGGTAACTTTGCTTTTTGTAAAGTTTGTGTACAATTGTGTTGTCGGGCTATGTTATTTATAGTGGCGTTATTGGTCTAATGGTATGTTTACGTATATTGCATTCGATTTTCATGTCGGATGAGTAAAATAATCTTTTTTTTTTTTATTGCATTGAATGACGATACGAGCATGCCGTTCGCCTGATGGTAAGCGATACGACCACCCATAAACAGTAGCAACATCATCCAGCACCTTGAGTTACAAAGTACTGTGTGGCATTCCACTGCGCTCGTCATCCTGAGACATAAAATGTCATAATCTATTTTTTTGTTAATTCTAAATCTTATACAGTGTAATTACTAGGCTTTAGGGCCGTATTAATAAATGCTACTCTGTTTCCCTCTGAAGTACGATATCAGCTGAGACGCTGTGAAATTAAGGTCAACATCTTAAGATAGAAGCTATTTAATTAAACCATTATTAGCTGTCAATTTATTTATTGAGGGTAGTAACCTGTTAGCTGTCAATTTATTTATTGAAGGTATCACTATAAAAGGAGTGGACATCTGGACTGTCAGTCAGAGCATTCAGTCGGCAGACGTGCGCGCGTGAACATCATCATGGGAATTTAGTGTTCTGGTAATTTTTTGTGACCTACTCTTTGAAAGTTATTTCTATCAAGTGCAATTTATGGTTTTTGTTAACAATTTAGTATCTTTTAACTAGTTTTGATTATTATTTTTAAAGTAAATTAAACTAAAATCCTAACACCATATTAACATCAGCTCGTGATTTATCAGCTGGCAAGCGGCTTGGTCGTCTCATCATTCAGTAAAAAATATCCTAGTTTAATTAGAAAAAAAAACACCTCAATCTCCAAAGTTTAAGTTGCAACTTATTGCTTCACAAATTCGGTCTACATTTCCAAGCCGACACAAATGAGACGTCAATGTGCCAAATTGATTGGCACTGCAAACTCGGATGAGCTTAATCGAGGATTATCTTTTCATTCCTTTACGAGATTTATCTCGTAATTATTTCATTGTAGAGCTCGTTAGGACTGTTATACTCTAGATAAGTTAGCATAGGCTATATGTAGAGATGGATTGGGCATGTTTGATATGATATCAATAGAAATTGTATTATTTTCATGATTTACACACACACACTCACGCCTTTCATCCCCGAAGGAGCAGGCAGAGGTGCATCTAGTGCACCCACTTTTCGCCGTGCGTATTCCGTCCTATAATGTGATAGTGGACGAGCTTATTACCATATCGGGCACAAATTCCAGAATGTGGTCTGATACTACTGAGCAGAAAAATACAATATCAATTTGCCCGACCGGGACTTGAACCCGGTGTCGTTCCGCACACGCACCTACGCCACCGAGGCAGTCTGGTTTTAATATATTCTATCAATTCGCTTTTGAAACAAAAAGCACAAACAAACCCCGACGAGATCTAAATAAAATCCTTTGTATCAAAAGACCAAAGATATCGCAAATTAACCGGATGAACCGGTACGTAGGGGGAGCATTAATATCCGCTGTTTGTTTATTCGATGGCTCTATATCCGCCCGCTCTGATCTGCGTTATTAATTCGCATTTATTTATCTACACCGGCCTTTCGGAGGAATATTCCGGAATGTCCGGAATGCTGACAAATCCGAAGATGTTTTATCCGGCGAAAGCGAGCAATGTAACCGCAATTGCTTAGCGGATTGTTTAGTTTTCTTTTGATTACGTTGAGAAGCGAAATATTGACGTCATTCTTATGGAAATAAGGTAGTACTCAGTACACAGTATGCATATACCTAGGTAATCAAATCGCGCTACAATTTTTTTTTATAGGCACTATCAGGCTAGCATACCTAATTGTATCAACTGAAGGATAATCATCTTTCATTATTCGATACTCCATTTATACCCCATTCCCCTTACCATCAGCGGAGTCATATTGTGTTGATGTGATGATTGAAAAAGAAAAAAAAAAGGATAAAAAAAAGTTACATATTTTGACTCGGATCGACATGTTGCCCAATGAGTATTTTCCCGACACGATTTGTCCGGGATTGCGCATGCCATGGGGGGTTGACTCCAGGCAGTCGGTCTTAAACTAAGCTAAATCTGCTACACGTTAGAAAGAAAGTTACGTCTACCCCATGAAAAAGAAGAGAAAGATTTTTGCCAATAAAAATCACAGGTACCGGAAAACATAATCAGACAAAGCATTTAATCTATCCAATAAAATACTAAATCATTTCATTAAGTTTCGCCGGTCATCAGTAATATAGGGTTTATCCGATTAAACCCGGCGCGCGGTCGGAGTGGCAAAAAAGCGGTCCGCGACATCCGACCAGAGCCGAAACTGACGCGGGATTACAGCGGGCTCAATGTTTACACGAGATATCATGGAAACCGCTGAAGTTTCGGTCGTATTATATGAGACAATAGTTAAATAATTAAAAAAATATAGGTTAACTTTAAAAATGGAACAAACTGAATGACCTGACGAGCCACTCGTGATGACCCTCAAGATTGCCGTACGTGGTATAATTGCTGATGGTAGCTTCTTTAGTTATCCCTTTTTTGGTACTTTTCTTTCAATTCACAGTCACCGGGTTCTGCAGTTTAGAAATAATTTTAATCAAAAAAATATATTTCAAATTTAGAACACAGAATACAAATGACAGAAATAAACAGAATAAACACTCTTTTGTTCCCGCAAACACCACATCGAACAAGTTTTATTAAACAACCCGTATTTACAAACGTTAAAACGTAAACAGTGGAATTTCTAAGCGTCTATAAAATTGAAACGAATTGTTTTACCTGGTGATCAGCGGGCGCTTTGTTACGCGCACGGACTACTAATGAATTTAGATTTAACGCACACGGATGATTCTTTGAGGCAATTGTAATGAGAAATTAGAAAAATGTCTTTTAAAGTAATGTTATTTTTTTTATTGTCATCTCGGTACTATTGTTTGAAAATGCGTTATCGCAATAAAAATATATGATTATTAAGAAATTTTCTGTCCAAAGTTAAATTCCTATAAGTAACCTATTGATTACATCAAAACAAAAATAAGTTTTGACGCCGTACATACAATGGTTTAAGATAATTTCTGTGGCGTGGACAATACTAAAAAACCAGCAATTTCGTGCATTTTTTGAATACCTGCAACGCGATAATCCCAAAAGATTGCAGCAAAAGCGACAAGCCATTTATAATCCCGATTTTATTATCGTAGCGTGCGCACGCTCTTAAAATTACAAATTACTTTAAACACCGAGGTTAAGTCTGCTACGATTAATAGTTTAACGCGATAGGATTATGCTTATTTAACTGTTTGAAGTGAAAGCCTATAAATAATAGGATTACATTTGCCAGATTTGCACTTTAAGCTGTGATAAAAAAAAAAAATAAAAAAAAAAAAAAAAATAGTTTATTCATCACGTAGGCGAACATAATTGCACTTATGATAAGTCAAGATACATTCAATTAATAATAATAATTATTACAAAAAGTCACTTATATAACTACAGACATTTTTATAGGGAGTAAAATCAATGAAAAATAAATAATGAAGCCAAGCTCGGGCTGGCAGGAAAGAGAAGATAAAAATAAAATAAAAAAAAGAAAATCATTTTTATAATAATAAAATAATGGAAGGAACGCGTCGCGATCCTCACCGGTGAGGATGCCCTACTACAGGCCCTAACCTAGCTAACCTACAGTGGCGAAGCGTCCATATAACCCGATTCCTACCGGCTTCCCTTTTAGGTTTTGGGTACTTCACAATATATTAGTGAGTAAATTATAAATTTAGAAAATACTAAGCTAGGAGCAATAATAATAGTTACAACCACAGATAACTATGTTACAACTAACATTAATGATCACTTAATAATGACATCTATCGGCCATCTGCCTGTTGTTTGTTAACATAATCGATATCGATGTGTTATATTAATAAACAATGTTTAAGTAACGTTAGATGGCGCGCCTTGTATTTTTTTTTCCCTTGAAATTCCGTTACCAATATGAAACTGTGGAGCCACGGGCGCGAGGTAACCCGCTGGCCACCGGGTTCATATCGTAGTATGTTATTGGGCATAGGTGGCAGCACTTTCTAAGACTTTCTATGACTTGCTATCTCTCTCTGTTCGTCGGAATCGCGCCAAAGATATGGGCAAAGGGAACCCGTGCCTGCTCGGCTTCACGTTAACCGACTATGTATTGTTGTCACTTTTTACGTCATAATTTATTATGATACTGATTTACGATGTCTGTGAATTGTCAAATTCAATTTATTTATTGACAGTTATGTGTTGTTTAGAAGTTGTTTTTTAATTAGTAAATACAAATTAATGTAGTGCATTGTTATGGAAATTACTGTTTGTGATTAGTGTCCTTTCACGTAAGTATATTATTTGTTTGTAAATCTGATTAGCTTTTAATTTCAGACATGAAATGTTTGTTAGAAGTAAATAATTATGATATTTTATGAATTTAAAGGGCACGTCGATACCAAGTAAAACTTTACGAATAACGTTGATTATTTATATAGATAATATGAGGTATTTATGAACACGTTAACTGCTGGTCTGTTTGACGAATAACATATATTTTGTTAGTAGAAATTACATTTACTTAGAAAGTTATAACAAATTAATAAACAAATGTAGGTATTAGATATCGTGATTATATTTCTAATACTTATGCTGTTCTTGTAACAATTTAGATTGTTGAATTAGAATTCCACTGTCAAAGTTTTAGTTTTCCGTTAAATTGACCTATACCGTGCGATATGTTAACTGAGGCAAAAATAGGTTGCCTCGGGTTCCCTTTTGAAAAATTTCACCCTTCGCCACTGCTAACCTACCAGCCTTTCACTAGCTACCTAAGCGATGACTACCCGAAGAAGAAAGGCAGAAAGAAACTCCGGGCTTACTTTTTTGTCATCATTTGTCCATTGAATCTTTATAATATTCTTTTTTTTCAAGTCTTTTGCATACAAAGTCAGATTAGTTATATAAGCTAATGCACACACATCACCGTTAAATTGAGATAAAATCCAATTGAAGGAATTTAAAAAACACTAAACTCATGATTCTCGTGATTAGTCTTAATCGAGACTTTAAAATAATGGCGTCTGTATTATTTAGTTTAAGTGACTGTGATGAGATACTATTTAGGTTTAGATTTAGTTTTAGTAATCTTGTCTAGGGAATATAATTTAAACTAATATGTGGATAGTAGTATAGTTAGATATAAATACTCATTGATTTATCCAAATGTTTAGAAATGCCATACCTTAAAAAATTAAACGCAAAGAACGAGAGAGTCAGACAGAGCGTGAGGGAGATAGAGATAGAGACTTGATGTGTTATATGAAATAGTTAATGTATTTAAACCAGTACGAACAAGACAGCTATACAGTATTTCGTCCCGATCGGGACAATTTAAAGTGTTCAGATTGTGTATTCTAAAGGCATCTCTTTATTATAATTTATAATATTATTGACAAAATCCTACCAGCCTATATTATTCTAAGTTTTACTATTCCTAAGTAATAATGGCTGTATCATAATTCAAATTTCGAATAAATTGATCCGCGTAACTCGCAACCCCACGCTAGGGTTTCAGAGTGCTAATCGCGTACCTTTGAGGTTCTAGCCGCGAGTGCGCGCCCCGGGCGGACAATCTCACCGTTGGCTTACCCTAGTTCTGTCTGGAACACATCAAACGTGACCACTCTTTTATGTAGATATCTTGTGGTTCAAGGGAAAAAGATTTAAAAAAGGAATTAGTATTTTAAATATTTTTTGAAAATAGGATTACAAGAA